>JAVTVJ010000369.1:217500-1417500 GCA_034509425.1 Eopsaltria australis
TTTATTTAGGTTCGAGAGGGCCTCTTGAGCTTTATGACAAAGAAAGGCTTCCAAAATAGTCATTTATATTTATCATATGGTAACAAACAATCCTAGAGATATGTACTTAAAAATATTAACGAGAGACAAATGAGTCTAGACTACACAAGGTTGCTGCAGTCATAAAACATAGCAAAGCCTTCTCTTAATGTGAAAAACATAGCTTACAGCTTTAGTTTACATTAATTATAAATCAGTAACATGCTTGTGTGGTTTGAAAAAGCGAGAAAAATTATTAGTTCTCTCAGTCACTTTACGCTGTATTAAGATGTCTGGATGAGTCATTTAGTATTTAATGAGCAGCAAGCATTATGAAGTCAGAAATAAATGTGTACTATGTATCTTTGAATTCATTGCTGCAATTGGCATGAGACACTTGCATATTATGACAGGATTATTACCAGCAATCATGCACAGATATGCTGGGGATGCAAATAACATCATTAGCAGTGTATTGTAATGAAATAAGGTGTATTATCATTCTTTATGGTGACACAAACCAGATTAGCTATGCTCCAACTGGATTTGTAGAACATAGGGAAGTTGCTTTGTTTGGGTGTTCATCACAACTCTCCAGTAAACTAAATGGAAATAACGCTAAATCAATATTTTAAAAAAAAATTCCTCTGAGTGCTACAGAATAAAATAACCTTTAAGGAAAGTCATATCACAAAGGAAACATTAAGCCCAGAATTTTTTATCTTAAACTATTCAGCAACAAGTAATTTGAAAACTGCTTAAGAAAATGACCATCAGGAATCTGCATTCTTCATTTAATATCAACATACATATTTCATTAACATCCATTGATCTGCTGGTTGTACACAAATGCACAGCTAAAGGTTTGCAGCAGTTTCTCTTTTCCTTGTACTTCTATCAAATCATAACTTATTAGATAGATATTGGCACTGCTGAGGGCTGAAGAAAAAAATCTGTTTATCTTAATCACAGGTCGATAAAAATCCAATACATTACCAAAACACAGAAAAGCATATTGCACTTGACACAGCATAATGAACTATGTTCTGATAGACTAAGTTCTATGTTTTAGCAATTATAAAGATGGTAGATGTACTTTAAAGAGAAGCTCTTTGCTTATAAGAGCAATCACTGACAGTTTAGTCGCTTTTTAGAATTCTGTCAGTGAGCAAGACTTATTTGCCGCTTCTAAAACCCCAACAAGAAAGCAGCACCACTGACAGACAACTGTGTTTGCCGATGGGGAAGAACTTAGTAATGGCATGTGAACAATGTGGTGAACTCGAATTTTATATAAACATCCCACTACAACTGACACTTGAAAGCTCATGATGAAATGATAAAATGCTTAGATGTTGCAAGCTGCTTGGTACTCCAACTCCAATCCAGCCGACTTAATGCAGCCCCAGCCTGGGTTCAACTCAGCAGTATTACTCACGGGCTTCACAACAAAACATATGCTTAAATGTATTTCTGGTACAGGGATACAATGTACACTGTGTGTACAGTGCTACAGGCCAAGCAGTATTATGGTTTGGAAACCCAGGAAATGAGTTGCCATTAAAAATGATAACGTATTTACAACTGTTACCTTAAAAAAGCCTAATAATTCAAAACAAAGGGAATTGTATTTTAAATATGCAAACAGTATATATTAAGAGTTAACAGTATCAGACATACTTCCTTGCTTGGTAAGGAATTTTGTAAAGGTTAGTATGAAAAGCTTCAGAAGTTTTAATATGTATTTAATCAATTTTAAAAGAACATTGGTGTATACACATTCACAGATGTATGGGTTAAAAAGGAAAAAAGGAATGAACCCATCTGGATCAAATACTGCATTTGATACCTACAGGATGAGCTAAGAGCATTTGATTTTTACTTAGGCAGGCAAAGTAAAGATCAGCTATCTTTAAATTCTGGACGCAACTATTCCATTCAATACCTTATTAGCACCTTTATTCCTGTGCTGTTTGTCTAAGTATTCCTTGTAATTTACCTTGAATTAAAGCAGAGTAGCTTTAATTAAACAACAACAACAACAAAAAAAAAACCCCAAAAAAAAACCAAACAAAAGAACTTACAAATAAGATACAAAAACCAAGGGTTTTTTTAAATTTTGTTTTTGTCAAAAGATAAAAATGAAGTAAAGTTCTTAATTTACAAAATGAAATACGGCAACAACATGACTAGTCTCACTGTACATATAGGTTGTGCTTCATGAATAGAGTATACAAAATATACTAAACAAATATTTAGCCATCAGTTCCAACACATGACTTCCTTATAGCTAGTATTCAATGTAAAGTGCACTATCCAAGGATTACTGGATTACTATCTGGGTTTGTATCCAACATGCCACTACACAGTAATTGATAAAATAATAAACCCCAAGACATACTGCCTTATTCTCCTTGCAGAGTTAACCCTGCTGTAATGATTAAAAAAAGAAATTGAACCTAATCTCCTATGTCTCTCTGTTGTGTTCTTAGTGAAGTTTGAAAACACCCCAGGGTGATCTGAGATCATGCAGTATCTACTATGGTGCAGAACTTACTGAGTTTGAAAACAACGATTAGGACCCACAGGTGACAAGGTGCTTCACTATCCATCTGAATTTAACTATATTTGTTCTTTTTTGTGTGGGAGCTATGATGCAGGGGAATGTGGGGTCATTTAGAAATTACTTTTATCACTGAAAAACGTTTGAACAGTGTCTTCTGAAAGAGAGAGAAAAACAATTCATCCCTTTTTAAGGCAATACAAGTAATTGCGTGCCTTGAGATTTAAGGTCCTTTCATGAGGTTTGGTTTTTACTTAGTATCTTTTTCAAACATTTATAAATGTTGAAGAGAACTTCTGAACTCCATTAAGCTTCAAATTTCAGATATTTTCTTCAGAATTGCTAGTGACTAAGTTTTTGATGCAAGTCTTCAGTGATTTTTAATCATGCTATATTGCCATAATAATTTTCTCCAGATGTTGTAACACTATTATCACAATATTCTGTTCCCTTTGTTGCTCCCAAGAAATTACATTTTGTGCACCATTATACCTAGCACATTACTTCATTGATGGTGTTTTTTAATTGTCCATACTGGGACCAACTCTGTTCAGTATCTTCATGTGACATACAGTGGGATTTGCTGAGTGCACCCTCAGCAAGTTTGCCAGTAACACCAAGCTGAGTGGGGGTTGATTTGGTGGAGAGAAGGGATGCTATCCAGGGCCACCTTGATGGGTATGAGGAGTGGGCCCGCATAAACCTTAGGAAGTTCAGTAAAACCAAGCATGAGATCCTGCACCTGGGTCACAGCAATCCCCAATACGAAAGAGATTGGAGGATAAAGGGTTTGAGACCAGCCCTGCATAGAAGGACCTGGGGGTAGTGGTGGATGAAAAAAATGGACATGAGCTGGAAATGTGCACTTGCCACTCAGAAAGCCAACTGTATCCTGGGCTGCATAAAAAGAAGCGTGCTCAGCAGGTTAGAGAAGTGATTCACCTCCCTGCCCCTCTCTGTACTCTGCTCTCATGAGGTCCTACCTGGAGTTTGCATTCAGCTCTGGGATCCCCAGTACAAGACAGACATGGACCTGTTAGAGCAGGTCCAGAGTAGGGCCACAAAAATAGTCCAAGGGCTGGAACACCTCTCCTATGAAAAAAGGCTGAGTTGAGGCTGTTCAGCCTGGAGAAGGCTCAAGAGAGACCTTTCAATACTTAAGGGGGTGTATAAGAAAGGTGGGGACTTTCTACCAAGGCCTGTAGTGACAGAAAAAGGGACAACATTTGTAAACTTGAGGAGGGTAGGTTTACATCAGACACAAGGAAGAAATCTTTTACAGGAGGATGGTGAGACACTGAAACAGGTTGCCCAGAGAAGTTGTGGATGCCCATACCTGAAAGTGTTCAAAATCATGTTGGATGGGACTCTCATCAACTTAATGAAGGATATCCCTGCTCACGGCAAGGAGGGTGGAGATGATGATCTTCAAATGTCCCTTCCGTTCCAAACCATTCTATGATTCATTACTATGCTTTTGTTTCCATGCTTAAGAAATTCCGACTACAGAACATTTTTCCCAAATGTCCTGGGTTAGTCAGGAGGGGTCAAAATCTAGGAAGTGACCTATGCTGCAGGAAGTGATATAACCTCCTTCCTGTGAGAGAGAGCCAGTAGCTAGGTAGTTTTAAGGATTGATGTGTAGGTGAACCAATTAAAAAGTTGATCCACCTCTTCCTCTTTTGGCCTGCTGCTGTGTAGAGAGGAGCATCTCCCTGCCTGTCTCCCAGGTAAGGCCCTGCTTTCCCCCCCCCCCTGCCCCCCACTCCTTCCAACGGAGGGAGGGAGGGGGGAAGGGAGGTTTAGGGCAACCTTGCAGCTGCAGCTGGGAATGGGAGAGGAATCGGATGGAATTTTTGGCAGATACAGCTTAGCCGGTATGTCAGCTACACAAGACAGGACCAGGCCCCTGCTCTGAGCCAGGCAAGGACTGGGCTGGACTCCATCCAGTTCGGGCCAGGTCCTGCCCTGTCACCCTGGGCCCAGATGGCCCTACCAGCCTGAGCCAGCTTCGCAGAGCCAGGCACAGAGACTCTGAGAGCTTCTGCCATCCACCTCGGACCTTTTCAAACAGCCCGGCAGGGAGCATGTGATCATCACACTGCCAGAGAGAGAGAGAGATTAACTCTATCCATGCCTGGACTAAACTCACAGACACCCATCCTTCCTTGCAGAGAGAGAGGAACAGGTGAGGACATCTACATAAATGCATCATAGAGACTTTGGAGTCAGTGAGGAGTGTAGAAGTGATACCTAGATGGAGGTGTATGAGAAGTGCTTCAAGAGTGAAGCTGAAAATTCTTTTGGAGAACCATGGTTGGGGACTGAGCTAATAAATTCCCTGTAATATATGAAGACATAGTCCAAAGGGGGGATGTGAGGTTCTAATTGCAGCCAGTGAACTGAAATACCTGGGTAAAGACAAGTAGGTGTTGAAATAAGTGCAGCCTGATGAGAAACTTGAACCAAGAGAGAGGAGAGGCTGTGACCCAGAGCCCTGGTCCCGGGGGGAATGCCAGAGAACTTCTGTTATCAGGAGAGCCTGTGTTGCTCAGCACAGAAGAAGGGATTTTCTTTGTTGCTGCAATTGAACTGTGCATCCTTAAAACAGGTACCCTGTGGACTGTTCATAACCCACCACAGTGGCTGTGGGAAAGCTACTGGTGTGGGAGGGATCCACCATTAAGCTGGTCTTTCTTCTGGACGGTGGCTGGTGGTGAGGCTGAAGACCCATAAAAAACTGTGTTTTCCTTACAGAAAATCCATGGTATAAACAAAAGAGACCTCTCCCTAAATGAACTGAAACAAAAGTTATTTCTGAGGTGGTGAACTGACTGGAGGTCAAAGTGTTGTCTTTTGTGTGTTGTCGGGGAGAAAGAAATGGAGAGGTGGGGGAAGGAGGGGTGGTCTGAGGAGTTTGTCCTGGTTTTTCTTGGGTTTTTTTCCCTCTGTCTTAGGTATATTAATAAACTTTCTTTATACTTTATAAAGTTTGAGCCTGCTTTACCTACTCCTAATCCTCATCTCACAGCAAACATCAGGTAAATTTTGCTAAGTGTGCTGGCATTTGGCCAGAACCTCGAATAGGCGAACTGAAAACCACTACACCAAATGAGTTCAATTCCTTTAAGGGTGGTGTGGAGGTTGCTTTTATTGCACTTCATTGGTTGGAGTGCAGCCACTGTATAAACAGAGAGGATTACAAGAAATAGCCATTAAAAATGCCCTAGACATTAGGATCTTAGCTCCTCTTGTATTTTAATTTTTTAGTATTGAGGAACGCATTTTTGCAAGGACAGTTCAAAGATTATTTTGATGACTAATCTATGGAAGGATTCATATCTTCAAAGACTAATCACGATACAAAATTTTCATTTTTTTCAACTATACTTTCTTACAGATAAACAGTAAATCAAGACTAAAAATCAAGCAGTTCAATTGTCCACACAAAAATAAATTTCATAGGTTCTTCTGCCAGAAGCTTAAGTATGCTTTCCAAGTTTTAGAAAACACTGCCATACAAGCATCTCTTTCTGGAAGTGTAAAGTCAAGGAATAACCCATTAGCTCTTGAAACTAACATTTCTCTCAGTTCTGGAGTTTGTTTTTCAAAATCAAGGGTTGAAAGGCAAAGTTCAGGCATGTTGGTTAGAGATGTAAATGATCTTACATTTATAGTATTTTATATATGTTCTGAGGAAGCAACTATACAAGATACGTATGAAAACCAAAAAGCTTTTCTTTTTCTTTTTCATAAGCAAAATAAGATTTGAAGATTTGTGTAAATACAGATAAAAATATATTTAAATGTGATTTGCAAAATTTTGCACTACTGTTTTGTTGTACAATAGGAGCACTGTGCTAAGAACAAATTCCCATGTGAAGTACTGAGTATTAAAACATAAATTCTGAAAAAATATTTCTATATTCCATGACTTCTTATTAATAGCTATGCTACTCAAATCCTAAAACATGTGATAGCTTAGTGATTTTGGACTTGTGATCAAAACTTTCTTATCTACTATACAATTGGAATCTGCATTTCAGGAAAGCTTAGTATTGTTTCTTGATGAACCAATCGTATTCAGAACTAGTCAATACTTTTTATTAATGACAATGAAGATAGAATAAAGAACATCGTTATTAACTTCACAGATGTCAACAACTTGAGAAAACCCTGGTAGAGGATTAGGAAAAAAACTTATATGACAAAAGGCTGAAAAATTCATGTCTTAGGTTATAGAAAGAGCAACTGGTCAGATGCTGGAGTTAAAAATTAGCACAGACAGTGAAGCACTGAACCAGGTTGCCTGGGGAGCCTTAGAGTCCACATCTTTTTGGGCCTTTCCCAAATCATCCTTGGAGCCAGACACACATCTGTGAGAAGTATGTTAAGTCCCTGCTAACTCTTTGGAATAATAAAGCGGTGATGGAGGCATCTCTTAGTAAGTACAACTATGACACCATGTCCAAAAGTCCTCATCAAAATGCCTGTCTCCTCCGAATAAGTGCTGGCAAAATACACCTCTACCTGAGCTCAGGACTGACAATACAATGTCACAAACAGAAAGCAAGGAGGTGAATATAGCAGCAGCAAAAATAAAATACAGCTCTGCTAAATTATTTCAAAGAAATTTTTGGTAAAGATATAAACAAATGAACATCCTCATTTCCATGGATAACCTTCTTTACAATTGATGGATCTACAATTATAAAGAAGACTTTTCCTGTACCCCAGCACTTTCAAAATAATACTCTCTGTGAGAGATGTTTTTAATATAAAAGAAGGATTCTAATACCTTGCAGATCTGCTTGCTCATCTCAAGACATTGCCTTTTCTTTGCTCATAGATTGCAGAACATTAAGTCCCTCTTTCTCCGTGTCTGCCTCAAACATTCACACTTTCAAATGCTTTAGAGCTTTACATGAAGATTTTTCTCTCACTCCTTGCAACTGGCAAACTACAACTGCACACCGTATCCTTAAAGAAATCACCATTTATAACATGTAACTGAAATAGCTGCCAGGAGATGGGTAACAGTTGCTGGACACTTACAGAGGCGTTATGAAGACCATAGGCTGTTGGAGAAGAGCTTTGTGGTTTCAAAGGAAAAAGAAAGATAACAGGACAGGCAGCTGAAGGATAAATATCTACTAGGAAGGAATGTGTAAAGTAACTTCCAGATATTTAGGGATGAAAACAAATTCACAAAGCCTGCAATAACTCATCTGATACAAGGTGAACTTGTCTTCTGAATTTTGCAGAAGATAAGCCTGATCCTGCCTTGGGAAAATGTGTTTAGTATGATAGTTACTAAAATACTACTAAAATCTAGACAACAGCAGCAAAACAAGTGTTACATTCAACTTTTAAACATTAGAATGTGTGTTGTTGTTGACAAGAAAACAACCAGATCGTATAACCAAGTACATGATTTCTTAATTTAATTGAGTTGAGCTGGTGTCAACAAGGAGAAAATATCCTTGATACAATATTCTCAATTATGAATAGCACTTTTTCTACAGTGAATAAAGCAAAACAGCAGTGAGAACTCAGGACAAGAAAATATAAATAATTACAACAAGGTTTAGATCTGTTTAGAAAAATAGTGCTCATTCTAAGCTTTGAATAAGTTTCAATTTTTCTTTGGAAAACATATGAAGGCAGACAATGCCTTTTATAACCACCAGCTTTGCGTTACTACAGCAATCCTTTCCTTCTTCCAAACAAGAGATTTAACAACTTAAATTCCCTTGTATCTATTTCATGCAATTCTATAGAAGAAAAAAAAAAAAAGAATTAGTTCAGTAGTTCATTTCTCATTTGTATATGTGGAAAAGAAAAAAAAATGCAAGAAGTTCAGTGATTAATTCTGAAAGCTACCAGGAAAATTCCAGGATTCAATCCCTCTAGGATTCCCAGTGAACAAATTCCGCAGTTCAGATCTGGGTCCTCTAAACATTGCTGCCCATATCCACCAAAAATCTTCAATGTTCTGCTAAAATAATTTAAGAAAAAGTGCTGTGGGACATCATGACAGAGAGATTGAGTCTTTCAGGCTTCTGCACTCTTGTGCCTCGATGGCGTCAGTGTACACTGTGCACTGGTGTCCACTAAAGCTTTGTACTTCTGTGGATCTGATGTGCCAGGCCATCGAATCCACACAGTCCAGTATAACCGGTCATCCCTTTCCTCCTCCCGGCTGGAGGCAGGGACCCTCTATTCCTGTTCGTGGTCAGTATTCACTGTCTGACCTTTGTGATGCCAAATCAGAGGTTCCCTCCTCAGGATTGTAGGAAATGGCTTTAGTTTTCTTATATATGAGAGATTTCTGATTGTTTTCTGGTCTCTCTGCAGCAACTACACTGACAGTCTTCTTGGGTGGCCCCTTCTTAACAGGCCCCCTCCCCCTCAGTTGTTGGACCCGGGCGCTCAGCTTAGAGGTGGGTTCACCATCCCACTTCCTCATGTCCTCTCTATGCTCACGCAGAAAAAAACAGAGCTCGTTACGTGGCCTGTTCTTGGGGCTTCCCTTCCCTCTGACTGGGGTTGGAGAGGAGCGATCTCTTGGGCTGCTTCTAAAAGCTGGGGTGGTGGCTCGCAGGGGTGAGGGAGTACCCAGAGTTTCTTCTACATTTCGGAGCCAGGAGGATGCCACCTCTACAGTTGGTGTATCCATTTGCGGATAATAAAATGCTACCTAGCTGCTGGAATATCATGCCAGGGCGCCTTGAACCACCTTCCTCCACGTGGCAAGTGTACAAGGGATATCCTCTGGATCTTTGGTGACGCTATCATCCTTTAGATCACTATAGACAATTTCCAGCACTGCTAATTCTCTCAAGTACTGGATACCTTCATCCACATTGGTCCACTTCCCTGGGGACTTCACAAGATCTTCTGTAAAAGGATATCTTGCCTGTCACCAGAGGCTACAAACTGCTCCTTCCTTTGCAAGTCCTCTTTCAGTTTCCCAATCCTTAGCAAGGGATCCTAGCTGTTGGGCTTCATGACCTTCTAACTGCTGACTATTGGCCCCATTATCCCCGCATCACAGCAGCCATGCAGGAATCCTCTCACCTGACTGGCGGCTGTAATCCTTTCACAAGTCTCGAAGTTCTGATGGGGTCAGGGACCGAGTAACTTCGGTCTCCTGTTTAACCTGCCTCACTCCCTTTGATTCCTTTGCTGAGGGACCTGCCTCTTGATCTGGCTCCACCTCTTATTCTTCCTCTTCTTCTTCCCTTACTAATCGGTGGCTTGGGCCTGAGACTTACCTTGTCCATTTTTTTTTTTCACTACTGGGGCAATTACTGTAGTTGCTGTGGTTTGGGTTCCTATCTCAGACATAGTTGTTGTGGTTTGTATCCCTGCTTCAGCCACAGTTGTAGTTTGTGTCCCTGTCTCAGCTATAGTGTCCTCAGACACAGTTTGAGTTCCTGCTTTAACCACAGTCCTCTGAGAATATTAAACAGAGGCCCGGTAGGCCCAGGCCAGCCCCCAGTACAGGGCGAGAAGCTGCTCACATTCCTGAGAGTAAACGAGGCACCCTTCTGTCAGCCGACGGGCCAGTTTGTTAGGGTTATTTACCTCTTCAGGAGTAAACTCCCAGGCAACGGGAGGTGATAACCGCCCTAGGAGCCTGCCCAAATCCCTCCATATACCTTTCCACCCAGGAACTGGGTACCTCAGGGCAGATTTTAACAGCCCCTCACCCAAGGGTCGTTTCCTTCTGTACCAGGGAGATGACAATTTCCATTAATTCCATAAGGTAACAACAGTGTTGGCTAATATTATTAATAATATCAGGAAGCTTATATAAGGGTTGGCAATAATCACAGGAGCCTGCAGTAAAAGATCATGCATACTCAAATTCACCCTGGACAGAGAAGAGTTATATTCATTCACAGTCATTGTTTGTTTCAATATGTTCCCGAACTTAGCAAAACAAAGATAAGCGGTGTGGCTACTGAAGGCTGTGTGCCACGCAGGAGCTTACTACTTGAGAGCTGCTATTGGTAATTACTAGAGCATGCAATATATGTGTATATATATATAAAACTGCCTTTATCTCGCCCCACGTTCGGGCGCCAAAAGAGACTGTCGTGGGTTGACCCCGGCCAGGTGCCAGGTGCCCACTCAGTCACTCTATCACTCCCCCTCCCACTGGGAGAGGGGAGAGGATAATACTGAAAAAGACTACCAGGGCAAGAAAAGGCAGTTTTATTACAGTGGGAAAAAAAAATAGAACAAGCAAGCTGAGAGTTGCGCACACAAGAGCAGAGCGGGAAAACAATCAATCTCTACTTCCCATCAGCAGCGATGTCCGGACACTTTCTGGGAAGCAGGGCTCCAGCACACGTGATGGTTGTTCAAGAAGGCAAACATGGATGAGTCCTGAGTGCCTCCTCCTCCTCTCTTCTTTCCTTATATATCTGAGCTGACATCATATGGTATGGAATATCCCTTTTGCTGACTGGGGTCAGCTGGCCTGCTGGTGTCACCTCCCAAGATCTTGCCCACCCCCATCCCCTTCAGTGGGGGAAGGAATGTCAGAGGGACAGCACTGCTTGGCAGTAGCCAAAACACTGGTCTGTTATCAACACCTGCTACCAATAGAAAGCACAGCACTGTAAGGGCTGTGAGCTTTACCCCAGTCAGACCCAATACATAAGTCAATGGAAAAATTCCCCTTGACTTCATTAGGGCCATGACTTCTCTTCTGAAGTTTATTCACAGGAGATGTAAGTAAAATATGTAATGCATCTGACAGAACACTTGGGAAAAAGGGGGAATAACCACAGATGAAACACATATTTTTCTACCAGATGAATGAGGTGGAATAGCAAGTATATCCAAGACCAATAATTTTACTTGCTCTATGAGGCTTCTAAGAATAATGATACAATAAACAAGGAGAGCAGATGGACATATATAAATCAGCAAATTCCTGTGAGAAACTTCCAAAAATCTTACTCATACTAAAAGTAGACACAAAGATTTCTTTGTAATAAAAGTAATTAGATGAAGAACAAAAGATTATATCACAACATAGAGGTAGGTAAACAGCAAGAAGTCTCTCTCTAAGATCCTACATTTTTTCTGTTTTGAAAACAATTATGAATAGCCCTGAAGATATAAACAGAGATAACAACATGATATATACTGATCAGTTATATGTGAAGTTAACTGTGAAAAAAACCCAAAGCTGACAATTCATGGCAAAATCAATTTACTGCTGATAAGTAAAAGAAAGAAAATAAAATACCCATATACATCCATGTACTATAACCACTTGGGAAATATATTATGAATCCTTCAATGGTGCCTCTGCTTAAGGAGTCAAAACCCAGTATGTTAGGCTAACTAGGGGAGAATAATGACAATGACAATTATATAAAACATGTTTATGTATTTGTACACAGGCCCTCACTTCAACTTCTATATTCAATGTACTTGACTACCCTTTAGCTATTACTCATTCATCTCAAAAACCATATAGAAGAATCTAGGAAAGAACAACAGAAGTGACCTATGGCATGGGAAACATACCTGTGGGAGTGTCCTGGGTTGGCCCAAGGGGTGTCAGTCTTGGAAGTGACATATGTTGCAGGAAGTAATACAACTTCCTGGGAGAGAGAACCTATAACCAGGTAGTTTTAAGTATTGATATGTAGGCCAGCCATTTAAAAGTTGATCTGCCTTCAGGGAAAAAAATCCTATATAAGCAGAGGACCTGAGTCCCTTCCTCTTGGCCTTCCTGCTTTTCAGAGAGAAGCAAGTCCCCTGCTTCTCACTCTGGTAAGACTGGGCATTTGCCCCCCCTCCCACTCCCCTGAGGGAGGGGAAGGGGAAGGGGGTTGGAGCTGAAGCTGAGCCCTTTGGGGTTTAGACACAGCTGGGTCGTAAATCCCAACCACAGCCAAGCAGGGCCAAGCCCTTGCTCTCCTCCCCCGGACACTGGAGTGCTGCACTCAGACAGCGCGGGCAGAGACCATGTGACCACCGAAAGGCCTGAGAGAGAGACAGCGCGTGAGAGATTAACCCTCTCCATGCCCAGATGAAACTTCCAGACACCCATCCTTCCCTGCACAGAGAAAGGAAAAAGTGAAGACACCTACAGAAATACAGCATAGAGACTCTAAGTCAGTGAAGGAAGCAGAGCTGATGCCTAGAGGGAGGAGCATGAGAAGTGCTTCAATAATGAAGCTGAAAATTCTTTTGGAGAGCCATGGTTGGGGACTAAGCTGAAATATTCCCTGTAATATATGAGAAAATAGTCCAAAGGGGGGATGTGATGGTCTAACTGCAGCCAGTGAGCCAAGGCACCTGTATAGAGATAAGTAGATGCTGAAGTAATTGCAGCCTGATGAGAAGCTTGAGCAGAGACAGAGAAGAGGCTGTGACGTGTCCCTTGCCCTGGGGAATGTTGGAGAACTTGTGTTGCCAGGAGACCCTGTGTTACTAGACACAGAAGAAGGGGATGTTCTTTGCTGTTGTAATAGAACTGCTCATCCTTAAAAGGGTACCCCATGGACTGTCATGACTCACTGTAGTAGCTGTGGGAAGGCTACTAGTGTGGGGGGGATTTTCTACAACAAGCATTTTCCTCCCGGGTGACTGTTGGTTGTGAGGCTGTGTATTGGGTCTGACTGGGGTAAAGCTCACAGCCCTTACAGTGCTGTGTTTTGCTTTGGTAGCTGGCATTGATAACAGAGCAGTGTTTTGGCTACTGCCAAGCAGTGCTGTCCCTCTGACATTCCTTCCCCCACTGAAGGGGATGGGGGTGGGCAAGATCCTGGGAGGGGACACCAGCAGGCCAGCTGACCCCAGTCAGCAAAAGGGATATTCCATACCATATGACATCAGCTCAGATATATAAGGGAAGGAAGAGAGGAGGATGAGGAGGCACTCAGGACTCGTCCATGTTTGCTTCCTTGAACAACCGTCACGTGTGCTGAAGCCCTGCTTCCCAGAAAGTGTCCGGACATCGCTACTGATGGGAAGTAGAGATTGATTGTTTTCCCGCTCTGCTCTTGCGCGCGCAACTCTCAACTTGCTTGTTCTATTTTTTTTCCCCACTGTAATAAAACTGCCTTTTCTTACCCTGGTAGTCTTTTTCAATATTATCCTCTCCCCTCTCCCAGTGGGAGAGGGAGTGATAGAGTGACTGAGTGGGCACCTGGCACCTAGCCGGGGTCAACCCACGACAGGCTGAAACCATAAAAACTGTATTTTCTTACAGAGAAGCCCATGGCATAAGCAAGAGAAACTTCTCTCCCCAAATGAACTGAGAAAATACTATTTTAGAGGTGGTAAACTGACTAAAAGTCCAAGTGTTGTCTTTTTGTGTTGTCAGTGAGAAAAAAAATGGAGAGGTGGGGGGAGGAGAGGTGGTCTGAGGGTTTTGTTCTGGTTTTCCTTGGTTTTTTTCCCTTTTTTAGGTTCATTAATAAACTTTCTTTATAGTCTTTAAAGTTTGAGCCTGCTTTGCCTACTCCTAATCCTTATCTCACAGCAAAATTAAGCAAATTTTGGTAAGTGTGCTGGTGTTTGGCCAGAAACTCAAATAAGTCAACTCAAGTCACTACAGGGAGGAAACTTTAAATTAATTTAGCTGCCTCTGAAGTCAACACAAGAGTAGAGGCTTGGAGACATGAGTAATAGTGAGGTACTAAAAATATGGAAACATGGAAAGTATAGGAAGAAAGGACATGTTCACCTTTGCCTTACTCATACTTAAGGGTCACCCAATTTAATATGGCAGATTTATAATAATTTTATCCTTATAGTTATCACACTACTAATTTATTATAAAAATAAAAAGGCATAATACTACTGCAAAAGAGAAGTTTCTAAAATCCTCACTATGTTATATAGTTAATGAGCTGTTTTTTGAAATTATGATATATTTAAATCCTATTAAAAATATTAAGTATTCAAAAATTCCAAGATGCCATCTGTCATTAATCTACATGAAAAATGTTTTAACACATACTGACCTTCACACTGCAGAAGCCAGCTCGCCATTAATTTATGGAGACTAGGAGCAAACCTCTCATTTTTCCTTTCTATAGCATATGCACTTCCCAACTCAGAGATGACTTATCTGCTTATCTATAAAATATACATTTGATCCTGAAGACGCTGGAGTTGGTACTTGGTGCTTCCTGCCGTATGTGTTTGGGCCTGCCCAAGCACATACAAATATCAACTGGTTCTCTTTAAATTAAGGACAGTTGAAACATAAAGTTTCTGTTCAAAGAAAAGTTTGAAAATGGCCATTGGAGGCATACCAAAATTAAAAGGAAAATATGCAAAACAAGTTTTTGAAGAATTTCAGCTTTATAATAAGAAGGCTGAGTGGAAAAAATGTTGAAAATAATTAAAAAAAAACCCCAACAATCAAACATGTTCTCTTCTTTTTAGCTGTTGGAGTTTGGATTTCGTTTTTTCCTCAGGAATTTTTCTCCCATGGGTTGCTAAGAGACTAATGACTGAGCTAATGACTGAGTACTTAAGAGAACAAAGCACAAGGCTAGAGGTTTTTCTCCTTGGCAGGGTGGGGCAGAATCTCTTTCATGGAAGCAGGGCCTGACAGCGCGAGATTTTGGAGACTGAAAAAGCAAGGGCAGGGGGAGGGCTGGCTCTCTTGCTCGGGACCCCTCGGAGCTGGACGGTCGGAGCTGCTGTCTGCTGAACCCACGGCCCCTGAGAAGCCAGCGCGGAGCTGCCGGTCTGTCTGCTGTGAGTTTTTGTCTCTACCCCCATCGGGAGCTGCCTGCCACCAGCCTGCCTCTCCCCCCGCTCCTCCTCGCCGCTCCGAGTTTTTCGCTACATTGTAGCTGGGTCCCAGCTCGCTGTATCCTGGTATCCTGCTGCAGCACCGACACCAGCCGCCCCCCGAGGGTCTGTGGAAGAAAGGCTCTCCTCCATCCCTCCCTGCCTCGGGCAGCCGCCATTGCCGTGTGCTACCTGAGCTCACGCCGGAGCGCCCCCTGCAGCCACCGGGGAATCACCGCACCCAGAGCGCCCCTGCAGGCTGTGACTGGAACTGCACCAAAGGGAAAAGGTGCCTGAAGCCGAGCAGGCTGCCACTGGGTTTTCTGGTTCTGTTTGTTGGTTAATGCCATAGTTGTTGTTATTTGTTATCTTTGTTTTAGATAGTAGTAAAGAACTGTTATTCCTATTCCCATATCTTTGCCTGAGAGCCTCTTGATTTCAAATTTATAATAATTCTGAGGGAGAGGGGTTACAGTTTCCCATTCCAAGGGAGGCTCCTGCCTTCCTTAACAGACACCTGTCCTTCAAACCAGGACATTAGCTTACTATAAATAAATGAGCATTTTATAGAGAAATTTCTAGAGTATAAATTGACAGATTTAATTTGACAATTTCATTTTCCTTTAACAAAGAAAATATTTTGGTGATTAAAAATGGGCAGTGAAAACATAGATAAGGTTTTTTTTATATTATGGAACTTATAATTAAATTGAGCAGGTCTTGGTGTTTTGTCTATTGTTTGGGGCTCTCTATTATTATTATTATTATTATTATTATTATTATTATTTTCAGACTTGGCAAGGGAAAGGCAAAGACTATAAATACAGATATCCTATTTGCACTGTCATAGGGTAATCGCTGTTAAAAATTCCCAGTGTACAAAGAGGAGGTGGAGTCGGAAATGAGGTAGCCAGCATAAACTCCGCCCACCTAAAAAAACTCATAAAACCACGAAAGCACCTGAAGAAACTCTCTTTGAGGCTTCTGGTTCGCAGAGGAAAGATGCTGCTCTCCTCCCCTCCGCACCAGCTGGGTAAGGTCTCTCCCAGACCACATGGTCTGGGAACTGCTAACCCACCTGGTGTGGGGGGGAGGGGGAGGAGAGAGAGAAAGAGAAAACTCAAGCTGTTTCATCTTGCTGTCTTTGGCTAAAGAACTTCGCCAGCTCTGTCTGCCTAGCCTGGGCCAGGCTGGTTTCCGCCCCTCCCCCCCCGCCCTCTCCGCAGCATGGCCCAACGGGAAAGAAGGTTTGGGGTCGGGCCCCGTGAACCTCGGGAGCGCCCCGCCTGGTTAGCCCTGCAGCAAACTCAGGACAGGAGAGAAAACAGGAGCTCAGACTGAGCCCTTCCCGCAGCTCGGGCGCAGTTTCGTTTACTCCTTGCAACTCTGCGTGGGAGGGAGAAAGGACTTGAATTAAGCCTCTCCCGCAGCTCGAACACAGCTTCTGCCGGGCGGCCCCCACGCACACTTCGGCACGGAAGGGGGTTTAAACCAGCCCCCTGCAGCACAGACGCGGTCCCGCCGGGCCCTTGCGATTTCAAACGCGGCTTAGATGAGAGCCGGCATGGACGGACTCTTTTCCTTCAGTTCATGCACGGACTTAGCGACATTCAAACCACACGGGCGAAAGGCACGTGATTAGCACCCAGCCGAAAGGCAAATTAACTGTTTCTTTCTAGTATCAGAATAAGACTTTAAAAACATTCATTTCTCCTTCTCACACAGAAAGAGCATAAAAATAAAGGCACCTACAAAAAGTACAACATAGAGACTTTAAGTTAATAACTATAACTAAGCTTATTTTTTCAAAGAAAGAAGAGATGAGGAGTGCTTTACTGCTGAAAGTTCTTTTGTAAAAACATGTTGATAAAGTCAGCTGTAATATACCCTGTAATATATGAATAATGGTCTAAAAGAGGTGAGAAAAAGGGAATATAATGTTCTAAGTTATAAGCAGTAGACTGAGACTTTTGTGTATTAAGATTTTTCTTTCCTCGCCCCAGGAAAACAGTAGAAGAAGACTTGTGTTGCTAATGATAAAGTATGAGGATGTCATTGTCACTGTAATAGAAACATTTGCTCTCAAAAGAACACCTCAATGACCATCATATGTCCATTGGTGTGGCCCTGGGAAAGCTACTGAAATGGGAAGGGGTCTAGAAAAGCAAATACCTCTCTTCAATGAGAGAATCGCTTACTAGAAAGCTAATAACCATAGAAACTGTGTTTCCTATGGGAGTCAACATGATAAAACAAAAGAAAGCTTCTCTCTCTACATAAATTAAGAAAACTGTGAAGTTCCAGAGGTGGTGGATTAACTATAAGTTGAAGTGTTACCTTTTGTATGGTCAACAAGAAAGAAAATAAGAAAAGTGGGGAGGGGAAAAGAGTGTTCTGAAAAGTTTAGTGTTGATGCCTAATTATTATTCCTGTTTTAAATCTGTTAATAAAATTCCTTTTTGTATTCCTTAAAGTATAAGCCTGCTTTTGCCTACTATTAATCCTTATCTCACAACAAAATCAAATAATCTAAACTACAAAATTAATCTTCATACCTAATTTTGATTCCCAAACCTCGAAACCGCAACATGCACGAATATATTAAATTTTGAACATAAAGACATTATCTTTCTGAAAATCTGGCATATTAAGAATACACTGTCTTTAAATATCAAATGAGGCTTAAAGCCCACCAACAATTGGCTCTTCTTACAGGATCAAAATTTTGAAGAATCAAGTTCTGACTAAGAAGATGAGATTAACATAGATTTTCTGATTATAGCAACTCTTACTAAAATTCTCATCCTTGACATTTGCTTGCTCCCTTTGGTGTCTAAATAAATGTATTTTCTCTGTGATAGAACCACAAGTAAGTAGAAACTTGACTAGAAATTAGCTTAGGGCACAGGCCTCTAAAGTATTTCAACCTGTTGACTGCATCTAGTTCAAACGTCTAAAGTTAACATGCTAAACAAAGAAAAGTATTAGGGAGAAAGAGCACAGAAGTTTTTAAGGCAAAATTTCAAAGCAAAGCGACAAAGTACTAGAGATTTCAGTGTGAATATTTTTGGGGTTATTGAAGAACCATAAAAAATAGCAAGCCCAGAAACAACAAAGCTCAAGACAAGAGGCAGTGGATCTGGCATGCTCTGTAGAGTCTAATAGTTGGGAAGTTTTAAATATTGTACCAGTTACACAGAAACTTAGCAGCAACAACTAAGTACCTCAGTGTTATTTGTGGGTTAGAGCCGATAAATATTCTCTGTGCAAAATCTGGAAAGCTATTCAATGATCCAGGAAAAGCTGAGGGAGAATTTGGACTGTGCTATATGTAGGGTTTGTACATTTTAATATAAATACATGCTATATAAAATTGTTTTTCTATTTCTGTTGTAAACTTTTACATGAATAAAACCCTTGGGAAACAGAGCTGATCAGATAAATAGTATGGGACAACTCCCAATAGGCCTGTAGTTTCCAGGGTTCTCCTTGCCTTTCTTGGAAATTGGGACAACATTCGCCAGTTTCCAGTCAGCTGGGACCTCTACAGATTCCCAAGACTACTGGCCTAGCTGGACTAGCTTGGTCTGCTAGAACAAGCCTGGAGAAAGCCCAGCTCTTCAGTTGTGGGTTTTTTTTGCTGAATAGCTGATGGTAGCATTTAACAAGTAGAACCACACATCACATTCAACACGAACAATTGGGTCAAACTGACCTGTTTAGGCCTTTCTGCACTGCCCTTGCTGACATTTCTCATATTAGCTGAATTTTATGCTCACTCTGTATTTCTCTGTGAGGTCAACTTTCAATTTGATCTTAAAAATAAGATTGCTTAAAATTATTTTGCAATGATAGCTGTTCCAAATTACAAAATAAATGGATATGGACAATTCAACTACCTTTGTTAAACATGGCATACATGAAAAAGCCCCTACTTTTTCAAGATTTATGGTATGGATCAAAAGAAACAGGGTTAGAAGGGACTTAAAGAGATCATAAAGTCTCTTAATTTCCTTTCCCTACCCCAAAGTAGGATCATTTATACTTAAATCACTTTTGACCACTTTAATTTATTCTTAGAAGCTTCCAATATCAGTGGTTCCAAAGACTTTCTGTGCTGGTACATATATCAGCACTTTATTATCCTAAAGTAAGAAAGGTGGGGATTTTTTTCTGGTGTCTATCCTAACTGTTCTTGCCAAAATACCTATCAATTATTTCTTGTCCCATTCCCAATGGACAAATTCTTTCCCATCTTCTCTGCACCGTGTTCTAAAGGCTGTCATCATTTCCCACCTAGTTTCTCTCTTCTCAAAAAACCTAGTATTTTTAGTCTTTCCCCAGTCTTCAGAAAGACCAATCAGAAAAACTGCGTGGAAGACAGAGCTTACTTTTATGTACAACATTCCTGTTAAGTATGCTCTCAACAACCACATACCTTTGTCAGCACACATTTGTCACCAGCTTCTAGTATTAAGAAAGACTCTGCATCCAATCATTCTAATTTTTTTCAGAACATTTCACCAAACTGTTAACATACGAATATTAATCATGCCTCCCATTTTTATACTATTGCAGATTTACCATTTAGACGTGAAGAGCAACATGTTGGATGAATACGCTGTATCTGTATAATTTCTGCAAGGAAATACAAATATAGCCTGCCTGCAGACTGAGCTGATTAGGAGGTTGTTGCGGTGGTCCAGGCCCCCAAAAACCCTTTTCCCACCCCTAGGAAGCTCTGGGCTAGGGACTCCCCTGGGGCAGAGCCCTAAGTAGTTTGCCCTGTAGATGGGCCAAGCTTCCCAGGGGCTGGCTACCCTGTCCCCACCTGCCACTCTCCTGTCTATCATCTTTAGGCTCCAGAAAGTTCACTGTTACTCAGTACTTGATTGTGTTATCCCCTTGCCGGTCTCCCCTTATCCTCCCCCTTCCCAGTTGGTCCCTGTCCCCTGATCCCTCCCTGGTTCCTCCCCTGAGCCCGTCAGTAATTGGTTTGTAATCCTTCATAAAAGTCTGATGCAGCGGGCGCCCCGGGTCTTTCGCCTGGATGCCCAGAGAGCTGGTAACCCTGCGTTACAGTGTCTCTATTATTCCGGGGCGAAAGAACCCTCCCGCGATACTCCGGGACTTCAGTTACAGTGTCCACCGTAAAGGGAGGCACGGCCTGCGGCCAGGGACGTACGTGCCCAACAGCAGTGAACCCACTCAGGTCGGGGACACTGGCTTGTAACCACCGTGGGGCTGCAGTCTGAGACCCTGGTGGGCAGCTGGCCGGCCCATGCCATCGGCCACAGGAGGTATCTGAGATATCACAGTCTAGATTAACATATCCTGCCTCTTAACCACATACTTTGGCCTGTGCTTAACACAGACTTCAGCTTCACAGGGAACCTATTCCTGCTGAATGAAATATATACAGAGCAATACAAGTGTCATTAATATATCTGTATATATCTAGCTACAAAATAAAAATATATATAGTTTAAATTGCACTTCCAGTAGCTCCAGATAGATACAAACACATTATTATCTCTCTCATAATGCTATGAATTAAAGGGCACACGCATAGTAACAGAACACTACTTGATGGGTGCTCATCTCACTGTCACCAGGCATGGTTTGCCTTTGGGCTTTCTGTGCCCATGGTGCAGTCAATGGCAACCGGCTTTGTGTCAAACCCTTCTCTAAATGAAGTGATGCTATTCTACAGAGGGACAGTAGTGTAAGTAATATACACCTTCTATTCAAACTACATCTGAAGGTCCTTCTCAAAACCCAAGTAATTCAATAACTACCTAAAGACTGCAAGAGTTTGGGGCAGGGATTTGACAAACCTTTTTGTTTTGCCTTTGTACAGCACTTTCCACAACAGGGCCCCCAGTCCAGCCATAATAGTGTATATTAAAATAAACCATAACAGTTTAGCTGAATATAGCTGAAATTAGCTTCTCCCCCACAGGAACAGAGACAAAGAAGAAACATGTTATATACAAGCACATCTGGAATTCTTCAAAAACCTGTTAATACCTACCCACATAACTAAATCCAAACTGAGTCTTTTTATGGAATGGCTTGTAAACACATGAGGAAAATGGACAGTCTACTCTATCAGAAACAGTCTGTTTGGTCTACAAAATAAAGATTCAAAGCTCAAAGTGTGCTCTCTAGAATACATCTGAGAAACATGAGGAAGAGTAAAAAATACTCTGCAAACTAAAACATATCAGTGAAACTAAATTGGAATCTATTTAGTCTGGAAATTGGAATATGGCTTATAATCATCAAAGGAATGAAGTTTCACAATGTCTTTCAAATTTGAGATGGACTATGATAATTTTAGGAGAAGAATTGTAATATATGGTTGCCCACAACATGACTTATCTCCTGTGTTCGTGGAACATGAGGAGATAAAGCTCAGAGGTCATTTTTTCAGCTATGATGTCTGATAATGCCAAATTTGCAAGGAATGAAGAAAAGGAGGGGAAACATGAAGAGAAATAAAAATTAATTTTGGGGGAAGTCCCTAATTAACCAGACTACTACTATCATAGCATAATACCGCATCAAATAAACATATCCCCTTATCCATCTCAATCAGAAGCTTATTAAAGTCTTTGAAAAGCATCAGTGGAGCGGCCACAATCATACAAAGATTCTGCAACATCATTAAATCCTTATTAATGAGTACAGTGGAACTATGAACTTGGTAAAATCTTGGGATAGGAGGGAGGCTACTGGATATGTTCAGCCTAATTTAAGATACACTTTTAATGTTGCTGCTTATTTGGAGAAAACCACCACAATACTTGCAGTTATAACCCTAAGAGAAATTACATCAGGGTCTGTACTACACATATGCATTCCCAGCACTGATCTAAATCAAAGGCTTTTGTTAGATGCAACTGCACTTCGCCAGAAGATTGTGAACTTTGCTTTTGCATATGGACTTTACCAGGTATCATCACGTCTTCAGCCATCTTGAGATTTAGTAACTTTACTGTGACCTACACATGGGGCTTCACATGAGATTAAGTCTTTCTATAAGGTCTTAAGAAAACCCAACCCTGCATTGGAATTTTTAGTCTTTTAAAATGTGTAAGGTGCCTAGTTTTCTATGAATTCTAGAGTGAAACAATAGTCAAATAATACTTTCTCAGCACAATGTCTTAAATTTTTCAAGGAATGCTTGGATTTATGGATCATAATTTAAAGTACTGGTATCAGTGTGTCGTGGTTTTAGTTTGCTTACTCAGGTTTGTGGCTAAATGCCAGCACACTTACCTAAATTTACTTGATTGCTTGTTGTGAGATAAGGATTAGGAGTAGGCAAAGCAGGCTCAAACTTTATAAAGTACAAAGAAGTTTTATTAATATATCTAAGACAAAGGGAAAAAAGGAAAAACAAAAACTCAAGAAAAAAAACCAGAACAAACTCCCCAGACCACCCCTCCTTCCCCACCTCTCCATTTCATTCTCCTTGACAACATACAGAAGACAACACTTTGACCTCTAGTCAGTTTACCACCTCAGAAACAGCTCTTGTTCTAGTTCATTTAGGGAGAGAAGTTTCTTTTGCTTACACTATGGATCTTCTGTAAGAAAAATACAGTTTTTATGGGTCTTCTGCCTCACCATTAACCGCCGCCCGGAGCAAAGTCCAGCTTAATGGTGGATCTCTCCCACACCAGTAGCCTTCCCACAGCCACTCTGGTGGGTTATGAACAGTCTACAGGGTACCTGTTTTAAGGATGCCCAGTTCAATTGCAGCAACAAAGAAAATTCTTCTTCTGTGCTTAGCAACACAGGTTCTCCTGACAACTCAGGTTCTCTAGCATTCTCCCCAGGACCAGGGCTCTGAGTCACAGCCTCTCTTCTCTCTTAGTTCTAGTTTCTCATCAGGCTGTACTTTTTTCAACACTTACTTGTCTGTACTTAGGTATTTCAGTTCATTGGCTGCAATAAGAACCTCACATCCCCCCTTTGGACTATATCTTCATATATTACAGAGAATTTATTAGCTCAGTCCCCAACTATGGTTCTCCAAAAGAGTTTTCAGCTTCACTCTTGAAGCAACTTCCCATGCACCTCCCTCTAGGTATCAGTTCTGCTTTCTTCACTGACTGTAAAGTCTCTGCGCTGCACTATGTAGATGTCTTCACTCGTTCCTCTCTCTGCGAGGAAGGATGGGTGTCTGTGAGTTTAGTCCAGGTATGGAGAGAGTTAATCTCTGTCTCTCTCTCTCTCCGGCAGTGTAAAGATCACGTGCTCTCTGCCGGGCTGTTTGAACAGCTCCGAGCTGGATGCCAGACGCTCTCAAGAGTCTCTGCCCGGCTCTGCGGAGCTGGCTCGGCCTGGTAGGGCCATCTGGGCCCGGGGTGACAGGGCAGGGCCTGGCCCGAGCTGGATGGAGTCTGGCCCGGTCCTTGCCTGGCTCGGCTCTCCCTCTTGTGTAGCTGACACACCGGCTGAGCTGGATTTGCTGAAAATTCCAATCGTTTCCTCCCCCATGCCTGCCCGGCTGCAGCGGCACGGCTGCCGTAAAAACCTCCCTTCCCCCCCCATCCCTCCTTTGGAAAGGGGGGGGGGGGGAAAGCGCTTGGGCCTCACCAGTGAGAGAAGCAGGAGCTGCTCCTCTCTACACAGCAGCAGCAGGTCCAAAGAGGAAGAGCGTCAGAGAGTCTCTGCTTATATATGGTTTTTTCCTTGAAGGCGGATCAACTTTTTAATTGGTTTACCTACCTATCAATTCTTAAAACTACCTGATTATTGGCTCTCTCTCTCTCGCAGGAAGGAAGTTGTATTTCTTCCTGCATTCCTGCTGTCCAGATCACTTCCTAGATTTTGACCCCTCTGGCCTAACCCAGGACACAGTGTTATCAAATGGATATAACTGTGTGTTTTTATTTGCCTTTTTATGTGATAAGTAAGTTTAAAGACACATTTTGGACACGTGTATTTAGGAAATAGTATTTAGAGAGTCCACTTTCAAAAATTTTGGCTTATAATATCACAGTTACTTAAAACACAAATGCAATCATCAATAGTGGATACAATTTGTTACTGTCTGTGCAGTTTTAGAAGTACACTTTAACAGCACTGTCATCCTGGCTTTTGCATTGTACAAAGACAGGACTCTCTTATGAACTAATTTCAGGAGTTACACAAGCACATAGCAGACAGATTTAGTTGTGCAATGTCAAACAAATTTTTAACATCTGCAACAACACTTAAGATCCTCCCTTTTCTTATACAGACCTTTTATGTGAAAAGCAAAAGTATTTTGTCCATAGACTGAGAATTCATGATAGCAGTACCACAAAGTATTCAGCAAGACAGCTTCCAAAAAGATTCTGTGAAACCCCACAGGAGCCTACCAACTTCTACAAGCCATGCTATGGGGATCTGACTCTTTTCAGCCGAAGGCACTGTATCTCCGGAGTGATCTTTTTGTTAAGAGCATTGGGAATGTACTCCAGAAGTGCAACAATTGGGGCTGGAATAATGTATCAAAGAAATAGCAACTTCTGATCAAAAGTAAGACATGTAACATTTAAGAAGCTAGAGACGAAATGATAAAGAACTGGACCATCAAGAAAATTGATGAACAGAAGCAAACATAGAGGACAAATGGACTGAAAAGTAAAGTAATGTAAAATAAAATTTTAAAAAGGAGAATATAAATATCTAGGTAAACATTCAAGTGAAAAGTTGTTTCAATGAGAATGGTGAAAAATACTATTAATCAAAACATCATTGCTTATTTTTCCATTAGTGTCCACAGGTAAATGGCTCTGTACAAAAGCCAAAATTATTTCACTGCATATTCTCACAATAGAACTTCTTTCAATGGGAATATGCTCAGACAAAAGCTATAACCTTTAATATCCCATTTCCTAGCTGTTCCTCTTTTCATATAAAAATAAAAGTCAACTGTTGTCACAAAGTCTCTTTGCCCATTATCATCCTTATGTTAGATTTATGAATAAAAATGTGTGAAATGAAATTATATAGGCATTAAAATATCATGTGATTAGGTGAAACATTTTTGATGAACAAGGATACCCAGAAATACTGCAATTGCTACCACATTCATCTGCTCAATTACATGCTTCTCACCTATTTAATAATGTTTGTTACATCCCTGTTAATTGATGTGTTTTGCGAGTTTATTTTCTTATACACTATGTCAAATCTTATACAATGAACAAGAGACTTGGATCATAGCAGTCCCCTAGAACAGAACAAGCCTCCAAGGTAAATGCAAAGAGATCATGAAATGGGACAATGAAACGATAACAAAAAAAAAAAAAAAAAAAAAAAAAAAAAAAAGGAAAGATGGGATTGGAACATTATGAAGTTAAAGAAACAAGGAAATGAAAGGGATTAAAACTGGAATGATAGGTAACCTACTGTAAGTGGTGTGAAAGCTTAACAGTGGGGGACTGGAATAATCAGATATGGGAACGACCTGACAATGGAATGCTTTCAAACTGAAGCACCTCAGAAGTAAAAAATCTTAGAGCAGAATAATCATATTTGCCTCTGGGAATAAAATTTAAAGATAAAAAAGTTAGGAAAAAAAAATAACAAGTTTGATGATTATGCAGATAGAACTGCAGAGAGAAATGATCCAGTCAGGGCAAGAGTGAGAAAAGGTAAAGGAGTAGGGTTGGGAACGACACAAGAATAGAAAGAAAAGGTGACTGAAACCATAGATGCTCGGAACTCACTTTTTCCACACAAAATCAAAGACGAAGGACTACACTGGATAAGGTATTTTTTTTTTTCCCTTTTTTTTTTTTTCCCCCCCAGAATGACTCTTTCCCTTGCTCATTTGGACAAAAGTTATCCTTTCTCATAACAACCTACCATAACATTTTCTAGAAACATCTTTAAAGATCAGGGAATAGATGTGTGTGTCTTGACATTTGTTTTCAAGCAATTCCCATCTTACAGAGTACAGCACTACAATAGCTGAACACAAAGACTCATATAGGAAATGATGTATGAACTCACTTTTTGAGAAACGACTCAAACCTTATCTCTTGTTTTCACTGTACTTTTCCAAAAAAGCTGTCAACAACTAAAATTCTAGAAATCAGAATGGCATTAATTCCAGGATTCTGGATCTGCTGTTAGGAACTAGATTATTTCAGTAAGTCAGTTGAGAATGAGTTTAGTTGCATTGTCCTCAGTCTACGCTCTCACAGAGTGAGCAGAGAGACAACCATGATGACAAGCCCTTTCCACAAAACCACACCAGAGGGATATCTGTTTTCCCTATCACCTTTTCTAACTCCTTCCACTCCTTATTAAATGAACTGTGGTGAGTTTTACTAGAATGGTATAATCGCCCTGTTGTTTCCTATGGTAAGACTACATTTTCTCAATCTGCATTTTTCCTTGTTTTCTCATGACCAATTACTTTCAGTTTCCTCAACTGCTATAAAGAGCTTTGCAGATTAAAATCGTACCTTTTCCCTCCAGGATTATACAATGAAGTAAAATGGCATTTTGCATGATGCATTTGCCATGACCATGGGGACAAGTGATGTGCTAAGTATTATGGTGAAAAAACACCCGTGTCTGTGCCAGTTGCAATAATCACTGAAGTGTAATCAGTCTAGTACAAATGAAGAGACAAATACCAGAATAATAGTTGAACTTGATTTCCATCCCTTATTTGCCGTCCCCAAGGGTGAGAACTCTTGAACGTATGATAGAGACAGGAAAAGTAATAGCGCAAAGTGGATTTCATTATGATCCTGATGTTCATTAAAAAAAATCTATGTTTATTATTTCTGAAAGAACTGACCTTCAAATCCCTACAAAGATCTTCAGCAGTATGCTGTCTATTACACACAGGTTAAAAAGAAGTTACATTTTCAGTAATGCATGAGCTGTCATTATTGTTCCTATTGTTCCATCTCATGTCTCATCAAATGCTGTTGCTTCTACAGGAATAATAAAAGTTTTCTCCAATGTTTCCCACAACCCAGCTTTAACTGCACTTGTTTGGATTTTTTTTAAATTCAGAATTCTGCATTTATACTCCAAAGGTGTGTACTGTGGAACTTACAGTTACATCCACGTACAATTGTTATGCAAGATTAGCAGCACCTAGTTCTACATAAATAATGAATCTTTGTGCATAAAATATCTTCTTGTTGCTTTGAAACCTGTTGCTTATCAGCTCTAACTCACAATAAGTTCGGAGAAGTTGTCCATGTTGAAATAATGAAGGAAGAAATAGTCTTAAGCGTTGACTTAAAATTGCCTGATACTGATTGTTGACAACTGATCTTTGAAGAAATTTAAATTTTGAACAGAACATATATGCCCACAATAAGTAACACATTTTCTCAGTGAAGATTTATATCAAGGAAGCACTCAGCGCCTACATACCAGGAATCAGATTTGAAGGCCAGTCAAAGAAAGAACTTGGATTTAATACTGCTGAAACACAGAAAGAAAACCTAGGACTTAAGATCCCACCACTCATATGTTGCATACTGGATCATGGAATTGCTACCTTTTATCAGATAGAGAAAGGAAACTGGGAGGCACACAGTATAAAATATCAGATGCTTTAAGTAATAATTAATGTAAGAGTTACCCCAGCTACTAGGCCATGGTTATACTGATAACCTACAACTTACTGCGGTATTTTTCAGTATTCAAAAAACATAAGAAATGGAGCAGATTATATTTCATTACCCAAGGCCAAAATCTTAGAGGTTTTAAAGTGCCCTAAATACAGTGGCTGGGACTCACTGCACTTAACAAGCATTTAAGTGCGATACAGTTACTTGAAGTTATAGACCTCCTGTCTTTCTCTAGTCAATGAACAGAGACTATTTTCTAAGTAAGTTGATTTGACCACCTATGTTAAGATACCTGGTCACAGATGGGTAAATTAATGACTCCAACTGCTCTTACTACTGTGTTTCGCAAAACCAGATGTGAAGTACTAGGTTCATATCCAAGGACTGAAACAATTTCCCCACTTTCTGACACTCAGTAGCTAAGGCCCTACAATAACAGAAACCAATGTCTCTGATAATGTTCCAGTGCACAACCACGGATATACTTCTGCACACACACACACAAAATATGCTAAAAACATCAATATGATCATCCTAAAATAAGACAGTTTTGCTATCATATGGTTTTATCATATCTGATAAAATGACAGCCAGTACCATTTTAGCAACTAAATCCCTCACTAAGATGCTTGACTTTGACACTGTCACTGGGACTCTTTTCACATTTCCTGCTGAAATATCAAACAAATGCCTCTCTCTGAAAGCTTTTCTAGAATCCAAACTCTGCATGTTCCCAATTGAATACTTTGATCTCTAAATTGTGCACAACCTCTTGCCTCTTTCCCTAATACATTGCTCCACTGTTCCTGCATGTGTGCCACCTACAAGATGGCAGGCAACATTGCTCAGCATATACCTGCTGTTGTGGCTACTGCATTTTCCTGGGAATCAGGAGATGGAGGTTTAATCTACTCGGAGATCATTAGAGCCTCCAAATTCATAGGTGAGTGCAGTAATTAACACACCTCAAGAACCATTCTCTAGGGGAGAAACACACTTCCTGGGTGAACCTTCTCAGAAGACTAAAAGTAAGTAGGTGCTTGTGCCAGTAAAATACTTTTTTTTTACTAGTTTATTAACTATTTTTCAGTTAAAAAAAAGAGATTATGTTATTTGTGTAGGCAATGCAAAATTTAAATTGTGTCATCATTGTTTGCCATATTCCTCACTTGTTTTACTTCTGTTTTGCTTTACCTATACTATTTTCTCATTTTCTTATGTAATGCTCTAACAAAAATGAGGATCCCTGACCAATGTGGTCATGGAGGCAAGGAAGAGGTTTCTTCTCTTCCTTGGCCCTCTGCTTCTCACACAAGCCTCTCCCTACCCTGGCCTTTCCTTGCGGATTGCATTCATTCCCTTTTTTCCCCTGCAAAGAAAAGGAAAAATGTCACAAATGAGTGGGCATCTAGTCACAGCTTGCATCTTTTGTCTGACAGTTCATGGTCTCACAGAAGGCCAGAATTCTTGCACTAAGTTTGATGCAAGGGATGAATGTGCATAGATTCTTTCTCCAGTGGTGTCTCAGGGCATTTACATTCTATTGCTTCAGTCTGTCAAGAACTGAGCAACATACCCTCACAAGTTTCAAAGGAGTCACCATAGCAAGTCCCAAAAATGCCTATTTTGACAAATGACACATCATAAAAATGAGAGAGGAAGGCTGAATCTTGAGTTATGGTGTAACTCAAGGTATTTGCCTTTGTTATAGGCAAGAATTACTTCAATATGCAGTATTTTAGCTATAAACACAGCTATAAAAGCAGCCATATCTACATAATCATATGCACAGATACCACAGTTTATCCAGCAGAATGGCAGACAGAACATAGGATATGTAAACAGATCTACCTAACACTTACAAAACAACTTTAATAGCAAGTGTCATTCTTTTCTGTAAAGTAGCTGTTTTTAACACACATGATCTAACTCTTGTTTGCTCTTTAAAGTTTTATTGTCTTGGCATTTTATACAGGAAGAGAGCATTAGCATACTCAGGAGAACTGCTAAAAGTAAAAGGCCTCAAGCTACCCACTGCGTGGTTGATAGCATAAAGCACGGGATATAAAAACTTTTGTCTGATTGCTCACTTTACTTGTTTTAGAGTAGTGTTACTCTCTAGAGCATATATTCATGTTCTTTCTACTTCAAGTTTTATTACTTCTTTTGTATTATTTAATACATCTAAAGACACTTCCAAAACAAATTTTTCCATATTGAAAAAGTAATGGTTTGGAACCTGATAAAATACATGAATGTTCATAGTGTATTATTTTCAAAGGCAAGTAGAATAAATGTGCAATAAAACAATTAAATGCATGACAATAAACATTTCTATGTGATCACAGATATATTAACATGCCAAACAAAAGAAGAAAAAAATAAGTGAAATATTTTCCCTAAAAAAAAGGTCAGATCAAAATGGATTCTTCACACATCAGAGCATAAGTAAAAAAGGGAGTCTGATCTTAGTTACTGTTACTGCTAAATATCCCACTCTAGCAATTAAAATGAACATTTAAAATTTGAAAGAGAAAATAGAATGAAAAAAGGCAAATGAGATCAGCTTTTTAAAACATAAAAAAAGCCCCCATAACTATAGATACACTTTAAAAATCATCCTACAGTAAACTTAAAACTAAGTCTACTTACATATCACACTGCTAATTATTATATAAATAACCTGGGAAACAATACCTCCAAGATACATGTTTTACTATTTAGTAAACAAGAAACTGCCATGTTTGACACCACTGATTAAGGCCAGGCATTTCTAAAGCTTCAGACACATTTCTGAAATCCACAATACATCAATTTTTAATACTTCCACTCTCTCAGCTCCTTTAAAAAGATGGTAGGGGAAAGAATTTAGAGTAATTAATGATATAGTTAGCTGCTAAATATTAATAGGAATCGTAGTCTTGCATAAAATATAACATATAAACCTTGCCAATACAGATGCACCAGTAATTAAACTTGAATATGTAATTACACTGATTTATATGACAGGCAAAAAGTTACACTTTACTGGCTTCTATGTAAACTGTGGGCATTTTATGGTTTATATAAACAGGCAATATCCCTACTACAGTAATAAATGGTTTAGAGATTCATAGTTAAAATTACAACTAATTCCAATGTGAACATTCTGACTATACCTTACAAACCAGGCTCTGAAAATGACCACAGAGATCAGCCTCCCATTACATTCAGAACTTGCAAGCAAATTTATGAGGTTTAAAAAAAAATTTAAAAAGCAAAAAAAGCTTATAGCAATCTTACTACAAAGTAAATGAAGTCTCGTGTATTTAAATGTTTTAATATAAATGTTTAGTTTCAAATATATAGCTCCAGATGTTTCACTTACAATCTTTCAAAGCTCTTTTGACTAATATTGTGTCTTAGACTAAAGCACTTTTTCCTGAAAGAAAGCTGACTTCGCTTACATGTGAGGCTGAGGAGAGCAGCCTGGACTGCTATTTCCATTACTGTCAATGTGATCCAGCGAACCATTGAGATCTTCATGGACTGCCTGCAGTAAGCCACTGGATGCATTATTTATCAGTCCTGGGTTACTCAGCAATGGTAAACTGCTCTCTGCCAGTGCAGCCTACCAAAAGGAAAAGTAAAACCAAAATTATTAGTGCATACATATACATAGCACTCGTACATGTATGAACATTTAGAAATATATACACACACAGAACAGTTCATTTTGAGTAGTTGTTGAGGTGGTCAGAAGGATTTAGTGCATTTCCAATTATTTTCACATTCTGAATATAACAGCATTTCCACTTCTGGTTTACTGTTTCTTTTGCTTAGGTTTAATCATTTTCCATTATTAACTATGTTCAGATATTCATGGCACTTTCTAGTTTTACATCATTTTTTGACTTTGAATTACACTTAACCCCTTTGCCCTTCCACACAATGTATAGCTCCTTTATAATGCAGGCAGCTGCTATACTTTAAAAAATAACCAGAACTTAACTCAAAATAAAAAAGTCCTGACATTTGCCTCTTCTGCATAAAAAATTATATATTATAATTAAACTTTAAAGTTTTTACCATGAGCACCATGTTCCCCAATGCTATGATGTGAAACCATTTATGACAGCTTGGATAAATATTAATGCATATCCACATGCATTTGCAAAAGCTTCTATCAATCTAACATTTGCAGCAAAACTGAATGTTCCAGATTTTGCCACAGGGTGTCCTTCTTGCTTCTTCACATCAAAAGTAGCATGAATAAGAACTACTATTTGCAGTGCTAGGTAATACAACTTACTTGAATGATAAACCCAACTATTTAGAATGACCATCAGGTCCATACAAACATAACACATAATTCTATACCAACGTATAAGCAGAAATAAAATACATCACACACAAGAACATAGTGTGTACAAAGAAAGAAATATTTAGTATTTTTTACCTGCAAGCTTGCATTAAGAGCTGCTCCATAGCCTAAGCTGGTGGGTATGTTTTTCACTAACGTTGGGCTTCTGAAAATAAACGATTTTTCAAAGTTTAAAAACAAGCAGACATCCTATCTGACTCATTGGGTTAATGGATTGGTTTGTTAGCTCAGCAGACCAGAGTTTAGAAAGGAAAAATGAAATGAAGTTGGGAGTGAAGGGGCTCAACCTGCTGGAACACATTGATTTACTCGCATCAGAAAAGCAAAACTCTTGTTATAATTAGGCCCACGAGGAAATTTGCTACAAGAGCATAAAGGTTCTGATCTCACTGAAAGAATTTAACAGAAATAGCTTTAAAATTTGTACAACATCTGTCTCTGCTACACTTGCTGTATTTGGTTTTGGTTTCCCGAACTAACACGAGTACACTGTTACATACGTTACATACAACTACACAAAAGTGTTGAATAAAAAAAGATCTTACTTTTCCCTTACAAGAAAAAATGAGGGTGCAATGATGTATAAATAACTGTATGTGAACAATACAGTGGATCAATTAGTTTCCAGCGAATCAAACATACCATATTTAAATCAGATTAAATGCTATATGCTAGATCACCATATAATTATATTTTCAATAAAATTAATGCAGAGGATGACTCCAGAGGTCATCTGGGTCACTGTCTACAAACAGATGCATTACAGAAATAGAATACCTTCCTACAAAGAAAAACCTCTAGCTCTTGTCTCTGCACCTTTGGTTTTATCTGAATGGCTTTATCAAAACTAATTATATACTCTCAAGGAATAAAAAGCATCCACAGAACCAGTCATATTGACATGGGATTAATTTGAAAGTAGGGCAGTAAGCATGCCAAAGGTCTTCCTATAAAGGCTTCTCGTGAATACTACCCTCATCAAGGAGATATTTTTGAGGTCAGCACTGTAGTGTATGATACCTATATTCCAAAATGACCTTGAATGACTCCCACTTCTGTCAAAGGTTTACAGTAAAAACAAGGGCATATGAAACTCTTAACACATGGGCAACATATGTACACAGGGCTATTTTTAATATATAGTAGGAGAACTTATGGTAGATGGAATTAAAATGACAAATATATGGTAAAATATATAGGAAAAAACAAAACCATTATCGCTTTCCTTGCAGCAAACTATGTGGGGAAGTCAGGCAGGCAAGGAATGTAGAGAAAACAGTGTTTACATAAAAATTAAATAGCTTAGTTCACTGAAGAGAATGCACCAGCATAGCTATTAGCTTGCTATGTATTCTCCACATAAGCGCTCGCTTTGTCTGTCAGGTTGTAGTACACAGAGGACTCAGGTTACAGAATTACAGAACAACTCAGTTGAACAAAACCAAACACCAACATACCCTGTTATCTTTTGTGACCTTCTCTTCTGGTACTCTACTTCATCCACTGTCCATACTGCTCCTTTAACATTTTCGACTCGAACAAAACACTTGTGCAGGCTAAGATTATGACGCACTGCATTCTAAATCAGACACAAAAGGGAGAAAAGGTAGTAAAATTAATACAATTTGAGAAGGCAGTCTATGCAGTATACTTTTTTAATCTTATTCTAAATCATAGTGAATCTCAATTTAGTTTAAGTATTAAATTCAAAATATGTATAATATTGTAAACCCCAAACTCACAAATTACTGGAATCTGCAGTTTGAACTTTGTGATAACAGAACCTTCCAAGCTATTTTAATAATAGCTGTGTCAAAACCTTCCTTTCATTGAACTGGTCTAAATTGCAATATCTGTGCAAATTACAGTATCTTTGAAAATGCCAGAACAATTAGGTCAGCTCTGTTGTGTCCCTGATCAAGCACTTGGGGATGGTTGAAATGTCCAAAGGAACCAGTCCTGCTTGAGGTATTAAAATGCTAAAAAGGCTACAGTGACAAGTGTTAATTTTGCACAAAGCTTTATGCAAATAAGCTCAAAGGCATTCTTTTCATCCCTATAATAACGAAATGACAGTTTGTTTATTCTGTATTATTAGATGACATATGCAAGTTACTTTGCAATACTGCACAATAGGACATACTTAGGCTTTTTAAAAAGGTTTTCTCACTGAAGTTTGGCTGTTTTTTTTTAATAACTGTAAGACTGCAACAGAATAAAAACTCTTCTCTATAACCTGAATGTACATTTTCTCCACCACAATTATGCAAACAGATGTTGTTGGCTGCTTTGTATTAGAGTAATTACTCAAAATTAACATTTTAAAGTCAAATAAAGTAATTCTTAAAATCTAAACTATAATAAATATACAGCAGACAGCATAATTTACTTTGAATATTTCCCATAAATCAAATTATAAATCTAAGCAAATATTTCTTCCTGTCAAGGTAAACTGGCATATAGCTATCAAGTACAGTCAGTAATGACCTAATTCTTATTTTACGAATATAAACCAAAGTAATTTTGATGAAGATTTCTTTCTATTTACACAAAGACAAGCTTCTGGCTTGCTTTAAGAAAAGAATTCTTAAAAAAAAGGGGGGGGGGGGGGAGGCATAAGCAGATCTAGCATCTGACCTGAAATCCAAGGATTTGATTGATCTTAATGCCCATGGCTCTGAATATGATAATTTTAATATTAATGAGCAAATGAGCAGTTTTATTATGCATGCGATATAGTTAGAACTAATAAGCTGTTCAGAATGAATTTTGCTGGATCCCCGAGCTGTGGAGATGAGACCAAGCTAATATATTAAAGCACCTTTCATTTCTTTTAAAATTTCTTTCAGTAAATCAAATGACGGAGCATTCACTACATTCTCTAATGAGTAACAAAAGAAAACGTAAATCTTCAACATAAATATTACTTACTGAAAAAGCTCTAAAACATATTTTCTACAGATTACCTCTGACATTTTCATCTTATAACATACATATCAAGTAACCATGCATAAATAAAACAATTACATTCATTTACAGTAGAGTACCACATACTGTAGCAACTAATAACATCTAAATATTTTGTAAATTAAAAGCATTCTGAGCTTCACACCCATATATCTGTAATCACTCGCCAGATTAATTTGCATTTTAAATCCAAATTAATTCACTTTAGCACATCTCACAGTCTAAAATTCTAGTATGCTGATGAGTGCTTTGCTGCCTCTATTCTCAGCTACAAACATTTTCCCCCTTTTGTACCAAATGGCTTGTGGCTAATTGATGTTTCTGACTGCTTTTTGAAATGAAAATAAAACAGTTCACTTAGGCTGTGCTGAGTGCCCTTATCTTTCCAGACGTTGCTCTTTTTCCAAAAACAGATGCACAGAACTAACATTTTTTTAGCTCCTTGTATGATCCAGACAATGAAGTTGTTTGGACAGGGATATAGATGAACCCTTTTGTCTAAGTAAATAAACTGCATTTATGTTCTGACAGGATAACATTCACTTTACTTTCTTTTAGTTCCAGCTGAGTAGCCATGGCCCTCACTCCTGTGGCAGCTTCAGTCTGTATGATGAGATATGATGTGTACAAAAGGTGAAGACCAAGACAAAACCTACAGCCTCCATTTGTTGCACAAGGCAAACAGACATTTTTCAAACTAATTAGCCAATAATATGCAAGAGAAAAAGTAATATAGTGCGACTAACAAAGGTGTTGATGATTGAGTGCTCACATTGTAATTAGTGTGTCAGGCCCTCATTTCTCTGCCAAGCCTCAGCTATTAATTGCACCAAATTAGAAAACTGTATCAGAGGCAAAATTATTCTTTCAATTGTCATTTTGAGAGAGGGAATTCATTCCATTCAAGAGGCAGGTTAAAAAGAGGGGAAGCAGATACTAATCGGCTTATGTCATGTAAATAAATGTTCCTTGTGCTATCGTTTAAGGAACTGTGCTAGGCATCTTTAAACTGCCAGCAAAGAAGTTACCTTCCAAGTTGCTGCATTACGCCTGAAGTAAGCAAATGTCCGTGTAAACCAGCTGTAAATTTCATTAAGTGTTAACTGCCTGTCACTCGATTCCATGATAGCCTGAAATGAGACAAGATACATAGTGACATAAAATAATGGTTTACTAACTAGACTGGATGACACTTTCTCAACCAAGCCTTACTTCAAGCATTAATGAATTGTAATTTAATCAGGCAAACTTAATTTTCTCTCTACTTACCTGCCTTATGAGAGTTGCATAAGTAAATGGAGGTCTGACATCTGCATTTTTATAAAATTCGTAGTTCGGGGCAATTTCTGTAAAAGAAAACCATACAAACTGTACATTAATGTTATTAGCAGCCTGTGTTGTGTATTATGATTGATGACATTGTTTCCTGTGTGCTCACAACAATTTTCAAAGGAACTATTTACCCAGGAAGGCACAGAAGTCTTTTATGTGCTCCTCGACGTAGAAGTGCAAACGAGGCATGCCCCAGTCGGTCGCAGCAGTGGTGTACCCAGCCATCAGGCACGCTCTCAGCAGTAAGACCCTTTTTAAATGTGCAAACTAAATATTTTCTTACTTGGTTGTACAGTGATGGTCAGCCATCTCCTTCCCTCCCTGCTCTCTCTTACTTCCCACCTAAAACATTCCTTTGTAGGATTTTTGTCTGGTTAGCAGTGAAGTACTACAGCAGTGTGCACATACAAAATTAAATACGGTTAGCTGAGGCTGATGGCAGCTAAAGGAGTATACCATCATTAATACCAGCCCTTTTCACGTACCCAGTATTAACTTCTTGTGCTAAACCAAGACTGTAGCGCTTCATTTCTTTCACTTTTTTATTTCTTTACAAACACTTGTAAAATATATTAGATTTAAAAAAAAAAAACAAATTTTATATCATCTGTATTAAATACCTCTTTGACTGCCTTAATTTGCCTGTACAATATTTTAATTACAGCATAAATTTGGGAAAAATCTAAATAAAAGTATTGATCCAAAGCGTCCTACCTGATGACATGGGAATGTTGCATTTGTCTGAATGTCTTCTTCGGATGGCTCCCACATTGGGTACACTGGCTGGGGTGATTACAGAAGGTCCCTGGGTAATTGGGGTGACTGGGGCCGTTGGTGTTGTGGGAGTTTGAGGTAAGCTCTGTGGGGATGTCTCCAACATATTCTTAGACATGGTGACACTAGACACCAAATTGAGCTGCAGAAACCCAAAAGGAAAGTAAAGGAAAAGCAGAGGGGGAAAGAAATACTTTAAAAGGTTTGACAAATGAGAGTGGATTCACTTCTACAGCTGTGTTGCCACTAATAAGCTGAGAAAGGAAGCAGCCAATCTCAACTAATTACAGGATGAAATTGTATCGTAAGAACTCTAATTAGAGGATGCTGTTAGTGGTTATCTAATAATCTGCTGCAATGTTACTCAGGACTAACTCCTTCTAGTACTACCTGACTTCACAGAAATTATGTTTTTCTGCAATAGAAACTAGCTGGTGATTATTTAGGTCTGTTGTAAAACAGTTCTAGCTCCTGGTGAAACAACAATAGCAACAATAGATGTAATAAAAGATGTTAGTATTCATACAAACAAGACTTAAAATAAGTTGCTATTCTGATGCTGCCAGATTTTCGTATTCTTTTTTTCCCCCCGAGTCCCAAATCTCAGCTGAGAGGCTCCAGCCAGCTGGAAAATTTTACGCTGACCTTTAGTCTCCTTGCTAATTTGGTGGAATGGTAATGACATTACTACATATTCAAACAAAATTGTCTTAATTGCAAATTAGCTGGAGGAGGCTGAAAATTTTCAAATTAAATCTTATTGGAGATGGAGAGAGGGAAATGGAATTTCCTCACTAACAATCATTTGTGGCATGTGTTAACAAATATAATGAAATGTCGAGTTTGCCAATTCCTCTAGAAGTATAATTTTCAATTTATGATTATAGTGTCACTTATTGCTGATGTACCCTGGAAAGTGGATGTCAGGGTAGAAAAAAGAAAAAAAAGGTGAGAATGTATGCAAGCTGTTTAACAGTGTGCCCTTCATTACTCCCCTCAGTAAGGCCCTGTTCCTCATTATCAAAAACTCATATTACCTCTGTCATATTTACCATACATCTTTTGTCATAAATAACATCCAATTAGCAGAATTTATACTCAGGGCAGCACATAAAAAGATTGGTTCCATATGATACTCATAAGGGGTAACCTGTAGTCATTTTCACGTTATACAGTGATTTATAGAGATAAGCAGGAAAATAATATTAATTGTTCTTCATCTGTATGGTGCAACTGCAAGTGGGTAAACATCAAAAATTTGGGGTTTGTGTATAATTTAGTAACACCTGCCTTTTCAAATCCCAAATACACTTCTTAAGATAAACCTCTTTTTAATGGGGAGAAAATTATGTGTACAGCATTGATTGATCTTTCTTTGTGGATTTGTTTTACACATTTAGTCAGTAGAGAGATTTGTTAGGGAAACAAAAATTAACATATGCCAGCTAATTGTTCTTCTTTCTTGGGCAGCAGCCAGAAGAAGCACATTAGCAGTCTAATAATAATGACTGGCACCCTGAAGGCATCCCCAAGTGCATCTGTTCCCAATAAACCACAGACTGTTCTTTGGTTCGTACTCTAAGCCAGCAGACTGGAATGGGAATTCTTTGTTACGTACATAAAAAAAGCTCAGATAATGCTACCAAATGCTTTATTTAATACATTCACAAAGCTAAGAGTTTAAGCTCGTCTGTGGCAAAAAGAAGTATTTTTGAAGAGTCTGAGAGATGAAGGAAGATTTAAGTGACATATACCTTTCTTAACTCCGAATATTTAATCTTTGTTTTTTAATATCAAAGCTTTTAAATGTGCATTTGATTTTTATAACAATTCCCTTTTACAAACAATCATACAAATTAAAAAAAAATATTTATTTCCAAAGCATTTCATTGAAAGATATTTTAACCTATATATTTGCCAACCAGAAAACGCAAAATGAAAAGCCATAAAACAGTAAAACTTCTGGCACAGCAATAGCGTGTAGCTACAATACACTTTATGGACACATAAAAAATTACAAAAGCTGCAAAAATACTCAATCTGTGTGGATGAAAACTACTATGTTTACAATGTTATGGTAACTTATTCTACTAGCTGGCAATAATAAGCATAACATGTTTGTAGGCATGCAATCATGAACTGATAAAATAGAATTTATTATTAACTAAAGAAAAGCATGTAAAACCTAGGATGAGCACTTAGCCACCTCAGCTCATCTGAATATATTCAAGGTTGGGTGAAACTCATTATTCAGGACTCGCAGACTTGATAACTTTGATTTTCATCCTTCCATAGCATGGCCAAAAGGTACCATTTAATGAAGTACCATTCAGAGAGTAAATGGGGTCATATAATAGACAGTGTGGTTGCACCTTGTGTTCATGTACTGATAGCTGTTAAGGGTGCAGTGATTAACCAACAGAGCTCATTTCTCCTTGGTAATAAATTCATGCTATTAATATTTATCAAATGTGTGGGCCGTCTCAACTGAGCCACTGCACATGAGACCATAAATCTCTACTATCATATCAATTTTGAAGCTTCTTTTGTAAAGTGTATAAATTTTAGGAGGGGGGGAGTAATACTGACCACTCTTCTTTCAAACCAATTTGAGGCCAGCAGTGTAGCTCACCACTTCAGATATCTCTAGTTCCAAAGGGAACTTTAAACTGTGGTTTCATTTTAAATCGCTCATCTAAGATTCTGTATTAATTGCCCACCATCAAACGCAATTAGCAATTCTTTCATGTGTGGTTTATGTAATGTAATACTTCAATTACATTATTCATTCAGGTTCTGTCTTGGATCATAGGCTGAAAATTCTTTATTAGTGTAGATGTAACCATGCTGCTGGAGTTTTAAAAAAATTACTGATTGAATAATTAATTGGAAAAGAAAAAGCTGCAGATTCCTGATGGATTTATGAGACAATTATTCTGTCTTGTGATTATCTACATTATACTATACGAAGGAATGAGAAAAATAATCTTATTGAAATAAGACAGTCACTTAAAACTCTAAAGAAACAATATTCTCAAAATTTTGATAGACTACCAATCATCTGGGGTTAAAATAATTAAGTAGTAATGTGTTCTGAAAACCTTTTCCCACACAATTCAGCAGTATTTGGTACCTAACCTGAATTGTTCAAGAAGCCTGCATGACAGAAAAACTTCACAGTGTAGGGAAATGGAAAAAGCACTCAGATTACTTTATTCATATATATGCCACATATACTAGAATTTAAGTTTCCAAATGTTTTTCCTTAGTAGATGACCTAAAAAAAAAATTGAATTTACTTAGGCTAATGAAAGCAAAAATAATGCATCTAAATTTTCTCTTACAAAGGCAGGGGTTAAAGAAATGCTAACACTTGTTTCATTCATCATCAGGTTATAAAGCGTGCCCTCAAAGATTTTCTTTGAAGTACAGGGAGCTGAAAACACAAGAGACAGTGTATGCTGTCCTACGTAAATATTAGCTGGCCATGATATGCAAGTGTGCTCTTTAAAAAAGATTATTTTCCTTCTGCCTACATTTCCTGGCTTTCATAGCCACAGATTTTCATCAATACTTCAGCACTTCATCTTCCAGTACTGGTATATCCTTTTAATATTATACATACAAAAGTTCTTGTCATGGATAACATAAATGAATAGCTCACTTTTCACACAGCTTCTAGTATAAGGGCAGTGTATCTAAGCACAATAAATTTTAAGTACTACGATGCCTGACGCCCTGATAGTACAACACTGGACCTGTATCAGGGAATACTTTTGCTTCCATGAAGCCACACAGAGTTTAATGCAGTTTGGATCTGGCTCCAGATCCAGCTGCACGACTGTTTTGTTCCCAATGCAGCACCGTGGAGTGGCTGGGAGCAACAGTGGCTTTTCAGTGCCTGTACCAACCCCAACAACATCACACGGGATGCATAACAAAGCAGTCTTGCCAAAAATGAACACAACACACTTCCCTGCGTTTACAATTCTTTTAATTTGCTGCATAAAATAACATTTTTTTCATTTGTTTAAGAATAACAAATTGTTTACTTGTGTCTCTTGTAAGCAACTTGAGAAATTTCCTAAGTACCTAGATTCATGTTACATTTACTTCTTACTGTCAATGAAGGAAAATCTTTCAAAGTGGATTTCCTTTATTATCTCTAAACCTATCACAAAAAGATATTCTCTCTAGTTTCAGTCTCAAGGCAATGATTTGGACACTTATAGGCATACTTTGTTTAGTGTCACCTATGGTGTAGATTGGATAGATTTTGCAAAAGATAGCATTACTTTTAAAGAAACATACAATTTGACAAGGTATTGCATTTTACCTTCATTTTATTGCCATATTTTTCATCACACTCATTGTTTTCCAACTGTCACTAAATTGTTCATTTTCCTAGCCTGCTACATTCGTAGACCTATTTATTGTTTATAAAGCAATATGCACTTACAGGTTTTGGAGATGGCTTGGGCTCCGAGGGTCGCATGTGCAAGTGGGTCATCATTGCTTGAAGACATTCGCGTTCTTTAGAAAGCTGTTAAGAAAGAGTGGGATCAGAAGCATTTTAGAAATGACTGATACAGCTATTTCACTGCAGTGATACATCTTATCATTGAGCTTGTCTTGGTGTAATGATTCCTGCATATAAAAGTCTGTGTCAGTAGGAACTTATCTAAGAGGAAATGCAACTTTGGGCATAGAAAGAAAGAAAGAAAGAAAGGAAGGAAAAAAAAACCAACAAAAACTTTTATAGCCTTTCATATGTTAAAAGGTCAGAGAAAACAAATAGCACTTCATCTTTTTGTCAATAAGAGAATTGAGGTCACAGTTGCCTCGACAGTAACAAGTTACTAAGACCATAAATTAGAAGGCCTATAGTGTCTCTTTAAAGTCCTGTGGACACTGTTAGCAATGGGCTAGTGCCAACAGCTGTGAAGGGGTGAAGGGTCCTCAAAGCACAGTGCCTGCCAGGATTGACTACACACTTCATCCTTTCCCACTGAGGTCCAGTTAGTGCCCCCTGCAATCTGCCATCATCAATCTAATTCAATAGAGTGACAGAGCCCAGGCAGTGTGAAACACTGAACTCTGCCATCGAGTCGGCGTCGACACTGCACTGGGTCTCATTACAACTGATGGACCCTACTCCACTAGCAGTCAGACAAAGCAAAAAGTGGCATAATTGGTCACACTGCAAGTTAAATCTTCACTTCAACTGTTAGATTACAGCCCAGCCTTTGTAAATGGTAAACAGTTTTTAACAAGCCCTCACACTGCCTTTAAAAAACATCATGTTGCTTAAATATCTACTTTTTCCTAACTGACCATATACTATGTAAATATTTGTAGTTTCAGATTCAAACAAGGTGCCAAATTAAAAGCAAAAAACAAAACAGGAGGAAGTGCTTGAAATATACAACTTGTTGATAAAAATAGCAGAATATAAAAGAGGAAAATATATTTTACAACATGAAAATAATTTTTTTTCCACAAACTAGCTTGCAAGAAGAAATGTTCAAAATTTTATTCTAGTGATTTGGCTCTGTCTACCTACAATATGATTTCAACATTATTTGCAATAAGAATTAAACTTGGTGTTTAATACTACCATTTTCCAGAGAGTTCTTGTTCTTACACCTGTAGAATGACTGGACTAAGGAAAACAACTTGCAAGTAATTTTAAGAGTGGGAAATATCTTTAGTACTGCAGGTATTTAATTTGATCAGTGCATCTTCAACTAAAGAACATTTGAGGCAAGGGGTGGGAAGAAGGTTTCTTCTTCATGTTATGTTTAGCTTCATACTACGTGTGTGACATTTTAGAGACATACTATTTGCCATGACATAAATTCCTAACAAACAAATTAAGCTAACACTATCCTCTAAATAATATAAAAGAAATAGCAGCTTTACCTGGGTTCAAAAATCATTCATTTTAAGGGAAATCACAATCAATTACATTATTATATGCTCCTCTCATTGTTTTGGATTTCCAGCATTAAAGTAAAAAAGACCCAAAAAGTCTTGACTGAAAGAAGAATAAGTATTTTTACCTGAAAGAAAACTGTGAGACAATATTCCGAAAAGGTGAGAAAGGTGAGAGTTGTTATCCTTCTTTCTCCACATATGGCGGGAAACAGGGACAAAAATCTTAGTCCCTTTCTGCACCACTTGAGCTCCTCTGAGCAGTCCCAAGAGGGGATGGGACTTCTGAGATGTGCCCCCCCGCCCCCCCATGGCTGCTGCGTGGGAAGGAGGAGACAGCATGGTGCTGCATGGTCACCCCTGAGGCTTGTGCCCAACCTCAGCAGCCTGGTAAGTGTAGTCACAATACTGGGAGACCCCAGGGGTACTCATCACTCCCTGCACAAGCAGAAGGGAGCATTCACATACATGCAGTGACCTCTAATGGTTAGAGCATGCACAGGGCACTGCAGGCCTGTGGTCTGTGGCGTGGCACTCCCTGGGGACCTCCTGGAGTGTGTCTGACATTACACCTTCTGCTTGCAGAAAAATGCTCCCTATCAGGCTGGGAGTCATTTTGGGTGGAGATATGCTCTGCTACTCTTTTATCCCACAGAACAGCACTGACAAGCACTGGGTCAGAAGGGGAAGAAGGAAGAGGGGTCCTGACCCAGCATTTTAAAAACTGAAGATGGCTTGGATCCAATCTTTGCTCCAGGGACTGCGTTTTTCATTTGTGATGAATAGCATTAGAGTCTTAGTTCAAGAAAAATACTGTAGACAATCTTGATGTTAGATAATTATTGCATAATTTATAATGTGAGAAATCTTTAAGTAAAAAACCCTCACTTGTTCATGAATATCAACAAATTTAATGCAAGACACATGTCTCTAGGCTAGAGTCACTAAGGCATTTTCAATTTCGTTTAGGTTAACAGTAAATAAATAATAGGATACTGTGTCCACATAACAAACCTGTATTTCTAACTGCTGAACCACTTGCATTTGCACTCGACACTGAGCAGTGCTTCTGTCATCCAATGCATGTTCATTGTTAAGGTGCCTAGAGAAGGAAATGAGACAGTGTTAAGATGAGAAAAATATCTTTTTGAGTCCATTTTTCTCTCCTGCACATATGGCTTCCATTAGTTCCAATGGGAGTTGTGCAAAAAGACCTAGTCAGAGCATGCCATACAGACAACAATACAAAATAACAAAACTGATTATTTCATTTCGTTCTACAAAATTTCCCAGTGAGGACTGTCAGATACTCAGTTTCTGTCTTCCAGGTCACATATGCCATCTAAGGGCCAATGTAACCAGTTATGAATATTCGTTAGAATGACTGAACTGATTTCCACTCCCTGGTTGCTGATGCAGATGAAGAGAACCACCTTACAAATGAGTCTGCAAAAGATATAATTGCTTTTAGGCTGCTTGACCTACCGAGGATTAGTGTAGACTTTAAGATTTCTCTATCTGCTCTTCTCTAATCATTAAGCAACAAGAGAACATCCACTACTCCTCCCCAAAAATAGAGCTGTAGGGGAACAGCCAAATTTCAATGCAGTTTCTAGAAGTAGACTCTGAGGATGATGAAACTGATATCCCCCCTTCGTCCCCTCGCCCCGTCCCCAGTATGAAGAAAAGTGTGAAGTAAAGGCAGGGGAAGGACCAGCCATACACCTTACTAATACTGCAAGCCTCCTGGGAGAGGTTCAGGCTACACATGTGATCTTAGCAAAACAAAAACACATTCTGCATCAGGGAAAGAGGACCTCAGTGAGCAGCCGCCTGAAAATGAAGTTCAGTCCAGACCCAAGTGCCTGTCCCCCAGACATTTCAATTGAGCATCAATTTACAAAGATCAATTAATTATGTTTTTTTGAAGGACAATGTGTTCATTTTCTTCTCTCCCTCTCCCGGGATTGTCCTGGGTTAGTCAGGAGGGGTCAAAATCTAGGAAGTGATCTATGCTGCAGGAAAGGATATAAGTTCCTTCCTGGGAGAGAGAGCCAAAAATCAGGTGGTTTTAAGGATTGATATGTAGGTGAACCAATTAAAAAGTTGATCTGCCTTAGAGGAAAAAAAACATATATAAGCAGAGACCCTCCGAGCCTCTTCCTCTTTTGGCCTGCTGCTGTGTAGAGAGGAGCATCTCCTGCTTCTCTCCCTGGTAAGGCCTGCCCCGCCCCCCTTTCAAAGGAGGGAGGCGGGGGGGGGGGGGGATAAGGGCAGCCGGGAATGGGGGAGGAAACGGCTGGAATTTTCAGCAGATAGAGTTCAGCCGGTGTGTCAGCTACACCAGACAGGGCCAGGTCCCTGCTCTGGGCCAGGCAAGGACCGAGCCGGACTCCATCCAGCTCGGGCCAGGCCCTGCCCTGTCACCCTGGGCCCAGATGGCCCACCAGGCTGAGCCAGCTTTGCAGAGCCAGGCACAGAGACTCTGAGAGCTTCTGCCATCCAGCTCGGACCTGTTCAAACAGCCCGGCAGGGAACACGTGATAGTCACACTGACGGGAAGAGAGAGAGAGAGATTAACTCTATCCATGCCTGGAGTAAACTTGCAGACACCCATCCTTCCTTGCAGAGAGAGAGGAACGAGTGAGGACATCTACATAAATGCAGCATAGAGACTTTACAGTCAGTGAGGAAAGCAGAACTGATACCTAGAGGGAGGAGTATGAGAAGTGCTTCAAGAGTGAAGCTGAAAATTCTTTTGGAGAACCATGGTTGGGGACTGAGCTAATAAATTCCCTGTAATATATGAAGACATAGTCCAAAGGGGGGTGTGAGGTTCTAATTGCAGCCAATGAACTGAAATACCTGGGTAAAGACAAGTAGGTGTTGAAATAAGTGCAGCCTGATGAGAAACTTGAACCAAGAGAGAGGAGAGGCTGTGACCCAGAGCCCTGGTCCCAGGGGGGAATGCCAGAGAACTTCTGTTCTCAGGAGAACCTGTGTTGCTCAGCACAGAAGGGATTTTCTTTGTTGTTTTAATTGAACTGTGCATCCTTAAAACAGGTACCCTATGGACTGTTCATAACCCACCACAGTGGCTGTGGGAAGGCTACTGGTGTGGGAGGGATCCACCATTAAGCTGGTCTTTCTTCCAGGCAGCAGCTGATGGTGAGGCAGAAGACCCATAAAAACTGTATTTTTCTTACAGACAATCCATGGTATAAACAAAAGAAACTTCTCTCCCTAAATGAACTGGAACAAGAGCTATTTCTGAGGTGGTAAACTGACTGGAGGTCGAAGTGTTGTCTTTTGTGTGTTGTCGGGGAGAAAGAAATGGAGAGGTGGGTGAAGGAGGGGTGGTCTGAGGAGTTTGTTCTGGTTTTTCTTGGTTTTTTTTCTTTCCCTTTGTCTTAGGTATATTAATAAAGTTTCTTTGTACTTTATAAAGTTTGAGCCTGCTTTGCCTACTCCTAATCCTCATCTCACAACAAACATCAAGTAATTTGGGTAAGTGTGCTGGCATTTAGCCACATACCTGAATAGGCGAACTGAAACCACTACAGAGAAGTCCCTTTTGGAGCTTTAATAGTGGGCTTTCTGCTCCACGGAGAAGAAAACATAAGGATCAGGCTAAAGAAGAAATGGGAGAAAAGGAGTTCTGCCTTTGAATGTGGATTTACTGGCTATTTCCATTGTAGGCATGAGGGGTAAGCTTTGCAAGGACTACAGTCACAGATGGTCTCACAGTTACAGGAACTGTTATCTATACCATGGAGGAAATGTATCTTCTTTTCCTTTCTAGCAGAATGAATCAGAGAACTGTGTAGTTATTTCATTGTTAATCTATGAGAAAATGTATTTGTCAGAAACAGTGGAAAAATAGAGTTACTGTATCACTTCTACTAACATTTGTGTCTTTTAAATCATGGCTTCACAGGTTTAGGACCCTATGATAGAGTTTTCAAGTGAGCAAAATGTTCTGCTATTCTTGCAAAGGCATGGCTGGATAAGAGATACAAGTAATTGTGAAAGGTTTTGTTTATTCTTTTAATAAAAAATTCTTTAAGAATATAGGTGTAACTTGCTTGGTAGTTTATGGTAAGTTAAAGCATCACCAAAGACACATTTCCTTTATGTGAGTCAAAAAACCTATAATTTACTTATTTTTAATGGAACTGACTTCATTCCCCCATTGATGCAAAAATGCACCATCAGTTTAAAAAGCAGTTTATTGCTCAGAACACACCATTCACTTGTTTTCTGAAATTTTGATTTAGAAGGATTTTACTCCCTCAATTATACAGGCACGATAGTGCATGGCCTGTTAATGTAATGGTTTATTATTTTCAGTTAATTGGGTACTGTCCTTGTTTGATAGACAGGTGTCTGTTAAGGAAGGCAGGAACCTCCCTTGGAATGGGAAACTGTAACCCCTCTCCCTCCAAATTATTATAAATTTGAAATCAAGAGGCTCTCAGGCAAAGATATGGGAATAGGAATAACAGTTCTTTACTAATATCTAAAACAAGGCTAACAAATAACAACAGCTATGGCGTTAACCAACAAACAGAACCAGAAACCCAGTGGCAGCCTGCTCGGCTTCAGGCACCTTTTCCCTTTGGTGCAGTTCCAGTCACAGCCTGCAGGGGGAGCTCTTGGTGTGATGATTCCCGGCGGCTGCAGGGGCGCTCTGGGTGTGATGATTGCCTGGTGGCTGCAGGGGGTGCTCGGGCGTGAGCTCAGGTAGCACACGACAATGGCGGCTGCCTGAGGCATGGAGGGATGGAGGAGAGCCTTTGTTCCACAGACCTTTGGGGGGCGGCTGGTGTCGGCGCTGCAGCAGGCTCCTCGGACACAGGGAGCTGGGACAGTAAGAGGTCCCGACGTGCAGGGGGAGCCCCGCTAAAATGTAGCGAAAACCTCAGAGCAGCGTGGAGGAGCGGGAGAGAGACACGCTGGTGGCAGGCAGCTCCCGATGGGGCAGAGGGCAGAGACTCACAGCAGACAGACCGGCAGCTCCATGCTGGCTTCTCAGGGGTCGTGGCTTCAGCAGACAGCAGCTCCAACCGTCCAGCTGCGAGGGGTCCTGAGCAAGAGAGCGACTTCCCCCCCGCCCTTGTTTTTTCATTCTGCCCCACCCTGCCAAGGAGAAAGGCTCTAGCCTTGTGCTTTGTTCTCTTAAGTACTCAGCTATTAGCTCAGTCATTAGTCTCTTAGCAACCCATGGGAGAAAAAATTCCTGAGGAAAAAAACTAAATCCAAACTCCAACATTCTCCACCCCGAATTTTTTCCCATGCAAACACCTTACATCAAATTTAAACCTACGAAGTATATACATACATGCAGATACAGATACAAGCACGGTGTCATAAGTAGTTCACCTTAAAACAATATCCCCTTGAGGTATGCATCGGGTCTCTCCACCTCTTTGCATCACCCACCAGGAACAGCCTGGTCCCTGAGCAAAGACAACCCCTTGGATGGGATTGTCTTTTCTTGAGGCGGAGTTAACCCAAACAGTCTTTCCCAGCATACCTCTCATGTGTACTACTGGAACCTTATCTCCATCTGTTGTTTGCAAGGGGTCAGAGTGGGCAGGCCCTGCTCGGTTGGAGGAGCCTCGGGTGTTCACTAACCATGTGGCCTTTGCTAAATTAGTCTCCCAGTTCTTGAACGTCCCCCCACCCAGTGCTTTCAAGGTGGTTTTAAGCAGGCCATTGTACCGTTCAACTTTCCCAGCTGCTGGTGCATGATAAGGGATATGGTACACCCACTTGATGCCATATTCCCTAGCCCAGGTGTTTATAAGGTTATTTTTGAAATGAGTCCCATTGTCAGATTCAATTCTCTCAGGGGTACCATGCCTCCAAAGAACCTGTTTTTCGAGGCCCAGGATGGTGTTCCGGGCAGTGGCATGAGGCACAGGGTAGGTCTCCAGCCATCCTGTGGTGGCTTCTACCATTGTGAGAACGTAGCGCTTGCCTTGGTTGGTTTGAGGCAGTGTGATGTAATCAATCTGCCAAGCCTCTCCATACTTATATTTGGATCACTGTCCGCCATACCATAGAGGCTTCACCCGCTTGGCTTGTTTGATCGTGGCGCACGTCTCACAATCATGGATCACCTGGGAGATACTGTCCATGGTTAGGTCCACCCCTTGGTCTTGTGCCAACTTATAGGTGGCATCTCTGCTCTGGTGGCCTGAGGCATCATGGGCCCATCGGGCTAGGAACAACTCCCCTTTGTGTTGCCAGTCTAAATCTATCTGTGCCACCTCAATCTTTGCAGCGTGATCTACCTGCTTGTTGTTCTGGTGTTCTTCGTTAGCTCGGCTCTTAGGGACATGGGCGTCTACATGGCGGACCTTTACGGGTAGCTTCTCTACCCAAGTGGCAATGTCTTTCCATTCATCAGCTGCCCAGATTGGCTTTCCTCTACGCTGCCAGTTGGCCTTTCTCCACCTTTCCAGCCAACCCCACAGATCATTGGCTACCATCCACGAATCGGTGTAGAGGTAGAGCTTTGGCCACTTCTCTCTTTCAGCAATGTCCAGGGCCAGCTGAACGGCTTTGAGTTCAGCAAATTGGCTCGACTCACCCTCTCCTTCAGTGGCTTCTGCAACTTGTTGTGTGGGGCTCCACACAGCTGCTTTCCACTTCCGGTTCATCCCTATGATGCGACAGGAACCATCAGTGAAAAGGGCGTAGCACTTTTCTTCATCTAGCAGTTGATTGTATGGTGGAGCCTCCTCAGCCCGGGTCACTTGTTCTTGCTCCTCTTCATCAGTGAGACCAAAGCTTTCACCTTCTGGCCAGTTCGTAATTATTTCCAGGATCCCAGGGTGGTTTGGATTTCCAATGCGGGCGCGCTGTGTGATAAGTGCGATCCACTTACTCCATGTGGCATCAGTGGCGTGGTGGGTAGAGGGAGCCTTTCCTTTAAACATCCACCCCAGCACTGGTAGTCGAGGTGCCAGGAGGAGTTGTGCTTCAGTGCCAATTACCTCCGAGGCGGCTTGAACTCCTTCATAGGCGGCCAAGATTTCCTTCTCTGTGGGGGTGTAGTTGGCTTCAGACCCTCTGTAACTCCGGCTCCAGAATCCCAGCGGTCGGCCTCAAGTCTCTCCAGGCACCTTCTGCAAAAGGCTCCAGGACAAGCCATTTTTCCCGGCTGCAGAGTAAAGCACATTCCTCACCTCTGGTCCTGTCCTCACTGGGCCAAGCGCTACCGCGTGAGCAATCTCCTGCTTGATTTGGGCAAGTGCTTGTTGCTGTTCAGGGCCCCAGTGGAAATCGTTCTTTTTGCGGGTAACCAGGTAGAGAGGGCTCACAATCTGGCTGTACTCTGGAATGTGCATCCTCCAAAAGCCTATGGCCCCTAGGAAAGCTTGAGTTTCTTTTTTGTTAGTTGGCGGAGACATCGCAGTGATCTTATTGATGACCTCCGTGGAAATCTGGCACCGTCCATCTTGCCACTTTACCCCCAGGAACTGGATCTCTCGAGCAGGTCCCTTGACTTTGCTTTTCTTGATGGCAAAACCGGCTTCCAGGAGGATCATGATGACCTTCTCTCCTTTCTCAAATACCTCTGCTGCCGTGTTCCCCCACACAATGATGTCATCGATGTATTGGAGATGCTCTGGAGCCTCACCCTTTTCCAGTGCAGCCTGGATCAGTCCATGGCAGATCGTGGGGCTGTGCCTCCACCCCTGGGGTAGCCGATTCCAGGTGTATTGCACACCCCTCCAGGTGAAGGTGAACTGAGGCCTGCACTCTGCTGCCAAAACGATGGAGAAAAACGCATTGGCGATATCAATGGTGGCATACCATTTTGCTGCCTTGGACTCCAGCTCGTACTGGAGCTCCAGCATGACCGGCACGGCAGCACTCAATGGTGGAGTCACTTCATTCAAGCCACGATAGTCCACAGTCAATCTCCATTCCCCATCAGCCTTGCGCACAGGCCAGATGGGGCTGTTGAAGGGTGAGTGAGCCTTACTGACCACTCCTTGGCTTTCCAGGTTGCGGATCATCTTGTGGATGGGGATCACGGCATCTCGATTGGCCCGGTACTGCCGGCGGTGCACTGTCGAGGTGGCAATTGGCACTTGTTGCTCTTATACTCTCAGGAGTCCCACTGCATTTGGATTTTCCGATAGTCCAGGCAAGGTGTTCAGTAGACTGATGCCCTCTGCCTCCACAGCCGCTATTCCGAAAGCCTACCTGAGTCCCTTTGGGTCTTTGTAATAGCCATTCCGGAGGAAGTCTATGCCCAGATGTATTGTGTCTGACTGGGGTAAAGCTCACAGGCCTTACACTGCTGTACTTTGCTTTGGTAGCTGGTGTTGATAACAGAGCAGTGTTTTGGCTACTGCCAAGCTGTGCTGTCCCTGTGACATTCCTTCCCCCACTGAAGGGGATGGGGGGGGCAAGATCCTGGGAGGGGACACCAGCAGGCCAGCTGACCCCAGTCAGCCAAAGGGATATTCCATACCATATGACATCAGCTCAGATATATAAGGGAAGGAAGAGAGGAGGAGGAGGAGGCACTCAGGGCTTGTCCATGTTTGCCTCCTTGAACAACCATCACGCGTGCTGAAGCCCTGCTTCCCAGAAAGTGTCCGGACATCGCTGCTGATGGGAAGTAGAGATTGATTGTTTTCCCTTCTGCTCTTGCACATGCAACTTTCAACTTGCTTGTTCTATTTTTTTTTTTCCCACTGTAATAAAACTGCCTTTACTCACCCTGATACTCTTTTTCAATATTATCCTCTCCCCTCTCCCAGTGGGAGAGGGAGTGATAGAGTGACTGAGTCGGCACCTGGCCCCTGGCCGGGGTCAACCCACAACACCAGAATACATTGGGCCTCTGGACCAGTCACAATGGGGTGTTTCTGCCACTCCTTCCCGGTCAGGCTCACTTCGGCTTCCAACAAGGTTAATTGCTGCGATCCCCCTGTCACCCCGGCAATAGAAACAGGTTCTGCCCCTACATGTCCCGATGGAATTAAGGTACACTGCGCACCAGTATCAACTAACGCTTCATATTTTTGTTGCTCTGATGTGCCAGGCCATCGGATCTACACTGTCCAAAAGACCCGGTTTTCCCGTGTCTCTTCCTGGCTAGAGGCAGGGCCCCTCTAGCCCTGGTTATCATTTCTTTCCTGGGCATACATAGTAGAGGTCCCCTCGAGGGGATCTAACAGATCGTCCTCCCTTCTGTAATATCTGGCATCACGGTCACAGGAGGTCAAGGCTACCTTCACTTTAGTAGACCCCCCGCCTCGGTTAGTATTTCCCTCCTTGAGATCCTGTACCTGTGCTGCCAAGGTAGCAGTGGGTTTCTTATCCCTCTTCCTCATGTCTGCCCTGTGGTCACACAGGAAGAACCACAGCTCAGATCGTGGGGTGTACCCTCTCTCCCTGGCTGGGGGGCGCTGGGCTCTGACTTTGGGGCTTGTGACTCGCACTGGTGCCGCACTCATCAACCTCATCTCCTCCCTCACCTCCCTCATCATCTCCTCTCTGAGGTCTTTGACCACAGCAGAGACCTGAGCCTGCATTGGGCCACTGATCATACTATCATAATTCCTGAGTTTGGTGGCTATGGAGCCCACTGTCTCTCGGTTGTCATCAGCATTAATTGTTGCAATGAAGATGGTGTATTGGGAGGGCCCTAGCTTTGCCAGGTTCCACAACATTTGTCCTGTACACTTGACCTTGTCGGGGTCATTATCATGTTGTCCATCCCTCCCAAAGAGTACCTCCAATACTGCCACCTCCCTCAGCTGTTGGATTCCCTCCTCAAGGGTCTTCCATGGTCTTCTATGATGGTACTCCTGCATTCTCTCCCTGTTGACAAACCTCTCTCTTACACTTATTAAAAGCCATTCCCAGAGAGACAGGGGCTCGTCGTCTCTTCCGAATACCTGATCAACCCCCAAGTCATGGCACAAGGGTCCCAACTGCCTTGCCTCAATACTATCCAGCTGCACGCCCATACCCATAAGGTCCCAGACCCGAAGTAACCATGTTGTAAAAGGCTCACGACCCCGTCGCACAGTGTCTTTTCGTAGATTACGGAGACTGTCATACCCCAGGGACTCGGTAGTGATTTCAATCCTTGGCCTCCCTACTGGTTGAGAGGGCCCTGCTTCCCCATCATTACTCACTGGCTGCTCTGGTTTGACCTTAGTCTTCCTCGTTTCCAGAGGGGTGACTGCTGCTGGCTGTGGATGCCCTTCTGATCTGACTGGAGCCTGAGCGGTTATAACATCCTTGGGTTCCTCTGCTGCCCCATTAGACTCTCCCTCTTTGGGGTAGGGGAAAGGTTTCCCACCAGCTGGGCAAGTGTATTTCTTCAGCACTTGGCCCATCTTGCGTATCTCCTTCACCAGGACCCCCACCCAATCCGGGTGCGTTGTTTCTGAGGTGGGTTGTGGGGCCGGGTCAGACTTTGTAGCAGCATCCCTAGTGTCTGGGGCAATATCAGGTTCTGGGATGGTGTCCCTAGTCTCTGGGGCCATGTCAGGTTCTGGGGCCTCATCCCTATTGTCTGGGGTAGGTGTCAGGGTGGCTAGCCGCATCAGACCCCCCTTATCCCTGAATGCTAAATAGAGCAGGCGTATCAGCAACACCAGACACTGTATGATATCATTCGCATTTAGAGAAGATATGAACCCTTCAAGGATTGGTGGAATAGGCCCAAAGAGCTGGGTGAAGGGTTGTGGGAAAATTTCTTTTGGTGTCATTTCCTCGCAGTAAGTACCATTTTTAAAGTAACCCTGAAAACATGTCATTAGTGTGTGGTAGCTCTGAATCCACATGCCTGCCTTCCAGAGGAAGTTGAAAATCCATGAATTCCTCACCTTATCGACCCATAACACAAACTGTATAACAGCCACCGTAGCCTTAGTTATAGGGCCCATGTTTAGATACGGGGCTGCAAGTGGGAGAGAGACAGCCGTGACCACTTGCCATACGAACCGGGATAATCTAGACCACGTGGTGCAACCTAATGAGGTTCCTATATCCAGCACACAAAAACTGCGTTACTCAAGAACTGTTATCCTTTTTCCTCTCGATGCCCTCGTGCCCCACTGTTGGGCGCCAAAATCTGTCCTGGTTTGAAGGACAGGTGTCTGTTAAGGAAGGCAGGAGCCTCCCTTGGAATGGGAAACTGTAACCCCTCTCCCTCCAAATTATTATAAATTTGAAATCAAGAGGCTCTCAGGCAAAGATATGGGAATAGGAATAACAGTTCTTTACTAATATCTAAAACAAGGCTAACAAATAACAACAGCTATGGCGTTAACCTGATGCCTTAGGTTTTAACTTCTTATTTTTCTACATCAGGACTGCTCTAAAACTCCATAAATTGTCATCTAGTGTTCTGTTACTGTCATTTAGACGAAACAATTTCTCTCGGGGCTGGAGTTTCAAGGGCATACTGTTTTTTCCAAAAGCCCAAAATGTAAACACCCATGGACAGCAGCGAAGAGAAGAAGGGAACAAGCTGGGGATGGGACTTCAAGACCCAAAACTGTAATTGGACAATGGGTTTCTGATATGCAGATGAACCAAAGGTATATCTGTCCCAAAAACACGTGCTAGGTGTCCATTTTGGGTGTAGTCTCTGCGGGACTCCTGCATGGCCCAAAGTGTACCTTGTTTTAATAAATACTTCTTTTATTCTTTTAACTCTGTCCAGCTTCTGTTTCAGGTCAGCCTTTTGTAAGGCATCAGAATTGGCGACTCTGGTGGGACAGGAGGCTTCTGAAAAACCCCTGGACCCCAGAGGAAATCCAGCCCCCGCCCCCGCCCCCACTCTTCAGCAGCACGGGAAGAGGAGGCTTCGACCACAGTCCAGACGGTATCAGAGCCGAAGGATCCTTGGACCTGACTCACAGGCACGTGAGTAACGGAATAAAAGCAGTATTCTGTTTGTTTTAGTCTGTGAGGGAGGGGGTCAAGAGATCGTTGATCTCTTAGAGTTTGTTTAGCATCTTTGGGGCTCAATAAAGTGTCCCAAGGGGGCTGTGGCGTACTTGCCACTTCCCCCTCTGGTTGTTTTAGCTCGTGAGAGCTTAGTGCTGCAGCAGCAGCAATTTGGCTTGGAGCCAAGGGTGGGGCAGCGGCTTAAGCTACTGCCTGCTGGCACCAAGCTCGGGAGTTCGAATCCCCCTCCTACTTGTTTGCGTTTGTCCTGGGTTAGGCCAGAGGGGTCAAAATCTAGGAAGTGATCTGTGCTGCAGGAATGCAGGAAGGCATACAACTTCCTTCCTGCGAGAGAGAGAGCCAATAATCAGGTAGTTTTAAGAATTGATAGGTAGGTGAACCAATTAAAAGGTTGGTCCGCCTTCAGGGAAAAAACCATATATAAGCAGAGACTTTCTGACGCTCTTCCTCTTTGGACCTGCTGCTGCTGTGTAGAGAGGAGCAGCTCCTGCTTCTCTCGCTGGTAAGGCCCAAGCGCTTTCCCCCCCCCCCCCCCCACCCCCCTTCCAAAGGAGGGATGGGGGGGGGAAGGGAGGTTTTACGGCAGCCGTGCCGCTGCAGCCGGGCAGGCATGGGGGAGGAAACGATTGGAATTTTCAGCAGATCCAGCTCAGCCGGTGTGTCAGCTACACAAGAGGGAGAGCCGGGCCAGGCAAGGACCGGGCCGGACTCCATCCAGCTCGGGCCAGGCCCTGCCCTGTCACCCCGGGCCCAGATGGCCCCACCAGGCCGAGCCAGCTTGGCAGAGCCAGGCAGAGAGACTCTTGAGAGCGTCTGGCATCCAGCTCGGACCTGTTCAAACAGCCCGGCAAAGAGCACGTGATCCTCACACTGCCGGAGAGAGAGAGACAGAGATTAACTCTCTCCATGCCTGGACTAAACTCACAGACATCCATCCTTCCTCGCAGAGAGAGGAACGAGTGAGGACATCTACATAGTGCAGCGCAGAGACTTTACAGTCAGTGAGGAAAGCAGAACTGATACTAAAAAGGGGGTGCATGGGAAGTTGCTTCAAGAGTGAAGCTGAAAACTCTTTTGGAGAACCATGGTTGGGGGCTGAGCTAATAAATTCTCTGTAATATATGAAGATATAGTCCAAAGGGGGATGTGAGGTTCTTATTGCAGCCAATGAACTGAAATACCTAAGTACAGACAAGTAAGTGTTGAAAAAGTACAGCCTGATGAGAAACTAGAACTAAGAGAGAAGAGAGGCTGTGACTCAGAGCCCTGGTCCGGGGGAGAATGCTAGAGAACCTGAGTTGTCAGGAGAACCTGTGTTGCTAAGCACAGAAGAAGGGATTTTCTTTGTTGCTGCAATTGAACTAAGCATCCTTAAAACAGGTACCCTGTGGACTGTTCATAACCCACCATAGTGGCTGTGGGAAGGCTACTGGTGTGGGAGAGATCCACCATTAAGTTGGACTTTGCTCCGGGCGGCGGTTAATGGTGAGGCAGAAGACCCATAAAAACTGTATTTTTCTTACAGATCCATGGTGTAAGCAAAAGAAACTTCTCTCCCTAAATGAACCGGAACAAGAGCTGTTTCTGAGGTGGTAAACTGACTGGAAGTCAAAGTGTTGTCTTTTGTATGTTGTCAGGGAGAATGAAATGGAGAGTGGGGAAAGAGGGGTAGTCTGAAGAGTTTGTTCTAGATTTTTTTTCTTGAGGTTTTTTTTTCTTTTTTCCCTTCGTCTGAGATATATTAATAAAACTTCTTTGTACTTTATAAAGTTTGAGCCTGCTTTGCCTACTCCTAATCCTTATCTCACAACAAGCAATCAAGTAAATTTAAGTAAGTGTGCTAGCATTTAGCCACAAACCTGAATAAGCAAACTAAAACCACGACAGCGTTGCTACCTGCTTAGTGTATCATTTATAACTACTCACAATGGGTTGCAACTTTTCTTGTTCAGATGATGCTCAAATACCTAAGGATTCACCATTAGGTCTAGTCTTAGAAAACTGGCAAAAATTAACCGGGACGAGCAAACAGTTTACAAAACCTGAGATTATACGGTTGTCTAAAACCATTTGGCCAACTTTTAATTTAAAAGACAATCAAAGGTGGCCTAAACTTGCTAGCTTGGATGAAGAACTGATACTGGATTTAACATCTCGCGTGTGTGAATGACACTACTTCCAAGAAACTGAGTATTTGAGATTCTTTTTAGTTATAGCACAAGATGAGCAGCTGCAGAAACCTAAATCACAGTATGTGTTGTTCTTAAGGAAAAAAGAGAAAAAGAGTGAAGGGAAACCGCCCATATTAAATCCGGTGTGCAGTAACAAAGACGAAGCAGAGTCAGATCTGGTAGCACCGGCACTAAGAGCTAATCCAGCGCCGGCCCCGGGGGGGGGCCCAGCCGCGGCCGGCCCAGGGGCTGCTCTAGCCCCGGCGGGGGGGGGAGCCCAGGCCCAGGCTGTTCCGGGTGCGCAAGCAGCAGCGGCACCGGCGGCGCCGGCCGCCCCTGCCCCCCCCGCCATGTCTGCCCCGCCGGTGCCTGCGTCTTCTGCGCATGCGCACGCCGCAACCGCCCCGGCCCCGCCCCCTCTACAGCCACCGTTCCAGTCAGGGGCAGGGGAGGGGGAGAGGGGAGTCGCAGCTTCCACAGAATCCCTGTCAGTGAAGAAGGAAGAATACTGCCTTTGCCGATCAAAGAAGATGCAGGCCCCTGTGCCGCCTCCCCCGTGGGAGCTGGAGCCGCCTGCGCTTTGCCCCTGCTTTCAGGAGGCCTCCCCCTTCTTCGCAACCCCGCGCGCGCCTTGGTGGGAGGGGCCAGGGGGAGGGGAATGCCAGCGGGTGCAGCCAACGGCACCACCCCTGGAGGTGGGGCCGAGGGGCAGAGCTTTCTACCGAGAGGGCGGAGAAGGGACCTCCTACAGGGAGAGCCGAGCCCCTCCCGCTCTCAGGCCTGTGAGCTGCCATAGCAACGTCGCGCGCCGAGGAGCTGGCTCAGGGGATGACGTCATCAAAGCAAGCGACCCGGCCGTAAGCGCTGTACGCCGCAGCAGATCTTGGGCTGCGATTCCTAAGATTAGAACTGATCCAGGTAAATTTAACACAGCTGATTCACAATCGGATAGCTCTCCCTCTGATAGCTCTTCTGAAGAGGAAGATGAAATCTTAGCTGCCCTAAGCAGGCGAAGGAAGGGAAGGATAGCCCGAAGGGCCATACGAGAACGCAGTCCTGTAGCAAAACGTACTAGATCAAAAAAGGAAAAAAGAGAAGAACCAGTTCTACAAGCCCCATTACGGCAAGCAGTTGGCAACCAAGGGCCAATATATGTAAAGGTTCCATACTCCCTTATTGAGTTGGAACAGTGGAAAACCACTGTAGGACAGTATAAAGAAAACCCAGATAAGGTTGCCAAGCTAGTGGATAGAGCTATTAGCACACAAAACCCTGACTGGACAGATCTGAACTCTATGTTAGATACATTGCTTGATCCCACTGAAAGGCAAATGGTTAATAACGCTATTACAACATCGTTAGAATCAGGCATAGCAAATGGATCGATCCAAGGTACGGTTGCTGAAATATATCCTTTAAGTGATCCTAACTGGGATCCAAACATCCCAGAGCAGATGGCAAGACTAAAACGGTATCAAAATCTCATGGTATATGGGTTAAAACATGGGGTCCCTAAAGCTCTAAATTGGTCAAAGCTTTACGCAGTACAGCAAAACTATGACGAATCACCCACTGATTTTTTTAATAGGTTGAGAGAAACTGCTATCAAATATACAAGTCTAGATCCTGATTCAGCTGATGGAAAAGCACACCTAGTCCTCTTGTTTATGGGTCAAGCAGCAGATGATATAAGAAGGAAGCTACAGAAGTTAGAGGGGATTCGAGACATAGATAGAATGCTAGAAGTAGCCTGGAGAGTATATCGAGACAGGGGCTCAAATGAAGGAGTTAGACGACAACCCAGCAAAAAGACAATCCAAGAAAAGTCATCCAAAAAAACTTCCCCTACAGACAAAGATCAGTGTGCCTATTGTAAAAAGTGGGGACATTGGAAAAATGATTGTCCCATGTTGAAGCAAAAGTCCCCAGTTCCCCAGCTCCCGATCGAACAAGGCTCGGGTTCATGCTCAGAATGATGGGAACCGAAGGCTTCTTCCCCAGCAGAACCTTTGGTTATAGCTAAGCTGGGGTCAGATAACATCGAATTTTTGGTAGATACTGGAGCAGCATTTTCCGTACTAAATACCATGGAAGGGAAACTGAGTCAAAACACTGTACATGTTGTTGGGGCGACAGGGGTAAGCGAAACACGGCCTTTCTTCCAACCTTTAAAATTCAAATTGGGCAAACACTGGGTAACTCATCAATTCCTTTACATGCCTAACTCCCCTAAACCATTATTAGGGAGAGATTTGCTAGAGAAATTAGAAGCAGAAATTAAATTCAAAAAGGGGAAGGGAATACAAGTTGTAATTCCTGAATCTAAATTTGTCGAAGTTGCTGCACTTTTCATACAGGACAAACGTGGTGAAATCCCCATTGAAGTTGAAAAAGCTGTCAATCCAATAGCATGGGCCAGTGATATCCCAGGAAGATCCAAACAAGCAGAGCCTGTGAGTATTACTCTCAAACCAGGAGCCACACCGGTAAGGAAAAAACAATACCCTTTGAAATTAGAAAGTCGTAAAGGATTAACACCCATAACTGAAAAATTCCTCCACCATGGGTTATTAGTGCAATGTGAGTCCAGATTTAATACCCCCATACTTGCTATTAAGAAAGCAGATGGTAAGAGCTATCGATTAGTTCAAGATCTGAGAGCAATTAACAGAATCACTGAAGACATACACCCTGTTGTGGCAAACCCATATACCCTTTTGACTGCACTGACAGACGAATTAGGGTGGTTTACTGTAATAGACCTGAAGGATGCCTTTTTCTGCATTCCTGTGCATAAAAACAGCCAAGAGCTTTTTGCTTTTGAGTGGGAGAATCCTGAGACAGGGAGGAAAAGTCAACTTACTTGGACCGTCTTGCCCCAGGGGTACAAGAACAGTCCCACAGTGTTTGGAAATCAGCTAGCAAAGGAACTAGAGGACTGGAAAAGACAGGAGCCAGAAGGGGTTATTCTTCAATATGTAGATGATATCCTGATTGCGGCTAAAACCAGAGATGACTGCATTAAATTTACCATCAGTTTATTAAACTTTTTGAGACTGAGTGGGTACAGAGTTTCTAAAGACAAAGCACAGATTGCCAAAGAAGCAGTAATTTACTTGGGGCTCGAGATCTTTCGTGGACATCGACAGCTCAGCAAAGAACGGAAAGAAGCCATCTGTCAACTCCCAGAGCCCCGCACTGTGAGGGAGATGCAAGCTTTCCTGGGAATGGTAGGTTGGTGTCGTTTGTGGATAGCAAATTATGGACTGCTGGTAAAAACCCTATATGGAGCATTAAAAGCAGCTGAAAATGGAATTATCATATGGACAGAAAATACAAGGGCAGCTTTTAAACAGCTGAAACACTCCCTAATGTCAGCTCCAGCACTAGGATTGCCAGACTTAACTAAATCTTTTGAACTGTTTACTTATGAAAGATTGAATGTTGCTTTAGGGGTACTAGCTCAACGTCTCGGGAACCAACGGAGAGCTGTGGCTTACTTTTACAAACAGCTAGACAATGTTGCCCAAGGGTGGCCAGGGTGTTTGAAAGCCGTGGCAGCTACTGTTGTCTTGATCCAAGAGGCCCAAAAACTCACCCTTGGACGGCACATTGTAGTGTATGTACCCCATGCTGTAGCAGCTGTGCTCGAGCAAAAGGAGGGACATTGGCTGTCCAGCAACCGGATGCTTAAATATCAATCATTGTTACTAGAACAGGATAATGTCACCTTGAAAACAACTTCTGTTGTTAATCCTGCCATGTTTCTGTCTTCCACGTTAACTGACAATGTCCCCGAGCATGATTGTTTGCAGACAATAGAAGAGGTCTACTCCAGCCGAACAGATCTGAAGGATGTGCCCCTAGACAATCCAGACTGGGAGCTTTTTACAGACTGAAGCAGCTTTATGAGAAATGGTAAAAGGATGACAGGCTATGCAGTGACCACTCAAGACAAGGTAATTGAGGCGAAGGCCCTGCCAGCAGATGTGTCATCACAGAAAGCTGAGCTGATTGCACTGACAAGGGCCCTGGACCTGAGTGAAGGGAAGAAGGTAAATATATGGACCGACTCTAAATATGCGTTTGGTGTCGTCCATGCCCATGGAGCCATCTGGAAAGAAAGAGGACTGCTGAACGCTCAAGGTAATCAAATTAAACACGCTGAACAAATACTTGCCCTCTTGGAGAGCGTTAGAAAACCCACGGAAGTAGCTATTATGCACTGCAGGGGTCACCAGAAAAGGAAAACCACTCCAGAATTGGGAAATCGCTTTGCTGACAAAGCGGCAAAAGGAGTTGCAGATAAAGGTATCCTTGCAATAATTCCCAAAAAGGAAGTTAACTTATCAGGGATCATCCCAAAGTATGATCAAGCAGATCAGAAGCTTATTAAATCTCTCAAGGCTGAGATCACAGAAGGTGGGTGGGCTGTCACACCAACAAATCAAGTTGTAGTCCCACCCCTGATTCTTCGAGAGCTAGCTCAGAGAGAACATGAAAACACACATTTTGGGACTGAAAACCTTCTAAAACATCTAAAAAAGGTAGTAATAAGAAGAGGAATGACTGAAATTGTACAAACAGTAGTAAGCAAATGTGAAGTTTGCTGCAAAAACTACCCTGATACAAGGAAAAGAGTTGTGTTAGGAGTAACAAAAGCAGGGGATCTTCCTGGAGATTACTGGCAAATAGATTTTGCTGAATTACCACGTAGAGAGGGATACCGGTACATACTGGTATTGGTTGACACTTTTAGTGGATGGCCCGAAGCTTACCCCTGTCGCACTAACACAGTCAAAGAAGTGGTAAAGATTTTGCTCAATCATATAATTCCAAGGTTCGGGGTTCCCCTGGGAATGTCATCAGATAGGGGACCACACTTTGTTGCCACAGTAATTAAAGAAATCAGTCAGATTTTGGGAATTACTTGGGATCTGCATACACCTTATAGACCCCAAGCGAGTGGTAAAGTTGAACGTATGAATGGAACCCTTAAAACACAAATTAGCAAAATTTGTCAAGAAACATCTATGACATGGGTTCAGGCCTTGCCTATAGCTTTACTAAGGATCCGCATACAGCCAAGGCGGAGGGATAACATCAGTCCCTATGAAATACTTTATGGTAGGCCATACCAGATTCCACACATTCCAGGAGAAATTCATATAAAAGGGAAACTTGATTTACAAAGATATCTAATGGCTTTAGGTTCCACTTTGCAGAAGCTCCAGAATTACATCGTGCTATCCAGACCCATCGGACTGGACACACCTGCACATCTTTTCCAACCTGGAGACTGGGTCTATATCAAGTGGTGGAACAATGAACCTCTACAAGCTAAGTGGAAAGGACCATTCCAAGTCCTGCTGACTACCCTCACTGCAGTCAAAGTCTCTGGCAAAGGACCCTGGATCCACTACTCCAGAGTCAAGAAAGCTTCTGCTCCTGAAACAACTGAGAAAACAAAGAGTGATGCAGAAGAAAGCGTGATTTAAATAATGCTTCAGTGCTTAAAGAACTGCTCATAGTAATCATAGTCACAATTCTTCTATATCTACTGTTGTTAAATATTTACTGTTATTAAGTGTATATTATTAATAGATTATTAATCTAGATTATTAATAGATAGTAGGTATTTAGAATAGAGACTTGACAAGGTAGAGGCCTTGTCAAGCCTCTAAAAGGGGGGAAATGATGCCTTAGGTTTTAACTTCTTATTTTTTCTACATCAGGACTGCTCTAAAACTCCATAAATTGTCATCTAGTGTTCTGTTACTGTCATTTAGACGAAACAATTTCTCTCGGGGCTGGAGTTTCAAGGACATACTGTTTTTTCCAAAAGCCCAAAATGTAAACACCCATGGACAGCAGCGAAGAGAAGAAGGGAACAAGCTGGGGATGGGACTTCAAGACCCAAAACTGTAATTGGACAATGGGTTTCTGATATGCAGATGAACCAAAGGTATATCTGTCCCAAAAACACGTGCTAGGCGTCCATTTTGGGTGTAGTCTCTGAGAGACTCTTGCATGGCCCAAAGTGTACCTTGTTTTAATAAATACTTCTTTTATTCTTTTAACTCTGTCCAGCTTCTGTTTCAGGTCAGCCTTTTGTAAGGCATCAGAATAAGATTAAGTTTAATAAGTCCAAGGGCTGAGTCCTGCATTTTGGCCACAATAACCCCCTGCAGCATTACAGGCTGGGGACGGTGTGGCTGGACAGTGCCCAGGTGGAAAAGGACCTGCTGGTACCGGTCAACAGCCAACTGAACATGAGCCAGCAGTGTGCCCCGGTGGCCAAGAAGGCCAACGGCATCCTGGCCTGTATCAGAAATGGTGTGGCCAGCAGAACCAGGGAGGTCATTCTTCCCCTGTACTTGGCACTGGTGAGGCCGCACTTGTTGGTATCTTTCTCCAGGCAGCAACTGACAGAACGAGAGGACACAGTCTTAAGAAATATCGGTTGGATATTAAAGTTTTTTACAGAATGAGTGGTAAAATACTGGAATTGTCTGCCCGGGGAGGTGGTGGAGTCACCATCCTTGGATGTGTTTAAAAAAAGATTGGATGTGGCACTCGGTGCCATGGTTTAGTGGAGCTGTTAGAGCATGGGTTGTACTCGATGATCTTGAAGGTCTCTCCCAACCTACTGATTCTGTGATTCTGTGATTCAGTGATTCTGTGATTCTGTTATCTCACAAAAAATCTATTAAATTTCATTGCTAAAATTATTTATTTAAAATGGTCCCTCTTTAAATTGTACAATAAAACCATCAAAACTCATAATTTTGTTGAATTAAAATGCATAATTTAGCTACTGCTGTTAAACTGTTGGTCTGAAATGCCAGTTGTTAATATCCTTTTTCCCTTTTTGAATTGGCAGTTTCTTTCAGAAGGATTAACTGCACAGTTTCATAAGTCATGTTGCATCAATATAAGGTTCACTCACAGCTCAGCACACCCCGTCTGCTCAAACAATAAGTATTGACAGCCCTTGCTAAAGGAATGATAACACTACCTCTGATAGCAGGAGGAATTAATGTGTGTAGTAGTCCAAGGACTTGATGGAAGTTGCCCAAATTCCATACAATAGAGTGCAATCAACTTCTACTATAACAGCTGGCATCAAAACGATCCTATAATGCAAGCTTTGGAACTGGATTAAAGCACTGCTGAAGTTCATGTAACTTCAAATCTTTGTTCACGATCCAATATCCTCTCCAGTAGAACACTACACACTTGGCCTTTAACCACTGACACACCAGCTTATGGCAAAATGCCTGGTTTTCCTGGGTAAGCAATTTGTAATAACCTGTGGCTCTATTCCCTGTACACACACAACATAAACAGTACAACAATGCAAATGTAAAGCACCAAGGTTTACTTAGTTGGCACACCATCTCAAAACACAATTCCTACCTAATGAGACAATAAGAGACCTCCATTTACTCCACAGTCTACGAAAATATTAGGTGACAAAAGAGAAAAAACACAAGTGGAGGTGTCTGTTGTCAGCATGTAAGAAGAGCTATATAAAGAAGACCTGGGAAGGAAGATGTGTGCTTTATTTTAGATTTCATAGCAATAAGAGGGGCAGGGACATGAATGGCCAGAAGGTGTGCTAAAATACAGACAAGGATGGTATTTTCATACCATCAGCTTCACACTTATCATCAGAGTGATGAATTCATACAAATGGATTTCGACAACCACTTAACAAACTGCTCATTTAAAATTTCAAGTGCAAATAGTTACAATCAAGATTTTTGGTATCCAGGAAATTTTTAGGATGACCTCTTTGAGAATGAGCAATGGGTATTGTATGACATAGCAAACTGCAACATCAGTGTTATGTCGCATTCCCTGCTTCTTAATCCTGCTCTGATCCCGGCAGCAGAGCACTAGAGCGACCCTGAGAAGCCGTCCGCGTTCCGATCGGGGAGGCTTCCTCGGGGAGCCGGCGGTGGGCTCCGCTAGTCTGCGTCGGGCTGAGGTGTTGGTGCCCTCAGAGCACTGCAGGATAGCAAAGAACTACCCAAAGAAGGAGGACTCTTAGTATGAGGGTTTGGCAGGTTTATTACCCCCAGGGGAGCTCAGGGACTAAGAGCCCCGAATAGCTCATGACATGGGTATTTAAGGGAGGGATAACATCCAATAATCTGAGGGTGCAGGGGCGATACAAGGGAGGGTCCAGGGTGCACAGTCGAATGAGGTTCAGGGAGAGGAGGGGGGAAGAGAGAACAACGAATGAACAACCGGGTAACAGGGAATGTTCCAGAACTGGGATACATAACAGACAAATCAAGGAACCAATAGCAGGAACTTGGGGTTCGTGGCTTGGTGGTCTAAACCATTGTCTCTGGCAGCTCAGGGGGGAAATTCTCTGTCTGTGGAACATGCCACCAGAAGTCTTCGTCCTCTGCAAGTCTATGGAGGGACTCTAATCCTTCCTGGTTCAGAACCACCGCTACATCTCCCCCTGTTTTTTTACTTAAAGAAAGTGACTTCTTAATAAAAGAAACGATGAAGGCTTTAAAACATCCAAGGAAGCTTAACACAATGAAGATAATAACTAAAATCCAAAGCAAAGTCTTTAAAATCTGACCAACCTATTTTTGGATTCCCCATCCATGAAAGAGTTTGTCTAGCCAGTCGCCGTGCTCTTCTCGCAATTGGTGGAGCTGGTCTTGCATAAGTTGGATGTTTCGTGAGATGCTCTGGGCATGTGAGGAGAGGTCAAAGCAGCAGAGACCTTCGAACTCCTCCCATCCGTGGCCGTGGGCAAGGAGCAAAAAATTGATGGCTGCGCGGTTTTGTAGTGTGGCCTGTCTGATGACTTCTTCATCTGATAGGAGGTCTGCTAGTGTCTGAGATGTCAAATTGGCTTGTTTAGCTACCCAACACTCCAGGTGGCTAAGCTCACCTAGGGCTTTTGCAGCTGCCACCCATGGTAGAAATATCGAGGCTGCGACCCTTTTGGAAAAGGACCAGGAGACGACACTACTATCGCACTTTTGGTCTAATTCAAGGGTGGCTCTTTTTTGTCGGTAGTGATTGGTGTCGTTTCTCCAGGCTAACAATTCAGTCCTTCCCGGTGTTTAGGGTAGATAAACAGCCAATTGTGCACGGGCCCCCACTCAGGCGAGAGGGAATCCCTGCCCACACCCTATCATCGCAGATCAAGAACATCCCTTTGGGGAGTTCTCTTGGGAACAATATGGGCGCTGATTGCATTTTGTTCTGAATATAGTTTTTTATCATTGGGCGAGACATCTGGGCCAGTAGGGATTGTAGGTTTTGGGGCGAGGAGGGGTTTACGGGGGGGTCCCAGAGTCTCGACCTGGTCAAGGGTTTCTTAACGTGATACATTACAAATGTTCTCTTTTGACGGCGGCTTACAGGAGCCTTGGGGCCAAATTGTATACAGAATTTTAGTTGGGCTGACCCTACCAGGTCTAATTCTTGAGGGTCAGTGTGTGTGGATGGTAAACCTTGCGCCCACGTGTTCCATCTGCGGATCAAGGTGAGATTCAGTGGTCCTCCAAAGACTTCTGCGATTGACATTGGAATTCCCACTAGGCAGGTTGTTAAAGGGTTTCCAGCGGCTCCAGTGTTCAAACAAAACTCGCTTTGGCCAATCGATTTTGCTAGAGTCACCCAAATGTTCTCTCTAGGTTGTTGAATCAGCCATGGGTTTGCCCAGGGCGATAACAGGACTAGCAAGGCGACTGGCAGCAGGACGTCAATGGATGATCTCATCTTCGGGGGTCTTGGGTTGGCTGCAATAAAACAAACAAACATTATTAAAGCATTGTCTCTCTCTCCCTCCCTGTCTCTCAACAACAAGACTGGGGATGATCGGGGTACGGGAGGTTGGGGTCCGGGAGGTACATGGGGCAGGTCTGGGGAGAGTCTAAGGGGAAGGTATCAAAAAGAAGGGTCTCGGTGAGGACGAAAGGATCTGGTTGCTCGGAGGGGAGACTCTCACGAGCTGGGTATAGGCAGTAAATCTGAAAGTCTCTTCTTTGTATATAGTTTATCTCCTCTCGTTCTCCTCCATCTTCTTGATCGCTGTCAAAGCCTGGAGTCTTCTTTCTCCTTCTCTTCCACGCTGATCTCTGTGGAGCAGCGTCTGTTGGTAGAGTCGTCCGTGTCTGTTCTGGTGGGCACTCTCGGTACGGCTTGATGTCTCGGCTTGGGATCCAGCGCAGTCCCTCTGGAGTGGAGACACAAGCATATCCCCTCCCCCACACAGTGAGTCGAACTGGTCCCACCTTTTGTCTACTTTGCGGGTCCTTGAAGAGCACCAGAGGTTGTTCCTTTAATTTGGCCTGGGTCGAATAAGTGAAGTGCTGGAACACGGGGGGAACGGGCTCTTTAGCTGAGCAATTTAAAAAGTTGAGGGTAAAAAGAGCCTTACAGAGGCGCTCAATGGGCGTCTGTCCTTCTGTTTCTCCCCGTTGCTGTTCAAGGATCCGTTTTATATCCTGGTGTTGAAGGTTGGATCTGGTTCTTTTCCTCAGGAATTTTTCTCCCATGGGTTGCTAGGACACAAATGACTGGGTACTTAAGAGAAACAAAGCACAAGGGTAGAGCCTTTCTCCTTGGCAGGGTGGGGCAAAATTGCCCCTCATGGAAGCATGAGAGCCTGATAGCGAGATTTGGAGGAGACTGAAAAGCAAGGGGGAGTCCGGCTCTTGCTCCAGGACCCTCAGGCTGGGCCGGTGGGAGCTGCTGTCTGCTGAGCCACGGCCCCTGAGAAGCCAGCCTGGGCTGCGGTCTGTCTGCTGTGAGTCTCGCCTCTGCCCCATCGGAGCCGACCTGCCTGCCACCAGCCGCTCTGAGTTTCTCCAGCTACATTGTGAGGGTTTCTACTGCGTGGAGACCCCTTACCGTCCCAGCTCCCTGTGTCCGGAGATCCTGCTGTGGCACCAACACCAGCTGCCCCTCCTGAGAGTCTGTGGAGCAAGGGCTCTCCTCCATCCCTCCGTGCTTCGGGCAGTTGCCATTGCCGTGTGCTACCTGAGCTCACGCCGGAGCGCCCCTGCAGCCACCGGGGAATCACCGCACCCAGAGCGCCCCTGCAGGCTGTGACTAGAACTGCACCAAAGGGAAAGGTGCCTGAAGCCGAGCAGGCTGCCACTGGGTTTCTGGTTCTGTTTGTTAGTTAACGTTATAGTTGTTGTTATTTGTTATCCTTTGTTTTAGATAGTAGTAAAGAACTGTTATTCCTATTCCCATATCTTTGCCTGAGAGCCTCTAGATTTCAAATTTATAATAATTCGGAGGGAGAGAGGTTACAGTTTCCCATCCCAAGGGAGGCTCCTGCCTTCCTTAACAGACACCTGTCCTTCAAACCAGGACAGATTTTGGCGCCCAACGTGGGGCACGAGGGCATCGAGGGGGAGAAGGATAACAGTTCTTGAGTAACGCAGTTTTTGTGTGCTGGATATAGGAACCTCATTAGGTTGCACCCATGTGGTCTAGCTTATTCCGGTTCGTATGGCAAGTGGTCACAGCTGTTTCTCTCCCATTTGCAGCCCCATATCTAAACATGGGCCCTATAACTAAGGATACAGTAGCTGTTATACAGTTTGTGTCATGGGTCAATAAGGTGAGGAATTCATGGATTTTCAACTTCCTCTGGAAGGCAGGCATGTGGATTCACAGCTTCCACACACTAATGACATGTTTTCAGGGTTACTTTAATAATGGTACCTACTGCGAGGAAGTGACACCAAAAGAAATGTTCTCACAACCCTTCACCCAGCTCTTTAGGCCTATCCCGCCAATCTTTGAAGGGTTCAAATCTTCTTTAGATGCTAATGATACCATACAGTGGCTGGTGTTGCTGATAGGCCTGCTCTATTTAGCATTCAGGGATAAGGGGGGTCTGACTTGGATAGCCACTCTGACATCTACCCCAGACAATAGGGATGAGGCCCCAGAACCTGACATGGCCCCAAAGACTAGAGATGCTGCCACAGAAACTGACCTGGCCCCGGAAACGAGGGATGCTGCCACAGAACCTGACATGGCCCCAGAGACTAGGGATGCTGCCACAGAACCTGACATGGCCCCAGAGACTAGAGATGCTGCCACAGAACCTGACATTGCCCCAGAGACTAGAGATGTAGCCACAGAACCTGACATGGCCCCAGAAATTAGGGACACCATCCCAGAACCTGACATTGCCCCAGACACTAGGGATGTTGCTACAGAGTCTGACCCGGTCCCACAACCCACCTCAGAAACAACCCACCCGGATTGGGTGGGAGTCCTGGTGAAAGAGATACGCGAGATGGGCCAAGTGCTGAAGGAATACACTTGCCCAGCTGGTGGGAAACCCTTCCCGTACCCAAAAGAGGGAGAGTCTAATGAAGCAGCAGAGGAACCCAAGGACACTATCACCGCTCAGGCTTCAGTCAGATCAGAGGGGCAGCCACAGCCAGTAGCAGTTGCCCCTGTGGAAAAGAGGAAGACTAAGGTCAAACCAGAGCAGCCAGTGAGTAATGATGGAGAAGCAGGGCCCTCTCAACCAGTAGGGGGGCCAAGGATTGAAATCACTACTGAGTCCCTGGGGTATGACAGTCTCCGTAATCTACGAAAAGACATTGTGCGACGGGGTCGTGAGCCTTTTACAACCTGGTTACTTCGGGTCTGGAACCTTATGGGTATGGGCGTACAGCTGGATAGTATTGAGGCAAGGCAGATAGGACCCTTGTCCCAGGACTCAGGGGTTGATCAGGTATTCGGAAGAGATGACGAGCCTCTGTCTCTCTGGGAACAGCTTTTAATAAGTGTAAGAGAGAGGTTTGTCAACAGGGAGAGAATGCAGGAATATCATCATAGAAGACCATGGAAGACCCTTGAGGAGGGAATCCAACAGCTGAGAGAAGTGGCAATATTGGAAGTACTCTTTGGGAGGGATGGACAACATGATAACGACCCCGACAAGGTCAAGTGTACAGAGCAAATGTTGTGGAATCTGGCAAAGCTAGGGCCCTCCCAATACACCATCTTCATTGCAACAATTAATGCTGATGACAACCGAGAGACAGTGGGCTCCATAGCCACCAAACTCAGGAATTATGATAGTATGATCAGTGGCCCAATGCAGGCTCAAGTCTCTGCTGTGGTCAAAGACCTCAGAGAAGAGATGATGAGGGAGGTGAGGGAGGAGATGAGGTTGATGAGTGCAGCACCAGTGCGAGTCACAAACCCCAAAGTCAGAGCCCAGCGCCCCCCAGCCAGGGAGAGAGGGTACACCCCACGATCTGAGCTGTGGTTCTTCCTGTGTGATCACGGAGAAGACATGAGGAAGTGGGATAGGAAACCCACTGCTACCCTGGCAGCACGGGTACAGCAACTCAAAGAGGGAAATACTAACCGAAGCGGGGGGTCTACTAAAGTGAAGGTAGCCTCAGCCTCCCGTGACCGAGATGCCAGATATTACAGAAGAGAGGACGATCTCTTAGATCCCCTCGAGGGGACCTCTACCATGTACGCCCAAGAAAGAAATGACAACCAGAGCTAGAGGGGCCCTGCCTCTAGCCAGGAAGAGGCACGGGAAAACCGGGTCTTTTGGACAGTGTGGATCCGATGGCCTGGCACATCAGAACCACAAAAATATGAAGCATTAGTTGATACTGGTGCACAGTGTACCTTAATTCCATCGAGACATGTGGGGGCAGAACCTGTTTCTATTGCCGGGGTGACAGGGGGATCACAGCAATTAACTTTGTTAGAAGCCGAGGTGAGCCTGACCGAGAAGGAGTGGCAGAAACACCCCATTGTGACTGGTCCAGAGGCCCCATGCATTCTGAGCATAGACTTCCTCCGGAATGGCTATTGCAAAGACCCAAAGGGACTCAAGTGGGCTTTCGGAATAGCGGCTGTGGAGGCAGAGGGCATCAAGCAACTGAACACCTTGCCTAGACTATCGGAAAATCCAAATGCAGTGGGACTCCTGAGAGTAAAAGAGCAACAAGTGCCAATTGCCACCTCGACAGTGCACCGCCGGCAGTACCGGACCAATCGAGACGCCGTGATCCCCATCCACAAGATGATCCGCGACCTGGAAAGCCAAGGAGTGGTCAGTAAAGCCCACTCATGCTTCAACAGCCCCATCTGGCCTGTGCACAAGTCTGACGGGGAATGGAGATTGACTGTGGACTATCGTGGCTTGAATGAAGTGACTCCACCATTGAGTGCTGCCGTGCCAGACATGCTGGAGCTCCAGTACGAGCTGGAGTCCAAGGCAGCAAAATGGTATGCCACCATTGACATCGCCAATGCGTTCTTCTCCATTCCTCTGGCAGCGGAGTGCAGGCCTCAGTTCGCCTTCACCTGGAGGGGTGTGCAATATACCTGGAATCAGTTACCCCAGGGGTGGAGGCACAGCCCCACGATCTGCCATGGACTGATCCAGGCTGCACTAGAAAAGGGTGAGGCTCCAGAGCATCTCCAATACATCGATGACATCATTGTGTGGGGGAACACGGCAGCAGAAGTATTTGAGAAAGGAGAGAAGATCATCATGATCCTCCTGGAAGCCAGTTTTGCCATCAAGAAAAGCAAAGTCAAGGGACCTGCTCGAGAGATCCAGTTCCTGGGGGTAAAATGGCAAGATGGACGGCGCCAGATTCCCACAGAGGTCATCAATAAGATCACTGCGATGTCTCCGCCGACTAACAAAAAAGAAACTCAAGCTTTCCTAGGAGCCATAGGCTTTTGGAGGATGCACATTCCAGAGTACAGCCAGATTGTGAGCCCTCTCTACCTGGTCACCCGCAAAAAGAACGATTTCCACTGGGGCCCTGAACAGCAACAAGCATTTGCCCAGATCAAGCAGGAGATCGCTCACGCGGTAGCACTTGGCCGAGTAAAGACAGGACCAGAGGTGAGGAATGTGCTTTACTCTGCAGCCGGGAACAAGGGCTTGTCCTGGAGCCTTTGGCAGAAGGTGCCTGGGGAGGCTCGGGGTCGACCACTAGGATTCTGGAGCCGGAGTTACAGAGGGTCCGAAGCCAACTACACCCCCACAGAGAAGGAAATCTTGGCCGCCTATGAAGGAGTTCAAACCGCCTCCGAGGTAATTGGCACTGAAGCACAACTCCTCCTGGCACCTCGACTACCAGTGCTGGGGTGGATGTTCAAAGGAAAGGCTCCCTCTACCCACCACGCCACCGATGCCACATGGAGTAAGTGGATCGCACTTATCACACAGCGCGCCCGCATTAGAAATCCGAACCGCCCTGAGACCCTAGAAATAATTACGAACTGGCCAGAAAGTGAGAGTTTTGGTCTCACTGATGAAGAGGAGCAAGAACAAGTGACCCGGGCTGAGGAGGCTCCACCATATAATCAACTGCTAGATGAAGAAAAGTGCTACGCCCTTTTCACTGATAGTTCCTGTCGCCTCATAGGGATGAACCGGAAGTAGAAAGCAGCTGTGTGGAGCCCCACACGACAGGTTGCAGAAGCCACTGAAGGAGAAGGTGGGTCGAGCCAATTTGCTGAACTCAAAGCTGTTCAGCTGGCCCTAGACATTGCTGAGAGAGAGAAGTAGCCAAAGCTCTATCTCTACACTGATTCGTGGATGGTAGCCAATGCTCTATAGGGTTGGCTGGAAAGGTGGAAAAAGGCCAACTGGCAGCGTAGAAGGAAGCCAATCTGAGCAGCTGATGAATGGAAAGACATTGCCACTCGGGTAGAGAAGCTACCCGTAAAGGTCCGCCATGTAGACGCCCATGTCCCTAAGAGCCGAGCTAACGAAGAACACCAGAACAACAAGCAGGTAGATCACGCCGCAAAGATTGAGGTGGCACAGATAGATTTAGACTGGCAACACAAAGGGGAGCTGTTCCTAACCCGATGGGCCCATGATGCCTCAAGCCACCAGGGCAGAGATGCCACCTATAAGTGAGCACGAGACCGAGGGGTGGACCTAACCATGGACAGTATCTCCCAGGTGATCCATAATTGTGAGACGTGCGCCGCGATCAAACAGGCCAAGCGGGTAAAGCCTCTATAGTATGGTGGACGGTGGTCCAAATACAAGTATGGAGGGGCTTGGCAGATTGATTACATCACACTTCCCCAGACCCGCCAAGGCAAGCGCTACGTTCTCACAATGGTGGAAGCCACCACAGGATGGCTGGAGACCTACCCTGTGCCTCATGCCACTGCCTGGAACACCATCCTGAGCCTCGAAAAACAGGTTCTTTGGAGACATGGTACCCCCGAGAGAATTGAATCCGACAATGAGACTCACTTCAAAAATAGCCTTATAAACACCTGGGCTAGGGAACATGGCATCGAGTAGGTGTACCATATCCCTTATCATGCACCAGCAGCTGGGAAAGTTGAACGGTACAATGGCCTGCTCAAAACCACCTTGAAAGCACTGGGTGGGGGGACGTTCAAGAACTAGGAGACTAATTTAGCAAAGGCCACATAGTTAGTGAACACCCGAAGTTCCTCCAGCCGGGCCAGGCCTGCCCACTCTGACCCCTTGCGAACAACAGATAGAGATAAAGTTCCAGTAGTACACATGAGAGGTATGCTGGGAAAGACTGTTTGGGTAAACTCTGCCTCAAGTAAAGACAATCCCATCCGGGGGGTTGTCTTTGCTCAAGGACCAGGCTGCACCTGGTGGGTGATGCAAAGGGATGGAGAAACCCGATGCATACCTCAAAGAGATCTTGTTTTAGGGTGAACTACTTATGACACTGCGCTTGTATCTGTATCTGCATGTATGTATATACCTCGAAAGTTTAAATTTGATGTAAGGTGTTTGCATGGGAAAAAAATCGGGGTGGAGAATGTTGAAGGTTGGATCTGGTTCTTTTCCTCAGGAATTTTTCTCCCATGGGTTGCTAGGACACAAATGACTGTGTACTTAAGAGAAACAAAGCACAAGGGTAGAGCCTTTCTCCTTGGCAGGGTGGGGCAAAATTGCCCCTCACGGAAGCAGAGCCTGGTAACGCGAGATTTGGAGAGACTGAAAAGCAAGGGTGGGGGTAGGTCACGCTCTCTTGCTCGGGACCCTCGGAGCTGGACGGTCGGAGCTGCTGTCTGCTGAACCCACGGCCCCTGAGAAGCCAGCACGGAGCTGCCGGTCTGTCTGCTGTGAGTCTCTGCCCTCTGCCCCATCCGGAGCCGACCTGCCTGCCACCAGCCCGCTGAGTTTTCTCCGCTACATTGTAGCGGGGTTTTTCCCTGCACGTGGAGACCCCTTACCGTCCCAGCTCCCTGTGTCTGAGGATCCTGCTGTGGCACCAACACCAGCTGCCCCTCCCGAGGGTCTGTGGAGCAAGGGCTCTCCTCCATCCCTCCCTGCTTCGGGCAGCTGCCATTGCCGTGTGCTACCTGAGCTCACTCCGGAGCGCCCCTGCAGCCACCGGGGAATCACCGCACCCAGAGCGCCCCTGCAGGCTGTGACTAGAACTGCACCAAAGGGAAAAAGTGCCTGAAGCCGAGCAGGCTGCCACTGAGTTTCTGATTCTGTTTGTTAGTTAACGTTATAGTTGTTGTTATTTGTTATCCTTTGTTTTAGATAGTAGTAAAGAACTGTTATTCCTATTCCCATATCTTTGCCTGAGAGCCTCTTGATTTCAAATTTATAATAATTCGGAGGGAGAGAAGTTACAGTTTCCCATCCCAAGGGAGGCTCCTGCCTTCCTTAACAGACACCTGTCCTTTCAAACCAGGACACTTGGTGTGTTCTTTCGACAATTGATTGGCCTGTGGGGGAGTGGGGTATGCCCGTGAGGTGTCTGATTCCCCACTGTTGCAGAAATTCTTGTACCTTTTTTGACCTGTACACTGGTCCCTTATCTGTTTTAATTTCTTTAGGGGAGCCTAATACTGAGAACGCCATTTACCACTGCCTGGTCATGTCTTTGGATTTTTCTCCGGTGTGTACAGAGGCGTACACGGCGCCGGAGAATGTGTCAACAGAGACATGAATGTACTTTTGTTTGCCAAAGGGGGCAAAATGTGTAACATCGGTCTGCCACACTTGGCAGCTCTCCAATCCGCGTGGATTGGCCCCAGAGTATAGCGAGGGGATTTGGTATCTTTGGCAAGAAGGACATGTCGCCACGATTGCTCGCGCCTGCTCCAGAGGAAGATGGAACATTCTCCGGAGGGCAGGAGCGTTTTGATGGAAGAACTGATGAGAGAGCTTGGCTTGGTTAAAGATGTCTGGCGTGTTGGCCATGCGCATGGCCATGGCCAAGGCGTCTGCCCTTCTATTGCCCTCAGCAATAAAGCCTGGCAAGTCAGCGTGTGCTCTTGTGTGCATAACATGATACGGTTGCTCTCGATGGCACAACAGGTAAACTAGTCTCGAGAGCAAGCTAAACAACCTCAGGTTGGCAACTTCTTTTAAAAGGGCATGCTCAGCTCTGAGGACTGTACCAGCTACATATGCCGAATCAGTGACCAAATTCAGAGGTTCTGAGAACCTCTCAAACACTCTCACGACGGCGGCTAGCTCGGCAATCTGTGGGGATCCTTCTACCACACGGACATCAGAGTCCCATTTCTGAGTCCTTGGATCCTTCCAAGTCGAGACCGAGTTGTGAGAGGATCCAGAGACGTCGGTAAAAATCGTAAGAACGTCTTTTATTGGTGTTTTGCTAAGAAGAAATTTGGGAGCCAAATGGAAGTCAGTATTAAAAAGTGGATGTTTTAACTTGTGACCACTAATTTGACTGGTATAGCTGTCTAGAGCTAGCTGGAGGGATTCATTGGTTTTAATTACATCTTCAAAATCCTCCAGCTTCCAAGGTACATGTATGCACACAAAATCGCACCCTGCAAGGGTACGGAGCCTGACTCTTGCTCTCTTGATAAGTTTTGCCACCAGTTCCTGTGGCGTTGAAATACTCTTGGACGGTTGATGTGGGAGGAAGACCTACTATGATGAGTAGTGAGTCTTTTCTCCCTCTGTCCCACTGAAATATTAGACCATGGTACCTGGGTGTCCTGCCGAGTATGACCAGACGGAATGGAAGGTCTGGGTCTGTCCTGTGGGCTTGTCGGGTGGAGAGTGCATGTTGAACCTTTTGGATGACTCCCTTGGCTTCCGCGGTGATGACTTTCGGAGTGTCAAGTCTATCGCCGCCTCGTAGCAGTTGGAAGAGAGGGGCGAGGTCGGCCGTCGTCAAACCCAGCAATGGCCGGATCCAATTGATGGATCCACACAGTTGATGTAGTTCACAGAGAGTCTTTGGGTCGTCTTGAATCTCCAGCTGCTGGGGAGCGATGGTCGTCTCTGAGATGTGGAAGCCAAGGTACACCCACGGACAAACACGTTGAACTTTGTCCGAGCGCATTTCCATCCTGGCACTCTCGATGGCTCTGATGGTGGCTGACAGAGCTTCTTCTAGGTACTGTCTATTTGGGGCACAAACTAAGACATCATCCATGTAATGTAGAATCCTGGCTCTAGGAAATTACTTTCTCACGGGCGAGAGCACCCCAGCAACATACCATTGGCAAAGCACAGGGGAGTTAACCATTCCCTGGGGGAGTACTTTCCAATGGTAGCGCCGCATGGGGGCTTCCCTGTTGACACTGGGAACTGAGAAAGCAAACTTTGGAGCGTTGTCTGGATGTAATGGAATAGAAAAGAAGCAGTCTTTTATGTCAATGACTGCTAAAGGCCATCTTCGGGGGAGCATTGTGGGAGACGGAAGGCCAGGTTGGAGTGGGCCCATCTCAACGATCACCTTATTGATCTCTCTTAAATCATGAAGGAGCCTCCACCGGTCCTTGCCAGCCTTGCAGATGAAAAAGACCAGGGAGTTCCACGGGCTATCGGATGGTGTTATGTGCCCTTTCGCAAGTTGTTCTTCTACAAGTTCCTCAAGGATGCGCAATTTGTCAGCAGGAAGGGGCCACTGCTCCACCTTCACCGGCTTATCGGTGGTCCATTTCAAGGGTGGGGTAGTGCGCACAGCAGCGGCCCTTACTGAAAATCCCTTGGTGTTGGGGGGATTTCCAGCTTTGTTCCCCACTGGGATAAAACGTCTCGTCCCCACAGGGTGAATCCAGAGGGAATTACAAAAGGTTGGACAGTGGCCATTCTCCCTCCAGGTCCTTCAACGGTGATGTTTCCCGTGCTTTGTTTTGAAGGAACTGATCCTCCTACTTCATTTAGATGACTTGGGACTGATTTTAAACCCCAGTGTGATGGCCACTTAGTCTGGGAAATCACCGTAACATCTGCACCAGTATCTATAAGTCCATTTAGGTAGGTTGACACGTTACCATTCCTCAACACACAATCTAAGTGTGGCTTGTCTTCCCCCACTACTTTTGTCCAGTAGATGCAGGGTGTTTTTACATTTCTGGGGAAGTGTAGTGGAAGAATGATTGCTTGTGCAATTTCTGTCCACTTTGGAATATAAAAAGGTGGGTTGTTGCAGTATACTGAAATTAAAAAGCTTTCTCCTGGTCTGATGGTCATTATTTCAGGGAGAATAAAAAGCTCGGGTGGACCTCTCAAAGAGTTGCCCACTACGACAATGTCCATCCTTTCTATAATGTCTTCTTTGGTGGTGACTTTCATGTGGGTGAATGCTGTGGTGTCGAAGTGGAAAGTTGTGACACCAATTTCAGCCGTCGTGGTGCAAGTAACTGGTCATTCGGGATCGCCTCCGATGGTGTTTCCAGTGGCATGGGTGGTGATGGAGAGCAGGACACAGTAGATTCAGCTTTTTCTTTGAGGAGCGCGGTGCTGGTCCGCGCTCCCCGACGTGTTTCCTGAATGAGATGGAGCATGTGGTGTATGTTGCGTTGGTGCTGGCAGAGGCTGGTGGTGGCAACAGGAATGTTGTGGTGTCTGGGAGCCTGTGTAAGACTTAGGTGGAGGATGATTAGAGAATTTCATTGGATGAGGGCACTTTCTTTTCAAGTGATCTGAGGAACCACAATTAAAACATTTCCATCTGCCTTTAGATTGTTCATGGACCGAGGTGTCTCCAATTATTCTCTTAGGGGGGTGTCTCGGTGGTTGATCTGGTGGAGTTGGCCTGACTCTCATACACATTTCTATCATATGTTCAATGGTGTGGGGTGGATCTGGGGGGAGGAGGTTTAAAAGTTGTTTGCAGGCGGCACTGGCATTCTCTTGGGCTACTGTGCGTAATAGTTCTTTTAAATTATTTGGGTCTGAGATCTGCTTGCTCATGGCCTCTCTGAGCCTTTCCACAAAACTCGCAAAAGTCTTGTCAGAGCCTTGCCGGACAGCTGAATAACTTTGCACAGGGGCAGTGAGCGAAGGCATACTAAGTAGAGTCTTTTTTGCTGCTTGGCCAATGTCTCTTAAGACATCCTCAGGGATGTTGGTGGCTTGATCTATTGGTTTTGTTTGATTTCCCTCCCCACAAAGGTGATCAAAGGTGAGAGTGGCTTTGTTTGGGTCCCTTTTGTAACTGTACAGCAGGTTTTGAAGCTGCCACTTCCACATCTTTTCCCACACCCAATACTGAGCCTCAACTAAAATACTTGTCATGATTGTTTTTATATCAGATGGGACCAGCACCGCTGCATTAAAGGTGGAATTCAGTACACTTTTAAAGTAAGGAGAATATCTCCCAAACTCTCTCTCTACCTTGCAAAGCTCTCGCAAGGCTGCAGGTGACAGTGGTTCCCATCAGGGGTTGTTACCCTGCCGGTTCTACATCACCGGCGCCACTACAGGGCTTAACTCACCGGCCGCACCACAGGCTCCGGCCTCTCCGCTTCCGGGTCCCCAGTCGTGGGAACTGGAAGGGAGGGCGTGGGAATCTGGAAGTGGGCGGTGGTTAGGGGCGGGACTGCAGTTGGTATGGGCAGTCCAGGCACGCGGTGGGGCGGGGACCTCCCTCGGGCAGGGGCGGGGACCTCCGGCGCAAGGGGAGGGACCCGATGCAAAGACATCATCGGCCGCGGGGGAGGAACCCGATGCAGGGCCAACCGACGAGAAGGGGGAGGAACCATGGGAGGAGCTGGAAGAGTTCACGGGCTTTCGTTGTGAGGATGCGCAGTTGGCGCAAGGGTGGCTGCACGGCGCCACGAGGCCGCCGTCATTTTTAAAATCACAGCCATTTTGTAAAGTAGAACTGTGGGGGAGCGCAACCGGCGCAATTGGGACTGAGGGCTCAGAGAAAGGGTTTGGGGTAGAGTTCGCCATGGGGGGATCAGTCCCATAGCGAGGGGAACCGAGGGGCGCACTTCCCTGCAGCGGGGAAGAGGGATTGGGAAAAGGGGACTTAGGAACATGGGGTGGGTGAACCGGGGATCCTGAACTTTCCTGACAAGTACGTAATACATCACAAATTAAAATCAACAACAGAAAAAATTCTCCAACAGAAACATCACCCCCTCTCTCCACTCCCCGTAAACGTTTTCCCACTAAGTCCCAAAAGCCCAGAATCTTAACAGAAGAAGCAGAAGCAGAAGGAACATAAACAAAAATCCACTTAACAAAACGTTTCCAAGCCCTCTTATTAACTTTCCCGTTTTTTAACTTCAGGGTTTCTTTAACTTGGATATAAAACTCCTGCTCCGACTGGGACAACTTAATACCCATTGTCTCCGAATCGGAGCCTCCTTACTCTTTTGAAACTGTACAACAAAACTAAAAACTCCCCACAGCCTGATTCCTGCCGCTTATCGCGGACGGCGAACCTCACCGCCTTCGTCACGGATCCTGGTTCCTCGGCTGCCGACACCGGCTCCAGGGGACAAAGAAATCCAAAAGAGTAAGGGTCTTCGGGCTGGTCAGTCCACTTCAGCTAGCGTGATCGCTCCAGAAGGGTTACTGACCCCCCCTTCCAAGTCCACCACTAGAACGTGGAGGTCCTCTTCAGGGGAAGCAACTCCCGAAGGCGCAGTCCCGGTCGCTGCAGCGGTCAGGGTCGCTCACAGGGAACCACGAAAAATCGAAGTCCCAGTTCGGGGCGCCACTTGTTGCGTTCCCTGCTTCTTAATCCTGCTCTGATCCCGGCAGCAGAGCGCTAGAGCGACCCTGAGAAGCCGTCCGCGTTCTGATCGGGGAGGCTTCCTCGGGGAGCCGGCGGTGGGCTCCGCTAGTCTGCGTCGGGCTGAGGTGTTGGTGCCCTCAGAGCACTGCAGGATAGCAAAGAACTACCCAAAGAAGGAGGACTCTTAGTATGAGGGTTTGGCAGGTTTATTACCCCCAAGGGAGCTCAGGGACTAAGAGCCCCAAATAGCTCATGACATGGATATTTAAGGGAGGGATAACATCCAATAATCTGAGGGTGCAGGGACGATACAAGGGAGGGTCCAGGGTGCGCAGTCGAATGAGGTTCAGGGAGAGGAGGGGGGAAGAGAGAACAACAAATGAAAAACCGGGTAACAGGGAATGTTCCAGAACTGGGATACATAACAGACAAATCAAGGAACCAATAGCAGGAACTTGGGGTTCGTGGCTTGGTGGTCTAAACCATTGTCTCTGGCAGCTCCGGGGGGAAATTCTCTGTCTGTGGAACATGCCACCAGAGGTCTTTGTCCTCTGCAAGTCTATGGAGGGACTCTAATCCTTCCTGGTTCAGAACCACCGCTACAGTGTTAAACATTGTGACAGTTACAGTGCATTCCTCTGGGCTTCATGTTGTTGGAAAAAATGACACAAATTATTACCCATTAATTTTTGCACCCCAGTCAGAGAGGTACTTTGCAAATAATCAATTTCTTGTTATTCTGGGAAAAAAATTCTAGCAACCAGTGGCTACTTTATTTGGAGCACATTTTACACATTAATCTTTATTCTTTGTTTTTTTTTTTTTTCCTTCCAGTTCTGATCATTTTTCATAAAGCCAAAGTTTAGCTTTGGGAAAAAAACTGCAATTACCCATAGTAAGCTTTTCAGCATGGGCCTTTTCCTTCATGTTACCAAATTTTCAAGAGATGTATGTCAGCAAATGGCAAAAACTGACAGGGGGATATGTTCACAAAAACTATTCAGGAGATAAATGTGCTTGTTCAACAGCAAAAATGTGCAAAATGTATTTGTGCAGAAATGTACAAAACAAATATAAGACCTAATGCAGCTGAATATTTTAAATCCTTGTGTATTTCTGTGAAGCAGAAGCTACTCAGTGTCTTTGAAGACATCATCAAGGTTTGACAAGATCATTAGGAAAGACTGTTCTCCACAGTGTGCACATACTGAAGTGCCTGGGAAACTGCTTGGAATCTTCTGGGATTTGCTTTCTTTTGAAAATCATGCCCTGGGACTCAGTAATCAACTAAATTAGCTCTGCATAAGCTTTTTGTTGTTGGAAATCAGCCTTGATGCAGCTTTTCATGGTGATTAAAGACCTGGTCATAGTTCAGGCTCAAACTCCTCAGGAGTACTTTGGAGTTCACCCAGTTTTAAAGGTTGAGTAATTAAAATAAAGTAAGGCTTTGTATGGTTGTTCACTAAGTATGTTAATTGCATGACAAGTTTCAACTAAAATTTTATACAATAAAAGCATTTCATGTATTTCCCCTTGCTGAAACAAGATTTTATGGGAAAGTTACTTTGTGTGTTATCTCTGCAACATTTATATTTAAAACTTGTATTATTTTAAATTTTTTTTCCCCAGAAGGTCTTAACTAGACGTTAACCATTTAAAACCTTACACCTGACATTTCATTTTTCCAGACTAACTAAAAGGAGGCATATATATTTGATGAGGAAAGGAGATTATTTCACCAATCTAACAAGTGGCAAGAACTAACATGTGCAGATGCCTTACTCACATGGATAAATGGAAGTATCTCAGATTCCATACGATAGAGTAGAAACTACATCTGCAAAAGTTGTTGCTATCTTTGTGGAGTAGAGCTGCAAAGAGCAGATCTCAGATGGCAAATCCTTTCTGGGAATTCTGCCACAAAAACTTTGAGCAAGATCTTTATTTTATTTAAAATGTTCAGAGCTAAGCATCTAAAATTCCACAGGCAAGGAGCATATAGAATAGTTGGGTTTCTGCAGATACAGTAAGTCAAATTCTTTCTCCGGTGAGTAATTAAAATTCTAGTAATTATTAATTGTATCAGTCTTGGTGGAGCTTTACCTGTATACACAAGAAGCAATTTCTGCTCTGGGTGCTTTTCACCCCTTTTTTTTTTTTTTTTTTTGATAATGCCTTCTGTTTGGATTGTTAAAGTTATCAGTACGCTTTCAATTATCAGAAAAATACTGTTTAAAAACACCAGGCAACTCTACTGTCCATTGTAGAATGGTATTTCCAATTGGGACCATTTCAAAGCAAAAAAGATTTTTAATACCTCATGGAATCAAGCCCCTCGTGATTTATTAATCCATAGATACCTAACCACTGCATAAGTAAAACAGTCATAGTACCATATTAATTCTGCTATATTTTGGACTTTATTTGCTCACCTACTCTTTCTAGTAGTCAAGTGTAACAAGTAATTTAATCTGGAACATATTTGTGTACACATTTCACTCAATTTCTGTGAAAGTCCATAATGAAATTTCATTTCATGACCATTTTGGCCTGACCAAAAGAAATTATTCTTTTATCAACTATATCTGTGTTCAGTAATAGTCAGCTTAGAAATCACTGTATATTAAACAAAGTCTAAAGACTTTTCTTACTACTCTATTGCCTGAAGATTCTAACAGATATTTGAGCAATCTTAGCAATTCCTATAAGTTTGTACCACATAAAAGCTTCCTGGTGCAAATGGAAGTACTGTCACCCAACTTTCAGACATTGTGTTTATAAAATGTCAGTAATTTCACATGTGTGAACAGCATAAAGCCATTCAATGATAAGAAGACAGCCCAGCAAACTTATCAATCAAACCTAAGCCAGTCCTGCTGCCAGTGAGCTTTGAGATAAAGTCTCAATCAGATTTTCAGAGAAAACAGAAATTCTAGCAGAATCTACAAATGACCTAAATAATTTCACTGTGAGCAACAAAACACTGCCACCTAGGGAGTCAAAGGAAAAGCCAATTGTCAGTCATTTAAATAAGTGGACTATGAATGGCAGCATAAATTTAATCGGTGTACTTAGTTGAGTATAACTGTGATTTTTTTTCAGTTATGTAGCCTCTTGCTCCATTAAAAATAAATGTAATATTTAAATACATTTTCTTTTAAAGTAATTTTCTTTTTCCATCACTTATGCTGTGGGGATCACAGTGCACCCTTAGGTGTGCCCATTTTTTCTGGTTTGAAGGACAGGTGTCTGTTAACAAAAGGCAGGAGCCTCCTTTGGAATGGGAAACTGTAACACCTCTCCCTCCGAATTATTATAAATTTGAAATCAAGAGGCTCTCAGGCAAAGATATGGGAATAGGAATAACAGTTCTTTACTAATATCTAAAAGAAGGATAACAAATAACAACAACTATAACGTTAACCAACAAACAGAACCAGAAACCCAGTGGCAGCCTGCTCGGCTTCAGGCACCTTTTTCCCTTTGGTGCAGTTCCAGTCACAGCCTGCAGGGGGCGCTCTGGGTGTGATGATTCCCCGGTGCCTGCAGGGGGCGCTCTGGCGTGAGCTCAGGTAGCACACGGCAATGGCGGCTGCCCGAGGCAGGGAAGGATGGAGGAGAGCCTTTGTTCCACAGACCCTCGGGGGGCAGCTGGTGTCGGTGCCGCAGCAGGATCCCCGGACACAGGGAGCTGGGACGGTAAGAGGTCCCGACGTGCAGGGAGAGCCCCGCTACAATGTAGCGAAGAAACTCGGAGCAGCGAGGAGGAGCGGGGAAGAGAGACATGCTGGTGGCAGGCAGCTCCCGATGGGGCAGAGAGGGAAAAGACTCACAGCAGACAGACCGGCAGCTCCATGCTGGCTTCTCAGGGGGCCGTGGGTTCAGCAGACAGCAGCTCCGACTGTCCAGCTCTGAGGGTCCCGAGCAAAAAAAGCGTGACCTCCCCCCTGCCCTTGCTTTTCAGTCTCTCAAAATCTCGAGTTGTCAGGCTCTGCGTCCATGAGGGCGATTCTGCCCCACCCTGCCAAGGAGAAAGGCCCTAGCCTTGTACTTTGCTTCTCTTAAGTACTCAGATATTAGCTCAGCCATTTGTGTCTTAGCAACCCATGGGAGAAAAAATTCCTGAGGAAAAAACTAAATCCAACCTCCAACACCATTGCACACACCACCCAGTTGGATTACCTTGAATCCAGTTTTGATGATCTCACAACTCTGTAATAACCAACCCTGCAATATTTACTTTACAAATTCAGTTTAGATGTGGGAAGTGAAGGCCCTACCAAGTGCCAGTTTTGCAAGTTTCTTTCTTGTACTGTCCTGCAGAACTGAAGGACACCTTCTTCTGAGACAGAGAGCAAAAGGCCTGATGACTACTTTTTAAGCAGTCTGAAAGCCTCTGTTCATGTGCAGTCTTACACAGCTGAAAGAAACAGTTTGTTTCAAAGAAAGTTTGTAAAGAAAAGTCCTCTATTTTTTGTTTTGTTTTTCAAAATTGGAAGACATACATTGGCTTTGAATAAATGTATAGCAGCTATACTGAGTTCAGTTAAAGCTGCATAGACAGAACAAAATCCTTAAAATAGCATAAGTTGTGTTTTCATTTTGTGTGATACTTATCATCTCCTTAGAGACATTTGTGTTCACTGCCAGCTGTCAATATCCTGCACAATTAAACTTCTAGTTCCATTAAAACCCAACATCTTCACTTTGCATAAGAGCCAATGAGTGGAGGAGATGTACTGACATATTTACGTCATGGTTATTTGATTACATTTTCCAAATCAGAGTTCTCTCCTGTAAAAAAAAATCCTAACAAAACAAACAACTTAGTCCAAAAATTGTTTATTTCATTTCACTTCACACAAAGCTAAATTTGATCTCTTCTTTCCCAGGGTGGCCTCTTAGAATGCACCTTAAATAAGAAAAACTCATCAATAAACGTGATCTTTCAACCAACCAGATCATCCATCCCTAGAAACTTCAAAATCAATAGATTCCAAAGGATGGCTTCCTTTTAACCATAAAGCAATCAGAAAGTAGGTGTTATTTTCAGAACCGTTGCATTACCAAGTCAACTTTTATGGATAGTCCTGCACTTACTTATACATCTCTCATCCGAGTTGCTATTTTTGTTGCTCTTTCCCCACTGACATTACTGATGCTCCTGGTGATACTGCTTTTGAAAGCCATTTCCTTTTCTGCTGATGCTACAGATTCTGTTGAGCTAATGAATTTGCTGTGGTCACTGTTAATGGCCCTGAACGGCTACTTCTCTGCCTATCCCAAGTGCTTCTATTTTTATTCTGATATTACACCCCACCAGGGCTCTGGGGAAAAAAAAAAAAAAAAAAAAAAAAAGAAAGGTGGCACGTGGGTAAGAACCTCATGGCCCTTGTGACCACAAATGACAGCGGGATGATTAGCGGGTGCTTTGCAGCTGTCCGCGAGCTCCAGCCCGTCCCAGCGCTGGGACAGCTCCTCGCAGCGCTTCCTTCCTCCAGCACCAAAAGGGGAAGCGCTGGGGCGGTGAGGGGCTGTCACGCTGTCGGCTCCAGCCGGCACAGCTCTCCCTCCTGCCAGCAGCCTGGCAGAGGTGCGGACTCGGTGTCAGAGCCCCAGGGAAAAGCAGGAAAGCTCCCAAAGCCCCGGTGCCTCCGCGGCCGACCCTGCCTCAGCAGCACGACCGGCTCAAGCTGCCGGGGGTCGGCAGATGGAGGGCAGGGAGCGAACTGAACTCCCTGCCCCGCCGTGGGCAGCCGGGGAGCGCCTCCCGCCCCGCGGGGCCTCCCCCGCGCTCTCCCTCAGCCGTGGCAGCACTGACCGATGCTGACCCCCGGGCGCGGCGGGCGGAGGGAGGGAGGAAAGCAGGGAGGGAAGCAGGGAGGGGCGGCGCTGCGGCGCCAGCGCTGTCCCGCCTCCTCCCCCGGAGCCCAGGCTCTCCCTCCGCCTCCATTTCCCGGCGTGCGGCGCGGGCGCAGGGCAGGAAGTCCTGTGCGCCTGAGTCAGGGGCGGCCGGGCGGCCGCTGCCGGGGTCGGCGGCGATGGCGCTGGAGACTCTCTCCCCAGACTGGGAGTTCGACCGCCTCGACGACAGCTCGCAGAGTGAGCGGTCGCGGAGGGAGGGCCGGGCGGGGCCGGGCCGGCGGGGTGCGGCGGGAGCCGCCTCGGAGCAGGGGGAGGCGCGGGCTGAGCAGACCCTGCTCCCCCCGGAGCCCCCCGCTGCATCCCCCCCGGGAACGTAAAGGAGGGAGGAGGAGGAGGCAGTCGCGGGAGCTGAGCGGGGTCGCCCTCCCCGGCTCCCCCGCGGACCCTGCCCCGCGCTCCTCCGCCAGCCCAGCGCTGATCCCCCTGCGGCCGGGCCTGCGGGGGTGGGCGGCCGCTGTGACCATCTCTGCTCCCACCACCCTCTCCGTGGTTGCCGGGCTTGTTTTGGGATGGGGGAGTGGCTTTTCCAGCCCTTCATCCTCTGTTCCCTCGGGGGAGTCGCCTGCGGTGCCCCCCGTGTGGCAGGGATGGCCAGGCTGCATGTGACACCCTCTCTTTTCTTGCACGAACTGGGTTTGTCGTGGGGACGGTGCTTCTGTCCTTCCCTGTCATTTCTTGTGGCTCACAAATTTTTGCAGTGACTTCCTTGGTTATCCAGAGAAGTCGCATCAAGATATGTTGTAAGCAGTTAGTTGTACTCAGCTTTCGTTGGTAAATGCTCTCTGTCACGCTAGTCGGGCAGTCACTTGCAGTTTCACCTTTAAAATATAATTGAATAAGACCTTGCGATGCTGAAGTCTTTCACGGTGAGTTCGTGTGCCCGTCAAAATCCACATTTTACTCAGCCTGTGGAGGTGACCTAGTTTCTAAACAGCGAACTTATATGCTTGTCACACTGTAATACACACTGTAAATTGAACTGTGCCAAATTAATTATACCAGGTGTTGCTGTGAAAATATGTCAACTGTTTCACATATAATGTTATCCCAAGAGATGATACTGTTTATGCCATGTTCGTTTAGTCTGGATTTCAGTGGAAACTGAACCTGTCCTGAGCACAGCTTTTTATCAGTTCTCTAGCTGTGGAAATGAAAATGTAGCTTTTACTCAAAATGCCGGATCTCTGCTAGTTTGATCAGGACATGAAGTGCAGCTCCAAGAAATTGACATTACTTAATATGCCCTGTTATCACCATCTAGAGGGTGAAGAAACAGGCTGATCTTCCATCCAGAACAGCATACAGCATTCTAGAGAAGAGCCAAAGAAAAGTCCTGTGATCTGAAAGGCATTTTTTGTTCTTGTTGTCTCCTTTCACTTTGTATCACTAACATTTAGCAATTACAACTTAGTCAATTGAGGACATAAGATACTAAGTCTAGTTTGTTACATCTCTGTTCTAGATATGTATGGCTATGACACTTGCAAATCCTGCTGCCAGTGAGTTCATTGAATATTGATATTGCTGATTTTATGGAAGAAGTTAAGATTAAGTTGGTGAATCTGTGCTGCTGAGTTGATCTCTTGCATTGTTCCAACTATAATGCTTTATTTTTATCACATGAGGAGAAACTAAATCAAACTTTATTGTAAGCATGTTATACCTTATGAAGTATGTATGCTGCTCTGAAGAAAAGGATATCTGCTTTCTATGATTTCATTTTCTTCATCTGTGTGAGTCAGTTTATTTAGGGAAAATGTTCTGCATCTTAGAAAGCTTCCCTCATCTCCAAGTAATTTTTTATCAGTTCAACTCTGCCTATCTCTGGGCAGCTAAGAGCTTCCTCTCTCGTCTCACTAAGAAAGTGTGAAATTATTCCCACCTGTCTCTTATGTTATAGGTGATCAGTACAAGGTGGCAAATTGATGGCTATCAATAATTAAGTATTTGGAAGTATTTAATGAGCTGTAGTGTTGTTCAAATCCATCATTTGTCTGCTAGAAAAGTGACAGTCTGTGGATCTCTAGCAGAGTGCTGTTGTAAGGTTTTGTTTGAGAAATGCTCAATGTTTTTGTTTAATAGGAAGCTGATTTGAACAGCAGTGCTAATTTCCTACTCTTTATGACTTTGAAGTTTTTTCTGTTCTTCCTGTAAAGCCCCAATGACTGTCAGTTTTTTTGTTCTTAGTTTGTGTTTTGTGTGAAGGGAGGAGATGTGATTGAGGAAGTACCACAGCATACCTCTATAATGTGTCCCCCCACTCCATATTTTCTAGCAGTAAAGCACTGAAGCTGACATGGTGGCTGGTTAAACTCTGTTCAGCAGGGCTGTGCATCTGTCAGTGCTTTACTGGTTTGCTGCAGCAGAGCTTACAGAAGATGCACTGGAAAGACCCTGAAATATGAGATGGAATAGAATAATACAATGATACAACTTAAGGGCTACACATCTGTCCTGGTTTGAAAGACAGGTGTCTGTTAAGGAAGGCAGGAACCTCCCTTGGAATGGGAAACTGTAACCCCTCTCCCTCCGAATTATTATAAATTTGAAATCAAGAGGCTCTCAGGCAAAGATATGGGAATAGGAATAATAGTTCTTTACTACTATCTAAAACAAAGCTAACAAATAACAACAGCTATGGTGTTAACCAACAAACAGAAGCAGAAACCCAGTGGCAGCCTGCTTGGCTTCAGGCACCTTTTCCCTTTGGTGCAGTTCTAGTCACAGCCTGCAGGGGGCGCTCTGGGTGTGATGATTCCCCGGTGGCTGCAGGGGGTGCTCCGGCGTGAGCTCAGGTAGCAGACGGCAATGGCAGCTGCCCGAGGCACTGAGGGATGGAGGAGAGCCTTTGTTTCACAGACCCTCGGGGGGCGGCTGGTATCGGTGCCGCAGCAGGATCCTCGGACACAGGGAGCTGGGATGGCAAGAGGTCCCGGCGTGCAGGGGGAGCCAAGTTACAATGTAGCAAAAAACTCGGAGTGGTGTGGAGGAGCGGGGGAGAGGCAGGCTGGTGGCAGGCAGCTCGTCTCCTGATGGGGCAGAGAGAAAAGACTCACAGCAGACAGACCAGCAGCTCCGTGCTGGCTTCTCAGGGGCCGTGGGTTTAGCAGACAGCAGCACCAAGCATCGGCCTCCGAGGGTCCCGAGCAAGAGAGCGACCTCCCCCCTGCCCTTGATTTTTCAGTCTTCAAAATCTCGAATTGTCAGGCCCTGCTTCCATGAGAGGGATTCTGCCCCACCCTGCTAAGGAGAAAGGCCCTAGCCTTGGTGCTTTGTTCTCTTAAGTACTCAGCTATTAGTCCAGTCATTAGCAACTCATGGGAGAAAAATTCCTTAGGGAAAAAAAACCCAAAAACACTAGATCCAAACTCCAACAACATCAGTGCCAGGAGTGCTGCTGATGGAGAGCGATTGGTTCACTTGCTTCTTCTCCTACATGAAATTCAGTCTCCTGAGCTTGTCAGAGCCTGTGCACTGTCTATGCTGCAGGTACTGCTAGAGCCCAATGGCACTAATGCCATCAATGTGGCAGTGTGCTGTGCTCCTTGGGTAGGCTTTGCAGTCTGTGTGCCTTTATGGTTGGTATTGCTGCTGCTTTCAAAGTACTATCTTAAAATTAATTCAGGTCTTCACTGCAGTCATTTCTCCTTCTCACTCTTAGCCTTCCTGTGCATAGTCCTTTTCATAATTTCCTTATCAATTTGTATTTATTCATTCTTCCCTTTCTGCCAGGTGCAGCATCTCAGTCAGATATTTTCTTTCTGCAAAAAATGTTTAAATGGTAATTAATTCAGCCGTGCTCTCCCACTGAAGTAGCCATCAGCTATCATTTGGCTCAGTTTTTTGCAGTGAGGATGAGTAAGAGGTTGAACACGCAGAATAAAAGAATATTTTATTTTTAACTTTCTAGGCCAGTCTACTTGCTGAAATGTGAAAAGGACACATATAAAGCTACATGACAGCTGAATTTCTTGTGTAAGAAAAGTTCAGTTGTTTGGCTGACCTTCATTCTCTAACTTTTTTTGATAATCCTATTTTCAACAAATAGCAGATCACAAGCTGTTAGATTTGTTATCTAATTATGGGGAAGACACTTTATTCTTCACATGAAAAAGAATTGTACTTCCTGAGTACAGAAGCCTTGAACTGCAATAATTTACTCTGTGGTTCAGATTGTGCAGCTAAGTCAGTAATTGTGTATAATTTGGGGAGGAGTAGGGAGCATCTTAATATGGGAAGAAAAAAAGATCAGGATAGAGAGCATGAAACTTTTTTGCACCATTGCCTTTAGATTTACTTTGCTAAGACCACTGTTCTTGGTGTTTGACCAGCTGAATGTTAGCCTTTGAACCTACTTGCCCCTGACACTAACAGGGCAGCTGTGTATTTCAATGCCCAGTAGAAGAAAATTCTGCTGGAGGAGGGTGAATTTGAAAGTGGGAGGGAATGACTAAAAGCTGTAAGCTTTCCATGTAATGCTCAAATAACTCACTGAGAGGTAGCAGGGAGAAGTGGAAAGAGGATTGCTGGAAACTGAGCTGCTGCTCAGGCTGAAATGATCAGACCCATTGCCTCAAAGTTCTTATATAAATGCATGTGTACTGGTTCAGCTGATGGGTAGAGTCACCCGCTGTGTTACAATTTCTACAGTAATTTCTTTGCTCAGCACCTTATGTGATTGTTAAGGTCTTAGTGTAACAGTACACGTACCTTTAAAAATAATTTTCTGCATACTACTTAGATGTTTGATATTCTTTAAGTAGTATTTGAATTTCTTTTAAACTGACTCTAAGTTATAGGACTTTTAAACAAATAAGGACTTTGTATTAAAGCTGCATTTTATTAAAGAAAAATGCCACATCAAAATGAGGAATACAGGACTAAAGCTAAGTAGCAACAGGTTAAATGTTTTTTAATAACATTTTTTGATATTGCAGTTTATTGAATTGTCCATAAAATTGTGCAAATGTTATCAATTCTCAGAAATTCATGCTGAAGTGCAGTTGAAGAATTATGGAAAATTTCTTGAGGAATATACATCTCAGCTGAAGAGAATTGAAGATGCTTTGGATGACTCTGTTGGAGATGTTTGGGACTTCAGTCTTGATCCCATTGCTTTAAAGGTCTTCAAATATTCAATATACATTGCAAGTGTTACTTTCCTAGTTTGTCCTTCCCTTCAAAACCTCAGAAGTAAAAGCTTGATGTGTTTGTGCTCTTAAAATTTTGACTTTTGTGTTTGAGAAACCTCTCCAATACTATTTTAATTATCAAGTAATTAATAAATTGGTGCATATGATATGAGAAGTTTTCATATTATTATTTTCTAGTCTTATGGATACTAGCAGAAGTTAAATGAGTTTCTAATTCGGCATGTGTTGGGAAGGCTGGTTTCAGCAGACTTCTTCCCTGTGACTGTTGGTGTTTTTATCTGGGGGCTGGGGTTCCAGGAGAGCTCACTAATTGTTGTAAAACTGCAGAGTGAGCTGTGTGTGTATTTGTAGGTTGTGTTTTGACCTAATGGCCTTGGTACAATATTGGCTGTTTCCTTGGTCACAAGTTCTCTGTCCTCTGTGGAGCATTATTTTTTCCTCTTCACTGAATTTGCAGACAATTTAAAAGTGCTTTTGTTGCAGTATGAAACTTGTCTGTGCTGAAGATGCACTCTCAAGCAATCATCTGTCTGAATAATTTGAATAAATTATGTGTAGGGTCACCACAGTACTGGATGTTTATGGACTAGTAAAAATCAGGCGGACTTAAGTACAAAATGTCTGTGCCTAGATGTATTTTCTGCTTCCTGTTTCTGGTATTTGGGATTATTAATTCATGTTTTAGTTTTCCTGAGCTGTTTTTTTTTTTTTTCCTACATACACCATAATGGCCATGCTTTTGCTTTTCAAGTTTTATAAGTAAATTGTTGTAAATGCTATGTAATATACCCAGTTATTTGCCTGTCTGCCTAGAGTGAAAGGAAAGGTATTCTCGTGTAAAGGTGAAGAGTTAAGGATTCCTGCAGTGCAGGTTGCCAGTAATTTGCAGTTGTGGCTCTCTTATTACTGACACTATTTGAAATTAAACTGGGGGGAGTACTTGCCTAGTTTGCTAAATGTATTTTTGACCAATATTTTCTAAAGTTGCTCATTTGTTGTTTCTGTTTGGTTGTTTTGTTTTGTGATTTTTTGTTTATTTTTTATTTTTATCTTAGGTTTTGCCATATGAACAGTCCTCCCTACTGGAGCTCATAAAAACAGAAAACAAGGTAAATGCTTTATGCTTAAAGGAAAAAAAAAAGTTGTTCAACCTTGACCTAAGCCCTCTAAATGTGAACTTCCTTGTAATCTGTGTGATTTTTTTCCTCCTTTTGAGTCTAGGTTCTAAACAAAGTTATAACTGTATATGCTGCTCTTTGCTGTGAAATCAAGAAGTTAAAATATGAGGTAAATTCAGCTAACTTTTATTATTGTATATCAAAAGGTTTGCAGTTTGGAAAGCTGATATATAGATTTATTTTTATCAGTAAAGAAACAAGATTTGTCTAAATGATTTTTGTAGCTTGATTACATATATCCTATATATTAAAAAACAAATTTCTGCTTTTGTTGTTAGGCAGAAACTAAATTTTATAATGGCCTCTTGTTTTATGGAGAAGGAGGTAAGTAGCTCCCTTTACTGTAAAAGTTTGTAGTTTTGCATTATTGCTTCAGGTTATATTAAATGCTGCAATAACAATAATTTTATGGTATGGATACATGCTTTCTCAGTGTCTTTAAGTGATGCACACCAAATATAGAACTTTGAGGGTATAGGGATATATGTTAGTGTCTTGGAGCTGTCCTGAGTTAGCTTAAGATGATAAGGTTTATCTGTAAAGCCCTGCAGTAAGTATTGTTACGTTAACAGGAAATTTTGTTGCAGCCTTATTTACACGGGAAGTAGGGAGTGTGAGCTGCTGAAGTTGTATTAAATGTCTTACATACAGCTGGTCTATGGTAGCAGCTATTTTGCAAGGTATGGCATTGAAAACATGTTTTTCACATGTAAACACGTCCTAAACCAACTTATTTCCTTTTGGGACTAGATTTGACATTAGTTGAAGTAAAACAATAAATCTGTGATTGAATTGTAGTAAAACAATGAAACCATTAATAAATAACTTGACCCAAGTCCTGCCCTCTTTACTTACACAATTGATATTCCAAGACAAGCTGGACTGTGTTGATGTCCCTCCAGTGCAGGTAACTCACACTATAAGTTTTGACCATGGCATAAGATGGGCACAAATAACTGTAAGTCAATTCACAAATCATGAGACCCTGCTTTAGGTGAAAGCTGATTTTTGTCTTGGAGTTAAAATGGTAACTCCTGAATGACCTACCTTAAGCTTCCACCTTAAAGGTTACTAGTGTGGGAATAAGCACAGACCTTGGTCATAGGGACCGAATATATTCAAGAGTTGCTTTAGAGACCTATCACCCAACTTTGTTTTTATTTCAGTAATATGAAAGAGAGGGAAAGCCTTTTCATAGTAGTATTGTAAAAGGTCATTCTTAAAGCTTTTCAAGAGACAAGAGAGCATGACAGAAATATCGGGGAATGTGAAATCTTTGAGCTTGGGACTGTTTATCATTCTTTTAAGTGCTATATAAGATAACTGTGTGGTTAAGGAGCATGGAAAAGTGGAGGATTTGTTAGCTTGTTATGTGGGAGGTTTTTTGGTTGGATTTTTTTCCCTTTTTTTCTTAGCAGACTTGCATGTCTTATCAGATATGGTTTTAAATTTTTTAAAGTCATATGCTGCCAAAATGATACTAGGGGATCCCTCAGAATTTTCCATGTGTCTAGCACGAAAAAGTCAGTCTGTAGCAGATTAATATACTACAACAGCAGTTTGTTCCTGATGGGTGTTGTGCTGGGAATGCTTGGGAATGGCAGGAACTGAGAGGTCGGCCTTCTGAGGGTTAGGTAGGAATGCAGAAATTATGTTCTCTATTTCCATATCCCTACTTGTAGCATTTGCTTTGATAACAGCAAGCTTGCTTACTTTAAACAACTGGCAAAGTTACTGGCTCAAGGATGGTTGAAATTTAAACAAATACTATGCAGGCTTTTTCCATCAGTGTAAAGAAAATATTTTTCCCCCATCTTGTCTTTGGAGTAGCTAGGACTAGTCTAGGAACTTCGGGTAGTTGGATAGGGTTTTTTGGGGCGTACACTGAAGAGATTAAAGGTTGCATAGAATGTGTAAAGGGGAAGCAATGCAATATTTAGTATCTTGTCCCAGAGCTCTATGTTAGAGAAGTATGGAGACTCCTTTAATCTCTGACAGCTCTAAAAGAATATATTTTATGTAGCAAGAAGACCTGCATTTCTTAGGCAGGTAAACTTGTAATTTTAAGTGAGCTTTTTTTGCTCAGTGACCCAGAAGAAAAATCTCAAGTCTATAGTATCTATCTGTTGTCACATTAAAAAGACAGTATTTTTTCAGGTGGTGTCCAAACTGCTTCAGATGACTGAAACAGTTTGGCATGGGTGATGTAATTATGGTATTTCTGTGTTCTGTGTCATACAGATAATGCTGTGAAGCTATGGTGGTAAGCCTGTTCTTTTGTGCAGAAGGATATGTAGGAAAAAGAAAATTAATTCCTTCTGGTTAATCATGTAGTATATTCTTTCAGTAAAAAACATCTGGATATTTCTTGCAAGATAAATACCTAGTGTTTCATGCAAATTTGTTAAAAATGGAGACATTTATATGAAGTTACATAATATATATGCCTTTAAAATTTATGGGGTTTAATCTTTTTCTTTCACATGAAGGAGAATTTTCCCAGCTTTGTATCTAATTTATAAACCATGTAATTTTTAATGAAAGAGGAACTCCAAAAATAAGTCCACCTTAGGAAAACAAGATTAAGAGGTTTTGAGGCTCTGTCAATACACTTATAATAGTGCACTCTACTTGTAGGACAAATAAATGGCTTGGAGGGCAAGCTTCAACATCAGTTTAACAGGTACGCCACAGGCTTTAGAAAGTGTTGACAAATGTTTCTCTTTTAAGCCACAGATTCCAGCATGGTGGAGGGAGATTGCCAAATACAGATGGGAAGATTTGTTTCTTTCTTGCAGGTAGAGTATGTTTTGATTGTTTGACAGCAATTATAATCTTAATTTTACTTGCAAAATGGATTTAACAGACTGCCATATCCTGTTTGCATTTTGCTGAAAGGCATAGCAGTCATTTGATGTTACTATGTTTTGCCTGCAGACCTGTCACAACCAGCTGATGTATCACACATTGGGGATTTTTTTATACTTGTCTCTGAAAGTCTAGTGAGAGAAGAAATTAGAATTTACTTTAAAAGATTTCAGTAGGATTAGGTAAATTGAGGTTGCTTTCATCTGATGTTAAAGATGTTTTATGAGTTTGGTTAGCAAGTTTTAGTGTTCGTTGAACATTGGAAATGGGTTAATTGTTTTATATGTTTGGGGTTTTTTTTTAGCTGGCAAAATTAAAATCTGTACCTGAAAAAAATTACTTGTGTCTCCTGCAAACATTTTTGGAAGAGCACTTATTTCCTATCTAGTTTGGTTGTTCAGGATCCTTTGCATGAAAACAGGATCTGTTTTTCTTCTGAAGATTTCCTGTGCTCTTTGGTTTCAATCTATTGTGGAGTTTTTTGTCCTTAATATAACTTAAGTGACTGTCCCATTCCCAAAAATGTTTCTATTTTTATGCAATATTGCTTGTAATGAAATATCTGTGTTGAAGTAGAGAAGATACAGGAAGCTTCCACAATGTTTAAACAAATTCTGGTCTAACAAGAGTTAAAATTCCTGTTCTTGCTGTATGGCAGCATGCCAGTCATTTACTGAGTCATGACAAGTCAAATGCTGTAGGAAGTTGTTTCTCAACTTCTTTTACCATGCTAAAGTGAAGTGAATTCTTAGGATCTCTCGGGTTTTCTTCCCCATTTTCCAAGCTCTTTGTCTTATCAGCTTTGTAGGTTCCATCCTTCATTCTCTGTTTTGCTTATGAAGTTTGTTCTTTTTCAGCAGTTGTATTCTCCTAAATCCATTCAGTGTTCTATAACCCTAGATTAGGAAATGTTGTTCTGGTCAGTGTTATAAGCATATCCCCAGGGGTGGTGTGAAAATATGAAGTTGACAAAAAGGTGAAAAGTTGTTTTCATAGAGCTAATGTCCATGTATTGGTTTATTGGCTCTTCTGAGCTTTCTGGATTAGCTAGATGCAGTAGCCTCAAATTTTTTAGGTCAAAAATTTTTTTAAAAACATTATCAAAATAATGCTCTAAACATTAATTTAAAATTACAATCTTGTCTGTATTATGTAGCTTCTAATACGCATGTACTGTTGAATTGGACTACTTTCCAGAAATTTTAAAATGGCAGCTGGTACTGCCTCCCCAGGAAACATGATCTCAGCTGTCTATTAATCCATTCCTCTGGAATCTGTTGGCTTATTTCAGCTGCATTTGTTAGAGCAGTACAAGTATGAGAAGTAATGTTTTGTGAAAACTGGTGACTAATAGAAGGCAGAAGCCCAAATAAGATCTATTTTTGATGGAGAGGAAGACAGAATTCAGCTGTTAGCCAGTCTCCTGGCAGGCTGGCTGTTCAGCCAGTGTGGGCTGTCTGCTATAAAGCCATCTGTGTGCAGACTGGCTAGACTCATCACACACTGATGTTTCCCTGATGGGATTTATAAGGTAAATTAATGAGCAGGTATTATTGCAGTTAAGGGAAACTCAGATTCATTTATCCTGTGGTTCAAGGGATGCTGTGTTAAAATCCATTATAAAATTGGTCAGAGTTGACATCATTTTGTGTTACATAACCAAGCTGAAGTTCTACCTTGGTCAGACAAACCTCTCAAAGACATTGTTTGTTTTAAAGCAGTGTTCCGTGGCTTATCACTCTTACAGTAGGTACAGGCTTCTGTGGTAATTTCTAAATTGAATTTGGCTATGAGCAGCATCCAGAGTGTGATTCTTGAATCTAGTGGGGAAAAAGCAGAGCCTCTGCTTTCAGGGATATTGTCCCTGAAAGTACTTGGACTCTGTTGTCAAGCCACTTCTTACTGTCTTTGATAAATTGAACCAATAGTATAAATTGTCAGTTGTACTGGAAGCTTGTGTTTGGTAGTTTCTTAGCTTAGTCCCAGATCCTTTTTCAGAGCTATTAGTAGGGTGTTTTCCATCCTGCTGTAGGTCTCTCCATTGAATTGGATTAGGGGTATAGTTGGGCTGCAAGTTCTGTGTTTTATGTTCAGTGTTTTCGGTGTAATGACAACTTGTGTATGAGGAGGATCAATACATTTTCATGCATTTTATTTTCTTGTATTTCAGGAGCTGTCTTGCTTTGTTGCCCGATGTTATGAAGTGGTGGTGAATGTAGTGCATCAGCTGGCTGTTCTGTATACCAGCAACAAGTAATTATTCCCTAAAATGCTGTATTATTATGTAAAGTTAAATGTATAAAATACTAATGTTCTAGTTAAGGCATGTTCATTTTTGAAATATTGTTGTCTAGAGATACAATGCTTTGCTGTGCAAGTTTGGGCTTCATAAACAGTTATGGAAGTAGTTTTGTTGTATTTTCAGAAAAAATAGTGCTTGTATATAATGACATGCAAGGATTTTATTGTTTGTCATTTTTAGTCTTTATGTTTGAGAAATATTGTTATGTTTTTATCCTTGCTGTGTTTGAGAGGCTCCTTCTGTTGCTTGATACATAGCTTAAAAATCAGATCACTTCTACAGTCTATATTTAAAATGTAAATCTTGGCATATATCCTTCACAGAACAGCCATGTTTTTTAACACCTGAAGTTTAGCTTAGTAAGGGCTGTTTGGTTTAGCTCCTTTGAAAACTGTGAGGAGGGTTTAGTTCTGAATGGGTTTGCTGGAGTTAGCTTTGAATACCTCTGCAGGACTCTTGATTGCTTCCCCGTTACCCAATAGTATAGCATCATTCTTCTCAGTTTTATTTGTTGCTTTTATTTTTGGCTTATACCACAGCACAAGGCAGATTTCCTGTGCTGGATGTGTAGCTTGGACGTGGCTTGATTAAATACAAAGTGATTTTATTCTTTGGGTGTATCAATACTATTTGTCATTAGCACATCTAATTTGGGAATTGCTGACACATGTGAGCACTGAATGCAGTTGGTGGTTTCAACCAGTTACGTGCTGTATCTTTAAAAATACAGTATTAAATTTGATCAGAGCACACAGATTTCACATAGTATATACCTTTAATCAGGTTTTGATGTTCTTTTGTTTCCTGAAGTTACTATGTTAATGAAGAAGAATGTACCCCAGGAAACAGAGTACACACCATGATATAGAATTGATAAATCTGATCTGTTCTAAGGATTAAAAAGGCATTAAAATTTTCATTTCATTTACAGGAATGCACCTAAAATTATAGAGACATCTGGAGTTCATTTTCAGGTGGGAATGATTTGGAACTCTTTTGCTTATGTTAATATATAGGTTCTGATGATTAAACCTGAGAGAAACAGCATGAAAGTGACTTTTGAGTACAGCTTTCAATTTGGAATCTCCTTCAAAGGTTTTATTTTATTAATCAGCTTTTTCTGGCCTTTATGTGGGAAGGCCTGGTGTCTTCATGTCTGTCATATTCTGGCTTTCTTAGCAGCGAAGTGTTTGCATGCTTCATTATTGCAATATGTGCCTCTGCATATAGACAGTTTTAAAAATTGTGTCTTTGGTGTCAAGATAGATCAGGGAGCTTAGTTTGTGTGCAGATACCCCTTTAATATTCCTTGTGTCACTACAAGTAAAATCTTTAAGCTGCCAAACCATGAAATCTCCTGTTTAACTCTCTAGCTGATATCTTGTTGGCTGAAAATATATTGAAAGGAACTGAAATTTTATGTGCCACATATGACTGCAAATAAACTTTCTAATAACTGCAGTCTTTTTCTTTGCTTTTTTTCCCCCCTTCACAAACAGGCAATGTATGAGCATCTAGGAGACTTGCTCACAGTCTTGATCATTCTGGATGAAATAATTGACAATCATGCCACGCTGAAAGATCACTGGACCATGTATAAGAGGTGTGTCTCTGATGTGAAAAATATTCCCACAACCTAAAAGATAAAAGCCTATGCATCTGTCTGTGTTCCAAGAAAGTCAGTGTGGGAACGTGGATTTTGGTAGAAATTTCGGTGAAGAGCAGGGCTAAGCTTCCATGGCATCCTTCTAAGGGAACCAGTAAATTTTTTGAGTACTGAATGTTACATTTTCAGTGCAGGGTAAGCATCTTGGCAAACAATGTAGTAGTTGGTGGGGTTTAAAGAATATTCAGAAAGAAATTTAGTTGTGTACAGAACTGAGCTAAGACTATCCCTGTCCATATTGATCATGGGAATGGGTGTACAGCTTTAAGAAGGGATGGTACCTTAAGTAAAAGCTGAAGAGTCAACAATTATAAAGGTAGCTAAATTAGTGGAATATTAACTGTGTCCTTGAAAACCCAAATAAATGGAAGTTACAAATGCAAATTGTTTATACAGACCTAGTGGATTTTTGTGGGATTTTTTGGGGGGGATGGTTTGTTTGTTTGTTTTTTTAAATTTTGGGGTTGCTGCTAAGGGCAGGTGGGGGGAATCAAGATAGTGCAGGATATGATAAAACTGTGAGCATGTTTTAAGTGTGCTGTATGTGTGTGTTCCACACCTACTCCTTACAGGCTGCTAAAATCTGTCCATCACAACCCTTCTAAGTTTGGGATTCAAGAAGATAAACTGAAGCCATTTGAAAAACTGCTGTTAAAACTGGAAAGCCAGTTACTTGATGGAATGATATTTCAGGTAATGAACTTAATATTCCCCAGTGTGATAGAGGAATCTTACATGAAAGCAATGCTCTTTTTCAGAATGATTGGTTGGTTTGTTTGTATTTTGTTTTTGTTCCGGTTACAGTGATGTGTGAATTTGGCTCTTGCATCTGTGCCTGGGAGAAAAAAGGCTCTGTTATAAGATCCTTTCTTGCTCTTCTCATGTGCTTGAACTGTGCCAAGCTTTGAATGGTAGCAGTAAATGCTGACTGTTTTGCTGAACTAGAGAAACACCGCTTGGCATTAGGACTGTGTATTATCAGAATTCTGCTTTTGTCCACATAATAGTGAGCAGGTTTACATAGCATAGGTCTTTATTTTAGCTGCAAATTAATTAGTCTCCTCAGTAATCTTTAAAATATGTTGAGTGTGACCTGTCATTCCTTGCATACGAGACAGGTTGCTGTCATTAGGGACCACTGTGGTGGTACATACCTCTGAAACATGCTGGGGCATGGATGGATGAGAAGGATTTTATTACATTTCCAATACAGTTAAATTAAATGTTTTCATACAAGAACCCATTCTTTATAAAAGTGTATATTACAGACATTGCAATGGAGTGTTGTGGTATAGTGAGCAGAGGGTAATGTTGAACCTGCTCAAAGCAGTCAGTTTCTCAGGTTGTGCCATTACATCTTAAATGGCTTAGGGGAAAAAGGGCTTGTTCTGTAAAAGCCTTCAAAAGGGAAATTGTAGATAAATAATTAAGCACAGTTTGGCTTATTCTTTCAAAGGAGAATTCTACCAGCTATCCATTTTTCATGTTTTATTTCCTTAATGTATAAGTGTAAAGACTTCATTATATGTTTGATACATCAATAGGTTTTGACTGGAATTCATTCAGGAAGTTTCCCCTCCTGTCCTGCAAATGCCTCTTCCTAACAAAAATTCATTAAAAGTATTAGATGCAGTCTTATTAAAGACTTTTCTAATCTCTTTGGGAAGTATGGAATGTGTCTCTATTTTTTGACTGTCATGGGGTTTTGGGAGCTTTTTTAAACTGCCAGCAGTAGTGTGTGATTTTATGCTACAAGGTCATGAGCCACATCCTACAAGCGACTTGTGTGATAATCTTGCTTAAAGGACAGTTAGTAGCATATTATAATGTGATAATACAAATATGCATCTAGTTTCTTAGCACTAGCACATCAATTGGTTTCTTTAAAAATGCTTCTTAAAGGAAATGGGGAAATAAATAAAATGGGGGTTTGAATGTCAGGTGTAAGAGGGTTTTAATATTTTTTGGTTTTATACTTAAAAATGTAAGTATAGTTAAGGATCTGTATGTTGTAGAAGTTTAAGGCTTACTTTAGGTTAGTCTTAAATCAGTGTGCTCTTCCAGTATTCTCCTGCAAATCAGTACTCTTTTGAGGTCCAAAACTCATGGCATTATCTTTATATATTGGTATTTTTTCCTCTTTTTACGTAGGCCTGTATAGAGCAACAATTTGATTCTTTAAATGGTGGAGTGTCAGTGTCAAAGAACAGCACATTTGCTGAAGAATTTGCTCATACTCTCCGTACAGCTTTCACAAACGTCGAAACCAAACTTGGTAATGCAAGCTCATGCTTCTCCTGCCAGCTTCACTGTTCCTAAAATTGTTTATATTGTTTGTGTGGGAGTAAACTTCACAAAGGTGTATTTTTTTCAGGTGAACCTTCAGAAATTGACCAGAGAGATAAATACATGGGCATCTGTGGCCTCTTTGTACTGCATTTTCAGATTTTTCGGACTGTAGACAAGAAATTTTACAAGTCATTGTTAGATGTCTGTAAAAAGGTGAATGCTTTATTCTTTTGTCTTTCAGTAATGAAGCAGATAATTTTCTGAGTTGCATAGAACAGCACAGACTTGGGAAAAGAAAGAACACAAAAAAGTCAGAGAGCAGAGTTAAGACTTTTCTACTTCTTATAACTCCCCCCTGTCATTTTCTTTTAAAGATGGTCTAAACTTTGTGCACTCACATAGCAAGGTAAAATAAACTTGCAATTTCTATTAAAATCTTTCTTCTCAAGATTAATGTGGCACTGAAGGCAAAAAACTGTTTGAGTTATGAGTACTCTGGTGCTGAATAAATGCTGTGGGTTTTGACCTTGGCTATAAACATTTGTTTTGGAAGACCTCTAAGTGCAAACTTGACTGGGACTTTTTCACATTGGATGGTATGAAGAAATTATTAAAATCTCTAATATTGTTTAGAATCACTGAGACAGGTTATAATTTTTCCCATGGTGTCTTTAGTGAACATCTAGGGAAACTTTTTTTAACATCAATGTAATACTCTGTAAAAAACAGTCTCACAGAAGTAAACTGAACTGTGTTAATTATGTTTATTACTTCTTGGTAGTATTTCCCCCTCCTTTTTTTTTCTTCCCAGGTACCAGCTATTACATTAACAGCCAACATCATCTGGTTTGCTGACAACTTTCTGATTCTGAAGATTCCAGCTGTTGCCAAATTACTGGACAAGAAAATAATTCATACGGTTAAAACACAAAGGGAGAACTTCCTACAGCAGAGGGCTCAGTCACTTGCCAAGTATGCTTCCTAAATGCTGCCTCATGATGCTGTTTGGCAAATAGTTTATAAGCACATGGGCTTTTTTATTCAGTGTGGTAGCATGGTGTGTGGTGTCTGTGGTGTTGGTCACTTGTTCCACTTCACTGCAGCAGTGTTAGTGTTGCTGCAAAAAGTTTTGGCCAAAACTAAGCTGCTTTTCATGTCATGCTTTCAGAAGAATATATATTATTACACCAAAATAACGATGTTCCTGGCAGTTCTAAATATTTGTTTCAGTTGCTTCCGTTTTCGTATTTTCAAATTCCCTTTTGTTTTTTAAACTAGTGTCTAGTAACCTGGGCCGCTTTGTTTTCTATTAGGGCTCTCTGCTTTCTATGTGTTTATAGAGGTAAGTTGCTAGTAGGCTTATAGTGGAACTTTCCTCTGCTTGGTGATGATACTTTCTTTGCAAGCATTTCTGTCTTTGTGACTGTTTTTATTGCTTGTTTAATGGTCTTTGAAATTATCTGTATTTGAAAAAAGCCTCTCGTTTTGTGTTCTGCATGTAGTGTGCAGCTCACTTCTTTCTCTTCTAAAATATGCTTAAAGATGAGATGGAATATTTTTAGCTGTTAGTCTTAAGAACAAGTGTACTGCATAGGAAGATAATAGGGTTAAGGTTTGTGTGTTTCAGAACAAAACAAGAAAGTGGAAACTGGGGTCTGTGGAATGGCAGCAAAAACTTAGATTTTGCACATTGTTTTTCTTAAGCAAGCTGGCAGAACTGAGTTGGAGGGGAGGAGGGAAGGGGAAAAAGCAACTCTGTGCCTGATCCTCTGACAGATTATTTTCACTTCTGCCCTGTTTCTTTTTCAATCCACTTTTTTCCTGGCCCTGATTATTTCCTGGGCTTTAATTCCTGGATAGGCATAATTGCACTGCTGCTTTGCTTCTGGTCTTGGGCAGTGGTACAAGTCTTATGATTAAGAAAAACATCTTGGTATTCACATACATTTCATAGAAACATAGAATCATTTAACTTGGAGAAGGCCTCAAAGATCATCAAGTCCAGTTGTAAGTCAGCAGTGCCAAGTTCACCACTAAACCATGTCCCCAAGGCCCACATCTACATAGCTTTTAAATATCTAGAGGAATAGTGACCCAACCCCTTCTCTGGACAGCCTGTTCCAGTGCTTGACAACCTTTTTGGTAAAGAAATTTTCCTAATATTCAATTCAAACCTCCTCTGGTGCAACTTGAGGCTGTTTTCTCTTGTCCTGTTACTTGGGAGAAGAGACCAGACCCCACCTCACTAAAATCTCCTTTCAGGGAGTTGTAGAGAGCAGTAAGGTTTCCCTGGGCCTCCTTTTCTCCAGGCTGAACACCCTCAGCTCTCTTGTAGGGCTTGTGCTAGTACCCCAGCTTTGTTGCCCTACTTTGTACACAGAGTTTTGAGGATATTGTAATAAAATCCAGATTTTGCATCTGCTGGTTTGAATTGCGCAAGTAACTTTTTCTTGCTTCTTTACAAATCCTTGCACTGCCATTGATAACTGGACTATTCCCTAAATATGAGGACTCTTAAAAAGTGTAATGTTTGGTAACAGGATCAATGACCTAAATACTCTGCTGCTACATCTGCTGCAAGAAGTCGTATTACGGTGTCACAATTCTCTATTTAACTCTACTTAACTATTTAATTACAACTAGTGTAATTCAAGCAGATACACTTCTGTAGAATTATGTTACTTAAGAGCAGTCCACTGTGGCATTGATGTAATGACAAGGTATATTTGTTTGTGTGTGTGTAAGCATCAGAAATTCAAACTGGGATGAAAAAAATTAGCACCAGTGTTGGACTTTTCTGTCTAGTGTTTAAAAGCACTTTTAACAATTTTATACAGCCTTTTAATTTAAGAAAGTGTAGTATATGCACTGCTAAGAGGGCTGTGAGTTCTCTTGAAAAGTAGATGATTTTTGACTCATTGTACAGATACAATTGGCAGAGTAACTAATCCTTATCTATAGAGAATTAAAATGTAAATGAGTATAGGGTTCTGATACTTTTGGGAAGGTGTGTTATTATTTTGGGGACTGAAGATTTAAAATATTTCCCTTACAAGATTTTAAGTTTTGGAAAGAAATAAGAAAATCTTCAAAATCTTCTCACTTGAAGTGAACAACATTCTCTGTTTCCTTCCCCAGAGATATGCAGTCATATTATGTTTTTGTGAGCTCGTGGATGACAAAAATGGAATCCATCTTGTCCAAGGAGCAACATGCGACGAAGTTTTCTGAAGATCTTTCTAACCGCTGCAATGTCTTCATCCAGGTGTGCAGTCTTTTAATGTGGTGGTGCAGCAAACTGATGTTTTGGTGCAAGCTGTTGAACATATAAAAAAACCACAGGAGTTCTGTGATCATTGGTGTGTTATTTCACAGTGTGGGAATTCTTATAAAACTTTTAATGCCCAGTACTCTTCCAAGAAAATCTGTAAAAGGTCTTTTGATAAAGAATGTGGGGAAAGGGAATCTGACTAAATATTCAGTGGCTAGAATTTTGGATTTTTCTCTTGACTTAGGAAATCAAGAAAGCTTCATCTTCTTGGTAGTAAAGGTTTTGGGATTCTTTCTTTTTGAGTCATAAGGTACTTACAGTGGACTGAACCAGTGTCTAATTTAGTTTTATTTAGTACAGTACATACTCCCAGTAAAGGTTTTGTGTTGTTTCATTGTACTTTGCCTAGTGATGGTACTTTGCAAGAATCTTACTACGTTCGAGCCAGCTGGTTTTCTTTTGGCCTACTAACAGCATGTAGTCTTAACGTAAGATGCATCTTATTTCTGAATTTATTTTTTGCTAGTTTTTGTAAGTACCTATCTACCTGACAGAAATTTGATGAGAATAGGTGTAAGAAAGAAGCATGATCCTGAATCTTCTTTAGCTAAAGATAGGCATGTACTAGGATCTGTGGTTTTTACATTTGAATTAGTTGCAGTGGATTTAAAATTTTGCTCCATACTGAATTGAGTTTCCTCCACCACTTGCTCTCTTTTCCTAGTCTCTTTTTCTTTTTTTTTATTGTTACTACTTTTTCTTTGAAATAAGTTTAATAATGTTTTTGTCATGTTGTATGTAATCAACATTGTATTTAAAAGCCTAGCATATATTGATGTAGAAACGATTGGCATCTTTCTTGTGGGATGGACATTTCTATTTAGAAAGTGTAAAATTGTAAATACTGTCACTGTATTTATTCCACAGAATCTGGAAGTTTTAGATTGTTTTTGCAATGGGATGTTTCTTGGGGGAGTAGGAATTGTTTGATGGGTTGGTTTACAATAGACTGAAATTATTACACCTTTGAGGCTCTGATTATTTAACTCACTAACCTGTGTTCAATTGGAATGGCTTTAGAAGAGGTTAATCAGATGATCTAATGAGTCATAGGGAGTTTCATAGTGTCTGCTAATAAAAGTGTCTCATTAAGCTTTGGGATCCCAGGCTTGCTTAGTTTAGTGGAGTGGTAGGCTCTCTGTTGTGCAGGGGCAAAAGTTAGCTGTGTGTCATGTATGAAACAAAAGAGAGAGGACTTATTTTATTGACATGTGAAAATATTAATTTTTAGTTTTTCTTTCCCTCATATTCATTTTATTTTTAGGGTTTTCTTTATGCATACAGTCTTAGCACCATCATTAAAACTACAATGAATCTTTACATGTCAATGCAAAAACCTATGACCAAAACCTCAGTAAAAGCCCTGTGCAGACTAGTGGAGCTTCTGAAGGTAGGTCACTGGATGAAAATTGTTTATTTCATGTATGAATTACAGAGAATGTTGACTAAACATCTTATATTAAAAAAAACCAAAATGTGATGGGAAGTGTTTTTGCATGCATGGCTTCTTGTTTGAGAGTGGTTTGGTTAGAGAATAGATTTGGAAGGCTAGGACTGGGTTGGTTTGTTTTGGGGTTTTTTTTCATAGCTTCTAACTGGCTTCCTTAGTTGATGTCAGAGAGTGATTGAGGTTGGAGGGGATCTCTGGAGGTCATTGGTCCAGTCTATCCCTGCTCAAGCAGAGACACCCAGAGCCAGTGGTCCAGAACTGTGTCCAGATCACTTTTGAATATATCCAAGGGTGGAGACTTCACAACCTTTCTGGGCAACCAGACTGTGACAGTGCTTGGTTACCCTCCTAGTAAGAAGGTGTTTCCTTATGTTCAGAGGGAAACTCCTGTGTTTGTTTGTGCTCATTGCCCCTTGTTCTGTCACTGGGCACCTCTGACAAGAGCCTGGCCCCATCTTCTTTGAGCCCTCCCTCCAAGTATTTATGTACAGGGATAAGATCTCCCTCCAAGCCTTTTCTTCTCTGGCTGAACAGTCCCAGTTGTCCTAGCCTTTCCTCACATGTGAGATGCTCCAGTCTGTGAATTATCTTCATGGCCCTTGGCTGGACTCTCTCCAGTGTGTCCATGTCTCTCCTCTACTGAGGGGCCCAGAACTGGATCCAGGACTCCAGATGTGGCCTCACCAGTGCTGAACAGGGGGAAGGGTCACCTCCCTTTAGCTGCCAGCAAAGTGTTGTCCAATGGAGCCAAAGCTACCACTGGCCTTCTATGGGACAAGGGCACATTGCTGCCTTGCACTCGACCTGCTGTCCACCAGGACCCCGCAGATCCTTTCCTTCCAAGCTGCTTCCCAGTTGAGTGATTCCTGGTATATACTGGTGTATGGGGGATTGTTCCTCCGCAGATGTGGCGCTTCGCATTTCTCCTAGTATTTTTTTCCAAAAGGAAGATAATCTATTTCAGGATAGCTTCAGAAAGCAGTGGTGAACAAAACTGAAAAAAAGCCAAACCAAAACAACAAAACTTAGATCAGTCCTGAACCATTTTAATGCTCCCGAATAGTTTGATTTTCTCGGTTTCTAAGGGTTAATTGTAACTGCTAGTAACAGCATGTTACAAAATGGAAAGAGTCTGTATTATTTTCAGTGTGCATGAGTCACACAGCATAAAGCCAGATTTTAAAGGCAGCAGTTTTGGTAACTACATGAACTAATGTATTTTGGGATTGACTTCAGGCAATAGAACATATGTTTTACCGAAGAAGCATGGTTGTGGCAGACTCTGTGACACACATCACTCAGCATCTGCAGTATCAGGCTCTTCACTCCATTTCTGTGGCCAAGGTATATGATCCAAGTTCTAATAATTAATCTTCCTATCTAAGCAGTTTTAAGAATATTTTATTATTTTTTTATATTTTTTCAAAATCTGTAGTGTAATGCTCTATCGTAATCCAGAGATATATAAGCTTTCCAGTAATTCCAAGCTTTTTCCTAGAAAACTGTACAGCATAGATGGTTACCTGGTTTTTGACCAAGAATGGTTCCCCTCTTCCTCTAAACTGCTGCATCTCTTGATCCTTCCTCTTGTGTTCTTTTTAGATTTTATTTCTAGTGAATTTTCACAAACTGACCTTTGCTTACCTCTTTTCTGAGGCAAATTCATAAAGCAATCTGTTGCAGGTCTAAGCAAACAGGCTGTTACTTAAATCTTCTTGGCAAAATAGCAGTACGTGATTGCTTACGGGAGCCTACTGTGGGCATAAATTCTCTGTTTCGCTGTGGGATAAAATGGCTTCTTTTGCTTGTTAAATCTTGAATTTCAGAATTCAGAGCAGATGGGAAAATGAGACTTTAGTATGCCTGTTCTGATGTATTACTGATTGATTTTATTCTTTCATCACATTCAGTAGCAGAATTACAAAGGATGTATGCCATTGTTACTGGTGCAGCTATTAAATTTCCCTTTTATTTGGCTGTAATCTCAATTTATGTATCTGGCATCTCTATATTTTCTAGGGTAAGCAGAAAAATAGTTATACTTATAAAAAATTTATATACAGATACATATATGTAGCAGGAGTAGCATGTAGCATGAGCTGAAGAGGTTCCAAACTTCAAAGTTACTAAGAAAAACTGTATATCTTCAAACAGTTCACATATATAGATAACTTCCATAAAATTTTCAAATTATATCTGTGATTACATTACAATTATTTTTAAATGCATAAAATATGCAAAAACTTTCGTATTGAAGGATATTGAAAAGAGCACGTGAACAATTCTTGATATTTTGACTACTTATCAGAAAATATGTAAAAAGGCAAATGTTGGTAAATAGAAGGATCCATTAGTATGACCTAACCTATGTTCATGTTGGCTGCACATATTCCAAGTGTATAGATAGGTAATATCAATGAATTGATAAGAGTAAGTGAATCTGGATTCAGTTAGCTCTGTTCACAAAACATAATTTGTTTGCAGAAATACTCAATTTATGGCAAGTCCACAAGCTTTGGGAAGAAGTAGTAAGCCTTTGGGTTTTTCTCTGAATTTCTGTGTCTTTTTGTCGTCAAGAAAAGGGTAATTTCTGATAAGAAGTACAGTGAACAGCACCTGGATGTCCTCTCTGCTCTGGTGTTGGCTGAGAACACCCTCAATGGGCCAAGTACGAAACAGAGGCGACTGATTGTTTCCCTTGCACTGAGTGTGGGAACACAGATGGTAAGTGCCATGATTGTTCCAGCCCTTCATTTGCTTGGTGGAGTGTCTTATGAAAAAATATCATCTTGTGATCTTGTGTTTGTTTTTTTTTCTTCATTTTTACAGAAAACATTTAAAGATGAAGAACTTATTCCCCTTCAATTAGTTCTGAAAAAACTGGACTTGATCAGTGAACTTACAGAGCGGTAAGCAGTGGCAGCAGTATGTAGAAGGCAGCATAGTGTCTCTGGGGGAGCTGGATCCTCATTGTGTGAATGGCAAAATCTGGTCTCTGCATGCTGGTGGTGATTTTTGCATGTTTTGTAGACCAGGGATGGAGAGAGAATTCCAGAGTTAAGCTTGAAGTTCACTTGTCTTTGGGCAAGTCATATTTCACCTGACTATTGATTGTTTAGAAATTCTGTCACTTTATTGGATGACTTGATTTTATGATACCCTTTACCCAACCCCAAAATTTCTGAGTTAGTACCAGTCTGTTTGGGAGATTGACCTGTTAGTTCACATGTAGCACCATGTTTTACTGCTGCTGTAGTTTCAGTGCACACTCAAGTTACATCATGCTGACCATTTGTAAACCAGGTGAATATCTAGGTTCCATGCAGTTTTTATGGAGCGAAACACCTTTAGTGGTTGACTCATGAGATAAAATCCTAGGATAAATGTAGACAGGTTGTATCAGGAGAGGCCTATTTCTCCCTTGACTCACAGGAGAAACTGAGAATATATTTTTGATCCTAGGCTACTAACTGCATGTAATAAGAAAGCAGTTATGTAGGACTTCACTGTAACGTAAGATTTAAGTTTTTCAGAGACTGAGTAAACCTTTTCTCTAAAGCGGGTACCTTTTACTTATAGTCTAGTGGAAAAAAAAAGAAATAAAAATTCTTTAATAAAGAACTTTTGGAGGTCAATGCATCTGGAACATTAATGGTGTAAAACTTAGATTTGAAATGCACTTGTCTTTAGTTTAAACATACTCACTGTGTTAGAAGAATGGTTCCTTCCAAGTCTGTGTCTAACAATCTTTCATTCTAGAGTTCGAGCACAATGCGACTGTTGTTTCCTATACTGGCATCGAGCCGTCTTTCCAATCTATTTAGATGATGTCTATGAAAATGCAGTGGATTCTGCTAGACTACATGTAAGCAATAATGTTACAACTTACTAACTGTTGTGACAGATTCAGATGAAGAGATGATAAACCTTAGACTGAAGCTCCTAAAGGAAAAGCTCAAAAAGTAAATCCCTGGCTACTACTAAGTCAGACATTTCTTCTCAGTCTGGAAGATATAATCACAATCTTTGTTCTAAATCTGTTAGATTTCTTTAAAAAATCTCTGGTTGCTAGTGTTAACTCTGTGTCTGTCTGTCTCTTTGTTCCTCTCTTCATTCTAATTTAAAATGAACACCTGCTAGACTTGAACATTTAAAAGCCTTTCTTCCTCATTGTGATTACATATTTCTAAAGCAGGTATCACTGTGTTCAGTGATTCTGTGTTGGAAAGTTGTCCTGTAGCTTTTTTCACCCCTCATCTCTTCTCCCCTTGTTGTAGTACTATGTACTGCAGATGTGGATCATGCTTTGGCATGATAATCCTGATAAAACTAATCATGTGTTCCAGGGTTGTACAGTAATGAAATGAATATAGTGCAAATACGATCTTCCAGTCAGTAGCAAATAATACTTCAGATTAAGGACAGGACACTTCAGTAGGGTTTATGAAGTCCAGTTTTAATAAAAATGGGAACACTAGTGATTCTGATTTTTGTGAGCTTTGAACACTGTTTGAGGTGCTGGTGACATATCTGTCTGTTAATAATATATATTTTTTTTAATAAGTATATGTTTAGTGCACTACGGGACTGTGTACCTGCTATGATGCATGCAAGACACTTGGAATCTTATGAGGTGCTTCTGGAATGCTATGACAAAGAAATCATGGAAGTGCTCAATGAGGTAATTTGTTGTGGTTGGGAATTAAACACACCACTGTGCTTGAAATATCATTAGCTCAGATTAGCATCTATTGTAGCAAATCTGATATGGTCTGTAAAAATAGCACAGAGAACTTTGGTGTGGAGTATTTTAATAAATAAGAAAGTGTTCGGTTTGACTGACGATTTTGATTATTTAAAACTCGTTTTAAATGGTATCTGTGTTGGCTGGGAACATGAAAATACTGCACTCTAAATTATGTAAGTTAGCAAAACCTCAGTTACAGATTTGACTGTGAAGGCAGAGGAGTGCTTTTTGTCAGATTAGCTTCTGTTTGGATGAATGCCTAAAATAAATGCTACTGTTCTTAGTGAGCATGCATGGCTTTTAGTAGTGAAGGGCCTGCAAATATTGATGGCCTCTTGACTGAATTATGATCTAGAATTGTGAGGGAGGTTTGACAAAGAAAATGCAAATTTGAATTTCCCAAGTCCTGGTTTTTAACCTTTGAACTACACTTTTTATTTGACTAGTTTAAGACCAAACATTACATATTATTCAGGAAATCAGGTCAAATTTCTTATTGACAGACTCTTCCTCACTGAATTAGTTCTTACTATTTAAATAGATAGCCCTAAGCCTAGTTCCCCTTAGAATGAGAAGTGAGAATACTTGAGTGTAAGTTTTGTTAAACTCCTATACAGAAGTTTTAGCCATGTAAAAAATGGCACTGGGTAGGTAAACCTTTACCTTTTCTGAGCTGTGTAGCTTTTTCTTACTATTGTGTACTAGAACAAGAACACAGGGAAAACAGTATCTTTCTAGTTCCCGAGTATTTATTCACTTTGACTTGTGTGGCCCTACCAAAGCAAATCTTTCTTCACTAGCTTAATCAGTCTTACACTTACACATATCTGTGGAGAGAAATGTTGGTTCTGCTAACAGAGCATTGTAAATGGAAACTGAACATGACTTTTTTTTTTGTGGTTTGTTTTTTTGTGTGTTTGTTTGGGGTTTTGGTGGGTTTACTTTTTTTTTTTTTAACTTTCTTGAATAGCATTTGCTGGATAAACTGTGTAAAGAGATAGAAAAGGACCTACGCTTATCAGTGCACACACACCTGAAGCTGGATGACAGAAACCCCTTCAGAGTTGGCATGAAGGACCTGGCTCATTTCTTCTTTCTGAACCCAATACGTTTTTTCAATCGGTTCATTGACATAAAAGGTGAGGAGTTATACATTTGCATGGTTCTGTTATTTTCATCTCTTATACTTTGGCTTTCTATATATTTTCACTTCTTTCCACGCTTTCCTAACTAAATAGGTAGCATTATTTTAGTTCATGCTTTGTGTTCACAGCTCATGTAACTCATTATTTGGACAAGACCTTCTACAACTTAACAACTGTAGCTCTTCACGACTGGGCCACCTACAGTGAGATGAGAAACTTGGCAACCCAGCGTTATGGTTTGAGTATGACTGAGGCTCACCTTCCCAGCCAGACTCTGGAGCAGGTACAGTGCCCACAGGATAGCAATAGAATTTAAACCATCCCACTGTCATAGGACTGAGACACTGAAATTGCAGTACCCAAGAGTTGAAGAACTGTTTGGAAAATTTGACCTTTAATTTCTGGTTGATTTGTGAGGCAGGATCTTTATCCACCTTTGGAGATCACAGTGGTACCAGTTAATATCATATTGGACTTGTATTGTTCATTTTTTAACATAATGAAATGAATTGAGTATGCAAAGTCAGAGAATACTTTCTTGAAAATGCAGTGTCAGTAATTTGGGAAGCAATAGATCCAGACAACTGTTAAAAGTCTGGAATGACCTTTGAGTGGTGAGTCTTTTTCCCTGATTTATTGCTAGCTTTTCAGCAGATTCTGCTTAGTGATCATCAAGAGAAACTATTTCACAGGCTGTACATGGAGGACTTTGGGACATCTGTGAATTAGATAATAGGAGAGTGACTTAGAGCCTCCTAAAAACTGCTGAATGTGGTGACATTCAGAATAAAGTTGTAGTGTCATCAAGTTAATGGTGAAGATATTCCCTGTTACAGGGTCTACAGATTGCATAGTTCTGAAGACTTCCCTTCAAGAGCTTTAATGTCTTGGATATTCTTGGCTGTTTGCTTCATTCCCTCATTTAGGTTAACACATTGGTGAAAGCTCTTAGAAGTACAGCCCCTTTTTTTCTAATGTTCATGATGGCTGTGTCTTCCTAAGTTGAAAGAGGGCATAGAACTAAGAACTCCAGCTGGATTTTTGGCACAAAAGTGCTGTAGATCAGTTTCTGTTTCCAACTTTGGTTTTTTTATTGACCATATTTGGTCAGCACATTGTTACAAAGAATTAAACAATTTCACATTGGTTTCATAACATTCATTCTGGTATGAGCTTTACTTCAAAACAAAGACACCCCACACTTCATAACCCCCCAGCCTCAAAAGCCTGATGAAATTCCTGGCACAACTGGAAATAGGGTATGTAAATGAAATAGCATCATCTCTAGGCACAATGATAATTAAGGGACTCCTTAGGGAAATAAGCATAAACAATTGTAAAATTTATATTGTAGATAGCAAATCTCAGTCTTTTAGACAGGTTGGGCTAAACAATATTAAAAAGTAGCTAGTTGCTTATTTCTCTGTAGACATCTATATGTCTCTAGAAATCTCTAAGGCAAGATTCCATTTCTTAGAATCTGAAAACAGACAAATCTCAAATTTTTATAGTTTTATATTTTAATTGTGCCTGGTGGAATAGGCTGGAGGATCCCTTCCTTCAGGGGAAGCTGGAAAAAAAACTGACAGGAGTGTAAATGTTGAAATGTGGGCTGAGCTGCTTTTTTCTCCTCTAAGCATTATCTTATGGACCCTGAACAAAAATTAAGAGGTACTTCATTTGCAAAGAAAAACATATTGCTTTCTAAAATACCTTCAAGTAACTGCAGAAATAGTATTTCCACACCTTAGTGGCTAGATGTGTCAGTAGTTCTTGAGAAGTTTTTATCATAGTAATTCTCAATAAATTATATTGTTTCAGGGTCTGGATGTTTTGGAAATCATGAGAAATATTCACGTTTTTGTATCCCGCTACCTCTACAATCTGAATAATCAGGTAAGGTATATCCCACACTTTTCCTGGCATTTGGCTCCAATTTGAAGGGATTGTGAAATGCAGAGTATGTGTAACAAAAGTCCAGGCTGAACATGCATAGTGAGAGGCTATAAAATAGTATTGCTGCTCTAGAAAAACATCTTTGGGGGTGCTGTGGCTTGGTCTTGGAGAATGTTGTGTAGCATATTTTGGATACGGTGTGCCACTAGGATCACTGCATGTCAATTTTCCAGTGAAGCTAGAAGGCAGCAAGGATAATTGGCTGCTCTATAAGGACACACTAAGTATGTAATTTTTGAGCTTGAAAAATGTGTATCTGAAAATGGGTTATTGGAGAGATGAAGCAGCGACTGACATGGAGAACATGGACAGGGAACAAGCCTTGGGAGTTTCTCACAATGTGAGGGTGAGGGGCCCACTACAAAAATGAGCAGCTTCCTGAAAGAAAAGGAGATACTTTTTTTCATAGCATATAATTCAGTAGTGCAACTCATTGCTGTGGTATATGTGGGGTCAAAAGTGCAAACAGGTGCCAAAAGAGTTTAGACTGCTTAATGTAGGATATAATCTCAATAAATATGGGAGTCTTGAGTGCAACATCTGCCTTGGAGTTGTTGAATCACAGCTGTGTAGAAATCGGAAGAATTTGCTAGATGAAGTTCATTGTATCCATGCTGTATTTTCTTGGTTCTTACCCTAATCACCAGTTATCAGCTATTCAGAAATAGGATATAGGCTATTTAGATCAACAATTTATCATAGAACCAGTTTTGGGCAATTAACTTTATTTTTCCCTCCCTGCCTCCCAGATCTTCATTGAAAGAACAAGTAATAACAAACACTTGAACACCATCAATATCCGACACATCGCTAATTCAATTCGAACTCATGGAACAGGAATCATGAACACAACAGTGAGTATATTTTGCACTGTTGTTGGATTATTTGTTTGTGATTGTGCACAAAAACCTTTTTCTTGCATCTCCTCATAGTTTATTTGCTTATGCAGCTTTAATAATGCAGTAATAATGTTCTGTGTGAATTGATAAAACAAATCTGTTCTTAGATGTGGCACAAATCAATATTACAGTCTTTTGGGAGTGTTATCATTTCCAGTTGTTACATAAAAGTTAGTGAAGAGGTCTAAAACCACATCAAAGGAGGGATGATGTTCTGGTTGAACTGATCTGGACAGTATGCCCTGATTTTCTCCTTATTGACACTTAATAGACAGATACTTCTGGTGCAGTTAAAGCAAATCTTGAAAAAATGCAATGTTAACTTTTTAAGTTCTTCTTGTAATTGTTATGCTTAAAAAATATCAACTTTTCAATCTGCAAAATAAAAGCTACAGACTTCTGCTCACTTGTTGGAAAAATGACTTCTATTGCAAGGCTTTTAATGATATCTGAGGTGTAGGTAGCCATTCTAACCAGCCAAAGGCATTTGCCTCTTTGCAAGGTAAATGCAAAAAGGTGCATTGTGTCTGCTAGAGCAGGAATTTATCACTGGGATTCTCAAGTTTGGATACAGTGATAAAGGTATTTTCAGGTCAGTGCTTTCCAGTCTGCTGTTAAAGTTCCACCTTGTTGCTGTTTCCTTTTTTCTATTCTTCTGCTTCTGTCTAAAGAAAAAGCAAAGGAACTTGCTGAAATATTGAACCCACTCTCAAGTCATTATTTTTGAAGTGGAAATTGTTAGAAAAATAAAGTTCTAGTGATTTCTTTCACTTTTCTTCTGAGAGTGGAGACTTTCTCAAAAAATGCAGCTACTCACATTATTTTTTGGTGCTGTAGATTTATTCACTTGTGATTGTGTGTTATTTTTGCAGACATGAGAAGTATTGAGATATGTAGGGTAGAAGTTTCTGCCCTATGAGAAAGTATTTTAGAAAACTTTGTGGAAGTGAAAAAGTTGTGTCAGGAGGTTATGCAGATTCTACAGACTAAGGAAGTTGATCATGTCTGCCTGTTTCAACTTGATGTTTGTATTGTTTCAACAGGACAGTTACAGGATATTCCAGACAAACTAAAGGCTGTGTAGGGCAGGTGGTTGACTGAAATACTGAACTTGTCCCTTGATCTCTCTGCCTTTCCTGGAAGAGTAGGCCTTCCAGGAGAAGGGATTTTCATTTTTCCTTATGTTTTTGAAACAGTGAAATTAAAGTGAGTTGAGAACTTGCATTAGAAGTTACTCAGGCATTTGGTGAAAATAGGGTGTTAGATGTCTTTGTTACTTTGCTAACTTTCTTAATTTGACTGTTTTTCTTTTTGCCTTCTAGGTAAACTTCACTTACCAATTCTTGAGGAAAAAGTTTTACATTTTTAGCCAGTTCATGTATGATGAACATATCAAATCCAGACTTATCAAAGACATCAGATTCTTCAGGGAAGTCAAGGATCAAAATGATCACAAGGTATAGTAGTTTTTGAAATCTCAAGAGTAATTTGCTAAAAGAAGTGCTACTTTCATGTGATTGAAGGTGCACCAAACCATAGAACTCCTATTATTTAAATGTGTATCCCCAGAGAAAGGGACAGCTTCTGTCCTGGCAAAATGCAGTGTTAACAATGTCTGTATTCAGGAGGGCTTTGTTTCATTCTGTCTGCTCTGTAAATATAGAGTTGGCTAAAATCATTCTCTCAGTGACATAAGGATGATTGGATGGAGTTGTAGTCTACTGGAGGTTCTAAACTGGTCCAACTCATGCATAACAGTTTTCAGTTCTGATTAATAAACTTATTTGAATTGAATCCAAAATGATGTGATCATGTAGCACTCATTTCATTTTCAGTCAGGATTTGGGAATGAGGGTCTGATTTTCCATGCTAGAAAATTTTCTCAAAAATGGGAGAGACAATGTATTTAGTAAGATAGACTGCTAGCTTCTTTGCATGTCAAGTACTTGTTTGTTTTAGGAATACTTCCTTGTTCACAGTAAAACTATTTTACTTCTCCACTTGCAGAAGTGACTTAGTAAAATGACTCTTGTGAACTAATACAGACAAGCAGGTGTATAATTTATAAAAAAGTAAAGCTGTAAATGTGGGGTAGAACTACATTACAAATAGAATATTACTGATGTGATTAAAAGCTTTTTTTCTAATTCTTACAAATTATTCTAAATTTTTTTTTCTAGTATCCCTTTGAAAGAGCAGATAAATTCAACCGTGGCATCAGAAAACTTGGAATAACCCCAGATGGTCAGAGCTATCTTGACCAGTTCAGACAACTCATAAGTCAAATTGGTAATAAGTGCTATCTAAGATGTTATAAATGTTATCAAATGGAAGAGATCTTCATCATCTAGTAACTGACCTTTCAGCTCAGTCTAGATTTAATTCCAGTCAGATGGAAGGTAGTTCAATTGTAGCCCATGCTAAATAAATGCTCTCATCTAATTACACAGAAATGGCCTTTGCAGGTCTTAATCTAAAATAGAGTTATAGCTTGCATAGATTATTGTTCCCTTTTCAGTTCTTTTCTTTGTTATGGCACTGACTTTTATCCATGTTGAGTGCATTTCCTAGTAAAAACCTATTAGTGCTAAGTTCATGTATTTAAAAAATGGCCATATATCCTTGAGTGATGCATGATGTGACAATGATATTTTCGGCTACTGATGCTATAGATGTGCAGGACTGATCTGAACTTGCAAGTGTTTAATGTGCCCAGTGGAAAGAGTTTGTATGAAAGTGAACAAAACCTTGCTTGATGATGCATTTGTGTTTTATTTCTCTACATAGACTTTTGATAACAGGGTTCAATTTAACTTATATAACTTGGCTTCCAGAGCCAAGTTCTTTGCCAGAACTAAGTGGCAACTTTAATTTACATTTCAGAGTGTACAGGAGCTATGAAGAGTGTGTGTGTATTTAAGTAATTATAAATTGCTTCCTTGTTTTTTCTTGTTTTTAAAGGCAATGCTATGGGCTATGTACGAATGATAAGATCTGGTGGACTTCACTGCTGCAGTAGTGCAATTAGGTATTTCCACAAATATTTCATTTTTCTCTTTGCTCCTTCTCTTCCCCTTGCTCTCTGTTCTTGCTGATATTCCCTATGCCCTTATCTATTCCCCATAAATTTTGAAAAGCTCCATTTATATGCCTTCATTTAAGTGGAGTTATTTAAGACATTGCTGGGATTCAACACTGTAAAATCATGGACATAAATGACTAAAAATAAAACAAATTCTATGGAAAAACACGGCAAAAGTGTTAATAGAATGTACAAGTAAGACATTAGTCCTTAAGCCAGCAATTTGTCATGTTAAATAATTTCAAGCGTGCATTAAGGAAGAATAATACAAACCTTGAGGAACTTGGAAAACACATTCCTTTCATACTTTTTTCTGTATAGATTTTTGTCTATGTTTATGAAAGGTCATTAAAACATAGTAACTTTTACATAATAAGAAATAGTTGGTTTTCTTGCAAATAATAGTAAACTTAGAGTGACCAAGGGTATCAAGTACTAAAGAGAGGAGATGCTAGCCCAGTAAAAATAGAAGTACAAATAATGATGTGTATGTGTTTAGAAGTGAGGTTAATAATGCCTGGATGGGAATGGTATGACAGATATGACATAATTTGAAGTAAGTAGTTCCAGCCCAGAAGATTAAATTAAGTAAATTATAAATTAGGGTAGATGCTTCAGTGAACACAGACAGTTGAGCATAATCCTAATAAATTATAAATTAGGGTAGATGCTTCAGTGAACACAGACAGTTGAGCATAATCCTAACAAACAGTAAGTTTTCAGGTTTGTTCCTGATCTGGAAGATATTGTTAACTTTGAAGAGCTGGTGAAAGAAGAAGGACTATCAGAAGAAACACAAAAAGCAGCAAGGTGCACTAACATCATGCTTTTGAGGTCTGGGGCAGGGGTGGGATGAGAGAATTGTCATTTTAAATTTATAAGTACAGCTATTAGTTATTTGTATGTGTGTGTATTAAAAGTTCTGCTTTTATGCAAAAATATCTGCTTCAAAGCAAATAGAAGCAGTTGTTTTAGAAAATGTGAAGTAGTATTGATAATAATAGACACTTAGAACCTGATTTCTTGAAGAAATCCTTGTTTAAAAGCTAACAAGCTTTCCTCACTGTGTGCCTGAGCTCTACTTTTAAAATTTTCAGGGTCTTAGATAAAAAAGATGCAAGTATTCTATTCATAGATCCTTTGTTGAGGAAATTAAATCAAGACACACGATTCAAATAGGCTGTAGAGGGAGGGTACTCTCCCAAATCCTGGACTGTGGATGTAGACAAAGAGCAAAGAGGGTTGTTATCCCCAGAGGTGGGTAAGCAAAGAGACTTTTAGCAGAACCAGGTAACTCATTGCTCATCCCTTGCAGGCAGCTGGACTCTGTGCTCAGTGACCTGATCAGGAACTTTGCAGAAGGAACAGAGTACTTCAAAATGCTGGTGGATGTCTTTGCTCCTGAATTCCGCAGCCCAAAGAACATGCACCTGCGGAACTTCTACATCATTGTTCCCCCCCTGGTGGGTGTTTGCATTGCACCACTTCAAACAGGTCTTGTCAGACCAGGGTTGTGTTTAAATGTTTTGTATTAGACTGTAGTAGCATGTATGACAATGCCTTGTGAAACTTGTGAGTCTCTTTGTGATTCCAAAACAGCCTTTGATTCTTTCAGATCCTCAATTTTGTAGAGCATTCAATCAGCTGCAAGGAGAAATTGAATAAGAAGAACAAAAGTGGAGCAGCTTTCACTGATGATGGTTTTGCCATGGGTAAGTTGCAGAACACTCACTAGCCAACATAATGGATATTTGCAAAAGTTTTGTTTATACTTTGTCTGTTCCCATAATTAAAAATTCCATAATTTAATTGGATTTGTCTTTGCTTCAGCAAAATGGATTTGAGGATTATGGTTGTGTTCAGAATTTCCTAAACATGGAATAGCTGCATATGGGAGCAGACAGTTTTAACATATATTGGTGCTTCCGAATTTCTTTTAAAGCTTGTGGTTGTCATCCAGATGAGAAGGAATGCAAGTATTTGGAGAAGTTGTGATGTTTTAAAAAAAATTATGCTTGTTCTTTACTGTGATTTTTCCTGATAGATTAATTGCAAGTTAATAACAATTTAAATTATATTAGCATGGAATTATCAGCTTAGGCTCATCCATTAAAGACATTCACCAAATGTTTTGCAAATTGTGTGTTGACTTTGGTACATGGTTTGTTAATGACTAGGTGTGGCTTACATTCTGAAGCTTTTGGATCAGTACCAGGAGTTTGATTCTCTGCACTGGTTCCAGTCTGTTAGAGAAAAGTATGTGAAGGAAATAAGAGCAGTAGCTAAGCAACAGAATGTGCAGTCCACTAATCAAGATGAAAAACTACTACAGACTTTGAACCTTACCCACAAGCGCCTGGAAGTTTGTTTACAGGTACAGCATGGGCCTGGTTCTGTGTTCTGGTAACGGTTTCTGTTCTGTATTGGCATCAGCACTTACTCATCACAAATCATGTAACTGTGTTCTGATGGAGCTCATTGAGAGCAAAATCCAGAGCATTGTCTACAGCAACAATGCAAAAAGAGCATAAAGACTCGAGGTGTATGACCTGAAGGGAATGTCATCAGTTTTTGTGATATTTGAAGACCTGGTTGATTGGAATTCTTTGTGCCATGGAGTTTGAAATCTAATGCAACTAAACCATAAATGCTTAAATAGGAGAGAATATCTTTTGGTTAATCTTGTTATAACAAAGATTTCACATAATGCTGTGAACTCTCAGAGTTGCCTGTGTGTTACATCTGAGCTGCTAAATTTAATGATGCATTAGCTATCAAATAAAGGAAAGGTGCATTTGAATTTTGAAGCACAGCAGCTCAGATTTCATCTGTGGTGTGGTGCTTTCTCTGTCTTGATTGGAGAAGCCTATGGGACAAATCTGTCATTGGCTATTTTTACAGCCCATTATTAGATTCTGTAATGTCTTGTTGAAATAGATAAAGCCTTGAATGCCCTTGTGGTTCCCAGGAGTGTGCACTGTGTTTGGTCCTCTGTGTTAAAAAACCACATCACTGAACCTTGTTCAGGAACTGATCAAGCTTGTGGTTATTTAAATAATTGGCTTGCATGATTTTCCATGGGCAAGTTGCTCTAGGTTCTCAGTGCTGCTTACAAACTTCATTTTCAGCCTCAGTAGATCAGTGACAGATTTATTGCAGTGATGCTGCTTTGCTTAAGTTGGCCTTTAATGTAAAGGCTGACATTTGCTTTGTAAAATGCATGTGAATAAAGTATGAAAGGAGAAAAATGCTCTTGAAAAAAATCTAAGTGATTTAGATACTGAAATCTAGGCCTAAGATGCTCCTGAAAAATCCCATTTATATTGGTCTACAAATTCATTCTTGTGATACACTGATGTTCCTCTTCTTTATCTTTTCCCTTAGGAATTTGAACTCCTTTATTTCTCACTAAGTAGTGCAAGAATTTTTTTCAGAGCAGATAAAACTGCAGCAGAAGAAAGCCAGGAAAAGAAAGAAAAAGAAGGTGAGTGAATTCTGTATGTAGAACATTTTGGCTCATGAGATTGTGTGCCTTAATAGGGAAGGCTTTTTCCATAGCTGCTTTCTTGCTTGTGGGTTGATTAAGTATTCTACAAAGAGGTTTATGTGGTCATGGGTGATTCAAACTCAGCAAGAACAGCTCAAGAAGCCCTTCTTTGGAATAGGTGAATTTCAAGCTGGGCTTTTGGGGTGTGGAAAAAAAAGCAACACAAGACCCAACTGTCCAAAAAAAAAACTGGGACAGGGAGAATTGCATACTCGCAGTAATATTAAATTCAATAACTTCAGCATTATACTTAGCTCTTCAATTACCAGTGTTGATAATGACAACAGTGTAAGTGGTTTTCACCTGTTGTACCAGGTGGTTTTCAACTTACATAGGCATATGATGCAGTTACTATATATATTCAGATGTTTATGATATGCTTGGTCTCCCATTGAATTCTGTATTCAAAGGATAAGATCTTAATTTGTGATATGGTCTCTTGACTAGGTAACGTGGGTCTTTTGCATTTCTATTCCCGCTTGTATATTCTCCCTCATGAATTCTGAAAGATTCTCTTGGGTATGGGAAAATTCTTTCCAAAGAAATGAGAGTGCTCCTATGGATCAAGATACAGAAATGCAGTTCAGTCATAAGTTACTTAGAAACTCAGGGAGCAGTGTATTAAAAACTGAATTGGTAAATAATTCTCCACTATAGTTCTGACAAAGGCACGAGTGACCTGTGAGATTACAGTCAGTGGAGAAGAAGATTAGTGGTTTTCTGCACTAGAAAAACAGTTTGTAAAGAAAAATTCTTTAAGCATCAATTTATATTTGATCATATTCAGAGAAGTTGCTCAAATAAATATTCATCACAAAGAAAAAAAGAAACAAATCCAAAGAACTCCAAGCATTATGGTAATAGACATGTTGCTCTGGAGTCTGTAGGAGACCATATCTGTAGAACATCAGTTAATTATATTTTTAGGTTAAATATTCTCTGTTGTGGTACCTGTTCAGTTCCCCAAGCAATGTGTTTTGCAGTGAGAAAAGCTGGAAATGCATACCAGGGTGGAAAGTTTTGAGCATGGTAATAATATCTATGCCTTCTACCATGATATTTGGGCTTGGACTCTGAAAAATATCTGACAATTGTATGTGTAATTTTTAGACAAGTACTGCTGATTGAAGAACCTTTCACCCCAAATACGAATTTCTCCATAGGGCCAGGACTTCCTGTGCTGCAGGGTCAGGTTGCATATGCTGAGCATGAAATACTGCATCAGGTGTTGCTGTGACATCAGCATCGTATCTATATATGCTAAGATTTGAGGCAGTTTTGTTTTGAATAGAGTGTTAAACATGATTCATGCCTTTATTGTTTATTTTTGTAGAAGAATCTGGTAAAGCAAGCAACGGAGATCTTTCCAACTCTACGCCTGCAGAGCCTGTTGTGAAATGACATGGCTGGTATGGGTGATGATTACTTACTCAAATAACTCATGTTCTTGTCTTCATCAGTAACACTGTAGGGGTAAAAGCTCTAGATTTGATTCACTTGCTCTGTTAAATCTAAGAGAAAATGTACAGCAGTATACTAGCATCCAGTGAGGCTAGGTCTGTGTTTGTCTCTATTTCTGGTAGAAACTCCTATTTTTCAGGAGTTTGCATTATTTACAGCACTTTCTTTAGACTGAAAATAATTTAATAAAATGTTGACCTTGGAGGTAGTTGTTTTAAAGTACAGATAAAAAAAATTCTTGAAGATTTCTAGATGCATTCTCGCATCTCTATCATAGCATTTAAAAAAAACCAAACTCATAAGCTGTTGGTCCAAGATTTGAACTGGCATCTCTTCAACCAGAAAAAAAAATTGAATCCAGATATTAGGTGTATCTGTTGTCCAAAACATAATTCAGGCATGTCATTGTGCAGTCCTGTTGCATTTAATGCAGTCACAGGTTACACTGTGGGTGTAACAGTGTATGTTGTGAATGTATGTTGAATCTATTACACAAAATGGAAGTGCTTATTACTGTTTTATTCCAAACCCCCTTGTTATTACTATAGATAGTATTTCTGCTGTGGGAACTTAGGCCCCTGTCAGGCATTTATTTTCCCCTGTTTTTGCCCCCTTATCAAAGAATGAGAAAACAAGAAAAGTGAACATAAATTACTTCTCATTTCATACCAAAGGTCTGATTTGCATCCACAGAAGTAAGGAAATCCAGAGCCAAGACAGAACCACAGTCAGCTCTTCCTTTTATGACCAGACACTGTGATGGGTGTCTGTAACTGTGAAGTGATCTTACAGTTCATGAATATGTTGTGCCTAATTGCAAGTTTCAGCCTCAGTTCTGTATTTCCTAGCCTTTGTAGGTCTGTTGTACCGTGTGTTGTTCATACAGTCTTACATACCTGATTATTAACAATAATTGCACTGCAGGCTCAGAAGCTGCTGAACACTGTGAGAACTCTATATAACATCTGTCCATGCCTGCAAGTAGAGGTTCTAGATTGTGCAAGAGTTACTCGGATTCCTAACTTAAGTAGCAGGACTTAGCTTAAAAGAAAACACCACTTCTATTAAAATATACAGGTGTATTTTAATCTCCCAGAACATAACACCCTCCTAGGTCTTACCAACCAGAATAAACTACTCCAGTCAGTCCAGCTGAAAGAACTACCCTTGGGGTTTTTTTTGGCACTCTTAACTGTATTTTTAGACCAAACTTGCTTTGATACTTGTTTTAATGGTTCAAATTGTTCCACCCACTCTTGGGTCACTGATTAAAACAATTCCTGATGTACTTCTGATTTGCCCTTTCCTGACAGTCACTTCAACATTCAGACAGCAAGGATGAATGTTTTGCCACAACTGGAAAGACCAGACTGATGCGAATGTTCCATTTGTTGCTTCTGAGAACATGACACGCAAGCTCCATGGACTGTTATAATCAGCTGGGCTCATTAAAGTTTTTATTTTTAATTACTTATAACTGCCCTAAAGAATGCTGCAGTACTTGATTTATATTTTTGCTTTTTTACTTTGATACAGGATTTTTTTTAATTTGCGTACACTTTTTTTGACCCAACTGTGCCCGCACTGAATGCTCAGTAGCACAGCCAAGATCAGCGTTCTTGCTGCTGCCTCCCATCCTGCTGCAGTTGCTGTGCACATCCTTCCTTCCACACTCCCATCTCAGCTGAAGGCACATATGTTCATGGAGTGGAATGGCCAAGTGCTGCATTTCCTTCTTCCACAGCAACGGCAGAATCACACACAGAGGGTGTTCCTTTCCCCAGGATGGCCTTGCTAGGGAGCTGTGTACAGCCAAGACACAGCCCACACTCTAATCTGCACTTGTATTTTCCCTTCTCCATTTTTTTTTTTTTCCTTTTGGGAAGACACTATCTTGCTAAGGTAAGACTTTGCAGTGGAACATAATGTGAACTGAGCACTGTCTTCATGTCTGGTGGTTAACAAATTCACAGGGTTCTGCTGATGGAAATTCTAGAGGAAAGACATAGCCTATTTTTATAGACACCTGTTTAATCTGGGAGAACTGAATGTATACTCTATGTGGCAAAAATATATACATACACAAATATGTACAGTGGTAATAGAGCTATTCTTGCTAATACAGGACTGTAGTTTGTATTTCCTTCTTTCTCTTTGTCATGTAGCAGCATAGACATGCAGAAAGATTTTTCTGATCTGAAATCCAAGGTGGGTCCTGGGTTTGGATGTCACATGTGACATTGAGTTGCATTAAATCCTTTTCTTTCCCTGCAAGAATATGGAAGGAGTGCAAAATTCATGCTGTGGTGCTACTACTCTTTCTGTTGCTTTTGGCCTCCTGTTGCAATTACAGGAACCAGATGGACCCTAACTGGTTGTCTGGAGATGAGACAATGGAGCTAAAACAAAAAATCCCCTAAACTAAACCAAACGTGCTCACGCAAAAATTCCCAGGGGTGATAGAAGTGAGGATGATGAATTTGCTGCAGGGACATAAAATATGTCTAGGGTTTTTTTTCTTCAGGACAGGGTCAGAACAGGCTGAAGGCCAGGCTCTCATCCCCAACAGGCAACTGCCACCACTGTCCTCGTGTTCAGCCTTGTGCCAAGGCTGCTGGAGTGGCAGCAGCTGCTCTCCCAGGGGTTGTGGACACCCAGCTCCCTGTCAGCCCTGCCACCAAGGGTTTGCATGGCCCCAGCAGCACCCTGCTGCTGCAAACTCCTGGTGCTGAAGGGCACATTCTGCAGGTCCTAGTGCAGTCTGGAACCAGAAGGAAATTTGAGTTTCATCAGATGTCCATCAACAGCTGTTTTCAGCTTCTCAGGTACAAAGGACCAAATGTAATACTTAATGTTTCCTAACTCATTATAAAAAAGGGTATTTTGTTACTCCAGTCTCTTTGGTTTGTGAGTAGAGAACATTATGTACATAAAACTGTGTTAATAAATGCAATTTTGAGAACATCAGTCAGTGTTTTCAGTAACACCAGTTCAGCGGGTGTTAATTTTTTTAATAAGAGAGCTTCAGCTTTTATTTACAAAGAAGTTTTTGTGTCAGTTACTAACAGTTTTCTTCCACTGTACTTTTAAACATTCAGTAACCAGTTAAATTAAATTTATTCCACATCAAACACTTCCAATCTGGGAATCCTTCAGATATTGTTGCACAGATTCTGCTTATGGAAAATCTGGTTTCCTAGTGACTGAGAAGAGTTAAATTTTCTAGATACCTTGATTATTATAAGCTATGCTACAGATTACACCCCTCCCCCCAGTAACTGCTCTTTATTTTGTCTATTTTGTTTGTTCTTGCAAAGTCATGTTGCTCATGTTTTCAGGAGGGAAAAAATGTCAACTTATTAGCCAAATCTCTCTAGTGTCTAATGTCAGGAAGGTCCTATGAGACTTGTCAATACATTGTAGACTTGCAATCTAACATTTTATTGCCCAGTTTCTTAAAACCAAAGGTTGCTGGTGGACTCAGCTGTTGCATGTCACCACAATGTTAAAAATACAAAGAATTCTTACTTGTAAAAGTACTTATTTGTCCTACTGTTACCATCTCTGGCAAGAAACCTAACAATAGAAAAACTGCACACAACTAACATGCCACATTCATTGCCTACTTCTGAGGTTTGCGTGTCAGTGATATTTAGAATAATCAATCAAGGAGGTACATTATGTCCATTATTTAATTACAGAATGTGAGAGTGTGGTCCCCTGGAAGGTAAGAGTAGGCACTTAGATTTGTTTTGTAAGCTTATTCTAGATGTAATATAAAAATAGATTATAGTAATAGGAAAAATTTAGTGTTTAACAAATTGTTTTGTAAATAGGCTAACACAAAAGGTAAATCTTGTTATGCTTAAACTAGACTAAAAATAACTTCATCTGAAATAAAGTAGTGCATTTTTAACCTTCGTTCAGATGCACATAATCATGCAAACTATGAAAATGGACTATGGTAGGAAATTTGAGGCCTGATATTTGTCAGAGGAGCTGGCAGCTCACACGAATTTCAGTGGAATGAGAGGCTGCTGGCCCTATAAATGTAAGAAATGCCATTAATCCTCGGTGGCTGACAGCTGCACTCTCCTGCCCACCAGCAGCACGGGGCTCCTGCTGAAACATTGCTCAGGATTGTCAGCTCCCCAGGCACAGCTCCACTCTACACATTCACAAATGCAAAGTGCCTCAAGGGCCCAGTCTTGCTGTGCTTCCACTGTAAATCCAGAGGGACTCCACTGCAAAGACCGGGTGCTCTTCAGCAGGAAAGGGCAGCTGGCCTCGGGTGTGCGCAGGTGACCGAAAACCAGAGATTCTTGCAAAACGACTCCCTGCTTGTGCTGCTCCCACACAGGCTGCAGGAAGGGTCAGGAGCTGCTTATGCTTCTGATTCCTCCCCTCCTTCATGCATGGTTCTATCCTCTTCTGACACATCATTCAGGAGCATAAACTTCCCATCGTTTGTTAATGGCACAGACTTCATTAGCTGAGCTAATGCTTCTGGATCCTGAAGAAAAAGAAGAGAGGTCAGCAAGCTGCAGCCTTTGAGGAACACACATTTCCCAGTACTTCTTGCTAAGGTTTTGCAACTTTGTTATTTTTTTAACAAGCTTCAGAATAAAGACATGACACATAAATAATACCTTTTGGTTAAGTAAAGACAATCCTTGGGTATTTAAGAAGAAAAAAAGGAAATAATTTTGAGCCTTTATTTTGCTGTTCTAGTTACTGAAAAGCCAGGAGCAAAGTAAGTGAAGTCTAAATAATTTATTTATTACACCCATGCTTCTTGGTTGTGACTAGAAGTTAATTCCCCAACTTGTTCTGAAATTTTAGCAACAAAAATACACAGCAAATAATAATGTCACATCTGTATAAATAAAATGTATCTACAAGGGACAGGGTAACTCTGCCATTCATTTTAAGTGGAAAAACACTGATTTTCATCCCTAGGCGAGGAAAGAATATAAGTTTCTAAGAGTGAAACAGCAGTGTGTGTGATTTACACATCATCCCAAAGAGTTGGTTTGGTTTTTTGAAAACTTTGCTCACAGCTTTCTTTCAGACATGAACATTTGGATTTGTGTAATTCTGAGTTTGAATTGGGGTGGCACATTTTATGTCAAATCACATTACTGTGAAATCAAACTTGCTGTGTTAAATAATGTCTGCAAAACCTTGTCCTTAGGAGGAGTAACAGTTCTTTTTTCTTATGCACACTAGAGGTATCTGGACAGTGCAGCCAAAAAGCAAAATATGATGTATCACACAGATGGGGGGGAATGAAACAAACTTACCTTCCGTGCCTCAATAATTTCTTTTCCCAAGCTAATGGCATAGCAAATCTACAAAGAAGAAATACATGTAAAGTTCCATTCAGTTCTGGTTTTATTTTTTTTCCTTAATTAAGAGTAAACCACACAGGTGTCAGTGCAGACTTAGTCTTAAAATCAGGCATAAAAGCAGAGGTGGAATACCAATATGCTATGCTAACTACAGATAAAGAAAACTATCTCAGGTTCAGCTTCAAAGCTCACAGAGGCTGGTAAATCTTTGGACTCAGCTTGGTTAGTTTTATTCACCAGATTTTATTCCCACACTTGGGGGAGTGTATGTAAGTGAGTTACTCTCTGTAGAGACAAAAGTTCTCCACCCCACTCCTTATTTCTGTTACAGCTTTTGGCTGTGAAAGCTTCATAGCTGTACATGTCTCAGCATAGCTGACATTCCTTTTGTTAGTTCTGGTGCTGGACAGCACTTTTCCCTCTTTCTTAATGCTGGGATTAGCAATGCCATCCTTTCTTCCTTGTACATGCTGCTGCATTATCTGTTCATTTGGTCCTTTTTAGACATAAGCCAGTAAAGGCTTGCACATGAACACAGGGTTTCTTGGCCAGAAATTGAGCTGCTCTTGTTTCTATAGCACTGTTTCCCAGATGTGTAAGCCAAGAAACCACAGACCTGTTTCCTAAATAAAGAATTTTATTAAATGTTACGCAAACCTTTTCCCCTTCTGTGTTGCCCTCAAAAACATATGCGCTCATGGATTCTTCTCCCAGAGTCTCACTGAGGTGGATCACAAAGCCAATCAGTCTCCTGTTCTCCTGATGGGCAGCAAACTGTGTCACAGTGGTGAGTTCAAACTGGAAAAGTAAAATAAAGAATTTGTTTTAATCAGCTCAGGTTAGCTGGTTAGCTCAGGTTCATGTGACTGAGTCGTCATTGCTGTGATAGAAAAAGTTACTTACACTTGCTCGTGTAACTTGGGTTTGAGGATCTATTAACCTGCAATTACACGTAGGGAAAAAAAAATATATTTTAGAGTGATTCCTGGTAATTTCAAGGGGCTTTATAATAGAAAGGCAATAACTCCAGCAGTTTTATAGATGAGGAAAAATGCACAGAATCAGATGTTTTAGCTGTGATTGACAAGGTTCAAATCTAGGCCTTGACTCTCAGCTGCCTGACAGGTACAGGTCAGAACACCTTTCTGAGTCACTTGAAAAGGATCCTGAATGCCCAGGCTAACAAAAAAAAGAGGGCCATCAACACAGCCCAGCTAAAGGGAATGTCTGATATCAGCATATTCTGCAGTGACACTACTGTCAAAGGACACTGTTAGGAAAGAGAATCTTCCAATCCATTGTTTTGCTTTTTTTTTTTTTTTTTTTTTTTTGTATTTTTGCAGGGTCTTACAGACCCACTGCATCCCTTAGATTTTGATAGGACATTCTTACAACTTAGTCTGGAGGATCATTTCTAGATACCACAGAATAAGAAGAGACATTTCTTTCTAGATAAAGCGACTCTTGGGATCTTGCTTCCTCAGAGCGTGTGTGTCTTTGAAAAACAAAACAACATATAATTAAACACAAATTGTATGAAGAGCACAGAATATTGACAAGTTAAGGCTCTGATAGTACCTCAGATTCTTGCTGGTGACCATGAGGTGGGATTCAGTCATGCGGAAGATGTTGTGGATGGCCCGAGCAGCCAGCACTTGTCTCATGGCTTCATAAATCACCTCACACGTCTCGTCGGACTGAACAGCCATGGACCCCAAAAATCGAACCATGAACATCTGCTGCAGCAGGGAATCTGCAAGAGAAAAGCCATGACTTCCTCCACCAGTAGGTCAAAGTATCAATGGAATTATTTTATTCACTTTGTCATGTGTGGTGGCTTTCTGCCATGAGTCACCCTGACCCAGTTTCAAATCGTGTGAAAAGGCAGCAGTGTGGAGGTGGGGAAGGAAGTTATTGCAGTTGCCTGGAAGCTTTAAAAGTGTAACTGGTCCTTTATGCTTCATTTGATTAGCTTGTAAAATTCCCTTGCCTGTTTTGCTATCAGGTGCATATAAACTGTGATGAATTTAGGGCTGTGTACAAGCCTTGGCTTCCATTAAGCCTTTTACATTCTTTCCTTTCTTCTATGGCCTTCTGACCTTCCATGAAGCTGAGCCCAGTGAGGTTTTCACCAAATCCTTCCTTGCTCCTTGACTGTTACCATAAGACTTACAGACAACTAAGCAGCCATTATGCAGCAAAGCCATCACTTGACCAGGCTCCCTTGTTGGCTGGTGGTGAGCAAGGGAAAGCAGGGTGAATGTTCAGAGCAGCAGGTACTGCTTTGGTTCTGAGAGCAGTTTTCTGACAGGGCTGTGGGTTCCAGGCACAGGGGAAGAGGAGAACAGCCAGGGCCAAGCCCTACATGTGCTGGTACAGGAAGGTCACTTTGCTATGGATCTGTTACTTCTGCTCCATGGTGTCAGGTGCTTTTCTTAAGAGACACTGGGTAGCTAAAATCATGACTAATTTTATCAGGATGAAAGAAGCACTGACCTTCCTCCCCATCTTTGCTGCTGTCTTCAGATTCCCCAAATGGGTTTCCACGCCTGTGAAAGAAGAATTAAAACTTTAATTACAGATTCTGGTCATCACCACAAACAGATGCTGCAATACTTCATCTTGCCTGAATTCACACTGTTACAGTGATGGATCACTGTCTCTGGCCATACCTGCCACCCCTGTTCTGGTCCAGAAATTCCATGGCAGGCAGCATGATATCAAATTGAATTGGTGTTCCGGGAGCAATGAGTTGTGTGGAGTCCTGAATGCCAGCTGATTCACTGGGAATTATTTTGTCATTTTCCATATTCTTTACAGTCTGGCTAAAGTGAAAATGGAAAAACAATTACGTTTATCCATCAGTGATGCCCTACCTTTGCTCTGGAAGGGAGACGAGATTATTCAAAAATCCAAAGCAGGACTGAACCACTATGCAGACACATAAGATATTTTCCTATTTACCTGTTACTGAGGACTCTAATAAAATTTTTTAACAGTATTATTTAGTACAAAAGTAAACTGGTATACTACACCTGAATGCAGATCAACTCTGAATGTGGGCTTTCTGCAATAGGTAGCCATTTGTCTCCCTGCCCTGTGATATTCACAGCTGCATTCCCAGCAGAGACCTGGACTTCTGTCAACATTTCTCACTGACAATTCCATCTTCTTAAGACCTCTCAGCACCAGGCTCAATACAACTGCACACAGTCCCTGCTCCATGCAAGACAGAACATTACCTCAGGTGCTGAACGTCGTGTTTTTTTCCCAAGCTGGTAATGGGAGTCACTGCCTGCAGGGCTGTCTGATTTAATTTGATTGCAGCTGCCTATGAAAACAAGACAGAACAGCTCTTTTAGACATGTACTTTACATTACCATGTGAAGAATAATGGGAGAGCAAGTTGAAGGAATGGACTGAAAGATGGAAACAAGCTCCCACCTCTGGATTGTCAGTGAGATAGATCTGTCTGGAAATGTTGTTGATGGCACATATCCACTGGAAGGGAAAAATGAAATCGAAGTCTTCAAGCTCACTTGTATACAACAATAATAACATTAAGAAAATATTTTTACCTCTTCGTATTCTTTCTTACTTTCTGCTTGAAGGGTTATGCCCCTAAAATACAAACACAGTGAGTAAGTGCTAACAGTGGACACCAGGACTGTTTGACTTCAGGGCTTATAATAATATCACCAAGCTTTGCACCCTTTAACCACCAAAGGAACAAGAATCATGATTAAGCTGCAGCTAAGAGACACTACATGTGCCATTCAGGCACTTGTGGGGGAGGATTGGAAGGAACATGCATTTAATTTGGAAACACCCTTCTGGAAACCCAGAAAAGCTTACTACTATACCAAGCGTGTTTTACAGGAAAAAGCATCTGAAGGGGTAGGTGTGACTGGCTGTCCTCAAACAAAATCTGTCTCATACGCTTTGCCTGTAGGAGTAGTGATCTGAAAACAGTATCTTCTGTCTTCACAGTCCACAGCCATAACAGAGCAGTTATCCAGGTCCTGAATCAATCCTCCAGCTACTGCTCCCCTTGGCTGACACATCAAGTTGCCACCTTGAGTGAAGAAATAGTGTCTTTCCCAAGTTGTAGTCACCAGACCTGTTTTGCTGACGAGAAGATGCAGTGATAAAGATTCGTTACTGTTTAGAAGTAACTCCAAACAGGGATGAAACTGCAAGCATATCCTGATGCTAATCAGAACTTTATGTTCACCCTGGCATTTTTTTAAATGATGGGTTTCTGTTAAGAAAAAGCAGCACCTGTTCCTAGCAGAAACTAATCCTTAATGAAATCTGAAAAATTTAAATTAATTCCAAATATCCAAGTTAAAAATGGTATCTTCTAGTTAGGGAATAACAGAGTATTGAGTAACTGACATGAAATACTATGAGCAATTTCAGCAAAAAGAATCATAATACAAAAAAGTATCTACTGCAGTAGTATCTCAGAGTCCATCTCTTGCTTAGCTATAGACTCCTGTTATAGTGTAATCCAGCTCTTGGAATACTTTGAGAAATTAATAGATCTACACTCACAAAGAAAAAAATTGCTAGACAAACAAAATAATAAACTGCTATTTAATCAATCATATAAATAGGGTTATTATATGCCACCAATATACATAACTCCTGTGGAAGTTTATGGAAAATTTTATATGTAAAATCTGCAGAGGTAATTCTACATATGATACACATTCAAAGTTACAAACTTGCATTGTCCATAAAGCTTTTACTTATGTAAAAGAGGTCATTTATGAAAACATGTATTAACTACAAAATATAGCTGTTTTAGTAAACACCCTGTCTTCTTTAAGATCTGGGAACAATCTGAACCCAGCCTCATCAGCTTCTAATTTTTAGCCACTTGAATGCAGGAAATTATTCCTGCAGGTAAATTCAATCAGAAGCAAACTTCTGTTTTCAGAAAAATAGTCTCAAATGCCTCTAATTTGGTTAAAGCTTCAAAAACACATTTCAAAAGATGACAGAGGTACTTGGGGGATAAAAAGTAGAACTATCAAACTGATTTGGGATCCTCAAACATCATTACCTGAGGAGTCTTTATGACAACACCCCTTGCCCCCCAAAACATGTAGCCACTAAACAAATCAGTAGATAACAACAATCTTCTTACTTTCTAAGATTAAGGTAGCCAGCCTTCTGGATGAGATTTCTATTGATGGCAGGTGAAGTTACATCAGAATCTGGGGTGTAAACAGATTCATTAACTTCAATTAAGTTCTGCTGGGATATTCTCATTTTTTCAGCTTCAGCATCCAGCTCTCCGTGTATGCTGAAAATAAAAAAACAACACAAAAAGAAACCCAAAGCCATCATTAGCCATTTTATACCAGGATACAGGTAACATCTGTAAGCCAAAATGAACAAAAATTCCAGCTGACATCACCTTGGAGGGTTAGTGCAAAGATGAAATTAATTTTTTAAATAGACTTTATAGGAAATACTGTTTTATAATACTGAAATGAGCACATGAGAAATGTTTAAGTGTTGAGAAAGAAGAGTTAAGTTTATTTTTTGAGACAGGACTTCTAAAAGTAATGCTTCTATGAATTTACACTGCTGAACACATACAGACATTGCCCTAGTTTAGTGGCACAGTTCAAAGCAGGCTGTACTAGAGGATCTCTTGGCTTTCACAGAACTTTGTCTAATTCCTACAAGTCTGTAACACACAAGAATTCCTGCCTTGACACCACCTATTAACTGGTCATAGATTTTCATGAATTCAGAAAAATACAGTAACACAACCTATAGCCCAAATCTCACTTTAGCTTTAATTTTTCATTTATAAAACTGTGTTCTGCTTTGGTGTGATTCAGAAAACATCAGATCTCAATTAAATTAGACCATATTTTGCAAGCTAATGCCTTTTCACTCTATCATTGAATGTGAGAATCAAAATTATTTAAATTCCATTTTAAAATACAATGGAACTATGATGTCAGTTTTTACCTCAGTGTTACATCAATGAATCTTTTGATCTGTTATTTTTGTTGCACCACAAAATGCTTTTGACAAAACTTCCCTGGCACCTTCATGGTTTCCAAGACTGTATTCCTCTTCCTAAGATGTGCTTCTCCCATCTCCAAGGCAGGAAGAAGGGAAGTGCTAACAATTCTGAAGTTATATGCATTTGTGGCAATTAGGCCAAGTGGTTACTGAGAATGTGTTAGTGTAGATATCTCCTGTGTTTTTTACACCATTAGCAATATTCACTGTATAAATGAAAATGCTTTTAAATATGAAAACTCAGTTTCACAATGAGCTTAAATAGATGCAAGACCTCATCACCACTGAAATTCCATAGTTGCACAATGGGTCGCATCAGCTTGTTGTTCCAAAAGAACAAACCTGACAAGTGAAAAGCTTTTAGCTTGACTTTAGCAAGCAGATCTGACTCACTGAGGCCTTGTGATCCCCAGCACTGAGGAAGGAGAGGAGTGGGCAGCACAGTTTTCAGTGGCTGTGCAAACTGAAGTCATGAAACCCTATCCTGTGTCAGTAGTTCTATACTGCACAGAGTCATTCAGAACTTTACAAGCTTCTCTTTTGGTTTTTCCAAAGACATCACACTCCTTTACTAGTTACATTTGAGTTGTACTTTCAAGCATTACTGTGTGACAGACTTAAAAACCAGACTCAGCAAAATAACTGAGCAGCCTATGTTTGCTTCCATTTACTACTGTACACTGTCCAGAACTCAAATCCATCAGACTGTGGAAAAAAAGGGCTTATTCTATGGTGAGGATCCAATGGCAGGCTCCTCCCTGTGCCTGTAAGGTGCAAGTAAGATGCTCTAGACTTACTAAACAAAAGACACTATTTCAATGGAATTTAAAATCTGTCCTCCAGTCTGTACAAATGCTGTATAGACTGTGTAGAGGGATTTATTTCACAAATGAGTGTGCAAAGATACATAAATAAGTATAAAAGTACAGAAAGTAAAGAATCATTTAGTGAAATATTCTACTGTACAGAGCACTTGTTTGTAGCACAGTTCTCAAATTAACAAGTATGCATTATTTAAAGTGCCACCAGAGTGAGAATAAGTAATGATTTGGCTACAGCTTGATATGAAAGGCATGAAGCATTAAAGTCAAAGACTCAGTTGGGACTGTATTATCTTTAAGGTCCATTCCAACCCCTTAACATTTTATGATTCTATAAATAATGTTCTCTCTATTATGATTACTTGTCAAGGGTAAAGTTTACATTTACAGGGACTTAATTATAAAGAAACTCTTCACTGCAAGTAGAAGATGTGGAGGGGAGGTCTAAGGAAAAATGATCACAATATTAGGAGTACAAAAGCAGTTTATTGAAATTTAGGACTTAGCCAAAGCAGGTTGAACTCAGTAGACTAATACAGCCTACACTGGATGCAATGAATATGGAATAGGGTGAGGAGCTTTGTTTGCCTTGTGTAGCTACACCATCAAACACTTCAGGCCCTAAATCCTTATTTGAGAAGTTAATGGGTTATTGTTGCTGTATTATTACAGAAGACCAAGTAAATAAAAATACCTCTAATTCAGAAAGCACCTTAAGTCTATTATATTAATACTGTTGACCCATTTCTAGCCCAAACTCCATGCTTTTCTGTTCATGAAGAGACACAGGGATGTAAGAAAGCATGTGAACACTTTACAGTATATAGTTTCTGACTATACTGAAAAACTACTCTCTGCAGTGTAAGGACAGCATTTTCTTTTCCATGTACAAACATCTCCTTTCTACCTGTTGCTTTAACAAAATATGCCCAACAATGCAGTGTAAGCATGGAAGGAATCTAAACAGAAAGAAAAAGAGGCAGTCTCTGGCACGTGCTGAAGGTTAGAGCGCTACTGCTTGGACTCCAATGGAACGACAAAAGCAACCAAAAACACTGGGTTACCTTTGAACCATGTCTGAAACAGATGACAAAAAGCTGTCCATTCTTTTGGAAAACATCTCTGCTCCTTTCTTAAAGAAGTTGATCTGAAAAACACCAAGAAAAAGGGCACTGAAGGTTCTCGTGGTTTTGGCAGACAAGCAGCAGATTGTGGGAGTGCTAACAGCACTCCCATTATGACTGGTACTTTTGGCAGGTGATCAAACACATGGGCAACTTTTGCAACTCTCCACCCTTTCACACACAGATAAGCTGCTTGGCTGCTGACAGGAATGTTTCCGATGAACTTGCTAAATGACTCAAATAAGGGAACAGGTAGCTTCTCCTACACTAGCACCGGGCAGAGCTGTGGCTTGTGATGTTAGGAGCTGCTGTGTGCAGTGCCACTCTATCCAAGGGAATGGGACACAAATCATTTAGTCCAACCTGGACTACCAACTCCAACATGAAAGTTTTCAAAGTGCTGTAGCAAAGTCAGCCAGGAATGTGTAGCTGTGCTTGCAGAAGCCTCCAGGGCAATTGGTTCTATTGAAGGAGCTAAAAAAAAAACTACTAGGGCCAAAGTGTCCATTTTGTGACAGAAGATTAATTCTCTTAGCTGGTATGGCTCAGCAGGCACACAATAGAAGCAAAGCACTTGGTGTAGACTTGACCTTGTATTATCTGCTGAGGGCACAGTCATCATTATGGCCTACTGGCAATTGAGTGAAACGTGGACACAGCTAGCATTTGTGTCTAGCATTTGTGTGCAATTCATTAGGGTAAACACATAAAAATCAGTGATCTACTCTGGGGAGAGAGGTAAAAGCAAATTCTTGGATGTTAAGCAATTTATTAGCTATTTCATCCACTTTTATTTGTGATTTCACTCCTTTTTTCTAACCTTGGGACCTAGGATTCTCAAGATTCAGATTTCTGCAACCATGTCAGTGACCACAGGCTCTCTTTACAGACAAAGGACAGAAAGAATGCCCTCTTAAAGAATGATTCACCTATTTTATTTCTGAAGCCTATTTCAGGAGGAAAGAGCTTGAAATTCCACTGATAAATGTTGATGCCAGTTTTCAGTCAAATGAACCCTCTATTAGCCACTGTTTCTTCCAAAATTCCATTTGACCTACTCATTTATTGGAAATGTGAAACTGGAGACACATGTTTGAGTAATTAATTAAGAAAATACATATTTGGGCTGAAAGGCAGTTCACAATATTTAAGCATCAACATCGACTGGCTTCTGGTTATTCAGTCATTCCCATGACAACCTGAGACTTCCCTGTATAAAGCACTGAGATCAGGCAGTTTTGCCAGATAAAGTATGGGGAAAGAAAGTTCTGTTTGGCTTCCAGTAAAAGAAACCAATGCAGTTCTTTCACTTAGGATAATTACAGCAGAGAAGCAGTGTGAACTCCCATAGTGGGGAAAGTGACTGAATCCTCATAAACTACCTATTTTAAATGAGGCACATGGGCTGCAAAAGACAGGATGATGTAAATGATGATGAACCACACTACAATCTCAGAGCACCACCTCCATTTTTCCTCTTTCCATAGCCCAATTCTCACTTTCCAAACACTTTCTTTCATCAAAATCAAAAGCACACAGGATCCTTAAAATGGGTGATAATGCGAATCAAGTGCTGTGATAATACTGGTTTGTTGATCCTCCTGATATCCTGGAGAGTCAGACTCTCAGTCTTACATTTTCCAGACTTGAGAAATGCTCTATCAAATTGCTGTTAGAATAAAAATTGGAAAAAGGATTTTCCAGCCTTATGCTCAATCCTCTCTAGTGTTCTGTCCTTCCAGCTCTCCAGAGCATGCTCTGTAATCCATCGTGCACACTCCTCATCAGTATGCTGAACATTGTGTGCCAGGAAGGGAACTGCTACATAGGAGTTTGTGCAGACTGAGTAAACAGTGGAAGTAAATGCTACTGCACTGACAGCTCAGCTGTGAAAAAACTAACCCTAGGCTGATTTTGCATGGAAGTGTATTGGATTTTCTTTTCATTAGTGTCTTTCCTGAATATCTAAACATTCAACTCACTGCCAACAAACAAAATCTGTTGTTAGAATCTAGGCAAGCTGAATGCAAATTGTTTTCCCCTCACCCTCCTTGTAATTTGTCAGTTCTCAAAATAAATCCAGAGCGACAATGTTTTACTTTTCCCAGGAACATGTCTAAGTGATACAGACACTTTACTGTCAATACCTGTCCTCGTGTATATGCTAGCATAGGTTCCATCATTGCCACTCTCTTCCTGTACTGCAGAGCATTCAGGGCACAGTAATACTGCAGGGATGAAAGGTGCTGCTTTCTTCTTGCATTTGCCACTTCTTTTGCCACTTCTGCCTTAAGCTGAATAAAAAATGATAAAGAGGTTAAGAGAGTGTTACTGTGTATATTTACAGATATAATATGAATATATTTACTCATTATCTTCAAGTTATTTTTAAATCACTCTCATTACAGAACTTCTCCAGGTTAAAATGAAGGATGAGAAACAAAGAAAGCAAATTGAAACCCCAAAGCAAGTACTTCAAGCCCTTTTCTGTCAGGATATTTAAGCATTTGGGGAGCACCTGTGACTACAAACTACATAACTAGCACCACTAAAAATCTGCATCAGATCTCTGTGCAAGAAATTTATTTGCAGCTGAGATCACAACACAAGTGTGCAGGTGCAGAATTCAGAGGTGAATAATTCACAGCACGCTATATCACATTGTGTTCCATAAGGCATTTCCTTTCAAGGACCATCCTGTAGAAGGGATTCACTCTCAGGACAGGGCCAGGCACACATTTTTTGACAAAGGGATGTATTTTACAATAGCAGATCAGTGGGCAAAGAAGGAATGTAGAGCAATCCTACCAAGAGAGTTATGTGCGCTGTTTAGTGGAATGACAGTCCTTACAGAGTAATTTACCAGGAAGGTGCATGTGAAGAAATGGAATGCTTTAGGAACAGCAGACACAAGGCTTCATGTCAGTTCACAATGAATTGTCCTCAGTGATACTGCATCACCACCTCAGCTGTACAACAGTAGGCCTATACAAAGCTATTTATAGTCCCTTGGATTACCTCTATCTGAAAAGCTCCCATGGATCTGAAGGGCTCTAGTTGAGCACAATATTTGATCACTTGCCTAACTTGGAGAAAACAGGTGTAGCTGCTGAGTTGATGTTTAAAAGCTTTGTGCCTGCTTGGAAATGAAATCACAAGTATTCTTGAGCTACTGCGAATTTAAGCAATGAACTCTCCAAAGTTCACAATGAACAATGATGCAGACAGAATGGCTGATGAAAACATTTCATTTTCTCTTTCACATTTGTTACCTTTTCATTTTCTTTCCTTTTCGGTAACCTGCTATACTTTGCCATGGACACGTCATGTTCTGTAGACAAGGAATATTGTTTTTTTAGAAATGTGATGTGTGTGCGCACAGATTAAACATGTCTTCTGTGCTCTAACAGCTACATATGAATAGAAACAAACAAAACAGGGACACATACCGTTGCTAGCAAGGCCAAAGAGATCCTTCAGTGTGCTTACTTCTGGAAAAGAGAAATCAAATATTCAAAGTAAAACCAGCTGTTAAGACTTTGTTCAACTGAGACCATTTATGGTGCATTACTGCCCAAGTCACTCCAGCCTTTTCACAGCAGAGATGTATACATTGTGCCTGACTTGAAAATGCTAAACCAGATCAACTGCTAGAGAAATGAATAGGCAGATAGCAAATTAAGGGTGGAGTGAGTTTATTTTATTGAGCAAGTTGTCACTACGAAAAAGATGCCTTATCTGCCTGTGTCATTTCTCCAAAGAAGCACCGTTTTAGTATGTTTTTTCTGACAAAAGGCCCACCACTATCATAAAAGATCAGCAGTTCTGAACAGACAGTGCTTATATGATACTGAGAAATTTAAGATCCAGAGATGTATGAACTAAAGCCTTTTTCCTGTGCATGAAACTTCCTCAGTGTGGAACATTTTTTGCTAAGCTGCTCTTTGAAAACAAATATGTATCTAACACACCTGACTGCTGGCTGTGATGCTTGCATTACAAACCCTAGCCACGAGTTTCTGATATAGCTAGAGAGAAGACAAACTAAACAGGCAACTTAACTTCACAAGTGTTGGGCACAAGCTACTCTTAGTGTCCCCACCAACATATGCTGCAACTGGCAAAACTCTCTCAAAAAGCTACAAAGAAAGCACATTTACAAGAACAGACATTATGCAACTGTGAAAATACCAAGGGGAAATTGTAGGATGTCATCATGGTCTCTGATTATTTTTAACACCCAACTCATTAATCAGTTTCACTCCACTTTTTTTCCCCAGAATGCTTCATTATGACTCAAATGCAGAAAGAGAGAATGTTTCTCCACTTGTAACTAACTTGTATCTAAAGGTTTCTACAGTATTCAATGTACAGATGTAACAGGATCAAAAGTAAAAACAGCAACACAGTTATTCTTTCTTGCTTCCTTGTTTAATCCCTCTATGAGATTCCAAAATGGCCAGGTCTCTACTAAAAATGCTGTTCTACAGAGTGCATTAGAAAAAAATGGATGCTGTGATGGATAGAATCTTTTAAAAAACTGACAATCCAGGGAAGTTGAAGAAACTTTTGTTTTTTGTCATGCAGCAGCTGAAGCTTTGGTTGCAGGCTTGATATGCATTTTCATAACTTTTTTTAATGAACAAGAGGGAAGAACCCATAAATATGGGAACAGAATTACTATCTCTGAGGCCACATTAAAGAGGTGGGGAAGTGTTTATAGAATCAACATCTTAGCATCCAAATCCTGCTGTATATTTGATAGTACATGATAAACAATGTATTCATTAACAGACACCTGGATGTCTTCACAATTTCCAATCAGATACTCTAAGGAACTTCAACCAGTCATTATTTTCCTGTAGTTGTTTTGTCTCCCATCAAAATGATGTCTACAAGAAGGAGAGAAGTGAGACCTTGACAAGTGAAATGAGCAGTGGGCTTAAAACAAAAAAAAAAGAAAAGAAAGAAAGAAATGCTGCTCTAAAAACTAACATTTCAGTTGCATAAGTAGGTAAGAGTGTCCTTGACCTTGAATATGAGCTTGTTTCTTTTGAAATGACATCAAATGCTTGCATTACTGCCTCACTGTTTAAGTAATGAATTTCCAAATTCATGAAATCAGGTAACTTGGAACTACCCTTGCATGGCAAGGATTTAAAGAGGACTGATTCCTTAAAAAAGAGGGAATATACTATGCTCTGAAGTTAAAACAACATTCTTGCTTATGCTTGTCAAACAGTCCCAAACTTCTGAAGTGGGATAAATACTGTTTGCAAGCCCAATTCACAGCTAAATTTCCCTTCTGGCAATTATAACATCAATGACTTCAGTGAAATTACATTGGTGTAAAAGCACAGTGACCCAACAAAGAACAAAGCTGTGTATTTTTAGACTTGCACCATATGGTGCATAAAATGTTATGCGGTGAACTTGAACTGGTTTTGTCTGAGTAAAAGCATGCACCTGTCAATGACATTCTGTAGCAGAAAAAAAAAGTAAAAACTTTTCTGTGAATCATCAAAGAACAAATTAATACATGGCATTATGTCTCAGTTTATGATGAAATAAACAAGAAGGAACACATGAGGAAAACTGAAACTCTGAATAAAATTTACCTGTGAGATCCTTTTCTCGAAATTGTATTATTGGAAGAACCATTGTATCTGCAAGCTGTTTTGCCAGTTCAGAATGAAGAATATTGAGCTGAAACAGAGAAACGTTCTAAGACACAATGTAAATAAAAAACCCAAACCACATAGAACACCAAAACACACCAGCCATTTGTGCCCAGCAGATATAATGTATTCCAATGCTTAAAATGCAGGTATCTGAGACAGATGGGGATTTCTCCCTAAATGCTTCATTCCTCCTTGGAATTTCCCAAGGATCCAAGAACTTTTCAGTTCCCACATAACGGATTAGGGCAATTCATTTGACCATTAATTCTAATGCTTAACCTAACAGGATTTAAACTGTAATTATCCTTTATTAACCTTTTTTTGTTAAGTCTCTATGCCATGGAGTTACAGTCCCACCACCACAACTACAATGTCTCTCCATGAATAAGGGTTACCCAGGACACAATAACAGGGGGCAACCAAAATGAAAGGTCCCATTCAAATATTTTACCTTCACAGCAGTTTCCCATTCCTATTTTTGTAAGTGTTTTAAAGCACCCATGTGACACCACTTAGGATGAAGGCAGGCAAAGCTCTCATGGCAACAGTGGCATGGTAAGAATATGAGATGAGTGCAGGTAGGACAGCTGTCATTCACACTGCTGGAGCACCAGGAGAGTGCCACACACTGGGGTGACATTCTGCCTGTTTGCTTACAGTGTCCTGGAGGCCTCTAGGCAGCCTCATGCAGGAAAGGATGTGTCGTGGGGTAACCTTAGTCAAAAACTCCGGGTACAGAAGGAAGGAGGGTGACCCGGAAATGACGTACCCAAAAGGAGGTATTACAGTTTCCGCCTCCAGAACTCATAAAACCAAGAGACAACCCAGAGAAGGTCTCTTTTAGACTTCCGGCAGACTAAGAACAGATGTTGATCTCTCCCCTCCGCGCCGTCTGGTGAAGTCTGGCCAAGCCACGTGACCTGGGCTGCCGGCCGAGATCGCGTGGAGAGGGAGGGAAGAGGAAGCCCGTGACAGCCTTTGAGTCCCTCACGGCAGCTGCGGACAAGGAAAGCCAGGTGAACTTTGCTCAGCTCCGCCTGAGCCGGGAGGGGCTTTGCCTTCTTGCCCCAGGCTGAGGTGATTCAGCTCAGCCGGCCCGGGCTGGCTCCCTGCGGTACAGTTCAGTGCGAGAGAAAGCTCGGGCCAGCCCTCCTATAGCTCGGAAACAGCCCCGCTGGGCCCCCTGCAGCTGAAGTGTGGCTTGGATGGAGAACTGTGAAGACGAACTCCTCTCCCTCAGCTCAAACGCTGAGCATACTACACTTGAACAACGCGGGCGGAGGTCGTGTGACCATCGCCCGGCCGAAAGACAAATTAACTGTTTTCTTTCAATATCAGGATGGAACTTGAAAACATCCATTTTCCCCCATACAGAAAGAAAAGGAATGGAGATGCTTACAAAAGGTACAACATAAAGACTCTAAGTTAATGAATGTAGCCAAGCCTATATTCAGAGGAGGAGATGAGGAGTGCCTTGAAGCTGAAAATTCTCTTGTAAAGACATGTTGATAAACTCAGCTATAATATACCCTGTAATATATGAACAATGGTCTGAAAGAGTGAAAAAAGGGGGGATGTAATGTTCTAGGTACAAGCAGTGGACTAAGACTCTTGTGTAAAAATTCCTTGCCCCAGGAATAATAGAAGACTTGTGTTGCCAATAAGGAGAAAAGGGGATTTCGTTGCCACTGTAATAGAAATGTTCATCCTCAAAAGAGTACCTCAGCAACCATCATATGCCCATTGTAGTAGTCCTGGGAAAGCTACTGAAGTGGGAAGGGTTTCCAAAACAAGCAGATATTTTTTCCTCCGGGCAGCTGCTTACTGGGAGGCTGACAACCATAGGAACTGTATTTCCTATGAAGAATCAACATGATAGAGCAAGAGAAAACTTCTCTCCCTACTTGAACTGGGAAAAGAACTGTTCCAGAGGTGGTAATTTAACTATAAGTCGAAGTGTTGCCTTTTGTATGGTCAGTGGGAAAGAAATGAAGAAGTGGGGGGGGGGGGGGAAGGTGTTCTAAAGGTTTTGTTCTGATTTCCTGATTATTATTACTCCTGTTTTAAGTCTGTTAAATAAATTCTTTTTATATTCCTTAAAGTATAAACCTACTTTGCCTACTATTAATCCTTATCTCACAACAAAAATCAAGTAATTTTGGTAAGTGTGCTGGCATTTAGCAAAAAACTCAAATAGGCGAATTAAGACCACTACAAAATTGGTGTTTCTGCCTGGTTTCGATTCCCCAAACCTCTAAACCACAACAGGATGAAGTCAGGATTTCCCACTAGGCAACACAATTCAATGCTGATAGAACAGACAACTAAAACGGGGACAAGGGGTAGCTAACACACAGAAAAGGAGGCTGAGCAATGGAGCAGGTTCTCATGAGGGAAAATGTGACTGACAGAAATGAGCAGAGGCTTTCAGCTTTCTGCCCCCAAATGGCACCATTCTCTTGAACCTGGGAAGGAGAAAGTTCTTGTTTTGATCTATTTGGGGTTCACATAAGCAACTACAAGACTTGTGATAACAAATGCTCCTTTCAAGTATCCTGAGAACATACATGCAGCAAGAAAAGCCTAAAGAAAAGTAAACCTTTGGGATTCCTCTCACTACATCATTAGAGTTATCCATGGGCTCCAAAATTTTTAACTTACTTTTTGTCCCACAACCCTCTCTCCTCTCCCAAACAGCAGACCTCAGTACAGCCTTTTGCTTTCTTAATCAAATTTGGAAGTAGACCAACAAGAACAAGACTTTTCTGATGGCACAGCACTGCTCACAGCAGAGAGAGTGATGTGACAAATGAAACCTAAGCAAGAATGACCTAGATACCAAGGCTATATTGAAATGTTATATGGGCAGGTCTAACAAAAGCATTTACAAAGGCTCCCAGTACTTAGCAGAAACCTCCAGGGAGTGGGGGTATGCACCGCACACAGCTTCACTGCCTTCACCACACAGTACTGCAGCCTTCCCCAGACATCTCTGGATTCTGCATGATCTCAGAGCAGCTAAACTGGAGCTTTACCAATTCACAGCTGTCCTGCATCCATACCTGGCAAGTTTCGGCTCAAACGACAGTGTTTAAAGCTTAGAAATGTGTCAGTTTAATATGGAATTAAATAAAAGATTGCCCCAGCCTAGATGACACATCCTGTTTTAGTGTCTTTTTAAGTTCCCTTAGAAAGTTCACCTTTGCTTTGAGGACAGAAAATAAGATGAAGCCACACAAACACCTCTAATCATTATGGAAGGGTGTTATCAAACTTCTTTATCCAGAATTAAATTACTCTAAAACCCAGGCACAAATTAGCCTTCAGTGGGAAGGCTCTGAATCAAAAAGACAGACCCAAAGAAAAACCAGTAATATTCTGTATTGTAAAAAGAGAATATTAGCAATTCAAATTACCTCATCCACAACTTTTGAAAAATAATGGAGGGTGGATATCACTTCTTCATCTCCTTTACCGAAGGCAAAATGCTGGAAATAGAAACACACGTTTGGTCCATAAATCAATAGAGATGAATATAAAATACAACACGTTTTACTACAAAGCCAATGAATATTTCTACAAAATGCAACAAATGATAAAAATAAATGTAAAAAATGAAACTCATTAATATACATTTCTTTTACCCTGCTCTTTTTGTGTTAAATGAATGGATTTTGGACAACACTTAATTCTTATTATACTCATTTTAAAGTCATAGAACTGGAACAAACTGACTTGTATCTTCCTAAGTTTATTAACTCAGATTTTGTACCTTTTTGGGGTTTTTTAATTTGTTTGTTTGGTTCTTTTTTTTTTTTGTAAGATTCTCAGAAATTGCCCAACTCCCTTGAACATCCTGGGGAAATTCACAACTGCCTTCACATGAAATCAAGTAAAGCAAATGTCCTGAGCACTTCCAGACAACACACTATTTACAGACTTCTTCACAAGTGCTGAGGCAGAAATCAAAGTCATGTGCTGAACATACCTGCTTTTCATAGGCAAGAAGCTGCTTCGAAAGCTGTTGTGTGGCAAGACACATTTCATTCTACAAACAAAAATGACATGTTAATAGAAATACTGAAAGGTCCCTAGTGCTGCTGTTACCACTACTTTGTTACCAGCTTCTTGACTGAATCTGAAACTACTTACACACTCAGCTGTGTGCAAACAGCTAGTCCCAAAATACCTGCACAGATGTCCTGCTTTCAGTTAGGACAGAGTTAATTTCTTCTTAGCAGTGGTTACAGTGCTGTGTTTTGGATTCAGAATAAGAATGGTGCTGATAACACACTGATGTTTTGGATTTTTGTGAAGTCATGTTTATCCTAAGTAAAGGGTTTTTTTCCTTGTCTCTTGTTCGGCCAGTGAGTGGCACGCAGAAGAAAGGTTGGGAGGGAGCACAGCTGGGACAGATGACCCAAAAGGACGAAAGGGATATTCCACACTGTGGAACATCAGGCCCAGTAAATAAACTGGGACAAGTTACCCAGAACTGGGGGCCAATCTGGGTTGAGAAGAGAGATTTGGCATCAGTCAGTGGGTGGTGAGCAATCCCAGGGTGTATGACTTTTTTTCCCCTTTTTTATTATCATTATTATTGACCATTTGTTGGAGGTTGGATTTTAGTTTTTTTTTTCCTCAGGAATTTTTTCTCCCATGGGTTGCTAAGACACAAATGACTGAGCTAATTGCTGAGTACTTAAGAGAAACAAAGCACAAGGCTAGGGGCCTTTCTCCTTGGCAGGGTGCGGCAGAATTGCCCCTCATGGAAGCAGGGCTTGACAACGCAAGATTTTAGAGACTGAAAAGCAAGGGCAGGGGGGAAGTCACGCTCTTACTCGGGACCCTAGGAGCTGGACGGTCGGAGCTGCTGTCTGCGGAACCCACAGCCCCCTGAGAAGCCAGCACGGAGCTGCCAGTCTGTCTGCTGTGAGTCTCTGCCCTCTGCCCCATCAGGAGCTGCCTGCCACCAGCCTGTCTCTCCCCCGCTCCTCCTCGCCGCTCCGAGTTTCTTCGCTACGTTGTAGCGGGGCTTCCCCCTGCACGTCGGGACCTCTTACCGTCCCAGCTCCCTGTGTCCGGGGATCCTGCTGCGGCACTGACACCAGCTGCCCCCCAAGGGTCTGTGGAACAAAGGCTCTCCTCCATCCCTCCGTGCCTCGGGCAGCTGCCATCGCCGTGTGCTACCTGAGCTCACGCCGGAGCACCCCCTGCAGCCACCGGGGAATCATCGCACCCAGAGCGCCCCCTGCAGGCTGTGACTGGAACTGCACCAAAAGGGAAAAGGTGCCTGAAGCCGAGCAGGCTGCCACTGGGTTTCTGGTTCTGTTTGCTAGTTAACGTCATAGTTGTTGTTATTTGTTAGCTTTGTTTTAGATAGTAGTAAAGAACTGTTATTCCTATTCCCATATCTTTGCCTGAGAGCCTCTTGATTTCAAATTTATAATAATTCGGAGGGAGAGGGGTTACAATTTCCCATTCCAAGGGAGGCTCCTGCCTTCCTTAACAGACACCTGTCCTTCAAACCAGGACACCATTATTACTGTATTTTACTTTATTTTCAATTATTAAACTGCTTTAATGTCAACATACAAGTTTTACTTTGATTCTCCTCCCCATTCCACTGGGGTGAGGGGGACAGAAATAGGGTTGAGCAAGCCCCAGAAATGGGGCTGGCAGAATTTCCAGCTGGGCTTAAAACATGACAATAGAGAGGCAGTAGTGAGAGGTACATACTTCAGATCTACAGTTTAACTACTTTGAACAGAGCTAAGATTTGGAGTTTGGTTTTAGTCTTGGGTTTCCCCCCACCACAAGAAATTAACAAAACTAGAACAACCTCAAACATGTAGGCTGCCATACCAGCATAAGAATGTTTCATACTGGTTAATCATTTTTCCCCAGAATCTACATCAATAAAGGGAACCAGTAGATATGCCTCCATAATGCATTCATGCTCAGGGAATGTACCAATGTAATTACAGCACTTAAAGTGGCTACAGGAGCACAAACCAGCACATCTCTCTTCTCCTGAAAGTACAAATGCACTTAAGAATTGCTTACACCAGGTAAGATCTGCAGGGAAGGTGTATAATTTTACTTGACAGCTGGAAAAACCAGACAAGCACTTGGATATGTCAATCTTTAATCAATGTATTCCTAGCAGTAGCATATCAACTGTTCTGTCCCTGATTTGTCAACAAGGACTTAAAAACTAGAATAAAAGAGAAAAGGGAAGGGGGTAACTGACATCTGTCTTAACCTCTATCAGATCCTTCTTATCCTCAGTAATGCAGAAAAACAGTAATTTAAGGTTAAGGTTTAAAATTGAATTTAAACTCTTCCTGTCTCTAAATATATAAGGCCATAGAGAGTTTGTAAAATTAGGAGCAAATTTTCTGAACTGCTTAAATAGAACCCTTTATACTAGGGCTGATACAGAAAACTATTAAAACTGGGACAGAGCTTGTGTGCTCCTTTATTGTCCCTTGTCATCTTCAGCAAGCAGAGCCCAGCACAGTGAACTATCTGGGCCAGAGACCCTGAAACACCCTTTGCTTTGGCCTGCTGCCACCCGTGACATACTACATTACAGCGTGATGCTTCCGTACCGCCTGGGCACACCAGGAACAGGGGCTCATATGGGCAGCAGGGCCCAAACATTCAGTGTTAAAGGGTGCCCAAGTGCTCAGGGGAGAAAAAAAAAGCTAAAAGTAACCAGCCACAGTCTAGGTACCCGCAGCTGCATGTGAGCCCATGACAGGAAAAGCTGAACGAGGTAATTTTGACCATCTTAAAACACCATGGTGATAACACTCACAGGCGGGAGGAGATGGCACAGCAGAGAAGCCTTCCCAGGTACCAACAAGAGTTCAGAGCTGAGATAATGTGGGCCCATGCTCAGATCATGCACACCCCATGACTATTCTCACTTCTCACTGATGGATTAGCCTTATTTCTTGCCTCAGCTCAATAGCAATAAGCACTACACTTTCACACAGCGACGCCAATGATTCCTGTAAGATTTGCAGGTTGGTTATGCAGATTACGTAGTTTTTAAAATGAAAAAGCTTTACACAAACACTTGGTATTTAAGCATTTCCCAAGCCAGAGGATGGAAAAGGATGTTCTGCCTTAAACTAAAAAACAAACCTTGTTAAGGGCTCAGGAACGGATAGGAATGAGCCTAAATTATCTGCCCCCAAGCAGTAAGAACACTAGAGAGATGTTGAAGGTTGGATCTGGTTCTTTTCCTCAGGAATTTTTCTCCCATGGGTTGCTAGGACACAAATGACTGTGTACTTAAGAGAAACAAAGCACAAGGGTAGAGCCTTTCTCCTTGGCAGGGTGGGGCAAAATTGCCCCTCACGGAAGCAGAGCCTAGTAACTCGAGATTTAGAGAGACTGAAAAGCAAGGGCAGGGGGGAGGTCACGCCCTCTTGCTCGGGACCCTCGGAGCTGGACGGTCGGAGCTGCTGTCTGCTGAACCCACGGCCCCTGAGAAGCCAGCGCGGAGCTGCCGGTCTGTCTGCTGTGAGTCTCTGCCCTCTGCCCCATCTGGAGCCGACCTGCCTGCCACCAGCCCGCTTTTCTCCGCTACATTGTAGCGGGGTTTTTCCCTGCACGTCGAGACCCCTTACCGTCCCAGCTCCCTGTGTCCCGGGATCCTGCTGTTGCACTGACACCAGCTGCCCCCCGAGAGTCTGTGGAGCAAGGGCTCTCCTCCATCCCTCCGTGCTTTGGGCAGTCGCCATTCGCCGTGTGCTACCTAAGCTCACGCCGGAGCGCCCCCTGCAGGCACCGGGGAATCACTGCACCCAGAGCGCCCCTGCAGGCTGTGACTGGAACTGCACCAAAGGGAAAAGGTGCCTGAAGCCGAGCAGGCTGCCACTGGGTTTCTAGTTCTGTTTGTTGGTCAACGTTATAGTTGTTGTTATTTGTTATCCTTTGTTTTAGATAGTAGTAAAGAACTGTTATTCCTATTCCCATATCTTTGCCTGAGAGCCTCTTGATTTCAAATTTATAATAATTCAGAGGGAGAGGAGTTACAGTTTCCCATCCCAAGGGAAGCTCCTGCCTTCCTTAACAGACACCTGTCCTTCAAACCAGGACAAGAGACTATGCCACCTTCAAAGTGGGAGCTAGCAAGCAATGAGTTTATGGCAGGGAGGACAGGACTCCCTGCAAGTATACAGAACACATTAAAAGGGTTTGTTTGCATTCATGTGGGAAGAAATTAAGATTACAAAAAGAAGCAGAGGTTCTCAGACCTGGCATCTTTTTCATAAACAACCTCAAAGGTAGTCTTTTGCAGTTCTTACCCAGCTCTAAGCCCTCACACAGTGACTGTGATGCCACCTGTAAGTTGTACAGCTGGATCAGGGTGAGAGAAATATTTTGAAATAAACCTAGTATCAGAAACATGCCTGTTTTTCCCCTGTTTGTTTCAATTTACTTATTCCAGCAAAGTCTGCAGTTTCATGATCTGCTCTGAACCTGGAAAATACATGCTTCTGGCTAAAATTTGCTAACACTAAAAGAAGCTTCAGAATAATGGGCTGATAAAAACAAACAAACAAACAAAATCTCCAATCCCAAAAAACCCTGGCTGAAGACATCCTGTTCTTCCGTGTTAGCCATCCACAAAGCTTCTACCAGTTTGGTTTTTAGACTCCATCCTCAATTCCCTCACTTAATATTCAAAGGGCATCATCACTCATCTGTGTGGGGCAGTTTGAAGATGGGCAATGTAAAGAGGTGTGCAGAAGAAGCATCTTCCAGTGATCACCACTCCCCATGAGTAGTCTCCAGTATGTGACAGGATAATGGGGAAATGCATAAACCCAGAGGATCTCAAAGGGGTGTAAATTAACAACACCTTATCAAGTATTCAGTCAGGTGACAATAGTTAATTACAGACCCCAAGGAGACATTCAGAGCCTGCTACTCCAGATACAGGACAAATTGAGAGATGTACCTGACACAAAACTTACTTTGGGATTTTAGGCTGATTTGGGTACAACAGTTCCATGCATTACTCACAACCCACTGCTGCCAGCTGGTCACATTTGTCATTTATTGGCTCAGTTCATTGTGTCAGAACACCAGAAACTTGTTACTCAATTCCTACCCATGTGGAAGAGTTAATCCTGGGTCCTTCATCCTCCTTCCCAACCCCTGCCAGACTGTTCCTGTTAGAGGTACAAAATCATTCATTGTATCATTTGGGGGAAAAAAGCCCAAACAAAAAATCAAAACAAAACAAAACAGACACACACCCAGAAGCTGTAAACAAATCAAGTTAAGCTAGCAAGTTGAAACAGCCCACTGCATAAGGAACAGGAAGCAGGCAAAGTGCTCTGCTGACCTAGTGGTAATACTGCATTGCTAAGCACACTAATCTGGGAAAGTTTGGTTTAATCCTCCTCCCATTTCTTCCTAATCAGCCTTTTCCCCTCCCCCTGCCCTGCTGCCATTCAGTTCCAAGACTTAGAAGTTATTTGCATTGCTTCAGTTGACAGATCCACTAAATTCAGGCAAATTATTTTAACAGATTTTAATCTATTTCCAAGGCATTTTCCCATGGATACAGCAACATTGATTTCCTTTGTCCTGAAGTGACTGCAATTCAACACAACACAGCAAAAGGAAAACTACAATACATTCCTGACTCCACATCTCTTCCACAGTACCTTGACATTTCAAGATTCATCATGCATTTATGGAGTGGGAGAGCTATCAACGTAACGATATATCAAGCAAAAACTCAATAAAATCCTGAACAGAACCTGAAGCCTTGTAAATGAAGGCAAACTTAACCAGTACTGGGCCTTGCAAATACATTCATTTGCACCAGATGGTTTTACTTAACAGTGAAAACATCTCTGCAGCATTCATGTAAAAACAAGTGTACCAGAAGGAAGAAAAGACCATATGTAAATAAGTATAATGAAATCAGTGGTGATTACAGATGTGCTGACTTTTTCTCCCTTTTTTTTTTAACCCTGGCTTGCATGATAGCCCTAGGAATAGATTCCTCTAGGTCCAAATGGATAAGGTAATGGAAGTGGTGTCTTGAATTTAGCATTAATCTACCAGAAATGAAAACCAGCTAGTTTAAAAAATATTGTTTCATTCTCAAGTTACTTCAATACCTGATCCAGCCTTCAAAGAAGTCAGCAGGAAAAAAAGTCCAGCTTATTTTCTGAGCGTGTCCAGAGTAAAGGCATGTGGTTGATTCGACCTTCTCCATTATCACTTTTATTCACTAAGCTGTTCATATCATCAGGAAAGACTGACTTTTCCATAACCTCATTGTAATAAAATATCTATGCCATTGACGATTTCCCAGTGAGGCAGTCCATCCATTTTTAGGATCTCCATATTTTTCCAAAACAAACTCTCAGGACTAACCTGCTGAAATCCAAAGATATTTCTGTAGACAGTTGTCTAACAGACTACAGATTTGAGGGCATGTAAAGGATTAAGTCAAGCTATAAATTAACTTCTAAAGACACAGAACTATTCCAGCATGCCCAATTCCAATCCCAATATAATGAAGCTTTCTGCAAAGCAACTTTCCTAGGCCAGCTAGAGTTGGCATTTTTAAAACTACAAGTAACTAGCACACAGAACTGCCAAAGGCTGCTTCATATAAACAAGTAAACCACAGGTAAAGGTGTTTATTCATGCACTCTATCGTGCAGAATGACACGTAATAAATTTTGGCTTACATGTGGGAAAACTTCATGCCTCATAAAAGAGGAAAAAGACCCAGGTATGTGGTTGAAGTGGAAGACACAGGAGGTAGTTGCAGCCTGTCCACCCCTTCAGAACTAGGCAACACATTTACCTTCAAAATCAGGCACAGCACAGAAAGAACGGGGTCTGGATACAACAGTTTTATGCAGCTCCATTTACATATGCTTATCACCCTACAAAACAGAATTATCCAGCAATCTAGTAAATAGCACAGTCCTACAGGCTTAGGTTTGCATATTAAATGGCTTGGAAACATGAACCCAGAGTTGCAGAAGCTAAGTCTCACCAGGGTGCTCAGGCTGCACAGCACTTCACAAGATCAGGCTAACATGGCGTGCCCTGGTGCTGATTCACAGCATAGCATTTCATCCTTACAAATGGAACAGTTCAGCAAAGGATCATCCAATAGCTCCAAGTAACAGAAGACAACAGTAAAAGCTCTGCTGAAAAACACCAAAAGCAGCGACAACAGGACGGTTAGCTCAGTACAGAAAGAATCTCTTCTGTCAAAACAATTACTATCAGCAGGGTATCCATACATTTATGATGCCTCAGATCTCCAGATCCTCCTCAGCACGTGTCCTGGATTAGTGAGGAGGGGTCAAAATCTAGGAAGTGACCTATGCTGCAGGAAGGGATATAACTTCCTTCCTGGGAGAGAGAGCCAGTAGCTAGGTAGTTTTAAGGATTGATGTGTAGGTGAACCAATTAAAAAGTTGATCTGCCTTTGAGAAAAAAATCCTATATAAGCAGAGACCCTCTGAGCCTCTTCCTCTTTGGACCTGCTGCTGTGTTGAGAGGAGCATCTCCTGCTTCTCTCCCGGGTAAGCCCCCTGCCTCCTTCCAAAGGAGGGAGGGGGGGGAAGGGGGGTTTAGGGTGGCTGTGCCCCTGCAGCTGGGCATGGGGGAGGAACCAGATGGAATTTTCAGCAGATACAGCTCAGCCAGTGTGTCAGCTACATGAGACAGGAACAGGCCCCTGCTCCAGGCCAGGCAAGGACTGGGCCAGATTCCATCCAGTTCGAGCCAGGCCCTGCCCTGTCACCCCAGGCCCAGATGGCCCCACTAGGCCGAGCCAGCTTTGCAGAGCCAGGCCACAGAGACTCTGAGAGCTTCTGCCATCCAGCTCAGGCCTTTTCAAACAGCCCAGCAGGGAGCACGTGATCATCACACTGCCAGAGAGAGAGATTAACTCTATCCATGCCTGGACTAAACTTACAGACACCCATCATTCCTTGCAGAGAGAGAGGAACGAGTGAGGACATCTACATAAATGCAGCATAGAGACTTTACAGTCAGTGAGGAAAGCAGAACCAATGCCTAGAGGGAGGTGTATGAAAAGTGCTTCGAGAGTGAAGCTGAAAATTCTTTTGGAGAACCATGGTTGGGGACTGAGCTAATAAATTCCCTGTAATATATGAAGATATAGTCCAAAGGGGGAATGTGAGGTTCTAATTGCAGCCAATGAACTGAAATACCTGGGTAAAGACAAGTAAGTGTTGAAAAAGTACAGCCTGATGAGAAACTAGAACCAAGAGAGAGGAGAGGCTGTGACCCAGAGCCCTGGTCCCGGGGGGAATGCCAGAGAACTTATGTTGTCAGGAGAACCTGGGTTGCTCAACACAGAAGAAGGGATTTTCTTTGTTGCTGCAATTGAGCTGGGCATCCTTAAAACGGGTACCCTGTGGACTGTTCATAACCCACCATAGTGGCTGTGGGAAGGCTACTGGTATGGAAGGGATCCACCATTAATCCGATCTTTCTTCCGGGCAGCGACTGATGGTGAGGCAGAAGACCCATAAAAAACTGTATTTTTCTTACAGAAAATCCATGGTGTAAACAAAAGAGACTTCTCTCCCTAAATGAACTGAAACAAGAACTATTTCTGAGATGTTAAACTGACTAGAGGTCGAAGTGTTGTCTTTTGTGTGTTGTCAGGGAGAAAGAAATGGAGAGGTGGGGAAAGGAGGGGTGGTCTGAGGAGTTTGTCCTGGTTTTTTCTTGGTTTTTTTCTCTGTCTTAGGTATATTAAGTTTCTTTATACTTTATAAAGTTTGAGCCTGCTTTGCCTACTCCTAATCCTCATCTCACAGCAAACATCAGCTAAATTTTGGTAAGTATGCTGGTATTTGGCCAGAACCTTGAATAGGCGAACTGAAAACCACTACAGCACGTTAACTTGCTTCCAAGCAGTGACAACTCTGACTTTATAGGCAGCATTAAACCAAACACTCATGCCTTTGTAAATACATTAGTTCACATGTGGTAGTGTTCTGCTTATCTCTCTCAGCAACGTATGGTGAATATGCCTCAGGAAAGTAAGAGGTATATGATGCAAAATTACAATGACTATGGAATAATAATACACACAGTATTTCACACAAGTCAGTGCTGACAACTGCAATTCATTGCAAATGTTTCTCCCATTCTAACACTCTGCTGAAGTTTCTCTATGTTGAACTAAAAGTTTATGAAATGCTGACTTAATTTTTATTCCTTCAAAACGTTTTAGGAAAAAAAGATCTTATAATTTTAAAAGACAAAACAATTGTTCCCTTAGATATAAAAAGAAAAAAATAAAACTCTATCAGTGCTTACTTGCTAATTAAACAAGAACTCTCAACACTTGGGGTTAGCTATGCAATATAATAAGTATGAAAGTCCATGCATTCCCTAGAGAGCCTGACACCCAACTACTGAGTTACAGCCTACTGAAGGCAATACACAGGAAAATCAAACAAGCAGCACTATTGAAAAATGCAGACATGAGGAATCATGAATTTGCACAGAGAAGTAACACTGTGGCAGGACGTCTATCCCCCCACCTCCTCCTCCTGTGTGTCACAGATAACAGGTGCATAAAGAGATAACCCAAGGGCTCAAAGGCCCAGCAGGGGTCATCTCTGGCACCAGGGGGCTCAAACCTCAGCTAAGAATTTACATCTTAGTCTGGAGGGCTGATGTGGAAAGAGATAAAAGAAAAATTACTGACTTGAGAGTCACAGTTTTTACACTATAAAAGATACACGAGCTAACACTGGGGCAGAAGCCTCTTACACCCTGAAAGTGTTTGAAGTTTCTCCCCAACTCTGGATGTAGCTTTCGTGGTTACTTCTCTGGAGATTGAGGGAAAGGATCTCGATGTGTGCCCCACCAGCAATTGGATGGTAAGATACATTGTATCCTAAGCTTATACTATTTCTTCACTAGCTGTAACTGAAAAAGGTACCATTCTCGTGCACTGTATATTAATCTACTAGTAGACTTTCCTTTTTGTTTTATTCCTGTGTAGTATTGGTTTACTTTAAGTCTTATGTCTGTTAGTTTCCCCGTCTATTAATAAACGATTCATTCTATAATAGACAGAATCAGTCATCATTAAAAGAACTTATGAATGTGAGTGGGTTTTGGGGTGCTAGCTGCCTCAATAAGGTTACTGCCTGCTGCCAGAGTCCTGGGAAAAAGGCAGAGATAATCTAAACTCCCACATCCATTCATGACAAACACTTATGAAGTGCTACCTAAAATAGCTTAATAGATTCAAGCTGTCCTGACACCCATGTAATGTAGTACCTATAAACCGAGACTATTCCATAATTGTCAAAAGTTTCTGTAAGAGTCTGGACATAAAAAGGCAGTGAGCCACAGAGGTTGTTGCTGCTTTGTCTGTGTTCCTCTGGAATCACAAGACAACCGCTCACAGCAACACAGATGCTGAACAGGATCATGCTTCACAATTCCCATGCTGTTCCCTCTCCACATATATCAAGACAACATGTCTTTCTTTTTACTCCTCTTCTGCCACCACTGCCCCTGTATCTACACAGGCTTATCAGGACTCATGAGATGAAATCTCTTTACAATGACAAAATACTGCATCTTACTCTCCTCTTACTTGCTCAACTGTTTATCCCTTCTAATAGTCAGTAAAGACACAAGTCTCCTGAGTTTCCTACAAGCATTTTGCTTCAAGTGAAGATTCCCAGCTCAGACATTTCTAGACCATGATGGAGAACTGGAAATGATAGTAAAGTTCTGAAAACAATTTACTATGACAGTCATCAGGAAGGTAAACTGGGCACACTTTGCTCATACACCATTGCAAGAGTCTCAGCACCGTAAATTAAGCAAATTAAATTTTCTAACAGTCCTTGCTGCTGCATTATAATATTGCTCAGGCAGTAAAACATCCAGACCGACAAACACAACATTCACAGAAATCAGCAGTAATGCCAGATGCAGCATCAGGGCTTACATGCAAGAAGGAAGCACTAAGGAATAAACTCTGTACGGAAGATTTCCTGTATAAGACCACTACTGTGGTAATTACTTGTCCTGGGTTAGGCCAGAGGGGTCAAAATCTAGGAAGTGATCTGTGCTGCAGAAAGGAATACAACTTCCTTCCTGCGAGAGAGAGCCAATAATCAGGTAGTTTTAAGGGTTGATAGGTAAGTAAACCAATTAAAAAGTGATCCGCCTTCGAGGAAAAAACCATATATAAGCAGAGACTCTCTGACGCTCTTGCTCTTTGGACCTGCTGCTGCTGTGTAGAGAGGAGCAGCTCCTGCTTCTCTCGCTGGTAAGGCCCCCCCCACCTCCTTCCGAAGGAGGGATGGGGGGGAGAAGGGAGGTTTTATGGCAGCTGTACTACTGCAGCTGGGCAGGCATGGGGGAGGAAACGATTGGAATTTTCAGCAGATCTAGCTCAGCCAGTGTGCCAGTTACACGAGAGGGAGAGCCAGGCCTTTGCTCTGGGCTAGGCAAGGACCAGGCCGGACTCCATCCAGCTCGGGCCAGGCCCTGCTCTGTCACCCTGGGCCCAGATGGCCCTACCAGGTCGAACCAGCTTGGCAGAGCCAAGCAGAGACTCTGAGAGCGTCTGGCATCCAGCTCGGACTTGTTCAAACAGCCCGGCAAAGAGGACGTGATCTTCACACTGCTGGAGAGAGAGAGACAGAGATTAACTCTCTCCATGCCTGGACTAAACTCACAGACACTCATCTTTCCTCGCAGAGAGAAGAACGAATGAAGACACCTACATAGTGCAGCGCAGAAACTTTACAGTCAGTGAGGAAAGCAGAACTGATACTTACAATGAGGTGCATGGGAAGTTGCTTCAAGAGTGAAACTGAAAATTCTTTTGGAGAACCATAGTTGGGGACTGAGCTAATAAATTCCCTGTAATATATGAAGATATAGTCCAAAGGGGAATGTGAGGTTCTTATTGCAGCCAATAAACTGAAATACCTAAGTACAGACAAGTAAGTGTTGAAAAAGTACAGCCTGATGAGAAACTAGAACCAAGAGAGAGGAGAGGCTGTGACCCAGAGCCCTGGTCCCGGGGAGAATGCTAGAGAACTTGAGTTGTCAGGAGAACCTGTGTTGCTAAGCACAGAAGAAAGGATTTTTCTTTGTTGCTGCAATTAAACTAGGCATCCTTAAAACAAGTACCCTGTGGACTGTTCATAACCCACCATAGTGGCTGTGGGAAGGCTACTGGTGTGGGAGAGATCCACCATTAAGTTAGACTTTACTCCGGGCGGCGGTTAATAGTGAGGCAGAAGACCCATAAAAACTGTATTTTTCTTACAGAAGATCCATAGTGTAAGCAAAAGAAACTTCTCTCCCTGAATGAACTAGAACAAGAGCTGTTTCTGAGGTGGTAAACTGACTGGAGGTCAAAGTGTTGTCTTTTGTATGTTGTCAGGGAGAATGAAATGGAGAGGTGGGGAAGGAGGGGTGGTCTGGGGAGTTTGTTCTGGTTTTTCTTGGGTTTTTTTTTCTTTTTCCCTTTGTCTTAGATATATTAATAAAACTTCTTTGTACTTTATAAAATTTGAGCCTGCTTTGCCTACTCCTAATCCTTATCTCACAACAAGCAATCAAGTAAATTTAGGTAAGTGTGCTGGCATTTAGCCACAAACCTGAATAGGCGAACTGAAAGCACTACATTACTTCAGGGTACCACTGCACAGCTGGGAGATCAACAGCAGGAAGTATAATATGGACTCACATGTGTGTGGTTTATTTGATGAGTATAAAAATGTTTCACTATGCTTTACTGTATTTAATCACATGGGTTTGCCAGATAAACCAAGCTTCACTCCTCGAGTGCTACTTTTGGATCCTGTGACTTCTCCTTAATCAGGGCATCAGGGCAACCTCACTCCTCAAGTGCCACTTTTGGGTCCTGTGACTTCTCCTTAATCAGGGCATCACACACTCCATCTGCCTCCTAGCATCACAACCTCTTTTTCACTAAAGAGCTCCACGTGCAGAAGAGTCACCACATAATCCCATGTGTTTAAAGCAGCTTGAGCTGTCACTTTACAAATTTACTGTCGCTCTGCACTGTTTTGAGACAGTTATATGCATATATCCACATGGTTCATTAACAGCATACAGTTGGTACTAATTGCTACTCCCCTGAGACTTTGCACTGAATCTATTCAGAACCGTTGTTATTTGATCACAAGCTACAGTGGTTTGAATTACATGAAAATCTGAGTTTTCATCACAAGAAACACCAAACTTCTAGTAAGCAAGCTCAAAAAAAGCTTGAAAACATGGTTAAGACATCTGGGAAATGTTAAAGTTCAGAACAAACTATGGAAAAAAACAAAATTGACATTTTTTTAAACTGTCATAAGCTTATGACACTTTCTTTTTGAGGGGGCATAAACCCTGAATTTTCAATACTGGAGACAGGTACAACCCACTGCTGCTTTGTCTGACTGCCATGACTGTGATCCCAGTCATTTTATGGCCATTGCTTTAAAGTAGGTAAGTAACTGTAATTCCTATTTTACAGATATGGAAATCAGAGCAGGGGATGACAGCGACTTTGCAAGGAGAAAATTTGACTTTGCAGAGACAAAATTTAAGTCAGGAAAATAAAAGGGCAAATTCAGAAAGTGGCTTCTCAAGACTCTCAGCTTTTACAGGGTTGATAACACCTCCTAATATGCTGCTATTGAGGCTCACATAACACATCAACAAAAGTACTTTTTCCCTCAAGTTGTGATTAGGCAGCCAAGAAATATCATACGCATTTTTCTTAACTGTCAATTTATGTTTAGTAAGCAATTCAGCATTACCCTTCTATTTCTACATCTCAAAATTGCATCAAACTCCAAAGACCTATTTCAAAGAATATATCCAATATTCACAAGTGACTGAATATTTACATCAAACTAAAGCAGTATTCAGTAAAAAAGTGGCCAAAAAGTGCTGGGAAAATGAAGTGGACTCAGTGGTACTGCAAAATACTGATGGGTAAATGTACTGAGACAATCAGAAGAAAAAGGAAATGTAATTGTGGTGAAACAGAAATGGAGAAGGCTAAAAACCAAGATGGAAAGGAAGAGGCAAAAAAAAGCAGATAAAGCATTTTTTTTTCTTGAATCACAGACCAGAGCAACCGCTTCCTAAAATGACATCCTAAAATGCCATCAGCAGCGGAAAGGGACATGCAGCCCACAAGCTGGACATTGAAAATCAGATTTATCTCCTGATTCCCTTCTTCATCCACTTCAATCCTACCCAGTCTTTGCTGTCAGATTCCTACCACCCAACGTGCCCACGCTCTTTGTTACTCTTAAAGCACAGTCACTCTATCAAAATGCCCATCCCTGACTTTCAGTGCTGTTTTCATGTCACCTCTCAAGCCCTTGGCCATACCCTGCATAATTTCCTACGTGCCTAAGCTGCACTGCAAACCTCTGGTTGCTCTGCATTTGCACAACATCCAGGACTTGAAGACTTTGAAACTCCAAAGCTGGATCTTCCAGGTGTAGGCAGGCAGATCCTGGGCAAATGGTTCTTCCATGTCAAACTATCAGTCACCCAGAGAGCAATCCCACCAAATGGACATATACTGGCAGTAGATTTATAGCTCAACTGATTCCCAGTAATGTAAGAATGAGACACTCTTCAGGGAAATTCAAAATACCCTTGCTCTCTTCATCTCTCTGTGTACTCCGATTTACTGGTTTAAGAATAGAAAAGTTGTTGTTTCTAGTGAACTGAGGAATTTAACCTACATAAATATTTGCAAAGCTTCCATAAGACACCATGCATACCTTTAAAGACCCAAATATGGCATTTTAAAACACCTAATTTTATGCACATGGGAATCAGCTTCACTGAAAATCACTCAGATTTACAGTAACATTTTCCAAAGCACTGGATATAATTTATCTCACAGGTTTTACTTTCAAAGGGATTTAGTCATCTAGGTCATGTAAATACTCTAGCAAATGTAACTTTTTCTGCTCCTGCTCATGTTTTTTTCACGACTACTGTAGGCACTTGACTTTAGTACGATCCAAAGTGCACATCTGCTCTGTAATCAATGGACTTGGGCAGTTCCCTCCATGAGGTGAGTCACAGCATCTAAGTTAGGTGCCTAAAGTCAGTGTGCAGACCTGGGAATTGTGTCTACATTTAGGCAAGCAATTTTGTCAAGGCTGGCCTCCCAATGTACCATAAGGTAAGGACATAGCACAGTTTTACTTTGATTAATTGTTTGGAGACAAGGTAAATGACTTTTTTTTTTTTAATGAATATGACTTTTCTGAGCATCAAGGCAGGAAGAGGTTGAGCTGTCAGATGAAAAACACCCACAACTCCTCTTAAACCACAGAAGGTACATGTACTTAGCAACTTTAGTGTAAATAACAGCATCATAATAGCAGTTTATCTTCTACTCCACATTGAACAAAAGAAATACAAATGAAAAATTACCTGGGCACCATAGACTCGTTGCATTGCCTGAAGCAACTGGTTTGTGTATTCTGTAAGGGTTCCTGCATCTTCTTCAAAGACACTGAGCAAAGAACGAGTCTTCAGTAAAAGAAAAAAAAAAAAAAAAAAAAAAAACGGTTTTTAGTCCTGAGTGGAAATAATAAAAAGAGCCATAAACAACTACAAAGAGATGGTAACAGAAAGTAAAAATCAATCAGAAATAATATGCTCTTGACTTGCACGATTCTGTTTATCCACAATCTCTAAACATGTAGAAATTAGTTCTTTTATTACAGATAGGTAAACTGAGGCACAAGGAGATGAACTGATAAAATGCTATGGCCGCATCCCAACTCCCAGGCTCTTGCTCCTACTAACAGACAGCCCTTCCAACATAATTAGGAATGTAAAAAATCCTGAATATCTTCCTGCTGATGACAGTAATTCAAACCATGTTAAGGACTGGGGGTGAAACACCACTGCTCGCTCACTTTACTTCTCCAGTGTCAGGCTGCATTGAGAGCACCCCTCTGCAGTGAGATAATTTACACTCTGTTATTCACTCCCCACTGTCTTGAGCAACTCTTAACGGGCCACAGCCAAAGCAAGCTGATGTCATTGGCTCAAACCAAACAACTGAGTGTTCATCTCCAACAGGCACACAAGGATATACCCACTCGGAGATACCCTATGCTTTCTTCACTCGGCTAACTCATCCTTGTCAGCAAGCAGGAAGGGGAAGGAAGAACTTGTGTTATCTTAAAGACACAAATTCCCTTGGTTTTGTTTTCCCATCAGAAATAAAGAACTATGTTGCTGATACAGCTTCCGAGATGGGAAAGAAAAGATATTTCAGAATAATTCTGAGCTCCAGAATTTGCTAGATCTTTACAATAATTAAAGAGGAAAGATTGTCCCTTTAACAGAGTCATGATCCATACTTAGTCTTAGCTTTGATAAATCCAATCTATTTGAAGCTAACTGCAAATGTCTCTCCATCTGTACAGCTAACTTATATGACATTAATGAGCTTCATCTGCTTACATGAGGGGCACAGATAAACTGCAGTACTTTCATAGACATGTCAGTCCTGTAAAAGAGGAAGTGCTTTATTTATCCCCCATTACAGGAATCTCTAATGTACCTGCAGTATCCAGGTTTGAATTCAGGAAATTTATTTTCAAAGTTTTAAGATACTCCATTATTTTAACAGAAGGCACATACATTTTTCCAAGGCATTTTTTTCTTCTCTGCAAAACTAGCTGCCCAGACTCTCTTTGTCCTGGAAAACTCAATATCAGCATCCTTCAAGAATCCTGGCCTATTATTAACTATCATTTCATCTCTGCTCAGAAGTATCTAAGCCAGAAACTAGTGCTGCTCAGCAGTTAAAATACATGACCTGTGAGTTGGGCTTTGGGTTCTCTTCAGTACCTTCTTACTCTGAGTAACTTTAAAAGCTCTCAGTTGACTCTGCTGATGTGCCAAGCTGCTACAACACTTCCTACCGGAGAGAGTTTGGGAAGCTAGTTTGAGATCACAGCATGTAAGGGAATACGCACTGCAAAGTATTGTTTTCAAATAAAGAGAAGGTAAAAACCAGAGAATGGAGAGAAGTCCAAGTCAATGAAATGGATACCAGGAACCCAAATGTTTAAAGGACCTTTGTACAGAGCTTCCCTGTAAGGACAGCAGCACAATTTTGAGAGTTTTCCACATTATTTCAGTAACTGAAAATATCTTGATTTTCAAAAATATGAGGATTCAAATGATTTATCTTCAATTACGTACTAAAACAAGCAAAATAATGTCAACAAAGTATCTTGTGTCTATACAGCGGTCAACTGCCTTGTTTTGTGTTACAATGGCACATCAAAAGTACAGGGTTCAAAGATAGTTAAAAAATATATCTGGGGAAAGCAAAAATTATAAAACTTGACACAATGTTTATCAAGCTAAATCTCAAGCCAAAACTAAAAGGTTACAAAGAAAATGCCTGGAATAGGCTACAAATCACACATTTCTGCATGCTGGAAAAGGTTCCCAAACACAGGAATGTCAGCTACATTCGTAAATCTTACTGAATTTTTGCAGGTTCAGATTATTCATTTGTCTAAATATGGCTTGAGGTAGAACAGTTCCGGGAACCAATTTCTGAAAGTCTTGGCCTCTGTTATTAGCACATTGTTCAAAATTAATAAAAACAATAAATGATTCAGACAGTTTGGAAGTTATTCTTGGAAACTTTCACATTTAAGAATACCATATTAAATCACTGCAACAAATTACCAGAATGTATTTTCTTTGTTGCCGTTTTGACAAATTCTGAAATAGCAGCTAAAGCTGCTGAAATAAACCAGTAATCCAAATATTAAGCTAACATTTAGGAGGCCCTATTATTCACAACATTATTTCAGCTTCTGGAAAGACAGAAATAAATTTTCTCATTTCATGTAAGTACTTCCCTTGATTTTAGCATGACTGCTGACTTAAATTTTTCTATATTTTGTAGCCAAACACCTCAAAATTAAGACATGTCTTATGGCCTCTTTCAGCCAGTGTCTGGAGACAAGTCAAGACAAAAGTACTGTATTGATGGGGAGAGATAAATCAAGTTTCAGAAACCTAATGAAGAAATAACTTTGGCCTAATTCTCCTCGGTCTTGCATGTACATCACATACTTCACACAATTTATACAAAGTGAGGTTATATCCTGATTTCACCAACCCTTTGCACTCCTGTGACTGCACAGAGCAGAAGAGAATCAGGTTTCTTCACACAGGAGTAAATGATCCTGTAAGATGCTTGCTGCTCATTTCTGTGGAACAGGGACTTTTTTGCCTTGATTTTGTGAATCTAAAGCTCCCATCAGTGAAAAAAGTAATAAAAATATAAAAGACTGAAAAAACCCACTCCTTCTTCCTTGCATCAAAAGAATATATTTTAGCAACACTGGGCCATTATAAAAATTAAACAACGTCCCTCCCTCCCAAAGATGTAAAGCTTCAAGAAAAAGCAGTGACCAAATCAAGGCAAATAATGCAGAGGAGATGTTAACAGCCTTCATTTCAGGACACAGGAAACACAACGACCTCCAAATTCAGTTCATTGCATTGTTCAGCTGCTTTCAAAGCCAGTGTTACATTTTTAATCATTGAAGGAAGTGTTGACTGAAGAGGTCAAGTTCTTCAGCTTTAGGACGCAGTGGGGAGGTCAACACTAAAAATGTTACTAACTGTCCATAATAAATCTAGCACATTCTGGTAAACTGTGGAACACAGAAAAGCTCAGGCTGGTAAGGAACTCTGCAGGTCACCTTGCCCAAACCTCTGCTCCAAGCAGGGCTGACTTTGGTGTAACATCAGGTTACTCAACACTTTTTCCAGCCCAGTGTTTAAAATCCCCAAGGATGATTACAAATACGCCACATTAAACACATGATGGAAATCTTTCTTACTAGAATGGGATTTCACAAAATTACAAAAAAACAGGATAAGATGAGGTAATTAAGATAAGACCCAAGGCTCATTAAGTCCTGACAGGTGCACTTCCAATCTTTCCTTCAAAATGTCTCATGACAGACTCTGTAACACCTTGCAGCAACCTGCTCCACAGTTTACCTATTCATTCCTCCTCCTGATCCATCAGCAGACGAATTAGGATTACAACACAGGGCTACCTGGGAGCTGGATCCATGCTGACCCACCCTGCCCTCACTTCTTTCCCTGCTTCACCAGTTACTTCTGTATCTCTCTCTCTGCACCTTGCTTTGTCCCCAAGCGCACCTTCCCCATCCCTCAGTGAAATTTCCACTCTTTCCCCCTCCTGTTCCTTCTCTCTCCCACCCAACCAGCCCCTGAGAACATCACGACATGGCATGTTCCTTGCTGTGGAGCTTCCACAGTCCCGGGGTCCCCTGTGCAGCTGCGGCACATCCCGGCTCCCGGCAGCGGGGCACAGGGCGCTGCACTGGGGCAAAGGAGGAGCGTCCTCCCCTGCCTGCACTTGGGAGGGGAAGGGCAGCGACCGCCTCTCCTCGTTCCTCAGACTCCTTCAGAAGGAGGTCATCCTCGGTGGGATCCGCCTCACTTATCCTCGTGGGAGCTCCTGTATCTGAACTGCGGCCCTTGAGCAGCAGGCACGCTGGCGGTGACACTCCTTCAGCCCATTTTGTCACCGGGGCACAGGTGTCCCTTTCCCTTCGGGGGAAGCCGGCGCACAGAGCCCTGCCCACCTGTCCTTCCCCGACACACCTCGGCTGTTCAGGGCAACCCTTACAGCCACCGAGCGCACACCCGGGTAGACGGGACGGTGCGGGGAAAAAGCCACAGGAGTTTCTCTGAGGGCGGTGAGGAGAGAGGGCGCAGTGCTCCCCGCGCTGGGGGACAGCCCTCGTCCAAGGAGACCCCCAGGAGCAAACTCTGCCTGCTTTTCCCCCGACGAACGCCCCGCGGGACACCAGACCTCCCCCGCGGCCGCAAGGGTGCCGTGTGCCCGCCTCAGCGCATCCCCGACGACTCTGACCGCCGAGCTCGCCCTGACCCACTTCCCCACCCGCCGTGCTGCCGCGCCGCCCCGTCCCCCCGCACCGCCCCGGCACCCCTGTCCCCGCCACGGGACGCTGCTCCCCGACCCTCACCAGCTGTCAGCCCGCCCCGGCCCGGCCGGACCCGCGGGCTGCCCGCCGGCACCGAGCGCTCAGGTGCGTCACACCGACCGACGGCCGGGCTGTCCCGGCAACGGCCGCTACCTGCGGGCTGTCCTGCAGAGCCTCTTCCAGGAGGAGCTTGTCGACGGCAAGCATGTTGGTGCTGCGGCGCGGCGGAGCCGTGGCAGGAGCGGGGTGCGCGGTGCTGGCACGCCCCGGCGGCGGGGCTCGGCGGCGTCCTTCCCTCCCTCTCTCCGTCCCCGCGGGGGCGGCCGCGGCGCTCTGCAGGCAGCGGGCACGGCGGGACGGCTCCGCTGGCAGGGCTGGGGCCGCTCACTCCGCCCAGTTCCCGTCCGCTGGAGGAAGCGAGTCACGGGGAGGCAGTGGGGGGAGGCTTCCTGCCGCCATTAGCTCGGCGGGCAGCGGACGGAGCGCCGAGATGGAGGGCGGCCCGTGCCCTCCTCCCCGCGCGGGTAGCCGGGCGAAGTGGCCTCAGCAGCCCCGGGCCGGGAGAGCAGGGTGCCGGGAGGAGGGATGCAGTAGGGACCATGGTCCCCCCCTCAGCCGAGAGAGACTGTGAGGGTGCGTGGGTGTGATAAAAACCAGGGGAAGATCGCATCCTCCAGCCTCAGCTGTGCTCTCCTCAGGTGCACGGCAGGGACACTTTCTGGGATCAGCACAACCGCTTGCTTATCAGTGACCCTCGTTTGTGGCATCTGCATCTGTCCTTGTCCATGGACCACTCTGCAAATGAAACCGTGGGACCTCGTTGTGCTCTAGACAGGCCAATCCCCACACTGCCATAGCCCAGAACACCATAACCCCGTAACACTTGGGGGGTTAGAAGGGATGCATTTTAAATTACTAGTCCTTCATGTACTGAACTATGTCTTGATGCTATCTTAATTGTGTTGGACAACTCCCAGCATTTGAACATTAATTCGGACACTTAGTTGAACAAAATTAATATTTTCAAAGTAAGCACAGCTTGATCTGTGAGTATTGGATTATGTACATGCTTTTGAAGGGTGTCCATTGCTTTTAGATGCCTTAGCTTCTCCAAAAGCCCAGAGTTGCACATCTTGCAGGGAAGTTGCTCCATTCTTTTCAGCTATTGCTTTTGTTGCTCCAGTGTGCCTTGAGATAAAAATGGAGATACACAAATCCAGAATCCCATTTAAGAAAAAAAAAATAACAACAAACAAAACCCACTTCTGAAGACTTTGGGAAGAATCCTGCCAATCTAACAGAATATGCAAACAAAAATACTGGCTGTAAGATGCTAGTATCTTTGAAGAAATTTCACAATCTTCAGATAACTCACATTGCTGCTCTCCTTTAACAGAAGAAAAACAGTTTTTAAAAATGCAACTTTGTTGTGGTGGTTCCAAGTCCCCAGAAAACCCTTTTCCCCGCCACTAGGAAGCCCGGGGCTGGGGACTCCCCTGAGGCAGAGCCCGGGGTGGTTTGCCCTGTGGATGGGCTGGGCTTCCCAGGGGCTAGCTACCCGGTCCCCAGCTGCCACTCTCCTGTCTTATCATTTTTAGGCCCCAGAACTCTGTACTTGATTGTATTATCCCCTGCCAGTCTTCCCTTCTCCTCCCCCTTCCTTTCCCAGTTGGCTCCTGTCCCCCGATCCCTCCCTGGTTCCTCCCCCGAGCCCATCAGTGATTGGTTTGTAATCCCTCAATAAAGGTCTGATGCAGTAGGTGCCCCAGGTCTTTCACCTGGGTGCCCAGAGGGCTGGCAACATGGCGTTACAGTGTCTCTATTATACCGGGTGAAAGAACCCTCCCACGATACTCCGGCTCATCGGTTACAGTGGCCACCGTAAAGGGAGGTGCAGCCTGCGGCAAGGGGCGTGAGACCCGACAGCAGTGAACCCGCTCAGGTCGGGGACGCTGGCTTGTAAACGCCGTAGGGCTGCAGTCTGAGACCCTGGTGGTCAGCTGGCCGGCCCACGCCAACGGCCACACAGCTTGAGTTGTAAAAGAACTCCAAACACGAATATCAGCCAGCTTTTTGCATCTAAGACTGAAACAGGGGATTTAAGAGTTAAAAACTTAGAGTAGATGAAACAATAAGATTTATTATCCTGTTCTCTAAGGACGGAGGGGAGGCTGAAGAGATAAGGGGGGCCCTTCGAAAGATATCTGGTATCTGTCAAAATGTTGCTGACCTTAGAGTAATAAAAAGGGGCCATCACGGCAAAAGAAAGAACACGTATGTGCAAAACTCGTGGGGTCAAAAATTCACGTGAGGTAGAATCCTCTTACTTCATCCTTTTAAGCCCCCAGACTCAAATTAAGACCACCACCTCAATAAAAGAGACGGATTGCGCAGCAGCCGCAACTGATTTACATACGAAGCAGAGAACAGGTGGGGACAGGTAATAAATATGTATAGGCGTTATAGAATATGCATGCTTTTTGTAGATAAATAGGTGATTAGAAGCTGTAAAAAGGTACGCAGGATTTGAGAAGGTGCTCTCCTCCTCCGTCCGGCGCTGAATAAAATACGTACATACTTTACAACTCTAACAAGTTGTGGAGTCTTTATACCGCGTCTCAAGTCCCAGTGGATTTTTCCACTTCTGTCATTCTTAAGTAATAGCAAACATTTTATATGACAAGGTGATTGCTAATTGTAGTGGTTTCAGTTCGCCTATTCAGGTTTGTGGCTAAATGCCAGCACACTTACCTAAATTTACTTGATTGCTTGTTGTGAGATGAGGATTAGGAGTAGGCAAAGCAGGCTCAAACTTTATAAAGTACAAAGAAGTTTTATTAATATATCTAAGACAAAGGGAAAAGAAAAAAAAAACTAAGAAAAAACCAGAACAAACTCCTCAGACTACCGCTCCTTCCCCACCTCTCCATTTCATTCTCTCTGACAACATACAAAAGACAACACTTCGACCCCCAGTCAGTTTACCACCTCAGAAACAGCTCTTGTTCCAGTTCATTTAGGGAGAGAAGTTTCTTTTGCTTACACTATGGATTTTCTGTAAGAAAAATACAGTTTTTATGGGTCTTCTGCCTCACCATTAACCGCCGCCCGGAGCAAAGTCTAGCTTAATGGTGGATCCCTCCCACACCAGTAGCCTTCCCACAGCCACTACGGTGGGTTATGAACAGTCCACAGGGTACCTGTTTTAAGGATGCCCAGTTCAATTGCAGCAACAAAGAAAATCCCTTCTTCTGTGCTTAGCAACACAGGTTCTCCTGACAACTCAAGTTCTCTAGCATTCTCCCCGGGACCAGGGCTCTGGGTCACAGCCTCTCCTCTCTCTTGGTTTGAGTTTCTCATCAGGCTGTACTTTTCAACACTTACTTGTCTGTACTTAGGTATTTCAGTTCATTGGCTGCAATAAGAACCTCACATCCCCCTTTGGACTATATCTTCATATATTACAGAGAATTTATTAGCTCAGTCCCTAACTATGGTTCTCTAAAAGAGTTTTCAGCTTCACTCTTGAAGCAACTTCCCATGCACCTCCCTGTAGGTATCAGTTCTGCTTTCTTCACTGACTGTAAAGTCTCTGCGCTGCACTATGTCGATGTCCTCACTTGTTCCTCTCTCTGCGAGGAAGGATGGGTGTCTGTGAGTTTAGTCCAGGCATGGAGAGAGTTAATCTCTGTCTCTCTCTCTCTCCGGCAGTGTGAAGATCACGTGCTCTTTGCCGGGCTGTTTGAACAGGTCCGAGCTGAATTCCAGACGCTCTCAAGAGTCTCTGCTTGGTTCGGCCAAGCTGGCTCGGCCTGGTAGGGCCATCTGGGCCCGGGGTGACAGGGCAGGGCCTGGCCCGAGCTGGATGGAGTCCGGCCTGGTCCTTGCCTGGCCTGGCTCTCCCTCTCGTGTAGCTGACACACCGGCTGAGCTGGATCTGCTGAAAATTCCAGTCGTTTCCTCCCCCATTCCCGGCTGCAGCGGCATGGCCGCTCTCAACTTCCCTTCCCCCCCCGGTTTGGAAGGAGGGGGGGGGCGGGGGGGAGGGCTTGGGCCTTACCAGCGAGAGAAGCAGGAGCTGCTCCTCTCTACACAGCAGCAGCAGGTCCAAAGAGCAAGAGCGTCAGAGAGTCTCTGCTTATATATGGTTTTTTCCTCGAAGGCGGATCACTTTTTAATTGGTTTACTTACCTATCAATCCTTAAAACTACCTGATTATTGGCTCTCTCTCGCAGGAAGGAAGTTGTATTCCTTCCTGCAGCACAGATCACTTCCTAGATTTTGACCCCTCTGGCCTAACCCAGGACACTAATAAAGATTGGGGTTTTTCTTTCTGATTAAAAGACTTCTTGCAGATTGGCTGGATGATTGTTTGCTTTAATTATGTATGAGAAAGACCACTGAACCCTGTAATTTTGGCTAAGGTATTGCTGTGTGTCTGACTTTGATTGGTATTGCTTCTGAAGCTCATGATGGGACCTTTAACCCAATGTGCCAAGCCGTAACAGTGGGACTGCTCCACCAGTCCTGAGGCTGGACTCCCTTTTCCAGCCCTTTGAGTAACAACAGAGGTCTCACATTCAGTCCCTTTTCCTGCCTGAATAAAGACACTGAACCATAATAAAAATCTCTAGCTAATACCAAAAATACCAAGGATGATAGTATGTATTTACATAAAGGGAAAATAAAAATAGATACGAATTTATCATAATAATGTTTCAGAGAATTTTAGAATGGTGAAAAGAGGTCAGAGATTTTTTTTCTACAGAATATGAAATAGGGCACCAGTTAGACATTAGGCTAAAGAATCCGTGATCACATCTAAGCCAATTTTGTCAGTCTGCGTTAAGTCTTATTTTTCTTTCATCAGAGGTTTTGAAAATATTATTTGAAATTCATGGAGAACCAGAAAACCATGCTTCATCAGATTTTCTGTATCTGTTAATGTAGCTTCAGGGCATTTTTTAATATTTCCCAAATACTTTAGTAAACAACTCTTGCTTCTTCCTTTCCCCCTCTAGTCTTGAAATAGTTCAGCAACAGCTCTTACCCAATGAGTTGAAGTATTTCCTTCACCAGGAAAGCATTGAGGTGGTTTGTGGTTTTATTTCACATCAGTGCAATAACCTGGAAGGTTTTGTCTTCCTCCTTTTGATGGCTTTGTTTAGTCTGAGGTTCAAGAGTGGAAACCTGTTGTCATTCTGAACTTAAGGACAGTTATTTGCAGAACAGGTTCTACTAGTTGTATTTAAATAAAACAAAAAGCACTTCATTAACTTTCTGAAGGGTGATGCTTTTTACTAGTTGTCGTTCTTTGTTGCATCATTTCTTACACAGCTATAAAAGCTATAAACTTGTCAGAATGCTTATTTATAGGGACCAAAATGTTTTTATTGAAATTTCCCAATACAGTCCAGGTGGTTTTGAATTTTAAAAAATTGCCTATTAGTAATTGAAATTAATTTCCCAATCACTTGGTTTTATTGGGTCTCAATAATTATTCTTGAGTTTTGGTAACTCCAAATAATGTTTCTAAAAGAATTAAAATAACCCACAGTACTACCACCAAACATTTCAACAATTTATTTATACAGCATTAGCAATATTATAAAAAGAATTTAGGTACGTTGTGCATGGGCAGTCCTTTGGGTAGAGGTGTCTCATTCTTTGACACAAGAAAACACAGTTTCTGGGTTTTCTAAGTTTCCATGTTCTATATCCAGGTACTGAATGCAATAGCTAAAAACTCAGCTGCTACAAAAATTCTTTCTAGTGAAAAGCACTCATACAGCCATTTTGGGAACATTGTACATATGGAGAAAGGGAAACAGTAGGCACAGTACCCAGAATCAGTCACCTGAATGCTCAAAAGGCCTGCCACAGCAGCCTGAACTGAGCTGGAGATCACTTCCAGGAAGCAGCCCAATTAATTTGTATGTGTGTATTCTGTAACCTACAGATGACTTGATTATGTTAAGAAAAATGGCTCTTAGAGTGTGAAAACCTAAGGAAAAAACCCTGGAATGGCTACAATTAAGCTGATACATATTGCTTATAAAACTAGTAAGAAATCAGAGCATCAAGTAAAATCAATTAATAATTGAGCATAGAGTATGAAGTAATTCATTACATAAACTAATTGTACTGTTTTTAAAAAAAGATGATGCTTCCTTCCAGCAAAATACTGACTGTAGCCAAATGTTGAGAGAATGATCAATTTTAAAGGAAAGAAAAAGAAAGTTTGAATTCATCTGGAAGTTCAGGATTTGTCTCCTAAACAAATCTCTTAGCAAAATTATATAAAATCTTCCAGTATTACTGTAGGTCCACAGAAACTGGTGCATCTTCAAACCTGGATTTGGGGTTTTACATGGGACAGTCTTGTTCCTGTTTGAGGATGGCCAGGAACATCCCTTGTTAACCAGCCAGTCAAGTCTGGCCATGTGACAGAAAGGACCAGGGTGTGAGGTGGCAGCTGGGACTGTGCCTTCTGCAGGACTGAAGGTCTCAGTGCCACAATTCCAGGTTTGCCCAAGTGCTTTCCCCCCTGACTGCCCAGCACCAGCTCAGGGCTGGAAGCAGCAGTGCCAAGCCTGGATGGTGCTGTGCGTGAGTTAATAAGCCCTGCCAGCTTTAATTGGACTGTGTGGAAACAAGGCAGCTATTGTGCATCCTTAGCCTAATTTATTTCCAAATTTGATAATCCACCCAGTATTAATGGAGAGCTGGCTGTAATTATTTTTTACTGGTTAGACTAGTTACAGAGTAAGTCATACTGCATTGTGTTCTCTTTCTCATATGTTCCATTATAACTTTAAAGAACATATTGCATTATGCTTCCTTTTTGGCTTCATACTTTATACTTTACAAGAAATTTCGGAGCAGTGGTGTGGTAGTCACGTTTGCTAAGTCAGCTGAGTCTATTTATGCGTTTAACAAAGTGTCTCATATTCTTTTTTGTGCTCAGTAACAAATCTTTGAGCTACAGATTACGTGTAATAGACGTGTAATAATTTACCATAAGTTGTGCAGCTTTGTATAAATATATATAAATATATAAATATAGAGGATATGTTATATGATAGTAGCAATAAATTGCTTCAAATGAATACAAGTGAAAGATGTGAAAAAGATTCTTGGTGCTTTCACTACCAGAAGCATCCCAAAACAATTTTTTAATAGTATCTGAATAAATTACTGGTTGAATTAATAATAGGGCATCTGATGCACTGGACATGTCTTGGACACATAGAAAAAGAGTATCTTGTGATTTTGTGTATGACCCATAAGATAATATTGGGCTGAAATAAAATTCCACTGAAATCATTAATTGCTATGTGACCAAGATGTCATGTTCTTTGTTTTAACGTAAAACACATGGCTTTGTTTATTTCCATTAAGCACGTTAGTAATATGCCAAAATGGATATGCACAGATGGACTGGCTGGTGAGATGGATCTAATTAAAACCTCATTGAAGGTGAAGGTTATAACTGCCATCTTTAATTTCACATAATTTAAGGACAGTTAAGTCCCCTCATGTAACCAAGCACAGCAGCAGCCTCCACCCAGATCCAGAATAAAAATATGGTTTCAAATGCTGGAGTCACTGATGGCAATACCAGCCAGAGGTGTTGCCACCACTTCCTCCATGCCTGCCTCTGCCCTGTGCTGCAGGGACTCAGTGTTGCCATGACATTTTGTTTGGGGGCCTCTCTGATGTAGGGTATCTGATTTAACAGTCTGCATTTGCTTTGCAAGAAACAGGAACAATGACAGAGAGGGTAGTTCATTGGAGAATTATGGAATATTTTAAGCTAATTTTTTTTTAATGTTTTTGCAGTGCAAATGTCAATATACAGGCTCCCGCCTCCTTCTTGCTGTGCTTTTTGTGATGTATGTTGCTCCCTAACCTGCTTCAGGTAATGGTCCAATGGAGTTCAGGGCTGTCTGAGGAATGGTGAAAAATCTTTGAGTGAAATACAAGAAGTGACAGAAAGAATAATACAGGTACTTTATCAAAGAAATGTATATCTGGTATGGGTCTGTACATTAAAATAAGAGACATCTAATGCCTGACATGATTATGAAGTACCAACAAATAACCTGTTCAGCATAAAGGTTAACAGAAGTCAGAATACTGCATTTAAATGCAGGCTGGATCTGCAGAAAAGGCTGTCAATTTAGTGTCAGAGGGAACGTGCTTTTGTAGTCTTTGCAACATCAGTACAAATATCAGAAGCAAATGCACTTAATGTCACTGTGTCTAAAGCCAGCTCTTGGTCTAGTTTTTTTATCATGAGATCACATGAACCAATCAGGCCCTGTCCTTTTGTGTTTCCTTCTGAACAACACAATTGAAAAGTTCATGTTGTCTTTATTCTGATCACTCTATTTGATTCACCTTCCCTTGCATATTTCTATGGCTGATTAGGCTAAAAAAGCTGAGTGATAATGTCTTAACATTTATATATAGCAGAACATACCTTAAGGCCTATTAGAAGTCCATGAAAATCTGCCAGCATGATTACATCCTTTTTAGTCTTCCTGTTTTCAGTTTGGACTGTTTGTGTTCTCCATACACAGTGTAGCACAAAGGGGTCTGGATCTATAACTGAGGCTACTGCAGACCACAGAGGCCCCAAACAGCTCTCTGTTGGGAAATGGCCATCTCTGGCTGCACAAACATAAAGTATAAGTGAGCAATCCAGGCCCCATAGACAAGAGTTAGGCCTCTGCTCAAGGTTATTCTCAAGACAGCTGTGGGAAAGGGAGACATGAAAGCTGAAAACAAGCTGCAGGTGTCCAAAGATTAACTTGGCAGAAGAAACTGTTGTTGTAGCCTTCTGATAATAATGTAGTGCTCTAATTAGAGAAAGATCCCGTGTGAAACTTCTGTAAGTAAATAATATTTTGAGCACGTAAAGTAGTATAAGTATGTGCACTGTCCGACAATAAACGAGCTTGATTTATGATTCACATTGGATCTACGTCTTGCTTCTCTCGCCACCAACAGCTCTCCTGCCTGCTTCCCCATTGAGCAGAGCCTGTCTGTGCTGTCCAGGGCACAGGCAGAGCAGGATGCAGTGCTGCAGTAGGATGTAATTTTGTATTTTCAGAGAAAGAGCAAAAACCCCAGAGGATGATACAGAAAGCAATAAGGAAAATCTAGGCAGCACCCCAATGGGCACTGATACCACAATCTGTTTGTTTCCTGCTGGGCAGTGACTCCTCCCAGCAGACTGCCGAGACAATGTCAGGAGCAGAAGTACACAAGCAAGTGCAGTCATACAAGGAAAATGCAGTGCTGCATTGCTGCCAGGCAGCAGGTCTGGGCACCCCCACTGTAGCTCAGCAGGAACCCTCTCACGAGCTCTGTGTTCCTCCACAGTGCTCAGATGCTTCCAGTGTCGCAAGATCAGATGTTTCCAATTTTTCTTCCTGTGGCGGCTACTTAGAAGTTCTTCTGCTGTCTGGAGAAAGCCAAATACTGGAAACCCTTTCCTGTCATATGACTGGACCTGCTGCTGCAAATGAAGGGCTTGCCAGAAAGCTGGAATTCTGCAGCATGTGCACTGAGGCACTCCATCCAGCATTGCTGCTGGAGGCAGTGTTGTCACCATGGCGAGCTGGTGACTTGCTTTAGTAGAGACCAGTGAGGAGTGTGAGGGGAGCAGAGTTGAATCATTATAGGAGAGGTTGCAAGCCACATATTGTCATTGCCCTTTGTAGCTTTGTAGCTCTTGGAGTGTCTTTTCAGAGGTGTGCTGCCCTTACAGCATGGGTGAGAGAGCACAGCCCCTAGGAGCTGACAGCAGGGCCTGACTGCTGCTGTTAGCAAAATAATTCTTCCAGTTGGCAAACCTCTCCTAGTATTTTCCCAGGATAAAAGTCACTGTGAGCAAGGTACAAGCAAGGTGAACTATCTAACAAGGCTGTGGGCAGTTTTTGGGCTATAAACTGCCCACCATATGTGACTGCTCAAGCACCTGAACTTGTGCAGAATTTACCTTGCAGCCGAGAAGCTGCCCTGCCCTTTTGCTTTCCATCACGTGATTTGCTATGCAGGCAGGTGGTTTGTGATCCTGCAGCAATGCCCTATGTTACCTGTGCACTTGACAACCCAGCTCCAGTCCTGCAAACTTAGAAACTTGTGTTTAGCCTGTCAGATTCCTGGAGATTAATCAGGCATATGAATGTTGGCTGGATCAGTAAATAGTTTCCCAGTTCTTTCAAATTCATTTATGGTAACACATTGCTTTACTTTGTTTTTCTTTCACATTTTCAAACCAGAACATTTAGTTCAAGGGTCACATACAGTCATTATCTTTAAATACTCTGTAAACATAAGTGCTGACAAGATCCTAGGTCAGCACATATCTCAGTGAAAACCATGAAGCATGCAGACAGCATGTACTGCAGTCAGAGTGAACAGGATCTGATAATATGCATAGGTTTTTCTTAAAAGGGACCAATGGTTTCTAATTAGTTTTTCACCCTCTCAAATCACACTTTTATGAAATAGCAAAAAGAAAAAAGCCCCAAACAGAAGAGCAGTATCATATCTGTGACTGTGAGAACATGAATAATAATGCAATGGAAAATGTTCTCATCAGTGTTTAAACTAACTTAAATGCTTTGAAAGAAACATGTGACAAAAGAGAAGTTGCCAGAGTTTTTCATCCCTCCCCTGAACAGAACTGCTTGTGCATACAGAATTTCAGAGGTTTTGTTAGATTTGATTTACGCTGCATTGTAGCATTACCAAATGGAGCAATGTTCAGTACTTTGAAAACTAAGTCAAAAAAGAGTGACTTCGTTTCAAATAAGTGTTCTGGTCATTGTTAGGTTTGAGTCCAGATCTCTTCTTGTTTATGCTGTTGTACATTTGGGCTGGTGCTGCCAGCACCTGTGGTTTCACCATGTCACAGCTTTCTAGGGCAGGTTTGCTGCGAGTGGCTACCAGGCTGTCAGCTCCCTGTCAGAGCTTCCCCAACTGACATGTGCTTCTTATTATGAGATGGGAGACATTTGGGATTGGTTGGGAAATGACTGGCCCTTCTCATTCTGGAGGGAAGAGAAAAGCAAGTCCTTGAATCCTAAATGCTCACTGTCAGAAATCAAAGAATTAAATCTCCGCAGCAATTATTTTAAGCTACATTCATAATTTCCACACAATTCCATGCATTTTAGGAGCCCCAAGTCATGAATTTTGAAATTAAATGCATATACTAATAAACAAAATACCAGTGTTTTGGGAGGAATTCCAGGTATATATTAAGGAACAGATGGTTTTGGTGGGTTGCATCCATTTTGCTGTTTAACCTGGAATAAATGAAACTAGATAAAGTATTTAAAGCAGAAATTCCCAAACTGTCCATTTCTGTGTCTCTACCATTTACCTCTACTTGTGGATCCAAAAACTGATTCTGTGTTTAACAAGGAGGAACTGCTTAATCTTTATTAATATAAATGAGAGGAGTCTGTCACCCTTATGTAGGTGCTAAACGGATGTCTCCTATGAGACCATCATGTGAGGACATCTATAGCTCGCTGGTTTTTCTGTCCCGCCCGGCGTTGCCATGACAGATTCCAGCTGGCTATATTTCCAGGAGTGCCCCTATTCCAAGGCACTCTGGCAGCGTCCCATAGACACTTAGCCAGAGAAACTGCGGCCTGCGGTGTGGTGCAGGAACGGTCCAGTTTAGCTATCAGCTGAAGATGAATAACGAGAGGGCCCTTGGAATGCCTTTAATTCTGAGTGGATTTATTGCAGGGTCTTCACACACAGAGGAGAGGCAGGGTCCAAGAGGGCGAGGGGCCCTCAGACACGGCCTTAAGAGTTACTATGTACCACCAATCACCAGGGGGTTTGGGGGAGTATAGGGAAGGCCTAAGGGTATTTGTTCCTATGGGATAGGGAAGGAACGGGGCTCAGGAGATAACAGGGAATAGAACAAAGGCTCTTAGGGGGAGGGAGGAGATGATGGACACTAGCAGTGGCTACTCTAGTTTGTCCTGGGTTAAACCATGGTCACTTCACTTTCCAGGGGTTTCCTATCTCCTTGGAACTTTCTCCACCAGTTATGTTTCTCCTTTTCTAAGTCTTCTCCCCCTGGAGTCTCCAAGGACACATCCACAGCAGCTACATCTCCCCCTTCTGTTTTTCCTAAAAAGGCCCGTTGGATGAAGGATAACAAAAGATTTTTAACACAAGTGAGAACACACAAGGTAATGACGATTGTTAGTAACATCCACAGAATTGAGCGGAGGATTCTGACCCCCCACCCTGAAAGTCCCCACTGGTCCATCAAGTGGTCCAGCCAATCTTTGCCTTCTGTCTTCAGCTGGTGAAGTTGATCTTTCATTTGTTGGAGAGTTTTGTGGATGCTTTGGCTGTTGGAGGATAAGTTCAAGCAGCACATGCCTTCAAACTCTTCACAGCCATGCCCGTGGGCTAGTAAGAGGAAGTCAATAGCTGCTCGGTTCTGGAGCGTTGCTTGCCTGGTGGCTTCTTCATCTTCTAGGAGCTGTGTCAGAGCACTCGAGGTCAGGTTGGCTTGCTTACCCAGCCAGCACTCCAGGTGAGAAAGCTCACCGAGGGCTTTCGCTGCAGCTGCCCAGGGTAGAAAAAGAGAGGCAGCTACCCTTTTTGAAAATGACCACCTGACAACTTCGCTGTCACAATTTGGGTCCAAATCCTGGATTTGCCTTTTGTGTTGCGCCAATTGGGATTTGTTCTGCCAATTCAGGATTTGCGTTTTGTCAGGTGCCAGCAGGGTAAGTTTTCCAGGAGTGCAGGAACCCCCTTTAAGACGAGAAGGTATTCCGGCCCATACTCGGTCTCCACAGATGAGGAATACCCCATTAGGGAGCACTTTGGGATCTTTGATGGAGTTGGACCATGTGATTTCAGTATCATTGCACCATATGGAATCTGAGTAAGACTTTTTATCAATTAGTGAGACATCTTGGTATGGTCCCCTCTTTCGAGAGGGAGAATCTTCCCAATTATATACGGGGCTGAAGTGAGTGCAATAGTGTGGTTTGGCTGACCCCAACAAGTCTAACTCTTGGGGTTTGGAGCTCGCATGAGGAAGGGTCCTCATCCATCTGTCCCAGCTATGGGCTGGGTGAGCTCCTCTGCCCATAGCTTTGAACTCTCTGAAGTCCCCAGGGACTCCGACCAGGCACGTGGACATGGGGTTAGATGCACTATCTAAACTGAGGCACATGCTGTCCTGCTTTAATACTTTTGCTAGTGTCACCCACACATTTTCCTTTGGCTGTTGAGCGAGCCATGGGGACACTCCTGAAAAGGCGAGGGCTAACAGCCACAGAGAGAGATGAGATGTCTCCATTTTCTGGGTTCTCTGGGGGCTCAGGGTTTCCTTCCTTAAAGGAAAGGGAACACACATTAGGGTATTAGGTAATTTTAGAACTTAACTACTTACTAAAAGCATTTCTCATTTTTTCTCCTCCCTCCACGGGGATAGGGTTAGGTTTGGGAAACACACTAGGGAAACGTCTGAGGGGAAAACTCTGAAAAAACAGGGGGTTTAAAAACTGTTTCGTTGCTTCAGTGGATCTCTGTCTTCATCCTTGCAGCGTCTTCTCTTCCACGCCGCTTTGTCTTGCTCTTGTTGTTTGTCTGCATCACTGTTTTCAGGGCTTGCTTCTCGATAGGGTTTGATGTTACGCGCTGGTACCCACATGGGTCCTGCTGAGATAGAAACACAAGCATACCCTCTTCCCCAAACAATAAGTCGATAGGGCCCTTTCACTTGTCCGCTTTCAAGGTCCTTAACCAGCACTTGTGGTTGTTCTTTTAATTTGGCTTGAGTCGAATTAGAAAAATGCCGAAACACGGGGGGGACAGGTTCAGCGAATGAATTGTTTAAAAAGTTGATGGTAAAAAGAGCTTTACAAAGGCACTCTAAAGGTGATAAATTTTCTGTTCCTCTTTGCTGCTGGTTAAGGAGCTTTTTGATGTTCTGGTGGGTGCGTTCTACAATGGATTGACCTGTGGGAGAATGAGGTATGCCAGTAACATGTTTGATTCCCCATTGTTGAAGGAATTCTTTAAACTTGTGGGAAGTGTATGCGGGCCCATTGTCAGTTTTGATTTCTTGTGGTGTCCCCAGCATAGAGAAGGCCATCATGAGATGTTTAGTGACATCTTTTGCTTTCTCACTAGTGTGAGCAGAGGCAAAGACTGCTCCTGAGAAAGTGTCCACAGATACATGCACAAACTTTGACCGTCCAAACTGGGCGACGTGAGTGACATCCATTTGCCAAATCTGGCAACTGTTGAGTCCCCGGGGGTTCACTCCAGGATTTAGGGAGGGGACTTGGTATTTCTGGCAGTTTGAGCAGGTAGCTACTATTGCTCGAGCCTGCTCAAGGGAAAGGTGAAACATTCGCTTAAGAGCTGGGGCATTTTGATGAAAAAACCGGTGGCTGAGTTTGGCTTGTGCAAAGCTATCAGGAACATTGGACATTTGCACTGGCATTGCTAGGGCATCCGCCCTGCGGTTTCCCTCAGCAATGAATCCAGGGAGATCTGTGTGCGATCTCACGTGCATGACATGGAAGGGGTGCTTTCGATGTGACAACAGATACACTAATCTTGAGAGCAACCCAAAGAGTTTTGGGTGGTCTACTTCTTTGAGGAGTGAGTGTTCTGCTCTAGCAGTAATTCTGGCCACATATGCTGAATCTGTGACCAAATTTAGAGGTTCCTGGAATTTCTCAAACACTCTTACAACAGCTGCTAGTTCTGCAATTTGTGGGGATCCTTCTACTACTTGAACTTCAGATTCCCACTCCTGAGTCTCTGGGTCTTTCCAGGTCAGTACTGACTTATGAGAGGACCCTGAGCCATCTGTAAAGACTGTCAGGGCATTTAAAGGTGTTTTACTTTGGAGGAATTTGGGTGCCAAATTGAATTTAGTATTAAAGAGATGGTGTTTCAATTTGTGACCTGTGATTTGGCCTGGATAACTGTCGAGGGCTAGCTGGAGGGGCTCATTGGTCTGGAGTAGTTCTTCTACATCTTTCATTCGCCAAGGAACATAAATCCATGAAAAATCACACCCTGCCAGGGTGCGGAGTCTTTTTCGGGCTCTTTTGATCAGCTGAGCAACCAGTTCTTGTGGTGTTGTAATACTTTTGGAAGGCTGGTGTGGAAAAAAAACCCACTCTATGATGAGAAGTGAATCTTTCAACTTCTCGTCCCATTGAAATATCAGTCCATGTAGGTGTGGTACCTTTCCTAGTATGATGAACCTGAAAGGCAGTTCTGGAGCTGTCCGATGCGCTTGCTTGGAAGAGAGCGCTTGTTGCACTTTAACCAATAGCGTCCTTGGCTTCCGGAGTGATGGAAATTGGCGAGTCCAGACCTTTGCCTCCTTTCAGAAGCTGAAACAAGGGGGCGAGGTCCTCTGTCGTCAGACCTAGCAGAGGACGAACCCATTTGATGGACCCACAGAGCTGGTGTAGGTCCCGTAGGGTCTTGGGGTCGTTCTGGATGACGAGTTGCTGGGGTGCGATGGTTCTTTCGCCGATGCGAATGCCGAGGTACAACCAGGGGCAGGTGTGTTGAATCTTTTCCGATTGAATTTCCATGCCTGAACTTTCAATGGCTTTCACAGTCTCTTTCAGGGTGGTGTCTAGATAGTCTTTTTGAGGGGCACAAACTAATATGTCATCCATGTAGTGAAGAATGATTGCCTTGGGGAAGGCTTTTCGGACAGGTGCGAGGATTTTGGAGACGTACCACTGGCAGAGAACAGGGGCGTTCACCATACCCATTGGTAGTTTTTTCCAGTGATAACGCTTCATTGGGGCTTCCCGGTTGACTGAAGGGACTGAGAAAGCAAAGAGAGGAGCATCACGAGGATTAAGAGGAATACTGAAAAAGCAGTCCTTGATGTCAATGACTACCAAAGGCCACTCTCGGGGGAGCATAGAGGGCGATGGTAGACCTGGCTGCAATGGACCCATTTCTTCTATCACTTTATTGATCTCTTGCAAATCGTGGAGAAGCCTCCACTTGTCCTTTCCGGGTTTGCGTATCACAAAGACAGGGGAGTTCCAAAGACTGTCTGTTGGAACAATGTTGCCTTTGGCAAGCTGTTCTTTGACTAGAGATTCAAGGGCGCTTAATTTTTCCTTGGAGAGGGGCCACTGTTCCACCTTGATGGGTTTATCAGTTTTCCAAGTCAGGGCTGGGGTGGAGCGCCTCTCAGTGGCCCCGATTAAAAATTTGTGGCAGGAGATGGTATTTCTATTCGAGTTCCCCACTGTGAGAGGAGATCCCTGCCCCATAGGGTGAAGCCTGATGGTACCACAAAGGGCTTGACGGAGGCTATGTGACCATCAGGTCCCTCTATGGAGATTGAATTCATGCTCCTCATGGAAGGAGAGGTTCCCCCAATACCAGAAACTGTCCCCACAGAAGGTCTCAGAGCCCAGTGCATTGGCTAATCTGCCTTGGAGATGATGGTAACATCTGCTCCTGTGTCTATCATCCCATCTAGATAAGTTGTGGCTTTTCCATTGGTCAATTTGCAGCTAAGAGTTGGCTTGTCTTCTCCAACCACTTCAGCCCAGTAAGAACACGGGGTTCGGTGCAGTCGAGGAAAATCTCTAGGTATCACTATGGCCTGTGCTACCCAAGTCCATTGTGGAAGAAACCAGGGGGTGTTTGTGCAAGTGACTGTGATCTTGAAATTCATTCCTGGGGACACAGTGTGGATTTCAGGTAACACAAACAGTTCTGGTGGTCCTCTCAACGAGTTTCCCACCACTAGAATGTCAGTTCGAGAGTCGATGTTTCCTGAAACTGAAACTGTGATATGATGGAATGTGGGTTTGGTGAAATGGTTTGCGGTGGCACTCACCACGTTCAGATGCGGGGCCCAGGTGTTCGCAGGTGCTGGTGGTTTCGCTGGGGACACTATGGCAGGGATCGGTGTTGCAGCCTTTAGTTTTGTGTCAGCGCGTGGTGCTGCCCCACACTCGTTGTCTAGTTTCGCTGTGGCTGAGGAGTTTCTGGACCTGTAAACGGCTTGGAAGGATTGTTAATTTTTCGGGGTTTGGGACAGTTCTTTGCAAAATGGTGAGGAGACCCACAATTGAAGCATTTGCGGACGTCTTTATTATTGTCTGCTGTCACAGCAGCACCCACGGTTTTCTTGGGTGCTCCCTTAAATGGAAGTTGTTGGGGGGAAAAGTCTGTTTGTTCAGGTTTTATGTCAGCACAAAGCTCTAGCATTTGAGCAATTGTTGGCTTTGGATTTCGTGGTAAGGTTTGGAGGAGTCTTTTACATTCTATATTTGCATTTTCTTTAGCTAGTGATCTTATGAACTCTTTCTGCAACTGTGGATCTTCTATTTGTTTCATTACTGCCCCTCTTAATCTTTCCACAAAATCGACAAAACTCTCGTCAAGCCTTTGCTTGATTGCAGAATAACTGTCTGAAGGGGCAGCAGAGGAAGGCAGCCACCATAAAGCTCTTTTTGCTGTATTTTTAATATCAACTAGAACTGCTGGTGGCAAGTTAGTGGCTTGGTCTCTAGGTTTGCTCATGTCTCCTTGGCCACAAAGATGATCAATGGTTAAATTTGCTGTTTGGTCATTAACTTTGTAAATTGGTAAAAGTTCTTTTAATTTTTCTTGCCACATTCTTTCCCAGAGCCAGAATTGAGTTTCATTTAGGATACCAGACATCAACGTTTTTATATCATGTGGTACTAGGGTTTGAGTTTCGAAAGTCAGGTTTAACATGTTTTTAAAATATGACGACTGCCACCCGAACTCTTTTGCAATTTTACATATGTCTTTGAGATTTTGAAGGCCCATCGGTTGCCATACAGCATTCTCTCCTTGAGGATTGTATTGAACTGGGGCTGCAAAAATCTCGGTATTTGTGATTTGCTGACTGGTTTCTTGGTGGCATCTTGATTGACTTCCAGGAAGCATTCCCCCCCCCTCCTGCGATAGTTCGGCAGCAGATTGGGGTGGGCTCACGCTACTAGGTATTGCTGAGGCTGGTAGATGTGTGGCAACCACTGCTTTGGCAGCGGCGGCGTTAATTTGAGCCGGGGCTGGGAACGGCGGGAGTCCATGTGCGCCCGCCCCTAGGGGCGGGACGGAGGCAGGCTGGACAGAGTTTACTGTGGTTGCTAGGAAACTGCCTGGGGAGTATGTTGGGGGTGCGGTGGGCGTGGCAGCCGGGAAGAGTGGCAGCTGCGGCGGCGGCGGCAGCGGCGCCGGCAGCGGCAGCGGCAGCGGCAGCAGCAGGGGCAGCGGGGCCGGGGCAGGGGCCAGGGCCAGGGCCGGCGCCGGGGTAGGGGCCGGGGCAGCCCCAGCCGGCTGCAGGCACCCGGGCCATGGCGAGGCGGCGGGCGGCGTCGGGGCAGGGGCCAGCTGGGGCGGCGGCGGCGCCGTTCCCCCCGGCGGCGCCGCTTCGAGCCTCGGCCAGGCAAGCGGCGCTTCCGCGGCTTGTACCGGGGCTTGTGCCGGCGTCAGCCAGGGCCACACAGGCGGCAGCGGCCCGGCTTGCATTCCCATGGCCGCGAACGCCAGCGGCCACGGCGCGGCCCCCCCTCCCCGTGGCTGCAGGGGGTGGGTTCCCAGCGGTGGGCGTTTGCAGCGCTGACGCCATTGATGTAAGTTCCGCCCCTGTAGGAGGAGGAACGGTAACGAACTGCGAATGATGTGGGTAGGTGGGAGGGCTGAGGGAGGTGCCGGGGGCGGGGTTGCCTGGCCACTCGGCCCCGCCCGCGCCCTGCGGGCTGGGTCCGGCTCCAGGGACCGCATGGCCGACGCCATCTTGGCCCTTTGTTTCTTTGTGTCCCTGAGGGTTTGAAATTGTGAGAGTTTTGGGTGCTGGAGGGGGCCCGAGGGGGGGCGGGGAGGACTCGGCCGCGGGTTGGTGAAGCTCGGGGGAGGACCGGGGGGTTTGGGGGGGCTCTTGGGGTTTTTTGTCGCTGTTCTCGTGGTCATGCCGCGGTTTTACAAGGGGAGGGGAGGCACGCGCGTTCCGAACTTTTCTCCTTCTCTTCTAAAACTTCACACATTAAAATGAGCAAGGGAAAATACAATCGTAATGAATTATCTCCTGTTTTTGAAAGACGCGTGAGTCTTTCCCCGACCTGATCCCAGAAATCAAGGGATTTTATGGAAGAGAGAGAAACAGAAGGGTGATAGAGAAACACCAACTTTGTAAAACACTTCAAGAGCTTTTTACTGAAAGCTCTATTAGCAGATTTTAAGATGCTTTTAAGTTGGTAATAAACCTCACGTTCAGGACATGATAAGGTCTTACCCATCCTGAAAAATTCTCCCTGCCTGGACAATCCCGAAGTGAAACCCCAGCCCGAAATACTACCTGTGTGGACCCTTGAACTTGATCCCTTGCTGTTTCCTGGTTTCCATCGGTGACTGCAGTCCAAAGCAGAGCCTTCAGCTGGTCTGAGCCTTCTGTGGTGTCGAAGGTTTTCAGACCCCCTTTGGAAAGTGCTAATAGAACTTAGCACGTCTTCTGGGTAGCAGCTTCCAACGGGTGAACTCCTGACCACAGGGTGGACAGGGACACTCTTCTGGGGCTTGAGTTCTTCTCAAGACCAGGCGTTGGGCGCCACTTATAGCTCGCTGGTTTTTCTGTCCAGCCCGGCGTTGCCACGACAGATTCCAGCTGGCTATATTTCCAGGAGTGCCCCTATTCCAAGGCACTCTGGCAGCGTCCCATAGACACTTAGCCAGAGAAACTGCGGCCTGCGGTGTGGTGCAGGAACGGTCCAGTTTAGCTATCAGCTGAAGATGAATAACGAGAGGGCCCTTGGAATGCCTTTAATTCTGAGTGGATTTATTGCAGGGTCTTCACATACAGAGGAGAGGCAGGGTCCAAGAGGGCGAGGGGCCCTCAGACACGGCCTTAAGAGTTACTATGTACCACCAATCACCAGGGGGTTTGGGGGAGTATAGGGAAGGCCTAAGGGTATTTGTTCCTATGGGATAGGGAAGGAACGGGGCTCAGGAGATAACAGGGAATAGAACAAAGGCTCTTAGGGGGAGGGAGGAGATGATGGACACTAGCAGTGGCTACTCTAGTTTGTCCTGGGTTAAACCATGGTCACTTCACTTTCCAGGGGTTTCCTATCTCCTTGGAACTTTCTCCACCAGTTATGTTTCTCCTTTTCTAAGTCTTCTCCCCCTGGAGTCTCCAAGGACACATCCACAGCAGCTACAGACATCATGTAACTACTATTGATTGCTTACAGTTTGCTTTATTTCATGAGTACAAATACTCTGCTCTTACAAATATTTGAAATTATGCATACAAGAGCCTTCTTTAAGTGCTTAAAAATTGCTAGTACTTTATCTGTCAAGAACCACATTCTGTGTGTTAAAAGCGGTCAAAGCACAGTATACAGTTGGTATTTGTGGGTGCCTTTTTCTTTTTAATGACCTAACACACACTGCTTCCATGTTGCTAATTGTAAGAACTTCTGTTTACTGTATGCCTAGTATGACAGAAGTTTTGATTAATCAAAATTGTTAGCATCCTCTTGTATTAAACCCATATTTAGATAGAGAGGCGCTGTTTTTATGTACATTTATCTTTTCTTAAACTGGCTGATATTTGCGGAAACAGAATTCTATTGTTTCAATAAAATGGCACATGCAAGTTATGAAAGTCCCAGTCAGTGTGCATTATATATAGCTACTGTAAAAAGACTGGCAAATTTTAGCTTCCCTAGGTTTTCAAAAGCTAAGGTATTAATTAAGCAGAGGTGGATAAATACACAGCTTTGATGAAGACACTTTTTTGTTGTAAGGATGTGTCTGCTGTTTCTATAGTCTGCAGGCACACTGCATACAAAAACAAGGCAGCAACTGTGCTGGTTGGCATCGTTACCAATATAGGGCAAAAGCAATTATTATGTGTGGAAAACTGTAATAGAAATTTATATCAACAACAGAGGAAGAATTGACATCTTAAAAAAGTGCATGAAAATAAAACATAATAAAGAGGGATATCATCTTCCCACGGTACTGCACAAATAAGAGCTATGTGTGCAGAAGGGCCTCTTGAAATAAAAGTGTGGGACTCCAAACAAGAGATTTGCCTTTCTCATACACAGTTCTGAGGCAGAGAGAGTTTCCTCTCATGGATGTAGATCCAGTTGTCTTACACTACTCGAGTATTAATTTAGACTTTTCAAATGGAGCAAGTGTGTTTTAGGTATGTGTGTGCCTGAAGTGATGCACACACGTTGTTTCAAAAAGATGCAGCGTTGCACTGACATCTTCATGACAGCTCAGTATGAAGGTCCTTTCTCTAGCATTTTGCCAATTTTTCATCTTTTCGTTTTGTGATCCTGTCTTTGCAAAAGCTGATTTAGCTGTATCTTGCAAATTATTTTATGAAATGAGAGATGGGGAAAGAGATTAATCTGTCTGCATAGTATATTAAAATAAGAAAGTAAGATGCTTTTCTCCTCTGGAATAGATCTTTGGGAGGCTGTTTGTTGTCAGAGATAGTAAAATGAAGCTTGAGTGATCTCAGAGGTAAGAAATACTCTTACTTATCTTCTGTATTTTTGTGAAACCTCTAATAGAAGAATCTAATACATAATATATACCAACCTTTTGGGCACAGAAAGGATTCCAATGTTTCTTAATATCCAATTTAAGCATTTGGCCATTTCACTGATGTGAACAGAGTAGCATTGAATTATGACTTATTTCTTCCCCATGAATTTACCTTTGAAAGTTTTAGTCCTGAACTCCATTTCTACCTTGTGAATCAGCTAAGAATCATATGCCCCATAAGATTTTAAAAACAAAGGGGGTTCAATACTATGGACAATATTATCCAGAATTGTTGCAAAATTAATTGTTATTTATTCTGTCAGAGACTGGGGAGGAGGGGGATGCAGAAATTTCTGTAAAGCTGGCATATCCACTAACAGAATATTCACATTTCTTTGGCACTTATTGGCTGGCCAGAGGGTTCCTTTTTCACTGCTTATGTCTTAGGTTACACTGGTATGTATTCTATCACCATCTTCATGGGATGTTGGGGCCAGGTGGGGCAGTGTTTCCTGATGGCCGCAGAACGTTTTCTAATGGGCCAGTCGTTAGAGCCAGGTGGGGGCACTTTACTTTGCTCATCTTCAACGACTGCAGCTAATGGCCCATCATCTTATTGTGAGATGTCCTGCTCAGGAGGAGGAACCAATGTATCCCTATCTGCATATAAGCTGGGATTTGAAGCACCACAGGCAGCTTTTTCCACTAGATTCCCAGAGGAAGACCAGATCCTTCTACATCACCACTGGACCTTCAGAGGAGAGCTACACCTTTCACAGGATCACTGCTTCAACGAAATCACATCTATCACTCCCAGAGGACTGCAACCACCTTCTAAGTGGACTACTACCAACACCCTGACCGACAGGGTGTCAGGTTGTATTCTGACTCTGTCAGTGTTTTTGTATTATTCCATTTTTTCTATTAAATTGTAGTTCTGACTTTGAGTCTCTCACTGATCTGCTTTCCAACTGCTACAGCTTACTGGATGTTTTAGGAGAAATTGTTGTTTTTGTCTCAATTAATGTCTGATTTGGCCCAATAATGAGAATTTTATTAGTGACTTTCATGAGATCAGGAACAGGTAGATAACTTAAAATCTTGACTTAGGATGAAAGAAAGTCTCTGGTCTTGGCAAATATTCTTTTTTTTGCTTTAAAGTGAGGTATTTAAATCATATTTTTAAGTCTGCCTCCATGGACCATTATAAACCTACATGTTATATGGTTTTATGGGGTTTTTTAATAGAAGGAGGCATAATTTTAATTTAAAATAAATTTTCAAGTAAAATTTTCCACTGTCACTGCAAGGAGAAAGACAAATTGTTTTTCCTCTTAAGTTCTTTCAGTTTGATTCTGTTCCTCACTGTGCTGCCATGATAAATAATGTCATGTGGATCATTTAAGGTTAGGTGGTAGCTGGCCCATCTGTGGGCTACTCACTATGGTGAGCTCAAGGTGAGGCTAGACCAGCTCAGAGGAGTGTGGGGCTGGCAGCTGAAAAACTCCCATGGTGAGTGTGGGCTGCCAGGCAGCCAGAAAAGGGAGAGAGGGGCACGTAGAAAGCTTTTATCACATTTTCTCATTGCTAACAAGGAGTGCAAGTTACTGCATGGATAACAGTAAGTCTGTGATGGGCAAAGCAGTTTGGCTGCTACCTCCATGCAGGGTCCCTGCACTGCTTCTCATATAAGCTTGGTATTACCAGCAAAACCTGGTCTCTAGAATGGGGTTTCTAAATCCTTTCACAAAAAAATCTCTTTCAAGGTATTTTAACTTCCTATTGATCAACTGCCAGAAAATGACAACTTGCTGTCACTGCTGCTAACTAAAGGTGAGGATAGTGGAGATGGCATATTGATTCTTTGGTGTTCATTCTACTGTGAAGGACAAAAAATCAGAAATGGTGTGAGGTGGGGAATTGGGTTTTCAGTGTTTATCCTGATACAAGGAACAAACCACCAACAGCTGAAGTGGGCAGGAGTCAGGCGCAAAGCATACAAAAGTAGGTTCTTCAATTCACATGTGGCTGAGAAGTGGAACAAAGGATGCTCTGAGTGCTAGGGTCTCATATGGGTTCAAGGATTGATGAAATGGGTTCATAGAAGAGAAATATGTTAAGGGTTGCTAAATACATGGCAACCACATGTGCCTCAGGCAGACTGTTACCTGCAAGTGCTGGGAGATGGGAGAGTTTGGGGGCCACATACCATGTCAGTCTCCTATGTTCTGTTCAGCTGTTGTCAGAGACAGGATCCTGAACAAGGTGGATCTTTCCTTTGGCCTGATACAGCTTTTTTTTTTTTGTTCTTGTTAGGCACATCCATTTTATAAATAGCAATGCTATCTCACTGCTTCCTACTTTGGTTTCTCTATTATCTCATCCATTAGCTATTTCTTGTCTTTGTGACTGACAGCAAAGATGAACATTCATTATGTGTCCAGATGGTACCTTGCACAGTTGGGGTCAGACTGGTGTGACCAAGTGCTTTCACAGTATAGCCATTATTAAGAAATAGTGTAGAAACATGGGGGGGTTGTAGGTTTTTTTCTTTTTGTTGCCCTCTGGGTTTTGTTATGATTGTCATTTGGCTTCTGTAACCCAAACCAAATTAGTTAGCCCTTTTTGTTAAGAATGAAATGTTCCCAGCAATGTAGAGATCTTCTCAATGTCTCCCTTTGCCATGTAGTGAGCAACTGCAAGGGCTGTGGAATCATGATACCTTTTACTAATAAGTTCTTGATTTCCCCCCCCTCTTTCTATTAATGTAAATAATTTAGTATCTTGATGTACTGGTCTTTCTTTATTGACATGCAAAACAAACAACCCCTGGTTGACACAAGAGTGCTTTTTTTTTTGTTTGACTAGGGCTTAGACTATTGAATTTTTCAAGAAGAATCATCCTTGCAGGTTTACTGGGAAATTGGGTCGTAACTTTCTGTCCTTTACTGATTAAGTGTTCACAAGCACCATCTATGCTATACCATGATATTTGAAGGAGTCAGTGAAACCTACAAGCCCAGGTTGCCAGCTATAAAACAACAGTGCTGTAGCAAGACTGTAAAACTGTCCAGGGAGAAAAATAATACAAGGTAGCCTGAAAACATGGGAATTAGAGCTTGAAAACAACGGAATTGAGAATCATCCATTAACAAGGTGGTTGCATTGGCAAACTCTGACCACATATTTGCAGTGCAGCTCTTAAAGAGGGCAAGTTTGGTCTAAATGGAACTTCTGTTGTAGATTTGATAAGGGAAAAGTTTATCTCACAGTGCTAACTACTGATGAAGAACTGACAATTTTTTCAGGACCTTTGTGGTTTTGAGAACATCCATGTCTAAGAGACACTGTTCAAAAGGAAATCCTCAGAAGATGCTAATTAGCACTATATTTTTTCTATAAAATCATAGAATATCCTGACTTGGAAGGGACCCACAAGGATCATAAACGTCTAGCTCTAATACTTGCATAAGATGAGATCCAAGCCTTTGTAAGGAATTGTTTGGTTAGAAAGAAATCATGGATGCATAAGGTTTCTGTGTGGATACTTACATAAAAAAGGATTTTGAAAAGTGTACATTATTGTGCAAATAAGGGCTGTTCCCTAATACCCAGAAGTAATGGGTTTTAAAGATCCTTTTCCATAGACTTGCATACCAACTTGACAGACAGATTGTTTGGATTTTAAGCACTCAGACTAGCAAAAATGTCCAAAAGAGGAAAATCACTGGAACTTCAGATTTGGATAATCTCATCAATCAACCTGTTACCCCAGTTGGGTAAAATTTTTGTTGATTTAGGGAAAGAATAACAAAATCCTTTTTTACTACATCTTCTGAAATACTTACAGAAGTTCACATCCATACATCTCCCAGTCTTCCTCAGAGGGGAGGACATACACAGGGTGTGTGATGGCAGGCACCAAGAGTTTGCTGATGCATGAAACACATCAGTCCTTTCCCTCAATGTCAAGTGTTCATTTAATTAGCCTGCTTAGGTGACTGTATTTTGCTATCAGTTATTTTCAGTAATAAAGTGAAATGCTCTGTTTGTGTAAAACACAAAGCTGAAACTAAAGTGTCTTCCCATTTGTAGTAGGAGGCAGCTACAATAGAGCTGCCAAGAGAGAGGCTGACATTACAATCCAGAACAGTATATAGAGGAATACATCACATTTCCTTTAAGTCCCCTGAAACTGCTACAAACTCCAGCTTTGGATGGGTGTGCTGGAAGTTTCTTGCCTTATTGAACTAAATGCAGCCCTTAGTTTGTGCACACAGGGTGCTTGGCTTGTGTGTGATACACTGAACTTGTAGGAGGAGTGAGAGCACTTAGAAGTTACATCACCTTTCTCTCATCCTTAATACCACTGCAGGTTTCTGAACCAGCCTCATATCTTCTCCTTGTGGCCAGGTGTCGTGGGTTGACCCCGGCTAGGTGCCAGGTGCCCACCCAGTCACTCTATCACTCCCTCTCCCACTGGGAGAGGGGAGAGGATAATATTGAAAAAGACTATCAGGGTAAGAAAAGGCAGTTTTATTACAGCGGGGAAAAAATAGAACAAGCAAGCTGAGAGTTGCGCGCGCAAGAGCAGAGGGGAAAACAATCAATCTCTACTTCCCATCAGTAGCAATGTCCGGACACTTTCTGGGAAGCAGGGCTTCAGCACGCGTGACGGTTGTTCAAGGAGGCAAACATGGACCAGCCCTGAGTGCCTCCTCCTCCTCCTCTCTTCCTTCCCTTATATATCTGCGCTGATGTCATATGGTATGGAATATCCCTTTGGCTGACTGGGGTCAGCTGGCCTGCTGGTGTCCCCTCCCAGGATCTTGCCCACCCCCATCCCCTTCAGTGTGGGGAAGGAATGTCAGAGGGACAGCACAGCTTGGCAGTAGCCAAAACACTGCTCTGTTATCAACGCCAGCTACCAAAGCAAAGCACAGCACTGTAAGGGCTGTGTGGTAGATAGGGACAGGCGGACGGAAGATCTCGCGATGTGACGGAAAGCAAGGGCAGCATGGAATCCCCCCTCCCTTCATTCTTGCATGATAAGAGATCACCCGAAGTATGCAACTCCTCCTAATCCCAGTAGTTTTCCACTCCTTACTAACCCTAGCTATCCCACCGTCCACTTTCTGACGTAGTGAAGCCCCCTAGACTATTTAACCTCATGAGATAAGATAATAAACGCCATTTGACCATCCACCACATTGGTGTCTGTGTGTCGGTGGCCCGAGTGGCTCGGGTGAGGCCGAGCTGCCGTGCTGTCGTTCTTGAACCAGGTCGCCTGCCTTCATAGCAGAAGGCAACATAGTGGTGCCGAAACCCGGGAAGAAGAAAGAGTTCGGGCAACGGGATTCACCTGGACAAGACACAGCGGCCGAAGGAGCCAAGCTGACTTCCGGTGGGGGAGACGTCCCCAAAGGACCCACGGTCACTATGGAGACCGTTGCAAAGGTCGTGAGTTTACTTTATAAGCAGTGGGTTATTAAGTGTAAGCTCAAGGATTTTTATATTGCTATTGCAAAACTCCTGGAGCTTGGGGCGATTGAGCGTCCAGCAGAAATATTACACCCAGAGGTGTGGGGGAAATGTACCAATGTTTTAGCAGAGGAAACTAAATCCTCGGGCAGCGGCAAAAGTCTCAAAGCGTGGGGGAAAGTAGAAACGGCTTTACGCCGAGCGCTGGAGCAACAAGAGACTTGGAAAGCTGCACGTGCATGTTTATTAGCTACTCCTAAACTGGGGGTCGGAGCAATAACACAGACCGACCCCGAGAGCGGTCTATCTGAGAGCGGGGGTTTGCGGGGACCGGGCGTGCTTCCCTCCTCCCCGGACCCGAATCCAAACGCCCCGGGGCCCCCAGAAAACCTCCCGACCCTTCCGCCGAGCCCGCCGGATCCACCCCTTCCCGCAGAAACTTCCCAAACGTCTGCGGTTTCCCCATCCGTCCCTCCGCCGCCGGTTAGCGATCCAACGCTGGAAGCGCAGCAATACGCGCGATCTTTTTGGGAGGGACTGGCAACCGAAGCCAGGGAAACCGAGAGGGCAGCTAGAGAAGGAGCGCGGGTGAACCCCTCTCCCCCGCCCTATGCAGTTCAAAATGGCGCGGGCGACCAAGGAGATGGGCGGGGCCAGGGTTTCAGCGGCGGGAACGAGCAACGATTGCGAGTGTTCGCTGCTGCGCATGCGCGGGAAGAGGGAGCTGCAAACGCGCGGGCACGGGAGAGCGGCAGAGAGAGCATGCCCAGTCAAGAGCTGTGCTCAATGCCATTATCAGTTAAAGGAGAGCCCTCCCCTTGCGGGAGGCAGGGCAAGCCCAGGGGGCGGGACCAGCACCACCCCCGGGGGGAGGAGCGGGGCCGGAGCCACAAGAAAAGGCACGGAATCCCGGAAGTGCTCTGGCAGTCGACTTCCGGCTCTGAGTCTGACAACAGCTCCGCTAGCTCTGCTGAGTTATCAGAAACTGACAGGGACACAGAGTCGGAAGAAGCAGAGCTATCACGATTTGAAACGAAAACGAATAAAGTTTTAAATTACGCCGGAAAGCAATCACAATACAAATTCACCGACTGGGGAAAGATAAAAATAGCCTGTGCAGAATGGGTGCCCTCGGCTTCAGTCCATGCTTTCCCGGTGAGAACCACTGGGCAAGACGGAAAGCAGCAACAAATTTATAACCCGATAAACCCCAAAGATATACAAACGATTGTCAAAACAATCTCAGAAAAGGGGATGGATTCCATCATTGTTTCTACTCTCATAGACGGCCTTTTTTGCAATGATAACCTGCTCCCCTTTGACATTAAACAAATAGGTCGCATGATTTTTGATGGGGCAGGAATGATTGTTTTTAAACAGGAATGGACAGACAATTGTATGAACCTATTAGCCCAGTCCTCTGGGGCGGGGCAACCACTGCATGGCTCGAGCTTGTCCAGGCTGACAGGGAAACATGATGAGATGATTACACCTCAGCAGCAAGCTGCACAATTGCGAGCTGAGGAAGTCAAGGCCACAACCCGAGCTGCCAGAGAAGCCATTCGTGCTGCATCTCGTGTGGTAGCTAAGCCTTCACCGTGGTCCACCATAAAGCAAACAGAGAGTGAAAGCTTCACAAAGTTTGTAGACCGCCTACAGGCAGCAGTAGACACCTCTACCCTGCCTGCAGCGGCAAAAGGACCCGTTGTAGCAGACTGCTTGCGGCAACAAAGTAACACTATTACCAAAGAAATCTTGCGCTCCGTTCCAATTGGAGCCAGCCTGGCTGATATGATCAAACATGTAGTTAGGGAAGAACAGCTAACCCTTTTTCAGGCTGCCGTACGTGATCTAACTAGTGCAATGGCATGCTTCAAATGTGGACAGGCAGGCCACATCGCAACAGGCTGTCCCCATAAATCCCAGCCTCCCCCGGCGGGGCCTCCATCTCAAGCGCGCGTGAGAGGGCTCTGTTGGAGCTGCGGGAAGAAGGGACACCTCGCTAAGGAATGCAGATCCCGACCCCGGGGAAACGGGAGGGGGAGGGGGCATGTGGGCCGCACCCAGCCTCCTCCCGCTGCGACTGCAAGGCGGCCCATCTATGCCAACCCCCAGTGGGGTGGGGGGCCCTCATTCCCTATGCCCCCGCAGGAGACAGCCAGTCCTGCACCCACACAAACGGTGCAAATGCAGAGTTTCACAGCACCGCCAGCAGCACCATTGCACCCACTACAGCCACAAGCCGCACTTGTGCCACAGGGTCAGCAGGGGGTGCCCCAGAGCGGAACCCCTGGGTGGGCCTGGCCATGAAAGTAGGGAAAGAACCCCTGATAGTGTGGGGGACATGCCGCCTCTATGGCAGTCAGGATCCCCACGTCATAGGGCTTCAGTTTTTGGGCAGACACGGGTTCAGACTGTACAATTATTCCCCAAGCACATTGGCCACAACATTGGCAAGTTACAGAAGTCCCCCCAGTGAATGGTGTGGGAGGGCCATCCCGGGCGTGGAAAAGCACCCAGTTGGTAGCTATAACACTTCACACAAAAAAGGGACCAGAACAGACAGTGGCAATCTACCCCTACATTCTACAGAACTCTCCACCATTGATAGGAAGGGACATCCTTGCTCTGTTAGGAGTCAGGATGACAAATTTACCATGAGGGCCACTGCAGTTCATCCACCGCTGCCAATTAAATTGACTTGGAAATCATCAGAAATTGTATACGTGGAGCAGTGGCCCCTGTCAGAGCCTCGAATGGCAGCTTTGCTGGAACTGGTTGACCGTGAACTACAAAAGGGTCACATAGAACCCTCCATCAGCCCGTGGAACACCCCTGTATTTGTAATCCCCAAAAAGTTTGGAGAAAGTTACCGCCTCATCCATGACCTAAGAGAAGTAAATAAGACAGCCAGACCCATGGGCCCAGTTCAGACACTGCTGCCCATGAACTCAGCTATCCCCGAAGGCCAGCCATGCGCAGTGCTGGACATTAAAGACTGCTTCTTTTCAATACCTCTGCACCCTGAAGACAAAGAACGTTTTGCTTTTTCTGTCATGTTCCCAAATGGCAATAGACCCAACCTTTGCTTTCAATGGAAAGTATTGCCTCAAGGGTTCGTGGACAGTCCCTCCATATGCCAGATCACCGTGGACAAAGCACTGATGTCAGTCCGACACTCCTATCCCGCTGCAACCATCATTCAATACATGGATGACATCCTCGTCGCTGCACCATCAGCAAGCCAAGTGGATCACTTAGTGTCCACAATCACGGAGACTCTCCAAGCAAACGGCTTCGAGATCATGAGCGCAAAGATCAAGAAAGGACCCTGCGTGACCTTCCTGGGAGTAGGAATCACAAGCTCCTACGTGACACCCCCCAAGGTGAAGGTCCGCCGAGACATCAAGACGCTCCATGACGTGCAGCGCCTCGTGGGATCCCTGCAATGGCTCCGTAACATCGTCCTGATTCCTCCTGAGATCATGGACCCCTTACATGAGCTCCTGAAAGGCAAGCACCCTTGGGAACCCAAACAACTAACGCCGCAAGCAGCGAGCTCTCTTGACTTCATCGAGCATCAGATGTCCACCAGCACCCTTGCCAGATGGAACCCAAGCATGCCGCTTGATTTATATGTCCACTTTACACCGAAGGGAGGAGTGGGAGCACTAGCCCAAGGGCCTTCAGAGAAGTCCCGGCCGATCCAGTGGATAGTCCTTGGAAAACCGGCTCGTGCATTCTCCCCAGGAATCGAATGCATCGCCAACCTCATCACGAAGGGCAGAAAACTTGCCTTGAGACACCTGGGAACCGAGCCGACGAGAATCCACCTTCCCTTCCGCAAGCAGCCAATCACAGAATCAACCACGACACAGGAGCACCTAGCCCTTGCTCTCACAGGCTTCGCAGGAGAAATCTCCTACTCCGCCAAACCACCTTAGACCCAACTACTGACCATTGTGGACATAGACGTGCCGCCAAAGGTCGCGGACCGACCGCTGCCAGGACCGACGGTCTTCACAGACGCTTCCTCCACAACTTCTACTGCAGCGGCGGTGTGGCAGACAGGAGAACAGTGGCACTGCATCAAAGCATGTGACCCCACACTGTCAGTGCAACAGCTGGAGGCAACAGCAGTGGTTTTGGCATGTGGACTCTTCCAAGAAGAACACCTCAACATTGTAACAGACTCTATATTCGTGGCAAGGCTCTGCCTAGCAATGTCAGGACCAGGTGTGTCAACATCTGCAGCAGCTCTAATGCTGGAAGAAGCACTCTCCTCGCGACAGGGCACCGTGTCTGTCATCCACATCAACAGCCACAACCCAGTTAAAGGTTATTTCCAGACCAGCAACGACAAGGCGGACGCCGCAGCAAAGGGAGTGTGGACACTGCAAAAAGCTCGTCAATTACATGAGTCACTCCACATCGGAGCCAAGGCACTGGCGAGGAGATGCGGGATCTCGGCAGCAGACGCAAAACGTAGTGGCCACCTGCCCTCATTGCCAGAAGCTACCCCTATGGTCCAGTGGGATCAACCCAAGAGGTCTCAAGCCCTCAGAAATCTGGCAGTCAGACTTCACTTTATGTCAACTGCTGAAGCCTCGGGCATGGCTTGCAGTGACAGTGGACACTTACAGCGGAGTGATTGTGGCCACGCAACACCTCAAAACTAACTCTAGAGCCACAATTCAGCACTGGCTGACAGCCATGGCGTGGCTTGGCATCCCCAAACAGATTAAAACTGACAATGGTTCCAATTTTATCTCCAAACCAGTGCAGGAATTCGCCTCGAAATGGGGCATCACTCTAGTGCAAGGTATCCCATATAACAGCACTGGGCAGGCCATTGTTGAGCGAGCAAATCAGACCCTGAAAGCCAAGTTAGTAGTACTAGCAAAAGCAGAAGGCTTTGAAAATTCCATTCCCTCAGGGGACCAAGCACGTATACTAGCAACCGCTTTGCTAGCACTGAACCAATTCTCTAGGGAGGATGAAACAAACTGTCCCGCTCAAAAACACTGGGCCACCCAAGCATTAGAGGAGGGCCCACAAGTCATAATTAAAAATGAACTAGGCGAATGGGAATGGGGCTGGAGACTGGTACTCACAGGGCGAGGGTACGCAGCTGTCAAAAAGGAAGGCAAAATCAAGTGGTGTCCACTGAGGTCAGTAAAGCCAGACCTTCAGAATGAGCAGAATGAGACTAATGAAAACTGTGAGTTTCTGTTTGCAGGACATGCTCGTGGGACACCCTCTTAAAGCGTACACCCCTGTTCCAGAGGAAAATGACAGACCTCCAAGCCGTCAAACAGCACCCAAGAGTTCTGTACCGGTGAAACCCAGACGTCAACAGTGTTTTTGTGTGATTTTGCTGTTGGGGCTTGTCACCAGAGGACAAGCCAGTCCAAACCATTACTCTCATCAGCCATTCAGGTGGGTCATGCAACACCTGTCAAATGACAAGGTGCTCAAAGAAACCACCACACTGAATGCCCCATCCTTTGTGATCCGCATTTCCGATCTGTTCCCTGGAAAACCAAAAATAGACCCCTATTCCCCTCATGTTACAAGTATGCATCTATCCTATTGGTGCCCAGCCTCAAACCCAGGGAAGAAGTACTGCAATTATCCGGGGTGGGGATATTGTGGGTACTGGGGCTGTGAAACCATTGTTACAAATGCTGGATCATCAAGACCTGGGTGGGAACCTCAAAAGCCCGATGAATTTTTACAGTTCACCTGGGCTCCAACTGGTTGTAAACAACCTGTCGTCCTTCAGGAAAAATACTATCGAAACTATTATAAAATCCCTAAATCTCAGAGGTGCACTGACTATAACATGACCGTTTTGCAGCCAAATCACCCTAGTTGGGCCACAGGCAGGACGTGGACAGTAGTCATTCAAGGGTCAAAAGAGTGGGTGAATGTGCGAATTATCAAGCTCCAACCCCCTGCATCCCGGGCGGTTGGGCCAAACAAAGTTATTAAAGATGTACTAAAAGGGAAAAACAACCCACTCCAAAGCCTTGCCCACAAAAGTCACTGATACCCTGATCAGTCATGCAGATGCCTCCCAGATAAGTAGTTTAGCCAAGTCTGACTCTGACCCAGTCTTTCGTATGTTAGAAGCTACCTTTCTTTCCCTGAACGAATCCAACCCGAACCTAACTGATTCCTGCTGGCTTTGCTATGATGTCAAACCCCCCTTCTACGAAGGAGTTGCTTTAAATATCCCCTTCAGTTACTCCACAGCCGACTCCCCTCACCAGTGCAGGTGGGATACTCCCCGCAGAGGAATCACCCTGAGTCAAGTCACGGGTCGGGGCAGATGTTTTGGCAATGCAACCTTAGCAAAGAAAGGCAACATCTGCACCAAAGTTGTCAAGCCCAACAGAAAGAATAAGTGGGTGGTTCCATCCGCATCTGGGATGTGGGTTTGTCAGCGATCTGGAGTGAGTCCTTGTGTGTCTCTTGCCAAATTCAATGATTCCACTGACTTTTGTGTCCAAGTTCTAATTGTTCCTAGGGTCCTGTACCATACAGACGAAGAGATGTACCACCTCTTTGAGAAACCCGACCAGCTCCACAAAAGAGCACTGTTAACAGGTGTAACTATTGCAATGCTGCTCAGTCTGGGAGCAGCCGGAACGGCCACAGGTGTCTCAGCTCTTGCGACCCGACACCAAGGACTGTCTCAGCTACAAATGACCATCGATGAGGACTTGCAGAGGATCGAGAAATCCATTTCCTTTCTAGAGAAATCAGTTTCTTCACTCTCAGAAGTGGTCTTGCAGAACAGGCGAGGATTGGACCTCTTGTTCATGCAACAAGGAGGCTTGTGTGCCGCCTTGAAAGAGGAATGCTGCTTTTATGCAGACCACACAGGAGTCGTCAGAGACTCCATGGCAGAGCTCCGAGATAGGCTAGCTCGGAGACAGAAAGACAGGGAAGCCCAACAGAGCTGGTTTGAGTCCTGGTTCAATCAATCACCATGGCTCACCACACTAATTTCCGCCTTGGTAGGTCCATTGGCAATGTTGCTTTTAGTTTTTACCTTTGGACCATGCCTGCTGAACAAACTAGTCACTTTTATCCAGACCCGTCTGGAACGGGCCAACATTCTGTTTTTAGAACATCAACAAATGCTGTAATCCAAACTGTAAACACTGCCAATCGCAAGACTTTTCTAACTTGCCTTGCAAAATCTACTCAGGTATACCAAACCCCTTTTTCCTTGTCAAGTTACTACCTCATACCTCACTTCAATACATGTATCTATGACTACCTCATTCATTTGTGAAAAAAGGGGGGGGGAAGTGTGGTAGATAGGGACAGGCGGACGGAAGATCTCGCGATGTGACGGAAAGCAAGGGCAGCATGGAATCCCCCCTCCCTTCATTCCTGCATGATAAGAGATCACCCGAAGTATGCAACTCCTCCTAATCCCAGTAGTTTTCCACTCCTTACTAACCCTAGCTATCCCACCGTCCCCTTTCTGACATAGTGAAGCCCCCTAGACTATTTAACCTCATGAGATAAGATAATAAACGCCATTTGACCATCCACCACATTGGTGTCTGTGTGTCGGTGGCCCGAGTGGCTGGGGTGAGGCCGGGCTGCCGTGCTGTCGTTCTTGAACCAGGTCGCCTGCCTTCATAGCAGAAGGCAACAGGGCTGTGAGCTTTACCCCAGTCACACCCAATACAATTTCCACCCCTTATTCCATACCATTTGTATCATGCTCAGAAATCCTTTCCTACTCACACATGCAATTTAAGCTACATCCTTAAACCATCCACATAACATTAACTACTATCTCCTGTCCTTTCGCATCCTTCCACATGGTCTCCATTTCCAGCAGAATGTGGGGTCAGGGCAGGAGGAATAGTAAACTTGATTGTCGAGGACTGGCACCATCCCTGTTCATTGTGGCCATTTTCTTGCTCCTTGCTGAAATTCGTTCTTCATCAGCTCGTGTCCCTTATGCTACTTACATCCTGCAACATACAACTTCCAACATACATTATTCTTACCCCCAGGTTAAATCACCTTGGGGTACACACTGGGTCTCCCCATCCTCCCGCATTACCCACCAAGTGCACCCAGGTCCTTGGGCAAAGACAATCCCACAAATGGGTTTGCCCTTCCCCATGGGGGACGCAACCCACACTGACTTCCCCAGCCACTTTCCTATGTGTAGTGCAGGAACCTTGTCTCCCTCCACAGTGTCTAAGGGTTTAGTTTGGGTGGGACCAGGGCGGTTAACAGATCCTCTAGTATTGACTAGCCAAGTGGCTTCTGCCAAGTTCACATCCCAATGCTTCCATGTCCCATTACCTAGTGCCCGTAGCATAGTTTTTAACAGTCCATTATATCTTTCAATCTTCCCAGAGGCCTGTGGGTGATAAGGAATATGATATATCCACTTAATGCCATGCCTCTTTGCCCAGGAGTTAATAAGATTATTTCGAAAATGAGTCCCATTGTCTGACTCAATTCTATCTGGGGTTCCATGTCGCCACAAAATGTGTCTTTCAAGACCTGAAATTGTGTTCCGAGCCGTGGCGTGGTTTACTGGGTACGTTTCCAGCCAGCCAGTTGTGGCCTCCACCATGGTGAGGATGTAACTCTTGCCTTGGTGTGTTCGTGGCAATGGCCCAATGTAATCAATTTGCCAGGCTTCACCATACTGGAACCCCAGCCACCGCCCTCCACTCCAAAGAGGCTTCACTTGTGTGGCTCGCTTGATGGCAGCGCACGTTTCACACTGATGAATAACCTGTGTGATGGCCTCCATGGTCAGGTCCACCCCTCGATCATGAGCCCATCTGTATGTTGCATCCCTTCCAAGATGCCCTGATGTTTCGTGGGTCCATCAGGCTATACATAGCTCACCCTTTCTCTCCCAATCTAGGTCCACCTGAGCTATTCCAATTTTGGTGGCCTTATCTACCCGTTTGTTGTTTTGATGCTCCTCAGTGGCACGACTTCTGGGCACATGGGCATCTACATGGCGTACTTTCGCAGTCGTGTTTCCTATCCGTGCAGCAATGTCCTGCCATAATGCAGCAGCCCAGATGGGTTTTCCCCTGCGCTGCCAGTTGGTTTTCTTCCACTGCTGCAGCCATCCCCATAGGGTATTAGCCACCATCCAGGAGTCAGTATAGAGTATGGGCCACTTTTCTCTCTCAGCAATCTCTAGGGCTAGTTGGATGGCTTTCACCTCTGCAAACTGGCTTGATTCACCTTCCCCTTCAGCAGTCTTAATGACTTGTCGTGTGGGATTCTACACAGCAGCTTTCCACCACCGATGGTTTCCTGTCACTCGACAGGATCCATCAGTAAATAAAGCATATTTTCTTTTGTTTTCTGGTAACTCGTTATATGGTGGTGCTTCTTGGGCACGAGTCACCTTCTCAGACAGTGCTCCAAAATCTCTGGCTTCTGGCCAACTCCAAATCTCTTCTAGGATTCCTGGGAAGTTGGGTTTTCCCATTTGGGCTCATTGTGTAATTAAGGCCACCCACTTACTCCATTGTTGTGATCTAATTATTAAAGTTCTTTAGAGATACCTCTGCCCGAATTAAGGTACGAGCGAGACCATATGCCAATCAATAGTATGAGTTTTATTTGATAGTAAATATGAGAGAGAGAGAAGAAAAGAGAGAAAAGAGGAAGTAGGGAGAAAAATGGGGGGACAGAGAGGGACAGGGACAAAGAAGTATCACCACTCCATGGGTCCCACTGGTGTCCTGATGTCCTCTTCAGCTGGTCTCGGTGGTGGAAGTCCCCCCGAAAAAGCACAGAATGCCATGGGTTAATATACACTCAGGCCAGGTGGAAATGTCCAGGCATGTCCCCCTGGGGGAGGGGGCAGCTTCCAGCAGCAGACTCTGCTTGCATCACATGCACTCCGGTGGTGCAAGGCGTCTGGGGAGCACTTTGGGGGGTCTGTGATAGATTGTGACTCCCCCTCAGCTGCCTCTCACGTGAGAGTCATGTGGATGTGGCTTGTGGGGTTGGGGAGGCTTCACAGCTGGGCCAGTTTGTGTACTGGAGGATGCGTGTGTATTGCCTCTGATCAGAGGTTACGCCATCCTCCTCCCCCCTTTCAGCTGGGGGCTAAGGCTGTGTAAACATGGCTTCTGTGAGCTGTGCCTTGCCTCCACCCCAAATTCAACCAGAAATGATTCTCAGTACAGCTGGCAGCTTCAGCCTCTGTGGACGCATTCCTTTCCCTCAGACTGAGATGACTGAACAATAGGCTTTTCCCTTTATCTAATCTCAGCAGTTTGGCTCAGTTCAAGGTCCCAGTCAGGTATCTTCAGGGAGGCTTCTCTGATATAAACTTTATATCAATGTTTGAGGCATGAACTATTTTCAGTCTCTGACATCCATGTAGCACTGGTTGCATGATGCACGGAGGGAATGTTTCCTTTTAACATCCAGTGTAGGACAGGCAATCATGGTGCCAAGAGGAGACATGCTTCTGTCCCAACAACTTCCGAGGCCGCTCGAACCCCCTCATAAGCTGCTAGTATTTCTTTTTCAGTTGGAGTATAGTGGGCTTCTGATCCTTGATAACTCCTGCTCCAGAATCCTAATGGCCGACCTCGGGTTTCTCCTGCGGTCCTCTGCCAGAGGCTCCAGGTGAGGCCCTGCTCCCCAGCTGCAGTGTAGAGTATATTTTGCACATCTGGTCCTGTTCGAACAGGCCCAAGAGCCACCGCATGAGCTATTTCCTGTTTGATTTGCTCAAAGGCCTGTTTCTGCTCAGGGCCCCACTTGAAGTCATTCTTCTTCCGGGTCACTCGATAGAGGGGGCCCACAAGTTGACTATAGCCTGGAATGTGCATTCTCCAGAATCCTACAAGGCCCAGGAAAGCTTGTGTTTCTTTCTTATTAACTGGTGGAGACATATTGGCAATTTTGTCAACCACCTCTGTAGGCACATGACGGCGCCCATCCTGCCATTTCCTTCGTAGAAACTGGATTTCCTGTGCAGGTCCCTTCACCTTACTTTGTTTTATGGCAAGACCAGCTGTTAGGATCTAATTATTAAAGTTCTTTAGAGATACCTCTGCCCTAATTAAGGTACAAGCGAGACCATATGCCAATCAATAGTATGAGTTTTATTTGATAGTAAATATGAGAGAGAGAGAAGAAGAGAGAGAAAAGAGGGAGTAGGGAGAAATAAGAGAGAGAGAGAGAGAAGAAAAGAGAGAAAAGAGAGAGTAGGGAGAAATAAGAGAGAGAGAGAGAAGAAAAGAGAGAAAAGAGAGAGTAGGGAGAAAGATGGGGGGACAGAGAGGGACAGAGACAAAAAGGTATCACCACTCTGTGGGTCCCATTGGTGTTCTGATGTCCTCTTCTCAGTGGTGGAAGTCCCCCCCAAAGCACAGAGTGCCATGGGTTAATATACACTCAGGCCAGGTGGAAATGTCCAGGCTTGTCCCCCTGGGGGAGGGGGCAGCTTCCAGCAGCAGACTCTGCTTGCATCACGTGCAGTCCTGTGGTGCAAGGCGTCTGGGGAGAACTTTGGGGGGTTTGTGACAGACTGTGACTCCCCCTCAGCTGCCTCTCACGTGAGAGTCCTGTGGATGTGGCTTGTGGGGTTGGGGAGGCTTCACAGCTGGGCCAGTTTGTGTAATGGAGGATGCGTGTGTATTGCCTCTGATCAAAGGTTACGCCATCCTTCTCCCCCTTTCAGCTGGGGGCTAAGGCTGTGTAAACGTGGCTTCTGTGAGCTGTGCTTTGCCCCCCACCCCAAACTTAGCCAGAAATGATTCTCAGTACAGCTGGCAGCTTCAGCTTTTGTGGATGCGTTCCTTTCCCTCAGGCTGAGATTGAACAATAGGCTTTTCCCTTTATCTAATCTCAGCAGTTTAGCTCAGTCCAAAGTCCCAGTCAGGTATCTTCAGGGAAGCTTCTCTGATCAAAACTTTATATCAATGTTTGAGGCATGAACTATTTTCAGTCTCTGACACCAGCTTTCGGAAGAATTTGGATTATTTTCTTCCCTTTTTCAAAAACTTCTCCTGCTGTATCACCTCACACAATGATATCATCAATATATTGCAGGTGTTCCGGAGCTCCACCCTGTTCCAGGGCAGCCTGGATCAGGCCATCGCAGATGGTGGGGCTGTGTCTCCACCCCTGGGGCAGTCGGTTCCAGGTGTACTGCACACCCCTCCAAGTGAAAGCAAATTGTGGCCTGCACTCGGCCGCCAGAGGGATTGAGAAAAATGCATTAGCTATGTCAATCGTGGCATACCATTTGGCTGCTTTTGACTCTAGCTCATATTGGAGGTCCAACATGTCTGGTGCAGCAGCACTTAGAGGTGGTGTGACTTCATTCAGGCCCCGATAGTCCACTGTCAGCCGCCATTCCCCATTTGACTTCTGCACTGGCCATATGGGGCTGTTGAAGGGTGAGCGGGTCCTGCTGATAACTCCTTGGCTCTCCAGTCGACGAATTAGTTCATGGATAGGAGTCACGTAGTCCTGGTTGGTACGATACTGCCTCCGGTGCAGCTATGCCAAAGGCCCATCGATATCCCTTTGGATCCTTAAAATACCCTCTCCTGAGGTAGTCGATGCCAAGGATACAAGGGGCCTCTGGGCCAGTCACGATGGGGTGCCTTTGCCATCTGTCCCCTGTTAAGCTCACCTCAGCTTTTACTACCGACAACTCCTGGCATCCCCCTGTCACTCCAGAGATCCAGATGGCTTCTGCACTCTTGTTCCTTGATGGCATCAGTGTACACTGTGCACCGGTGTCCACTAAAGCTTTATACTTCTGTGGATCTGATGTGCCAGGCCATCGAATCCACACCGTCCAGTATACCCGGTCATCCCTTTCCTCCTCCTGGCCGGAGGCAGGGACCCTCTATTCCTGTTCTTGGTCAGAGTATTCACTATCTGACCTTTGTGATGCCAAATCAGAAGTTCCCTCCTCAGGACTGTAGGAAACAGTTTTAGTTTTCTTATATCTGGGAAATCGCTGATTGTCTTCTGGTCTTTCTGTGGTAACTACACTGACAGTCTTCTTGGGGGGCCCCTTCTTAACAGGTCTCTTCCCCCTCAGTTCTCGGACCCGGGCGCTCAGCTTAGAGGTGGGTTCACCATCCCATTTCCTCATGTCCTCTCCATGCTCACGCAGAAAAACCAGAGCTCGTTACGTGGCCTGTTCTTGGGGATTCCTTTCCCTCTGACTGGGGTTGGAGAGGAGCGATCTCTTGGGCTGCCTCTAAAAGTTGGGGTGCTGGCTCACAGGGATGAGGGAGCACCCAGAGTTTCTTCTACATTTCGGAACCAGGCGGACGCCAACTCTACAGTTGGTGTATCCATTTTTGGGTAATAAAGTGCCACCAAGCTGCTGGAATATGATGCCGGGGCGCCTTGAACCACCTTCCTCCACATGGCAAGTGTACAAGGGATATCCTCTGGATCTATGGTGATGCTATCATCCTTTAGATCACTATAGACAATTTCCAGCACTGCTAATTCTCTCAAGTACTGGATACCTTCATCCACATTGGTCCACTTCCCTGGGGACTTTACAAGATCTTCCTTAAAAGGATATCTTGCCTTCACACTTGAAAGAAGCCGTCTCCAGAGGCTACAAGTTGCTCCTTCCTTTGCAAGTCCTCTTTCAATTTCCCCATCCTTAGCAAGGGATCCCAGCTGTTGGGCTTCATGACCTTCTAACTGCTGACTATCGGCCCCATTATCCCAGCATCGCAGCAGCCATGCAGGGATCCTCTCACCTGACTGGCGGCTGTAATCCTTTCGCAAGTCTCGAAGTTTGGATGGGGTCAGGGACCGAGTAACTTCGGTCTCCTGTTTAATCTGCCTCACTCCCTTCGATTCCTTTGCTGAGGGACCTGCCTCTTGATCTAGCCCCATCTCTTCTTCCTCTTCTTCTTCTTCTCTTACTAATCGGCCTGAAACTTGCCTCGTCCATTTTTTTTTTCACTACTGGGGCAATTACTGTTGTGGTGGTTTGGGTTCCTATCTCAGACATAGTTGTTATGGTTTGTATCCCTGCCTCAGCCACAGTTGTAGTTTGTGTCCCTGTCTCAGCTATAGTGTCCTCAGACACAGTTTGAGTTCCTGCCTCAACCACAGTCCTCTGAGAGTATTGAACAGAGGCCCGGTAGGCCCAGGCCAGCCCCCAGTACAGGGCGAGAAGCTGCTCGCATTCCTGGCAGTAAATGAGGCACCCTTCTGTCAGCCGACAGGCCAGTTTGTTAGGGTTATTTACCTCTTCAGGAGTAAACTCCCAGGCAACAGGAGGAGATAACCGCCCTAGGAGGCTGCCCAAATCCCTCCATATACCTTTCCACCCAGGAACTGGGTACCTCAGGGCAGATTTTAACAGCTCCTCACCCAAGGGTCGTTTCCTTCTGTACCAGGGAGATGACAATTTCCATGAATTCCATAAGGTAACAACAGTGTTGGCTAATATTATTAATAATATCAGGAAGCTTATGTAAGGGTTGGCAATAATCACAGGAGCCTGCACTAAAAGATCATCCATACTCAAATTCACCCTGGGCAGAGAGAAGGAGTTATATTCATTCACAGTCATTGTTTGTTTCAACATGTTCCCAAACATAGCAAAACAAAGATAAGCAGTGTGGCAGCCGAAGGCCGTATGCCACGCAGGAGTTTACGACTTGAGAGCTGCTATTGGTAATTACTAGAGCATGCAATATATGTATATATACATAAAACTGCCTTTATCTCACCCCACGTTCGGGCGCCAAAAGAGACTGTCGTGGGTTGACCCCAGCTATGTTCCATGTGCCCACTCAGTCACTCTATCACTCCCTCTCCCACTGGGAGAGGGGAGAGGATAATATTGAAAAAGCCTATCAGGGTAAGAAAAGGCAGTTTTATTACAGCGGGGAAAAAATAGAACAAGCAAGCTGAGAGTTGCGCACGCAAGAGCAGAGGGGAAAACAATCAATCTCTACTTCCCATCAGTAGCGATGTCCGGACACTTTCTGGGAAGCAGGGCTTCAGCACGCGTGGTGGTTGTTCAAGGAGGCAAACATGGACAAGTCCTGAGTGCCTCCCCCTCCTCCTCTCTTCCTTCCCTTATATATCTGAGCTGATGTCATATGGTATGGAATATCCCTTTGGCTGACTGGGGTCAGCTGGCCTGCTGGTGTCCCCTCCCAGGATCTTGCCCACCCCCATCCCCTTCAGTGGGGGAAGGAATGTCAGAGGGACAGGACTGCTTGGCAGTAGCCAAAACACTGCTCTGTTATCAACGCCAGCTACCAAAGCAAAGCACAGCACTGTAAGGGCTGTGAGCTTTACCCCAGTCAGACCCAATACACCAGGGCAATGGCTTGGTGTCAAGGCATCTCCAGGGGATTTTTGCCTCCCAGCTGCCTCTTCTAATATGTGAGGATGACTTGGTTTCTGTGCTCATCACAACTGCTTCCTCCAAGGTAAATTGCATATTAAAAACACATTCATAGATACTTCAAAATGTGGCAAGCCTATGGTCATTGTGGGTTGCTGGGATTTTTTTTGTTTGTTTTTATATTAGAAAACCACATGGGGCCTTAAGCGGCATGTCTTTCAGCCTTGCTTGCAGAGCATCCTTTCTTCCTTCTTAACTCTGCCATTAAAAATTTGCTTTGGGCTGATGCTTGATGCTGAAAGCTTGGCCTGAGGGTTTATTTTTCGATGTGTGAATTTCAGAAAACTGGCCATCAAAAAGAGGTGGTTTTGAACCTTTGTGAGATTTTTTCTGAAGAAAAATGCACACATTTGTGTGCTGGCTGTCTGCTTTAGGGCTGCTGGTGGTGAAGGAATCGTGTGGCCATACCTATGTGCCCATTAGCCCTGTCTTTCTAAATTTTGAGCTGATTGTTCAGGTTCAGGCAATTTGTCGGGAAGATATAGACAAAGGCCCTGAAAATACTGACTTTCTTCAATTGATGTGAAAATAGATAGCTGTAAGAGTCTGGACGGAAATCCCTTGTCTGCCTCACGACCATCGACAGAAGCAGAGGCCGAAAACCCAGAGACCCTAAGAGGGGAAAAGGACTTTTGCACAATGAAGTCCAGCCGGATCTTGGTGGGGTGCCTGCCAGGTGCCCAGGTGTACTGCAGAGCTGTGCTGCTGAGCTGTGCTGCAGAGGCGTGTTGGAACACGCCCGTGGGAACCATGTCCGCCTGGCTACCGGGGCGGAAAGAACTGAACTATATGTCCGGTACAGCTGCACCTGTACTCTAAAACAATGGGCCTTACTCCCCACCTGCTGGCTACTTGCCCCTCGTCTCTGGAGGGATTGCCTCATCTCTTGGTTACCTGCTCCCGCTTTCGAAAAGACTATAAAGAGACTCTCAAAAAGTACCCCTACGAGATCTCCCTACGGACGAGACGAATCCATCGGATCCGTACAACGAGGACCTCGTCGTGCCGTGGTAGCTATACCCCCCCTTTCCTCTCTCTCTCTCTCTCTCTCTCTCTCTTTCTTCTCTCTTTCTCTCCTCTATCGCATAAGCGTGTTGTTGGCACTCAATAAAGTGCTTTTGATTTTGGTTAAAGCAAAAATACTTGTCCCTGTTTTCTTTTGCACTCTGAGATTCAAAGTAACGAACCATCACGACCCCTGCTCCTACGAGCGGATTGTGACAATAGCCAGTCAGAGGAGGGAGATCTCACACCCTGTCCTGAGGTGAACATCATTGGGCCCTTGTAGGTGTTCCTAGGGCAGAAATCCATAGAAGACTGGATGTTATTGTCTCTGCTGCTTGTGGAGCTGCTTTGTTTTAATGTGTACTTCTTAGGAAACCTGTAAGAGAATTGTGATGTCTTTTTTTGCCCCTTCTCTGAACAGACTGCAAGCTCAGGCTTCAGCACTTTATATCTGGTCCTTTTGTAGTAGACAGTTATCAGTCATATGCATATGTAATGCTCATACTGGTGTTTCTGTGACACCCCTAAAACATCGTTCTGAGCCCTTAAACAAATTTGTTGGAGCAGTAGTATCTATCTATCTATCTAGAGTATTTGCAGTTGTATCTAGATGTATCCATTGGATTTCAGCTTCCTGGTCATTTGAGAATGGAGGAGGAGTAACCAAGCCATCAAGGTTTTATTTAAAGTATTTTACTTCTCTGTGTGGAAGACAGGTTTGGGTTAACAGAAAGTCAAACTCTTTTTTGTAAATGACACAAATGTTAAATGAAAATGATTGCTTGAAGAATTTGTAAATTTATCTTTCATGTTTCTCAGTGCTGCTGATATTATTTGGGGAAAGTGAATCTGTAGCTCTTCTCAACTCAATGGATCTTCAGTTTCATCATCATGTTTCTTATAAGAAGAGAAATATCCAAACCAATCAATAAAGATTTGCTTAAAATAGTGAACAGGTAGCAGATGTAGGGTTTGCAGCCCGGTCCTGTGGTTACACCGATGTTCCCCTTGGTGAATGAGGGGTGTCCCAAAGCTCCCGTGAAACGCGTGAGCCAAGGAGCATCTCCAGTGCCCGGGGAGGCTCTGGGCTTGTTGCCTGCGGGCGGGGGTCGTTCGGAGTCCTGCAGGCTTGACCCTGGGCTGAGCCATATCCCCGGCTGAGCAGCTCCAGCCCGTACGGACGAGGGGGACAGCCCGGGAAGCGGGGTATGGCTCTCCTTGGGGAAGAACCGGGTGTGCGGTGAGGGGCCGGGACTGGGGCCGGGAGGCGGCGCTCGGAGCCGGCGGTTTCCCGGGGCGATGGGTGGGGAGAGGAAGAGGAGGAGGAGGAGGAAGAGGAGTCCCCGCGGCTTTATCTCCCACCCGGCTCCGCCCGCCGCCGGCTGTCTCCCATGACCGCAGCGCACCGCACCGGCGGGTGCAGCGCCGGCCAGGGCAGCGCCCATGGGCTGCGGTAACTCCACGGCCGGCGACGCGGGCGGGCGAGGTAGGTCGGCGGGCCGGGCCGGGCCGGGCTGGGCTGAGCTGGGCTGGGCGAGCGGTGGGCGAGCATCCCCGCCGTGCCGGGGCAGCCCTGCGGGGACTGCGAAACGGGGGACGGCGGCGGCAGGCATGCACCCGCACCCGGCGGGGAGACAGCCCCCGGCTCGGGTGATGCCCGTCCGAGCCGCGGGAATCGCTGCCTGCCCTCTCACAAGAGCATCTTCCTTTCCCGAGGCTGATTCACTTGCTCAGGGGAGAGAGGGTGATGTGGCCTGCCGCGGGCACCGGCGGCTTTCTGGTGCCCGGTTGTCGCTAGAATCACCACCTCCGACAGCAGCTGCTCAGGGCACGGCGAGCCTAGGCCGGGAACTGGACGTAAGGATCCCGCCGAGGGTGTCAGCTCCATCCTCTTCTCTTCCCTATAAAGCCATGAATGACACTTCTGAAATGAATTTGTGCCACATCTCCTTTTGCTTGTTGGAGAAGTTGGAAGATATTCCATGATTGAGGCTTCATGCCTGTTAATGTGCACTGCTGGCTGGTGCATCCAACTGGCTCCCTTATTTGTTCATTGCTATATTCAAAAGAGATAAGATCTGGGAAGATGGTGCTGTTGTGCTCTTCCTCCCCTCAGCCCCCGCAGAAAAGGAAAGTACATAGAAACTGATAAGTGGACCTTCACCCTGTAATCATAATATGAGCATTTCTCAATCATTTTTCATCCTAGCTGCACTTGGCAAACATTGCCACCTGTTCCAGTACCTTTATCGAGTCTTTTAGATGCCCTTGAGAGCTTTCAGCTCTTGAAAATACACAGCAAAATAATGGTTGGACCACTTAGAATTACTGGGTACCCATCTCTTAATTTTTTGACTTGCTTTAACCAGAGCTTCACTGGTGCCTTAGGTGGTGTTAGTCCTGACTTGGTCATGACTGTGAGTGTGAGTGACACTGCCTTCTCTAGGGTGTACAAATGTGCGTATGCTTGTGGGGTGTGTTACTGGTTTACCTGTTCAGCTCTGCACTTCACACTCAGAGGAGAATGTGATTCTGCCATTCCTTACTCGGCTTCTGTTAAATGATAAGTTAGGTTTTAGGTACTATGTCTATCTATCAGAGGCCTCTCTCATCCATAAAGAATGCACTGCGTGAATTTACTTGAACATTCAGTGCTCTCATTAGAGCTATCCTGTTTGCACACATGAATTCTCTCCCTTTAGTTGATTCCCACATTGTTGTGACTGGAAGTTCTTTCTGTATATGACCAGTCTGGCTTTATACCACTGGGGTGATGCTTGTTCACATCACATTTCTGTGGGCTGGGTAAAAGCGCCAGTGCAAGCTTCAGAGTAGTTGAGACAAAAAGGTTGAGTTGATTATTAGTCCATTTGTGATAGTTTCTAAATTAATGTTGATCTGGCCGCCCTGTGGAACTTGTACCAGGGTACAAATGGGTAAATGTCAAATAGACTAACTGACAGCATGTCTTAGGTTACAACGGCATGTATTCTATCACCATCTTCATGGGATGTTGGGGCCGGGTGGGGCAGTGTTCCTGATGGCCGCAGAACCCTGATGGCCGCAGAACGTTTGCTAATGGGCCGGTCGTTGGGGACGGGTGGGGCACTTTACTTTGCTCATCTTCAACGACTGCAGCTAATGGCCCATCATCCCATTGTGAGATGCCCCGCCCAGGGGGAGGAACCAATGTATCCCTATCTGCATATAAGCTGGGATTTGAAGCACCACAGGCAGCTTTTTCCACTGGATTCCCAGAGGAAGACCAGATCCTTCTACATCACCACTGGACCTTCAGAGGAGAGCTACACCTTTCACAGGATCACTGCTTCAACAGAATCACATCTATCACTCCCAGAGGACTGCAACCACCTTCTAAGTGGACTACTACCAACACCCTGACCGACAGGGTGTCAGGTTGTATTCTGACTCTGTCAGTGTTTTTGTATTATTCCATTTTTCCTATTAAATTGTAGTTCTGACTTTGAGCCTCTCACTGATCTGCTTTCAAACTACCACACAGCAGTATTATTTAGTGAATTATTTTGAACTTAAAGTTTGTTTAAATGTGTCCCGTTGCATTAGAGGTAGTTGTCTTCAACACGTTTTGGCTTGTAGATAAAGTATTTTCACTGAAGGTCCGACCCCTTTGATAGTTAAACTTACTTCTACTGTTATACATAAAATATTTGAACTTGAAGTTTTTGGTAAACTTTTGCATGCTCTTTAGAAGTATTGCACAGATCTCCAAGGGTTTAGTGTCGGTGGCAAGAGAAGCAAGATACCAACTCAGTGTGAGTCATAAATCAAGCTCCCCTATTGTCAGACAGCGCGCACACTTATACTTCTCTACGTGCTCAAAATATTATTCTCTTACAGAAGTTTCACACGGGATCTTTCTCTAATCTAATTAAAACACCAAACTGGTATCAGAAAGCAACAACAGTAACAGTTTCTTCTGCCAAGTTAATCTTTGGACACCTGCAGCCTGTTTTCAGCTTTCATGTCTCTCTTTCCCACAGTTGTCTTGAGAATAACCTTGAGCAGAGGCCTAGCTTTCATCTAAGGGGCCTGGATTGCTCACTCACTTTATGTCTGAGCAGCTGGAGAAGGATATTCTCCAACAGTTTAGTGCAGGTAAAAACCAACAATGCCATGTAAAACACATTAGTATAATGGAATTATTACTGTTGCACTGATATGTTGGTGGCGAGAGAAGCAAGACGTAGATTCAATGTGAATCATAAATCAAGCTCGTTTATTGTCAGACAGTGCACATACTTATACTACTTTACGTGCTCAAAATATTATTTACTTACAGAAGTTTCACACAGGATCTTTCTCTAATTAGAGCACTACATTATTATCAGAAGGCTACAACAACAGTTTCTTCTGCCAAGTTAATCTTTGGACACCTGCAGCTTGTTTTCAGCTTTCATGTCTCCCTTTCCCACAGCTGTCTTGAGAATAACCTTGAGCAGAGGCCTAACTCTTGTCTATGGGGCCTGGATTGCTCACTTATACTTTATGTTTGTGCAGCCAGAGATGGCCATTTCCCAACACTGATAGACCTCTCCAAATCAAATACAGGTCTGAAAGGTCCAGTTCTCTTCTCAGTTTCACCACTGTCAGTCAGGAATTACTCTGTGCAGTCTATGGTCTTAAAATAACGAACAGCTGGTGATAAAAGTAAGACATCAGATGTCTACTATTTATTTACTTCATTTAACATTCCTTACAAACTGTGTCTAATAAAAATAAAATTATTTTATAAAGGGGAAGGAGAAGACTTACCATTTTTATTCTGAGTCTTCCAGCTTTCAAGGAAAGTGCATGTCACAATTTTACCAAAAAACGTGAAGACTGTGTAAATACAAATTAATTTTGTGGCATGCACAGTATGACTACATCTTTAATGCTAAAGTTATGACTATTCTGTAGTCAGTAATGTCAAAGCTAGAGGTAAAAAACATGTAATTAACCTGTAACACTCTCTGTTGTATCATGTGACAAAGTATAGCATTGTAGTGTACTTCACAGAATACATTAAATGTGTTACGCAAGTCCCCATTTTCTTACTCTGGTAACATTTCTATTGTAGCCTAATTTGATTTTTCCTAAGCAGATGTATATATGGTGATAGTTCAGCTAATGTTATTATCTTCTGTTGCATGGCTAGGATGACATCAGAGCTTTCAGCTCTATGGTCTGTGAGATCTAAACTAATAGATGTGATCTAGAATAGCATTTCAGTCTATGGTGCAGTACTCCAGAACACCAATATAACTCACAGCATTCAAATGTTCTTTCCAGAGTATCAGACAGTGGCAAAAAGCTCTTCAGTTGAGAAATGGCAACTTCAGTTATCCAAGTAAACTGATGTATATACATCCTTCTTAAATTACCTAGCTATTTTATGTTTTAACTATGGATTATACTAATTTTTTATTTCTCAACTTGCTGTTTTCGTTGTGTTTTGTTATCTCCTTTTACATATCCTTCTTTCATGTTATTTCCTGGAGTTTTAGAAGCTCAAAAATAGCTCTCCTTTTTTTGTCTTTTAAAAATATGCTCTTAAACATTAATTTACTTTTTTCTTCCTAAGTTAAGGCATTTCCCTTCATTCTAATGATTCTTCACTAAAAGTTTTTAACTTCCTCCTCCTTTCCGTATCTATTGTAGTAGCAATGACAGCACCTTAAATTATGGTACTCTATGGAAGCTGTCAGTCTAACCTTAATTTAAATATACTGAGAAGCTGTTAGTCTGTGGAAAGCTTCAAATACAGTCAAGTTATGATGAAGGAGAACTTTCACACCAAGTTTTAACAGATTTATTCACTTCAAGTTTGGTGCGATGCCCAGGAAGACATCGTGCCATTCTATTGATTGGATCAAGTCTGTGTACAGAACGCCTACCTGATGAGCTGAAGAAGTAATCAATTTGAAACAAATTGATATAATTCTGTCCTCAGTTACAATGGGGTATAAATAGAATAAATTCATTGATGTTAGAACGCACTTCCATATTGCTGTCTGTTGGAGCACGTCAGAAAGGAGCCTGCAGTAGAAAACTCATTTTTAATCTCAACAGTTGCATGTATGTGTGTGTAATTTTGAGGGGTTTTATTTGCTTTTTGTAACAATTTGAAGTATGTGCAAGAAAATGTCATAGGGCATTGTTTATTAAAAATATTAGGAAAATGTTTCGTAATCTTCTCTAAAGTCAGGTCCTGGCATTTTTTGTATCCATTTTATTCACGTGAGTGGTTGCCTCTCATGCTTTTTATGCTTTTCTGAAGCTTTTGTCTCCCACCTTCACTCATTATGCATTTCTCAGCACAGAGGAATATTGTCTGTGGCTATCCACGTCTCCCAATCATCTTTTACATTAGGCCTGCACATACTGAAATCCTGCAGTGCTGCCAAGAGAAGCTGCTGTTGTTCTGAAAGAGCTAAACCCCCTCTCACCTAATGGAAGATGCTTTGGGATAAATTCTTCTTTTTGATTTGTGACTGTTGAAATGCTCTGGGGTTTTTTTGAGGGATCACAGCTCCACTGCTCTAGACAGAATATTTTTTTTCTGTAATCACTGGGGCTCAGAGCAATGTGTGGCTGAAAGGGCCACATTTATTTGCTGGCTGTACTCTTTCTTCTGCTTCTGTAGCTCTAAAATGGCAAAATGCACCCATGGTCCTACTGTGTAAATTGTGTGAGCAGAGAGGTAATTCAGGACAATTCAGTGCAGCCTATTTTTTTATGGATGTGGCTTCATGGTTACTCTTCAATCTGTTGCTGAGGTTAGGTTTGAAAAACTGAGCGAATAAGAGCCTATCAAGATAAGGCTTGTGGGGTCAAGTGTTGCCTTTTTTTAGGCCAAGCTGATATAGTGGGAAAAAATGGACAAGCTTTATATATGTGAGGCTTTTCTCAAGTCATTTATGGACACCATCCTATCTATGAGAGCACTAAGCCTTGTTGCTATGGAACAAGCTGTAGAGTGTGGATCGGTAGTAAACAAGATTCTTTGGCTGAACTTCTGGCAGAGGAAACTTGAGTAGCAATAAAATTGTGTTGCTCACTAAACATGCAAGAGTTAGTCTAATGTGTCAGCAAAGTAATGGGGTGAGGGTGAATGGATTGGACTTTGCAAATAAACACGTCTGTATGAACTGAGATGTTTTTGGGTTCCTTGAGAAATAATATCTCTGTATAAGGAGTGTTCAGGCTCCCTAATGAACAAAACCTTATAAGTTTGTACACAGACAAGTACACCTAGGTAAAATGATGTTCATTTGCATGCTCAGAACTCTTGCAGGAAGAAAACTTTGTTAACTGGAAACACTTTCAGATCTATTGTCAGGTACCTTAGTGGTACTTGAGTGAACTTGAACCAAACACTTATTACACTTCTGCTAGTGAAAATGAGAAATAACCTCACTAAAATTAATGGAATCCCATCAATGAAAGTGAGGATAAACTGGTTTTCTGTGCTTATAAAAAAGTAGAAAACAATGTATTTCTTTTTATATGTATTTTTTATTTATTATAAAAGTAAAACTGATCTCTTAAAAAGTGAATTTGTTTTTATCATACTCAGTTCTCAAAGTTTTTGTGCTAAATGCTTTTCAAAACACTGCAGTGATTTTTCAGCAGTAGTACCCTTGCTAATATTCCAAGGAAACAAGTGCTGCCATGTGTGAACAGTAGTGGCATATTTCCAAACACAGGTCCATGACTGTGTAGCTTTACACAAAGTATACGTTGATTATCACCTCTGGGGAGTGTAGCAGCACTGTAGGCACACAATTCTTCTCACTCAGCTTGTGGTTTCATATTTTGTATTAAACACTGTACTTTTGCTGTACTCCCTGCAAGGAAGACACATTTTTCACATGGGCATTCAAGGTGCTTAGACTCAGAAAAGTCTTGGCAAAGGCCTCAAAAGGGATCATGAGCCTTTTTAGAAAAACTGATTTTGATTGCAGAGAGTTTAGACTAAAAATAAGAAAGTCATGGCCCTTGTGCAGAACAGGCACAGCAAAGGAATAGTTTCTTCTGGAAAAAACTAAAAATCCTGCTAGGTCCAGCTAGGCTTTTCAAAACACATTTTCTGAAGTGTTGCTGATGTCTGGGCTCTGTCTAGATGTACAGGGGGGTGCCCTGAAGGCTCATTGCTGATCTGACTCTGGATGAACCAGCCTTGGTAGCCGAAAATGTCTCCCTACAGCTGCAGAGATAGAGCTCACACAGCAATGCCAAGTAGAATTAATTTGAAAGGTTTACCTGTAGTGCTTCATAGATGTGCCTGCAAGGCCAAAAAGTCTCAGAAGGCTGCCTGGTGGAGTAAGGTTCTAAAGCAAGGGCCTGGGCGTATTGTGACTAGAGATACTCCCTCCAACTTAATTAAGGCTTTCTGCTGATACGTGTAGCCATACTGAGATTTTGCTGACTCTGAAAGCAAGACTACCAGAAGAAATGTGTACAGTCATATACAAGTCTACTCTGCATTGTTGCTGGGAAAAGGAGGAATAGTCAAGTCATAGGAAATAGGAATGACCTTATGTTCAGGAATTAGCTGTAAAGGGTGATGTTTTCTGCCATTCAAGCAATCCATTCAGGTAGACAGAGCTGGAAAGCCTTGCAGGACTATTGCTTCCTCTTTTAAACTCAAAAATTCTCTGGGATTGGCTACTGCAGTTTCTTCACAGTGAGCTCAGATCATCTTTTCCAGCTAAGTACTAAGAGAAAATGAGAAGTGAAAGGTTTTTCTAATGTCTGCTCTAACTTCTGTAATTAATAGAAGGGATAACTTACTGGTTACTCAGCTGAATTATATACTAGCAAGAGCAACATAACCTTAGTAACTTGGGAGGAACAAGAAAGACAGTACTTTGAATGATTCTCTCCCAGCAAGAAACTTCTGAATCACCAAAAGAAAAAATGCCAGTCACTTATACCAGGCAGCCAGGTGGCAGCTTTTGTCTCCTTGTTGTTTTTTTTTTGTTAAATAGCAAGATGAATTAAGGGGTGGTTGATCTCCTTAGATGTCTGAGGCTTTGGATGGGTTGTGTCCCAATGTTTATATTAGTTCTGTCTAGTAATTTTATAAAACTTTGTTTATCTGGCAGGAAGAACGAGGCAGCATTTTACACATGTAGTGCCAGCTCTACGACTGCATCAAATGGCAGAATAATCAGGCATTTGGGAGTAACTACCTGGTTAGTTGTGCCAACTTTGTAGCAGACAAAACCACCAGAGGACTGAACAAATGGAAGCATATAAAATTCAGAAAGATTGTTTTTTTCTTATGTTGCTCCCATCTTGAGCGACTGCACCTGGGCACTGGTCCACAGTAGCATCATTTTCACACACTGAGAGTCTGGCTCAGATGTGATAGATTTAAAGAATAGTATGGATAATTATGAGGGATGACATGAACAATTATGAGAAATGTGTTCTCTGACAGTAGCAAATTTTTGTTGCTATTTCTGTGTTGTTTAGGACAGAAAGACAGAAAAATTATTACTGCGCTGTTGGTTGGTTCAGAGGTTTTTGCCATTACCTGGTAAACATGTTTGGGTTTTTTTTCCCTAGGTGCTACAGGGACTACTAAAGATGTGTAAGTACTTACTCTACTCTACTCTTTTAAATATATAACCCTGGACATATTTTTAGTCCTACTAGCCTTATACTAGATTTAGTCATACATGATTCATCTGGCTCCTAACGTATAATCAACACAACCAGATGGTTACTGTCTTTAGTGACAGTTTTCATCTCCACAAAACAACTCCTTATTTGTTTACTTTTCTACAAATTTCTTTGCTTGTTATTTCCCTAAGAGAAATTTCTTTTCCCTGTTTCTGTTAAGACAGTTGTCTAGCAGAGGTGGTTATGTTACTTCGGTCTGCTTTTCCCCATCATGTGCCAGTGCACCTTTCTCCATGTGGTAGTTTGAAAGCAGATCAGTGAGAGGCTCAAAGTCAGAACTACAATTTAATAGAAAAAATGGAATAATACAAAAACACTGACAGAGTCAGAATACAACCTGACACCCTGTCGGTCAGGGTGTTGGTAGTAGTCCACTTAGAAGGTGGTTGCAGTCCTCTGGGAGTGATAGATGTGATTTCGTTGAAGCAGTGATCCTGTGAAAGGTGTAGTTCTCTGAAGGTCCAGTGGTGGTGTAGAAGGATCTGGTCTTCCTCTGGGAATCCAGTGGAAAAAGCTGCCTGTGGTGCTTCAAATCCCAGTTTATATGCAGATAGGGATACATTGGTTCCTCCCCCTGGGCGGGGCATCTCACAATGGGATGATGGGCCACTAGCTGCAGTGTTGGGGATGAGTAAAGTGCCCCACCCGTCCCCAACGACCGGCCCATTAGCAAACCATTCTGCGGCCATCAGGAAACACTGCCCCACTCGGCCCCAACATCCCATGAAGATGGTGATAGAATACATACCATTGTAACCTAAGACACTCCAAAGGCCATGTAATTGTATGAAGCCAGCACATGTATTTCCACCAGGCCCAGTGAGAGATTTAGAAAGCCACTGAGACAAATTTCCCCTCTTTGCATGAGACCCACTAACCCATCCAACTTCCTTTTCAAAGTACCCACCTTCTCTAGATATTCTCTGCTTTAAAGATAGTATCTATTAGGTTGACACAGGGTAGCAGAGGGCAGCCCTACCCATCCTGTTTTTCTCTAAATGCACAAGGTCTTTTTTAGAGCCTTTTTATTTGCTGGTACAGAAATGAACAGGAACAGCTTTATTCAGCCATAAATATATTTTTCTATCAAAGGAAGCCATAAAGAACTCCTCCCAAGGTCTTGCCTTCTTCTATTTCATGTAATTGGTATTTGCCACTGGAGTTTGTGACTGAGGGACCTGGGAAAGATTGCTATGTTATGCAATAGGAACATTCTTCTCTTTTATTTACTTCACTTAGAATAACTACTCTAATTAGATGGAGGAATCCTGGTGTAGAAATGAGGTCAGTCGAGTCAGATAAACAAGTGGAGAGAAGAGCTTAACAACAGGCTTGTCCTTGCTATTACAGAGCGCAGCTGAGAACTAACAATAGGTGTCACTTGGCTGATCAACACTGTTGCCACAGATATTCTTGAGATCTGTGTTACCTCTGTAGTCTGTTTTCTGGGCTTGCAGTGCCAGACAATAAATAAATTACAAAAGGCAATCTTGTAAGGAACCTCTTCTTGATGCAGCCTGCAGCATCACTGCCCTCAGTACCTCTGTATTTACAAACCCACTGGTTTAATTTATATTAGGGTGCTTTTTATTGTTCAGTTTAGATGATTTAAGGACTGACTTAGAACTGCATCTTTCTCTTTGCTCATCACTAGTTTTAAATTTCAAAATTGCAAGCACTGTTAAATTATGAATGTAATGGGCATGTTCCTGTGCTTGAAGGTATGAGGATGTGTAGAACTGTGTTTATATGTGTGTAAGCATTTATAGAGCCAGGCTGCAGGAGTTAAAATGGGAGCTTCCTACTTATTAGTGTGAGTTCATCTCTCATGTTTCAAAATAACTTAGAAAAAAATTAATTACTAGTGCAGTCTTCAACAAAGTGAAAGGGTCAATCCTGGAGCTATTACTCATTCAGATTAAGCATAGAGGAGCCAGCCCAACAACCCGTGTGAGTAACAGCATGGTCGAACCTTCTCATCAGATGTTAAAAACACACATCTACTAATGAGGAATGGCAGTGATGACCCAAAAGCCCTAATCAGGCTTTCTAATATTTAACAGAAGATTTTAATGAAGGAAGTAAAAGATCAGAAAAATTATTTTCATTTCATAGAAATGAACAAAGCAGGTTTATATCAACTAATATTATAGATCCACAAAAGCTTTTTACACCTTTTTACTTTCATCAGCTAAAGCTTCTTTAAATAACCCCTTTTTCTTCTGTCAAATTTCAGTCATACCACTTCTGATCCAGAAAAGCATTTAGGTGTGTCCATCCTTACATGCTTTTTGATATTTAATCTGGTTATTCTAACTTGAGATTTCTCATTTCTTGACTGTGACTCCTTGCCAAAGCACCACCAGATGGAAGGGGAGAGGGCTGGATCCTGCTCTGAGCCCTCCTGGGTGACTGCAGGGAAGCTGCTTTGCCCTCTGGGCCTGGAGATGATGATATGATCTTCCTCTGCATAGTGCTGTGACACTGAGAGCTGTGTGGTGATGAAAGGGACATATCCTCTGAGAATGTCTGCCCTCTGTGTTCCAACCCAGGATCTGTCAACCAGCTTCAGCCATGCAACCAGCTTCAGCCCATTCCCCACTGCTAAAGAAACATTCATCACTGCTAACTGGAAAAGCTTAGCTGTAGAAGAAGTAAAGGATATGCTAGAAAGTAACGCAATGCCTGCGATATTCAGTGTGTGGCTAAGTCTGTGGGAAGATTAGTTACAGTAGGAAGGAAAGGACACAGCAGTTCAAGCCTGTTTCAAAATATTGAAAGGAAATCCGTCAAATATAAATGACAGGCCCTTGTTCCCAAGAAACACCAAGAATCTGAGGAGTAGTTGTCTGTCACTTGTTCAAAGTTCAATGAATCATTTCTGGTGGGACTACTGAGCACAGCAATAAAGAGGCTGTAAAATGCTCAGCACAAACAGAGTCATAAAAGCTGAGGTAAGAAAAATGTGGATGGAATGAATTAGCGTGAATGCCTGTCATTTGACATTTAAAATATATGAGAAATGGCAGCTTCTTTTACCAGCAAATGGACATAGGACTGATAGATATAAAAGCTGACAGATGAACAAAGTGTATTTTTCAGACTTTGGGTGACAGGAATCCTCTTGGGACAGACAAAACCTTACCAAAAGAAACACTTATTCAGCTGAAAATAGAATGCTGTTATGTGGATTTGTTGTTAAATCTGCCTATTGGCTTCAGGGCTCTGCCCAGGCTACCTGCTGCAAACCGTGCCCTCGGTTCCTCTGCAGATGTCAACAGCATCTGAGGCAGTGACACAGCAGCTGGTCAGCACCAAGTACCTTGGACTGTTAAGTTCCTTTTGCTGTCTGTTCCTGGTGCAGGAAAGCTTATCCTAGCTTGTTCCTCCTGGAGGACTGCTGGACTCCCATATCCATGTCTGTGAGTCTAGGAGACGTGGCAATAGGAGCACTGCCAAAACCAAAAGCGCTTCTCTCCTTTCTCACTTCCATGTGGTTGAGCGTTGCTGTTGTAGATTTGCTCCCCGGAGCCACCTGTTCTCACCCAGCAGCACCTGCCTCAGTGGCTCAGCAGACACTAAACATGTGAAATTAGTGGGCACCTTTCAAAAGGGGGTCTTGAGCCACCGTGTGTGAAGGCAAGAGGTGTGTGAATATGTGTAGTAAATAAACTGGGGCAGCATTCCTTCCTGAGCCCCCAGAAAGGTGTGTAAAATGGCATCTTCCTTAAGTGCCATCACCCGAATTTTTCTTTCTTCTCCCTCTCACACTCCTGTGTTCCTTCTATCTCTGCTCACTCCCCTCTTTTCTTGTAGGGCTACAACTGTTTGCCCCCAGTCATCACCCAGCCCAAGAGCTGTGGTATGGACAATCCCAGTTTATTTTTGCTGTCAATGCATTTGAAGAAAAAGGTATTGCAAAATTGCTGCTTTGATTTATAGCTAGTAAGAGGAAAGGAAGAAAGCAAAATGTTTAAAAACCCTCTTGTCTGCTTAATCATAGACTGGATAATTTGTTTTGGTGAGAGAATTACAGTGATGATCTGTGATGCCATATTACAAAACATTTCTGGAACAGAAGAAAATGGCCCTGTTTCCTACTAGAATATATACTTTTTTAAACATTGTCATTAATTTCCTGTTGGACAATATTGATTATTATGCCTGCAACTCCATTTCAGAGGCTTCAAGCTGTGCATGAAGTTGTTGGTGCTTTTAAAGGACTCTTTTCTCTGGACAATGGTTAATCTGGATTACAGAAAATGTTCCCAATTATATGAGAAAATCAATCTTGTGACACATTCGGTTGGTTCAACAGAAATGACTGTGATCTTTTGGGACCCAAAGTCCCTTTCTTAAAGTAGAATTTTATTTTTTTTTCCTAAAAATACATCCTCATTTCCACCCACTGACATACACAGGCTTTCCATTTTCTTCAGGAGAAACTGGCCCACACTAGGACAGAGCAGCTTCACAGTCCTCAGGAAAAATTGTCTCTGCATTCTCTGGCTGTGTGTGTGAGGACTGTAAGATAACTTAGGTGACTACACGGGGTCACGGGAGATGGGAAATGCCTTCTGAAATGGCTCTAGTTCCTCCAGGAAGGGATGGCAGAAGGGCCAGGGAAGGAGGAGTTTATTGATCAGTCTTTCTTGAGTGGTAAGATGTAGACAAAGACAGCAGACGAGGAGTGCTATGCCCTGCATAAATATAATTTAGCAAAATTGCAGAATAATAAGATTTACTCCAAGCCTCTACTATTAAAAGGACTTGTTTACCCTTATTCACTGTGGTGATGCAGAAAGGATAGTTGGTAATGTCCTTCTCCATAGAAAGAAGGTAGATGTAAGAAAATTTCCAAGTTGTAGCAGTATTTTTAAAGCATTTGCTCCCCTCCCAGGAGGTTTAAGGGCATTTTCTTGCACTTAAGACTGCATCTTGCTATGAGCCCTCTGCTTTTCAGGCCAAAATCCCATTGACTTCAGGGCCCAGTAAGGGCATAGAGCCCCAACAATTAAACAGTAGGCACATCAAGCTTTTAGAATAAATAAATTGGTTGCAGACCAAGCTAAAGTGCAGCTGCCCCATCCATACCCAGTCATGGAAGCAGAGCTCAGAATCCAAATATTTAATCAAAGGTGGTAAGAGTAAATTCCTTATATTTTTTGTATTACATTTGCCTTCACATCAGTGCTGGTTACTTTACCCCCCTGCTCCAGTTCAGCTACACTGGACAGTATATAACTGTGAGGAATCAAACCTCAGTGACTCTTTATTGATCCACAGACTGACCTGTGATCTTTCCCTAAAGTTAAAGAAGTAATTGCCCATTTATATGGGATTAATAACAGCGTTTGGTTTGTAAACAACTGAATTCAGGAATTGCAGTGCCTCATTTTATAGAGAGGCCCTGTAACAGCTTCTGGCTTCTGTAATAGCTGCTGTCAAAGTTTCTCTCTCTTCATCCTCACTCACAAGCCAGTACAGACACCCAGTCCCTTTCTTTCCCCTTTTGGGAGAATAGCAGTCCAGGCTTGTTCCTGTTACATGCAGAGCTTAAATGTTCCTTTTATGTGGGGAGCAGTGTGGGGACTCACTCAGGAAGACTGTTAATTTACCTGTTTCTGCTCCCAAATCTACTTTCAGATGTCACTGGTGGGGGTCATAAAAAGTAAGCTGCATCTTTTCTCAATCCTTTCTTTCTTCTGTACATTATATTGGAAAATTGTCATTTTTTTATACCTGTGTGAGTACTTTGTTGAATGGTGGATGTCCTGAATTAAACTGGGGTCAGTAATAGTCCCCTTCTTCCCTTGCTCCTGAATTTACCCAGATGGTCATGGAGCACCTGAAAGAAACAATGTGCTAACATGCTTTGTATCTTTTGATGTTGCAGAACAGAAGAATCCATATCAGATGATGACAAAAGGAGGTGGGTGCTCTGCTCAACCAGGGCTAGCTTTATTTGCCATAGGCTGCAGTGAGTTCTGCCACCAGTTACACATCCTTCCTTCCCTCCTCCTAACTCCCACCAACACCAACAAAGCAGAGGAGAAATGAAAAAGAGGAAGAAATCTCACTCAGAGTCAAGTATTGATGAGTCCACCCAGCCTGTTATCGAGTTGGGAAGTGGGAACTTTGTGGCAAAAAGAGCACATTATCTCACAGCTGTAGGTGATGTGCTCGATCAGGGCTGGTGGCCTGTGCCTTCGCACCAACACTACCACAGAAGATGCCATTAGCACTTATGGGAGGTCTCTGCTGGGCTGGAAGTTGAAGGAAGTATGAGTCTATCATCAAGCAAATTCGAAATTTGCTCAGAACCCCAGGAGCCGGAGGAGGTGTGATTAATTCAACACCTAACAGGGCAGAGCAGTGTAAAGGGAGCCTCTGCAAGTAACTCCAAGCACGGCAGAGGCTTTAAGGACTCAGTTTTTCACCTCTCTTCATCTGTCCCTGCTTTTCCTACAGGCTCTTTGGAGCCAGAAAATATCCTCTGCAAGTCCATGAAGGGAAGAGGGCTGGGCTATGAACGTACCTAAGACACTTGTGCTCCTTTCTACTAAGCAGGGGAAGGCAGGTCCTATTTCTTAATGAGGTCCAAGTGCTATTTAATTGGTGTGTGTTGTTTGAAGTGAGGTGCTTTGGTGGTCCCCGTGTCAAACACCAGTGCCAGATTAGCTCTGCCCTCAGCTGGATATATTCGGAAGAAGCTGGGCAGGTGGAGTATATCGCCACAAGACAGTTGGGAACTTGAGTGAAAAAAATAACTCCTTTCACAGAGAGAAGTGTCCCAACTTAGCTTTGATTTGCCTGTAATTGTTTCTCCACCAGGAACTATGGTGGGATGTACATGGGCCTGCCGTCAGATGCGGCTGCCATGGCTCCCAGTCAGACAAAAGCTGCACCCAAAGGTACTGGCAGGTTGTGGATTGCATTTCTCCTGCTTTCTGGGGATGTATGTCCTTTAAAAATCAATTATTATTTCAGACAGACTATCTAGCCTTGAAGCCTCTTAAGGCTGTGGGGCTATTTATACTTCTCAAAGGGATTGTTCCCATTTATTTAAAATTTAACATGCTTTTGCAGAAGGATCCTAGAGCAGGTGCTGGCAGTGTAGGTACATGGTCTTCTGAACAGCTTCTCCACACTCTGAGTGCTCTGTGAATTGGAAGAAAACAAAACCCTGTTAAGACTAAGAGGCTGTGATAGATGCACTTGCAGAGCCCTGGCGCTATTTTTAGTTTTGAAGGTATTTACTTGCATTGTGGTGAATTCCAGTAATAACAGTTAGTAAGTGCTTGCTTTCAGGTTTATTTCTGTTCTTACATGAAACCTAGCAGAAACTTTTTCTTTTCCATTTTATATTTTTGAGCAGTGGGAAAAAGCATTAGATTTATAGCTATTTAATAGACAAGTCATAAACATACAATTATGAAATAATGTAATATTCTTTTGATTTAACACAAAAAATGCTGCTGTCACATTTGTACAGCACAGAGTTTAGTCACTGACTGGTGCTTCCAAAATTTGCTGCAAAACAAGAAAATGAAAAACAGTAACACCATTAACTAAAATAAAAGTAGCTGGTTTTGGAACAGTACTAACTTAGTTGCATGGTTTTATTTCTTTAAGATTTTAACCATATTTGTCTTTTGTTTTCTAATTAAGATTAGAAGGAAATAAAGACATCAAGATGCAAACAGCCTGAGGTACAGTATGTTTTGATTAACATTATGTGCTTAGCATGTATTTGTTGAACAGGAACAAGGTAGCAATGCTCCCTGTGCTGCTCTGAGTTGGTCTGGGAGCCACTAGGTTACGTCTCCAGCTGTATCATAGCTTCTAAAGGCTGGTCCAGGGACCAGTTCTCAGTGGGTGCAGATATAAATTAGTGGTAAAGTCATCTTGGTGAGAATTAAGAAGCAAGGAAACTGTATTACTTCATTTGGGAGCAAATAAAAATCAAATGTCCTTAGTGGTACTAAGGCCTCCCATGAGAGGTGAGGTATATCAGCATCTGCAGAGACAAGGATTTTTCCAGGAATGAGGATTTTGCAGTTAGAAAACATCTTTTTGGGGAGGACCTTGAGGACCACGGTGTGTCACTCACTAAGTAATGTATTGGAGCTCTCCCCTTGCTATGGGAGTATCTGTGGGGGCTTCATTTTCCACCAGCTAAAATAGGACATTGAAGATTTATAGGCTCTATTCCTGAGTGAAGAGTTTTGACTAAGTTAAAAAAAAATTCTTTATAAGTTCATGTCTGCAGAAAAAATAAAAACAAACAAAGTTTCCGTTCAGTACTTGAACTAAATAAACATTGACAAATTTTGATAGGGAACTGTTTTGATGTCTAGCCAGTGGGGAAGTGAAAAATATTAAGCTGTCAACAATTTCCATAAGAAGCAGAACCCTTTCCTAATTTAGGTGAAGAGCCAGAAACAGTTTTGACTGGTCCCGGTGCTGGATGCAGGCCTTGTAGAGCAGAACGCATATAATAAATGTCTTTATTATATGAGTGGTGTAAACCCCAGGACTTTTGTAGGAGCAGTCTTAAATAGGGAGAACTTCAGTTGGTCTTCACAGCTAATTTCAGTAACCTGGCTGAGATGTCTAAGCTCAAAACACCATCACCCTTGACCAGGCCAAGGCTCAAGAGTCATCTTGAGATTGCAGCTTTCCATCTGTGGTTTATGAACAGAGTCTGGGTTACTGAGGTACTCGTCTAGGTGCTTTAGTTGAATGAATCAGTCACTTTTGCTATTTAAAATAGCTGAAAGTGCACTTTGCCTTCATTCATGCAAGATCAGAGCTTAGCTACTGACTCGAGTCTTACACAGATGAACAGCTTCAGATCTCCAAAGGGTCCTCTGAGCTCCACAAATTTATATGCATGTGTGTCTGCAGTTCATAGACTACAAAGCTCTCAGCTTCTAATGATGACCTAATTCTCTGGTTTATGTATAGAATGTTCCTATATTGCTTTTCCACTATTGCTCTACCAGTCTACTTAAATTCGTCCCTTTGTGGTTTTTGTTTTTTTTTTTTTTGAACAGTCTACCAAGACCAGTTGCCAGTGCTTTAGAGAGAGCTATCTTTGTGCTGAAGATTTTGATATTTACACAGCCTTCCGGAGAGCAAGAGAGATCAGAGCACCAAAAAATCCAAACTGTTGCAAGTTTCAACTACGGGTAAAGCTAAAAGTAAAGCGTTGAATCAGTTTCCTATTATAGTTGCATTATGGAAACCTCCTGCTGTTCTCCAGTGAAAGATGAAATTAGTGAACTCATGGTGGATATTTCTGCACAAGAGCTAACTTTGATGATCTGCAACTTATTTCTCTGTGGCCATATTGCAGATTCCATCATCTGTCAGCTACGCTTCGTATATTTTCTCCAACAATTTTTGATAGATTTTATATAGAAAACCATCACTACTGTCCACTCAATAGTTTCTGTGGTAGGTTCCTGTAAATTAATCGCTATTTTATTTCAGAGTAATATATTTGACAAGCTTGCATCTTTTTGGGAATATTGCAAATTTTAATATTTTTGCTGTGAAATCTTAAGAATAGGATGAAACAAGCATAAGACCATAAGGTTCTTTATAATTATTACTGTCCCTTTTATACCATGAGACAAATATTAGTGTTTAATTTTCATCTTGTAAAAAGATATTGCTCAAGGAAATTGATTCAAATAAGAATGATATACTTCATTGTATTATTTACATCTGTTTATATTTTTCTTTAGCTATATCTCTTTTATAAAGCATTACATGTAAAAAATACTAATGAAATTAACTATTATGTGTTCCATTCCATGTAATAATAATATTTCCTTGCATAAGGATGAAGTGATAGTATTTTCAGAGAGAGTGGGACTAGACTCCAGTGCTGCATCCTCCTGACCTGTAGAGGATTTTTGATCACTATTAGAGTTTTGTATCCCTGTCTCATCTGTAAGCATCTCCAGTATGGCAAATTGAAAAGAATGAGGGTTATTAATACTTCAGCAAATTGTTGAGGTTTCAAAATTCATTAAGTTAATAGCAATTGTAAGTTTCATGTAGAACATAAAACAGATTGTACATTTATATATGACTGAATGAGTATTTAAATTATTAAAGCCTTTTGCATAATTCTTTAGTCAAACTCTTTTTAATGGGACTTGATATGCCATACACTTTAAATAAACAAATAAACAAAAAACCCCCAATCTGCACCATGTTAATACATTACTGTACATTAATGATAATTTTTAAAATTAAAAGAAAAAGAAACAAAGCAGAAAATTTGTCCATGAAGAAATAAACCACTGTGAACCATGAAATTCCTGCCCTTTTCACTGATACCTATTATGACCAATGAACTACCATTGACTATGATTTCCAGTAACTTGCAGCTTTGACTATAAAATAGTGGTAGTTTGATATGAGGCTTGCAAAAAGAGATATTTAAAAGTATTCCTTACTTGTCCTCTTTTAATTATTTGTGACATTATTTATTGCTATTCTCTAGAAATCTGCTACTTGGGTTATCAGCGATTTCAGGCTTCCAGCTCCTGAAGACAAACATACTTCTCATTCCTGACCATTGACCTCAAACCGAGATGAAATAAGCTTGAAGATTAAGATGTGGTGTTAAAATATCTCTCAGTATGAATGACAGTCTGCAGATTATATCTGCAGAGTCTTGTTCTTGCTAGCCAGGCTGGTGAGGACTCAAGCAGCACTGAGTGATAAACATGCAGACCTTCCTCCCTGCCTACCATAGCATGAGGGTATAGTTTCCACTTCACATGTTCCACAAATGGCTGAAATGGTTCTCATAGCACAAGTTTATTTAGTACAAAGCAATTAGGCCCATGCCTGACCTGATCACGATTGTCTTTCCCAAAGCAGAAAAAGCACCAGTCGTCCTAGGATACATCAGCATTCAGCTTGTGCTCGAAAAGTCAACAGCAGATGCCAGTAATCAACCCGGTTGTTTTTCCACTTCTATCCTTCAGTTGTTGGGAAGAATCTTCAAAAAGGTGGACAGGGCTAATCTCAAACATCCCTTGTTGTGCTACTGACATCTGAAGCCCCGTGTGTGAGTGTGTGGGCGGAGGGAGGAAAGAGGTGATTGCTGATGAACAGCTCCTCACAGCTGGTGGTGGGACAGTTGCAAAGGGTACTTTCCTTGGTTTACATCATTGCTTGTTTTTCCTGTGCAGTGCTACATAGAAGCTTGGAGCACTTTGCAGAATTGGTCTTTTAATGTTTCATCCTCTGAATGTGTGGGAGGTACAGGGGTTTCTTAATGTTTTTGTTCCCCTGCATCGTTTAATCTCAGAAGTTTACTGACCAACTGACAAATGTTCAGCATCACGGACTGGAGCCTCTAAAATTGACATACATTCATTTATGCTGTGCAGGCCTGTACCCATCAAACTAAAGAGCTAGGGCCATGCCCTTTTCTTCAATTTGCAGACTCTTGTCTTTTGTTTTTCCAAGGATCCATGAATCTAGAAACTGTGTGACAGGACGCTGTATTCTCTCCTGGCCAAATTCCACTTAGGGAACTGATTTTCTGCTCATGAAAATTCTTCTATGGTGAGCAGCCTTTGTTAATAAAAGCACATGACATTTCATGGAGAAATGAGTGTATCTGCTCTTTCAAAATTTACAATCTATGGATATTTCTGTTAGGAGGAGGAACAGAAAATAAACCCTAAATGCCAGCTGTGCGTGTGACGGCATCCTTGGAGAATATTTAGGCACTCAAATGATGGTTCAATGGGAGAACTGAGAACAGAACACAAGGAGCCATTGAATGACAGAGTTATTATTAAGGAATATACTTTGGTTTGGCCAAAACATCTTGAATTACCATTTGTGAAAAATAAACATTTAAATGTTGGGGCTGTAATACCATTTTCCTTGCAGTGGTTACTGTTTCTCCAGCCAGAGCTGAGGAGCCAGTGAAAATAATTCAGCAAAGAGTGGATTTGGGCTTTATAATCTCAAAAACTCTGTTCTGAGATTCTGTCAGCCCAAAAATATTATGCTTGAATTTGTGAATCTTGAAAAATTCTGGAGTAGGAAAGCATAGGATTGAAACTACAGTTTGTGACCAGCTGAAAACCACTCAAATTATCTTGTATTGAAAATTTTGGTCTCATACAAAATATTTCACCTTGAAGACAGCTTCTCTTTTGAATTATGCTAATGAGACAGTGCATTTATTTGCTTTCTTCTTAATGCAGGACCTGGAGCTTTGTTCTAAGGGTCCAACTTCTCAGTTTCTGGGTAGTCCAGACAGAAATACTGCCTGTGTTTTATGTGCCATACACATCCTAGTGTAGTTCAGAGGATGTGACAATTCTAAACCTCTGTGTTGCTCAAGGGTTAAATCTTGTCACTAAGTGAGTTGAGAATACCTGGTAAAAGCCAGTGTAAGCTCAGTTAGAACTTCATTCACTAGAAATTAAATCCTTTCATAGCAAAGAGACCACACAAAGCTGAAGCTGCAGAAAATCATAAAGGTGAAAGTTGTCTCTAATGAACACAAAGTACTAATTTACTTGTTTTCATCCTGCATGTCTAGCAGAGGAGTCTCTGTTGTATGGGACAATGGTTGAAATGGCATCACTATTCCGTCACCCACACAAGTCTAGCAATTCTCAATAATCATGCTTCCCAAGCAGTGGGCGAGTCACTGCTGATCTGTTTTCTGCAAAGTAGACCTCTGTTTGGTTTCCATGGTGATCAGAAGTGACAATTATTACGGGCTGCTACTACAGTTTCTCAGTTATGCATGCCCACTAAAAGAAGCTCTTACCTGGTTATAGTCCCTGGGTGTTTTGCAGTACATCATCATTGCTTCCTATTGACAGCAATTTAAACACTTCAGGTGAATTGGCTTTGTGGAGAGCAGGCTGAAGGAGGGGGATTTGGGGAATATTTTTGTTTTGCAATGTATTTAGAATGAGATGAAGAAAATAGTGTCTCTGTAAACTTTCCATAGAGCAATGGTGTGCCAGTATTGCAGGAAATCTTTTGAGGCTGGGCTAAATGATTCAACCCTTGTTTTAAAAACAATCAAGCACAGAACTTAGGTTTATCATAATAGGAGCTATGTCATTTTACCTGATCTGACAATTTTTGCTGTAACTCTGGGGTTTTCAAACACAAAAGTGTTGCCCAGACAGCAGAAATCTGTTACCCCTGTTGTGGGACCTTCTATATACTGGTCACTATCTGGTCACTGTTAAAATACTTATAGCTGAAGATAGGACTCATCTCAAGAAACAGATAATTCTGTGAAGTGCAGGGAAACTCTCGTTAGCATAACTGTACTGAGAAAAGAATTAGAAAGATACCACAGGATGAAGCCTGGATAAAAGGGGGCTTTGTGTGCCAGAAAGGAGAAAACACATAGGAGAATGAGGATTATTATGCAGTGAAGACAGATGCAGAAAGAGGTTAGGAAGAGAAAATTACATAAAAGAGGAAATACCTTAATTAAGTATCTACTGCATTTCTCCATTATTCTAATTTCTAGAAAATAGAGCAAGAAGTAGACAGCTGCCAAATTGTTTTAAGACTGAAGAGAAATGGGAATTTGCTTATCTGGTCATTCCAACCCTCAGATGTCTGAGACTGCAAACCTTTAAGGAAATAACTTGTCTCATTTTTATTTGCTTAATGTCCAGTGTAATGAGCCCATGCACCTTAAAGGTCCTTTTGGGTGTTACCAGGATATATAAATATCCTGCTGTCTCTTTCAAAATTTCTGTTGGTATTCCCTTAGTTTGTCTCTCTATGCAGACTGAGAAAATACTCAGGATGTAAAACCAATTAACAGGATTAGTACAAGAATAGACTACAGAACATGCAGAAACGAAGCCAGAGCTTAATCTGAAAAACAGTGTAGAGTTAGAACCTAGGCTTTGGTTTAGTTATGCCATGTATTTTAGATTTCTGATATAACTAATGAACTTCTGATATAACTAATCACTGTGCAAGTGATTAGTTTGGGTCACAGCACCTTATTGGTACTCTGGAATTATCTGTCCACTCACAGAATTTTATTTCTGGTCTTCGATTCCTATGTTACAGGAGATGGCAGTAAATGCTAAATTCCACACTTCACCTTTGTTGCCACTTTTTGTGTTGACTGAATCTCAATGTTGTCTGCAGGATGGCTTCAGATCCATAAAAGCTGAGGTTGTGATTCAGAATGATAGTTAATTAGAAGCAAGTCATATTTGATAACAGTTTTTAGGGGATATCAGACTGCTGGAAAATGCAAGACTTTGTTGCAGTTAGGGAGGTATTCAAACTTTGGAGAGTCCACACTGTGTCACTATCAAACTACTTGGCAGTATGCAAACATAAAACCCCACAGATAAATAAACAAAATCAGGGAGTTAACACACACCTTCAAGCTTATATCTAATATCATGTTTATGGTTATATATTACTGGAGTCTGACTGTAACCTTGAGCTGTGAATATTTACCTTACCACAGCTAGGTTTGCATTCCCCAAAGGATATTGCTGTGAGAAAGCCTTCAAAGGACTCCTACTACCTGGTTTGTTTGTAGGAGTCTCATAAGATTTTGGGAAATCAACAAATAGATTTTTTCTAAAATAAAAAGATTTAATCAGATTGTAATGTATAAATAGTGTCAACCTGATCAAACTCCAAGTATCAGGTTATTAAAACAATGTACTTCATATTTGAAGTCTCACATGAAACCAGCTGCCTGCTTCTTTTTCCTCTTCCAAATTGTGAGTAACCTTAATAAATAAATAATTAAATTAATTTGGTTTTACAAGGAACTGCTTCAGATCATCAGATAGAAACAAACCATTTTTGGCAGGGAATTAATTTGTAATAAGGAAACTGTGCCATCCAGGAGAGATGGAGGCTTTATAAATTCCAAACTATTTTTAATAGGATGAATAATAGTTGGAGAATTTTCACAGCACTGTTAAAGAGCCTTTGTTTAAGACATCATTGCTTGTGTAAGCATTGCTTCCTGAGAAACCCAAGATTTCCAGTGAAAAGAACCCTGAAAATCGCTACTTGAAAAATAAGTTTTGATTTATGATAATATTTTCCCAAGATCAGCGTTATATTTTTCTCCTTGAATTTCAAGAGGAAGCCAAATTCTCATCGGAGCCAGTGCATAAACAGTCTACTTCTCCTTGCCTGCAAACAATAACAGACAATTCTCATTCAGAGGTACAAGAAAAAAGATAACTGGTAGTAGGGACATATATATTCATACACTTGAAATTAATCCAAATCTTTAACAAATTAGTGTAGATTAGACTAGATTTAATGCTTCCTCCTTTCAAGTATTTTCATTAAAACACAATACTTTTTTTTTTCTTGTTGGTTGAAATAATCCCTGGCAAAATATTTCTTCCATGTTTGTTGCAAGAATATATAATTCTTTATAATTTGCAGCACTTCTTGCACTATTTCTCTTTTTTATCTAGAGTTCAACTTCTGGCATAAAAAACCCTCTGCCACAGAGGTTTTCCCAAAGGGCTAGGCTCACACCTGTGCTCAGATGAGCATTCCAAGTAGGTGCTGCTGGAGATTTAATCCTGAACACTTCACTACTCAGCTGTCTTTCTCAACTTCAGCTGAAACGGGGACAACGTTGCCTGATCATTCTCAAGGAGGAGAATTTACTGCGTATATGACTGTGTCATCTTGAGATTTGTACTGGCACGGTTTGAGGAGTCTTCATTATCCATGAGGATATTGAAACCTCATCTTGGCTCCTGCATAACACCTACTTGACATGGTTTAGTCCCAACCAGCAACTGAGGCCCACACAGCCACTCTCACTCCTCCCTGGTGGGATGGGAGAGAAAACTGGAAAAGTGAGATAACTTGTGGGTTGAGGTAAAGCAAAATCTTCACACAAAAGCAAAGCAAATAAGGAATTCATTCACCACTTCCCATGGGCAGGCAGGTGTTCAGCAATCCCCAGGAATGCAGGGCTCTAGCACACGTAATGTTGATTTGGGAAGACAAACACCATCACTCTGAAAGTCCTTCTCTTCCTTCTTCTTCCCCCAGCTTTATATGCTGAGCTTTATATGCAGGTATGGAATGTCCCTTGGGTCAGTGGGGGTCAGCTGTGTCCCCACCCAGCTTCTTGTGAGCCCTCAGTCCACTTGCTGGTGGGATGGTAAGAGGCAGAAATGGTCTTGATTCTGTGTAAGCCCTGCTCAGCAATAATGAAAACATCCCTGAATTACTAACACTGTTTCCAGCAAAAATCCACAAAAACACAGCCACATCTGAGCTACTCTGAAGGAAATAAACTCTTATCCCAACCAACAGCAGTAAACTCCTTCAGATGTGCCTGTGGACAAGCAGCTTTGTGTTACAAAGTTGGAAGGCACAAAATGGTGGGGGAGTGTCTCCATCACATGTCAGTTTGCGCAGTGATGTGCAGAACAAGAGTAAGCATTAGTGGTAAATTAGTTGGACAGGTGATTTAGCCACATTTCAGAGTCTCTTTGGAGTGGCTTGAAATGGTGACAAAAGGAGCAACAGAAGGAATCAGTATCACAAACACCTGTATTAAACATTGCAAATGATAGCAGTATCCGGTGTTCTGTCATTGCAGTCCTGTGAAAATTTCACCTGCATGGCCCTGTAGATAGTAAAGGAAATTACTCCCAGTAGAATTTTTACCCTAAAAATAAATACCTCCCAGTGGCTGATCATTTGACTCATAGGTTTTCTTGCCTAGATCGTGGGGTCTGGCTGATGTGCACAGAGTGTAGCTCTTCATAATCTGTAACCCTCACTATGCAGCCTGCCAGTTTTGCTACGCAGCTCTGTAGTGCTGTCTGCCCTTGTAAATAGTCAGAGTGGCCTGCAGAAACAGCTGGTTGACTGCTGGGGCAGAAGGACACATCCATGACACACTCCCTCTGTTGATTCCACTGTCTTTTTGCTGCTGTCACTGAGGTATGGCAGCTTCACACCCATGAGGGAGCAACCACATGCTGATGATGGTCCCCAGGCCAGCTGCACCACCATCCCCACCCGGGACAGTAGACCAGCACGAACACTGCTGTGCTGGAAAGCCTGGCTTTGGCTGGGGTTTGTTTTTCTGCATCCCTTGCTCTCTTAGCAGCAGAACCCAAGAAACCACACTGAGTTTCCTTTTATGTGCCTCCTGAACAAGCCTCATGTTCAGAGCTGTGCTGGTGACAATCAAATTAATCATCATCCTGTCATCAGTTGTACATTGCCGGGATCTTCCAGCAGCCTCAGAGTCTCCTCCCAGGCTGTAGGCTGAATAAATTCTTGACCAATGTAGGTCAGCAAACCATGCCTGGCCTCGAGAAACAGCTTTGATCAGGGGCAGCAAATTTCTCACTATAGCTCATAATTATTTTCCTCAAATGGGAAAGAGCCTTACAGACCTGAATGGTAATGGCAGCTCCCTGAAGCTTGGATCCTCTGCCAGTACTTCACAGAAAAGTTGTTCTGATGAGAGAGAATCCCAAAGCAGGGCATTTAGGATTTAAAAAAAACCAAACTAAAATGTGTAAAGAAATCCTTTGTAATGAACCTTGATACTTCTCTAGCGTTCTCATTTCTGTAACATTCAATTGCTCATTCCTTAAAAGCTGACAATATCTGAAGTTTTGTTTTCATAATATCTATACATGTAATTTTAGCAGCTAAAAATTTACCTTTTTTCAAAATGTTTATTTCAAATTTTGAAAAAATTTGCTCTATGTCTACTACCTGTTACAAATGGATATGGGAGTTAAAATCAGTCCTTGCCTCCTGCCCAGGCCTTGGCAGTAGGAAGTAACCTTATTGAGGTAACCAGCACCCCAAAACCCACTCTCCTGTATAAGTTCTTTTAATGATGACTGATTCTGTCTATTATAGAATGAAACATTTATTAATAGACGGGGAAACTATCAGATATAAGACTTGAAAGCAAACCAGTACTGCACAGGAATAAAACAAAAAGAAAGACTACTAGTAGTTTAATATATACAGTGCACGAGAATAGTACCTTTTCCAGTTACAGCTAGCGAAGAAATAGTACAAGCTTAGGATTCAATGTATCTTACCATCCAATTTGTTGGCGCAGCACACCAAGATCCTCTCCCTCAATCCCCGGGGAAGTAACCACAAAGCCTGCGTCCAAACTTCGGGGAAAAGCTTCAAACACTTTAGGGTGTGAGAGACTTCTGCCCCAGTGTTAGCTCGTGTATCTTTTATAGTGTAAAACCATGACTCTCTAGTCAGTAAGTTTTCTTTTATCTCTCCTTCCATCAGCTCTGCAGACTAAGATGTTAATTCTTAGCTGAGGTTTGAGCCCTCTGGCGCCAGAGATGACCCCTGCTGGGCCTTCCTTCCCTTGGGTTATCTCTTTATGCACCCGTTATCTGTGGCACACAGGAGGTGGAGGTGAGGGGGGTAGATGTCCTGCCACACTACCCTAATTCTCAAATGTATCCAAATTCCCAAATTTCCCAAATTAATTAACCAATCACTTCAAAGCTTGTCATTTATTTTTCACTTTGCAGCTTCATTTTAATAGATAGACTCAAGTGCTGGTGTTAAAATGAGGGGTTATCTCATTTTACAAAATATTTAGCAATGAGAATGCTAACAGTACTACTTTTCACTTTGGCACTGCCTGTGACAAAGTTATAGTTTGTGGACATAACTTAAAAATCAAATTATTTTGAATAACTTGGCTTCTAAAGGAGCTTTTAGGTCAAGTCTCAAAGATTAAATAGAGTATATAAAAACATTGCCTCTGGGCTACTTCAGATTGTCCTCTAAGCCATAAAAATATGTCTCTGAGGTTTTTTCTATAGAGAAATTCATGCTGTTGTCCAGTGATTCATTAGAGCTCTGGTCTAGCCTCTCTACAGATGTTACTATTATTCTGCAATGAAAAAAGGCAAACAGCCATTTCTGGGCACTCTGTAAAGTCTTAAAAGCAAGATAGCTTAAAATAAATGTTTGTATCCTGCTGTGTTCTTATGACCCCCAATGCACTTTGGGCACTACTAAACTGTAAATAAGATATAAATAAGATCAAAAGATTCACTCTCTCATGCTTAGAAAATTTGAAGAATACCAAAATTAAGCTTCTTGATATATTTGTATTATGACACATTTTTGACAGTGTGATCAATATTATTTTTATGTTACAATAGACTAACCTAATTAGATATCTGTGGAAAAGTATATTTTCTCTTGAATTTTTGCAAACACTTGTTCATTTTAAGATTGTTTTATCCTTGCTTTGGGCCAATTTGTTGCCCAGAATTATGCTTTCCTTGCCTGTGCAAGTTTGATAATAAAAATGCAATTTTTTATGTCCTTTCTTATTTCTTATCTACTGAAAGCTGGTTCTTTATTATCCAAAGATGGATAATTAACAAGGACAGCATCTCCTAAGGATTGTCAGTTGCTGTCTAAAATGAAGAATGAAAATGTCAAGTCTTTAGATTGCTGTAACTCAAATTATTTTGTTTTGCCATTACTGCAATTTACTGGGAATTCAAAAGCTTCCATCATGCTGTTGGATGGGTTAAAATAATTGTAAAGAGAAAAAGAAAGGAAAACTGATGTAGGTACAGCAAGGTATGAGAGACATTTGAAAAGAGAGCCCAGCACCTGCCTTTGGGTTGACAGTCACTCCTTGGAAGTGTGACATGAAAATGTAAAGTTTTCCTAACCACCCAGTTGACAAGGCTGTGAAAACAGTTAACCGCTCATTTATTTTCTCCATGTCTTTAATTTTATTTTTCATGTTGTTGCTATTTTTACTTAAATGTAGATACCTGTGGAAGAAAGCCCAAAGTACACAACTCCTATTTTTCGGAAGATTCTATGTTGGTTGCCTGGTTGGTTTTGATTTTTATTATCTGATTTCAGAGCTAAAAATAGGCATGAGGGGCTGGGAATCAGAAACTCCAGCCTTCCTTATGCCACAGGCTTGTTAGTCTTGGCTGAATCACTTAGGTGAAATCCTTCAAAAACAGTTTTTAAACTTGAATGCTCAAGCAAAGGACTTTTGTTTGAGCAATGTCTCGATACTCCTTCTCCAGGGAAAGCTGAGCAGAGTTTGGAGCAGTGAGGTTTTCTGTGAGGCTCTTGGGACCACCTTCGAGGCTGGGCTAGGAGTCCACACATGGCCAGCAGGCAATCTGGTGAGAGGAAAACTAATGTCTTTACAATTTGATGAGTGAAGGTATGGGTGTTAACATCTTTGAAATGGGTCTTTATGTCTCTATTAACTTTGGGCAGCAGGTTTGTTGCAGAGCACAACATTCTTGCTCCTGACACAGACAAGGGTCTGCACAAGCCTGAGTTTCTGAGCTTTGGGGTAAAATGGTAGGTTCAAGGTGGTAATATGTGGTAGGTGGTTCAGGAAGGCTGTACCTTCCCTGTACCTCAGCCAATGGGGAAAGGAAGAGGGCAACATGTGGCTGGGAATTTAGGATAAAAGGAGGCTGTGCCCTCTGAAACCTTGAGAGATAAAACCCTGCAGGTGTGTGCCCTAGTGGACTCTCTCCCTTTATTCGAATAAAGCTGCAGGGCTCCTCTATCTCCTTTTTGAACATAAACCTCTGGCATTTGTGGATTTCCCCAATGCTTGCAAAGGGCTGGGTCTCCCTCTCTTCCCTCTCCCTTCTTTCTGCTGCCCCAAAGAAGTTTCTCTGCCCAAGAAACACAGCCCCAATGTGTTTTACATCAGCTGGAGAATGAGAGTTCAGCACCCCTTATGTGTGTGCTAAAGAAAGGTGAAGGAGGGGGGTTTGGAGGTGAGCAGAAAAAAAAGCAAGAGAGTGTTTATGATGTAGATGAGTTGCTTTTTGTTGAAATGCTGGTCCCTGCACTTCTTCAGTGGAAATTACTCTTTTCTAGATGGAGAAGCAACCAGTAGCTCAACTTCATTGCAAATGCCAAAAAACATTACTCATGTTAGCAAAACAGTTTTTTGTTCTGTTGTTTTTTTTCTCTTTAAAACCTCAGAACCAGTTACTGTTTCCAGAAACAGCTTGGAAACGATAATTTTTTTTTTTTTTTTTAAGTAGGAAAAGCAAATAACCCCTGATTTCATTCCCTGTTAAAATGCAACAGCATGGATCCTTTTGTGAATTCTCAATCACATTTGCAGCTCCATTAGGGACGGAGCAGCAGGCATAGCAAATCATGTGAACTGACCCAAGCTCTGCACATGCAGAGGTGCTAAGGTGGTGGTCAATGACTTTTTGGCTCAGGGGTATGCCTGTGTCTGTGCTTCTTTTCATTTGACATCATTAATTCCAACCCTCCCAGGGTTGAAGAGCTGCCAGTGCACCTGTACAGAAAGCCCTGGCAGCAGCTTGCATGTTTTTTTCTCCGGATTTTAGCAAAAATCCAAACATTACAAGGACTTCAAGTGAGCTTTTCACACACTGAAGATCTGACTGAGTAAACAGCTGGTTTTTGTCTCACTTGAAATTGTCACTTTCCCCTGTATAGATTCTTCCCAGTGATTCCTGTGTCATAGCACAAGTCTCTTCTGACTCTAGGCACAAGTGTTAAATTCATCACTGGTCTTCCTTTGACATCCACCATTGCCAGAAAAATCATGGACTCTTTCTCTACAGGGGAAACATTTCAGGTGCATGGAGCAGATTTAAGGAATGACATCTTGGCTGAGAATAGAGTGGCAGAGTGACTTTCTGGCCAGGGAAAGGGAACCAGACACAGGAAAGTGGGGGCTTGGTGCTGCCAACAGCAGAGGTGAGAATAAGAGCAAGAGTCACAAGACTCTTTCCATGACAACATGGAAATCTTCTCCTGAACTTGGCTTGTGTGGTACCTCATCCAGGGAATGGTTGGGAAAAATGAGAAGCACTGAAATCCCAGGGGTATCTCCTGAACTCACCAATTAGGGGTGAACTGAAGAGTTTTTCTGCGATGTGTAGAAATCATGAAAGGCCTGAGGTGCTTGAAAGGGCAACAAGATGTAATTCAGTGACCAGATCCAGCTGTACCCACATCACTGACAGCAGCTGACAGTGGGTAGCACTCCTGAGGCTCAGGGCTGATAAGCAGCACAGTGAGAAAGGTCAGGGGGTTCCTGTCTTGTCTCGGGACACTACTGAAGTGTTTAAACATTACTTAAGTTACTTAAATATTACCCAAATAGCTAGTGGGGGCTGTTGGAGGAGTAGACTCAATGGAGCAGAAATCCAGTTGGGAGGAAGTCAGAGACTTGGTCCTGCTTGTGCTGGAAGCCAAGATGGAACAAAAACTCTGAAGACAACTGAACAAAATCCACAGGGCAGGTAACGAGGGTTGCAGTGTTTGTCTCCTGTGAGTGTAGATGTAAGGGAGGCAAGCCAGCAGCACACGGGAGCTTGTTAAAGGGTGATTATTTCTACATGGTGAATTCTGCTTTTGCTCTCTTCCTGCAGCGGCTGGCAGGGGATTGTGCAGGCAGGTGTGTTTGTATGAGTGCTGTGCCCGGTGCCTCTTAGACACAAGCATTCCTTGCCCTGGCAGAGACACTCGGAGTTCATCGCAGCCCAAGAACGCCGTTCTTTCCCCAAAAGCGGAGCAGGCACAGCTCCAGTGCCCAGCCCCGGCTCCCCAGCAGAGAGCAGCGTTGCTCTACAGCGAGCGCTGCCCGCGCCATCCCGGCCGCTGGAAGTGGCTCCTGCAGCGCTGCAGAGCGGCTCGGACCAGGACCGGCTACGGGCAATGGACATACGGAGAGAGCAGCGATTTTATCCGTGCGGCCGAGGACGGCAAGGGTCAACAAAATTGCTGTATTGAGAGTATTTAATGGGAGAAATAGCAACCTTGACTGAAAAGCTTTTGGTCTGTGGAGGTCAGAGCTTCTTTTATTGTAGGGTGCTCCTTAGCATGAGAAAGATTAGAGTTCATTGAATCAAATGGTTTCCATGAGAAGTTTTAACAATTCTGCTCCTGCAAGCAGGGAGAGGTGCAAGAGTCAGTGCCTGGTGCAAGGGGCTTGGGCCTGACCATCAGAGGTGAAGGTCACCTACAAATGGAACTGAGCCCAGCTGGGGTCTGGGCCACAGACACCGGCATTGTCTGCTGTCCCCAGTTTGGTCTCTGCCAGCCTTTGTAAGCTTCTGAGACCATGTGGTCAATCAGGAATGAGTCTGAACTGGACCTGGTTGGAGCTGGCTGCTGATCCCATAGGCTGTGAGCTGGCAAAATTCCTTTTCCCAAGGGCCCAGTGAGGTATGTTCAGTGTACACTTGATGTTTCCTTAGAGCCCATGATTCCCTCTCCTCCAGGGGCTGAACTGTCAGGCAGAGTCGTGTTTTTGCTGTGGAGAGCAAAGCAAGAGCTGTGTGCTGGGGCAGGGCTGGTCCTTTGGAGCAGCCCTGCACCATCAGAAGGGTCAGCCCCAAGGCCGTGTGCATGCTCCATGCTGGAGGTGCCTCTCCACCCTCTGCCACCTTGCAGTGCCAGTTCATTTCTCATGGACAGTCACTTTAGGCTCATTGATCATTTGGGCTGGGCTTGAAATGGCATCTTGAAGCAAAGAAACCCAGCAGCATTGTCCCTCTGCCCCACTCAGCTCTCCTTGGTGGCCCCAGGAATGTTCTTCCTTCTGACACTTCCCATCACCTCTGGCCTCTAATTTCTTTAAGAAGCTGTGATATTTCAGTCAGTTTTCCCTATGTATCTAGTGATAGTAGGAAAAATACATTTGACAGCAGGAGGATTCCACATTCCAACATAGAAAAAGCAGGAATGTAATTACTTGGGGTGGTATTTTCATTGTAATATAAAAACTTTTCTCAAGAAGGATTCTTTCTGCATCAGCACAGACTAAGTGCAGAGAATGTCATTTGTCTTGGTGTATTTTACAGCTGTGGAGGGCAGTGGATGATCAGGCTTATAGAGATTCTCTGGGTGTGTTTCAGTTCAGAGACATTTCTGGATCCTGTGCTGCCAGTCCCAGGCTCTACTCCAGCTGCTCTTTGGAGTGATTTGTGCATAGCAGGTATGAGACATTCCAGAGCACTTTAGGAACCTGTCGTTACTCACTCACATTGCTCCATCTGTGCTCATGTTGTTGCAGGCCTTGACTTGAAGAGCTTTTGTCACTAGCTGTCGGTGTCCAGCCTGGATTTCGGACAGCCTCCAGCTGGCCATGTTCCAGAAGTGTCCCTGTTGGCATCACTTAGACATCGGCCAGTGAAGCTGCTCGCCTGGCAGGGTGACGCACCGGGAGCGAGGAGCTGTGATAGCTAACTGCTGAAGCAGAAATAAAGCGAGAGGAACTTTTTGGTATGGAAGAATTCTGTGGGGCTTTATTGCAAGAAGCCCAGCACAGAGGGAATCCAGGGACCAAAAAGCCCTGAATACTCCCTGACACAACCTTAAGAGGGACATGTACTAACCAATCAGGTGAGGGTCCAGGGGAGGAACAAGGGTGGGATCAGGGAACAAGGTCCAATGGAAGGGGGAGAGGGGAGGAGATAAGAAGTAACAGTAAATCAACCACTGAGTAAAAGGGAACCTTCTAGAAGAGGGAAGATGATAGACATAACTAGTAACCAAATAAGTTTGCCCTGGAGATTTTATCCATGCCCTGGGCTAAACTATGGTCACTTCAGTCCCAGGGGGGGGAACTTAGCAGTCTTGGAAGCCCTCCACCAGAGTCCTTTCTTCTCTTCTTGGTCTTCTGCAACCCCTTGAGTCTTAGAGGTAACTTCCATGGCTGCCACATTTCCCCCTTCTTTTTTCTATGGCCTTGAACTCTTTGGAGTCCCAAGGAATCCCGACCAGGCACGTGGACATGGGGTTAGACGCACTATCCAGGCTGAGGCACATGCTGTCTTGCTTTAATACTTTCGCCAGAGTCACCCACACGTTTTCATTTGGCTGTTGAACAAGCCATGGTGACACTCCAGAGAAGGCAATGGCTAGCAACCACAGAAAGAAGCAGGTTGGTTTCATTTTCAGGGCTCTCCGGGGGTTCAGGGTGACTTTCCTTAACGAAAAATGAACATAAATTAGGGTATTGACCAATATCAGAACTCAACCACTTAATGAAATCATTCCTCATTTCTTCTCCTTCACCCCACAGGGATAGGTTTAGGTTCTAGGGAAACACACGAGGGGAACAACCCAAGGGAAAACTATGAGAAGACGGGGGGGTTTGAAAACTGTATCATCATCTTGGTATGTCTTCATTCCTGTCTTTTCGGTGTTTTGGTAGATCTGTATCTTCCTCCTTACGGCACCTTCTCTTCCATGCCGCTCTGTCCTGTTCTTGTTGCTTCCCTGTATCACCGTTCTCGGGGTTTGTCTCTCGATAGGGTTTGATGTTACGTGCTGGTATCCACCTAGGTCCTGCTGGGGTAGAGACACAGGCATACCCCCTTCCCCAAATAATTAGCGGATAGGGCCCTTTCACCTGTCCGTTTTCTAGGTCCTTAATCAACACCGGTGGTTGTTCTTTTAATTTGGATTGGGCCGAATTTGAAAAGTGCCGGAATACGGAGGGGACTGTCTCCGTGAATGAATTGTTCAAAAAATTGATAGTAAAAAGAGCCTTACAGAGGCACTCAATGGATGATTTTTTCTCTGTTCCTCCCCGCTGCCGGTTAAGGAGCTTCTTGATGTTCTGGTGGGTCCATTCTACAATGGATTGACCTGTGGGGGAGTGAGGTATAATAGTAACATGTTTAATTCCCCATTGTTGAAGGAATTCTTTAAATTTGGAGGAAATATATGCTGGCCCGTTGTCAGTTTTTATCTCTTGTGGTATTCCCAGCTGTAGTGGTTTTCATTTCACCTATTCGAATTTCTGGCCAAATGCCAGCACACTTACCAAAATTTACCTGATGTTTGCTATGAGATGAGGACTAGAAGCAGGCAAAGCAGGCTCAAACTTTATAGAATATAAAGAGAGTTTATTAATATACCTAAGACAAAGGAAAAAAAAAAAAGAAAAACCAGGACAAACTCCTCAGACCACCCCTCCTTCCCCCACCTCTCCATTTCTTTCTCCCTGACAACACACAAAAGACAACACTTCAACCTCCAGTCAGTTTAACATCTCAGAAATAGCTCTTGTTTCAGTTCATTTAGGGAGAGAAGTCTCTTTTGTTTACACCATGGATTCTCTGTAAGAAAATACAGTTTTTTATGGGTCTTCAGCCTCACCACCAGCCGCCGCCCAGAAGAAAGATCTGCTTGTGATGGATGCCTTCCACACCAGTAGCCTTCCCACAGCCACTATGGTGGGTAATGAACAGTCCACGGGGTACCTGTTTTAAGGATGCACAGTTCAATTGCAACAACAAAGAAAATCCCTTCTTCTGTGCTGAGCAACACAGGTTCTCCTGACAACATAAGTTCTCTGGCATTCCCCTGGGACCAGGGCTCTGGGTCACAGCCTCCCCTCTGTCTTGGTTCAAGTTTCTCATCAGGCTGTACTTTTTCAACACCTACTTGTCTTTACCCAGGTATTTCAGTTCATTGGCTGCAATTAGAACCTCACATTCCCCCTTTGGACTATTTCTTCATATATTACAGGGAATTTAGCTCAGTCCCCAACCATGGTTCTCCAAAAGAATTTTCAGCTTCACTCTCAAAGCACTTTTCATACACCTCCCTCTAGGCATTGGTTCTGCTTTCCTCACTGACTGTAAAGTCTCTATGCTGCATTTATGTAGATGTCCTCACTCGTTCCTCTCTCTCTGCAAGGAATGATGGGTGTCTGTAAGTTTAGTCCAGGCATGGATAATCTCTCTCTCTCTCTCTCTCCAGCAGCGTGACGATCACGTGGTCCCCGCCAGGCTGTTAGAAAAGTCTGAGTCGGGTGGCAGAAACACTCATAGTCTCTGTCGCCTGGCTCTGCAAGGCTAGCTCGGCCTGGTGGGACCGGCAGGGCCTGGCCCGAACTGGATGGAGTCTGGCCCAGTCCTTGCCTGGCCCGGAGCAGGGAGCTTGGCCCTGTCTGGTGTAGCTGACATGTTGGCTGAACTGTATCTGCTGAAAATTCCGTCTGGTTCCTCCCTCATGCTCAGCTGCAGCTGCACAGCTGCCCTAAACCTCCCTTCCCCCCCCCCCCTCCCTCCTTTGGAAGGAGAGGGGGGAGCCTTACCAGGGAGAGAAGCAGGGAGATGCTCCTCTCTACACAGCAGCAGGCCAAAAGAGAAAGAGTCTCAGAGGGTCTTTGCTTATATATGTTTTTTTTCTCAAAGGCGGATCAGCTTTTTAATTGGTTTACCTACATATCAATCTTTAAAATTACCTGGTTATTGGCTCTCTCTCTTTCAGGAAGGAAGTTGTATCACTTCCTGCAGCATAGGTCACTTCCTAGATTTTGACCCCACCTGACTAACCCAGGATATTCCACCCCTACAACCCAGGACACAAGCATAGAGAAGGCCATCATCAAATGTTTAGTTACATCCTTAGCCTTCTTGCCAGTATGAGCGGAGGCAAAGACTGCTCCTGAGAAGGTGTCTACAGATACATGCATGAATTTAAGTCAGCCAAACTGGGTGACGTGAGTGACATCCATCTGCCAGGTTTGGCAGCTCTTGAGTCCCCTGGGGTTCACCCCAGGATTTAAGGAGGGGACTTGATATTTTTGACAGCTCGAGCATGTCGCCACTATTGCCTGAGCCTGCTCACGGGAGAGGTGAAACATCCGCTTGAGGGCTGGGGCATTTTGATGGAAAACCTGATGGCTGAATGGCTGAGCTTGGCTTGTGCAAAGGTGTCAGGAACGTTGGTCCTTCGCACAGCCATGGACAGGGCATCCACCCTGCGGTTCCCTTCGGCAATGAATCCAGGGAGATCAGTGTGCAATCTCACATGCATGACATGGAATGGTTGCTCTCGGTGGGACAACAGATCCACTAACCTTGAGAGCAGCCCAAAGAGTTTTGGGTTAGCAACCTCCTTGAGAAGTGAGTGCTCTGCCCAGGCAGTTACTCCAGCCACATATGCCAAATCGGTGACCAAATTCAGAGGTTCCTGGAACCTCTCAAATACTCTGACAACAGCCGCCAGTTCCGCAATTTGTGGGGATCCCTCCACCACTTGGACTTCAGATTCCCACTTCTGAGTCCTTGGGTCCTTCCAAGTCAGTACTGACTTATGAGAAGACCCAGAGCCATCTGTAAAAACTGTCAGGGCATTTAATGGTGTTTTACTCTGGAGCAATTTGGGTGCCAATTTAAAATTAGTATTAAACAGATGGTGCTTTAATTTGTGACTGGTAATTTGGCCTGGGTAACTGTCGAGGGCAAGCTGGAGGTGCTCGTTGGTTTGGAGTAAATTCTCCAAATCCTCTATTTGCCAAGGAATATGTATGCATGTAAAATCGCACCCCGCCAGGGTGTGGAGCCTTGTCCTCTCTCTTCTGATCAATTTTGCCATCAGTTCTTGTGGTGTTGTAATGCTTTTGGACGGCTGGTGTGGAAGAAAGACCCACTTTATAATGAGAAGTGACTCTTTCAACTTCCCGTCCCATTGAAAGATTAGTCCATGTAGGTGTGGTACCTGTCCTAGTATGATAAACCTGAAAGGCAGTTCTGGAGCCGTTCGATGCGCTTGCCAGGAGGAAAGCGCTGGTTGTACCTTACCAATGGTGTCCCTGGCCTTCGCAGTGATGGATCTCGGCGAATCCAGTCCCTCACCGCCCTTCAAAAGCTGGAATAAGGGGGCGAGGTTGGCTGTCGTCAGCCCCAGCAGAGGACGAACCCAGTTGATGGACCCGCAGAGCTGGTGGAGGTCCCGCAGGGTCTTGGGGTCATCCTGAATGACGAGCTGCTGGGGCGCGACGGTCCTTTTGCCGATGTGGATGCCAAGGTACGACCAAGGGCAGGTGCACTGGATCTTCTCAAGGTTTATCTCCATTCCAGCGCGTTCAATGGCTGCTACAGTCTTTTTCAGGGTAGTGTCCAAATAGTCTTTTTGAGGGGCACAAATCAACACATCATCCATATAGTGAAGGATGATCGCTTTAGGGAAAGCCTTCCGGATGGGTGATAGGATCCTTGCGACGTACCACTGGCACAGGACTGGGTAATTCTGCATCCCCTGGTGAAGGACAATGTCAATATAACCAAGTAAAACAACTATTAAAAGAATCTAAAGAAAATGCAGAAGCATTAGAGGAAAAATTAGAATTGACATTGTTACATGCTCCCAAACCTGTGGATGTTAAAAAGGTTAAAAATTAATAACATCACCTGAAGATTGGAATGGTGATATCTGGGAAAGCTCTGATGAAAATGATAATGAAAGCATTAATTTGGATTCTGATGATAGCACGGAACTTCTTTCTCTCAAAGAGGAAGAAGATTCAGAATTCAAAATGAAACCCATAATAAAAACTGAGGTTTCTGAAGGACCCCAGGGTGGTCAGAGGCAAAATGTAACCAAAACCTCCCCATGGGATCCTCTGCAAATGGCAAACCTCCGAGAAAAATACAAAAGACAAACAGGGGAAACTGAAACAGAATACCTGTGGCAAGTTTGTTTCTCGGGGGGAGATGATGTATTATTAGATGGAGCAGAAAGCTATGGTTTCTGGGGCGCAGGCGTATTTTTACACCATGGACTGCTGCCCCCCAATGAACCCCACTCTATTACCAGCAGAGTTGCCTACTGGGCAGGTGGAATAAATAGCATGGAAAGGGGAGAATCAGCCTTAATTCCTATGCACTCAGTAGATGAAGTAAATATCGCAGTAACAAAAGCTGCCTGCATACAGGCTATGCACGACTGTGCAAACAGAGACATTCCAATCTCTGCAGAGGTAGATCCTGAAAGAATGAGACCCCTCATTAGAGGAGCCCCATCTGTATTGAAGAATTTTTTAGTGGGGAAACGAAATGAGATCAGAAACTACATAGCCTATAACGGAGCCTTACGCAATCCACAAGCTCCATGGAGACCGATCCCAACCTGGGCGGATCTCTCTCAAGAAATAGCAACCCATGCAAAAGAAATAGGCTGGGACATAGAAGAAAAGGGTCCAAACACCGAAGTGTGGAAAGTCCACGAACGACGGGTGAGAGCTGTTAAACGTAACACATCCGAGAAAAAGGAAAACACTAGCCAAATTAATTCCCACAGAGGAAAAAGGAATGAGTTGTGGAGGACTGCTATAGCCCTGGGAATACCCAGATCTGCCTTAAAAAAGCAATCTAAAACTGTGATAGCAGAGTTAATCCAAGCTATGGAAAAGGCAAAGGGAAAAACGGCAGACAACACAAACACTTCACAGGAAAAAAGGATCGGTCCCAATCCTTTTGCAACACAGGAAAACTGATAGGCGCTGAGAAGCCATTAGGGCAGCTATCTCAGCGCATACCTGCATATCAATACATCTCTAACGAGGTTAGCCCTTATATATATTTACCAGTGGGACACCAAAGAAATCCTTTAGTGAAGGATGATCGCTTTAGGGAAAGCCTTCCAGATGGGTGATAGGATCCTTGCGACGTACCACCGGCACAGGACTGGGTAATTATGCATCCCCTGGTGAAGGACTCACCAATGGTAATGCCGCACAGGTGCCTCTCAAGTGACAGAAGGGATGGAAAAAGCAAAACGGGGGGGCATCGCAGGGGTTGAGAGGTATACTGAAAAAACAGTCTTTGATGTCCATGACTGCAAGGGGCCATCCATGGAGGAGCATTGAGGGCGATGGTAGGCCTGGCTGTCGGGGACCCATTTCCTCTATCACCTTGTTTATCTCCCGCAGATCGTGGAGGAGCCTCCACTTGTCTTTGCCTGGTTTCCGAATTACAAAGACAGGGGAGTTCCAAGGGCTGTCTGATGGAACGATGTTGCCCTTGGACAGTTGCTCCTCCATGAGGGACTCGAGGGCGCCTAATTTTTCCTTAGATAGGGGCCACTGTTCCACCTTCACTGGCTTATCGGTCGTTCACGTTAAGGCCAGGTTGGTGCGCCCCTCAGTGGCCACGACTAAAAATTCCGAGCTGGAGGTGGAATTTCCAGCCGAGTCCACCACTGCAATAAGAGGTCCCTGCCCCATAGAGTGAATCTTGATGGGACAACAAATGGCTTGATGGACGCTGCGTGCCCATCAGGTCCCTCTATCACGATGTTGTTCATGCTCCTTATTGAAGGAGCTGTTCCCCCGATACCAGAAAGTCTCCCCGCTGAAGGCCTCAGACCCCATTGGGGTGACCATTCCGCCTTGGAGATGATGGTAACATCTGCTCCTGTGTCTATCATCCCATCCAGATAAGTTGTGGCCTTGCCATTAGTCAGTTTACAACTGAGTGTTGGTTTGTCTGCACCAACAACCTCGGCCGAGCATACAGTTGGTGTTCACTGCTGCCGGGGGAAGTCTCGAGGTCGCAGGATTGCTTGTGCTACCCAAGTCCCTCGTGGAATAAACCAGGGAGTGCTTGTACAGGTGACTGTAGTGTCGAGATTTTCCCCTGGGGAGGCAGTATGAATTTCGGGCAGCACAAAAAATTCTGGTGGCCCTCTCAATGAGTTGCCCACCACTAAAATGTCAGTCTGAGTTTCAATAGTTCCCCAGAGGGAAACCTTGATTTGCTGGAATGTAGGTTTCATGAGGTGGTGTGCAGTGGCACTCACCAAGTCCAGACGCGTAGCCGGTTTGTCCGTTGGTCCCTGCTGTCCCTGCTGTTCCGCAGATGACATGGCGGTTGGATCCGTGGCTGCAGCATTCAATTTGTTGTCTTTGTGCGGTGCTGATCCACGCTCCTCTGTCCATTTCCCTGCTGGTGTTGTTGTAAGTAGGGGCAGGGCGTCATCTCAGGACCTGCAAGCAGCTTGCAAGGGTGGTTAGTTTTTCAGGGCTTGGGACAGTTCTTTGCAAAATGGTGAGGGGAACCACAGTTAAAGCATTTGCGAGTGTCTCTGTTAGAGTCTGTTGTAACAGCGGCACCTATGGTCTTCCTCTGCGGTCCTTTAAATAAAGGGCGCTGAGGGGGAAGGTCTGGTTGGTCAGGCATCACCTCAGCGCAAGCCTCAACCATCTGCTCAATGGTAGGCTTTGGATCAGGTGGCAAGGCTCTGAGGACCCTTTTACACTCTGCATTTGCATTTTCCTTAGCTAAGGATCTTAATAGTTCCTTTTGCATCTTTGGATCCTCATCCTGTTTTCCCATTGCCTCCTTCAGTCTATCTACAAAGTCCACAAAGTTCTCTTCAGGCCCCTGCCTGACTACCACTTAACCTTCTGAAGGGGCAGTGGGGGAGGATTGTGGCAGGACGTCTATCCCCTCACCTCCTCCTCTTGTGTGCCACAGATAATGGGTGCATAAAGAGATAGCCCAAGGGCAGGAAGGCCCAGCAGAGGTCATCTCTGGTGCCAGAGGGCTCAAGCCTCAGCTAAGAATTAACATCTTAGTGCCGCGGTCGCCGGTGTCCGGGCGTGGACAGCTAGCCCCAGGGTCTTTGACTAGCGACCCGTCGGCGGCTGCAGCAAGCGTCCCTGACCGCCGGAGCGCCGGTTCACTGCCGCGGGAATCTGTGCGTTCCCAGCCGCAGGTAGCTCTTAGAGAGCAAGCTATCTCTATAGAGGCCAGAGGGATAGGGAGGGATCTTCTGTCTAGAGTAATAGAGACACAGAGGCATGGGGTCCAACTGCGCTCTGGGCATCTAGGATCAGAAGACCCCGAACAGCTCAGTGCACAGACTTTTATTGTGAGGGCACCATCCAACCATCAAACACTAGGAGGGAGGAACAAGGGAGGGACCAGGGGACCAGGACCAACGGGGGATAGAGAGGGGAGGAGAGGGGGTAACAGACAACCAAGGGGTACAATCAACTACCGAATGGAACAGAACTTTCTAGAACACAAGAATGATTGGTGGGAGAGTGGCAGGTGCTTAAACTAATGGAGGAAAAGGGAACCACCCCTGAGAAACTCAGCCCACTTGCAGGGCAAAACCACCTGTGTCTCCTCCCCAGGGGAGACTTTAAACTTGGGCACCTTTATTCCACAGCTTCTCAGGGGGGACCGAGGCTTTTGGGGCTTCAAGCACCGCCACATCTTAGTTAGATGTTAGAAGAGCTGATGGAAGGAGAGATAAAGGAAAAATCACTGACATAAGAGTCATGGTTTTACACTATAAAAGATACACGAGCTAACACTGGGGCAGAAGTCTCTCACACCCTAAAGTGTTTGAAGCTTCTCCCCGAAGTTTGGACGCAGGCTTTGTGGTTACTTCCCCGGGGATTGAGAGAAAGGATCTTGGTGTGCTGCACCAGCAATTGGATGGTAAGATACATTGAATCCTAAGCTTGTACTATTTCTTCGCTAGCTGTAACTGGAAAAGGTACTATTCTCGTGCACTGTAAGTTATTTACTTGTAATCTTTCTTTTTGTTTTATTCCTGTGCAGTACTGGTTTGCTTTCAAGTCTTATATCTGATAGTTTTCTTGTCTATTAATAGATGTTTCATTCTATAATAGACAGAATCAGTCATTATTAAAAGAACTTATACAGGAGAGTGGGTTTTGGGGTGCTGGTTACCTCAATAAGGTTACTACCTACTGCCAAGGCCTGGGCAGGAGGCAAGGGCCAATTTTAACTCCCACATCCATTTGTGACAATTTTGGCATAGTCGAGGCAGGATAATGGCTTATGATTCAAAACTTCAGTCTAAAGACTTAGCAGACTATTTACGGAAGCACAGTGTCCACATAGAAACTGGTGACCCGTGGCCAGCGGATAACTGGTTTCAATGGAGTAATATAAAGGAAAAAATCAATAAAAAGTGGGGTTCACTAAAAGATGCAAAAGGAAAGGGAATTATCTTTCATGCCCTTGCACTATGTTTAAACTCTGCTTGGAAATGGAGAGAAGAAATGATAAAAGAAAATGATAAATTGGTGAATGAAATACAAAAATTAAAATTGGCAAAATTATCCCTACAATGTCAATATAACCAAGTAAAACAACTATTAAAAGAATCTAAAGAAAATGCAGAAGCATTAGAGGAAAAATTAGAATTGACATTGTTACATGCTCCCAAACCTGTGGATGTTAAAAAGGTTAAAAATTAATAACATCACCTGAAGATTGGAATGGTGATATCTGGGAAAGCTCTGATGAAAATGATAATGAAAGCATTAATTTGGATTCTGATGATAGCACGGAACTTCTTTCTCTCAAAGAGGAAGAAGATTCAGAATTCAAAATGAAACCCATAATAAAAACTGAGGTTTCTGAAGGACCCCAGGGTGGTCAGAGGCAAAATGTAACCAAAACCTCCCCATGGGATCCTCTGCAAATGGCAAACCTCCGAGAAAAATACAAAAGACAAACAGGGGAAACTGAAACAGAATACCTGTGGCAAGTTTGTTTCTCGGGGGGAGATGATGTATTATTAGATGGAGCAGAAAGCTATGGTTTCTGGGGCGCAGGCGTATTTTTACACCATGGACTGCTGCCCCCCAATGAACCCCACTCTATTACCAGCAGAGTTGCCTACTGGGCAGGTGGAATAAATAGCATGGAAAGGGGAGAATCAGCCTTAATTCCTATGCACTCAGTAGATGAAGTAAATATCGCAGTAACAAAAGCTGCCTGCATACAGGCTATGCACGACTGTGCAAACAGAGACATTCCAATCTCTGCAGAGGTAGATCCTGAAAGAATGAGACCCCTCATTAGAGGAGCCCCATCTGTATTGAAGAATTTTTTAGTGGGGAAACGAAATGAGATCAGAAACTACATAGCCTATAACGGAGCCTTACGCAATCCACAAGCTCCATGGAGACCGATCCCAACCTGGGCGGATCTCTCTCAAGAAATAGCAACCCATGCAAAAGAAATAGGCTGGGACATAGAAGAAAAGGGTCCAAACACCGAAGTGTGGAAAGTCCACGAACGACGGGTGAGAGCTGTTAAACGTAACACATCCGAGAAAAAGGAAAACACTAGCCAAATTAATTCCCACAGAGGAAAAAGGAATGAGTTGTGGAGGACTGCTATAGCCCTGGGAATACCCAGATCTGCCTTAAAAAAGCAATCTAAAACTGTGATAGCAGAGTTAATCCAAGCTATGGAAAAGGCAAAGGGAAAAACGGCAGACAACACAAACACTTCACAGGAAAAAAGGATCGGTCCCAATCCTTTTGCAACACAGGAAAACTGATAGGCGCTGAGAAGCCATTAGGGCAGCTATCTCAGCGCATACCTGCATATCAATACATCTCTAACGAGGTTAGCCCTTATATATATTTACCAGTGGGACACCAAAGAAATCCTTTAGTGAAGGATGATCGCTTTAGGGAAAGCCTTCCAGATGGGTGATAGGATCCTTGCGACGTACCACCGGCACAGGACTGGGTAATTATGCATCCCCTGGTGAAGGACTCACCAATGGTAATGCCGCACAGGTGCCTCTCAAGTGACAGAAGGGATGGAAAAAGCAAAACGGGGGGGCATCGCAGGGGTTGAGAGGTATACTGAAAAAACAGTCTTTGATGTCCATGACTGCAAGGGGCCATCCATGGAGGAGCATTGAGGGCGATGGTAGGCCTGGCTGTCGGGGACCCATTTCCTCTATCACCTTGTTTATCTCCCGCAGATCGTGGAGGAGCCTCCACTTGTCTTTGCCTGGTTTCCGAATTACAAAGACAGGGGAGTTCCAAGGGCTGTCTGATGGAACGATGTTGCCCTTGGACAGTTGCTCCTCCATGAGGGACTCGAGGGCGCCTAATTTTTCCTTAGATAGGGGCCACTGTTCCACCTTCACTGGCTTATCGGTCGTTCACGTTAAGGCCAGGTTGGTGCGCCCCTCAGTGGCCACGACTAAAAATTCCGAGCTGGAGGTGGAATTTCCAGCCGAGTCCACCACTGCAATAAGAGGTCCCTGCCCCATAGAGTGAATCTTGATGGGACAACAAATGGCTTGATGGACGCTGCGTGCCCATCAGGTCCCTCTATCACGATGTTGTTCATGCTCCTTATTGAAGGAGCTGTTCCCCCGATACCAGAAAGTCTCCCCGCTGAAGGCCTCAGACCCCATTGGGGTGACCATTCCGCCTTGGAGATGATGGTAACATCTGCTCCTGTGTCTATCATCCCATCCAGATAAGTTGTGGCCTTGCCATTAGTCAGTTTACAACTGAGTGTTGGTTTGTCTGCACCAACAACCTCGGCCGAGCATACAGTTGGTGTTCACTGCTGCCGGGGGAAGTCTCGAGGTCGCAGGATTGCTTGTGCTACCCAAGTCCCTCGTGGAATAAACCAGGGAGTGCTTGTACAGGTGACTGTAGTGTCGAGATTTTCCCCTGGGGAGGCAGTATGAATTTCGGGCAGCACAAAAAATTCTGGTGGCCCTCTCAATGAGTTGCCCACCACTAAAATGTCAGTCTGAGTTTCAATAGTTCCCCAGAGGGAAACCTTGATTTGCTGGAATGTAGGTTTCATGAGGTGGTGTGCAGTGGCACTCACCAAGTCCAGACGCGTAGCCGGTTTGTCCGTTGGTCCCTGCTGTCCCTGCTGTTCCGCAGATGACATGGCGGTTGGATCCGTGGCTGCAGCATTCAATTTGTTGTCTTTGTGCGGTGCTGATCCACGCTCCTCTGTCCATTTCCCTGCTGGTGTTGTTGTAAGTAGGGGCAGGGCGTCATCTCAGGACCTGCAAGCAGCTTGCAAGGGTGGTTAGTTTTTCAGGGCTTGGGACAGTTCTTTGCAAAATGGTGAGGGGAACCACAGTTAAAGCATCTGCGAGTGTCTCTGTTAGAGTCTGTTGTAACAGCGGCACCTATGGTCTTCCTCTGCGGTCCTTTAAATAAAGGGCGCTGAGGGGGAAGGTCTGGTTGGTCAGGCATCACCTCAGCGCAAGCCTCAACCATCTGCTCAATGGTAGGCTTTGGATCAGGTGGCAAGGCTCTGAGGACCCTTTTACACTCTGCATTTGCATTTTCCTTAGCTAAGGATCTTAACAGTTCCTTTTGCATCTTTGGATCCTCATCCTGTTTTCCCATTGCCTCCTTCAGTCTATCTACAAAGTCCACAAAGTTCTCTTCAGGCCCCTGCCTGACTACCACTTAACCTTCTGAAGGGGCAGTGGGGGAGGATTGTGGCAGGACGTCTATCCCCTCACCTCCTCCTCTTGTGTGCCACAGATAATGGGTGCATAAAGACATAGCCCAAGGGCAGGAAGGCCCAGCAGAGGTCATCTCTGGTGCCAGAGGGCTCAAGCCTCAGCTAAGAATTAACATCTTAGTGCCGCGGTCGCCGGTGTCCGGGCGTGGACAGCTAGCCCCAGGGTCTTTGACTAGCGACCCGTCGGCGGCTGCAGCAAGCGTCCCTGACCGCCGGAGCGCCGGTTCACTGCCGCGGGAATCTGTGCGTTCCCAGCCGCAGGTAGCTCTTAGAGAGCAAGCTATCTCTATAGAGGCCAGAGGGATAGGGAGGGATCTTCTGTCTAGAGTAATAGAGACACAGAGGCATGGGGTCCAACTGCGCTCTGGGCATCTAGGATCAGAAGACCCCGAACAGCTCAGTGCACAGACTTTTATTGTGAGGGCACCATCCAACCATCAAACACTAGGAGGGAGGAACAAGGGAGGGACCAGGGGACCAGGACCAACGGGGGATAGAGAGGGGAGGAGAGGGGGTAACAGACAACCAAGGGGTACAATCAACTACCGAATGGAACAGAACTTTCTAGAACACAAGAATGATTGGTGGGAGAGTGGCAGGTGCTTAAACTAATGGAGGAAAAGGGAACCACCCCTGAGAAACTCAGCCCACTTGCAGGGCAAAACCACCTGTGTCTCCTCCCCAGGGGAGACTTTAAACTTGGGCACCTTTATTCCACAGCTTCTCAGGGGGGACCGAGGCTTTTGGGGCTTCAAGCACCGCCACATCTTAGTTAGATGTTAGAAGAGCTGATGGAAGGAGAGATAAAGGAAAAATCACTGACATAAGAGTCATGGTTTATTAAAAATAATAAGTGTACCTCGTGGCTTCGCGGCCTCGTGGTCACCTGCTGGATGGTTGCCTCAGCCGCCCGGGCGCCACCAGGGCTAAGGTTTCCCTGCCCACAGCAACGCTAATCCCAAGTGCTGAGGTTTCGGTGTTCGCAAGCGTGGGTTCTTGCTACCAGTAGCTGCGAAATCAAGACAATAAGGAGCGGCGACTATGCTGGGCAACAGGAACGTTTATTGATCCTCGTCCCAAGCACAATGGCGCCGGACAAGGCTGTGCAGGGACGGATAAACAACTCAGGCAACCAATCACGGCAGAGCAAGGGGGAGGAGTTGGGGCGGGGAGAGGAATCACAAACCAACCGGGAGTAAGGGAGGGAGGGAAAAGGTTCAGGGACCAATCCGAGAAGCACCTGCACGGAGCTTTCCAGAAACAGGGGAGGATACAAAACTTGACAGACAACACAACTAACAAATTAACAAACAGAGGCGTAACCTAGACTAAATGGACTAAACCAAGGTTGGGATGGCTCCCGGGGGATTCCTTCCACGAGATGGTTTCACCCACCACCCTTCCTTCCAGGAGCCCGGGGCCGACGTTGCCATGACAACTGCAACATCTCCCCGTTTCTTGTTTTCTAAGAACGAACGAGAAATCATAGAAACAAGGACATTTTTTAAACATGAAAACAAACAGAGCACAATTAAAATGATAACTAAAATCCAAACAAGGGTGGACAACAGTTCTGTAGCCCATGATGAAAGTCCTGTTTGTGCGAACATGGTCCGCAGCCAATCATTGCTTTCAACATGTAGATCTTGGAGCTGCTGCTGGATCCCCTGTATAGTGGCGTGGATGCTGCGCGAGTGGGATGAAAGATTGAAACAGCATAGACCTTCAAATTCCTCGCACCCGTGCCCATGGGCAAGGAGTAAGAAGTCTATAGCCGCCCTGTTCTGCAAGGTGGCTCGTCTGGTGGTGTCTCCGTCCTGAAGTAATTGGGCCAAAGCACGGGACGTCATGTTGGCGTGTTTGCCAAGCCAACATTCAAGATGACCTAATTCCCCCAGGGCCTTAGCTGCTGCTGCCCAGGGCACAAAGACAGAAGCAACCACCCTCTTTGAAAAGCTCCAATGATTAACTTCTGAATTGCAATTTTCATCCCAATGGTCAATTTCTCGTTTTTTACGTGCCGAATTGGTTTTTGTCCAATTGAGAATTTGCGTTTTGCCAGGGGCTAGGACGGTTACTTCGCCCAACGTGCAAGGCCCTCCTACCGGACGGGACGGTATCCCGGCCCACATGCGGTCCCCGCAGATAAGAAACACTCCTGTTGGTAGGCGGAGGGGACCACCAAGTGCTCTGGCTCTCGACGGTGTAGCAGGTGTGGTAATAGTACGTGCACACCACTTATCAAAAGTATAGATGGAACGTTTGTGAGGACTCACATTAGTTCTTTTAATGTCTCCAATTTGAGCCCGATAGGGCTCGTTCCCCGTCAGCGTGTATTGAAACTCCACGCAGAATTTGGCTTGTGCGGACCCCAGCAGTTCCAATTCTTGGGGTTCCACATCGAAATTTCTTTCGTTTACTGCATGTTTTAGAGTCTCAAGCCAGGCATCCCATGATTTTACAGAATTGGGCCTCAGACTTGCAAGAACAGGATCTTGTTCTTGCATAGGGATACCCACCAGACAGGTTGACAGGGGGTTCTCGGCAGCATCCGTATTCAAGCAGAGATTGTCTTGTTTCAATGACTTGGCGAGCGTGACCCACACATTCTCCTTCGGTTGAGGAAGGATCCAGCCGGATGTCTCTGGCCAACGGTGAGTCATCGTCGCCAGCAGCCACAGGGACAGCAGAATTTTGGTCACACTTTCCAGCTCCATTACTTCTGTTATCAAGGCGTACTGAAACAGGAAGGTAAGTATAAACAACTCTTTCCCAGCAAAGTTGACTTCTACCAACCCTTCCCCTCTCAGAACATTCAACAAGGACAGGGTAAGGATAGAACATTCAGGTAAGTGTGGGGTGGGGAAAAGGGGAAAGGGGAGTAGGGCTGTGAAGGTTTTGAGCATTGTTGCTGGTGCTCTTAGCTGCTCATGGTTGGAACACAGTCTATGATGTTGCCTTCTTTCTTCTTCGCTTCCATGCGAAGCTGACGTTCTGGTTGTCCTGTGGGGTCTGTGGGTCACTCTGGAGGTATGGGCGGATTGCTCTCGCCGGGATCCACCGGGGACCTGCTGTTGTAGAAACACACCCATACCCTCTTCCCCATACAATCAGCTCGACTGGACCTTTAATCTGACTATTCTCCGGATCCTTGAACAGCACAAGAGGTTTTTCTGTCAATTTCATCCTGGCCGAGTTTGTGAAATGTCTAAAGACGGGGGGGGAAGGCTCCGAATCAGTACAATTTAGAAAATTTAAGGTAAACAACGCCTTACAGAGTCGCTCAATGGGCGTCTTTTCCTCTGTTCCTCCCCGCTGCTGCTGCTCAAGGATGCGTTTAATCTCCTGATGTTTTCTTTCAACTATAGCTTGGCCAGTTGGGGAATGGGGTATGCCGGTGGTATGGCTAATTCCCCATTCCTGTAAAAATTTTTTAAAACTAGCTGAAACATAACAAGGTCCATTATCAGTTTTTATAGACTTTGGCACTCCTAAAACAGAAAATGCCATTAGAAAATGTTTTTTAACGTCTCTTGCCTTTTCTCCGGTGTGAACCGACGCAAAGGTGGCACCAGAAAATGTGTCAGTTGATACATGAATATATTTAAGACGACCAAAAGGTGCATAATGGGTTATGTCTGCTTGCCATACCTCGTTAGAATGGAGACCTCGGGGATTGACCCCAGCGTTAAAGGCAGGAATCTGATGTTTCTGACAGGACGGACATGTTGCCACTATGGCCCTAGCCTGCTCCGAGGACAGGTTAAACATCCTACGGAGGGCAGGGGCATTTTGATGGTAGAATTGGTGGCTCAAACGTGCCTGTGCCACAACGTCAGGAACTGAACAATTGTGCACAGACATCGCTAATGCATCAGCTCTCTGATTACCTTCTGCGATGTAACCGGGTAGGTTGGTGTGTGACCTTGTGTGCATTACAAAGAAGGGATGCTTGCGGTGGGAAAGGAGCTGTAACAAAGATGCAAGCAACCCAAAAAGTCTTTGATGACTCACCTCTTTCAATAGAGAATGTTCAATCCTGGAAACAATCCCCGCTACATAGGCCGAATCTGTCACCAAATTTATCGGTTGCTCCTGGAACCGCTCGAATGCCCTTAACAACGGCGGATAACTCAGCAATTTGAGGAGAACCCTCAACCACCAGAATTTCCTCTTCCCACTCGAGGGTCTCTGGATTTTCCCACGTCAGCACAGCCTTGTGGGAGGACCCAGAGCCGTCTGTGAAAATGGTTAGGGCATCAGGAATTGGAGTTTTACTTTGAACAAATTCTGGGGCCAAATGAAATTCCGAATTAAAAAGATGGTGTTTTAGCTTTTGGTGCCCAATTTGACCGGAGAAGTTTTCCAGAGCTAATTGGAGATGTTCACTCTCCTGGAAGACAGACTCAAATTGATCTCTCTTCCAGGGGGTTTGGATGCACGCAAAATCACAGCCAGCCAGGGTACGGAGACGCTGGCGAGCTTTGATTATAAGCTCGGCCACCAACTCTTGTGGCGTCGTGATTGTTTTGGATGGCGTATTAGGTAGGAATATCCACTCCACTATCAGGAGGGGATCCCTCACCTGCTCATCCCATTGAAATATTAACCCATGGTACTTCGGGTTCTTCCCTAGAATGGTGAAACGGAAGGGAAGAACCGGGTTAATTCTATGTGTCCGTTTTGTGTGTAGTGCTGCTAGTACTTTACCAACTGCCCCTCTCGCCTCCGTGGTGAATTGAATGGGTGCATCCAGGGCACGGCCTCCCCGCAGGAGTTGAAACAAAGGCTGCAAGTCTGTGTTCTTCAGTCCTAGGAAGGGTCGCAGCCAATTGATAGATCCACACAACTGATGCAACTCACGAAGCGTGGCAGGCTCTTCAGGAAGTTTCATCAGTTGAGGCTCAATGAAGGTGCTGGTAATACGTGACCCCAAATAATTCCAAGGTGACGTGGACTGTATTTTCTTAGGATTCACCTTCATACCGACGTTCTCGATGGCCTGGAGAACTGCAGTCAGGGCTGGTTGTAGCTGTTCTTGCGAAGGTGCGCAGACGAGTATGTCGTCCATGTAGTGCAGGATACGGACAGCTGGAAATGCCTTTCGTACCGGAGAGAGGACCCCGGAGACGTACCATTGGCAAAGGGAGGGGGAATTTCTCATTCCCTGGGGGAGGACGAGCCAATGGTAGCGTCGCACAGGTTCCTCCTGATTGATTGCAGGTACTGTGAAGGCAAACCTGGGAGCATCTGCAGGATGCAGAGGGATACTAAAGAAACAGTCTTTAATGTCTATTATGGTGACGGGCCACCCCCTTGGCAACATTGCTGGTGATGGGAGTCCAGGCTGCAGGGGGCCCATCTCCTCTATCACCGCATTAATGGCACGAAGGTCGTGCAGTAGCCTGTAACTGTCAGATTTGGGCTTTTTTATTACAAATATCGGAGAGTTCCACGGGCTGTGGGATGGTGTAATGCGACCTAGTCTCAGCTGTTCGTTGACCAGTTCGTGGAGCGCGCTTAACTTATCACCTCGTAGGGGCCACTGCTCAATTCGGATGGGTTTATCAGAGAGCCACTTAATGGGTGGAACTTGTGGTCCAGCGCGCTTTGAGGTGGCCCCCACTAAAAATCCTGAGGCGGAGGAATCTCAATCCTCGCACCCCATGGTCTAGCAGGTCTCTGCCCCACAGTGTAAAACCCGAGGAAACTATGAATGGCCTCACGGTCCCTACATGTCCATCGGGACCCTCGATAAGAATGTCCGATTTTGCCCTTTTAGCAGACACTGTTCCCCCGACTCCCTTTAGGGATTCGTTCAAGTCTTTGGTGCCCCAGTCAGATGGCCACTCTGTGTCAGCGATGATAGTAACATCAGATCCCGTATCTATCATTCCTGCCCTGGTGACAGAACTCTGGCCATTAATAAGCTTACAGTCAGTGAATGGTTTGTCTGTACCAACTACTTGGGTCCACCATACAAACGGAGTTTGTGTGTCCCTAGGGATGTTCTCGGGTAAAATCAGTGCTTGGCCTAGCCAAGTCCCTTTAGGCAAAAACCAGGGTGTGGTATTTAACATGATGGTGACACCGATAGGTTTTTTAGGTTGATAAAGTTTCACCTCCGGGATCACAAAAAGTCCTGGGGGACCTCTTATAGAATCTCCCACTATAAGTAATGTGCACGGGTGGTGTGGTGCATTTATCAGTTCCACAGCAACGTGGTGAGGTGTAGTGTCCGTGAGATGTAAAACGAACGAGCTCACCACATCCAGGCGATTGGAGTCACTCGGCGAGGGCTCTGCAGAGTGCCGCGTTGTCGAATGTGGACGCGCCGGCTGTTGAAGTCTCGTGAGTTCTCTGTAGGTTGGTGAAGTCGATGTCGTGGACTCCCCAGGTGCAGCGTTTAACTTATTTATTGCGGAGCGCGGCACTGACCCGCCCTCCCCTTCCCGTTTCCCGAGGAGTGGCAACAGGAACACGGCGTGGGTTGGGCTGTCACGTTGTTTTGATGAGAGGCGGGACCTGCCGGTAACTCGGGATTCACAGAGTTAGTGCAGTTAAAATGTCTTTTGCGAGGGAGTCTACAGTCTTTGATAAAATGACCCAACTTCCCACAGTTATAACAACGTTTTTCAGCTGGCGCTGCTGTGACGCCATAGGAATGCGCGGGTTTGGGTTTTACTTTCGCCAAGTCAGGGGTCTCTGGCTTTGGCAGCCTCACTTGGGAGCAGCGCTCAGTAATAAGCTCGATGGTGGGCGGAGGCTCCCAAGGCATCAGCTCAATGACCCTACGGCACTCCTCGTTAGAGTTCTCCCTAACAAGTTCTACTAGCATCTCTTTTTGCACGACTGGGTTGGTAACTGCACGCGCCACGGACTCCCGAAGTCTATTTACAAAGGTAACAAACCTCTCTTGGGGACCCTGCTTTATGGCGGTATAACCCTGAGCAGGGTCACCGTCAGCGGCTAAACTAAACAGCACCGATCGCGCTGCCCGCTGTATGTCTTTAAGGACTTCAGCCGGAATGTTTTTGGCTTGCTCCCCGGGTTCCGAAAACGCTCCCTCCCCACTAAGGTGTTCCATAGTGAGGGAGGCTTTGGCGGGGTCACCGCGATAGGTGGCAAGTAACTTTTGCAGCTCCCTGTGCCACCTGCTTTCCCAAACCCAGAAATCCGGTTCGATTAAAAGGCTCGACATCAGGAGTTTTAAATCGTGTGGCACCAACAACGATGCTTCAAACGTGGAGTTTATCAACCCCTTGAAATAGGGAGACGCGCGCCCAAACTCCTGACTCGCTTTGCAAATATCCTTAATTACTCCTTGCTGTATGGGTTCCCACCGCGCGGTGTTACGCTGCCGGTTGTACGTCACCGGTGCCGCAAAGGGCACGGCTACCGGCAACTGCGATGGGGGAGAGGCCCCGGTGGTATAGACCTCGGAGGCCCGGGTGGGATAGGCCTCATCCCTTCCCGCTTCCGGGGTAGGACCGTGGGAACCGGAAGGTAGACCGTGGGAAACCGGAACGGGTACAGCGTAGGTAAACAAGGGGGCGGGCACGCCAACGGGAGGGGCGGGGTTCCCGGCAGGGGCGGGTCTGGGCGGGATTGGAGGCGGGACTGGGGTGGGAGTTACAGGGTAAGGGGTGGGGCGATCGAGGGGGCGGGGAACTTCGTGGGCGGGAGGAAGGAGGGGCCCCGACGCAGTGACATCATCGGCCGCAGGGGGTGTGACCGACGTGTAACTCGACGCGGGGGTGGGGGCTAGGGAGGCGGGGGCGGGGTAGAAGGGATTCACGTCACTCCGGTTCGCGCGCGCGCCAAAGTCCAAACCGCTGCCGCATTGCGGCAAAAGTCCCGATCCGCCATCTTGCAATGGCGCAGCAAAATTTCTCCCGACGCCATTTTGTGGCGTTCCCTTAAATTCAAAACTACTATAACTCGGAGGGGGAATCCGCGCAACGGGCGCAACTGGGGACGGCGAACTGGGGTAAATTGTGAGGAATGGGTCCACCCTGAGCTGGCCAGACTCAGGGTAGAAAGGGTTGGTGACTGCCGTGCTTCGGTGGAGACTTCCATCGTCTCCGATTTCAACCCGCTTGCTTTCGCGAGACGGGCGTACCGGCGCATGGTCAGCCACCGGGATAGAGGGGGGCGGAATGAGGGGTTCAGGAACACGATCAGGGGTAGGGGAACTAACGTCAACCGCACTCGAACCCTCCCCAAACTCATTAACTAAAACATTATAAATTAAAGTCTGCAACCCAAAAAACCGTTTAACTGAAAAATCTCCCCCCTCAAATCTATCGGTTAATTTTTCCCCGACGTCATCCCAAAACGAAAGCGTAAAAACCGACTTAGGATGAACGAAAGGAATGTTCCCAAGTACCCATTTCAAAAACTTTTTAGTAACTTTTTATCAAAACTTTCCCCCGAATCAACCAAACGGTATTTTAAACTATAATACAAAAAACTTAGCTCCTTCTCCCTCTTGCTTTGATGGTTGCCCATCCTATAACAAGAGAGGTTAATTCCCCACTCTCTAAAATAAAGTAGAAAACGTGGCGGTTAACTCACCCGGAGGGACACTCGACCTCCGCGGCGACCTGCAGGGGTTTTTTTTTCAACGTCCGAGGCTTCTGCTCCTCGCGACGACCGCCAAAGTAAATCCACAAACGAGAGATGTGAGGTGCCTTGATGAGCTCGGTTTCACCTCGATGCCTCAGTCCGTCGAGGTCGAGGGAGTCGCCGGCTTTTCTACGAGTCCGTACCTCCACAAGAGGGTTCAGGACACGTAGCAAGGAGCGCTCCAACAGGGTCTTCTCGGTATAAAGAGAGTCCTCTTCTGAAGCTACTTGCGTAGCAGCAGCGTTGGGCGCCACTTATTAAAAATAATAAGTGTACCTCGTGGCTTCGCGGCCTCGTGGTCACCTGCTGGATGGTTGCCTCAGCCGCCCGGGCGCCACCAGGGCTAAGGTTTCCCTGCCCACAGCAACGCTAATCCCAAGTGCTGAGGTTTCGGTGTTCGCAAGCGTGGGTTCTTGCTACCAGTAGCTGCGAAATCAAGACAATAAGGAGCGGCGACTATGCTGGGCAACAGGAACGTTTATTGATCCTCGTCCCAAGCACAATGGCGCCGGACAAGGCTGTGCAGGGACGGATAAACAACTCAGGCAACCAATCACGGCAGAGCAAGGGGGAGGAGTTGGGGCGGGGAGAGGAATCACAAACCAACCGGGAGTAAGGGAGGGAGGGAAAACGGTTCAGGGACCAATCCGAGAAGCACCTGCACGGAGCTTTCCAGAAACAGGGGAGGATACAAAACTTGACAGACAACACAACTAACAAATTATCGAACAGAGGCGTAACCTAGACTAAATGGACTAAACCAAGGTTGGGATGGCTCCCGGGGGATTCCTTCCACGAGATGGTTTCACCCACCACCCTTCCTTCCAGGAGCCCGGGGCCGACGTTGCCATGACAACTGCAACAATGGTTTTACACTATAAAAGATACACGAGCTAACACTGGGGCAGAAGTCTCTCACACCCTAAAGTGTTTGAAGCTTCTCCCCGAAGTTTGGACGCAGGCTTTGTGGTTACTTCCCCGGGGATTGAGAGAAAGGATCTTGGTGTGCTGCACCAGCAATTGGATGGTAAGATACATTGAATCCTAAGCTTGTACTATTTCTTCGCTAGCTGTAACTGGAAAAGGTACTATTCTCGTGCACTGTAAGTTATTTACTTGTAATCTTTCTTTTTGTTTTATTCCTGTGCAGTACTGGTTTGCTTTCAAGTCTTATATCTGATAGTTTTCTTGTCTATTAATAGATGTTTCATTCTATAATAGACAGAATCAGTCATTATTAAAAGAACTTATACAGGAGAGTGGGTTTTGGGGTGCTGGTTACCTCAATAAGGTTACTACCTACTGCCAAGGCCTGGGCAGGAGGCAAGGGCCAATTTTAACTCCCACATCCATTTGTGACAATTTTGGCATAGTCGAGGCAGGATAATGGCTTATGATTCAAAACTTCAGTCTAAAGACTTAGCAGACTATTTACGGAAGCACAGTGTCCACATAGAAACTGGTGACCCGTGGCCAGCGGATAACTGGTTTCAATGGAGTAATATAAAGGAAAAAATCAATAAAAAGTGGGGTTCACTAAAAGATGCAAAAGGAAAGGGAATTATCTTTCATGCCCTTGCACTATGTTTAAACTCTGCTTGGAAATGGAGAGAAGAAATGATAAAAGAAAATGATAAATTGGTGAATGAAATACAAAAATTAAAATTGGCAAAATTATCCCTACAATGTCAATATAACCAAGTAAAACAACTATTAAAAGAATCTAAAGAAAATGCAGAAGCATTAGAGGAAAAATTAGAATTGACATTGTTACATGCTCCCAAACCTGTGGATGTTAAAAAGGTTAAAAATTAATAACATCACCTGAAGATTGGAATGGTGATATCTGGGAAAGCTCTGATGAAAATGATAATGAAAGCATTAATTTGGATTCTGATGATAGCACGGAACTTCTTTCTCTCAAAGAGGAAGAAGATTCAGAATTCAAAATGAAACCCATAATAAAAACTGAGGTTTCTGAAGGACCCCAGGGTGGTCAGAGGCAAAATGTAACCAAAACCTCCCCATGGGATCCTCTGCAAATGGCAAACCTCCGAGAAAAATACAAAAGACAAACAGGGGAAACTGAAACAGAATACCTGTGGCAAGTTTGTTTCTCGGGGGGAGATGATGTATTATTAGATGGAGCAGAAAGCTATGGTTTCTGGGGCGCAGGCGTATTTTTACACCATGGACTGCTGCCCCCCAATGAACCCCACTCTATTACCAGCAGAGTTGCCTACTGGGCAGGTGGAATAAATAGCATGGAAAGGGGAGAATCAGCCTTAATTCCTATGCACTCAGTAGATGAAGTAAATATCGCAGTAACAAAAGCTGCCTGCATACAGGCTATGCACGACTGTGCAAACAGAGACATTCCAATCTCTGCAGAGGTAGATCCTGAAAGAATGAGACCCCTCATTAGAGGAGCCCCATCTGTATTGAAGAATTTTTTAGTGGGGAAACGAAATGAGATCAGAAACTACATAGCCTATAACGGAGCCTTACGCAATCCACAAGCTCCATGGAGACCGATCCCAACCTGGGCGGATCTCTCTCAAGAAATAGCAACCCATGCAAAAGAAATAGGCTGGGACATAGAAGAAAAGGGTCCAAACACCGAAGTGTGGAAAGTCCACGAACGACGGGTGAGAGCTGTTAAACGTAACACATCCGAGAAAAAGGAAAACACTAGCCAAATTAATTCCCACAGAGGAAAAAGGAATGAGTTGTGGAGGACTGCTATAGCCCTGGGAATACCCAGATCTGCCTTAAAAAAGCAATTTAAAACTGTGATAGCAGAGTTAATCCAAGCTATGGAAAAGGCAAAGGGAAAAACGGCAGACAACACAAACACGTCACAGGAAAAAAGGATCGGTCCCAATCCTTTTGCAACACAGGAAAACTGATAGGCGCTGAGAAGCCATTAGGGCAGCTATCTCAGCGCATACCTGCATATCAATACATCTCTAACGAGGTTAGCCCTTATATATATTTACCAGTGGGACACCAAAGAAATCCTTTAGAATTCCTGATTGATACCGGAGCCCAAATTTCTCTAATCAGTCTCACAGAGGCTGCAAAATTAAACCTACATTTTAAAAAGAAAAGGATCTATTTAACTGGCTTTAATGGAAACCGCACCACAGCTTATATTGCTAAAGTCTGTTTGTGGTTACCTGGAGAAAAACAGATGACTTCACATATGTTTGCAATTGCTGATCATGAAGAAAATATTCTAGGATACGATATCCTTCAAGGAAAAATTTGGCAATTACCAGATGCAACTGTGTGGTCTTTTGGGTCAGCAGAAGCATCACGCAGTAATCTCTTTGGGAAAAATAAAAAAATCCACCTTCTAAAAGTGGCCCCAATATTCCCTGCCTCTGCTGTAACTAATGTCAAACAATACCCTATACCCCTTGCAGCCAAACAAGGGATAACTAAAGTAATTAAAAATTTAGAACAGAGGGACATCATATTTAGAACACACTCTGCATATAACTCCCCTGTCTGGCCGGTGAAAAAACTAGATGGGAGCTGGCATTTAACGGTTGATTACCAGAGACTTAACACAAACACAGGGCCTTTGACTGCAGCTGTCCCAAACATTGCAAATTTCACTGCTACACTGCAAGCATCAGCACACAAGTGGATGGCAGTGTTAGACATAAAGGACATATTTTTTATGGTACCTATTCAGGAAGAAAATAAACCCCAATTTGCATTTACTTGGGAAGGAACACAATACACATTTAATCGTCTTCCCCAGGGATATAAACACTCTGCAACTATCGCTCACAATGCTTTAGCAGAACTCCTACAGCAAATAAAAATCTAGGAAGGAGTACAACTTTACCAATACATTGATTATGTGTTAGTAGGGGGGGAAGAAGAAAACGCAGTGAGACTTACAGCATAAGACATATGGAATAAACTGAATGAAGAGGGAATAGAAGTGCCCTCAACTAAGTGTCAAGGACCCTCTAAAGAAGTTAAATTCTTGGGTACTTGGTGGGTAGCAGACCAAGCTGTAATTCCAAATGAAACAATTACAAAATTGGATGCTTTATCTACTCCCACAGCAAAAAAGGAACTGCAACAAATCATGGGTACTCTGGGGTACTGGAGAAATCATGTCCCTGGATTTTCTATAATAGCAAAACCCTTCTACACACTAATGAAGAAACATCAAAAGTGGGAGTGGTTAGATAACCACAAACAAGCTTTACAAACACTAATAGAAGAATTGAAAACATACCAATCACTCGGACCAGTTCACCCCAGTGATCCTATAATAGCTGAATGGGGTTTTGCTGAACATGGAACTTAGTGTAATTTGTTTCAAAAGGAACCACACAGGCCAAAACGACTGCTAGGGTTTAGTTCCACAGCATTAAAAGACACTGAAAGAAGATACACTGATTGGGAAAAGGGATTGTTATCTCTCACTAGAGCCCTCAAACAAGTAGAAAAAATTCAACAGCAGCAGCCTGTAACAGTTCAAAGGCCTTTCAATTTGCTAGCCAACATTAAAAAAGGCAATGCTCCTCCTGAGGGCATAGCTCAAAGACCCACAGTTCACAAGTGGTATGCATATCTCTCAGGGATCACAGATCAAATGAATGTTACTGAAGGGCCAACAAAACCTACAAGATTACAGATAACTGACTCCAGACATGTTAGCTTTGCAGCAACCTTATAAATGCAGTCCTATATTGGATGCTTCTGCCTTTACTGCGAATTCCAAAGTAAAAGGGGTTTGGTTTACCGATGCCTCAGCTAAGCGAGTTAATGGTAACTGGAAGTACAGGACAGTAGCCCTAAATATTGAAACAGGAGTGGAAGTGATAGAAGAAGGACTAGGAAGTGCACAGGTAGGAAAGTTGAAAGCTGTGTTACTGGCAGTAAAAGAAAATGCGGAAACAGTATATGTAGATTCATATGCTGTATGGGCTGGTGCTACACAGTGGTTGTGTCAGTGGGAAGCATTAGATTGGCAAGTAAATGGGAAAGCAGTTTGGCAGAAAGAAGATTGGAAGTGGTTGTTATTGCAGGCTCAGTCTCGACAAATCCAGATAGGCTGGGTTAAAGCCCATGCGAATGACCAAGCCTTACAAACTTACTGGAACAACAAAGTAGATCAGCTAACAAAAATCAAAAAACTAGAAATTGATGAATTAGAGGACTTACAACATTGGTACCATTTAGGTGAATGGTTGCATTGCAAATTGAGTCACACTGGGCAAGAAGCCCTATTTTTTGCAGCACAAAGCAGAGGTTGGCCAATAACCAGGAAGATGTGTAAAGACATTCTCACACAGTGTCCTCAGTGCCAGCTGAGACTTAAACAAAATCACCCAGACTTGGCACCACCCTTACACATCAAGAATAATAAAACACTCTGGTCAACCTGGCAAATAGATTATATCGGACCTTTAAAGGCATCTAATGGTTACAAGTACATACTGACAGGTGTGGAAGTTATATCTGTGATAGCGTAGGGGTTAAGTGATTTTGGGGTTGGTGGTGGTTTAGGTTGTGGGAACGATAGGCCTGGAGGTAGACCTTAGGTATTGTTCTGTTAGGAAAATACCCATGGGAACTGCACCTGTGTGCTTCTCTGTGATGAATACTCGTGACAAGATTAATGAAATGATTGAGTAGAAAATAGGAGTAAGAATAATAACTCACTTGCAACAATCCTGAGAAATGTAAGGGGGTAGTCAGAGAGGGGGGCTGAAACCTATGGTTGAGTGAAAACAATGTATTCGATAGAGTGGTGTAGAATTAATGATTAACTGATGATTATAAGCTAGTTATGGTATAAATGTAACCATTTTTCGAACCCATGGTGGAGCTTGATTTGGGTCCGAAAGACCCCTGCTCCCAGGGCCCTTTTATTAAAGCACCCATATAATCATTCCGTGATTATGTGTTTTCTTACGCTAACATTTTGGCGACCCACATGGGACCCTGTGAGCAATGCTGAGGACCCCGCGACCTGATCACGCTCCAACCGGCACCGAGGGATTCTCGGGGAGCCCATCGGCGCCGCGGCCCTCCGCCGTTCACAACGTCCCCGGGAGAGGTAAGGTGCTTTAATTCTGGTCTGGTTGCCTGCCTGTAAGACGCGGCAAAAGCTACGCTTGGTTGGGCTAAGGAATTCCTGGTAAATGCCTAGGCGCCGTCCGTAAGTCAATTGCGAAAGCATTGCAGGGTCGGCAGTGGTGATTCTGTAGTAATTTGGAGAAGCTAAAAGGGATTTTGGGTGGCAATGCTCCTATATCGCATGCTTCTCCTTTGGGGTGTTTGTTGGCACACTGGAAACAAGGTCATTTTGGTCCAGCATTACGTAAGGATAAGCTTATTGATTATTGTAACATTCAGTGGCCGAAATATGTTTTGTGTGATGGGAAAAGGTGGCCAGAAAACGGGTCTTTGCAATTTGATTTGATTTCTCACTTATTGTTGTTTTGTAAGCAAGAGGGAAAATTGGATGAAATGCCTTATATTGATTTGTTTTTCTATTTATGGGAAGAACCGGAATGGCTGGCGGAGGAAGGCTTAACTGTTACTATAGTACCTAACAATGACAAATGTGTGGCATGTGTTCAGGGGAAACGTTGTATAGAAAACCTGGCAGTGAATGAAAGTTTAACTCGAAAAGATGACATGGAGGGTGACTTATTGGTAGCTCCAGCAACATCAAAGGGACCAAGCTTTACTTCATCTGTTCCCATTTCACCTAACCCAGCTACTCCTTCCTTTGTCACGGACCCACTTACCCCTCCTGCTCACAGGTACTCCCCTTCCCCGTCTCCACCTGCCCATCAATACCCATCACTATACCCACCTCTCCCACCAACACCTGATACCCCTTTCCCACCTACGCCTCCTTTGGGACCCCAAGAAAATTTTCCCCTTCCCCACACTCCTGACCAGGACACCACAGTATTGCCATTACCTAGAACTAACCAAAGTTTAGTTACAGTACGGGGGAACAGGGGAGAGGGTGCAGAAGGAGTTGATAGTAGTGAAAGTGATGAGGATGGACCAATAGCCCACCGGACACGCTCCAGATTAGCCCCAGGTTGGCCCAGGACAGGGAGGGGTCAGTCAAAGGCAGATGAACAGAAGAAAACAGTAATTGCTCCTTTAAGACAAGGGGTGGGGATGGAAGCGCCAGTTTTTGTAAAAATACCATTCTCTCCGGGTGACCTAGTAATATGGAAGCAGTCAGCCGGGACTTATTGAGAGAACCCTGACAAAGTAGCTAGAGTGGTGAAAATGATTATGAAAACTCAGAACCCAGACTGGGATGATATCCAAGTAATATTAGACACCCTAATGGACTCTAGTGAGAAGGAGATGGTGTTTAGGGCAGCGAAGAACCGGGCGAGGGAAGATATCCGTCAGGGGCTGGTGACGGGGACTCTAGATAATAATTTTCCCTCTGAGGATCCATTGTGGGACCCTAACAACCCTCTTGACATGAGGAAGCTAAGGAGATACCAAGAGTGGATTCAAATAGGAGTTCAAAATGCTATACCTAAGACTATGAATTGGGCTAAGTTATATGAAATCAGGCAGGAGAAGGAGGAATCTCCCACTGCATTTTTAGAGAGACTCAAAGAGGCGGCCAGGAAGTACACCGACCTACAGGTAGACACAGAACAAGCTAAAGTTCAACTTGCTTTTATCTTTTTCGGTCAATCACAGGATGATATTAGAAAGAAGTTACAGAAACTGGAAGGGGAAGAGTTAAGAAATTTAGACAAATTACTGGAGGTAGCTTGGAAAGTTTACAATAACAGGGACAAGGAAATTAATAAAAAGCAGGGACGGCTCTTGGCAGTGTTACAAGGGAATTCAAGGGGAGGTACCAGGGGGGGCCGAGGCAGAAGAATGGGGAGAGGCAGGTTTGGAAGGGGCCGCGGGAGACCATTGGCTTTTGATGAATGTGCTTATTGCCATCTCCCTGGGCACTGGAAACGAGAGTGCCCGAGCCAGTTAGGCCAAGGTCATCAGTTCCAGCAGGAAGAGGTTGCCAAGGTAATGGTATTATATTCTGGAACAGGGTCAACTGTATCACAGGAGCCTATGGTGACAATACAACTTGGGGAAAAAGCTGTGAAATTTTTAATAGATACTGGAGCTACGCTTTCAGTTTTAAATAATCTAGAGGGGCAGATCGGGAACAGATCCACCACAATAGTTGGGGCCACAGGGAAGGAGGAAAATCGGCCATTCCTGCAACCCCTAGATTTGTGTTTTGGGAACAAAGTGTTAACTCATGAATTCTTGTATGTCCCAGAATGTCCCATCCCCCTCTTGGGCAGGGACTTGCTGGCAAAGCTGGATGCAGTAATAACTTTTGAGAATGGGGAATTGTTGATGAAAATACCAGAGTCAAACACGGGAAAAGTTCTAATGATAAAAGAGAAACCAGTCCCAGCAATTCCTAAAGAAATAGAAGATGCAGTAATACCCTCAGTATGGGAAACGGAGATACCTGGAAAATCTAAGTTAGCACAACCAGTCCACGTAGAGCTAAAAGAGGGAGCAAAGATCGTACAAATCAAACAGTACCCAATAAAACCAGAGGCACGGCAGGGAATAGCAAAGACTATTGATAAATTTCTAAAATATCAGATTTTAGAGGAATGTGAATCAGAATATAACACACCAATATTTCTGGTGAAGAAACCCAATGGGGATTAGAGGCTAGTACAGGACCTAAGGGCAATAAATGAAATAACCAAGGACATATACCCTGTAGTTGCTAATCCTTATACATTGTTGGCATCCGTATAAGAGATATACAAGTGGTTTACTGTAGTTGATTTAAAAGATGCCTTTTTCTGCATTCCCCTTGACAAAGAAAGCAGGAAGCTATTTGCCTTCAAATGGGAAAATCCAGAAAACGGAAGAAAGACCCAGCTTGCCTGGACCCAACTTCCCATGGGTTACAAAAACTCCCCAACCCTATTTGGGAAACAACTGGCAAAGGAGCTAGAGATCTGGACCAACCAGGGACAGGTACCGAGAGATCAATACCTTTTGCTACAATATGTAGATGATATACTAATAGCCACAGAAGAAAAGGCAACCTGCATTAAGGTAACAATTGAGATTTTGAACTCACTGGGCATGGGAGGATACAAAGTGTCCAAGGGAAAAGCACAAATTGCCCAACAGACTGTAATTTACCTGGGATGTGAAATTGCACAAGGACAAAGAAAACTAGGTACTAACCGTATCCAAGCTATTTGTGCTATTCCAGAGCCCCGGAATCTTCACGAGCTGCGAGTCTTCTTGGGGATGGCAGAGTGGTGCCGCCTATGGATCATGGACTATGGACTCATTGCCAAACCCCTGTATGAAGCCCAGAAGACGCAGCCGTTCAGCTGGGGCAAAGCACAGAAAGAAGCCTTCCTGAAATTGAAAGAAGCACTGACAATGGCTCTGGCGTTAGGATTACCTGATTTGTCCAAGGACTTTCAACTGTTCGTGCATGAAAGGCAACGCCTGGCACTGGGAGTCCTGACCCAACATCTGGGGAGCTGGAAAAGGCCGGTAGGCTATTTCTCCAAACAGCTGGACAATGTAAGTGCTGGGTGGCCTGCATGTCTGAGAGCAGTTGCAGCCACTGTCATACTGATACAAGAAGCCCAGAAACTCACAATGAGAAAGCACATAGATGCCTATGTGCCGCACATGGTCACCACTGTTTTAGAGCAAAAGGGGGGCCACTGGCTATCTCCGAGCAGGATGATAAAATTCCAGGTAATCCTGACCGAGCAGGATGATGTCACACTAAAGACAACTAACCTTTTGAATCCAGCCTTGTTCCTAGGTACTACAGCTGAGGAAGGCCCACTAGAGCATGACTGCATAGAGGTAATAGAATACACCTACTCAGCGAGAGAAGACCTGAAAGACGTCCTGCTGGAGCAACCGGACTGGGAGTTATTCACAGACGGAAGCAGCTTCATGGAGAATGGGACCAGATATGCTGGATACGCGGTAACAACAATCAGTACTGTAGTAGAAGCGAAAGCACTACCACCAAATACATCTGCCCAGAGAGCAGAACTAGTGGCCTTAACCAGAGCATTAGAATTGAGTGAAGGGAAGAAGGTAAATATTTGGACTGACTCCAAATATGCTTTCGGGATCGTCCACGTACATGGGACACTGTGGAAAGAGAGAGGGTTGCTATCCTCCCAGGGAACACATATCAAACATCAAGATGCAGTTCTGCAATTGATAAAAGCAGTACAAAAACCCGAACAAGTAGCAATTATACACTGCAAAGCACATCAATCAGGGAACATCAAGATCTGTGAGGGCAATCGAAAGGCAGACTGGACAGCCCGACAGGCTGTTCGAGAGGTGCAAATAGCAATGGCATTGATACCCACAAAGCTTAATGTATCTCAATTCAATCTACCTACAGAACCGAAATATTCAACAGAAGATGAGAAGCTGGGACATCTACTAAATGCACAGAAGAATTCAGCAGGGTGGTATGTAATTACACAAGGACAAATAGTGCTACCCCCCATGATAATGAGAGAAGTCCTACAGATGAAACACGAGTGTCACTGGGGAGCAGAAGCATTGGTAAAAATGTTAAAACAAAATGTAATCTCAGTACGGATGCTAACAATGGCAAAATCAATAATGTCAAAATGTGAAATTTGCTTGAAAACTAATCCCGTAGCTAGACGACAAGCACAGTTAGAGAGACTCCGAGTAGGGATAGAACCAGGAGATTACTGGCAAGTAGATTTTGTAGAATTACCAAAAACTCAAGGGTACAAATATCTGTTGGTGGGGGTTGACACATTTTCAGGATGGCCTGAAGCCCTTCCCTGTCGCACCAATCAGGCAAAAGAAACAGTAAAGTGGCTACTGCAGGAGATAATTCCCAGGTTTGGGGTACCTTTAGGGATATCTTCAGACAGAGGTCCTCACTTTGTAGCTACTGTAGTGAAAGAAGCGAGCAGGTTACTGGGGATAGCTTGGGACCTCCACGCACCATGGAGACCACAATCAAGTGGACAGGTAGAGAGGATGAACCAGACATTAAAGAGACAGATCAGCAAAATATGCCAGGAAGCCAAATTGCAGTGGCCACAAGCTTTACCTATAGCACTTCTGAGAATTAGAGTGAAACCAAGAAGCGGAATGTCTGTAAGCCCTTACAAAATATTATATGGGAAACCATATGAATCTCCTGAGCCCAACCCATCTGCCTGTCGACGGAAAGTTTTCAGCATACTAAAAAGAGAAATACAGAAGAAAACATCCTGGAACCGAAGAATCATGCGAGCACTGACACGAAGCAAGGCTCCACGACCTGCGTTATCCTTGAATTCCTCGAGTTGTGACAACATCCAGGACAACGCTGATGACAACCCAGGATTTGAAGACGAACATCCAGTATAAATTCAGAAACAAAGGACTATATTGAATGAAAGCATTTACACCTATAAAGTGAAAATACTTTCAAAGGGGGGAATGATAGCATAGGGGTTAAAGTGATTTTGGGGTTGGTGGTGGTTTAGGTTGTGGGAACGATAGGCCTGGAGGTAGACCTTAGGTATTGTTCTGTTAGGAAAATACCCATGGGAACTGCACCTGTGTGCTTCTCCGTGATGAATACTCATGACAAGATTAATGAAATGATTGAGTAGAAAGTAGGAGTAAGAATAATAACTCACTTGCAACAATCCTGAGAAATGTAAGGGGGTAGTCAGAAAGGGGGGCTGAAACCTATGGTTGAGTGAAAACAATGTATCCGATAGAGTGGTGTAGAATTAATGATTAACTGATGATTATAAGCTAGTTATGGTATAAATGTAACCATTTTTCGAACCCATGGTGGAGCTTGATTTGGGTCCGAAAGACCCCTGCTCCCAGGGCCCTTTTATTAAAGCACCCATATAATCATTCCGTGATTATGTGTTTTCTTACGCTAACATCTGGACTATTAAAGGCCACAAAAAGCAGACATGCCAATGCAGAAACAACTGTCTCAGGGCTTAGCAACTGGTTCTCCAGTATCCTTATTCCAAACTCTATACAAAGTGACAATGGATCACACTTCCCCAGTGTGGTAGTACAGGATTGGGCCAAAGAAGAATGTATCAAATGGGTTTTCCATACACCTTATTATCCCCAGGCAAATGGGATTGTAGAACATGCCAATGGATTACTGTAACATTATCTCAAACCACACAAGCCTGGGTGGGATAAAAGACTACCTTTGGCACTGTAACAAATAAATAACCAGTATGGGCCTATGGGCAGCCCGGTTTCATGAGCTTTCCTGAGTCCTATATCTTTTGAAGCAAGTCCAAATAACAAAACTGAAACTTTTCAAAATAGCTTAACGGTGGGCCAACCAGTCATGGTAAAATTACCTCAAATTGGAATTGTACCGACTCTAACAGACACCCGAGGGTCGATGGCCTGGGTAGCTACTGATTCTGGTGGCCACCAAAACAGAATTATCTCTCGCTGGGTATTCCCCACATTCTAAACCACCCGTGTTTCTGCAATTAGCCTAATTTTGCTCTGAACAAAACCAATTTCCCAATGAAGCCTCCTAAACTAGCCCTACACTGCCCCCGTGTGGCAACAATGAATATAGCGCTGAATTTACAACTAGAGGCCAAAAGGAGAACCACTAGTATAACTCTGAAAAACATATCTATTATTGCTTAAGTTCTGCTGTTTTAGTTTCTCTAATAATCTTGAATGTTTAAGAATATCCTCACCAGATAGAAGACTAGGTGTATGACCCGTTGTGAGGAAGAGAACCGCTCATCCAACAGAAGCAAAGACTGTTCACTACCTACACAACTGTGAAAAGTACAGAGACTCTTGGACTCCAAAAACCAAAAAACACCAACTCCACACATAGAAGAACCTACAAGACTAAACCACACCAATCAGTAAATCTATTGTATTCAAAAATGTTAATGATGATATTGCTTACATTGTTATATTAACAAATCAATATTTTTAATGCTGAATGGCTGATTAGCCACCCTGACAAAACTTTACGATTAGCCATTATGAATGGAAAACTAAAACCCAATGTCACTATTCCTAAAAACCAACCCAACCTAACTCAAATAGAATAAATGCTACCTGACCCCTGGAAGAAAGACTCCCATCTAAAATTAATGCAAGCTGTGATACTGGTAACAAATAGCAGCGATTGCTAGATATGCTCTCGGTTCCCTACTCACTCAGATGAAAGTGTTCGGATAGTGGGAATCCCCACACCAAACATATTTTCTAAGGGCATTTCTCCTGCCAAATTGATGCTCCTTCTAGAAGGAAAAACAGTCCAAACCTTTGTAGACCAACAAGTCCTAACAGTCGATGTAATAGCCATAGAAACTTCCTGTATCCACAGATGCCTACGGAAGCCAGGGGTAACTCCACGCCAAAAATTAGATTTACCTGAGTGTCACTCAGGGATCATGGTAGGAATCTATCCCAAGTGCCACTCATATCTAGATGTAACTATAAAAGGCATTTTAACCACACAGTGATGGTCTATTCCAGACAATATGGGATACTATTGGCTTTGTGGAAATCAAGCTAGAAAAGCTCTACCCCCCAGATGGCATGGAATATGCACCATTGGAACTGTAGTCCCAGAGATAGATGTCATTGATAAATCAGAATTCCCCAGGGGACACCTACAATCCTTTATGATGAGATACAAACGAAATTTAAACCCCTTGGTTGAAAGATCCACCAGTTTCCATAGATTTGTGAGAGGGTTCCTACCATGGTTAGGAGTGCCTGAATTGGAACAAGCAATAGTAAATATATCTGGAATCATTGAACAAATAGAAAATCGAACAAATGATGCAATCAGTGCTTTACAACAAGAAGTTACCAGTCTCTCAAAAGTAGTAAAGCAAAACCAAATGGCTTTAGATTTACTTTTGGCTTCCAAAGGTGGGGTATGCACAGTTATCAATACTAGCTGCTATGTATACATTGACAAAAGTCTAAGAATACAGACTGATTTAGAGAAAATTAGAAAAAACACTAGAATCTTACATGAAATCCAAAAGGATCAAGAAACAGATATATTTGATTGGATAACCTCATGGATCCCAAATCTAAACACATTTATGAGAAAACTGATTGGTGTAATAATTGTGGTTCTAACATTAATGTTTAGTGTATGGGTCATATTCCAAATTTGTAAAATTGCATTCAATAAAATATGTAAGTCTAGTGATAACCATTTTCTATAAAAGTCCCAAAGAATGAGTTTGCATGTTTATTTAATATTAACACCCTATTTAGCACTATTGAAGTACCAAATTATTTAATAATTTAGTTATTTTAATTTAGTTGTTTTAGTTGATGTTTATATATATATCTTATAATTTTACAAATATCACTGTAGAATATTTGTACCTTTACTCTGATTGTCACAGTGGATGAAAGGGGCTTCACCCTTAATGTAACATTGACTTGGATTTTCAAAATCAACTTTGATTATATCTCCCTTTCTACCTCTTCAAGGTAGAACATAAATAAAATTGAACTTCAGCAGATCCTTAATTCCCCTGAGACGATCAAACCATTATGTACTACAATATATATATATGTTTTTTGCTTAAATTGTTGTAGAATTGTCTAACGCTTATTATCTTAAGCAAACAAAATTTCACTAAAGAAAAGGACTGGACCAGAAACAGAAGGAGAAATGAAAGAAATCACCAACCAATCACTGAACTGCTTCAGTCACTACAACCAAATAACTACCTCCATAAATTCTCCTTTGTTCCTGATTTACATTTCATACTCCTGTGGCTTCAAGATTCACGGGGTGGAGGAACAACCTACCCTACATGGACTAATAGATGAACTGCCCTTAAACCAACATGTACACTCTGATTGTAATACCATATCTTACATGTATAGGTGTTACAAAAACTGAAACAACAACAGGTGCTCCCTATCAATGTAATACAACATCTTTTGAAGAAATAGTACAACCTAGGAAAACGACGAATATCAAAAATACGCAAGGATAGTGCGCACATATATGAAAGTGTATTCTTTTATAGCATGGAGGTAAGAGATACCTGCACTATCACTCCATGAGATAAAACCAGTGACTCTAAGTCACGGGGTGGATTGTGGCAGGACGTCTATTCCCCTCATCTCCTCCTCCTGTGTGCCACAGATAACGGGTGCATAAAGAGATAACCCAAGGGAAGGAAGGCCTACCAGAGGTCATCTCTGGTGCCAGAGGGCTCAAGACTCAGCTAAGAATTAACATCTTAGTCTGCAGAGCTGATGGAAGGAGAGATAAAGGAAAAATCACTGACGTAAGAGTCATAGTTTTACACTATAAAAGATACACGAGCTAACACTGGGGCAGAAGTCTCTCACACCCTAAAGTGTTTGAAGCTTCTCCCTGAAGTTTGGACACAGGTTTTGTGGTTACTTCCCCGGGGATTGAGAAAAAGGGTCTCGATGTGCTGCACCAACAAATTGGATGGTAAGATACATTGAATCCTAAGCTTGTACTATTTCTTTGCTAGTTGTAACTGGAAAAGGTACCATTCTCGTGCACTGTAAGTTATTTACTTGTAATCTTTCTTTTTGTTTTATTCCTTTGTAGTATTGGTTTGCTTTCAAGTCTTATATCTGTTAGTTTTCTTGTCTATTAATAGATGTTTCATTCTATAATAGACAGAATCAGTCATCATTAAAAGAACTTATACAGGAGAGTGGGTTTTGGGGTGCTGGTTACCTCAATAAGGTTACTACCTACTGCCAAGGCCTGGGCAGGAGGCAAGGACTGATTTTAACTCCCACATCCATTCGTGACAGAGGGCAAGCACAATAGGGACCTTTTAGCCGCGTTTTTAATATCATTCAAAACCTCAACTGGTATATTGGCTGTCTGGTCTTGCGGCTTCTCCATATCTCCCTCCCCGCAAAGATGATTCAAGGTGAGGAAGGCCGTTTGCTGATTAGCTTTATAAGTCTCTAATAGTTCTTTCAAATGCCCCTTCCACTATCTGTCCCAGAGCCAGAACTGGGCATCAGATAACAGGCTTGTCATAACAGTCTTTATATCAGATGGCACCATTAAATTCGTAGCGAATGTGGCTTTTAACACGCTTTTAAAGTAGGATGACTCCCTCCCGAATTGTTTAGAAACCTTGCATAATTCCCAGAGATGGTTATACGGAAAGGGTTCCCATCTAGGGTTTGCCCCTTGCCGATTGTAAGTTACGGGAGCGGCAAAAAATTCTCCTTCCCCAGCAACATCGCAAGCCCCAGCCTCTCCACTTCCGGGTTCCAGACCGTGGGGACCGGAGGAGGGGGGCGTGGACAACCGGGGGTGGGTGTAGACTTAGGGAGGGGCTGCCGGTGGAGGGGGCGGAAACTATGCGCTCGGGGGCGGCAACCACGCACTCGGGGGCAGCAACCACGGTCGTGGCCAGAGGGAGGCTCTCGGTGGGAGGGGAGGGGCCCGACACGGTTACACCCATCGACGAGGTGGAGGAACACGGCAGAGAACCATTCGCCGTAGTGGGAGGGATGCAGGAGGAGCATGGGGAGGGTTTAGCTGTCGGGGCGGCGCGCCTGCGCAGTGACGGCATGCTGCAGCGTGGCTTTCCACACGGCCAGCACCATGTTGCCTCGCGCATGCAACACAGCTCGCCGCGTGGCCGGCGCCATGTTGACTCGCACCAGTATTGCGCAACTCGACTGTACTGCAGCTTGTTACATGGCCGGCATGATTCAAACTTGCTCCGCTATTACGCAAACCCACCGTACCGCAGCCTGTTGCGCGGTCGGCATGATGTAAACCCACGCCAGTATTACGCAAACCGACAGTATAGCTGGAGGGGAGTGCAACTGGTTACGTGGGCATATGGAGAAGGGTTGAGGGAAAGTCCACTGTGGGGTGATCAGGCCTGCTGCAGGGTGATCAGGCCCGCAGCAGCAGGGTGGCAGGGGGAATCGGGGGAAATCAGGGAGTCCGCAGCAGCCCTGCGCCTTTTGGTGGGTTATTCCACCCGGTTCACCCGGCTGCGGGTCGGAAGGGTATGGGGGACACGGAGTAGGGACAGATGGGGCATGCCAGTGTGGCGTCCCTGGGCTTTTCCCCTTCTCTTCTAAAACTTCACAAATTAAAATCAATAAAGGAAAAAATTCCCGTGCGGAATTATCCCCCGTCCGAGCAATGCTCCTTAACCTTTCCCCGGTTCGGTCCCAAAACTCCAGCGATTTAACTGAGGAAGCGGAAACTGAGGAGACATGAAGAAAAGCCCACTCAATAAACCGTTTTAAGAGGTTCTCACAGAAAACTCCATTCCCCGATCTTAGGATGCTTTTAACTTAGAGATATACCTCTCGTTCAGGGCGGGATAATTTAATTCCCAACCTGAATATTTCCCCTTGCCCTGGAGTAATAGCACAAAGCAAAAACACAAGGAAAAGGGTGCCCTGGAGCTTTTGGCACTTACAACGAACTGAGTGGACCCTCTTTGATCCCGTAGCCAATGCTGGCTCCAACCAGCAGCTCCCGGAGGCGAACATAAAGTCCAGAGACAAGGGTCTTCAGTCGTCCCGGTCCTCTTCTGTTTCTTCTTGGGTGGATCCTTCTGATCCTGAACAGGATTTCTGAACGCCCCTTCCGAAAGTGCTAATAAAACTTAGTACTCCTTTGGGGGTGCTGACCCGCCGAAAGCGAACGCCTGACCACCAGAGTGGACAAGGACGCTTCTCAGAGACCTGAGTAGACTTCAGGTCCCTGTTCGGGCACCAGCTTGTTCGCTAGCTGTCGGTGTCCAGCCCGGATTCTGGACAGCCTCCAGCTGGCCACGTTCCAGAAGTGTCCTTGTCCAAAGGAGCACTCTGGCTGTGTCACTTAGACAACGGCCAGTGAAGCTGCTCACCCGGTGGGGTTACGTGCTGGGAGCAAAGAGCTGCGATCACTAGCTGCTGAAGTAGAAATAAGGCGAGGAGGGACTTCTGGTATGGATGAATTCTGTGCGGTTTTATTGCAGGAAGTCCAGCACAGAGGGAATCCAGGGACCAAAAGCCCCGAATACTCTCTGTGATCACCTTATGAGGGATACGTACTAACCAATCATCTGAGGGTCCCGGGGAGGAACAAGGGCAGGGTCAGGGAACCAGTCCAATGGACGGGGGAGAGGGGAGGAGGTAAGGAGTTACAGTGAATCAATCATCCAGTAACAGGTAACCTTCTAGAAGGGGGGAGATGATAGACACAACTAGTAACCAAGTAAGTTTGCCCTGGGCTAAACCATGGTTACTTCAGTCCCCGGGGGGAGCTTAGCTGTCTTGGAAGCCCTCCACCAAAGTCCTTTCTTCTCTTCTTGGGCTTCTGCTACCCCTGGAGTCCCGGAGGTAATTTCCATGGCCGCCACAGTCTGGTATATGGCATTGGTCTGTCCAAGCCACGAGAAATGGACACCCCCTTGGTTCCTCTGTGGACATCAGGTATGTGAGGTCTCAGACAAGCACATGTGGTGTGAAGTTTGGCATTGCAGATAGTCCAGTGGCAGCCAAATTTTTCTGCTGTAGTGTGATGTTTCCAGAGTTGGAGCTAAGGGGGAGGAAGAGAGGGCTGGAATAAAACCAAGCCTTAAAACCTTCTCTAAACTGTTGTTTGCAGGCACATAACTCAGCAATTGCCTCTTTCCTCCTTACAGATTTTCTTTACTTTGAGGGTGGCTGATCTGCTGATTCTTACCGGTACCTCTGCTAATCTTGTCTTGTTTTTGGAGAGGCAAGTTTGAGCCATGGGGTACCTCAAAAGGAAGGGAAGGAGTACTGATGAGGCTCTGTTTTTCATATGTGTTGTTCAGTGTTCACAGGTTTGGGAATAGGAAACAACCTGAGTGATAGGCCCCAAACTCAGTGGGGGCCAAGATAAGGAAGAATTAAATATTTTTTTACATCCTCAAGATGTGGCTCAGTTAATCAATCACAGTCTGAGTATTAGAAATACCATAGACACAATAAAGTGATACCTTTTCATTCAAATTCTCTTCACATTTTCCAGACAAGAATGTAAGGGTTTTCAAGCAGTAGCTTTTCAGCTGTACCTAGAATGGAACTGTAGGACTTTTTCTTTTCCCCATTTTTGAATTCATGTATGTTTCCTTGCTGGCAAGTGTTGAGAGGTAAAATAGCTCACCAAAAAAAAATAAAGTTTACAACTCATTGACCTGTTGGTTGCTGCATGGGTTCTATTTCAAAGCCCTTAATTCCCATCTACGTCCTCCCTTTGTTTTTTGTTTTGAAATGGATCCCCTCAAGTTTCCAGACTGGAAGGCTGCCCAAAAGGCTATTATGGAATTATCTTTTAACTTTTAGTGCACGTAGCTGTGGAGATGTGTGCATGATGACTGTGTCTTTCCTGAAGCTGGGCATTGGGCAAGCAAATAGGTGTCAGTACATTCAGCTTTTTCAGATCTCTGTTTGCAAAGAAACTGCAAGAAGGAGTTACTGTGATGTTGGTCATCTGCAAGCACAAATGGAATGAAAGAAAATCTGAGAAGCCGTTTCAAAGGCATCATTGACATAGGAAGTGTTTGTTATTTGTATTATTTTAATATGCACCTCCAGCATTAAAATAAAGCTTACTAGCTGACAGATTTTTGAAAATACCAACCTGCAGGAGCTTCAGTTTAAGAACTGCCTGCATTTATTTCTACTTTTCAGTGAGATGTAGCAAAAGCAGTGCCCTGGTTGGAACCAGGAGAAAGGTAGTTTGTGCATGTCTTTGTGCATACATGTTTCTGTGACTGCATAACTTAAAACCCAAACCCAACATGGGACACAAATAGAGTCTGTTAAGTAAGGTGATGATATTGCCATCATTGGAGATACTCATCTGTAGGGTCGGGTCTGAGTCTGACATGGATAAACATGCTTGTCCTGCAAGGATGTAGAATAAAGAACTGCAGAGACATTTCCTTCCAGCTCTAACACTTCTATGGAAGGCCTTCTGGAAAGTGAATTAAATGACAAACAACCCCATGCACTTATGTTGTCACTGAAAATAGAAGGCAATATTTGGTTTCACCGAAAAGCTATATGTGAAGTTGTACATGCTGAAATTGCAGGGTTGTGGATGACTGCAGTCACTGATCCCTCTGAGTCTTGCTGAAAAAGAAGTTCCTAACACCATAGTCAATATGACATCTACTTGCTGGCTGTCTCTCCCATCAGAAGACCAAGCTGACTGTCCATAAACATTTTCCAACAAAGTAAGGCAAAAGCCTGGTGTCTTAGGTTACAATGGTATGTATTCTATCACCATCTTCATGGGATGTTGGGGCCGGGCATGGCAGTGTTCCTGATGGCCGCAGAATGATTTGCTAATGGGCCGGTCGTTAGGGCTGGGTGGAGCAGTGTTCCTGATGGCTGCAGAATGGTTTGCTAATGGGCCGGTCGTTGGGGCCGGATGGAGCACTTTACTCACCCCCAACATTGCAGATAGTGGCTCATCATCCCATTGTGAGATGCCCCGCCCAGGAGGAGGAACCAATGTATCCCGATCTGCATATAAACTGAGATTTGAAGCACCACAGGCAGCTTTTTTTCCACTGGATTCCCAGAGGAAGACCAGATCCTTCTACACCACCACTGGACCTTCAGAGGAGAACTACACCTTTCACAGGATCACTGCTTCAACAGAATAACATCTATCACTCCCAGAGGACTGCAACCACCTTCTAAGTGGACTACTACCAACACCCTGACCGACAGGGTGTCAGGTTGTATTCTGACTCTGTCAGTGGTTTTTGTATTATTACATTTTTCCTATTAAATTGTAGTTCTGACTTTGAGCCTCTCACCGATTTGCTTTCAAACTACCACACCTGGGATGTCTGACCCACAGCAGTCTCCTCAGATTACAAACACAGTGCAAATCCTGTGCATCTGGTGAAACTTGGATTAATACTGAGTACAGAAATAGGACTTCAACATCTACCAAGCTGTTCTGCATAATTATCCATAAAAATAAAATTATTTATTCAGTTTGAATTATTTTCATTGGTCTTATATTAAAATTATTCAAATATTATTTATATACTTTAAAAGAAAAGTAAGATGAGGTGACTTCTTTGATGAATGCCCCTGTTTGGCTTGAGAAGGTACCCACTGCAGAAAGAAGAAAAGGAATCCCCTTCTGTCTATCTTGTGTGCCCTGCTTCTCACAAACCTATAGTACATATATAATGTCACCTATATAAAAAGACTTGTGTGAAAAAAAAGTTTCTTTAAGGCAGACAGACCAAGCAAGATCAAGTAGGCTTTTGAAGGATGTCAGTCTTTTTATGGCAGAACTCTAAACCAGCCTTGGCAGTGCAGCCTTAACAGACAAAATACAGGCCAAAATGTGTCCCTGCAAGTGAGCCTGAGCTGATATGAGTGGACAGGGACACATTTCATTAAGCCTTGTGCAGCTCCAATTACTAGGGTCACTTTTTCTTCTGGACAAGGCTGACCTTTTTATGATGATGCCCTGCTGTCCAAATCTTCTAACGTATTGAATATGCAGCACATTGCAAAACATGTAGCCAAACAACATATATTTGGAACTTCCCTGCTGAAACTGCAGCTGCTCCTATGGGGAAAAGTGATATATACTTTTAAGCCATGCTAAATCTGGTGTAACAAGGGGAAATTCTACTCAGACTGGCAGCAGCATTAAATGACATGATCTGAGGAACAGAAGGAAACACACCAAAAAACAGGAATACCTCTTCTGATAGCCAAAAAAAATTCTTGAAAGAATCCTTCTCCTTCTTCAATGGCTTCCCCTTTCATCAAGGATGTGATTCAAAACTGCACGGTAAGAGATGGAAAGGTTACTGATGTCAGTAGATCTTGCTTCATATCCATGTAACTACTAACTACTTCCCAGATAATTACTCTGGAATTTCCTAAAAAGCGACTACAACATCAGCCTTCTCATGGAATCTGGTGCCTCATGATTGTTCTTCTTAACTTCCAAACCAGAGAATAAAGCTTTTCACAGTTTCTTTACCCAGCCCCCAAATAATGCTGCTAGATGTCTGAGGTAAAGACAAGAAATATTTAGGAGAACAGTAGATTATGTTCCTGTGGACAGAACTATTGTTGAGATAGATCCCTCAACTTGGTTTTATACCTCACTGGTTTGAGGAGACAGAGGGAGTGGGAGTGGGTGGGTTCATCAGATCTTAGGCACATGAACATGGCAATGGGATGTTTAAAAGGCACTTGGAAATATCAGCAACTGGATTGTTGTCAATGGGTTTTGGACACTCCTTGAAACATACAAAAATATGGAATTTTGGCTTTGGTCTCAAGGAAATAAACGTCTTTATAAAAGTTGCTTTAGTTACAGACTGGAAATTCTCTAGAAGAAAAGGCACGGCTGGTTAATTGTGAAATTACAGTGGTGCCACCCTGGAGGGTGAATGAAATGCTCTCCTGTTTTGGTAGATGGCAGCAGACAGAGACACACTGGGTCTTCTCCTTGTAGCCTGGGGATAGAGGTTTGAATTGCTTTGTCTCCTTGGAATGTGCTGTGCATCCTTAGGGGTGAAAGAGAAGTGAATAGAGAGAGGGGAATGCACTGAATAAATAACAGTGTGGCAGGCTGGATGGTGTGCAGAAGCAAAGGTTTCTGTGCAGGGTATGAACCTGGGCTCTCACAAGGATGTAGCAGTGGTAGGCTGGCTCCTCTAACTTGGATGGCATGTTTATCTTTCTTTGTTTCAAGGATTCTGTAATTTTAATGCTAATAGACCATTCCTGTGGTTTGCTTTGTTCCATGGAACCTGAACAGCGTTTTCTAAGTCACTTTGGCATCTCTTCCAGTTGGATGAGAGAAGCTATTCCAGTTGGATGAGAGGCTTGGTGGAGGGCTGAAAACTAAAACATAGCAGAGAAAATGCCAGCCAGAGAACACAATGGGGATCATGCAAAAGCCAATATGCTACAGCTACAGGGTTAATGCTATTACCAGGGGTAAGAATCCTCCCAGCTGCTCATTTTGAAAGTCTGTCTTCTCTGAGAAACAAAGGACTTGGATCCAAGTCATGACATTTAGGCATTAAAGAGAAGGAGCTTGAAACAGAATCTCCTGAACTGATCCATTCATGTCAATAGAGGTGTTGAAGGTTGGATTTAGTTCTTTTCCTCAGGAATTTTTCTCCCATGGGTTGCTAAGACACAAATGAGTGAGTACTTAAGAGAAACAAAGCACAAGGCTAGAGCCTTTCTCCTTGGCAGGGTGGGGCAGAATTGCCCCTCATGGAAGCAGGGCTTGAAAACTCGAGATTTGGAGAGACTGAAAAGCAAGGGCAGGGGGGAGGTCATGCTCTTTTGCTTGGGACCCTCGGAGCTGGACGGTCGGAGCTGCTGTCTGCGGAACCCACGGCCCCCTGAGAAGCCAGCATGGAGCTGCCGGTCTGTCTGCTGTGAGTCTCTGCCCTCTGCCCCATCGGGAGCTGCCTGCCACCAGCCTGTCTCTCCCCCTGCTCCTCCTCGCTGCTCCGAGTTTCCTCGCTACATTGTAGCGGGGTTTCCCCCTGCACGTCGGGACCTCTTGCCGTCCCAGCTCCCTGTGTCCGGGGATCCTGCTGTGGCACCGACACCAGCTGCCCCCCGAGGGTCTGTGGAGCAAGGGCTCTCCTCCATCCCTCCGTGCCTTGGGCAGTCGCCATTGCCGTGTGCTGCCTGAGCTCACGCCGGAGCACCCCCTGCAGCCACCAGGGAATCATCACACCCAGAGTGCCCCTGCAGGCTGTGGCTGGAACTGCACCAAAGGGAAAAGGTGCCTGAAGCCGAGCAGGCTGCCACTGGTTCTGTTTGTTGGTTAACGTTATGGTTGTTGTTATTTGTTATCTTTGTTTTAGATATTAGTAAAGAACTGTTATTCCTATTCCCATATCTTTGCCTAAGAGCCTCTTGATTTCAAATTTATAATAATTCGGAGGGAGAGGGGTTACAGTTTCCCATTCCAAGGGAGGCTCCTGCCTTCCTTAGCAGACACCTGTCCTTCAAACCAGGACAGATTTTGGTGCCCAAGGTGGGGCCCGAGGGCATCAAGAGGAAAAAGGATAACAGTTCTTGAGTAACGCAGTTTTTGTGTGCTGGATATAGGAACCTCATTCGGTTGCACCATGTGGCCTAGCTTATTCCGGTTCGTATGGCAAGTGGTCACAGCTGTTTCTCTCCCATTTGCAGCCCCGTATCTAAACATGGGCCCTATAACTAAGGCTACAGTGGCTGTTATACAGTTTGTGTCATGGGTTGATAAGGTGAGGAATTCATGGTTTTTCAACTTCCTCTGGAAGGCAGGCATGTGGATTCGCAGCTACCACACATTAATGACATGTTTTCAGGGTTACTTTAATAATGGTACCTACTGCGAGGAAGTGACACCAAAAGAAATGTTCTCACAACCCTTCACCCAGCTCTTTGGGCCTATCCCACCAATCTTTGAGGGGTTCAAATCTTCTCTAGATGCTAATGATACCATACAGTGGCTGGTGTTGCTGATAGGCCTGCTCTATTTAGCATTCAGGGATAAAGGAGGTCTGACTTGGATAACCACCCTGACACCTACCTCAGACAATAGAGATGAGGCCTCAGTACCTGACATAGCCCCAGAGACTAGAGACACCATCCCAGAACCTGACATTGCCCCAGACACTAGAGATGCTGCTACAGAGTCTGACCCAGCCCCACAACCCACCTCAGAAACAACCCACCCGGATTGGGTGGGAGTCCTGGTGAAGGAGATGCGCGAGATGGGTCAAATGCTGAAGGAATACACTTGCCCAGCTGGTGGGAAACCCTTCCCCTACCCCAAAGAGGGAGAGTCTAATGGGGCAGCAGGGGAACCCAGGGACGTTATAACCGCTCAGGCTCCAGTCAGATCAGAGGGGCAGCCACAGCCAGTAGCAGTTGCCCCTGTGGAAAAGAGGAAGACTAAGGTCAAACCAGAGCAGCCAGTGAGTAATGATGGGGAAGCAGGACCCTCTCAACCAGTAGGGAGGCCAAGGATTGAAATCACTACCGAGTCCCTGGGGTATGACAGTCTCCGTAATCTACGAAAAGACATTGTGCGACGGGGTAATGAGCCTTTTACAACCTGGTTACTTCGGGTCTGGGACCTTATGGGTATGGGTGTGCAGCTGGATAGTATCGAGGCAAGGCAGTTGGGGCCCTTGTCCCACGACTCGGGGGTAGATCAGGTATTCGGAAGAGACGACGGGCCCCTGTCTCTCTGGGAACGGTGTCCTGGGTTAGGCCAGAGGGGTGAAAATCTAGGAAGTGATCTGTGCTGCAGGAAGGAATACAACTTCCTTCCTGTGAGAGAGAGAGCCAATAATCAGGTAGTTTTAAGAATTGATAGGTAGGTAAACTAATTAAAAAGTGATCCGCCTTCGAGGAAAAAATCATATATAAGCAGAGACTCTCTGATGCTCTTCTTCTTTGGACCTGTTGCTGCTGTGTAGAGAGGAGCAGCTCCTGCTTCTCTCGCTAGTAAGGCCCCCCCCCACCTCCTTCCGAAGGAAGGATGGGGGGGGGGAAGGGAGGTTTTATGGCAGCCGTGCCGCTGCAGCCGGGCAGGCATGGGGGAGGAAACGATTGGAATTTTCAGTAGATACAGCTTAGCCGGTGTGCTAGCTTCACGAGAGGGAGAGCCAGGCCCCTGCTCCGGGCCAGGCAAGGACCAGGCCGGACTCCATCTAGCTCGGGCCAGGCTCTGCCCTGTCACTTCGGGCTCAGATGGCCCTACTAGGCCGAGCCAGCTTGGCAGAGCCAAGCAGAGAGACTCTTGAGAGCGTCTAGCATCTAGTTCGAACCTGTTCAAACAGTCCGGCAAAGAGCACGTGATCCTCACACTGCCGGAGAGAGAGAGACAGAGATTAACTCTCTCCATGCTTGGACTAAACTCACAGACACCCATCTTTCTTCGCAGAGAGAGGAACGAGTGAGGACACCTACATAGTGCAGCGCAGAGACTTTACAGTCAATGAGGAAAGCAAAACTAATACTCACAAGGGGGTGCATGGGAAGTTGCTTCAAGAGTGAAGCTGAAAACTCTTTTAGAAAACCATGGTTGGAGACTAAGCTAATAAATTCTCTGTAATATATGAAAATATAGTCCAAAGGGGGATGTGAGGTTCTTATTGCAGCCAATGAACTGAAATACCTAATGATGCCTGAGGGATTTTTTCTGCTTTTTCTCCTGAATATGTCGTACCCTGTTCCCTATATTCACAAGTATTAGCATGCATACTTGTGATGCTTTAGGTGATAGTTTAGCCTGGTTTCATGGTGTTTAGGAGGCCGGTAGACCAAACACCCCTGAAGCCACGTAGAGCTAGAGACCAAACACCCTGTTTTCGTGAGCCCTCAAGGTCTCCTAGTAGGATAGATTTTGTAAACTAGAAGTTAGCCCACCCAGGCCCCTTATTGGGCCCTCCTGGTAGATATGCTAATGTGTAGAGTCTTTAATTGTATACTGAATTGGGGGGAAGGGGCTTTTGCGGCGTGTTCTACCTGGACGGCAGAAGCCATCGAACGGGATCCCATTAAAATACCGAGGTAAACAACCCCCAACCCTTTCAATGTGTCTGAGCCTTTATTTCCTAAGACCAGAAAAAAGGCATCAGTCATTGGCGACTCCGCCGGGACCCTAGAGACCCCGAAGAGTTGCAGTTTTGGGCTGAGAATATCTCGCCTAGCCCCTTCGCCGGCACCTACGGGGTTAAGCGGCAGTCCAAGGCTGTGACTGGGCTCTAGGACCCAGCGCCTGAAAGCACGAAAAAGGTGAGTGAAAGCGGGGGAGACGTACTTCGGTATTGTGCTAGCACCAGAAGGGAGGTTGGGAGGTTGGGCGGGGGGGGGGGTCTGAGAGGCCCCTAGAAAGGGGGGAAATTAACTCCCTTCCTGCAAAATCGTGGTAAGGAGAGGACGCTCTCCAGTTAAATCACGGGAGGTTGGTGGGTGGGGACAACAACAAGTTGGTTCAGTGGCTTAAGGCGCTGAACTGAAAACTACGAAGCCAGGAATTGCAGGTTCGAGTTCCGGTTGAGAAAACTTTAACAAGTTTTCTCGTGTGTGCAGTTTGGCTGTTTAAGGCTCGGTTCTAAGCAGTTACCACCAGAGAGAGAGACGTTTTTTTCCTGGCCGATTTCTTTTTATAAGTAAAATGGGGTGTAACTTTTCAGAGAATGTACAAGTCCCTGGGCAATCTCCATTAGATCTGGTATTGAAAAACTGGCGATATTTAACAGGAAGGAGGACCCCCCTGGACACACAGGAGCTGATAAGACTCTGTACACGGGTCTGGTCGACTTTAAACTTAGGAGGACAGAGAGTGTGGCCACGCTTTGGGAGTCTAGAAAATGAAATAGTCACAGAGCTGATGGTAGAACTGCGAGCTCTGCGCAGGTTTGATGAGTTAAAATACGCAGAACTTCTTACCATATTACTGAATAGAGAGGAGGCGTATGAGGTGCAGAAAGGCTGTTTGGAGATGGTTGTAAAAGGGAGAGGAAACGTGAGGAGGAGGAGAAGGCAGCTAGTGACTAATGAAACGGAGGAAACAGATGTTATGGACATGGTGGCCCCAGCTCTGCGTACGGGCGGGGGGGGATCACCCCCCGTGCCACCGCCGCCATTACAGCCGGTGCAGTTGGGGGCGGGCGATAGAGGCGCGCAACCACCGCCCCCACCCCCACCGGCTCCGCAACCAGCGCCCCCACCCCCACCGACTCCGCCGGCTCCGCCGGCGCCAGCGCCACCGCCCCCTCCCCCTCCTCCCCCGAACGCGGGGGCGGAGCGGAGACCAACCGGCCCCCCGACCATCCGGGGGCTGGGCGTGGGGCGGGGGGGGGGGGGCAAGCAGGCCCTCGCCCCCTGACCACTCTGGGGGCGGGGAAAGGCGTGGGGAGGGGGCGGGCTGGCCCTCGGACCGCCCACGGGGCGGGCACGGGGCGGGGGCAGAGGCCGGCTGGCCCTTGCCTCCTGACCGCCCACGGGGCGGGCACGGGGCGGGGGCAGAGGCCGGCTGGCCCTTGCCTCCTGACCGCCCACGGGGCGGGCACGGGGCGGGGGCAGAGGCCGGCTGGCCCTCGCCTCCTGACCGCCCACGGGGCGGGCACAGACCGAAAGCGGAGGCCGATTGGCCCCTTGACCACACAGGGGGCGGGCGAAGGCACGAGAGGGCGGAGAGGGGGCTGGCTTGTTGCCGGCTCCTGACCGCCCCTGGTGGGGGGCGGACCGGGAGCAGAGCCTAACTGGCCCTTGCCACCCGACCTGGCCCGAGCCTGGGATGAGTACCCTCGATCGAGGTACCCTCGATCTCGGCTTCGCCGCTCCTCCAGCGTTGGGGAGAGGGGCAAAGCTACCCTGACCAGAGGTGGGTGGGACGTGCCTGATCTAAGTTACTTTTCCGAAAGGGGGGACAGAGACGACCATGCCGGATTCCCCCTCCGCCGCTCTGCCAGTGCTAGGATTAAAACGGAATGGGATGATGTGGATACAGATGGTTCCCAAGAGGAGGGTGGCAGGAGGAGGGGAAAAATAGCCCAAGAAGCTATAAGTGCTGCTAGTCCAATTGCAGGGCGCACGAGATCAAAAAGAGATGAAAGGGGAAGGGAAGGGCCTGCTCTAGAAGTGCCTCTGAGACAGGCTGTGGGAAATCAGGGAGTGATTTATATAAAGACACCATTCTCTCTTGCAGAGCTGCAGACGTGGAAAGACTCTGTTGGAAAGTATAGTGACAACCCAGAGAAAGTAGCCATACGGGTAGAGAGGGCTATAAGAGCTCAAAACCCTGATTGGGGAGACTTGAATGTGATGCTGGATGAATTACTAGATAGCACAGAAAGGGAGATGGTTAATAAAGCTGCCATAGATGCTATACAGGCCCAAATTGCAGCTGGAACTCTCCAAGGGATGCCTAATGACATATACCCACTCGCTGACCCTGGCTGGGATCCCAATGTCCCTGAGCAAATGGCAAAATTAAAGCAGTTTCAGAAATGGGTGGTTTATGGGTTGAGATGTGGCCTTCCTAAAGTAGTGAATTTTTCTAAATTATTTGAGATCAAACAAAATCCAAATGAGACTCCTACAGAGTTTCTGAATAGACTGAAAGAGGCTGCACGGAAATACACAACTCTGAACTTCGAAGCACCTGATCAGAAGTACCAGTTAGCTTACATTTTTATGGGCCAATCAACAGATGATATAAGGAAAAAACTGCAAAAAAGGGGGGTAATGGATATAAGTGAGATGCTGAAAATAGCCTGGCAAGTATATCAGAACAGGGATTCAGTAGATAAGAACAAACAGAATAAGCCCCACCATAAGAAAAACCACAATGAGGGAAAGTCATCCAACTCACCAAAGAGGGGACCCCGTTTTCCTCTAGCTGAGGACCAATGTGCCATTTGCAAGCAGAAGGGACACTGGAAAAATGAGTGTCCAGCACGAACGAAAAAGACACCCCCAGCTCCAGAACTAGCTGTGGATTATGATAGACAGCAATCAAGGGCATCACCCCCACCGGAGGCTTCAGTTACAGTTAGGCTGGGAAATGAGGATGTTGAATTTCTGGTGGACACCGGGGCGACCTATTCTGTATTAAATACTTTAAAAGGTAAACTGAGCCAAGAGACTGTGGATGTGGTAGGAGCCACCGGGGTAAGTGAAACACGGCCTTTTTTCCAACCTTTAAAATTTAAATTGGGAAAACACTGGGTGACACACCAGTTCCTGTATATGCCAAATTCACCAATGCCATTATTGGGCAGAGATTTATTAGAGAAATTAGAGGCAGAAATTAAATTCTCCAGAGATGGGGGGGTAAAAGTCATAATTCCTGAATCTAAATTCATAGAAGCAGCAGCTGTTCTTATTCAGGAATGCCATGGAGAAATTCCCAAAGAAATAGAAGATGCTGTCAGTCCTATAGTATGGGCCAATGATATCCCTGGGAGATCCAAAAGAGCTGAACCTGTAAGTATTACACTCAAAGCAGGAGCTACACCGGTAAGGCAAAAACAATACCCTTTGAAATTAGCAGGTCGCAGAGGACTAGCACCCATAATTGAGAAGTTTCTCAAATTTGGGTTGCTAGTGGAATGTGAATCCAAGTATAACACCCCAATTATACCAGTGAAGAAAGCAGATGGTAAGAGTTATCGATTAGTGCAGGATCTAAGAGAGATTAACAAAATAACAGAGGACATACATCCAGTTGTAGCCAATCCCTACACACTTTTGACTACACTAACAGACGAATTGGGGTGGTTCACTGTTTTAGATCTTAAAGATGCCTTTTTCTGCATTCCTGTGCACAAGGACAGCCAAGAAATTTTTGCCTTTGAGTGGGAAAACCCTGATACAGGAAGGAAGACCCAGCTCACCTGGACAGTATTGGTTCAAGGCTACAAGAATAGTCCCACGCTATTTGGAAACCAGCTGGCAAAGGAACTGGAGGACTGGAGGAAACAGGAGCCAGGAGGAGTTGTTCTTCAGTATGTTGATGACATCCTAGTGGCAACCAGAACGCGAGATGAGTGTATCCAGCTAACCGTAAGTCTGTTGAACTTTTTGGGCGAGAGTGGTTATCGGGTCTCGAGAGAGAAGGCCCAGATTGCCAGGGAAACAGTAGTTTACCTGGGGCTGGAAATTTTCCGTGGACACCGACAACTCAGCAAAGAGCGGAAGGAAGCTATCTGTCGCCTTCCAGAGCCCCACACTGTGAGAGAAATGCAAGCCTTCCTGGGAATGGTAGGTTGGTGTCGCCTATGGATATCAAACTATGGACTGCTGGTAAAACCTCTGTATGAGGTCCTTAAGGCAGCCGAAAAGGGAACAATCATGTGGACAGAAAGTGCAAGGGCTGCCTTCAAACAGTTGAAACGTTCCCTAATGTCTGCCCCAGCCTTGGGGCTGCCGGATTTGACTAAGCCTTTTGAACTCTTTACATATGAGCGACTGAATGCTGCTCTGGGAGTACTAGCACAGCACCTTGGGGACCAGCGAAGAGCTGTAGCCTACTTTTCAAAACAGCTGGACAGTGTTAGTCAAGGGTGGCCTGGATGCCTGAAAGCTGTGGCAGCAACTGTCCTCCTAATACAGGAGGCCCGTAAATTCACCCTTGGACAGCACATTGTCGTGTATGTACCCCATGCAGTAATAACTGTGCTAGAACAGAAGGGGAATCACTGGCTATCCCCTAGCAGAATGCTGAAATATCAGTCTGTGTTGCTGGAACAGGATGATGTTACTCTGAAAACAACATCTGTGGTAAACCCTGCAATGTTTTTGTCATCCACATTACTTGACAGCATGCCTGAACATAATTGTCTACAGACAATAGAGGAGACTTATTCTAGCAGACCAGACCTGAAGGACATTCCCCTGAAGAGCCCAGACTGGGAGCTGTATACCGATGGAAGCAGCTTCATGAGAAATGGTAAGAGAATGACAGGCTATGCTGTAACCACCACAGATAAAGTCATAGAGGCAAAAGCTTTGCCTCCAGATGTATCTTCACAGAAAGCCGAACTCATTGCACTAACAAGAGCTCTAGAGCTGAGTGAGGGGAAGAAAGTAAACATCTGGACAGATTCCAAATATGCCTTCAGTGTTGTTCATGCCCATGGAGCTATCTGGAAGGAACGTGGCCTGCTGACTGCACAAGGTAATGAGGTTAAGCATGCTGAACAGATTCTTGCACTTCTGCAGAGTATCTGGAAGCCAACCGAAGTAGCTGTCATGCATTGCAAAGGCCATCAAAAAGGGAAGAAAGCCCCTGAACTGGGAAATCGCTTCGCTGATGAAGCAGCAAGAGGGGTTGCAGAAAAAGGCATTTTTGCAGTGATACCACAGAAAGAAATAGATTTGTCAGAGTTTACCCCAAAATATGATCAGGGGGATCACAAATTAATTAAACACCTTAAGGCTGAGATCAAAGAAGGGGGGTGGGCCGTTACCTCAACAGGACAGGTTGTAGTTCCACCCTTCCTCCTTCGAGAAATAGCCCAGCGAGAGCATGAAAGTACTCACTGGGGAACAGAAAATCTTTTAAAACATCTTAGAAAGGTGGTAATAGGGAGAGGGATGACAGATATCGTGCAGTCTATAACCAGCAAGTGCGATACCTGTCGTAAAAACAATCCTGACACGAGCAAACGGGTTGTGTTAGGAGTGACAAAAACAGGAGATCTCCCGGGAGATTATTGGCAGATTGATTTTGCTGAGATGCCACGCAAAGAGGGATGTAAGTATATACTGGTACTGGTTGACACCTTCAGTGGATGGCCTGAAGCTTACCCCTGTCGCTCAAACACAGCAAGAGAAGTAGTGAAAGCCTTGCTGAACCATATAATTCCAAGGTTTGGGGTTCCTCTAGGAATGTCATCGGACAGGGGAACTCACTTTGTTGCAACGGTAGTTGGGGAAGTGAGCAGGGTTCTGGGAATTGCCTGGGACCTGCACACACCATACAGGCCCCAGGCAAGTGGCAAAGTTGAGCGAATGAATGGAACCCTCAAAACCCAGATTTGTAAAATTTGTCAAGAAACATCCATGACCTGGGTTCAAGCCCTGCCAATAGCCTTGCTGAGAACCCGCATACAGCCAAGGCGAAGGGACAATATAAGTCCCTATGAAATATTATATGGCAGGCCTTATCAGGCTCCACATATCCCGGGAGAGATTCATATGAAAGGTAAAGCTGATTTGCAGAAATACTTAATGGCTTTGAGTTCCACTTTGCAGAAGCTCCAGAGATTTGTCGTGTTGTCCAGGCAAATAGGACTGGACACACCTGCTCATCAGTTCCAGCCCGGAGATTTGGTCTACATCAAGTGGTGGGACGGTGACCCCTTGCAAGCCAAGTGGAAGGGACCGTTCCAAGTTTTGCTGACCACCCTCACTGCAGTCAAAGTTGCCGGCAAGGGACCGTGGATCCACTATTCCAGAGTGAAGAAGGCTTCGGCTCCCGAGACCATCAAGAAAGCAAAAACTGATACAGATCAGGAGGATGGGGTTTAAACTGTTCTTTACGTGTCTGTTATCTGCCCAAATGGTAACTATGACTCAGGGTTTGTCCCATGATTTACACAAGGCTGTAGTCCAAAATGTGTCTAAGGTCCTCAATAGGAACAATTGCTGGATCTGTACCCAGATACCACCTCTAGATGAAAGTGGTCACTGGCTACTAATTGGCATTCTAATGGAAGAAAACCGTACAGAAAGGTGGGAACCAATCAATAGTACCCTTTTCCCTCCTATACCCCTGAGCAGCCTGATAGAACGTGGGAACCACACTGTTCCCTGTGCAGTAGTAAATGCCACAGGAAAGGCCATTCTTCCTCCATATTGTAGTCACACCAAATTCAGGGAAATAATAGACCCAAGGATTGCAGCAAAAATGAAATTAACAGGGTGGAGACTGGCTATACCATTTGGGACGGGGTTGTATTGGATATGCGGTAATGAAGCCTGGAAAATCCTGCCTGTAAATAAAGATCAGGCTTGTGCCCTTGGGGCTGTGGTCCCAAATATAACCATATTTGATCATCTCGAAAACCCAAACAACAGAGTAAAAGGATCACTTAATCCCCTCATAGAGCATCCCACACTTTTCCATACTATAGTCAGAGCTCTCATTCCCTCTTTTGGAGTGATGGAATTGGAAAGGGCAATTGTAAACATCTCAGGTGTTGTTGAAAGTATGGAAAGGCACGCTGCAGATGCAATTTCAGCCTTGCAAGAGGAAGTTGACAGTATTTCCCATGCAGTTATGCAGCACCGGATAGCTCTTAATTTCATACTGGCTGCACAAGGAGGTGTATGTGCTATTGTTAATACCACCTGTTGTTCCTATGTAGACCAAAGTGGAAGGGTTAGAAAAGATGTGAATGAAATTTGGAGGGGAACTCAAATTTTGCATGAAATAGCTTCCAAAAATGACACCTTAAAATTTGACCAGATCTTTGACACCTCTACCTCATGGTTACCAAACTGGGCCTGGATAAGAGAAACATTTATAGTAGTTGTAATTGTAGTTGTTATCTGTATAGTAGCCTGCATGTCGGCCGGTTGTGTAAACCGATACTGTGGGTAATGTAGAATGGAGTAAGGTAGAATAGAGACTAGACAAAGTGGAATCTTGTTAGTCTCTAAAAGGGGGGAAATGATGCCTGAGGGATTTTTTCTGCTTTTTCTCCTGAATATGTCGTACCCTGTTCCCTATATTCACAAGTATTAGCATGCATACTTGTGATGCTTTAGGTGATAGTTTAGCCTGGTTTCATGGTGTTTAGGAGGCCGGTAGACTAAACACCCCTGAAGCCACGTAGAGCTAGAGACCAAACACCCTGTTTTCGTGAGCCCTCAAGGTCTCCTAGTAGGACAGATTTTGTAAACTAGAAGTTAGCCCACACAGGCCCCTTATTGGGCCCTCCTGGTAGATATGCTAATGTGTAGAGTCTTTAATTGTATACTGAATTGGGGGGAAGGGGCTTTTGCGGCGTGTTCTACCTGGACGGCAGAAGCCGTCGAACGGGATCCTATTAAAATACCGAGGTAAACAACCCCCAACCCTTTCACTGTGTCTGAGCCTTTATTTCCTAAGACCAGAAAAAAGGCATCAATAGCTTTCGGCACTCCTAAAACAGAAAATGCCATTAGAAAATGTTTTTTAACGTCTTTTGCCTTTTCTCCGGTGTGAACCGACGCAAAGGTGGCACCAGAAAATGTGTCAGTTGATACAGGAATATATTTAAGACGACCAAAAGGTGCATAATGGGTTATGTCTGCTTGCCATACCTCGTTAGAATGGAGACCTCGGGGATTGACCCCAGCGTTAAAGGCAGGAATCTGATGTTTCTGACAGGACGGACATGTTGCCACTATGGCCCTAGCCTGCTCCGAGGACAGGTTAAACATCCTACGGAGGGCAGGGGCATTTTGATGGTAGAATTGGTGGCTTAAACGTGCCTGTGCCACAACGTCAGGAACTGAACAATTGTGCACAGACATCGCTAATGCATCAGCTCTCTGATTACCCTCTGCGATGTAACCGGGTAGGTTGGTGTGTGACCTTGTGTGCATCACAAAGAAGGGATGCTTGCGGTGGGAAAGGAGCTGTAACAAAGATGCAAGCAACCCAAAAAGTCTTTGATGACTCACCTCTTTCAATAGAGAATGTTCAATCCTGGAAACAATCCCCGCTACGTAGGCCGAATCTGTCACCAAATTTATCGGTTGCTCCTGGAACCGCTCGAATGCCCTAACAACGGCGGATAACTCAGCAATTTGAGGAGAACCCTCAACCACCAGAATTTCCTCTTCTCACTCGAGGGTCTCTGGATTTTCCCACGTCAGCACAGCCTTGTGGGAGGACCCAGAGCCGTCTGTGAAAATGGTTAGGGCATCAGGAATTGGAGTTTTACTTTGAACAAATTCTGGGGCCAAATGAAATTCCGAATTAAAAAGATGGTGTTTTAGCTTTTGGTGCCCAATTTGACCGGAGAAGTTTTCCAGGGCTAATTGGAGATGTTCACTCTCCTGGAACACAGACTCAAATTGATCTCTCTTCCAGGGGGTTTGGATGCACACAAAATCACAACCAGCCAGGGCACGGAGATGCTGGCGAGCTTTGATTATAAGCTCGGCCACCAGCTCTTGTGGCGTCGTGATTGTTTTGGATGGCGTATTAGGTAGGAATATCCACTCCACTATCAGGAGGGGATCCCTCACCTGCTCATCCCATTGAAATATTAACCCATGGTACTTCGGGTTCTTCCCTAGAATACTGAAACGGAAGGGAAGAACCGGGTTAATTCTATGTGTCCGTTTTGTGTGTAGTGCTGTTAGTACTTTACCAACTGCCCCTCTCGCCTCCGTGGTGAATTGAATGGGTGCATCCAGGGCACGGCCTCCCCGTAGGAGTTGAAACAAAGGCTGCAAGTCGGTGTTCTTCAGTCCTAGGAAGGGTCGCAGCCAATTGATAGATCCACACAACTGATGCAACTCACGAAGCGTGGCAGGCTCTTCAGGAAGTTTCATCAGTTGAGGCTCAATGAAGGTGCTGGTGATACGTGACCCCAAATAATTCCAAGGTGACGTGGACTGTATTTTCTTAGGATTCACCTTCATACCGACGTTCTCGATGGCCTGGAGAACTGCAGTCAGGGCTGGTTGTAGCTGTTCTTGCGAAGGTGCGCAGACGAGTATGTCGTCCATGTAGTGCAGGATACGGACAGCTGGAAATGCCTTTCGTACCGGAGAGAGGACTCCGGAGACGTACCATTGGCAAAGGAGGGGGAATTTTTCATTCCCTGGGGGAGGACGAGCCAATGGTAGCGTCGCACGGGTTCCTCCCGATTGATCGCAGGCACTGTGAAGGCGAACTTGGGAGCATCTGCAGGATGGAGGGGGATACTAAAGAAACAGTCTTTAATGTCTATTATGGTGACGGGCCACCCCCTTGGCAACATTGCTGGTGATGGGAGTCCAGGCTGCAGGGGGCCCATCTCCTCCATCACTGCATTAATGGCACGAAGGTCGTGCAGTAGTCTGTAACTGTCAGATTTGGGCTTTTTTATTACAAATATCGGAGAGTTCCATGGGCTGTGGGATGGTGTAATGCGACCTAGTCTCAGCTGTTCGTCGACCAGTTCCTGGAGCGCGCTTAACTTATCACCTCGTAGGGGCCACTGCTCAATCCGGATGGGTTTATCAGAGAGCCACTTAATGGGTGGAACTTGTGGCCCAGCGCGCTTTGAGGTGGCCCCCACTAAAAATCCTGAGGCGGAGGGATCTCAATCCTCGCACCCCACTGGTCTAGCAGGTCTCTGCCCCACAGTGTAAAACTCGAGGAAACTATGAATGGCCTCACGGTCCCTACATGTCCATCGGGACCCTCGATAAGAATGTCCGATGTCGCCCTTTTAGCAGACACTGTTCCCCCGACTCCCTTTAGGGATTCGTTCAAGTCTTTGGTGCCCCAGTCAGATGGCCACTCTGTGTCAGCGATGATAGTAACATCAGTTCCCGTATCTATCATTCCTGCCCTGGTGACAGAACTCTGGCCATTGATAAGCTTACAGTCAGTGAATGGTTTGTCTGTACCAACTACCTGGGTCCACCATACAAACGGAGTTCGTGTGTCCCTAGGGATGTTCTCGGGTAAAATCAGTGCTTGGCCTAGCCAAGTCCCTTTAGGTAAAAACCAGGGTGTGGTATTTAACATGATGGTGACACCAATTGGTTTCTTAGGTTGATAAAGTTTCACCTCCGGGATCACAAAAAGTCCTGGGTGACCTCTTATAGAATCTCCCACTATAAGTAATGTGCACGGGTGGTGTGGTGCATTTATCAGTTCCACAGCAACGTGGTGAGGTGTAGTGTCCGTGAGATGTAAAACGAACGAGCTCACCACATCCAGGCGATTGGAGTCACTCGGCGAGGGCTCTGCAGAGTGCCGCGTTGTCGAATGTGGACGTGCTAGCTGTTGAAATCTCGTGAGTTCTCTGTAGGTTGGTGAAGTCAGTGTCGTGGACTCCCCAGGTGCAGCGCTTAGCTTATTTATTGCGGAGCGCGGCGCTGACCCGCGCTCCCCTTCCCGTTTCCCGAGGAGTGGCAACAGGAACACGGCGTGGGTTGGGCTATCACGTTGTTTTGATGAGAGGCGGTACCTGCCGGTAACTCGGGATTCACAGAGTTAGTGCAGTTAAAATGTCCTTTGCGAGGGAGTCTACAGTCTTTGATAAAATGACCTAACTTCCCACAGTTATAACAACGTTTTTCAGCTGGTGCTGCTGTGACACCATAGGAATGCATGGGTTTGGGTTTTACCTTCGCCAAGTCAGGGATGGTCTCTGACTTTGGCAACCTCACTTGGGAGCAGCGCTCAGTAATAAGCTCGATGGTGGGCGGAGGCTCCCAAGGCATCAGCTCTATGACCCTACGGCACTCCTCGTTGGAGTTCTCCCTAACAAGTTCCACTAGCATCTCTTTTTGCACGACCGGGTTGGTAACTGCACGCGCCACGGACTCCCGAAGTCTATTTACAAAGGTAACAAACCTCTCTTGGGGACCCTGCTTTATGGTGGTGTAACCCTGAGCAGGGTCACCTTCAGCGGCTAAACCAAACAGCACCGATCGCGCTGCCCGCTGTACGTCTTTAAGGACTTCAGCCGGAATGTTATTGGCTTGGTCCCCGGGTTCAGAAAACGCTCCCTCCCCACTAAGGTGTTCCATAGTGAGGGAGGCTTTGGCTGGGTCACCACGATAGGTGGCAAGTAACTTTTGCAGCTCCCTGTGCCACCTGCTTTCCCAAACCCAGAAATCCGGTTCGATTAAAAGGCTAGACATCAGGAGTTTTAAATCGTGTGGTACTAACAACGATGTTTCAAACGTGGCGTTTATCAACCCCTTGAAATAGGGAGACGCGCGCCCAAACTCCTGACTCGCTTTGCAAATATCCCTAATTACCCATTGTTGTATGGGCTCCCATCGCACGGTGTTACGCTGCCGGTTGTACGTCACTGGTGCCGCAAAGGGCACGGCTACCGGCAACTGCGATGGGGAAGAGGCCCCGGTGGTATAGGCCTCGGAGGCCCGGGTGGGATAGGCCTCATCCCTTCCCGCTTCCGGTGTAGGACCGTGGGAACCGGAAGGTAGACCGTGGGAAACCGGAAGGGGTACAGCGTGGGTAAACAAGGGGGCGGGCACGCCAACGGGAGGGGCGGGGTTCCCGGCAGGGGCGGGTCTGGGCGGGATTGGAGGCGGGACTGGGGTGGGAGTTACAGGGTAAGGGGTGGGGCGACCGAGGGGGCGGGGAACTTCGTGGGCGGGAGGAAGGAGGGGCCCCGACGCAATGACATCATCGGCCGCAGGGGGTGTGACCGACGTGTAACTCGACGCGGGGGTGGGGGCTAGGGAGGAGGGGGCGGGGTAGAAGGGATTCACGTCACTCCGGTTCGCGCGCGCGCCAAATTCCAAACCGCTGCCACATTGCGGCAAAAGTCCCAATCCGCCATCTTGCAATGGCGCAGCAAAATTTCTCCCGACGCCATTTTGTGGCGTTCCCTTAAATTCAAAACTACTATAACTCGGAGGGGGAATCCGCGCAACGGGCGCAACTGGGGACGGCGAACTGGGGTAAATTGTGAGGAATGGGTCCACCCTGAGCTGGCCAGACTCAGGGCAGAAAGGGTTGGTGACTACCGTGCCTCGGTGGAGACTTCCACCGTCTCCGATTTCAACCCTCTTGCTTTCGCGAGACGGGCGTACCGGCGCATGGTCAGCCACCGGGATAGAGGGGGGCGGAATGAGGGGTTCAGGGACACGATCAGGGGTAGGGGAACTAACGTCAACCGCACTCGAACCCTCCCCAGACTCATTAACTAAAACATTATAAATTAAAGTCTGCAACTCAAAAAATCGTTTAACTGAAAAATCTCCCCCCTCAAATCTATCGGTTAATTTTTCCCCGACGTCATCCCAAAACGAAAGCATAAAAACCGACTTAGGATGAACGAAAGGAATGTTCCCAAGTACCCATTTCAAAAACTTTTTAAGTAAATTTTTATCAAAACTTTCCCCCGAATCAACCAAACGGTATTTTAAACTATAATACAAAAAACTTAGCTCCTTCTCCTTCTTGCTTTGATGGTTGCCCATCCTATAACAAGAGAGGTTAATTCCCCACTCTCTAAAATAAAGTAGAAAACGTAGCGGTTAACTCACCCGGAGGGACACTCGACCTCCGCGGCGACCTGCAGGGGTTTTTTTTCAACGTCCGAGGCTCCTGCTCCTCGCGACGACCGCCAAAGTAAATCCACAAACGAGAGATGTGAGGTGCCTTGATGAGCTCGGTTTCACCTCGATGCCTCAGTCCGTCGAGGTCGAGGGAGTCGCCGGCTTTTCTACGAGTCCGTACCTCCACAAGAGGGTTCAGGACACGTAGCAAGGAGCGCTCCAACAGGGTCTTCTCAGTGTAAGGAGAGTCCTCTTCTGAAGCTACTTGCGTAGCAGCAGCATTTGGCGCCACTTATTAAAAATAATAAGTGTTCCTCGTGGCTTCGCGGCCTCGTGGTCACCTGCTGGATGGTTGCCTCAGCCACCCGGGCGCCACCAGGGCTAAGGTTTCCCTGCCCACAGCAACGCTAATTCCAAGTGCTGAGGTGTCGGTGTTCGCAAGCGTGGGTTCTTGCTACCAGTAGCTGCGAAATCAAGGCAATAAGGAGCGGCGACTGTGCTGGGCAACAGGAACGTTTATTGATCCTCGTCCCAAGCACAATGGCGCCGGACAAGGCTGTGCAGGGACGGATAAACAACTCAGGCAACCAATCACGGCAGAGCAAGGGGGAGGAGTTGGGGCGGGGAGAGGACTCACAAACCAACCGGGAGTAAGGGAGGGAGGGAGAAAGGTTCAGGGACCAATCCGAGATGCACCTGCACAGAGCTTTCCAGAAACAGGGGAGGATACAGAACTTGACAGACAACACAACTAACAAATTATCAAACAGAGGCGTAACCTAAACTAAATGGACTAAACCAAGGTCGGGATGGCTCCCGGGGGATTCTTTCCACGAGATGGTTTCACCCACCACCCTTCCTTCCGGGAGCCCAGGGCCGACGTTGCCATGACAACTGCAACAACTTCCCTTTCAAAATTTCTATGATTCATTCTTGTTTTACACACTGAACACCCTTCTCATGGAAAAGTTGTTTGTGCTTGCCACACCTCTTTCTCACAGCCTCCACATTTTATCTTTACCCATTGACAATATTTCTTACCACAGTTATCACTACACCTTGATTGTTTTTTATCATCAGCTAAATACAATTTTTGAAGTTCACGATATATGGTAGCGAGGAGGTCTTCACTATCTACAGTATGTAAGATGGGAACTTCTAGCAGGTCCTCTGCAGCGAGCTTAGGTGTTCAATACAGTTGTCCCACTTTTGTTGTTCTCATTCAACTGGATCAGCACTCAGTTTGTCTGATTCTGCTGGGCTGAGGAGCGAATCCAGGAGCGAGTCCATTTGCTAGGCACCCATAACGGACCTGTGGGAGTATCAACACACATGTAACCACGACCATGAAACAATACTTTTCCTGGACCTTCCCAAATCCCAGTTTTTGGATCTCTATAGTGAACTTGAAGTTCTAGAGTTGACATTGCTCTATTTATATACCTGTTATGAACTATGCTTGGGGGATCTTTATTGTCACCAAACACACATAAGTGATTTAATACAAACAGTGTTTTATCTAATTTTTCTTTTGGATCTTGTATCTCAGGGAATTTCCCAGGATATTTTTTTAGGGTACGGTTGACACGTTCTACTACTGCTCGTCCTGTCAGGACAGGACCTCTAATGTGTTTTACACCCCAAAGCAGCATAAATTTTCTTGTGCTTTCACTAGCATAAGCTGGCCCATTGTCTATTTTAATCTGTTCAGGGACCCCCATAATAGCAAAGCATTGTGTTAAATGTCTTTTAACATGCAAACTTTTTTCCCCTGTTTGTGCTGTGGCCCATACATATTTTGAGTAACTATCTATGGTAACATGCACATATTTCAATCTCCCAAACTCTGATACATGAGTAACATCCATTTACCACAATTCTAAAGCTTTTAAACCTTTAGGGTTAACCCCTATGCCTAACCCAGGACCATGATGGCTACATTGAGGACAGGTTTGCACTATGCCTTGTGCTTCAGATAATGAAAATGAAAATTGACGTTGCAGTCCTTTTGCATTAAGATGAAACTGATCATGGGCTATGCGAGCAGCTTCAAACTGCTTCAATGGAGCTTTGGATTGTACTAAACTAAAAAGCTGATCAGCTAAATGGTTGCCTAAGCCAAGTCCTTCTTTAAATTTATGGCTTCTGACATGCATAACACAATAGGCAGCTGTACGAAGACGCGTAGCTTGTTGTAACTGCTGAAAGAGTTGAAGGAGACGCTCATTGTGTGTTTCTCTAATTGTTGCATCTTCAATTCTCTGTGCTACTCCTGCCACATACAGTGAATCTGTAACTATGTTTATTTCTTGTTGAGACCACTGAATCATAGCCCAACACACTGCAGCTAACTCAAGAGTTTGCAGGCTGTTTCTTGATTCTGCTTCTAAAATATGTTGATGCCATTGACCCTTTGTATTCCATACAATTGCTGCTCTTCGGGACGTTTTTCCCACATCAGTACATACTGTTAATCCATCTTTCAATGGTTTTGGGGAGTGTTTAGGCAGACACACCCAATTGTAATTTTTCAACATTTGTAAATGCTTTCCTTTTGGGAATTCTGTGGAAACTTGACCTTCATAGCCAAGCAGTGCCATCTGTAGGGGAAAGGAGTGACGTAAAGACCACTCCAAATCGGCCTTGCTGAGAGGCACATGAATTGTGTCAGGTTCCTGTCCAACAATTGCCATAGTATGATCTCTGCCTTTCTTGATGACTTCTCCAATTTGTTCCATTCGAGTTGTTAAGCTGCGTTTTGGCTGCATGGAGGTAAACACCCATTCAAGCAGGAAAAGCTGACACTCTCCCCCTTTTTTCTTTTGCCATTGTGCAATAATGGCACAAACAGATAAATCCTGGGTAAGCAGTCTGAGGGGAAGATAATGTAGACGTCGAGATATGTTGGATAGGTTTTGCAGACACAGGTGTTGCTCAGCAGTCAGAAACACTGGTGTAGCTGGATGTGTGCCTTTTAAAAGTGGTCACAGAGGCTCCAAATCATCGTTGGTTATACCAACTACTGTACGAACCCATTGTAAATCCCCCATTAAGGTCTGCACGTCATTCAGGGTATGAAGCTCTGTAGATAATGTAACTTTCAATGGTCTGATGATGCTGTCAGTAATTTGCCATCCTAAGTACTTCCATGGTGCTGTCCATTGAACTTTCTCTGGAGCAATTTGTAATCCAACAGCATTTAGGGTGCATACCAATGTTTGTAATTGATCATCTGTAAAAGGATCACGTTGAGCAAGCAAAATATCATCCATGTAGTGGTAAATGATGGTATGTGGCTGCAGTAGAATGGGTACTAGCAGATTGACAAAGATCACACCACACAGTTGCAGTGCATATGTCCTTTTTTCCACAATGAAAGCAAGCTCCATTAGGATGTTGCCATCCTCCTTTGGTGAGAGGTCGCAAAGCAGCAGCAAGGGCTTTTGTCATAGCCTGATTCTGTTCTTTAAGTGCATGAGTTACAAATGCAGTTTGTTGTTGAAAATTTGTTTGAGCCATTTTCTCAACCATTTCTCCAATTGTTGCTGAGCGTGGAAGTGTTGTTAATATCATTTTGGCTTTCTGGTTTGCATTTTCATAAGCAAGTGTTTTTAACATATGTTCTTTCAGGTCATCAGTAAGATCAGGAGCTACGTCTAGAGAACGAACCAATCGATTAATAAAAGAATCATAGGATTCTTGGAGACCTTGCTTTATTGACATATAACTGGGAGATTTTTTTCTCTGATGGTACCTTATATAAGGCTTGTTTAGCTGCTTCAGCAGAAGCATTATGAAATTCAATTGGGAGTGTTAATTGTGTTGCAGTAGAGGCAAACTCACCTCTACCCATGAGTAAATCTAGTCTTATGACATTGAAAGGATCTCCCTGAGCTCGGGGGGTGTTTGCTATTATTTTACAGTTCTCTTCCCAAGCTCTTTCCCATAACAAATATTGGGTAGGTGTTAACAGCAATTTAGCAATGGACTGACAGTCCTCTGCCATTAATATATTAGAAGCAAACAAGTAATTAATCATTTGCCTTGGAGGCTCAGCATGTAATCCATACTGTGTCACTGTAGCACGTATTTGTTGCATCAATTTCCACTCAAATGGTTGATAAACACCTCCAGGATGTCCATCAGGTCTTTGTACATGTTGTACTGGAAAAGCTCTAGCTGAGCAGACAGCTGCTGCCTCCCATTCTCCTTCCAGGATAGCGTCCCGTATTACTCCGGACCAACGACTTTGTGGCTGAGTTGGTTGTATTTCCATTCTGCCTCCGGTGGTTATTTGTACATTCCCAATCTCATGTGGTTTTAAAGAAACCATACGATGTACCAGATCATCAATTGCAGGAGCAGTAGGAGCAGTTGGACCCTGGGGTTCACAAGATTTTGTAATCCGTTTTTTGGGTATTGTATCCATTGGAAACTGGGTTTTGTAAGATTTTGTAATTTCATTATTAGGTACTGTAATCCTTTCGCAGTCATTGGTGTCCATGTCAGAATCAATAGCAACGGGTTGTCAGTGTGACAAAGCCTTGCTTTCTATTATGTCAGTTTTGGAAGCAGAGGGTGTTGTGTCACCTTGTGGTTTTCAGGAGATGTTGGGCTCAACTACGGTCCCAGACTTTTCAGCCTGAGCAAGTATCTCAGTGGCATTTTTTAAGATCGGTACTGTAATCCCTTTAGCAGGTACAGAGTCTCTAAACAAAAAGGTAGTGGGACCAGTGGCAGCAGTGTTGTCTGTTTTGTCCCCTACCAAAGTTTGTTGTGCTGCCAGTGCAACACATTGCTCAGCTTGATACTGATCGATAGAATGTAAAATCTCCTTCCAAACAGGACTAAGTTCCTTAGCAGTCTTATTCCCCTCGATTATAGCATCACATAGGGCATCACCAACTCTTCTCCATTCTGATCTATCAAAGAGGTCAGTGGACTCTTTCATAAAGTGTCTGTCCCTTGCCCACTTTTCTAACTCATGGAGCTTTTTAGTGCTCACACTGGCTTTTCGCTTAGCTTTGAAGTAAAGAGGAAGTGAAAGTGTGAAGGAAAAAGAATATCTGACTTTAAGATCTCAAAAATGTAGAAAATAACCAGCTCTGTACATGAGCTAAGTAATATTTAAAAAGAAGAACAGTCTTCTGTAGTGTCTATATGTTTTGTTTTCTGCAATAGAATATTTGGCTTTTCACATTTACATCCCATTTCTTTTGGGCTAAAGAGGAAGCTGGTTTGGCAAGAATCCAGAAAAATGGAGTTTCTCAATCTGTGTGTGATTTTCCCTCTGCACAGCTGTTTTTACTTGGAATATTTCTTGTCCAAATAGGAAATTTTACTTTGCTAGAGGAAAGAATTTGTGTAAGGTTTTTCTTCAGGTACTTGCAATGGATATGAGTTGGAGGGAAATAACCATTTTTATGTAACCATTGACTTGCTTTATTGTTGGAGGAGGTAAGTCTGGAGACACAGCTTGCACTCTGAATAAATTTTCATCTGCTACTAAGAGGGATAATTATGATTAGGGAAGCGAGGAGGATGTGGCTTTAGGGGGTAGTCTTGGGAAGCCAAGGGCAGATTTGAGAGCAGTTACTCCTGGTCTTCATGTTTCATGCTGAGTTCTGAGCTCAGCAAGATCATTAATTTCTGCTTTTCAAACACAACTGACTGCTGAGTGAGTGGAGCCACAAGGTCTACCAGCAACATCCAACTTTCATTGATCTCTGTTGAGCTAGGAGGGGAGCAAAGTGATGAGGTTATCAATTTACTGGACTGAGTATAAAGTAGTCATGAGCAAGTTTTACTCTTCAATCTGAAGACTTTTTAAAACTGCTTAAAAATGAAATTTGGAGTAAAGTTTTCAAAAAGCCTATTCACAGCTAGCTTGTTCACCTCCTTTGCTACCAGTACAGTGCATTAGCTTCAGCAAGTATCCTACCTATTGGCTTACTTTTTATGCCGTTACCACACTTCTGCCTCAGCTTTTTATGAACAAACAAAACAGGATCTCTTCCCCTTCCCATCCCATTTGGTCACCCAAACCATATGTACCTGTGCCAGCTGAACTTTTACCTTCCTAGAATGAGAGAGGTTTGAGTCATAAATACAGACAACTTCAGATGCATTTCATAAAAGTATTGTGCGAGAATATACTTTTCTCCTTTTGGACATAGTTCTCCTATATTAATTTTTAGGAGTTAGCTTTTTTTGAAAATTTTAGCAGCCACTTCCTTTCATTTGCTGATCATAGTGAAAAGCAAATTCTGACACTGTTCTATTAGTAATGTTGGAGAATTCATGTACTGGGTTAATATTTCAGCCTTTCTTACAATAAACAGTACAGAATTGTACCACATTCATGAGAATAATTAAAGTATAATGTAATTAATTTAAATTTGTATCCAAACCCTGAAACTTCCCTGTAAATGACAGCTCCTAGTGGTTTATCAGCTATGTGGTGAAAAAACTTGAACCAGTTGTGTCCCAGATGCCAGTAAAATACAGTATGCAGAAACTATCTCCTATTCCAGCTGTGTCCAATGGCAGTTTGAAATTTGGGTGAGAGAAACAGTTATTTTCAGAGAACAGAGTATGTATGCATCAGAGCATTCCTAGAAGTCTTGGCTCTGGAAACAAGCGTATCTCTTTTGTGAAACACCTTAGTGCCAGGCGTGTAGACTTCTCCGGTTACTTTGGCTTGCTGTATTTCTTAAGACATGACTGATGTATTTTACTTGTTGTGGTTTAAGGCTGGTATTCCTCAATTTAGTGTTCCTGCTTGCTCCCTCCCCTCTCCTCTTCCCCACTTTGATGATCTGAAGAGGAGAACTGGAGGCACAAAACACAAAGACCATGGCTTGAGATAAGAACAATTTACTGGAAACAACAATGAAAAGACAATGAACAGTAACAGCAACAATTCTAATAAAAGAGTGTACAAGAAACGATTTGCACCCAAGTTCTCACCCCCGACAATACCTGACAGTTCCCTCTGCTGTGCTACCCATGTTGGCAAGGAGCCCTTTCCCAGAAAATGAGGTGGGGTGCTACAGAATAACCTCTGGGCCCTGGCTGTGCCCCCTCCTGGCTACTGCAGAAACTAACCCTGTCCTGTCCAGAACCAGGACACTTCATAATGACAACATTCTTTACATCATAACTTCCTTTTTTGTAGTTTTATAATCTATGCAAATGGCATCCAGGTAGCCTTCCTTGAGTGGTACACTCATTTCAAATAAGGCACGGCTAAGACTTGACTTAAATAGAATAACATACTTTTAGTATAGGCTTCTTTACCATACCCTATATGCATGTATTTCTTTATATACAATTGGTATTAGATAATTCGAGTGCAAATTTTGTAAAGTATGTGTATTTTTGTTTTGACAGGCTTTCTCCCTTCCCTTTCCCAAAAGCAAAGAGATCCATGACAAGAAATATATCTTTTTGCACCACAACAAAGCTGCTTTTCTCAACAGACGAGTATGCCATGAATACACATTGTATTGGTGTATAAGTGTATAAAGGGTTTGTCTCCCTGTGATGATGTATATGGATCTGGCACCAACTGAAAATTAGCACCCTGACTAAAATGTGGACAAAGAGTTTAGTAGTAAATGTGAATAGTAGCTTTGTGAAGCAGCTGTACCTCCTAAAGCCCAAGTTAAAAATAGGCAGTAACTAAGTCTGTGTGCTTATGAGGTATTTTCAGGCATTCCTGGGAATCAGTTTTATGTTTTGTCCTTGTGTAATGGATTGTCATCTGTAGTGGTTGCTATTAAATTTTTTGGAATGCCTGTCTTTGAATCGATACCTGATGCCAATAAGACGGGCAGAAAAAATGCTTCTTAATATCTTCCAAAAATCGCAACAATCTGTGCTAGATATGTATTTTTTACTGCCAAGCAGAAAGGACAGAAACATACTGACTAATTTTTACCAGAACAATAATAAGACATCCACCAGTAAACATGAGTGTAGGCCAGAGGAAAGCAAAAAGGAGGCCTTTTGAGAGATAAAGTCTGCTTAAAATTACATTGGTCTGTGTTCCTCCTGGGTCATAGTAACATGGGAAAGTCTGGTTTTTTTTGAAATTGCTTGCAATTGTTTCTACTCGTGCTTTGACTTCTTTAGGGTTCTCCAACTTGTCTGGGACGTATGAGCACTGAAATAAGAAATCAAGATGATTCATTATAACATATACTCTAATACAAAATTTGTAGTTAAGTCAGATTGAGTGAAAAAATCATGCTAGTACTGACAAAATCTTCTATGGTTTGGCATCCCTGGAGATTGTCTTGGTTTCATTGTGTCCGTTTTCCATGCCATGTTTCCCTGCTTCCATCAGTATGTCTCTGCTCCAGTCTGCAGATTTACAGATTGGAGTTATGTTGTTGAAACCAATAACATACATGCATAGTCAGCACTCCGAGGACGCCTTCCCGAGGGCGAACGGCATCCTAGGATAAGGCTAGCTCTCCGCCGCTGGTACTAAGGTGGGACCGCAGGAAAGTGTTAGTTGTGGAGAAATTCACACTGACTTGTCCGTGTGCACAAGAAGGAAGTTGTTTCACTGCACGCCTCTGGTTGTAAATAGAAGAAAAATGCAGCAAGCATGGCTGTTGGAGGCTTCCTACTTGTCCTTATAAAACAGAACTATTTTGGCCTGTACTAGTAATGCACAGTTATTTAGTTTTCAGTGGAAATAGACTTTGAAGCAGTAATTTTTTGTAGTTGTTCTTGTTCTTCATAAACTTTTTTTTTCTGCAGTCTTCTTTTGTGTATATAATAATGCTTGAATATACTAAACTGGAACCTGGCCAAGGCAAAAGCAGGGTTGGTTCCTGACCTGAAAATTTTACATGCATTAATGCAAGTAGGTAGGATATCAACAAGTTGCCTCCCCTTGCAGTGAACAAGACTCTTATTTCCATTTATGGTAAGTAATTTCTACTTTGCTCCTTCATTGCATGTAGCTTTCCTTGAGACAGTCACTATAAAGATAGGCAGTAGCTAGAAAAATTCTCTTCAGCTGAAGTGTTTTATGCTATTAGGTTGTAATCTGAGCGTGTTTGTTCTGGATTCTGAAAGTACTTCAGTCTTGGGCATCCAAGATCTGAATTTTCATGAGAGAGCTGTTGAGCTAGAATAAGGTCTCTGAAATACTCGTGGGTTTGAAATGGGACTGAACCTGACCTTCCTTGGGACAGAGTACTCAAAGGAGCACTTTTGGTTCTGGGTGAGCAAGCCTGAAAATACCGAGCACTCTGCTGATTACCAAGCAGAAACAATGGTGGGAATAAAAGGATAAGACCTTTTGTTTTCCCCCTCCCTAATCTTTCACAGACTTTTAAAGCCAAATGAATATTGTGCACCCACATTTTTGTTCCACCTATGGGTGCACTCATCCTCTGGGGAAGAGATCCCTAAAATGACTAACCAAAGGACCTCTACCACAATACTGAGCATCTCTGCCTTAAGCAGGTGCTTGTGACAGTGCCACTGCCCTCTCCAGGAGTCTGGGAAACTGCTGCAGATCAAAACAAAGACAAATGGGTTTTCTGTGTGATAATTGTCCAAAATCACTGATTTGTTTCTTCTTTCTGTCTAAAATGTGAATCATGTTGCCATTTTCTCCTTCTTTATTCCCTGCTTCATAATACACATCTAAAAACCAAGTAAAATTGTGATTTGTGTTCTTAGGATAATTTTAAACTTGATGTCTCTCCTGTGCTAATTCAACAAGAAACTGAGCAAGCCACAGTTTATAAACCATTTGTTACAATGGATCTTCAGCTGGGAGACTTACAAATTTTAAAATGCTCGTAAGTGTTTCATATTCATGTTGGCATAATTCCTTAAAAAGTATCAACTTAGTATTTAATGTAATGTTTAAAATCCAAAACTCTGTAATTTCTGGAATGTTTTAAAATTGCCTTCTTCTAAACCCGGATGTTAACATGTGAAAGATAAGTAACTCCTGCTATTACTGTGCTGCTTGGTTTAAAAACCATCAGTCCCTCTCCTCAAAGGTGTTAGATAGTAGCAGAGAATGAGTATGCAATCTGTGTTGCAAGTACCTTAGGATTTCTTTCCAGTGTATCTTCAGTCTGGTAGAGCATAACCTCCTGTCCTGAGGCTGCCAGATTAACCCACACCTGTAAACAGGGGTAAGGAAAGATTTCTTCATCCTCTGAGCCTTCACTGTTTGGGCAGAAAGCTTTGTCCTTGATCTTGGCTTTGAGTACCTTGCACACAGTTTCTGTTGTCCAAACACTATGAAAAGAAACAAAAGGTGCTCCTTTGAGGCTCATCAGAAACATCTGTTGCAAGTTGCATGTGAAAATACATCTGTGTGTGGTGGCTTGGCTGGAGTTCCTAGCTGCTCTGTCTTGCTGTGAGGAACTGTGCCCACCCTGAATCTGTGGCTGCACCTGGAGAAGGGCTGCCATAGCGAGTAAATTCAGGAAAGCTTTTTTTTTTGTGGTTTTTACTGTTGATTTTTATTCATTCTGTGGTCTACAGTTAGATTCTGACCTCCCCATCTGTAACCAGCTTCGTGTTATTCAAGAAAGAAAAACTGCTATGGATTTTAAAGTTTGGTAGTAAATACTTGGAATGCAGTACACTTCAGAAATACTTTGGCTGATTTCATTCAAGAAGCCTCAGATCAGTACCCATGTTTTTCCCCTCTTTGCTTTTTCTTTCTTGCATGGGCCTCTTGCAAAAATAAGTAGCAGGATTTTGTCTGGAAAAAGTTAATTTTTCCTGTTGCTTACATGTTTTTTCTCAAGAGTTACTTTTATATTATTGATAACACAGCAAATTTTGCTCACAGTAGTACACTTTGGTGGCAAAAAAGTCAAGAAACAGCCTCACGCCAGTTTTTATGAAACTAATCTTGTCATATGTATCAGTCTTTTGTAATGTAATCTGGAGGCAGTAAAATAAATAGATGTGAATTATTCTGTTTTAAAGAGAATGGTTTTCAAATAGTTTTGAGACTAAAGGTGCTCTAGCAAGAAGAATGAGGTGGATGTCCTTGCTTTCCCTCTCATAAACTTGAAATATGAATAAGTAAGCTGCACTCTTTTTCTTGTTACTTTGATATTTTGCAAATTGATTTTGTGTGTATAGCCAGAACTTGCAAAATTAAATAGAAGTGTGGGCATTAGTAAATCCTTCAGCATTCATTATGTTGTGCAATATTTGCTGTGGCATACTGGGTTGTTGAAGGTGCTAGTTTTTTTATGATGGTTAATTTGGAAGTGAGATACAGATTCTTGAGTGAACAATTTTACCATGACTTCCGTTGCTCAAGTTTTATTAAACAAAACACTCTCCTGTCCATGAAAAAGCTTTTTTGAACTGTTTTTATTTATGCAGGACTTGACTTTCCATTGTCAAGCTTTGATAAGCATAGTTGGCTTTTTGATTTTACAGTAAATATTTAGATTTAGTCTGTTTTGTTTAGCTCTTAGGAGAATAATTTCCTCTTTTTTGTGCTCACTTGTAAGTGCCTGATGAATTCTCAGCACACCTTTTTTCTCTTCTGTCTTAAATCCTTATGAGCTCTTTGAGAGCACTTTGTTTATTGTACTTACAAATATTTTATCAGTGTTTTAATTATTGTATATGATACTAACAGGAAAAATAATAGCTTTGTTTCATAAACAAATGGCTTATTACCTCTTAGTGTAAAATGGCACAATGGTGATCCCAATAAAAAAGTACATCATCATGGAGCATGCCACCATTCCCAGTCCCAGGCAGAGGGCTCTCGTCTCCCCTCGCTTTTGTGCAGTCACCGACTTCTTTCCCTGCATGATTTAGAGTTGTGAAACTTGAACAACCTCTTTTTGGTGTAAAATAAAATACAGAAAAGAGAGGGAAAACATGACAGTTATTGTAGTTGTGTAACAAGTTTCTGAAATATAATATAATCAATGAACAGCCCCATTTTTGCAAAAACTAGAACTAAAAGAAACCTAACCAAACGTGCTCTGCTTTCATTAGACACCTCTTTCACTTTTTAAATTTATCATTTATTACTTAAAGAAGTGTGTGCGTAAGTGTGTAAGCTAGGAGGTCAGGGAGGGAAAACTGATAACTTTTGGGGATAATTCTGTAAATGGTCCTGTTGTCCTCAGCCTTAATTCAGTCTGTTTTATGTTGCTGCTTTTCTGAAGTAAGAGTTGTTTTGCTGTATATTGGTAAAGACTGCATGAAGGCAAAACCTTCCCAGAGTGGAAACCTTTTTACATTATGCCTTTTCTTTTGGAGTAGTTTGAAATGGACTTGTCTTATTTCAAAAGAACTGAAATAATTAAAAATTTAGCATTTGAGATTTATGACTTCTGCATGTTTGCTTGGCCTTGTCCATTCAGACGTGCTCCAAACCTGCTGTCTGAGAAGTGTTGGTGTAACTCTGGGGAACTAACTCTTGGGCAGAGCTGTATGAACCTGAGCTCAGAACTGATAGACATTAGCCCCTCCACTCCCCTGACAAAGAGCATTTTAAATGATACACCATAAATGATCCACCATAAATGACCCATAATGCTTTGTTGAAGAGAACCTGAAAATTATTGCCATTAAGTCATTATGAATAACATATAGGTTTCTACAGAAATAGTCCAGAACTTACACTGCGAGTTCAACCCATCGCCAGTATCTGCTGCACTGACAGCTGTGATTGCAGGTTTGTGGATTTTTGGTTTTTTCATGAAAACATGGCACAGGCTGTTTTTATGGCAAATGACAAGACTGGCCAGATTTGTGTGGACTTTTTGGGGGTAAGAGAGGAAAGCAGAGCAGAAGGAGAAAAAAGAAACTATTACATTCATGCCAAATCAGTTTTCAGATCTGTTCTGCACAAGGCAATGGTGCACAGCTTTAGGCACTTCGTTTTCAGGATTTTAGTTTCAGGTGTGTGCAATTAGTTAGTGTTTATCCTTTCAGACTGGCCTTCAGGATGGTGTGGTTCCTGCCTAAATCCACCTGTGTTCAGACTTAAATTTATATACAGTGTAAGAGAAACACAAACCAAAGTTGGTAAATAGGCTCTTCAGGTTATATGTGAGCAGATGGTCTACAGCTGCTACAGGCTGGTAGAGCTGTGGTGTGACTGCAAGTAGGGGACCATGCTGAATTTGGTGAAAGATGAGATAGCCCTCAAAGCTATGAGCTTCAGCTCTTAAAGGAATAAATGGAAATATATTCTGAATGTTCTTTCCTTTCCTGCTACTTCTGATTTTCACTGGTAAAAGTGCCTCACGTTGGTTGCTTAATGATCAAAGGAAAAAGGTATTTGAAAATTAGCATCCTGCTGGTTTTAGACTGCTATAACACCTATTAGCAATAAAAATATAGATGTCTGTGGACAGTAAAACAGCTTCGGTCATTTAGCATAACTTGTGGTTAGTTGTAGGTTTTAAGTATATATTTTGAAGTTGGTAGTACGTGATAGCATCAAAGTGGAAGGCTGTTTTTAGGTGCCCCTGAAAACTAAAAGAGTTCGTTTTAGAATACTGAATTTTGTCCACTTCCATATTTAATCCACTGTAAATAAAACATCCATATCCACTGTGAATTTTGCTTCTACCATTTTGACAGGAATTGTTTTTCTGATGATCACACATAATTCATTGGCATTGTAAGAAGCATCTCAATTTGAAAATTGCCATAGATGAACTTTCCCTGTTTACTGCCATTTGAGCTTCATACACAATGTGAGCTAATGCCCTTAAATAAGGCTGTATTGTGTTTTGCTTGGTCAGTGGGGCTATAGGTAGAACATGTGGTATCATATGCTCCCAGCACTCTTGTGCTGTGCCTGCATCCTCATGTGTAACTGTGTGGAGAGGCGTGTGCAGCAAGGAAACTTGCACGCTGTCAGTGACTGCTCCTTGGAACCTGCTGTCCTTTCTTTTAGTTTGGAAAATGGGAAATAATATTTTAAAAACCAAAGAATTCCAAGAAAGCAAGTTTAGACGTGCACACTGGGTGGCCTCAAGGAATGAAGAGGCTTTTGCCAATAAGCAGTGCTCTGGCTTTGAGCTGCTCAACTGTCAGTGCAAAGGCAGATGCCAGGCTGTTGAGCATTTTGTCCTGGGAGCTTTAGTGTGTCAGCAGTCCCTGGTGCTGTTCCGTTTGCATCCTGACTCTGTGAGAGTGAAGGCTTCGGAAGGTAGCTAGAGCTGAGGAAGGAAAGTGCTGCGAGCAGGGTGTGTGCTGCTAGCTTGATGGGTGCAGTTGAAGTTGCAGGCAGCAAGGGCATTCTTAGCTGGCACTTCTGCCAGCTCTGTTTTTGCCAGATGTTTTCAAGTGGGCAGATTCAGCTAGAGTGGAAAGCATGTAGGGCAAAGGAGTTCGTCTTGCCAGTTGAGTGCGGTGCAAAGAAGGCTCCGCACTTGGGAGAGGAAGATCAGGCAAATCTTTTCGCGCTGGCAACAGGACGCTTGAGAGCAGGGACGTTTCCAAGGCGGCTCTAGCCTCGGAGTGGTTTCGAGCTGCCCTCGGAGCGTTTCCTTCTTTTGCGAGTCGACAGCGCCATCATGTGGCTTTGGGCTGCTAACGCAACACTTTCGAGTTGACTGCCCTTAGTGCTGGGCCATTCTTGTTTAGATGTCCGAATCCCTCTCTGTCTCTTACTCTTCTTCATTTTTCCTGCCTCGAAGAATATTTGGTTAAAAAAACCTTAGTAATCCTACATTTTGCCTGATGCAGGAAGGGGGAAAGTAACTTGGAGATTTTGGAAGAAGGAAGATAATTTCTTGCCCTCTGATGTTATGAAAAAGCATGGAGGGGAAAAAAAAAACTATTAGGAAAATTCAGATTCAATGCAATTTAAATAATTGCATTGCTCAACCAAAAAATGTTAAGGGACCAGGTTTCTACACAGCTTTAAACTTTTGAAGCCCTTTTAAAAGAACAGTTGGAAATAGACTCATACAAGTTTGTTCCATTGCAAGACTAGATGGAGTTAGGGGATCAGGAAGATGAGTCGGTGTATATTATCTATTGCAGTGGGAGTATGGCTTTAATTTCACTCACGGCCTTCCATCTGCTCCACGTGAAGGTGCTTTCATTTGATGAGAGTAGAAGGTGCTGAAATTCTTCAAAGTGGTGCCTGAAAGGTCATTCAGTCCTTTTACGATGTAATGGGATGTGTTGGTGTATTCAGCAACCTGATGCTGTGGTCTGGAGTCCAGACCACAAATGGTCAAACTTCTGCTGATGGTAGTAGGAAGACAACCAGATCCAAAACTTGGATTTGATCTTTTTTCTGCATAAATGTGGAGAACGGGTTTGTTTTTCTTTGTCTATTGAAAGAGGCAGGGATGAAACAATTCTTGAAGAGGTCAATAATGTTTGAGCACCCATTTGACCTCCAGAAGATTGCTTCCAAACTGTCTTTTACATTTGTCTCCATTGGAATCCTTGATTCTGTGTCTTCTGTTTCTGGCATGTTTTTTGCCTGAATTTCTCCTTCGTTGCTCTCCCTACTGCCCCGTCTGCTGCCCCAGGAGCAGCCCTGTCCCTCAGTTTCTGTGCATCCATCTTCCAGATTCAACGCCTGCAGGAGGCAGTGCTGCAGATGGAGGCTACCCAGGCAACTCGAGAGAAGCAGCTGCTGCAGGAGCTGGAAGAGTCCTAAGCAGGAGAATGGCGCTTGAACGACTCTGTGCACGTTCTGCAGGCTGAGATATCCCAGCTTCGTGTGAGGCTGCAGAAGTGTGATGAGAAAGTTCTTGCTATGGCCACACAGTATAAGACCTTGGAGCTGGAGCTGAGGAAGACAGAGGATCAGAGAGACCATCTCGTAGCCCACAATCAGGAGCTGCTGAAGGGGTTGCAGGAAAGTTAGCAAGGTACAACTTCTCCTCTCCCACCCATTGCCCCATCCTGTCTCGCAGCAGGAATCTCTGATCCCATGCAGAGGAAAAGGGCAATGCTCAAAGATGGCAGAGGGGAAAAACAACCAGCAGGAGATTTATCCATGCAAGTGCCAGCGAAAACTTTTTCTCAAGAAAGATGCTGTGGGCTGGCAGTGCCATCAGGCTGTGCTATGGCTGATCCCGTGCACAGCTGGTGCCTTTCAGGCGCCGTGTCTGTGCTAAGGAACTGTAGCTGGATGCCTCAGCTCAATTTCCCCAAACTCTGGGCCCTGCCAGAGCCTCCAGGCTATTGGCCTCTCTGGAGCAGGGCTGCACAGGCATCCCCGCTCCTTTGTCTCTCTTGGATTGCTCACTCTGCACAAGCCCAAGAGCAAATACACTTCCCTATTCCTCTGAACCTTGCCCCTTTCATTCCTGCTTTTATCTCTGCCTGGAAGTTTCCTTCATTTGTGTCATTCCTGTGGGTTTAGGACCTGGCAAACACAGGCAGGCAGAGAAGACAGTGCTGTTGTCTCTGCAGGATGCACATCAGCCTTTGCTTTGCTTTTCCCTTTCCCTTTCTTCTTCTCTCTCCCCTTCTCTGCTGCAGATTGGTGGAGGGCAGAACACCAGAAGACATTACTAGAAACTGCCCTGAAAGAAGAGGCCATTGCCCTGAAGGAAGAGGCTGTGACTCTTCTTCAGGAGGTGGCATCTCTACAGAGGAAATTGGAAAACCTGGAGAAGAAAAGGAAGGATGTGCTGGTGAGAATGGCAAATGCCACAAAGGGCCATTTCTTAGCTATGTTGGACCTTGTGTTAATAGTTATAAGGAGAAACTTTTTCCAGTTTAACTTTTCTAATTTCATTCTTCTGAATAAGGAGGGAAAGATGTTGTAGCCATGTCAAAGCCAGTTAGTGCTGAGGCTGCTGATTTTGTTCCATGCTGGAGTTTTGTGCCCTAGAAGCTTTAGTTCTCAATGTCCACACCGTCTCTATTGACATTGCATGGTCTGGGCAATTCCTTGTGTGCAAACCCATGTTCAGATTTCTAAATATCTGGACCTGGAAGGAGGGGTGAGAAGACCAAGTTTGCTGTTACTAGAAAGGTGTTTGGCCTTGGCCATGTGAGAGCAGCCAGTGGGGAGAAGGGAGAGGAAAGCCAAGTGCTGATCCAGATAAGGACGTGTGGCTGCAAGGGGAGAAGTTGTCCTGAGTGGCAGCAGAGTGGCAGAGTGGATGTGGCCATTGCTGCTCCAAGAGAGGGGCTCTCAGGAATGGTGCCATGAAAACTCTGCACAGGAGAGGTCGAAAATCTCCCCTGTTGCCCCAACCCCAGGGAATGAAATGTTGGGGGTGTTTGCTCTTGCCTTCCTCCCTGATGGAGAGCACATTATTTTGGCACTGCCAAAATCCTGCTTGGCGTGGACTTGAAATCCTGGCTGCAGTTCTGGCAGCTCCTCCCCAAAGGAACACTGGAGTGGAGCTGCAAGAGGTTGGAGAAGGGCAGAAAGGAAGCTGGGATGGGCTGAGTGAGCTGGGAAAGATGCAGTGTCAAGGGGGGCCCAGCAAAGGTCTGCAGCATCCCAAGAGGCAGAGAGAGAGGGGAGGCCTGTGCCTGCCTCTGTGGCAGGAGTCCAGATCTGGTATGAAAAGCAAATGGAGAGAGGGAATGAGTGACCCTTTTTCTCCGTTTTGGCAGCATGAACAGGAACTGTATGAGGAGCAGATGAGAGCTCTAGAAAAGAGAATGAAATGCATGCACCCAACATGCAAAGTTGGAATTAAATAAGCCAGCAAGTGGAAGTGGAGAGGGAAGCCATGCAGGAAGAGTTGGAGCATGAGGCTGCTGCTTTGAAGAAGTGGAGGGAGAACGCTCAAGCCCTGATGGCTGCACTGAGCAAGAGTGAAATTGCCAAAGGGGCTCTGAAGAAGCACTTGGACATCCTGACAGGAAATGCTTCTATCCAGGTCGTCACTGGCATTGATCTTCCATCCACTCCAGTGTCCCTACAGGATTCCAATGATGTTTCCCACAAAGAGGTGGGACTCTCTATCCCTGTCAGTCCAGGCCTGATTGGGCGTAGCAGCCCGGGCTGTATCAGGCAGCCTTGTCTGTCTGCCTGGCTCCAGCCAGAGAGCATTGACTGCCAGATTGTTCCCTGGCATGCCCGGAATGACTGACACAGCTCTGGATCTTGCTGTTCAAATCAGCTCCAGACCAAAAGCTGGGCATGGGGAGCTGCTTCTCCCGTGCCAAGGCAAGGGTAGGCAATGTGGACTGGTTGGGATTTGGCGTGCAAAGGAATGGAGCAGGTGAGCAGAGTGATGGACTAAACTGAGCAGAGATTTGTATCGAGGGCAACAGCAGCTGCACTGCTGGTGCTTTGAGGATGTTTCCTGAGATGGAGATTTCTTGAGGGACCGCTCTTGTGCTGTTTGAAATAAGGGAATCATCTTCTCTCTGAATATCCAGCTGGCTGTTCGAGCACAAGTGGAGCAGCTGTTATGTGTCTCAGAGACCAGCCTGGAACTTAAGCAAGCAGTTATATCACCAGAAAAGGGGAAGACAGAGAGGCCTGAATTAACCACTGAGCCCAGGAGAACTGGAGAGCAGGTAAAATGGGCTTTTGCTGCCTCTGCAAAGCCTCAGGCTCCTCTGGAACACAAGCCCGTGGTGTCAGGAAAGAAGAGTTAGAGGAGTTTCAAGGCCTCAGCAGTGCTTGAAAGCTCATAACTTCCCCTGAGCTTGGTTGTCCACATTGCGCTCTGCTTCTGTGTGGAATGCTCTGAAGTTTGGGAGAGAGAAAGTTTGGTCCCTGTTCTTGGGCTGGCTGTGCAGGAGCCTGCTGTTCAAATCAGCTCCAGGCCAAAAGCTGGGCATGGGGAGCTGCTTCTCCCATGCCCAGGTAAGGGTAGGCAACACATGGGGGTTTGGATTCTGCATGCAAAGGAATGGAACAAAGGTGAGCAGAATGATGGACTAAACTGAGCAGAGGTTTGTACCAGGGACTGAACAGCAGCTGCATTGGTGCTGCTTTGAGGATGCTTCCCGAGACCAAGATTTCTGAGGGAAAGCCCTTGCATGGTTTGAAATAAAGGAATCATCCCTCCTCTCTGAATACCCAGCAAGCTGTTGGAGCAGAAGGGAAGCAGCTGTCAGAGCACTCCAGGAAGGGCATGGAATGTGTGCAGGATCTGGTTGCAACATCAGCAAAAGACAAGACAGAGAAGGGTCAATCAACCACTGAGGCCAGGAGAACCAGCGAGCCGGTAAAGTGGGCTTTTGCTGCCTCTGCAGAGCCTCAGGCTCCTCTGGAACATGACACATTTGCCCAGGCAGTGCTTTGGAGTCCTCTGCTTGTTTCCTTGCCTCTCCCTGTTCCTGTTGTGGGGACACCATCTTGTTTGCTCTCTCTGCCACAGGCAGCCCATGCCTTTCACAAAGGCACCTTCACTCTGCTGCCTCCCTCCCTGGCCCTGTGTTCCCAGACACACACTGGCCTTTCTTGCACAGTCCCCCGTGAGAGCTTTTTGCCCCCAGTGTTGTCTGCTGCAATTCAGGGTCTCAGAGCAGAGGTCTCCTTCCCTTGATGTCCAGAGGTCCTTTTGCTCCATGTTTGCTGACAGGTTTCTGTGACCCTTTCTCCATTCAAACGTGCAGGTGAAACCTGAAGGGAGGAGAATCAGAACTTTTAGGAGAGTGTTCCCCCCTGACTACTTTACATTGCCTGTCTGACCAGCAAAATACGTCAACTTCTGAAAGAGAAGAGTCCTCCAGTAGCTCAGGGGAGCAGCAGCCCTTGTGCTGAGGCACAGCCTGTGGAGAAAGGGGTTGGTGGCCCAAATGCGTGCTTTGGAAATCAGCGTTGGGTTCCTGAATGCTTTTGGAACTCTCTCTACTAGACCTGTGGTGCCTGAGGGTTGTATGAGGGAAGGGTTTGGCAGCCATGAATTGGACTTGTTGATCATCTGAGCTCTATTCTGTCTGGGAGCCTGTTCCTTTCCCCTTCCCCGAGGGCAGAGTTGGTGAGGGCTGGAGTTGGAGGCTGTGTCTGCCTCAGCAGCGGGTACCGTGGGGCTGCAGGTGCTCCTGCCACCGTGGGCTTGTCTGAGCTGGGCCTTGTGCCTCTTTCAGGTGTCCCTGCTGCAGTCACAGCTGGCTCGAGACTGGCAGGACGACCTGGAGAGCTGTACAGGGAGCAGGCAGGAGACACCCATTGAGTCACAAGGTGCAGAAAGGACCTCCTCGCTTCCCAAACTTCTGAGAGGAGCCAGGGTGCAGCTGGATGCAGTCTTAGCCTCAGACTTAGTCAATAGTTTATATTTAAAGTATAGTATAGGTGTAATTGAACCTTTATATAACTGTGTTCTAGAGAATGAAGGCTATATTTATAGAAAAATTAAGAGTTTATTATGATCACAATTAAACTAAAAGATCTTTATCAGAGTTATTTACTACACAGTATAGAGAACTATAACTTCCAGCATAGTGCATTGTATTTGAAACACCATTGAAGCAATTCTATTCAAGCCAGCAAAATCAATTCCTAATAGTAAGATTAATTGTAAGTAGCATCATCTAAAGATCGTGGGCAAATATTTCTGTCAGCCTCAAGGAGTGACCTTGAGGAGCATTCTCACTCCAGGGAGGAATCTGCAGAAGGGAACGTGACGTGAACCACTTTGGTGAGGGCAGGAGAATCCTGCCATGTGTGGAGCTTTTTCATTTGTCCTTAGGAAACTGCAATTGGTTTTTTCTCAGAGTCACAGAATCTCAGGCTGGGTGAGGCTGGAGGCACCTCTGGAGGTCACCTGACTCCTGCTCCATCAGGGCCACCCAGAGCCAGCTGCCCAGGGTGTGTCCAGGTGGCTTTTGAGTCTCTCCAGGGATGGAGACTCCACCACCTCCCTGGGCACCTGCACCAGTGCTCGGCCACCCTCCCAGTGCAGAAGTGTCTCCTGAGCTCGGAGGGCCCCTCCTGTGTGTCAGTTTGTGCCCGTGGCCCCTGGGGCTGTCCCTGGCCCTGTCCCCTCTGCAGCCTCCCCCCAGGTATTTATCCCCAGGGATGAGATGCCCTGAGCCTGCTCTGCTCCAGGCTGGGCAGTCCCAGCTCCAGTCTCTCCTCATGGCAGAGATGCTTCAGTCCCTCCATCACCTTTGTGACCCTGTGCTGGACTCTGTCCAGTCTGTCCCTGTCTCCTGTACTGGGCAGCCGAGCTCTGGGCCCAGCACTCCAGGGCTGGCCTCACTGGTGTGGAGCAGAGGTGAAGGATCCCCTCCCTCTGCCAGCTGTGACATAGCTCCCAGTGCAGCCCAGGACGCTGTTCTGCATTGCTGCAGGAGCTCATTGCTGGCTTGTGGGCATCCTGGTGTCCAGCAGGACCCTGCCAAACTTATGTTTTCCAACCGGATGGCCTCCAGCAGATTACTGGTGCCTGCAGTTGTTCCTCTCCAAGGACAGGACTCAGCACTTGTGGTTGAACTGTCCTCCTTGTTGAACTGTCATTCCTCTGGATGGCAGCACTTCTCTCTGGCATATCAGCCACTCCTCCCAGTTTTGTGGGAGGGCTCACTCTGCCCCATCATGCAGTTTACTAACAAAGGTGTCAGGAAGGACTGGACTCTGCATTGTCCTCCGGGACAATGCTAGACTTTGTGCCACTGATCACCACAGATGCCTGAGTATCTCCTGCTGTCACTCCAGTAGTTCTGCAGCACAGCAGGTAGCCCGAGTGGCTTAATGCTCTATCTCCTGGGCCAATGCCACCAAGTCCTCTACAGAGAGGCTGGTGCAGACACCTGCCTTAAGGAAGAAATCCACAGCTTTCCAGTTTGAACGTAGCTCCTTAAAGGAAGAGTCAGGCACAAAGCAGTTTTGGAGCCACAGGGTGCAGAAGGAGGGCATGTCATGGTAGGAGACCAAGTGCAGTGTTCCGTGGGCATCTGGTATAAAAGCCACCTTCTGAAAAGCTGCCACAATGGCCTCCATGCTCTGAGTGTCACAGATGGGTTGCAGGATAAAGAACAAGTGTATAGCTTCTGTGAAGTTTTGCTGTGTGAGCTGAGACAGCCGGGAAAGCACCACAGTCATGAAGAGCTTTTGGTCATCTGTGAACTTCCACTTCAAACCCTCAGCCAGCTTTTTGTGGGTCGGGCTTGGTGTGAGAAGCACCATGTCTTTGTTCAGGTCACACAGGGCTTGGGCACCTAGGGGCACTTCCAGGTACTGTCTGCGGAGCAACAGTACCTTGTGGTAGGGAACCACAGGTACGTAGTCACCCCCAAGCTTCTGGAACAGAGGCAGGTGCTGGAGCTGCTCCAGTGCATGTGAATCCAGCTTTCCTTGCTGGACAAAGCTCAGCAGGGCTGTCACATCCTGCTACCTTAAAATCCTCCTAGCAGAGATCAACTCTCATATCTGCCAGATGGGCCACTACAGCCTTGGGATCTGTGACCTGCAGTGCCCTTGGCTTCAGGCAACGGCAGGCAAAACCATGGGGCAGCAGGGATTGCTGGAGCACAGGGATGCCCAGTTTGTGCAGCACCTTTTCCACTTCTGAGTGACACTCAAAAAGAACCCTGGAGAGGGAGGATAGTGGCAGTAGGTGCCTCAAGTCTGTCTTGCTCCTCTGAATAGGCAGCACTGCCATATCCTGGAGATGATCCATGAAAGACTCCATGTTCATATCTGAGGTCCTGGTGGGGACCACAGTTTCAAAGAAGGCCCACAGCCCCTTGAGCCACTTTCTCCCCTCTGTGGCCCACTCCAACTGACCCAATGCCTCCTGGATGAGTGGTGTGGCCTCTGGGAGACCAAGCTCCTTCACAAAGCAAGGTGGGATTCATGCAGAAATACACTTTTGGGGAAAACGTTGGCTGTGCTTGGGGAAGAGGTGAGCAAAGGAGTTCTTGAAGACAGGGTGGTGGATGCTGAAAGCATTCAGAAAACCATCTTCTGTGGCCAGCAAGGGCAGGCCTTCCAGTTCTTCCTTGTCCCCATCCTTGTGAGTACCTTGGAAGCACCTGCTCCATCCTGCTAAGTATTGCAGCAGGTTGAAGCAGTTCTCTGGGGTCCTCAGGGGTCTCTCAGCCAGCTTGCAGGGCACAGGCAGAGACAGAGCCTTGAGGAAGCAAAAGTCATTTCGATGTGCTTGCGCAGGCGCAGTTCCGCGTCAGGCCACTTGGTATTAGTCTTGAGTAAGGCCAGTCTTCCTCAGGATGAACTCCTAACCTTGGTCCCTCGCACATGCTCTCTGGTGTCATGGTCTTAGTCCAAACTCCAAGGCTAGTTTCAGCCGGTTTAGGGGTCCAGAAAGCAGGAACCAAGTTATGGTTTCTTCCTCTTCACAACAGTCTTTCATCCTCCTTCCTTACTATAACAGGCATGATAAATGTTAAGCAGGTGGCCCATTGTGTTTCAGCAAGCAGCTCCTTAAACTATTTCTTAACCCTTAATTTTCTTGTATCACCCCACCTACCCAGCCCTGAGCCTTCTCTGTTTTTCCTGCAGGGGCCAATTGTGGCAGAGGTTGCAGACACAGAGGGGACAGGATGTGCTACCTGCCGCTCACAGGAGGGCAGGGAACTATAAATGCTGCCACCTTCAGAGCAGGACCTCTGGACAAGCTACCACGTGTCCCACAGAGCCCCAGTACCATAATCCATCTGGGCCCTTCTCCCACATTCAGAGGTGCAAGCGACTTCCCCTGTTTCATTAGCCCTTCATTATTCCGAAAGGGAGCTCCGTCTACATCACTGGCCAACTCAGAGAAGGTGCAGCTGAGGTGCACCTGGCTCCAGGTGTGGGTAGAAGGGAGCAGCTGTTTGGTGGTAGACATCAGTTGCTCCAGTGTGGGACTGGGGGGGCCTGGATGGATAAGGCGTGGGACCAACCCTGTGGGGTGCACCCAGACCCACAGGTAGAAGGTACTGCTGTCCCTCCTGCAATGGCAGACACTGTAGGCCAGGAAGACAAAACTGCCCCTGAGAAGGCCAAAAAGGATGTCAAGTTCCTTCCCTCCTATTCCATTCTGTTGAGCCACAAGACTTGTGGGTTTGTGGTTGCGAAACAACCCCCTATTTCATAAGGCAGAGAGGGAGCCATTTCCCCATCAAGTGACCAGAACTAAGAAAGAGAAACAAAAAGTCCTGACAGTCTTTCCCCCAAGGTCTGCAGGATCCTGAGACCTAAGTCATCACGGGGGCCCAGCCCTGGGCATGTGACCGGAACATTGTGGTTCCAGTTCAGCCATCCCAGACCTGCAGTCGTGCTGCGGAAACCCAAGCTGTGGGACAGAAGGTGGCCTGTGGTAACGAGGTCATATCAGGAGCCACAAGAAGCCACCCAGCTGCTCAGTGCCTCTGGCCAAAGTCTTCCTCTGAAGAAGCCCTGCTTGAGCCGAGTACAGAGGGAGCCAGGAGGGACGTGATGCTGCCTGTGACCCATGTGCTAGCCTTTGGTGAGTGCCAGAGGCTGTGGGGATTCCCAGAGGGTGGCAGGTGTCCAGGCACTCCACAGAGATGTTACACAGCTTCTTCTCTTGCAGGTGCTTGGCTGGTGGCACAGAGCGAGGCTACACCAAGTGAGTATCTTGAGGAGGTAGATGGGGAGTTTGGACACATTTCTGGGCCCACCCATCTCCCAGGGCTCTTCCACAGCCTCCCAGAACAAAACTCACACTTGTGTGGAGAGAGGGCGCGGTGGCAGCCCCAGGCTCACAGCAGGGCAACTGCTGGGGCCTCCCTGTCTGTCTGGCAGCATGTCTCTCCCTGTGCAGGTGCCCTTACAATCTCCATCTTCCTGAAGCCACCTGGGGTGATCCCACCAGGAGGCTCCACCACCATCTGCTGCATTTGCCAGCGCAGCTTTGGGAGCTTTGTGCTGTACAAGGGCAGCCGCCGGCTTCGTACCCTGGAGCAGAGTGGCAGCAGGGCTGAGTTCTTCATCTCTAATGCAACCTATGAGGATAGAGGTACCTACAACTGCCATTACCTGGAGGGAGGCACTGTGCTGGCTCGAAGCAATGAACTGGAAGTCTTTGTGGAAGGTGAGGGATGTGCTGTTTCCCCTCTTGTGGGGGCACACCGGGATGCCCGTGGCCATTTCCATGATGGGCAGGGTTTTTCTCTTTTTCCCTGGCTTGGAGAGGTGGGGACCATCTTTACCGCTGCCTGAGCCAGTTGGTGACTTTGCGGAGATCCTGGTGCTCCTAGCACCACGTCAAAGCCCTCTGCAGCTTCTCATTCCCTCTCCTGTCCCCACAGAGCTCCATCTCCCCAGACCCAACCTCTCGATCCTGCCTGGGCACGAGGTGACTGTGGGAGCTGATGTGATGTTCCGCTGCACCATCCCACACCCCAGCACTGTCTGTTACCTGTACCTGGAGGGCCAGATCCGAGCTCAGCTACTCTCAAGGGAGCAAGGTGACTACAACCTCACCCACGTGCAGGAAGGTGACAGTGGCCGCTACAGCTGCCAGTGCTACACCATCAAAGCTTTGAGAGAATGGTCTGCTGTCAGCAAGACTCTGGACATGGTGGTGAGAGGTGAGACATCCCCACAGCCACATCCTACTCTACTCTTCCTCCCTGAAATGTCACATCCGGGGGGAACTAGAAAAGAGGATTTAGGGCAGGAAAGCAGCTGTAAGAAGGGTCCATGTAGAGGGTTCCAGCTTCCTTCAGCTGCATTTGAGACTCGCCAGCTCTTCAGAGACCCTATAGATGACCTAGAGACCCTGTAGATACAGGATTGCTGGGCTGACAGGCAGACATTAGAGTCAGAGAACACCTCTCCCTGCACCTCCCAGGTCCAAGGGCAGTCATATGTCTTGTCACAGCTCAGTGTCACCATCTCCCTGTCAGTGGCATCTGAGGGCCAGCTCCATGTTTCTTTCCTCATTCCCATCTGTGGTGCCACTGGGTGGGGTCACCGGTGAGAGGCTGTGAGTAGGAGGTGTCCCAGGGGACAGGGATATAGGAGGTGCAGTTGGGGGCCCCCTTGGGACTTCCTTTGCTCCCCATTAACTTCCCTTTGTGTCTCTTTAGCCCAGGACCTCCGTGGGGTGTCCCCTTGCCCTGTATGTCCCCTGGGATCCCCTGCTTCCCCCGTGGGAGGACTGGGATTTCCCGGTGGGTTCCTCCCCAGTGACTGCCCCTTCTGTCGCTGCAGATTACACGCTGTACAACACCGTGCGCCTGGCGCTGGGGGCCGGACTTCTCTTCCTGTTGGGGCTCATCACGACTGAGGCCGCGCGGAGCCGCTGCTGCCGGGGCTGGAGGGGCCGCCCGTTCCTCGCAGGCAGCGCCGCCCCGCCGGCCACCTCTGCGGGACCGGCGTGGTTATTGTCCTCCAGCGCCTCGCGCGGGGGTAAATAAACTGTCCCTGTCGCCGTCCCTATCTCGGTTCCTGTCCCTGTCCCAGTCCCTATCGCTGTCCCGGTCCCGGTCCCGGTCCCGGCTGCCTCGGGGGTCCCGCGGGGCGGGCGGGCTGTGGAATACCCAGGAAAACCAGAGGGGCGGGGCTGACGTGCCCGCACGGCGTAGTGACCATTGCACTGACCACTGCTCTGACCCCTGCTCTGTCCACTGCTCTGACCGCTGCTCTGACCCCTGCTCTGTCCACTGCTCTGACCGCTGCAGTGACCGCTGCTCTGTCCACTGCTCTGACCGCTGCTCTGACCCCTGCTCTGTCCACTGCTCTGACCGCTGCTCTGACCGCTGCACTGACCGCTGCACTGACCGCTGCACTGACCGCTGCACTGACTGCTGCTCTGACCGCTGCACTGACCGCTGCACTGACTGCTGCACTGACTGCTGCACTGACCGCTGCACTGACTGCTGCACAGACCGGTGCATTGACCCCTGCTCTGACCGCTGCACTGACCGCTGCACTGACCGCTGCACTGACTGCTGCACAGACCGGTACATTGACCCCTGCTCTGACCGCTGCACTGACCGCTGCTCTGACCGCCGCTCTGACTGCTGCACTGACCGGTACATTGACCCCTGCTCTGACCGCTGCACTGACCGCTGCTCTGACCGCCGCTCTGACTGCTGCACTGACCCCTGCTCTGACCGCTGCACTGACCGCTGCTCTGACCAGTGCACTCACCGCTGCACTGACTGCTGCACAGTCTGTTCCACTGACCTCTGCAGACTGTTGCACTGACCGCTGCTCTGACTGCTGCAGAGACTGCTGCACGGACTGCTGCACTGACTGCTGCACTGACCGCTGCTCTGACCGCTACACTCACCGCTGCACTGACCGCTGCTCTGACTGCTGCACAGACTGCTGCTCTGACTGCTGCACAGTCTGCTCCACTGACCGCTGTAGACTGTTTCACTGACCGCTACTCTGTCTGCTGCACAGACCAGTGCAGTGACTGCTGCGGTGAGTTCTACTCTGACTGCTGCACAGACTGCTTCACTGGCTGCTCCACCTACTGCTGCGCTGACTGCTCTGTCTGCATAGTGACCACTGCACTGATCACTGCACTGCTCCCCCGGCCAAGCAGTAACTGCTGCACTGACTGCTCGTGCTGCACAGTGACCGCTGGACTGACCACTCCACTGAATGCTGTGACTGTGCTGTGACAACTGGAGTGACCACTCAACTTACCATTCTGCTGACCACTTCTGCAGCAACCAGTCCAGCCATGTTGTGCCCACTCCTGCATTGTGACTGCTCCTGCAGCACAGTGACCGCTCCACTGACCTCACGTGCTGCATAGTGACCATGCTTGCCACGCAGCAACTGCTCCCATGCAGTGACCACTGCACTGACCTCTCCCACCACACAGTGACTGCTCCTGCTACGCCACTGCACAGTGATTGCTCCCACTGCCCTGCAGCACAGTAACCACTCCAGCCCTGCAGTGACCGCTCACACAGCACAGTGAACACTCTGGCTTCACAGGCCTCTGTTGCTCACATTCGTTTATTATTTTAAAACACTGACAAAACACATCACACCATCATCTATATATATAAATTTACTTTTGTAACACTATAAATTTATATATATAGAGCCTTTAAATCTCTGTACATTCAGGACACACAGTTTCAGAATAGCTGCACTGGCTACAACAGAAGGATTTTCATTATGAAAACACAGAGGAGGCGCCAATATCAAAAACACAGAAAAAAAGAAATTAAGAAAGAGTGCAAAATGAATGAAAGTGCAAAAAAGCTCTTGTTATCATAATCACACCCCCTCCACAATACAGTCCCCATTCCCCCCTCCAAGGATGAGTGAGCCTCAGGCCCCAGAGGGAAGGGCTGGGCTGGAGAAAGGCAGCCAAGCTGCAGCCCTCCTCTTTTCCTCTCAGCACTGAGGAGCTCTCCTGGAGAATGAGGGTGAGGAACCCAAGCAGCCAATTTACACCTTTCTCCTGGCTCCCTCCTCCCTCATTGCACCCATGGGCCCAGATGTGCCCCTATGGGCAGTAGCTGCTCTAAGACCCCAGCCCTCCTATATCTTTTGGAGGGTACTTTTCTCTTCTGAAAGTGCTTGTGATTGCCATGGAAAGCAGTGGAGGAAGGCTAGGGCTGGAGGCTGTGATCTTGTGGGGCAGGCAGGCTACTGAGCTCCAGGCTGGCTGCTCTCATGGAAATGGAGACCTTGGCTTGCACTCTCCCAGTGCTGCCCATTTCCCCAAGAGGCTCCAACTGCACCCACCACCCAGAGTCAGTCACAGACCAGCCCTCCCAGAAAACACCCCATAGCTAATGCTGAAGAATGTAGTGGGACTTCTCCCGTGGCTCCAGCTAAGCCCTGCCAACACCAGCTGCAGGGGCAGGAACAGCAGAAACAGAGACCTGGGGACCTCCACTCAGAAAAACATTTGTCTTGAAGAATTCTTCATTGACTTAGAAAGGCTGGCTGCAGTCACATCTCTCAGAAAGGTCCCAGAGGGGAACCTGTGGGCCAGCCCCAGCCCCACTGTCCCCTCTGGCTTCTTAGTGGCACAGCAGTGAACATCCGTGTGAGGAATCTGGTCAGACAACAGGGGAAGGACAAAAAACTTTGGTGCTTCTCCCTTAGTCACAGCTGTCCTTGACAGTCCCTGAGGGGGGACTCCGACATAAGGCTCTGTAGGGATGGAGGACCTGCCAAGGCCAGGGGTGCAGCAAGCCTTCCTTCTCTGGGCCTCCCTGCTAGGACCAGGGACAACTGCTCACAGAGGACACATCCCCGAGACCCTGGGATGGGCATCTGCCACCTCCACAACCCCAGAGACTCCCACCCTTAAACAGTGACACACCAACAGCAGGGGAATGGCGTTGTGGTACTCCCACAATCACCCACCCACTTGTACACAATGCTTTGGGTTTGGTTTTAAAGGACACAGAAAGTTATAACAGTAAATAGCCCTTGACCACCTACAAACCCTGTTACTCCCTCACTCAGACAAATCTAGCAGCTTTGTACCCCAACAGGCACATCAGCCCAGGAAGCTGAGGAAGCGATGTTCAATTCAGCGGGTGTGTGACACAGCCTCCCATCTCCCATCACTCTTCCTGTGTGACTGGTGTTCCTGAGAGCTGCTCCTGGCACAGAGCTAAGACCCAGTGGGGACCTGGGCTCCAGCTCTGCTGCCAGACCTGCCAGGTGAGGGGCAGCACCCTGGCAGTTCTGTCCAGGTCATGTCTGCTCTCTAAGAGAGAGGTGAGGAGAGCCCAGGCAGGCAGTGCCATGGCTGGCACATTGTGGGGATGTACCTCTGCCTGTGTGGCTGGTGCCCAGGCAGAGTACGGCTTGGCTGCACCTGACAGCAGAACAAGAGCCCGTGGTGCTGGTTGTACCCAGCCCTGAGGGGCAGCCAGGGCTTGGCTCATGGCTCCTCTTTCCTTGAGCAGGATCTTCTGAGCTCCTCGCCACCTCTGCACTCCCAGGCAGTCCTGTGAGACACAAGGGTCTTCCTCCTTCACTGCAGTTTCAGATCTGATGCCTGGGTAGCAGCTCCTCTCCCAGCACCCTGGAACAGTGCTCAATCCCTTCCCCAACAGGAGGAATGACTTCACACGTGGGAATAAAGCAGATGAGAACAGGGTGCTTTCCTAAGATGGGTCCTTGTAAGCTCAAGGGCTGTGTCCAGTGTGAGGGAGCCGTTTCATTCCAGATCACACCGGGAAAGGTCTCAGCATCGTTCACAGCCAGGGCTGAAGATCCCAGGGCTCCTCCTCCCCCAAGCACACAGTGGCCCAGAAAGAGAATCTCCATCAGCTGAAGAGACCAACTTCCACACCAACATTTCCTGCAGATGAAGGGTGGCTTGGGGAGTGACTCTGGGACCAAGGGACACAGCTGTTCCTTCCCACTCCCTCTTTCCCCAGCTGGCCATGCTGCAGTGCTTGAAGAGATGCAAAGACATTAAAAAGGAAATGAGAGGGAAACCTGCCTAAATCAAACCCAAACAATGACAAAACAAAGACATGGACAGGTTGCAAGTCCTGCATGAAGAGCAAGTGGCAGACATTTCAAGAGCAGGTCAAACGTGACGCCAAAATATTCAAAAACAAAAAGTCAAAATGCTACATTTCCATGGGAAGCCTCAAACAGGTTGACCCAGATGTGACAGCGGCTCCCAAAGCAGCACTGCTCCAGGACACATTGCTGGTGCATTTGCTCACATCTCTGCATCCCTGTTTTTGGGCACCGGGAAAGGGGGGAAATTGTTTTATTACTGGTATGTCATTGTTGGGAATGGGAAAGGAAGCAGACCTGGGATTGGGCCCCTGGGCAGGTGGCTGTCCTCCAGCACTGCATGGCCACCTCCTGCTGCAACAGCTCCCACATCAGGCATGCCAGGGTGATGGACCATGGAGAGCTGTGTGGGGGCTGCCAGGAGGCCTATCAGAAGTTGCTGGGACTCTGCCAGGACCCCCAGCCATGCTGGCTTTTCTGGCTCTGCAGCCCTTCAGTCCCTCCTCCATTACAAGGGGCAGTGCTACATGAGCAATCCCAAAGTGCCTGCAGCACTGTTGGAAAGGTGCTATGTTCTGAAAAGGACAAAAACAAACCAGCTAAGTGCTGGATTTCTTTTAGCTCCGCAGGTACAGGATCCAGGGACAGCAGAAGATCCTGCTCTTCAGACAGCAAAACCTGGGTGCCTTGCGAGGGCAAAGAAGGAGGAGAAGGCAGCTTGACAGAATTGACTCAGCCAACTCAGAAACGCCTTCAGAATCAACTGTGTATCTGCCTGTTGGAGCAACGGATGCTTCTTGTCCTTGGCAGCTGTCTCCACTCTAGAAAGGGCCTTGCACCTAATAAAAGGACCACAGAGGGCCCGACTTCCTTTGCGGAGGATTCTTTAATAGGTGCAAGGGGAAAAAGCTATCCAAGCGTCCTTTCTCCCAGAGAAGAGCTGCACAAAACAGTCTGAAGCGCAAGAAGAAATGGAGCCTGTTTTCCACCCAGCCAGCCCTGGCCTGGCAGGGCCCTGGGACTGCTGCATTCCAGGAAAGAGGAAATAAAGCACAGGCACCCTCTACAGTGCTCCCCCGGCCCTCAGCACCCCCACCTGGCGCAGGCACAGCAGGATGTGGGGGCAGCTGTGGAGATAAGATGGGCCAGTGCCACATCCACCCTCCTTCCCTGCAACCTCCCCGAGGCCTGAGGCCAGCTTGGACCCAGTGCTGCAGAAGGGCAGCGTGGAAGGAAGAGGATGGGAGATGGACTGCTGGGAGAGTGGAGATGCAGCATCTGGGAGGACACGAGCAGGACGTGACAATTTGCGGTCAGCTGGGGGAATCTCTGTCCTGACCAGACAGTTTGGCAGCACCAGTGATGAGGGAGGGTCCCAGCTGGGCCAAGAGAAGTCACTTTAAGGTGTCATCAGCATTCTTGAACATGAGGATGGCATTGTAGATCTTGAGTGCCGGGCCCAGCTTGACACTCATAATCTTGACGATGTCAGCCTGCGTCAGCAAGAGGAATGCCTCGCCATCAATCATCTGGGGAGAAGAACAGGGACAAAGGCACTCACTGCAAATCCAGGCTGGCACTTTTGGGGACAGCCAGCACCAGCACGACCTGGGCAGGAGCCACAGGAGACTGCAGAGAGCAGGGCAAAGGCCATCCACAGCACTCCCACACTGCCCCAGGGAAACCCAGCTGGCAGCTCATGTGCCCAGGAACATGGCAGAGGGGGAAAGGCCCTTCCAGGGACCATCCCAGGAGCTCACACTGCAGCTGGATTGCGATTCTGTGCCGAAGCCCTATGAGCACAGCACAGAGCTCCCACAACCTGCTCTGGGTAAGCAGCCATCCATTCCCTGCTCCAGGGACCAGCACCCATGGACACTACCCCAGTTCAGCTTTGCCTGCCTGAGCATCCTTAAAGCACAGGGGCCATTCCCAGACAGACTGCAACAGTGGCTGTCCCCAGTGTGCCCAGGATCAGCCCCAGGTGTCAGAGCCACCCCCACATGTCTACACACAGAGGGTCCAAAAATGCCAACCCTGACAGGCAGCAGTGCCACCCGACTGCTGTGCTGGTGAGAGGGGCACAGGGGGAAGGATGAAAGGGTGAGGAGGAAGCACCTCCCCTCAGGAGGTGATGGTGCTCTTAAGGCTGCAGCACCACCCTCCTCCTGTCCCCATCTGCATCCCCTCAGAGGGGCCCTCCATCCCCCATGCCAGGACAACAGGGCAGCACAGCTCCCTGGGGGTCAGCAGCTCCCCTGTTGCCCTGGATGGGCACAGCCAGACGGCTGCACATTCCCATGCAGTGGGGCTCCAGGGCAGGACCATTGCCAGGTGCTGGATGCGCCCCCAGCATCCAGCAGCAAGCCACTGCAGGAAGGCCACTGGCCAGTTCCTCCCAGCCCTGGTGGCAAACAGCTGTCCTTGGCCACCTGTTCTCATCTGCCAGCCCTTCTCACCTCATCCTTGAAGAGTTTGGCTTGGTCCTCACAACCTGTCAGAGTCTGCACAAAGCTATAAACCTTGGAATAAATGAGAGAAATGTCAAGACAGAGCAATGTTTCTGGCTGGAGACCTCCCTGAGCCCACATCCTCACATTTTGAGCTCTGCAAGGTGCTGCAGGGCTCTTGGGGAAGAGGCTGCAGCTGCTTTGCCCTCCCATGCCAGAGCCCATCCCTGGCCCCGGGCACTGGCTTCCCCCAGCAAGGCTTCAGCAGTTCTACCTCCAACAAGTGTCTCCAGCACAGCGAGAGGGTTCCCACTGAGGGCTGGGGCAGGAGAGGAGCACGCAGGGGGGCATGAGGACATCAAGGGATCATTAAAGTTGGCAGAGCCCTCTGAGATCACTGAGGCCAACCACTGACCAGCACTGACAAGGCCACCACTAAGCCATATTCCCAGGTGCCTCATCTACACACCTTCTGAACATGTCCAGGGATGGTGACTCTACCACTGCTCTGGGCAGACTGTTCCAGTGCCTGAGAGCTGGCAGGGGCTGCTGGGGCTGGTGCCAGAGCTCCTCCACCTACTCAGGCCTTAAGAGGGGTCACCATGGCTGCCCAAGAAAGTGAACAAAGGTGACGTGTCCAGCAGACCCCTCCTTGCTAGCCCAGGGATGTGGCCACTGAAGTGCCTGGGGCATGTGCCATGGTGCTGCACAGCCAGGCAGGGCGCTCCCAAGTGCATCAGGGGCCAGCACGGAGCCGTCCAAAGCACCTCACCTCATCAATGGTCCACTTGGCCACTGTGGCTGCTGTGATGCCAGCCACCCCCGGCAGCAGCTTGCAGTGCTGCTCCCAGCACAGGGACAGGGAGCGGTCGGGGTGGGCGGACAGGGCGGACATGAAGAGTGACTGGTGCATATTGTCTGAAGAATTAGCTGGGGATAAAGTGCAACACATGATACGAGGGAAAGGACAAGAACATCCCATGCAGGTATCAAGAGCTAGTGGCTGTCCCTTGAATCAACAGAGTGTCATCTTATCCGAGTGTTCAGTTTGGTGGGATTGGGGATGCTGGGGAAAGAAGTTGAGACAAGCTTGGCTTTGCCTTGTTCTCATGACCTTTAATCATTCATTTTCCACTCACCCCAACAGTGGAGTAGGTGGCAGGACAACCACGGTAAAAGAGATGGAATACACATCAGGCATCTGCTTCTGTCAGGAATCAGAACTAAATGCCAAGCCAGCTGTCCAGCATCAGTTTCTGTGTGGCAGCAATAATTTGGCACTTCACAACCACACTGAAATTTTGGGGCACAACTTCCCACTATCCATGTCTGAAGAGGACAAAGCACCACAGAAAATACACCGCCATAAAGAGGATCCTAATTCCATGCCCTAAAGCACTCAAAGATTCCCAGTCATAGCCTCCAGAGCCAAACCCAGGGATCTTTGTGAGCCCTGGCACAAGGGAGGGACGTCCCTTATTGGTGGTCAACTCTGGCAGCTGACCACAAGCCCCTCACTGGGGCAGACTTGTGTAAGCCAAGGGAGACCTGCCCCCAGCACCCCCACCCACCCCAGCTCCTCCAGCCTTGCCCTGCAATGACACCGTGGCAGAGGATGGCACTTACTCTGGAAGTCTTCCTGCTGGATCTTCCGGTACTTTGGAGGTCTCCCTCTAAAGAGACAGGAAGACTGATGTCCAGCTGGGCTAGGACAGGCCCCAGGGCCCTCCTCCCCAGCGCCCAGAGCAACACCTTGGCAGAGGGAGCAGGGACCCCTTGGACCCTGACCCAAAGGGTTGGCGGCCAAAGCCAGAAACCGTGGGAAGAAAAAGTGAGAGAGGTGCCTGGCAGAGCCAGCAGGACCGAGGCCAAGGAGCCTCAGTGGCCTGGTGACCTCTGCCAGGGCAGGCTGTGGTGGCACAGGGGCCCTCCCTGCATGGGGCTCGCCGGCTGTGCCTACCTCCCGTGGTGCCGAGATTTCTTTCGCTGAGGGAAACCCATCGGGCTCCTCTTGCGAGTTGAGGCCTCGGTGTCAGACAAATCAGCCTTCAGCCTGCCCTGATTCTTCTCTGCCAGCGGGCACCCTGAGAGGCAGTAATGGGCTGTGAACCTCCCCGTCACGTGGCCTGACCCATCGCAGCCTGGTGTGGGGCACTTCCTAGAGAACAGAGGGGACACAAGCGTTGGGCCCAGCTTGGAGCAGCACCAGGGGATGAGCTAGGCCACCCTTCTGCCCCTGAACATGGGCAGCCATAACCCTGGCCACGGAAAGCAGAGGAAAGATGTTCTGACCAAATTCCCAGGGCCAGGCCGCTGGGGGCAGGGGCAGGGCACAGTCAGGCCCTCAGGTACAAACCTTGTCCATGTGCCATCCCTGCAACCCTGGGCAAGGCACCAGGGTGCTGATCAAGCAGCTCATTGGGGCTCACTGAGTCTCCATCTTCCATGGCCCCCACAGGCATCCAGACCAGCCTCAGAGCGAGCAGTACGCAAATGCCAGGAGCATGGCCAGCAGAGAAACTCCTGGGAGGCAGACCTGCCCACCCATCCTCATGGATACTCCAAAACACATGCTCCTCCTGACACCAGCTAGTGCTGGGGTTGGCACTAGACTCAGCCTGGTTTCCCTTGGAAAAGGTCCCTCAAGTGACTGCCTGAGCTGGACCCATGCACTGCTCCTTCTTGGGACTTCCCAGCTCAAAGACAGGGAAAGGCATCCATGAGGGGTGGGGGAAACTGTCCTCACAGCTGGTATCCTCTTCGTAGCCCACAGGTGCCTGTGGTAGGCGGACACACAGGGCACCTTCAGGGGCTCTGGGGCCGCAGGACAGGCACAGGAAGGGCTCATAGGGGTTACTCCAGCTGGGGTCCTGGTGCTGCCCCAGGGTCAGGCCTGGGGGAGCAGGGGACAGAGCCAGGCATGGGGTGAGTGCAGGGAAGGGCTGGATGCTGGTGGAGGTGGCAGGTGAAGAGCAGCAGAGGAAGAGCTGGCCTGGCCCGGCAGGGAAGAAGCTGTGCCCCTCTGGGCCATGCTGGGGAGCTCACCTGTGGTGAAAGCTGTACTTGGAGCTCTTGGAGTGAGGGATGCTCTTGCAGCCCAGGCTTGGGCAGCCCCCATGGGCAGAGGAGGTTGGTTCCTTTGGCCCTGCAGCCAGAGGAGAGGTACAGGAGAAAGGCTGTCATGGCCGCAGGCCCAGGCAGAGCCAGGGCTCTAGGCTCCCTGCCTGCACCAAAGAGGGAGGACTTTTCCGATCGACAAATCCATGGAAGGGCCTTTCCTCCCTGGCCATCCTCAGCCAGAACCTGCCCTCCCATTTCTGTGCACAGGCAGGTGGCAGTGACAGTGGTGTCTGGCCTGCTCATGCCCTGCGAGAAAGAACTGACACAGGTACAGCACTTACTGAGAGGAGGCTGCAAGGGGTGTCCAGTTTTTGAGCACCAGCCCATGGGATGGATGTCTGGGTGATCCGCATCAATCCAGAAATCATACACGTGGCTCCAGCCATCAAAATGGATCTGAGGAAGCAAGGAGAGGGATTACCCTTCAAATCCCAGTACACCTCTCTGAGGAGCTCTGGAGCCCTCCAAGTTGAGAGCAAGCAGCAGGGTAGAGCTGAAGTATAGCACAAGGCTCTCCACTCCTGGAGCCAGGCACTGGGGCTGGCCCACCTCTGCACACTGTGCTTCCACAGAGCATTCCCAGTGAGCTGGGAAGGGCAGGAGCAAGCCAACACCGTGCCTGGACACAAGGCTAAGCACTGATGCTCCAGCACCCACCTTTATCCTGTGATCTTCCACGTCCTCCACACTGGCCACTCGGATGAAGGAAGGAGTCCTCCTGTCCACTGCCTCCAGCTTCATGTTGACCAGGAAGCCATGGGGCGGGCGCTGGAAGAGCCCAGTTAGGGAGAGCAGGGCCCTGCTTCAGGCTCCTACCCCCTCGGCAGCTTTCCCAGCACTGTGTCTTCCTCGAGCCCAGCTCCCAGCCCTGGTCTGGATGGGGAAGAGCTATCCCAGCTCAGAGTGGCAAGAGGAGAGAGCAGGAACAGGCTTCCTGCATTTGAGCTATCTTTTAACAAGATGTGCCCCAGGGAAGAAGGTCTCTAAGAGACACATTTTGGGGATCTATATTGCAACCAGACTTGGCTGGATACGGCCGCTGGTGGTGCAGTTGGAGACAAAAACTAATCAAGCAAACCTAAACTATTTCCCATCACTCAGCTCCTGTCTAGCTGAAGGGACGGTCATACTCCTCATTTTTCCCTATTTTGAACTATTTGCCCAGGACAGTCCTGACTTCTGAACCCTGAGTGTAGATCCAAAGCCCAGGTCTGTGGCAGGAGAATATGGAACATCACTGGACTTGTCATAAAAGCAGGGACCTGACAATGAAGAAAACCCAAATTCCTGCCCAGGTGCGGTGGAGCAGATGATGTGACACTCACCACTTTAAAGGCCCATGCTGGGACAGCAGATGCTCCAGTTTCTTTCAAGTACTTTTCCCAAGTGAAGTTGTCGGGATCAGGATAATCTGGAAGGGGCAAGATGCAGAAGGTGAGACATACCTGCAGGAAGTCAGAAAGTACCCCAGAATGCCCCACTGCCTTCAAGGGCCAACTAAGTCTGTGCCAGGCACATGGGAACCTGAGAGACACCAAGAAGTATTGCTGCTTCTCATGGACCATGAAACCCACAGTACAAGGAAGCAGAAACAGCCAGGCAAGCACAGACAGCTGGGGTCCTCCTCATATCTCTTAGTGGAGACTTGGGCCAACACAAGCACATACTGCACCTGAACATGTGGACAGGAGCCTTGGCAGGAGGTTTGTGTCCCCAGGACCCCCACACTACCCTGGGAAGCCTGTTCCCAAGGGGATGCACTCCCAGGCTGCACCTGACTGATCACTGACTCACCTTGAGGGGGTGTGAGGGGTTTGCCGTGCTCATGACACCATCCAACCGGGTGGATGTATGGACTGCTGGGGTCACACCTAGAAAACATACCCAAGCTCTTACACAGGGCTCTCTGTGGGTGTCTCCCCACCACTGGCCCCCCAGGAGCCTCTGTGCACTTACCAGTAGTCATAAGTATCATCCCAGTTGTCAAAGTGCACCAGAAAGCGATTGTCCACCACGTCAGTCACTGTGGCAACACAGATCAGGGAAGGGTTCATGCGGTCCACGGCTTCAAGCTTCATGCCCACCTTGAAGCCTGGGGAAGCCTCATGCTGGCAGGAGAGAGGGGCAGGGCTTTTTCAGAGGTGCAGCCCCAGCTCCTTCCTCACCATTTCCCTTGCCTGCTGCAAGGAGGCACCTGCCCAAACCCTCCCAAAACTGGACCCTCTCTGACCTCCAGACAGGCCTGGGACCACTCAGGCTCCCAGAAGGGCAGTGCACTGCTGTGATTGCAAGGAAAGAAGGGTGTAAGTAGCTCAGCTTGGCCACACAAAAAGGAAAAGTGATCTTCAGACTCTCAGGGTCTTCTATAAGCAGTAAATTCCAAGAGATAAAAACCCTCCAACTGACACTAGTTCTGATTTTGTCCCAAAACACTTGTTTGTGGTCACAGTCCTCCAGTGTCAGCAGTGAACAATGCCTCAGGCACAGCAGGAGGAGCTGGGATGGGGTCCTTCTCCCTTCCTTGCCTTTATGTCTTGGATCCAGAATCTGTGCAAAACACTGCATCACACACACTGGTGGGGTTGTTGCAAAAATGAACAGCAGAGTTTAGATACAATAAATAACTTGGAGAGGCTGATTTGCCAGTAGGTTGAGTTTCCTCTGCAGCTGACAAAGGAACAATCAGCATTTTGCACTCTCCTATATTCCCACTTTCCTTACCCAAGCTTCCATGTGAAAAAAAATAGGCAGACACAGAAATAAAGAAGACACAAAACAGACACAAAGGAATTATACTTATGAAAATGTTAAGTGATGTATTTTTAGCCAAATAATTGTTGAGAGTAGTGGCTACTTCTCATCAATACCTCTGCAACAGATTTAATTGTCCATGAGATCAGTCTGGATGAAACAGAATCAGATCAGCACCAATTCTGGGCATATCAAATGAGTGTCCAAGCTACAGATCCTGAGCAGCAAAGTGTGCCACACGCTTCTGGCTCTTGAGGACTCTGGGCTTGAGGGGTGTGGGGTAGACAAAACAAAGTTGGTGGAAGCATTTTGCTCAACTGGAGGGAAAAAGTCACACCTGAACCTGTAGGCTCTGGCAGGAAGGAAATGCTGCTACTCACAGTGTTTCGGACCATGAAGAGGTGCTTAGGAGCTGCCTGAGCCTTTGTTAACTTCAGGTAGTTTGTCCAGCTGAATTCTTCTTCCTTATAACCTACAACCCCTCAGGAAGAGACATGAGAGCAGTGAGTTCACAGCCAGGAGGATCTGAGGGTGAGCCTGGCCATCCCTGACCTCCTGTAACTCTGCCAGTAAGTCCTGCTGTGAGCAGATGGGATCTACAGCAGCCCTGGGATGCCCAAAGTCCATGGCTGAGGTCTGATGGGTGGTTTTGTAGGGGTGTTAGGAAACATGAGTGGTGGAGTGGAAATCCAGAGCACAGCTCCTTCTCCAGTCCTGCCTGCTCTGGGGCACAGCTGGTGGCACTGGGAGGTCCAGAGCAACAGAGCTTTGCCCCAAAATGTGAGCAAGCAGAGATGAGTGCCTGAAATGTTGTCCTGTGGAACCCCCCAGTACAGCAGCATCCCTCCTGGGCCCCATGGAGCCACCCTGTCCCCATCTCAAGCTCTACATTTGGCCCACTCTTCATCCCCCTCCTTCAGCAGGACCCACTACCTGAGATAACTCCTTACCTTTGGGGGGCTGGAGTTTGTGCCCTGTCTCCTCAAACCAGCCAGCAGGGTGGATATCAGGGGAGTCAGCATTCAGCCAGAAGTCATGGCACTCGGAGTAGCCATCAAAGTGGAGACGCATCCGGTAACCACACACCTGCCAGCAGGGACGGAGAAGGAAGGGGTCATGGAGACCTGCTGCTGTCCCTGGCTGAGCATCACAGCCCCTCCCCTCCCACAGACCAGCTCAGCACAGGTCACTTTGGGAAGCCAAGAGTCAATCACAGGCCAGTGCCCAAACTGGGAGGCACAAACCAGTCACAAAGGGTGTCCAGCATGGAACAAGGTCAGTGCAAAGCCACCACAAGCCAGCCCAAAAAAGGGACGTTCAGGCTGGTGCATTAAATGCCATTGTGGGGCATCTTGCCGGATCCAGCAAGCGCAAAGACCTTTTTTGCACCCCAGGAAGCTGCTGGTGCAGGGATTTTTGGCTAAATGCCACACTGGCTGCCTAAGAGCTCTGTGAGGCAAGGCTGGTTCAGCTGCCACATGGCTGAGTAGAAAGTGGATCTGCATGGACAAAAGGAAGAGCAGTGGGAGGCCTCCATCTCAAGGGCTTAGACCTGTCATAGGGACATAAGCTGTTGCCATCACCACAGTCCCTCCCCCTGCATCAGGGTGATGGAGAGACCAACACAGCTCCACGGTGCTGTGTCCTGTCCCTCTGCGCTGGCAAGGAACTCTCTGCTGTTTGCCTGAGGTGCTGGAGCAGCAGCAGCCCCTGCAGTGACAGGCCCTGTCTCCTCCAGGGGCCAGCTGGCAGCACCTGCCCTGTCCCAGAGCCTCTGGCTGTGCAAGAGCCAGGAGGAACCAAGGAGCATGGGCACTGGAGGCTCCTTACCTCAGCCACTGTCAGGATGAAGTACATAGATGGGTGCTGCGGGTCAATCCCCTCCAGCTTCATCCCCACTTTAAAGCCATTCTTGTGCTGAGAAGCTACTTGGTACTGGAAATAAAAATTAAACTACAATGTAAAACCAACACAGGGAGTTGTGTCTAGAACCCACCAGAGAAGCAACCACCAGGCAATAGGAGCTGCTGGGACCAAGAGACTGTGGGCCACAGGTTATGTTGTCACCCAAATTTTCATTTTTTCCCCATAGAAAAAAAAAATCAGTGTTCCATCTCCTTATGGGTTTATGTCTCTTGCTATTGGCAGGGCAAGGTGTCCCTGGGGTAAAAGCTACAGCTGGGTGAGCAGGGCATGGGCCTGACTTGTTTGCAGCACAGCCTCAGGAGAGCCCACCTGGCTTCCAGGAAGGACTGGAAAGACTCCACCACTCTGACAGAGCCACAGCATTGTCCTAGGCAAAGGTGGGGTCTTTGGGATGGGGGCCAGCACCCTGCTGGCAAGTGGGACTCCAGGCAAATCAAAATTGGAGGCTGCCCAGTCACCTCCAGGTGACAACGGGACCTTGGCTATTGCTCCCACAAAACAGGGAAGCAAGGAAGAGAGGAGGAGGAGGAGGAGGAGGGGTAGGGAAAAAAGGGAAAGAAAAGAGAAGATGAAAGAGGGAAAAAGACAGAAAAATCCCAACTCACATCCTGGAAGAGATCTAAAGGGGCAGCGACAGCTTTCTGCTCCTCCAAGTAGGATGCCCAAGACCAGCCTTCTTTCTTCTCCTCACTGGCACCTGAGCGCAGCACAAACGCACACAAATGCTGCTGAGGGGCCGCTCCAGCCCCGCCCCGCTGCCTCGGGGCCATCCCACTCTCACACAGGTCCTGCATCCCTGCAAAGCTCAGCACTATCTACCAGAGCCCCTTCTCCAGCAAACCTGGCTGGCTGCACAACGAGGGACAGAGCCAGGAGCCCCCATGACCCAAATGTCCTGAACCATGTCCTAGTAAGGCACCTGGGCTAGTGGAAGGTGTCCCTGCCCATGGCAAGGGGTGGAACCAGATGGGCTTGAAGGTCCCTTCCAACCAGTCTGGGATTCCAAGGAGTGTGAGGCACAAGCCATCAGGACACCTTTGCAACCAAACCCTCCTCCAGCCAGAACATCTGCTATGTCCACACAGGCTGGATTTGAAGCAGCCAGTAGGATCCATACAGAGGGGATCCCAGCTGCAAGGGGCTCCTAAACAGTCAAATCAGCAGCAGGTTCACATCTCAGCTCTGCCATCCTCTGCTCTGAGACAGACACTCGAGCCCCCATGGCATAGCAAGGCCCCTGATGTACTTGCCCATGTGACAAAGAAGACAGCATTGTCTCTTCATAGGGAGGGGGGTGACCCTTCATGCCTTTGAGAAGGCCACAAAGGCCTTGTCCAAGGCCTATGAGACACAATCCAAGACTCCTGCTCTCCAGCTTTGTCTCCCTAATTTGCAGCAGCTGAAGGGACTCCAAGAGTGCTGTGTCTATTCCAGTGCTGAGGAATTCACAGCTACAGGTCAGCCATGGCAGACAGTCTAAGGTAGGGCAGGCCACAAATGCAGGGGAAAAACCAACTCCTTCCTCCCTTGGGCTTAGAGGAAGAGGAGATGAAAAAGAGTAGATGCTCAAGGAAGAAATTAAAGCTGAACTTCAGTGAGAAATGTGACTAACCTTGCTTTGCTGACAGTTCAGAGTGAAAAACACATTTACTATTTATCAGGACATAGAAAAAGTGCTAGACATAGCTGAGGAATCTGTGAGTAAAAGCTCTGTACTTCTGGGGAAAGACAAATACACCAAGAGTAAGGCATACACTGACTGCTGCACTGAGGCATCCAGGTGTATATTTTGTTTGCTGAAGTACTTCTAAAACAAGATAAAACAAAGCTTATCACTGCTTATTTGTATGCAGTAGGGAAGGTTACATGCTCAGTGCTCATAGTGAGAAGCAGGTATGAGATTTGAGATTCCTTTTTAAAGGTGATTAACTCAGTGTAATATCAGGGGTTAATGACACCTGGCCCCTGCCCCTATCCCTGCACTTGGCTATGGAGAGGAGTATGAAGCTGGAACAGTTTAATTTTAAAATTATTTTGAGTATGACCTTCAGTACTCAAAGACAAAAGGTTTCCAATAAATGTTTATTTTCAGTGTTTCCCAAAGTTTTCCTTCACACTGCAGGGAAAAAACCAACCAAGCAAACACTGCATCCCTCAGCTTGTCTCCTTTCCCTCTGTGTCAACAGCTCTGCTTTTGAGATCTCTGATACAGTCCAGGAATAGATCCCCATGGGATGGGACAACCCCAAATCACACGGCTTCAGTGGCACAGCACCTACAGGAGCAGCTCCCAAACTTGTGAGCTCCTGATGTGACAAGGGAAGTTCCCCATGAGCCCATCCCAAGAGAGGGCAAAGCCACATGTGGTGCAGTCCTGTTCTTGCTCAGGACAGTGTCCCTGGGAGGAAACATGGTGTCCATGAGCCAGTAACGAACAGAGCTCCGGAGGGGAGTGACAGGAAGCTCTGTCCAGCACGGGCCAGTGCTGTGTCCCTAGGAGTGGCCCCTTCCCATGGAGAGAAAGAGAGGAAAGGAGAGAAATGGGAAGAGACAGAGAGAGCAGGATCAAGCAAGCAGAGGAGCTCACAAGCCTTCCAGACCACGTGCCAGCACATTGCAGTGAATGTTTGACCCTGCAGGAGCACCAAAAGGGTCCAACCCTGCAGTGGAATCCCCCAGTCCCGGCAGCAGTGCTCACCCCACCGCCCACCCTGCCCTTCATACCGTGCTGGCTCCCATTCCACGCCTCAGCCTCCAGCTTGCTCATGGCAGAGTCTTCCACAGAGCTTTTCCTCTCTTCCTGCTTTTCCTCCTAGACATGAGAGCAGACAAAACAGAACCCAGGTCCACACAGAGGTTTTTGGCTCTGTGTTGTACCCTCACACTGGTGCCTAGGGCCATAGTGCACCTCCATGAGGTCCATGGTTTGACCAATGCCTAGCCCAGAAATGGGCTGCCAGAGAATCTGATGATGGGAGCTTGCAGGGACTTTGGTGCTGACTGGTAGCAATCACATTTGGACTGGACCTGCTACTGTCAGGGCTGGCAAACAGAGCTTTCTTGCCTTGTCGAAGACACTCCCTTCCCCAGGACAGCACACAGATGGACACTCCCCTACTTCCATCCTTACTTTGGTGGCACAGACTCAGGAGAGCAGCTGAGAGTACTCAGTACCTACGCCTCAACCTGGACAGTCTGGCACTTCCCAGCCCACAGTGCTCCACATGCCAACTAACCAGCCCAGTGCTAGGAGCCCTCATTTCCACACATGCAAGTCTTTTTGGCATTTTGGTCAGCGCATTTCCCTTTTGACCTGCAGCTAACAGAGCCCTGAGCAGCACGATGAGATCTGTGCACACAGGGCTGGCCTCCAGCCCCCAGGACACTGGCAGCACACATCCCCTCCTTGCCTTTGTCCTACCATTTGCTCAGATTCATATTCTTCCTCTGAGGGGCTCTGATAGTCCTTCCTCTTTCGTTTCTTCACAGGCTTGAGGATTTCAGTGGCATTGGTGCTGCTGGCAGAGTTTTCCACAATGACGGACCTGCACAGGGAAAGTGAGGGCCAAGCACTGCGGCCAACGTAGCACAGTGACACTGCCTGGGGTGTCAGTAAGGCTGCTGGACAATCACTGTCCCTGCCATGTCTTACTCACACATGCCCCCACCCCTCCTGATGGATACATGCACACAAGTTACCAAGAGTTAGAGCCAGGGACAGGCCAGATTTGCCCTCACACACTTGGGTGTCAGAAACCTGAACTCAGGGATGGATCAAAAGGGATCTAGCTCTGTAGCAAGGCTCTAAGCTGCACCAGAGATGCTGGAAAACAAGTCCTGGGAGTCACATGCTGGGCAGGAGTATGGCTGGAAATGCCCCTGTGACCCATGGCCTTCCACTGCTGCTCAGCCTGGAAACCCCCACTGCAGCAACCTCCTGCTCCAGCAGATATGTGTTTAAGAGGCCACAAATTGAGCAGGAGAAAATCTGGCTCCCGTGCTTCCTGCTGTTCTCTTGCGAAGTCTTCCTTTCCCCAGCCTGCCTCCAAGAACGAGCAGAACATGCAGGACCCCCAGCACCTGCCAGAGGCAGGTGGGCTCACATCCCTCGCTGAAGCACGTGGAGCAGGGCAGGCAAGGAGGGCAGAGGGATGGATCTGGGTCTGCAGAGCACAGACCCCCCCTTCCTTTACCTCTCTTTGAACTGCTGGTGGCAGTGCTCACTGCAGAAGCCCCTGCCTTCCCGGGCCCCATCCCACACGTGTCTGCGGCCGCAGGTATCACAGTGGCCTTCTGCTGCTGGCAGCGTGGGCTGCTCCGGCACGTCTGGGACAGAGAGGAGCAGCAGTGAGGCACAAGGAAGGACAGCAGATGCAGAAGACATTTGTCTCACCCACGGAGACATCAGAGAGCATCTGCTGGATGGCGATACCCACGCCACAAGTGCCACCACGGTGCCCTTACCCTGAGCCACAGTAGGATTGTCTCTGCTGGGGGGTGCCACCTCTGAGTCCCCATCTTTCTCTGTATGACTCTCCTTTACCGCTTCCACAGGAGGCATCTTATCAGCACTCACCATCTTCAGCGTCCCGTACTCATTTATCCGGAACTGTGTCATTGAACAAAAAGCAAGGAAAAAGAGTTAAGGAAGACAGAAATGTAACTGGGTGGTTGATCTGAAAATGAGGGATATGCTTTGGTCATCAGCGTGTCTGAGAAGAGGACAGCTCTTCTGAGGACAGTGGATAACACAGCACCCCAGGCCCTGTGAAGGTGCCCTGCCTGCAGCCTGTGCACTCAGGTGACACCGACACCAGCTAGAGCTGGCAGGTGGGTGGCTGGAAGATGCAGTGCTCTGAGGCTGAGCAGCAGCTGAGACATGGGTGCATTTTCTGCTAGCTGTCGTGCACTGAGGCACCTGCTGCCTGCCAAGCACAAGGCTGCTGCTCCCAGGGTGCAGGCAGGAGCTTGGGCAGAACCAAGTCCACAGCACAGTTTGGAAGGGAAGATGTCCTGCACAGCTTGTGGCACCCCTGTGCCTCCCTGTGCAAGGCAGAGCTGCTGCAGGCCCCCAGGCATCTCGTGTGAGCTCTGTGCTAAGCTCTCAGGATGGAAGGGCCACAGGGATAGGGCAGAAGAGCTGGAGCAGCTGAGGGTGCAGGGGGGCCATGGCACATCCTGATGCTCCCTGCCTGGCACACACTGGGGGATTTACAAGCACAAGCAGCTGTGGGGAGAGGCAGAGGGGCAAACCCAGTGGCCCAGGGCTACACTTACCCGCAGGTTACTCCCAGGCAAAGTTGCCACCCCATCCTTCCACTCCAGCACACGGACTGTGCTGCAGGTCTGCACCCCGCTGATCTGGGGAATGACAGCAGCTGTGATGGGCTCATTCCCTGCTCCCCTCTCTGGCCTCTCAGCCCCTGTGCTTCTCTGGGGCTCCCGGGGGAACCGCTGGATTTCTAAGGTGTTCGTGGGAAGGTTGATGGCAGTGGCATTTGCTTGAGAAGGGAAAAAAGCAGACAAACAACCAGAGGCATACACAGAACACTTGACTGATGCAAACAAGGCTCAAAGGCAGACCAGAATCCCAGAGGACATGGTCTCTCAGGTGAGGGCTCTGCTGTGGGCCAAAGCACAAGCAAGCAGAGTGACTCAAAAAATCTGCAGCCAGTAATGGCTTATGCTGGGGAGTGGCACCAACACAATCCACATTCAAGGGTTTCTACTTCAGCCTGATCTCAGACTGTTTCCATGCTCAGGATGCCCTGATGTGACAGGAGTTTGCTCCTGCAATTTCCAGTTCGGTTAAGTTTCAAAGGAACACACTGTGCTACCTAGTGCCTCTCTGCAGTGAGAACTGAGGCACCAGGAGCAGGAAAAATTGGGAGATCTGCTTCTAGAGAACACCCCTGATCTCACCTAATACACAACCATGCTTTGCTCAAACATCTCATAAAAGACACCAGTCAGTTGCACTCAAAACTGTCCCCATTTTCAAGAAGGGTAAGAAAGACAACCCTATTAATTACAGGTCTGTCAGCCTCACTACAGTGCTTGGTAAAATTATGGAAAAAGTTATTCTGGGAGTTACTCAAAAACACTGAAGAGACAATGCAGTTGTTGGTCACAACCAACACAGGTATACAAGGGGAAGTCCTGGTTAACTAACTGAATTTCCCTTTATGGAAAGGTCACCCCCAGTAGGCTGACCAAGCCAAGCCAATAGATGTGGATTTTTAGTATTTTAGCAAAGCTTTGATACTGTCTTTCACAGTATCCTTTTGGAAAAAGTGTCCAGCACAGATCTCACCCATTCCGTTGTCCATTGGGTGAACACCTCAATGACAGGTCTCCTACAGTTGGGCTCAAAGACTTACAGAAACTGGGTGCACATCAGGCCTAGTGCCCATCACCAGTGGGTTCCTCAGGGTTTAGGGCCAGTGCTCCTAAATTCCTTATAAATTATCTGGATGCAGGAATTGAATATCCATTAAGTAAGTTTATAAATGACACTAAATTAGGAGCAGCTGTGGACTCCCTTGAGGGTAAAGAGGTCTTACACAGAGATCTGGATACATTAGAGAGCTGGGCAATCCACTCACCATGTGCATGAAACAAGATTAAGACCTGGATTTTACACCTGGGATGGGATAATCCTGATTAATTGTATGACTTGGGGACAAGACTGGAGAGCTGTCCTGGGGAAGGGGCTCAGGGGCTTTGGGCTGAGGGCAAGTGGAACAGAAGCCAGCAGTGCCCTGGCAGCCTCAAGGGCCAACCCTGCTTCAGGGGACATCAGGGGGGTGACTGTCCTGCTCTGCTCTGCACTGGGGCAGCCTCAGCTCCAGTCCTGGGGATGGTTTGGGCCCCTCAGCACACAAAGGACATCTGAGGGCTGGAGTGTGTCCAGAGGAGGGGACCAGGATGGCAAAAGATCTCGAGGGCAGGACTTGGGAGGAGTAGCTGAGGCCACTTGGTCTGTTCAGCTGGGAGGAGAGAAGGCTGAGGGGTGACCCCATCACTGTCTGCACCTTCCTCCCAGGGGGCAGGTGCTGATCTCCCCCCTCTGGGACCAGCAATGGGACCCAAGCTGCCTCAGGGGAAGGGACATTAGGAGAAGGTTCCTCACTCAGAGGCTGCTCAGTGCCTGGAACAGGTTCCCCAGGGAAGCGGTCACAGCACCAAGTTCAGGGAGTGTCTGGACAACACTCAGTCCCTATGGTTTAATTTTAGGTGGTCCTGCCAGGAGCAGGGTTTTGGACTCAATGATCCTTATGGATCCCTTCCAGCTTGAGCTATTCTGGGATTCCATGATAATGCATCAGCCTAGGAGCCCAAAGCCCTGCAGAGCAGGCACCAAGTACATGTGCTGCCCTGGCTCAGGGCTCCTCACATCAGGTCTTCAGCTTAAAGCTCAAGAAGTTTTCATTGTCCACAAACAGTCCAAGTGATGTGGGATAGTCACAGAGAACCTCTAAGATGGCAAGAGCAGCTTGGCTTTGCCTCCCAAGGTTTGGGAGGAGCACAGCTACACAAGGAGCTGGGGAGGCAGCACTTGGAGGGGACTGCTCCACATACCTGGTATGATGAAGGCAGTGGTGGGCAGGTGGGTGCTCTGCACAGTGCTCTCGGTGGTGACCACGTGGACGCTGACCTCCCCAGTAGCACTGCCCTTGGTGCTCCTCACCACCTCCATCTCCCCCCTGCTGTCCATCACCTCGCCTAGGCACACAGCGCTGCCCTGCAGGGCAGCAGGGAAGAAATCAAGTTGGGTACCAGTATAAACACAACAAAGGAGCAAGAAAGTGACTGCACAGGATGGTCTCTCCAGCAGAAATCCCTGCAAGATGTATTAAAGGTCCACTGAACCCACATGAAGGTCACAGCTGGCATCAACATGACCCATGAAAGCCCCTGTTGTGAGGTCCCAGCGCAGAGCCTGCAAAAGCTGAGCGTTTTTTCTCACCTGGCACCACCATAAGATAGTACAAGCACAACAGGTCCACCACAAGCTGCTCCTGGCTCCCACGGGGGCCCACAATGCTCTGACGGACTGTGACTGAAGGCTGCCAAATCCCACCCTGGAGCAGGCAGAGCTCCCTGCAGGTCCCCTTCCAGTTCTCCTGTAGGAGTGTCACCCTTGATCTTCTAATTGGCTGCAAGAGAGAATTTCACAAGTGACAGGAGTTACTGGGGGTGTGAGTGGGGGAACCTTCATGTCCCCTGTACCCCACCTGAATTTCTCTCACAGGACTGGTGATGCTCAACCTGTCTAGCCATGAATCTCAGGGAGTAAGCAAAGTATCAGGACCTCAAGGACACGACTGGGCCTCACTGGCTGTGACCAGCCCCCAAGCCATGGGCCCAGGGGCTCCACACTGCAGCAACACCCTCTCCAAAGCACAGTCATGCCTTGGCCTCTTCTGATGCAATTAGAATTTGAAAGGGAAGACATCCATGTGGAAAACAGGATACTAATTTTGGTGAAGCAGGGTTAACTAAGAATTGGGCTACAAAGGAGAGAGTCTGGAATTTTAAAACCCAAGACATTCAGATACAGGTGTTACAACCAGAGGACACAGAGTGGGATGGTGTGATCACACTGAGGCTAAGATCTACTTATCCCAGTTCTGTCAGGTTTGTGACCAGAAACATCTGATGCTCAGCTGGCAAACAGCACAGACCTTCAGGCTCTCCAGGTGCAGAAAACCACTGTTAAGTGTCAGGACAATTGAAGGAACTGAGAAACTAATCTGGACACCAGACTCCAAGTGAAAGCCAAAATTAATTTAGCAGCCAACTTGTTTCAGTGCTTCCTAATACCCAGTAATAATCCATCTGCTGTTTTAGGCACTTAAATCCAATCAATCCTTGATTCATCATTGCGTCAAATATTTCAAGGATAACTCCTCATTTTGTGGGAACTGTTGGCTTTTTTTAAAATTGAGACATAACTTGGGACTGGAAATGCCTAGAAAGGAAGAGAAATAACTAGATCCGGTGCTCAGGTTTGTGATGCTCCACCCAAGTTTCCCAGAGTTGCTGATGTGAACACAAAAGCAAATATTTGCACAGGAAATGCCCAGCAGTAGTCAACATTATGGTTTAATTTTGGGTGCCAAGAGCAGGGAGTTTGACTTGATGATCCTTATGTGTCCCTTCCAGCTTGAGATGTTCAGTGATTGTGGTTCACTTTGCAAATCCTTGCAGGGCTAGGCTGATGCTGTGGACACTGGTTGTCCTGTGAGCTCAGAGTGACTAGAATAAATTTCTTTTCCAGATTGTGGTGCTGGTCTTTAAACTGGAAAAGCTAAACAACTGACATTTAGGCCTTAACCTCCAGACATTCCCTCCTCCAGCAACTTCCTGGGAAAGGTCTCACTGCAGCCAAGGGAATGTCCCAGCTCTGGGGCAGCCCAGTTCAGAGGGTTGGTAACGCAGGGGGAGGTGGGAGTGGAGGAGCCTCTGCTTTTACCAAAAGTGTCTCTGTGGCTTCGAGAGATCACTCCAGTCAGTACTTCTTGGTACTGTACAGACAGAGTCTTTCTCACACCCGTGCCAGTGGAAGGCACAAACACACACTCACCCCAGAGCCTGGATAGCTCTTGCGTAGCCAGAGACAAAGAACCAGAGGGCCCAGACGCTCATGGAGATTCAAAGGTAGTTTATTCTTCAAGGGTTCCAGGACAAAAGAGAGCAAACTGCTTCAAGTTCCCATGGATATAGGGATCCAGAGCCAATGGTCTGGGGGCTCAGGGGCAGAGAAAAGGCAGGGGGATACAATGACCACCAAAGAGAAGGGAGGGGTGGTGTGAGGGACCAGGTCAGGAGCAACCAACATAGGGGAATTAACATAGCCCAGGGAGAGACCATCCAATGCTCAGGGGGAATTTCAAACCTCGAAGCTGACCCACCAGCGTGCCTCTGCTGTCTTGGGACCTCTCAGCTCCTCAGTAGCACCCGAAGTGGTTTCAACCACCACAACAGGTTGGGAGCCCTCCAAGTGGCAGAGGAGCCCATCTTGCCCATGGCCCTGCCATACTGCTGGAATTGGTGACCTTACAGGTCCTCTACAACCTTAACAATGCCATCATTCTACCACAAACTGTCCCTCCTGTTCCCCTCATCTGTCCCTCAGCAGCAATGTGAGTACTTTCCTCAGCACCTCTGGCTGGAGTAACTTGTCTTGCTGGTGGAAACCTTTCCCTAACTCCTTGCCCCAACTCCTGCCCTTTGAGCACACACAGAGTACATACTCTATTCAAAGTCCAAAACTATTCCAAAGCCACACATCAGCAGCAAGAACACTGTTGGTGTGAACTTGTAAGCACACCCTTGCCACAGCAGAAACTCAGCAGCTCCCAGGGCTCTCCCACCCCTTGTCAGGGGTTTCCATAGTGTCAGACAACAATTTGCCACCAATACCGGTCACATAAACCAGGACACACACACTATACACTTTTAACCCAGGATTCCTGGGATAACCCCACAACCCCTGGACCATGGCCCCACAGGTGTGGGCATGACAAAATACCCAGGCTGCAGAGCTCCATCCCCACCTGGAGGACTGAGAATCAGGACTGGAGATCACAGATTTTAAAATCCTAGTACAAAACCCCCTGAAAGCCCAACCTGCTGTGAAGTATCTCAGATCAGTAGTGCTACATGAGGAAAAGGGGCTCAGCCACAGATATGACCTGCCCAAGAACCACTGCCACAGCAGGAGAAACGCACTTTGGATAACCCTGCTCCCTGGGAGCAGAAAAGATGTCATGAAGGGGAAGCCCACAGCTGAGACAACTCTGGTGGCCTCAGCCCCTAGAGCCAGAGCCCAGGCAGGTACCACTGCCCCAGAGATCCCTTCAGGGAGACTCCTGCAAACCCTGGAGTGACCCATATTACCACAGGATAATTCAGGAGCCTCAGGTCTGTAATTCAACCTTCTGCTCCCAGCAGGTTGGGATCACACCAGGGCTTTACTCATCCTGGTCTATATCCAGCCTGGTCTTTATCCAACCTACCAGGATGCAAACCTGCAAATTAGCATAACAATTAGCAAACCAAACTAACACTTTTCCTTGCATGTTAGGAGAAGGTTTTAACCCCAGGGGGTGGTCAGGCATTGAACAAGCTCTCTAGGACTGCCAGAGCTCCAGGAGCATTTGGACAATGCCACAGAGTAGGATTGCTGGGGTGTCTGTGCAAGGCCAGGAGTTGGACCAGGATCCTTAAATTCAGGATATTCTATGCTTTGTTCTGCTGATTGCCCCAGACATTGAACAAAATTTATTTATTTATATATTTTTTTAAATTTAGCTGTTGTCTTAAAAAACTTATGGCTTATACATGTCTCCGTGACATCTGATAAAGCTCTGCCCACCCAGACAAACCAGAATCGGGCTGCAGCATTAAACCCCCCCACCAGCCAGCTTTCAAAAGAGCAACAGTGGAGTTGCAGCTGTCTTGGCCTTAACAGTGGAGGCCCTGAGTTCTCCATTTTTCCTGGTATTGGGTGTAACTCCATGTCTTGCAGAGGGTGCAGGTGAGCCCCACTCCTCAGCCAGCTGCCCATCCATTCCACAAGGACTCCTCACACCCACTCCTCACTTCTGCCTTCTGCTGAGGGACAGCCAAGGATTCCTGACTGAAAAAGTCAGGAAGGAGGAAAGCTACCCCAAGAAACCCTGGCCACACACACACAGCTGTGGTCCCTCCAGAGAACATCACAATGTGCTGGCTGGAAGGCAGAATTTTTCAAGACAACTCTCATCTGGGAGTGCTCTGCTCCCTCCTGCTTTGCTCCTGGAATCCTGTGCTCCGTGTAAGGGTCGGGCTGTGCTCATGGAGTCTGTCTGCATCCAGAGCCCACCAGCCTATTCCAACCAGTTCTGACAGCAGGATCAGTGTCTCTGAATAATGGTCTCTGTCAGAGACAAACCTACTGGTTCAGGAAACAAAGCATCAACACAGAGAAGGAGTCCCTGCACGGCCCCTCAGCCAGCAGGGAAGGGGATCAGCACAGAGCACAGTCTGAGCACCCTGAGAACCTGGAAGAGCCATGGAGAGCAGCCTGTGCACACACAGTCACATGGGCCAAGGACACTGGCCACAAAACACACACTTTAAGGCAACCAGGATCGCTGGCTCTGCTGCTCACAGAGGTTTGCTCATCACACAGGGATTTCTGGGTGTTGGCACAGCCGCGTTCCAGACCAGCGACTCCCGGGCTTGCAGAGCATCTTCAGGGGTGCTGAACACATGAGCCTCCAGCTCACACACACACCCTCACACTCACCCTCTCAGCAAAGAACGGCACAGCCAGGGAATGATCCCCTCCTTGGGAAGAGGAGGAACATGCTGCATGCAACAGGCCACAGAGGAGCATGGAGAAAAGCAGCTCACAGCTTGGAGCCACTGCACAGCCCTGACAGCACTTTATAAAGCATGATCTGCTCAAAAGAGATACTTCTGTTCATCACAAAATTGGCTTAAAGTAGTCTAATTCAAACAATATTAATGGGTATTCTCTTTGTAGCTTCTTGGAATTTTAAATATTCCTAAAACCTGCACTGGTAAATGCTGGGAGCCGCCCAGCTGGGAGGAAAGGTCCTGCTGGACACCAGGATGCCCACAAGCCAGCAATGAGCTCCTGCAGCAATGCAGAACAGCGTCCTGGGCTGCACTGGGAGCTATGTCACAGCTGGCAGAGGGAGGGGATCCTTCACCTCTGCTCCACACCAGTGAGGCCAGCCCTGGAGTGCTGGGCCCAGAGCTCGGCTGCCCAGTACAGGAGACAGGGACAGACTGGACAGAGTCCAGCACAGGGTCACAAAGGTGATGGAGGGACTGGAGCATCTCTGCCATGAGGAGAGACTGAGGGAGCTGGGACTGCCCAGCCTGGAGCAGAGCAGGCTCAGGGCATCTCATCCCTGGGGATAAATACCTGGGGGGAGGCTGCAGAGGGGACAGGGCCAGGGACAGCCCCAGGGGCCACGGGCACAAACTGACACACAGGAGGGGCCCTCCGAGCTCAGGAGACACTTCTGCACTGGGAGGGTGGCCGAGCACTGGTGCAGGTGCCCAGGGAGGTGGTGGAGTCTCCATCCCTGGAGAGACTCAAAAGCCACCTGGACACACCCTGGGCAGCTGGCTCTGGGTGGCCCTGATGGAGCAGGGGGGTGGGCTAGGTGACCTCCAGAGGTGCCTCCAGCCTCACTCAGCCTGAGATTCTGTAAATTATTTTTTTTCAGGAATTTCCTCACCCATAACAGAGAACTTGCCCATCCTTGCCATCAGCTGAGATATGGGTTTTTAATTACCTGCAGTGGCAAAATTGAGCCTTTAAGAAAGAGCACCAGCTGCGATCATGCTAAAACTGCAAGTGGCACACCAGAGCACTACAGAGACCTGCTGGGCTGTGAGCTGCTCTCTTGGATCTTCCCCTGTCTTCTGGCATTGCCTAGGGCAGGTGTTTAGGAGACTAATGGCACTGCAGAAAATATTTGCTTTGTATATACACAGGAGCACTCAGGAATACCCTTGGCACAGACAGGTTGCCTAGTGGAGAAATACAATCACATGCTTCTTCCCTTCCAAATCTGACTGATGCTCCAAAGCCAAGAGCAAATGCCTCCTCTGGAACAAACCAGGGGCCACAAAGTTCTGCTCCTGGGTTCTTGTGCAGCATGGTGAGGTTTGGAGTGGGCCACGGTATTAATCAACATCTCAAAACCAGATGAAATGTCCTTCTGTGCAGTAAGAGGCTGTTCATGTTGCACATTTCAAAAGAACAAACAGATTCTGTGAAAATGGAGATCAGAGGTAGAAGGGCAATAAAGCAGCAAGCCGCCTTCAGCTTTAGGTTCAGACATAGCTGACAAAGCAGAGATACTCAGGCTGGGTGTCACCTGCTGTCCCCATGAGTTTCACTGTCACCAGACCAGCTTTAAGGCCTGTGGATCTGCTCAAACCCACAGGTGGGGAGGATGAGCAGTTGCCAGTGATCCCATGTGCCACCCCAAAGGGTTCAAGGTGACACCATCCAAGCTGAACGCCGAGGCCAGCAGGCAGCCTGAAGCCTGGGCACCTCTGAGGGGCACTCACCTCCCACTGCCTCGTGAGAGCACCAGCCCTGCTGCACCATCTAGACCTGGGCAGTTCAGGTATTTTTCCACACTTAGAAGCAGACGGAACAATCTAAACAGGATGGATACCTGATCTCAAAATATTTCTAACTATCCAGTGTTTTATTTTCTTTTAGAACTAGTAAAGAAATAAATCCAGGAACTGTCCTGGACCATGTGGAGCACCCTGCCCACATCCTGGGGTGTTTGTGCACTGCTAGGCTGGACCAAAACCCTCCAAGCTGCAGGGCCGTGTCCAGGGCTGCAGTGGGGTCACTGCAGGCTACGGGACAGCACCTGCTCACCCGGTGTTTGAGAAACACCTGAAGAAACACGGCCAAGAGTCCACCGCGCAAGGTGCTCCCAATCTCCGCGCGTCCCGGAGAGGCTCCCTCGGGGCAGCCAGGGCAGCGGAGTCTCTGCGGACAGGGCTGGGCAGCGCCTCGCAGCTCGCAGCGCCGGCGGGACGCGAGCCTGGCCGGGGCCATCGGCGCGGCGACGTTTCGGGGGAGACGCGGGTGCGGCGGCCCTGGGCAAAGCCAGCGAGCCGCTCCCGGTGTCCCGGTCCCGCCGCCCCGGGGCAGCCCCGGCCCCTCTGCGTGGCTCCATCGTGACTCCATCGCGGCTGCGGCCCCGCCGCGGGCACGCGGGATGTGGGCGCTTTTCCCCCCGCAGCGCCGGGCCCGGTCCCGCTCGCCCGGCCGGGGCCTCGCCCGTGCGGGCACCGGCATGCGGCGATGCCGGGCGGGGACGCGGCGAGCCTGGGCCGACGCTGCCCGGCCGCGCTCCTTACCTGCACCCGGCCGGGCGCTGCTCCGAGCCCCGGCGGCGCTGCCCGGCCCGGCCCGGCCCGGCCCGGGGTGCGGGGGGCGCGGAGCGGGAGGGGCGCGGGGCCGGTCCGAGTGTGCGCGGGGAAGCACGGGGAGGGGACGGCTCAGCCGCGCCGTCGCCGTGGAAACGAGCGGAGCCGCATCCGCAGGGCCGCGCTCAGCCCCGCCGCAGATTTTCGGGGGGATGCGGAGACAGGGGGGCGTCGTCATGGCAACGCCGGGAGTCCCCCGGACCGACTGGGCATCCCCGGGCCGCGGGGCCAGGGTTAGACGGGGCGGGGGAGCACAGAGCCACAGGATGCTGCTTCGCTATGGCACGGGTGTTGTGGGTGGGTTCTGCTCTGGAGCCAGGCTCAGAGAGCTGGGGGTGTTCACCTGGAGACCTTGGAGCCCCTTCCAGTGCCTAAAGGGGCTCCAGGAGAGCTGGAGAGGAACTTGGGACAAGAGATGGAGAAACAGGACACATGGTGTGGTTTCCCACTGGCAGAGGGCAGGGTTAGATGGGATATTGGGAGCACTTCTCTGTGAGGGAGGGGAGGCCTTGGCACAGGTTGCCCAGGGAAGGTGTGGCTGCCCCAGCCCTGGCAGTGTCCAAGGCCAGGTTGAACAGGGCTTGGAGCAACCTGGGACAGTGGAAGATGTCCCTGTTCATGGCAGGGGGTGGAATGAGATGAGCTTTTAAGGTCCCTCCCAATCCAGACCATTTTAAGATTATGTGATTAACCAAAAGCTCCTCTGAGAGGAATCAGACACCTTCAATAGGAACATGTCCTCCACAGGCCTTGTCTGGCATCAGTACCAGGGTAGCCTCCCCTCCCCAGCACTCCAACCACACGCCCAAAGAGGGACCAGAGGATGTTACTGTGACATCTCCAAATCCCTGGGAAGTGACAGGATCTCTCTGACTGGTGCTGTAGTGGAAATGCAGGACGCACACACTGCAGTAGTGCTTCCAAAAGGCTCTGATCAAACCCAGGGGCTGCTCACCCTTCAGTATCCTGTGGCTACACAAGGTCTGTCCCAGGCACCTGCAGAAAGTGTGAGTGGAAGGAAGCAAGGCTAGAAACACAAGGGCCAATGTACAAAAAGCTTCTGAGAAGAGCCCTTGATGTGTTTTAGATGGGCTGGGGAGAGGTGACTGCTGGCTGCCAGCTCTGACTGCTCTGAACCTGGGGCACAGTGTTCCTGCTCACTTTGGAGATTGTAGGAACAACCTTGCAGTTTTAGTGTATCTGCAAGATCCTTGCCATCTTGAGTTTTGTACTCCAAAATTTTTAACACATTAAAATGTTAGGTCACAGACTCTGATGAAGCAATAGATCCTGCAAATCAGGAGGGAAGTAACAATGTATTTCCTTAGCTGCTACTGCCTTCTTCCCCATTTTCAAATAAAACTCCAGTAGCACAGTGTAAAAAAAGATTTTCCCATATCAATCCTTTTATGCTGCAGAGGGAAGGTCAAACAGTTTTGAATCAGGAGCAGAGTGAAACCCAGTCACTGGAAAAGCAACTCAGCATTCCCCTTCTCCCATCAGTTCCCTGTTCCTGGCTGAACTTGCTGTATAAATGCAATCAAGAATTCAGAATGATGAATTCCTGGGAAACAATTACATTAGGTGAAAAAGAGGAAACAGCCCTGGCTTCCCAGCAAGCCCTCTGGATGACGTAACATCAGACCATTTCTCTCTCTGTGCCTCAGCTTCCATTTCTGTGACCTCTTGGAAAAGATCTGAACTTACACCTCAGGAAATGGAGAGCTGTCCTGGGGAAGGGGCTCAGGGGCTTTGGGCTGAGGGCAAGTGGAACAGAAGCCAGCAGTGCCCTGGCAGCCTCAAGGGCCAACCCTGCTTCAGGGGACATCAGGGGGGTGACTGTCCTGCTCTGCTCTGCACTGGGGCAGCCTCAGCTCCAGTCCTGGGGATGGTTTGGGCCCCTCAGCACACAAAGGACATCTGAGGGCTGGAGTGTGTCCAGAGGAGGGGACCAGGATGGCAAAAGATCTCGAGGGCAGGACTTGGGAGGAGTAGCTGAGGCCACTTGGTCTGTTCAGCTGGGAGGAGAGAAGGCTGAGGGGTGACCCCATCACTGTCTGCACCTTCCTCCCAGGGGGCAGGTGCTGATCTCCCCCTTCTGGGACCAGCAATGGGACCCAAGCTGCCTCAGGGGAAGGGACATTAGGAGAAGGTTCCTCACTCAGAGGCTGCTCAGTGCCTGGAACAGGTTCCTCAGGGAAGCGGTCACAGCACCAAGTTCAGGGAGTGTCTGGACAACACTCAGTCCCTATGGTTTAATTTTAGGTGGTCCTGCCAGGAGCAGGGTTTTGGACTCAATGATCCTTATGGATCCCTTCCAGCTTGAGCTATTCTGGGATTCTGTGAACTTTCGTTTACTTAAACCTAACTTCTTGTAATGCTTTTATGATTTAATTTATTCCGACATGGATTATTCAACTCAGCTGTGCCATTAGTCCCGTGAGACCCAATATATGCAGGGCTGTGCTGCTCTGGGACTTGCTGGGCTGGGATTCAATCCCACAACATCCTAGTATTCACAGGATGGCACCACCCATATGTGTTAGTGCCTGTCACTCCTGTCCTCACCCAGAGTCATGTCCCAAAAGCCTGACAGAGACCTCATAAACCACAAAGCAACAGGAAGCTGCTGCCATCTGCAGCTTTATTCCCACTGGGAAGGTCACTTCACTGCAATGCTGTGTATCAGTTCCACGCTTTCTAGGGGGATGTTGTGTGTGGAGAACTATAGAACAATTCTGGTCTGGGCTGCCACATCTACACAAGTGACACCTGAATGATGGCAAGTGGTGGATTACACTTTTAGTGTCACAGAGCAACTGGTTTGAATTGTGAGCAAACAGATCCAGACAAGGTAATTGAAGAGGCTCTTTCAGAAATACTTTTCTTGTTTCTTCCCTTACTGTCAGCACTTACTCCATGCTTGTACCAGAGTTGAGCAGAACAGGAGCTCTGTGGCACCCCCCAGGTGAATTGTACAGCATCTCTGTCACCACTGTAATCACAAGAGACTGTGCTATGTTATTTCCCTCTTGTGCTGATGCTGAGCAGAACAAGGAGCACAAGAGCTGCGCAGGGGAAAGCATTTTGCACTTTACCCCATTCTGTTCCCAGCAGCTCACCTCGGTGCAGTTGTGGACTGTAGTCACACCAAGTCCATAAGCTGTGATCCAGTTACCACCTGCACCACCAGCACCAACTCCTTATTCCCATTTACAAGATAAATCCTGTTCCAGTTTCTGTGAACAAGAGGATGTTGCCCTCGAGTCAGAGCATCACCCAGAATCATGCCCAAAACTTGAGTCCTTGTACAAGCTGGTGTGAACTACACTCTAAGTCATGCATTAGCTGCAGACATCTTCCTATGGTCAGCACTTTTTCAGTGGTGTGGCTCATACCAAGTGCTCTGCCATTCCTTCTCCCATAGGAACACACCTATGTGCTTCTAGCCCAGCCTGGTAATGACAGATGTTGCTACAAGTGTGGAAGTTTGAGCCACTTCAGAGCAGTTCGTTTATTGCAAATTTTTACTGGATTATGAAACAGCTGAAACTTCTGACACCTACACACACATTTAGCAAACTAATAATGTGTGAGAGAGCTGTGAGAGTTGAGCCCATATTCTGCTATTTCATCCTTTTCAGCTAACCACAAAAAAAGGTGAGAAAAGGGCTGATCACAGTGTAAGAGACACTATGATCCTAACGACACATAGATGAAATTCCTGAACTGCTGCCACTACACAGAGCAATATTTGTGTTAGTTGTGCTTCTCACCTTTTAAAGTAACATGTTCCTGTTTGTTTTAAATAGCCCTGACAAAGCCAGGACATGGCAAAGGGCTGCTGAGGGTGTTGCAGCAACTTTACCACCAACCACATCCAAATGATGTGTCTTTCAAACAATCCCAGGGTTTACATTACCTCTTAAGGACATTCCCAGCACCTCAGCTACTTGTTGGGATTTCCAGGCTCTTCAGTCAAGTTCCAGCTTTCACAGCTTTTGCTCTTTGATGTATGAAATTGCTCTGTGGATGTTACAGTGCCAACCTAAATTAGACTTCAGTAGGAATTGGAAATAGTTCAAGTCATGCCATATGTGAAGAAGAAATCCAAGAATTATTTTAAATGCCCCTCCCCACTGCTCATCTAAAGGTGGTTACAATCAGGTTTGGGACAGTCATGTCCCAGTTGTAAACAGAGTCTGAAACCACGGAATTTAGAGGTAGAAACGTTACAGTAGGAAAAAGGCATGTCACTTACTGGGGGCCCCTCAGCTCTGCTCCAAGCAGTGATAATTGCCAAGGTGAGAGACTTTAGTGTACATCAGACATAGAAGTTGTACCCTTCCTTAGAGCAGCACAACTCTGCCTGATGTAGAATCAAACAAAAATCAAATAGAGGTTGTGGCTGCCCCATCCCTGGAAGTGCCCGAGGCCAAACCTGGACAAGCCTGGAGAAGGCTTGGAGCAACCTCTCCTGCTGGTCTGGTGGCAGGTGTCCCTGCCCACGGCAGGGGGTGGCACTGGATGGCCTGAGGTCCCTCCAACCCAGACCAGTCTAGGATTCTGTGATTTAAGGACAAAACTTGCATTTATATCAAAAACCAAAACACATGGAGAGATGTCTTTTTCAAATATAGGAAAAGGCCAGGACCAGACTGCAAATACAGTCCTGTGGGGATGGATGAGGCTTACAGCAGGCCTGAAAGCCTCTTGGACATGGACTTAGAAGCAATCAGAGTTTACCTGTGAGAAAGCACCGTGAGACAGTGATGGTATGAACACCTGGAGCCACAGTGAAGGACAGCCAAGAAGATAATCAAGGGGGATGTTCTGCACCGGACCAAGAGATGGCCTTGCTGAGGAGCATCAGGAATGTGGCACAGGAATGTGGACTTATAGTGTATAGTTAATTGCTTGTGTAGCTTGTTAGGATGTGCTGGGAAAGAGTCTCGTTATGTAGACAGCCTTGGTGTTGTTTGTCATGTAGCCAATAATAGCGTATCACAGTAGCTGGGAAAAAGGGTATAAAGATGCTAGCACCGACTAGTAAAGTAGTTCTTCTTTGTCCTTGGACGACTCACATGTCATGTGTCCCTCTCTACTGCAACACAGTCCCATAATTTTAAGTTTCACTTTTAATGGTAGTGTTGAGTTCTCCTCCACAATTTGCTACAGGACACTTAGATTTGGTCAATCCTGCACCCCACATTTTATGAGAAGGCAGGTTTCTCTCTTGTCTTTTTAAAGACAAATTTATATTGATTATACCAAAATCAAACAAAAAAAGCCCAAAAAACCCAACAAAAACCTCACAATAAAAGCCACCACCAACAAAGTCAGGTAGCCCAATTCTGAAGCATATCCCCAAAAAGTTGTTTCCAGGGTCATCAGGTTAAAAAACCGAGTTATGACAATACCAGGTGGTTTTGCCATCACACTATTGCTGCCACTGCAGGCAAAGCAAAGCATATGCAGCCAGCATGTAGGTCCTGTAGCCTTTTGCTCTTGTATGGAGATTTATCCCAACCCCTTTCATCACAACCAGAAGAGATCTCAGGAATAATCAAACTTGTGCTCACCAACACACACCAACTTCAATGTTCCATTCTCACAAAAAGTGCTGCTGAGAGAGCTGGAACACTGAGGGTGTTTGGAATTTGCTTGTTCCTTACAGCATTATCACAAGCTGTGCACTTCACTGACTGGCTCAGGATCTGGCACCACCAAAATCCTCCTGGCTTTCCACAGGAAACCCATCCAGAAGGATGAGTCATGCCAAGGAATCCCTGCTTCATCTGCAGAAAAGGGCAGCAGCCAAAGGAGACAGGCAATGTGACTCCAGTAACACAGAAAGAAATCTTGATGTTTAAAGGAGTTTCGGGTAAATTGGTTAAATGCTATCTGGCCCCTCCTTGTAATTCATGAATAAAGAAGACTCGAAACAGAAGCCTGCCACAGCAATCTTGTTTCAGAAAGCTGTGTAGCTGGTTAAGAGCCATCATTCTGCATTGCTGACCAAGGCTGGGGTGCCTACAGCCTCAGAGTGGCCAAGACATCCTCCGGCTAGCACTGGAGTCAGTTTCAGAAAGAAGGGATTTTATCTACAAAAAAGTAATGGTCAACATCTTATTATTGCACAGACGTGTACAGGAAATATACATATGTACCTTTTAACCTGCTGAGCTCCAAACTCAATCCTTTTGAGGAGTGTGATGTATATTATACCAGCTCTCTGTGAAGTTCTATTTTACAAAGAGGAACAGTTCTCTCTTAAGTCTGACCTACTCCATGATCAGAAGTATAACCAAGGCAGCTTAACTCAAGTTTAGTATGTCCTCAAGTCTATCTCAGGCTGTAAATCTGAATTTAACTGTTCTTGCCCAGTCTGAATTCTGCAGGAAGCCCCCAGTACTTCCCTCCCACCTGAAATCCTGCAATGAACACTGCAACACCATTTTCCTACTCATTATACTAAAATACACCACTCTCACCAAACAGCTCCAATTTAACCCAAAAACTCCTTATCACAAATTACCACCAGGGTCAAGTGCAGATAACACTGCAGCACACAGGCTGATAACCTGATCTTATGGCAACACCAGGCATGGAACCACTCCAGGCTCAGGCTCCAGGAACATGAGCTCAGAACTGACCACTCTCCCTAGGATGCCCTCTGCCATCAGCATGAATACTCACCTGCAGCAGGCTAACTGCAGCTTTTCAGAGATCATCAGGAAATGGTGAGAAACTGAATTTCAGGAGAATTATTTATAGCATAAAGAAATTCCAGGAAAGACAAGTTGGCATGAAGTCACATTTCACATATGCCCCATGCTGACCCAACTCCTCTGGGCAGGTATATAACCAGAGGTGCGACTGTCACACCTGCAGAAAGGACAAGGTGACAAACTGGGACACAAAGAGCTTGTGCTGGTCTCAAGCACACCACCAAGAGCCTATCAAGACAGCCACCAAGGTAGGTCTAAGTCTCTCACTAAACCAAAGAAGTTTCTCTGTAAAAGCAGGGTAAGTTGTGATTTCCCCAGCACAAGGCAGAGCAAGAATCCCATTTCACTGCAATGAACACAAGAGTTTGAGTCACCAATTTAATTTTATACAAGTCAAACTACATGTTGTATAAAGAGTACAAGGCAGTTCTAATGTTTGCTACTGCATGTTACAAAAATCAATTTAACTATAAAGGGGAATTTTTGGGATGAGTCCTATTCCACAATTTAAGTGAACTGGCAACTGTATTTTAGCAAAGCCTTTGTTAAAACTAGAACTCTAGCTCCAAGAGATTACATTTCCAATAAAGTTTGGACCTACACACAAGAGGATTATAGTTCTTGTAGTCTGAAGCAAAACATTAACATAAGTGAGTCAAAGGGGAGGGAAGACAGATTTTACCTGGGTTTCATATCCAATGGAGATTCAGAGGCTGACAAACCATACAGCATACTAGTGACTTGGACCACAGCCAAGAGATACCTTCATGTCTGACAACAGTGACACTTGAGATTCAAGCAAGAAATGTCAGAAAGCTTTTATTCTTTCAAGTCCGGAACGAAGGGGTTTTCAGCAATACTGTATGTAGGATCCAGGTTCCAGCGTACCTTTGTTACCTTTAATACAGTGTCAGTATGGAGGGAATGTTCTTTTGGCAAGTTAAGGTACAATGTAAGTCCTCCAACTGGAGTTTATTGCTGGTCTATAATCTTCCTAGCACTGTTACTGGTTTAAACAGTTTGCCACCTGCTTCCAAAATTAAGATAAACTGTGTGACCTGCCCAGCAAGGCAATCCTGCCCTTGGCAGCAAGCTGAAACCTATGAAGCTAATGACACCCATAGCTCTAATGCCATGAAAAAAATAGGAAAAAAAGGATACTTTCAAAAAGCCCATATTTAAGCCTGTTTATATTCAGTTTATTTTTAATATAAAAACCACTTTGCATTTAAGAGTAGTTAAGTTACTCCTGCAGAAATGCTATAAAATCAAACTTTCAGCTCAATTTCTACAAAAGGGGGACTTTTCCTGCTTTGTACCACCACTCCACCTGGTACTGTCAAATTTGGGATACAAATTAAACCTTTATGCCTTTGTTCTTAGGCCATTCACTCCTGCAAGAGAAAGAACCAACTTCTGAAATACTAACATAACACTAATGGCCTGACAGGTAGGAAAATGTTCCGTAATAGTGTGCAAGGTGAGAGGAGAGTTCTAGTCCTAATCTCTTGAACTGGATCTTGATCGTGAGCGGGACTTTGAGCGAGACCTGGAGCGGGACCTGGATGCGGCTCTTTTGGGAGGTGACTCTGAGCGAGCCTTGGCAGATGGCTGCTGCTGTGGAGAGTTGGAGCGAGACCTGCTCCTGGACCTGGACTTAGACTTAGCATCCCCTTTACCATTTTCTTTGGGAGATCGAGACCTGGACCTGGATCTGGACCGGGACTTCTCAGACTTCTCCTTGGATCTGCTGTGCGAGCGTGAACCCCTGTCAGACTTGGGTTTCGATTTGCTCTTTGATCTGGACTTCCTGCTCTTGGACCTGGAACGGGAGCGGTCTTTGCTTCGTGACCTGGATTTAGATCTTTCAAAGAGAGAGAGAGTTTATTCTGCATGGCCTGAAGTGCACTTCCAGCAACTGTAAACATCTGTCAGTGAGGGAGTTCCTGCACTGGCAGTGTTAACTCTGCGGCACTTACCGGGAACGACTTTTGGAGATACTACGGGATCTGCTGCGGCTGCTCCGACTTCTCCGACTTCTGCTCCTAGACCGTCTCCTGGATCGTGACCTGCAGACATTTAAAATGTCATTCCCTTTCTCTTTGCTTGCTGTGCTCTCTATCATCAAGTATAGAATGGAAGGCAACTTGAAGATCACCTTGTTCCACCCACTGCCATGGGCAGGGACATGTTCCACTGTCCCAGGCTGCTCCAAGCCCTGTCAAGCCTGGCCTTGGACACTTCCAGGGATGGGGCAGACAACTTCTCTGGGAAATCCATCCTCACATCCTGAAAGCATCTAATACATTGTGCTATCTAGAAGCACAATCTAACAGAGAAAAGCTGCTACAGAACTTCTCAAGAGCAAGGGTGGTCCCACCAGGGTGTGTCCAATGTACTGTCAGTGAATCACATCTGAGGTTTCACATGTGCAAAACTGCACAAACCTGGCTTTGCTGTATTATGTAAAGATTTCCTTCTACACTCTGAGGCCTCCTATTCCTAAACCATCAGCTGAAGGTAACTGCTGCAGGTAGAGTACCCATCCCCATGCTGAGCATAACCATTTTTGCTACAGTGACCAGCGTGTCCCCCAAGTTACCTGGACCTGCTACCAGAGTAGGATCGCCTGTGGCTGGAGCGTGGCTTGTCCTCCACCAGCCTGATCTTCCTGCCGTTTATCTCTGTGCCATCCAGCTTGTCCAGGGCACGCTTCATGTCTGAGTACGATCGGAACTCAATCACTCCTTCATTTGTACGTTCTTTGTGGGCATCTGCATAGGTCACCTCCCCAGCCTGCCTCATGAAATCCTGCAGGGAGCACAGGGCAGTTACAGAACAGGGAGCTCTGCAAGCAGCACTCGATGTGCACAAACACTGTTCAGTTCTCCTACTGCATCAAAATCAACATTGCTGTTAAAGGAAGCTATTGCTTCCTGATATTTGTAACAGACTCCACATAGAACATCAATACCTACTTTCAAATCCTGCCAACTACAGCGACTGGAAAGGTTCTCAACAATCAGCCTGAACTCTGTACGAACGGGCGGTCCGTATTTATCTCGTCCCGATTGTCTCCGACTGCTATATCCGCCACCACCCCCACCTTGATTGTACAAAGAAACAAAGTTAGGTCGTCTCCTAGCATGAAGGAAGCTCAACGTTCTGAAAAAGTTAGTTTAACAGTCATATTTACTGGAGTAGGACTTTATTTCGCTAAGCCTCCAATAAACTTTGCAATTTTGCCATGATCTATATTAATGGCAAATCAAACAGACTAACATCCTACAAGTCTGTGCTCCTAAGATCTGTTAGAGAGTGACTGCTCCTTATTAGATTCACCTTGCTAAGTTTTATTTTACAGAACATTGTAAAATATAAAACTTAACTGATTACATGCATTTCTACATTTTACAAAAACGTTTACTAGTTACACTAAGTACTTACATCACAGTATGAGGTTTTTGGTGGTGGTTTGGCCACAAAACACGCAAGGTAACAGTCACCTAGTTCAGTTTAACCAGTTTTGTCTAACCCTTGGAATCCTCACCATCACCCTGCGTCTAATGGCAAAAGGCTGCTGTCGTCATGGCTTCCGGTAAGGTCAGCCAAAGGGTCATAGGGCAAGGGTCACACAATGTATGGAAAAGCCATGGCCAGGAAAGGCAGTCATCTTAGCCTCAGTGGACACAGCCTCAGCCCCACTGGTCACTTTTAAATTGAAACATCAAGGACTTGTTAAAAAGTTTGAATTGAACATGCAACAATTTTAAAACAACATACATTTGATTTTTTTAAAAAAGACAGAACCCCACCCCCGCCCCAACACCACACTTTCAGACACCACCGAAAAATCTACCTTAGTACTTTTAATTACAGTACTAGGCCGACAAGCTCTAGACAGCTCAGCTCAAGAAGCTACACGAGTGAGCTAAGCATAGAAATATTTACAATATCCCCCCTTCAGTACAACAGATTCCTGCTCCAAAACCTCCCCCCGACCCTCCCATATATCCAACTGAATCAATCACATGAAAGTTCACAGCTGAGCGATTCTCCCCCAGTTACACAACGACATTTATACACTAACATTACTGATGCAACATCGCTGTCGCATCTAAACGCTCCCAGAAATACTGGAGCCGTTAATTAGCAGAGCAAACCCTTTCTAGAAGGCCACGACTTGGCAGCCAGAACTGCTCCGGGATACCCGAGGGCGCCGCTGGTGCCGGGGAAAACGCTGCAGCGCCAGCGGTGCACCGGGTACCCCAGGCTAGCGATTCCCCCCAGCCCCGGGGTTCGGTACCAGACGAACCCTGCCCACCCCCGGCCCTGCCCGCCGCCGCCCCGAGCCCCGCGAGGAGGGACGGGCCCGGACTCACTGCGGCTGCTGTAGCTGTAGCCGTCCCTGTCGCGGCGGGGGCCGCGGGCGTGCTCCACGATAACCCGCTCCCCGCACAGGTCCTTCCCGTTCAGCTCGTACACGGCATCGTCGGCGTCGCGGGAGTCCTCGAACTCCACGAAGCCGTAGCTGAGCAGAGGAGAAAGGCCCGGTCAGGCAGCGGCGGGAGCACAATGTCACGGCCGCAGGCATGTCACGGCCCCCGGTCGCACTCACAGCCCCGGGACAACGCCGTGTTCCCCGCTCCGCTCTACCCCCCCCGGCCGCCATCTTGCGCCGGCGCCACGCGGCAGCCGCCGCGACATGGACGGGCCCGGCCAGGCCCGGCCCGCGGCCCTCGGGAGGGGCGGACAGACGAACGGCGCTCACCCGTTTTTGAGATCGACCTCGAGCAGGCGGCCGTAGCCGCTGAAGAAGCGCTGGATGTCCTTCTCCCGGACGTGGTAGCTCAGGCGCCCGATGTAGACGCGCGGCATGTCCGCGGCGGGGGGGAGGAGGGGAGGGAAGGAAAGGAGAGGAGGAGGAAGAGGAGGGGGAAGGAAGAGAGACAAAAAGAGAGAGAGACAGGGAGAAGGAGAAGGAGCGAGAGCGCTGGCGGCGCGAGGGGCGGAGGCGCAGCTGGCCCACTCTGCACAGCCGGGCCTGGCGCACCACAATGGCGCCCGGCGCCCGCCGCCGCTTTTATAGCGGGAGGCGGGGCCCGCGTTAACGTCACCGCGCCGCAGCGCGCGCTCGGGGGCGGTGGTTGAGCGCTGCGCGCGCGCGCACGCGAGGTCGCGGGCGGGGTCCGGCGGGCCCGTGGGAGCCGCGCGCGGTTCTACGCATGCGCCGCCTGTGCGCGGCCTCTCACGGGCCCCATGCTAGAGAGAGGTGGGGTCGGCCCCGCACAGCCCCCGGGCTCAGTCCCACAGAGCCCTCGGGGTCAGTCCCACAGAGCCCCCGGGATCGGCCCCGCACAGCCCCCGGGCTCAGTCCCACAGAGCCCTCGGGGTCAGTCCCACAGAGCCCCCGGGATCGGCCCCGCACAGCCCCCGGGGTCAGTCCCACAGAGCCCCCGGGATCGGCCCCGCACAGCCCCCGGGATCGGCCCCGCACAGCCCCCGGGGTCAGTCCCACAGAGCCCCCGGGGTCAGTCCCACAGAGCCCTCGGGGTCGGTCCCGCAGAGCTCTTTCACGGCCTTCTGACATTCCGGGCTGCCCCAAAGGCTCACTTCAGGCATGGCTGTGCAGGAGAATCCAAACACCAATCCGGAGTCACCAAGAATGTGTCCTGATCTCCCTTTAATGTTCTGAATTAGGAAAATTCTCCCAATCTGTTGATAAAAATCTTCTCAATATGTCGATACAGACTGTTACAGTCTGCTGGGCTTTACATTAGAAGTATTCTTAGTGTACACTGTGATTTGTATATTTGATACTAACTTCTGTGTATCTAATTATACTTGTATTACATTAAATATATTTTATATAAGAATTTCTAATGCAGATAAGCATACTACATAATCAAAATAGTAAAAAGGCCACACTTAGTCCTACTCCAGGATTTTTCCCAGCTGCTTTAAAATGCTGGAAAATCCCTGCCCATGACAGCCCAGGGCACCACTACTGCCTTCCCTTTTCAAGGTGTTGCCCTGAGTGAGTCTGTAACAAAGCAACTGCTGAGTTTGAGTTACAGAATTGGGAGAATCTCTCAAGTCTCAGTTTTTTCTCATTTAATAAAAGCTTGATTTATGCAGTGCAACAGGCAGTGAGTGGCCTGTTACAGTGGACAGGGCTTGGATGATTTCACAAATTCATGGAGCGCTTCCTGTGTGTTTTAAAAACACTCATGCAGTTCAGTCACTGATTTACAAATTGCTGTATTATTTTTTTCTACAATATACTGATATTTTGACTTGTAGGTAAATTTAGCCATTACACATCTCTGTGCCGAGAATTCAAAAAGCTCTTTTTAAGGCCTGAATAGCCCAACATAGACCGGAACAGTACGAGAGATGTTGTACCTTGCCCTGAGCCTACTGAAATAAAAGCTCTCCTGGAAGTGTTGGGATGTAGCTCACACTCAGGATTTTCCACATTTAGCTGTTCTGTTGGAGAACAAGCTCTGAAGCACCAGAGCTTTCTCAGAAACTGTTAAGTGGGAAAAATGTTTGTTACTAAAGTGCCACAGTGTCTCTGTGCCTTTCCTCTGGTGAGCAACACCATTGCACTGAGTGGGGCATACACAGAACTAAAGGTTGAATTCTACCAAAGATGTAAAATGTAAAAAAACCCATTATTTAAGTAATTTGTGTCTCCTTTGGGATAACTGCAGGTTGTAGTGCCTAGTCCAAAAGCTCCTCTCCCCACCATAGCTGGATTCTGTTATTTTCCTGTTCTCCCCAGGAAACAACTTCCTGGCACAAATTAAAAAACCCTCTTGATAGAGTCATTCACGTGGAATTGTCTGTGCTGGCACCTATGGAGCTGCCTGTAAGGCCCACTGGGAACAATAGACAGGGGCAGCTAAACCATCCCATGCCTGGTGAAGGCAGTTTGAAAGCCTGGACTAAAGTTCAAGGATAAGGAGGAAAACTCAGCCAGTTTTTAAAGGCTTCCCTGCAGGTGGATACTCTTCAGGACCACAACCCTGAGGAGCTGCCTTTCTCCAAGTATCTGCCCTTCAGTGCTGTTTTCACAGCCCATAAAAGCTGCTCTCTCATGGGTGATGATGCTCATTTGAACATCTCTGCCTCTCAGTATAAGGAATTTCTTTCCTGTTCCAACAGGGAAAAATAAATTCTTGATGGCAAAAGTGTTATCCATGCAACCTCTGAGCTCTGAGCCCTTGACTGGTGTTTACATCAGCTCCTTTTCTGGGGAGAACACCCCTGTGCTGTGCCCTGGAGGTGGATGAAATCCAGCCTGTTCAGCTCAGGGCCATACAGAATGATCACAGGCCCTGTGCTTCCTGGCTGGTTTTTGTGCACAGCTGAGCTTTGGCCCTGCTCACCCTGGGACAACAGGTGGTAGCAAACAAAGTACATGAAGGAATTGGTTCTTCTGTAATGAGGTAACCCAACAAACCCACTCCCAAAAGCAAAGTCAGGTTAGAAAAATCCCCAAACCATTCGGCAACAAAGCAAGACTGGAGTGAGACAGATCAGGAAAGGGACAAATGGCACTAGGAATGCATGTGCTGGGTCAGGAAGTGTCTAGATGGGGAAAGGAGACACAGTTCCCTGGTTACTGCTTGTGTGTGAGCAGATCCAGCAGGGTCTCAGCTCAGGCACCAGAGCAGATCCACAGCTGGGCCAGATCCTCCACAGCCAGAGCCCCTTTCTCCAAAGCATTGGTTCCTGGGCCCCGTGTGCTCTTTGGAATATACAGAGGATGTGACCACACATGATCGGGAGTCCTGTGTCCCATGGGATGCTGATATGCCTGCACTGGCTGTTTTTTCTCTCAGGCTTCAAGAGCCCTGATAATGGGATGGCTGTCTCTGGTGGAACATCTCAAGGCCCTTGGCAGGTGGCCGCAGAGCGAGATTTGCTGAGGCCACAAGGAAAGGGAGGGAGGATTCACATTAGCATCTCGTCCTTTTGTTTTGTTTTTCCATTTCTGTCCTTGAGAAGGAATGAAGAGTCTTTAAGGTGCCTCCTCACTTGGTGGCACATCTCCCTCCAGTGCCCCCTCAAGCCATTTGCAAATCTTTCCTTCTTATATCCCCCACCCTTTTTTAGTGTTGGCCCCCATAATTAGTGATTTTTTTTCACATTGTTTGTTCTTCCTCTAACCTTCTCCTGTGTTGGTCCTGGATTAGGATCAGCCTGGGGCCCAGAAGGGGAATGGCAAAACCTGCCCCTTTTCCAAGGCCATTTAGAGACCTCTCCAACCAGCCTTGGCTGTAATTAGGATGGCCTCACCCTTGTGCTGTCTTATTTCTTCTCTTTTGATCTATTGGAAATCCTGGAAGACAAGAACTGGCTGTAAAACAGTGGCACAGTGACCAGAGGTGAACCTCATCTGTCCCACAGTCCAAGCAGGCTGGTAGAGGTTGCTCAAAGCAGATGCAGATAAGATCCCGTTATCTTCTCCATCCTTCTGGATCAGTGCCTGACCTCCCTCTGTTGTGCCCTGTCATTTTTACACCCTTGATTGGCAGTCCTGTTCCTGACACACACAAGCACACAGCTGGCTCAGCCCTGAATCCACAGCTTTTCTCATACTCAGAGGGACATGTGCTCCTGGGACCCAGAATAAACCCCCAAACCTGTGAGTTTTATGGTTTGATCCACCAAATCAGCTGGAGCTGCACAACTGGAACCTGCAACTCTGTAGTTCAAACCTTTGTTTCTTTTCCATGAGCACTTAAGAGAAATGAAGACAGATGAGTATCATGGTGTTTCTGTGCCACAGTACAAGGAGGGAGTAGTGTCAGAAGAAATTACATCTTTTTCCCTCCTAAGGGCAAAAAGCTCTGATCTCTTGGTACAAAGGTTTGAATCTGTAATTAATCATAATCTGTGACATATGAAGCAGAGCTCTGGTAACCTTCTACAGGCCTTTTAGTGTCAGTCCAATACAAATATCAATGTAATCTGTCTGTCTTGTTGAGGGTTAATATTTGGCTTGTGATTATTTCCTGTATCCTGTTGTCAGAGGAGTCCTCAGTGTGAAATTCATGTTCTTTCTCCAGCCATGTCAGTAGCAGGTATGGCCATATATAAGTGGCTCATGAAAACAGTCTAAAGTATGCATATTATGAACTTATTATCCACCGGCTGTGTGTTGCAAGACTGGTGTCTCAGGATGCTGCTGTCAAATGTCCGACTGTTTCTGTTGCACTTCCCTCTCCCGTCACCCTGTTCTCGTCACTCTTCTCTGACTGCGAACCCAGTTTTGAACCTGGGGGCTGCTCCAGGGACAAAATGGGCAGATTTTCTCCCATTTTCCTGTAGCTCCTCTGTGGGGAGTCCATAGGCACTGACACTGGAGGGATTCATGTGCAAAACAGCCCAACTCAGTTCAGGTATTCCTGGAAGCTGGGTGCTTCACTGTTGGGGTCATTCCCAGCATCCCTGGGTGTCTCACTTTCATCTTCCTTGTGTTTGTGGGGAATGAAGGGAGAGCAGAAGACAGGAGGTGTCCTTGTACACCTGAAAGTGTGGCCCTGCCTACAAGGGTCTCTTCTTCTTGCACATGGCTTTTTCTCTCCAAAATTCAGAATCAGGGAGCATTGCAGGGGATAATGTCCTCTTCCATAGGACAGGGAGAAGAAAGCAAAGGGACAAAGAAGTCACGTCTCAGAGACAGGCCACGGCAAATCAGTGAGCTTCAAATGGCTGATTTCCTATGGACTTTTACTCCTCCAGCTGCAATTCGTAAGGATTGTAAGTGTTCTGCCCTGTTAAAACATGAAAGCTCCAAAAGCTATTGGCATCCAGTCATGGCACAAAATAAAACTGTCTCTCTGTCAGGTGGGCATGGGTGATGTTACCAGCTCCCAGGAGCTGATCAAGCAACTCATCCATCTGCTGCACCTTAGCACCTCCTTCAGGGTCATCCCAGTCACTGACTCTACACATATGTAGAGAACTGCTAAATTGACTGTGACTGTTTCTGTGCAGCACTGCTGGGATGGGACTTTTCCCCACTGTTTCCTTTGTAAAATATGAGGGAATGTCCTCGTATGCCTCCAGGGTCCCCTCTGGGCTTGGTCTTCGAAGTGCCCCGTGCAGGACAGCAGCCAAGCACAGGTGCACATGGGCTGTGCTGGCTCTCAGCTCCTGCTCTCTCTTCTGCCAATGGTTTTGTTCCCCCATGGTCCCTCCGTGTGAGCAGGGGCTCCCAGTATGGCTCAGAGTGGGTGTTGGTACAGCTAGAGCTCACACATGCTGAGAGAAATAGGTAATCTTGGGCTCTGAAAGTGCTTGTTCTGCCCAGTGTCACCAGCTGATGTTATGTGGACTTACTGTATCTCCAACATAGTCACAGACTCCAGCCAAAATTCTTTCTCTGCTCCAGGCAGAGGAAGCAGGAGGTCCTGCCTGTCCCTGAGAAGGTCACAGGAGGAATGCCATAAATTCTGTTCCCACAAAAAGCACTAATTGCATTCTGAACCCAAATTTCTCATTTTATTCAGTTTGGTGACTGTATGAAAGGGCTGCTGTCTTGGCTTCTCCTATGTGTACTTATATAAAATCAGTTGATCTCTCCACATGGAGTGTCTAGACCCAGCTGGCACACTGCTGGGTTAATGACATTGTGCTGCTTTGGGCTGGGGTGGAGCTATTTCTCTTCACAGTAGCTGGTGTGGGCTGTGCTTCGGATCTGTGCTGGAAACAGTCCTGATAAGTCAGGGGTGTTTTAGTTACTGAGCAGGGCTGGCGCAGCCAGGGCTGTTCTGCTTTTCACTCCTCCAGCAAGAGGCGTGCACAAGGACTTGGGGGGGACACAGTGGGGACAGCTGAGCACAGCTGACCCCAGGGACATCCCAGACCATAATGTAAAGCCAGAGAAGAAGGAGAAAGTGTGGGAGTGATGACAATTGTCTGCCCAAGTCCCTGTTACCATGACAGAGCCTGGCTGTCCTAGGCATGATTGAACACCTCCCTGTCCATGGGAAGTGGGGAATTAATCCCTTGTTTTGCTTTGCCTGTGTGTGCAGCAGCCCACAATAGTAATTTTTGGTGCATGCTGTGGGGCTCCAAGCGTTAAAGATAGTGACAGGTTTGATTGGAATGTGCTGGGTGGAATCTATAGATGTGAGTGCTGTTGAGCTGTTAATTGACAGCTCCTGTGCTTGCTGGGGGCTCGGTTCACTGTCAGATCACAGTCTTGTGGTTGTTAGTGACAGCTTTTTGTGTTCCCTGCTGGCTATGGTGCCGATCATCTTTCTGTGCTGTGCCTGGGAACACCTGTATGACAGCCAGGGAGATGTGGCACCACTGCTTTGGCTGTACTGTGCTGGCTGGGCAGGCTGGGACTCCAGGTGAGCTCCAGTCAAAGAGACTGGGACCTGGGATAAACCTGTGCAGGAACAGCTTCTCTCCTAGAGGGGCTGGGACCTGGGATGAGTCTGTGCAGGAGCAGGACATCAGAAGCATCTGATAACTCCACACCAGGGTAGATGCTTCTGGAAGTGTCTGGCTGCAGTTGTGTCCATCCTGCAAAAGCTGTACCTCCAGAGGGATTGTGGCCCAAGGATAAATCCACACTGGAGAAGGGACATCTCGGTGCATCTGATGCTGTGGGATAAGTCCATGCTGCAGCAGGTACACCTTGACCATCCCTGGCTGTGCATGAGGCCATGCTGGAACACCTGAAACTGTGTGGCCATGGATTAGCACACAGGGATGAAGGCAGGGGTAGGGCCATGTTGGGGTAGGGCCATGTTTGAGCAGGGCCAGTCCCAAAGGGAATGTGGCTGTGGATAATGCCATGCTGGAGCAGGTGTGTCTCTGAAGGTGGTGTGGCCCCTGGATGAGACCACATTGGAGCAGGTGCAACTCAGAGCTCTGTGGCTCTGGCTAAGTCTGTGCCACAGCAGGTATATCCCTGTGGAAACTGTGCCTCATGGATAAGGCTCCACTTGGAGCAGGGACACCCCTAAGGGACTGCAGTGTGTGTTTAAATCCAAGCTGGAGCAGAGGCAGGGAAGGAGGGAGGAGTTCACTGCAGTGTTAAATCTGATAATCGGGTCCAAAGGGGTGGCAACTGTTATGGAAATATCTTTAAATTCTTGTGACCCAGGATCTGAGTTGCAAGTTATGGGAATTACTACAGCAGAAAACACCTGAACGAGAGGAGGAGCTACACAAAAAGCAGCAATGACCTGGCCTGGGCTGTCTTTGGTGCCCAGGAACTCCCCACAGACAACCACTTCTTCAGCCCTGAGTGACCACCATGCCACGGAGCCCAAAGGCATGGACTGAATTAACTGAATGGTCACTTTGTGGACATTTGTGAACATTTTATGGACATTTTACACAGCAGTCCAAAGACTAGGGGGATGATATCTGTGTATTGTATCAAAAGATGAGAAGGGGCTGGTTGTTAATGAGGTTGTGTGGATGCTGTGGGACCTGAGCATGACATAAATGGTGTGGATTAAAGGCTGGAATGTGCTTGTTTTTACTGGGATGGAGTGAATTTTCTTCCCAGTAGCTGGTATGGGGCTGTGTTTTGGATTTGTGCTGAAAACAGTTCTGATAACACAGAAATATTTTAGTTGTTGTTGAGCAGGGCTGGCTCAGCCAGGTGCTGTTCTGCTCCTCGTCCCACCAGTGAAGTTGCCATGATAGAGGCCAGCTGTCCTGGGGATGGCGAAGCCCGCCCTGGGGACGTGGGGAATCAATTCCTTGGTTCGTTTTACTTGAGTGTGTGTATTTTATTTCCCCTATTAAAGTGTCCTTATCTCAAGCCATGAGGTTTTTTCTTTCTCACTTTTGATTCTCTCCACTGTCCCACCGGGGTGAGTGAGTGGCTGTGCAGGGCTGAGCTAGCTGGGACTAAACCACAACAGAAAAGTCATAGAACACGTGGGAAACCTCTGCCTGAGCTTGCACTAAAAACTGCTCTGTCTGAGCCCAAATCCCCAGCCTCCACTGCCTTACAAGAATATAAAATATGAGTGATATTTTTTATATGAACCATATGCAAGTCTTCTAGATATCCAATATCTGGAACAGCAAGGCAAGGATTCCCAGCTTATTTTTCTTTCAGGGATTCTCAGGTGAAAATCTCGGATCAATCCTGTCCCCTCAGGCAGACCTGGGCCAAGGGATGGACTTCAGTTTGTCTGGCCACAGTGCTGGTGGTGATCTCCTACACTGGAAATTTTAAATAAGTTGGTTTTTATTCCCTGGCATTTTCATTTTTAAACCATGTTGGGGTTTTATTCCCTTTCCTGCTGGCCTTCTTCCTGCCACATTCCTTAGCGATTGTGCTTGCTGCCCAGCAGAGGGGTGTAGAAACCAGCACAGACACCAAACCCACTCCCATTGCTCCCAGTTCCTCATCCCCGCTGTCCTCAGGTCCAGTTCCTCTCTCTGCATGTGCTGGAGGTGCATGGGACAGGAGGGAGGTGGGCAGGGAGGTGATGGAGAGGATGAGGAGGAGCCAGCCAAGCCACCCAGGAGCTGCTGGTACCATGACCCAAGGCCCAGCCCTGGTCTGGGCACATGCAGAGCTGTGCCTGGATCATCACTCTAGGCACAGGCAGTACAAGGACATGATGCCAGCCTGGCATCGCCCTCGCCAGGCATGATGGCTGCGACCCGGAGCTGAGAGAGCCCCTAGGAGTGCTCTGGGTTGTTTGGGGGGTTTCCAGCCTCACCTGGATTTATTTTCTCGGAGTGTGTAGCTGGTTGAGAAAGCTGCCACCTGGGTCTGCATCCAATGTGAATGAAGGTGTGTGGTGTCCCTGGGGAGCTCTGGCTGTCCTTTGACCCCAGGACAGGAGCAGGCCATACATGCTAGCTCTCACATCCTGTCCTCCACATCTTTGCAGGCTGCTCTGCCTGTGCCCGGATGTTTGTTTTCCTAACGAGGCACTTCGGGGCCTTTCAAACCAGTTCCAAATTCCCTTCTCTCCATCTGCTTCCCAGCCTCTGTCCATCTGCTCTGTCAGGCCTGGCTGACATTTGTCACCATGGGGTGGATTTTGGGCGGTGCAGCAACCCTTGGGATGCCCTGAGCAGCTCACTGCCCATCGCCGCTGTCTGCCAGACCTGTGGCCAGGATGACCATCAGTGCCTGGCCCCTGCAGGGTCTGCCTGCACCCAGCCCTTTCCCTGTCCCTGGGTGCTCCACTCTCCCAGCCCTCCCGTGCCAGTGTCGGGGGATCTTGGGACAGAGAGAGCCTGGTGTAGGGTGGGGATGGGACACCAAAACCTCAGTCTGGTCTGAGGATGGTGATGTGCTGAGTGCCTTTGCCTGCCTTCCTGGGGAACTTCTGTTCCCTTCTACAGCTATTTTCCTTCCGCTGCGGTTCAGCACTTTTGATTCTGAATGAAAGCCAGAAATTCCTTGGACTCTAGGAGCTGGATGAGTGGAGGGACTTTGTGACATTGCGGCAGAAGTGTTGAGTCATTAAACTGACATCCCAGAAAATGCTCTTTGCATTAAGAAGATAATTCACAGATTTCTTTATTTTTTTTTAAAAACCTCCTTAATTTCTGTGAATCCTTCCTGTGAGTCCTTCTCTGAGCTGCTCACAACACTTGGCCTTCTTGGCTCAAGCTGAAACTGATTTAGCATTAAAAATGCCATTCCCTACAGTATTAATAACACCTAAACCCTTATGGGTGGAAATCCAAAGAGCTGATCTCCTCTCTGGGAGGAGATCAAAGAGCTGACCTCCTCTCTGAAGCAGCCTGTCAGTGTTCCTTCCCAACCACAGGGAAGGGGTAGAGTTTGCAGCAGTGGGAGCTGGAATAAAAATCTTTCTGGTATGAAGTGGAGGGTTAAGGCTTGGCAGAAGAACTCATGACCTCCTGGTGCTCACCCATTAACCTAGCGCTGTCAGGTCGTGGATCTGGTGGGATGTGAAGGCTGCGCCCAGGCCATTGGCTCTGATGAGCTCTGCTGGCCTGGGGGTGGGAGGCACTCCTTGGAATGCCAGCAAGGATTTCAGCTGAAGCACCACGATGAAGCCAAGCAGGAGGGTGGAACTCTGCTGCCAGAGGCTCTGGAGAAGCCCCAGCTCTGGGAGATCTGGTGAGCAGAGCAGAGGTGTGGGGAGAAGCTATCAGGAGCTGTGACAATGATGCATGAGGTGATGTCCCTCTGGGACAGAGCTGGGGGACACATGGAGGGATCTGGCACACTGGAGTGTTGCTGGGCTCAGCAATGGCTTGTAGGCAATGACGCTTCACTGCCCAGGGAGGGAAAGAGTAACTCATTCACCCTGGACCTCAGAGCGTTCCTGTCCAGTCAGGAGAGCAGCTCAGAGCTCAACTGCTTATCCTGTGTATGTAATGAATGATATAAGACTTCCACACAAGGATAAACATTATCAAATAATTTATTCTTAGATCTTTATACATGAGCAGAGATAGAGGTTTATTCTTAGCAGTGCAAACTGCTTTCCATGAAGGTTGTGTCTTTGGGCTTTGAATTAAGATGTGTTGAGTTTATTTTTCTCTGCCACAGCTTTATGTGATCAGACTTCAGAATTGGCCTGGTAAATCCAGCAGAACATCTCTGGGCTGTGCCATAAGTAAGAAAGAGAGATTTAATAGCATACATAACTGAATGGAAGAAAGACTCCAGTGCAGCTAACTGCTGATACACCTGGGCTGTCTTTTCAACTGACCTTACAGGGCCTGGGGTGGAAGGCACTGAAAGGGGAACAGTTTTGCAGCTTTTAAATGACACAGAGTAGGAGATCAACCCGCTTTTGGATTTTTTTCAAGAAAGAAAAACCACTGTACTGTAAAGTTTGTTAATTTGCTTCTGCCTTGATATTACTGAGTTGATTTTTAGTTTCCTTCTATTTTGATGGCATTACAGATGCTCATATTAAGAAGAGGTTTGCACTCATGCCTTAATTTTACCCCTTTCCCATGACTTGCTGACAAGCCTGTTGATAAGAATGGTTTAGTTTTCACTTAGTACAAACACAGATGGAAGAATGTTTGGGTGTCTTAATAAGAAGATTGTCTGGATGTCATTTAATAAGCTAATTTTTTTTTCTGTTTACAGTAAAACCTGAAATACATCCATAGAGAAGTAAAACCCATGGCTGTAGCATTTGCCATGTGGTGTGAAGATGCAGGATCTGCTTGCATTCCTGGCACCTGGGTGGTGGCACAGCAGTGCAGAGGAATGCCCAGGGACAGCAGATCAGTGGGTTTTCACCGGCATAGGGTGTGGATCTGAGGTTTTCCGTGAGATGGCACAGAGGACTTTGAAAGACTCCTGCTGTCACTGTGGTGACCTCACCATCTGTTTTATATGTAGGCTTGTGGGTGATGCGCAGGAATTTCCCACTGCCTCCTTCAGCCCATGCTGCTCCAGTAGGGAGCTAAGCTGAGCTGGAGCAAGACATCCCCCAGCCCTGTCATCAGGGGCAGTGCCATGGTGATGACCACGAGAGCCCCAGGGAAGGCCTGATGACCAGGGGCAGGCACGACCTTATAAAGGAGCTGGTACCTGTGTCAGGGAATTGCCCCACCGGCCACTTCCAAAAGCTGCTCCAGTGGTTTGTTTTCTACCTTGGGAATGAAGCCTTGAGATTTAGGAGCAACTTGGCCAGCTGAGTGCAAGCCTTCAAGTTCTTACAGCAATTCCAACCTCCCAGCATGCACCTAAGCATGCCCTAGGCCAGATCTTAATGCCGGCCTGGCTTACAGTCCTGGCTTACAGTCCCTGCAGGAGACGTACAGAACACGTGGATGCAGACAGGGTATACAGGGATGTGGGGAGAAAAGCAGAGTGTGCAGGGTGAGAAGTGGTGGTGTTAAATATGAAGATACATCAAGCTGCTTGTGGGGGAGAAGAGCTGGGTTTGTTTAGGCAACCCTGGAGCAGGGTCTCTGCATTTCCTCCCTGCTCCAGCACAGGGAGAGCTCTGGGAAGGTGAGTCAGAGCCTGGCCTGGCCCCCTGTGCCTGTGCCATGTGTCTTCTCCAGGACAAGAGACCCCTGAGGTGAGCACAGAGGTGAAGTTTAGCCCAGAGGTGACACTTGACATGCAAAATGTCTCACTGAGCAATGTGCAGAAGCAATCAGCCCGTCTGCACGTGACCTTCCCTGCTCCTGGTGATCAGTCTGGAGACATCAGCACCTTCTAATAATGCTGCAGTGCTGGGGGGGATGGAAAATAGATTGTTTGGCCTGCCCCTGTCTGAGTGCAGTGACTCAGGGAAGCTCTTTGCTCAGGGATGAGCACCCAGCTGACACCTCACAAGCTGCCACCCCTGGGACCTGGCAGTGCCCAAGTGCGGTGTCAGGCTGCAAGTAGCTCCCCACCATCCCATGGGCTCTCCACAGGGTGGGAAGGAAGATCCCAGGGGTGCCAGCCCAGGGTCCTTCAGGTTCTGGGAGCAGTGGCTGCCTTTGCAGCCAAGTGGATGGACCAGGAGTGTGGGGTGCTAGGGCGCGAGGTGCTCCCAGGGAAGGTGGCAGGGAGCATAGTGCTGCTCCCACCCCTCAGAAATGTCAGTACCAATCACTGCTGGGATGAGGCCAAATGGAGAGAGCAGGAAGGATTCATTGTTGGGCCAATGTTTGAGCCACAGTATGTTTTCCTTGGGTAGAGACAAAGAGAAATAAAGCAACAGCTCGGTCTGTCCCATCCCATTCACACATTCGGTCCTTAGTGGTGTAGCCTGCAGAGCCAGGCTGATCACAGTCAGGAGATTTCCCTGGGTTTATTTCTGTGGATGGATCACTGGAGACATCAACTTCTTTTGGAGTGGTTTGGGATTGGGGGAGTTTTCCCAGTCTTCTTTTTGCCTGTTCATTTCCACACCAAAGAGCTTTTGTGGTTGCTGATGTGAGCCTGGCCCTGTGCCATCAGCTCTTACCAGAGAGTGCTCTCGTGCATCTCTCATCCAGCAGCCCTTGAGGAGCCAACCAGGCTCTCCTCTGGGACATCCTAACCTGAGCCTCTTCCTCCAGAAGGTAGGAGGAGATGCCCTGCTCAGGCTCCTCTTTGCCTCCCATCTCTGGATCCTTCTAGAACTTAGTTAAAATACAATTCTCACTCAGCTTGCAGTAGCCAGGGCAGGTAACCACCTCACCCCTCAGCCCTGCAGTGCTATGTGAGGAGCAGCAGCACCTGGGTGCCTCAGGGGTCTGGGCTGCATCCTGGCACAGGGGGCCAGCCCTGGCTGTGCCATCAGGCACCCTGTGAGAGCCTGAGCTGTTTAATCATCTCTCATTAATATCAAGCCATGGATAAGCTTTGGGATGTTACAAATGGACCTGTCAGAGCCAGCACTGTCCCTGCTGCCAGCGGTCACTGCTGACTGTGGTACCCCATAGAGATGCCTATGGGGCCCTGCTACAGAGTTTCTTTTTATCTCACAAATTATAAAGGTCAGAAAAGCCCTCTGAGGTCATCGAGTCCGACCACTCCCCCAGCACTGCCAAGGCCACCACTAGCCCATGTCCCCAAGTGCCACATCCACACAGCTTTTGATGTCACCAGGGATGGTGACTTCACCACTGCCCTGAGCAACTGTGGCAGTGCCTGACCACCCTTTCTGTGAGGAAATTTTCCCTAACATCCAATCTAAACCTTCCTCTGGCACAAGTTAAGGTCATTTTCTCTCATCCTGTCACTTGTTCCCTGGGAGCAGAGCCTGACCCCCTCCCCAGCTGCCCCCTCCTGTCACAGGGAGTTATGCAGAGCCAGAAGGTCCCCCTGAGCTTCCTCTTCTCCAGGTTGAGCCCCCTCAGCTCCCTCAGCTGCTCCTGATGCTCCAGCCCCTTCCCTAGCCCTGTTCCCTTCTCTGGACATGCTCCAGCCCCTCAGGGTCTCTCTTGTTGTGAGGGTCCCAGAACTGGACACAGGATTTGGGGTGTGACCTCAGCAGTGCCCAGCACAGGGGGCAGGCACTGCCCCGGCCCTGTTGGCCACACCATGGCTGGTACACGTCAGATGCCACTGGCCTCTTGCCCACCTGGGGACACTGGTGGGAGGATCCTGCACCCCCTAGCCATGGTGCAGTGACTTTGTCAGCTCCATGGTGCTGGGACTCCACCGGGATTTTTGCTTTGCTCAGTGGTTCAGGCACCAATGCTGTGAGTTACTGGGAGCTTCCTACACCCAGATGACATCCTCTGGTCCTCCTACACGGAGGGACAGCATGGTGGTTACTGCTCCAGCAACTGCCTGTTGGGTTTCTCCGATTCATGCCAAGTTAGCACAAAATTATCAAAGCAGCCAGTCAAAAACTCTTTCTTTTTCCCTGCAGATCATTGGTGGCAGAGATTTTGATCCCTTTGAAGGGAAGAGCTAATTAACAACTCACTGATTTAAGTAGAAGGTGCAGCGTATGCACTGACTTTTTGCTGTTTTCAGAGCTGTCACAAAGATTACTCATCCAGAGGAAATAATCGTTTCCATAGCAACTGATGTACTTGGTAGGGGAAGACTTGGAGACACAAATGACAAAGTCCAAACCTATAATGCAAAGAGGCAGATGCAAACACAATAAACCCCCAGCTGCAGTGGGATGGTATGAGGGGGATCCCAGGAGCAGGGGAGGGTGGGAAGGACTTGGACAGGGTGAGGGGCTGCAGGGCTTAGTGCAAGCATCTCTTCCAGGGAGTTCAGGTGGCTGCTACTGCAGGATTTCTTGCTCAGCAACTGCCACAGGCCTCCTTAAAAGCACAGAGATTTTCAAGCTAGCCCAGGATGTGCAGAAAGAGCAGCGTTTGGAAGATAAGCAGGAATTGAATCTTCTCTTCACCTCTGCTGTGGGATCACACTTGACTTCATCCAGGTGAGTGACTCACCTGGGTTTTGCTTTATCCTGGCTGCAAGTCCTGTTTTTACAACCCTGCATTTCAGTGATCCCATACACAAGAGCGAACTGCCTCCACCTGCCAGCACCAGCTCCCTGTTGACTCTTGAATTACAGGGACTGCAGAGGAATGTGCCTGGAGCAGCCTGGCAGCAGCCCACAGCAACCAGCTCACAGCCCCTGGGCAGAGCTGCAGGCTCCAAGCATTTCACATTCCAGCCTTCTGGAGCCCATTAACCACAGGGGTGTGGTGAGCAGCCATGAGGGCTGGCCTGGATATATTTATCCTCTATCAGTGCAGGAAGGGGATGCTTTGACCTCTGAGGTGTCCATAACCCTGCAGCCTATTTTAGTCACTGCTCAAGAAGTCCTTGCTTCTTCCACCACATTACTCTCTTTATCTTTGAGAGCAGAGTAAATCTGGTGGGAGACAGGATTTACCAGTGCAGTGGTCCAGCACAGGCCCAGGTTCCCAGTTCAGCAGGAGCCTGGTTTGCTCCATGACTTGGTTCCAGTGTGTCACCATGGAGCATCAGAGTTGGGCCAGTGCCTGCAACCATGTGATACAAATGCTGCACCCGTCCCAGAATATCACAGGTCCAGTTTCCAAAGCCCCCAGCATTGCCCAGCATCCCACTGGTAAGAGTCCTGGGCCAGCCTGATGCCAAAGTGTCCAGGATTCGTGGAATCACAGAATCCCAGATGGGTTTGGGAGGGACCGTAAAGCTCATCTCATTCCAGCCCCTGCCATGGGCAGAGACACCTTCCACTAGATCAGGTTGGTCCAAATCCCATCCAGCCTGGACTTGGACACTTCCAGGGATGGGGTTGATTTGGTTCCTGATGGTTTGGCTGGAATAAGGTCCAACAAGAGCCCTACACATTAACTGAGGCTGATCCCAGGTGACATGAGTGCTGGAATCCATCAGCATCCCATGACCACTGTAGCCAATCCCATAACCACGAAATCCTCCGACTCTACCTCTCCCAGGTCTGAAGCCTTTGGAACTCAGAGCTTCTTCCAGGCTTTCTGCATCAGGATCAAGTGAAACATGGCAAAGATTTTATGTGAGTTGTTTAATAAATCAGACAGATCTGAGCTGCTCCCCTGAGGTCCCCAGTCACAGCTGCAGGTGTGTCCATGCTACAGGGGTCTTGAGGCTGAAAGAATCAGGACTGTTCAGCCTGAGAAAGAGAAGGCTCTGTGGAGGCTTCAGGGCCCCTTCCAGTGCCTAAAGGAGCTCCAGGAGAGCTGGAGAGGGACTGGGGACAAGGGCCTGGAGGGACAGCACAAGTAGGAATGGCTTCCCACTGCCAGAGGACAGGGCTAAATGGGATTTTGGGCAGGAATTGTTCCCTGTGAGGGAGGTAAGGCCCTGGCACAGGCTGCCCAGAGAGGCTGTGGCTGCCCCAGCCCTGAAAGTGTCCAAGGCCTGGTTGGACAGGGCTTGGAGCAACCTGGGATAGTGGAAGGTTCCATGGCAGGCAGGTGGAATCACCTGTAAGGTTGCTTCCAACCCAGACAATTCTAGGATTCTGGGATTCTTCTATGAATGTTCGATGATTCTTCATGGAAGGTGCCTCCAACCCAGCAGGCACCGTGCTGCCTGGAACACGTGGGAAGTTTGGCAGCAGGTAGGGCTAAGGGAAGGGATGAGCAAGGCGATACTGTGCTGAATAAAAATGCTTGAACAAGGAGGGTTGATACTGGCAGTTCCCTTCTGGCTCTGGCTCCTGAGCTCCATGAGCTGTGGATAAATGCTCCTGCCAGGTGTCAGACAGACCCTGAGGTTTCGGGGTTGTGACAGCCTCTGCGCTCTTGCTGCTAGGCTCTCCCCCTGTCAGAGCCATCCTGTATAGCTACGAGCTGGCATGGAGGATTCCATTCCTTGTTCCTTGGTCTTCTCTCAGAAGAAAAGGATCTGAAAGTGCCACGGCAGCAGCGGGACTGAAGCTCTGGCTCTCACTTGGCAGCCTCTCCCTTGCTGCATCCCCAGCTCCCTGCAGAGTATGCAGTGTTACAAAACACACCTCCCGCCTGCTCGAGTGCCTCTGCCTCCTGCAAATATCCCTGAGGTTGCTTACGTAAACCAGAGCTGGTTTGCTGAGGCAGAAGAACATTTCCAAGGAATATGAGAAACAGCATCATTGCTGCCCAAGGTAAACCTGAATCCCGGCATGGGGGGGCAGCAGGAAGAAAGAGGGGCAGATTAGGATGGATGAGTCCTTCCTCTGTAAAAAAACCTCTTCAAGAGAAAAATGTACATTTCTTCTCATAGGCACCCCTCCTGCATTCCAGCATCTTTCCCTTAAGACAATCCCAGACGTGCTTCTCATGTGTCCAGAGCTAAATCAAGCATGGGGCAAGGGGAGAGGCGACTTCATGTGTTGGTCATCCTCCTCCAGGTCATTTGTGCAGAGCATCTGCCTTCTGCTGAGGGCTGAAGGCAAATATAGTACTGCATGAGATTTTGGGGGAGGCAGATGGTTCAGACATGATTGCCCTCAAATCTTTCTAATTTTTGGCCACCACAGAGGAATCTGGGCATAGCCAGCTGGGTCAGGATTTCCAGCATCTGACTGAAAGGTTGGCACTGGCACAGTTGCCCAGGGCAATGGTGTAGTCACCATCCCTGGAAATGTTCCAAAGGTGTGTGGATGTGGCACTTGGGAACATGGAAACTGGGCAGTGCTGGGTTAAGGGCTGGTCTTGACTGCCTTAAAGGTCCTTTCCAACCTTAATGATTCTGTGATTATGTGCACAAAACAGTTTGTAGCTTATTGGACTGGCCAGCTGGGCAGTTAGTGGTCGGAACTTTCCTCAGGAGTGAAACACACCTGCTGGTGGGACAGGCTGGATGCTGGGCCCTCCACTGGTGGCACTGGAGTGACACACACCCCCACCCCCCCACCCCCCATATGGGACTGGAGTGTGCCACCAGGCACAGGGACCTCCCTGGCCACCTGATGGACACAGCCCTTGGAAGGGCATCCCCTGGTGCAGCTGGCTGTGTTTGCCAGGATGTTGCAAACCAGGGAATTCAAGGTAGGATTATGCCTTCATCCCAGATCTTGGGATGCTGCTTTTAGCACTAAAAAATGTTTAATCACAGGGTGGCAAATTCCCTCTCACTATTTTTGAGTCTGGAATGTATTCAAGCAATTCCTTTCTTTTAAAGACCTCTGGGGATTTATCTGCAAAAGGTGGGATCATTAGTGTTGGGAAAAGACCTGCCTGGAGCAAAGGGCACCTTGGCAGCACTGCAGCCGTCTCTGGGCTCCCTTTGGGGCTTTAGGGCTGGAACTATGGAATGGGAGAAATACAGAAAGGCAATGGATGGGGGGGATAGGGATGGGATGCATTGTCCTGCACCAGGGAGACTTTTTACACAGGCTGATAGTGATAGGAAGGATGGGTTTTAAAGTCAGAAAGGAGAGATTTAGATCAGATTTTGGGAAGAAATTCCTCCCTGTGAGGGTGCTGAGGCCCTGGCACAGGCTGCCTGGAGAAGCTATGGCTGCCCCTAGATTCCTGGAAGTGTCCAAGGCCAGGTTGGACAGGGTTTGGAGCAACCTGGGATAGTGGAAGTTGTCCCTGCCCATGGCAGGGGATGGGACTGGATGCTCTGTAATGTCCTTTTCAACCCGAATCATTCCATGATTCTTCTGCTGGATGCAGAATGCCAGGCTGTGTCTGGGCTCCAGGGCAGTCTGTTCCTGGTGGCTTGGTGGCCTCAGGTGGTGTCTTCAATGTGGGGTGAAAGCAGAACTCCCACTCTGCTGGTCAGCTGGAACACAAAGCTGTGCTGACAAATCTGGTGACAAAAGGCTTTTGGCTCTCACATTTCCCAGCACCTCCAAGTCTGAGAGTGATGTGGCAGAGCCTGGGCTGCTGGCTCAGACATCAGCTTATGGCTGTGTCATTTCCGTTTGCTTTGATTTCTTCCTGCTGCTGGTCCCTTCCTCCCCAGTCCCTCTGATAAAAGATGAATTATTGATTCACATGCAGCATTTCAGAGTAGAGCTCTCTCCTGGCCTCCCCTGAAGATGGGAGTAAAAGGATTAAACGTGACTAACGCTGGGTCTGGTTCTGGCTTGAACCTGAGCGGGGGTTCTGCCGAAAGGGCAGGTTCCCCCTGAGCCCTTTCTGACCTAGCTCCTGTGTGGCCTCTGCCTGACCCTCCAGGGCTGTGGGAGCTGCATCCAGAGGTGCAGTGGAAGAAGTGACTGAGTCAGGGAGGCTCGTGCAAAGGTTTCTCCTGCCTGTGCCATGGGCTGTCACACTCTGGGGCTTCAACCACCAGAAAGCAAAACCTCCTGCCCAAGTGTGTCCTTTGTGTCCCTGCTCTCCTGGCACCCGTCTGTCTAAGTGGAGTCCAGGGCCTTGAGATGACAGGGAGTCATCCTGGTACTTGATGCAAAGACCTTCCTCCTCCACAGGGAGCTCTGCAGGTTAATATTTCAAAGGAAACATTAATTTGACTGTTTCCAGCTTTCCTGACCACTGTCTCCATGCAAGCCTTGGGGGCACAGGACTTGCTTTTCCAGTGAGGACCCCGAGATTTTCCATGTAACCTGATTTCCTCCTGTTTCTGCCCCACTGATTATTCTTGGAACAAAATGACTTTTTCCTTTCCTCACTCTTCCCTCTCAGAGAGACCACTCACCTCATCCCGGTGGGCCAGTGCCCAGCCCTGGGCTTGGGTGGAGCTCAGGTTCTCCTTGGGGCTCTCCACCCCTTTGCCCAGACAGGAACCCACCAGAGTTCAAAGAGCATTTGGAAAATACCCTCAGGCACATGGTGGGATTGTTGGGGTGGCCTGTGCAGGGCCAGGAGCTGGATTTGATGTGGCTTCCTTCCAACTCAGGATGTTCTGTGAACCTGACCTTCGTAGACCCCACAGAGAGCCTTTCCCATCCAACCATGGGGAAGCTCTGCTTGCAGGAGACCTTGCATGATGGGAGAGTGACTCCTGCGTGTCCCCACCTGCCAGAGATTTTGGCCCATAGGACTCCTCTGGGGTCTGGGAAGCTTCAATTCACCAGGATGCACAGGATGCTTGGAGTGCCTGATCAGGGAGGTACTTGAGGAACAGCCAATTAGCTCAATATAATGAGTCTTAAATACTTGCCCTGTCATCCCCTCTCTTCTAGCTGCTGCCTTCTTTGTGCTCAGCCCTGCACCCAGGTTTTCATAGGCATTCACTCCTCTCTTTGCTTCTCTGATTACTTATAATTCCCGTTTAAATTCTTCTCATTTTCACAGTGTAATTAGATAGATGAGCAGCTTTTGTTCTGCAGTCAAAAAGCAATTAGCTGTGCTTTTTGCTTGGTGATTGTTTTTTAATTAGGACTTTTTTGATGGCTTTTGTCCTCAACACAAAATAAGGGTTGAGGGGTTTATGGGCTGCAGCTGCTGCCCAGGGCGAGAGGGATTCCCTGCCTGCCTGGGGAGGTGGCAGGACCTGGGTAGGTGGCCCAGAGCTGTCCTTGCCAGTCACTCCCAGCAGCCACAGCCGTGTCCTGGCCATTGAGCCCCCGTCCCAAGGTGTCTGTACAGGAACGATGCTGCAGTGAGACAGTTCCGAGAATCACGGGATACCCTGAGCTGGAAGGGACCCACAGGGACCATCAACTCAAATTCCTGGCCCTGCAAAGACACCCCAACAATCCCACCCTGTGCCTGAGAGCATTGTCCAGTTGTTGCTGCAGGTGGTCACTGCTTGTTGTGATGCCCCAGAGAGAGATGCTCCCAGGGGTCTGTTGTGCACTTCTTTTTCTCTCGCAGAATCACATCACAGAAACATTTAGGTTGGAAAAGCCCAACCACTAACCCAGCACTGCCAAGCCCACCACTAAAACACGTCCCCAAGTGCCACATACAGATTTTTTTTAAACATTTCCAGGCATGGTGACACCACAGTCTGGTCCAATGCCTGATCACCCCTTCAAGTGAAGAAATTTTCCCTAATATCCAACCTAACTCCCTTTCTGGCACTTGAGGCCATTTCCTCACCTCCTGTTCCTTGTTCCCTGGGAGCAGAGCCTGAGCCCCACATGTATGCACCCTTCTGTCTAAGGGAGTTGTACAGTGCCACAAGGTCCTCCCCGAGCCTCCTTTTCTACAGGCTCAGCCCCCTCAGCTACTCTTTGTCACACCTGTGCTCCAGGAGATCACCCTGTTTGTGTGAGCCCTTCCAGCTGGTCAAGGTTTAAGTAGCTCAGCAGTTTTCCTTAAAAAACTGGAGTGTTCCCCAATCCCATCTCTGTCCCTGCAGAGTGAACATTCCCTTCTCCTAATCTCAGGGGCTGCTGAATGAGTGTGAGACAAAGACACTGCATCTCATCTCACCACAGCTTTTGGGATTGTGTGTAAATCACAGGAAATACCCCTATGGGCAGAGTCCTCATCAGAAATAGATGTATTTTTAATGCATGATACCCACCAATTGATGAGGTTAACCCCAATTTCCTCATTGCACCCTTCACCTCCCCTTAAACTCTGCCTTCCTAACAGCACTGAGACACGGCCCCGGGTCCCATCCACCACTACATGGCCAGGCAGCCCCGTGACCCCAGAGCTCAGACAGATCCCAAGGAGGCCCTTGCGACAGCTCAATCCACGCTGTGGATACCTGGGAATGGCCATGGCATCCCAACCTGGCCCTCCAGCCCCTTTCTCCAGCTCTTTGGGGTTTTGTTGCCCTGCACAGGGTGTGCAGGAGAGGAGCTCTGTAGCTCCCACAGTAGCACAGGGAGCTGAGAGGAGCTGATGGAGAAGAGTTGATGGAAAAGACATCACTGTGTGGGTGTGCTGGCATCGGGCACAGGGGGTTCACACAGCAGGACACTGGGGACGGGAGCTTGTGGCCACTGGCAACCCTGTGCTGTGGCAAGGGAAACTGTGGCCCCTTGGGTGGCTGTGTCAGGGGGATGTGATGGGGAGCAGGAATCTCAGCTCATTCCACATCCCAGAGCTGGGTTCTGGGCTGCTCCCAGCACCTGGGAACTGCTTTGTGGGGAGACCACCCTCCCCTCGTGGAGGGCAGTGAGCTGTGCTGCCCTTGCAGAGATGAGCAGGAGTGAGTGACATCCACGAGGAAGGTGGCCATGGGCTATCCTGGCTGATGGCCGGTTCCCAGGGTCCCAGCACTCAGCCTGTCTCCCCCCTCTTCCCACATCAGGGCAGGGCTGGGGCTGCCTTGGGGGCCCAGCAGTGGTGGGGGATGTTTGTGGTGTAAGTGTGGACATCCATAGAGGGTTTTGTAGCTGTATCTCAAAGTGTCTGGGGAAAAACCAGAGCAGGTGCCCAGCACCCTGCATGGGGATGGCAGTGGGATCTCCCCACCCCTGGCACACACCCCTTGCCCATGGCTGCTCCCTCTGTACCGGCACAGCTGATGCTGAGAGCCAGTTCTGGTTTTTCCCAAGGCAGCCAGATGATGGTAGCTGTTTCACCTGCCAACATCAGCATGACCCTGCTGCTAAACTTGCCCTCCCTGGGGACTGCTGGCAGCACCTGAATGTTCCCCTCCAGGAGCACTGCCAGTACGGTTCGGGGGGACACAAAACCCAAGGTGTCATATCAACATCGATTTGTTTCCTCACTTTGAATTCTAAGTAAGGTGCTTTGGGGGCTGATTCTGTGGGAAGATGCAAGCCAATGCCGTGTTTAAATCCTGTTGGGGGAGCCTGGCAGGTGTCGGGGGGCAGGACATGCAGCCACAGCACTCCTGGTGCCACCTAACCAGGTGTGGCAATCGCCATCAGCACTGAGCTCCAGGGTCTCTGCCACTGGAGGAAGAGAGGTGACAGCCAGGGATGCTTCCATACCAAGCCATCCTGCCCTCTGGCTCTTCTATTTCTTGCCTTTTTGGCCATATTTCAGGTGTCTCAGTTAATGGCTGTGACCATCAGTCGAATGTTCAATTCAGTGCTGTGAGCAGCAGGTACTTCCCGATGGAGATTATTTGCATGGAATAACATAAAGCTCCATCTGCAGAGCGGGTCTCCTGGAGAATAATGACATCTTGGACTGTGTGTGAGCCAGGACAAAGCCCACTCCTGGAAGCCACTCAACAGCACTTGAGCAGGGTGTAAGGGTGCAGGGCTGTGTGCCACCCCTCTCCCTGCAGCCCAGGCCTTATCCCAGATGCATTATTTAACAAAAGGTGTAAGTCCAGCTCTTTGCAGTGGCTGAAAGCAAAATCACAGCCATTCAAAGCAGTTCTTTTGGAACCTAAAATTATCTTCACATCATATTTCTTCTCCAGTGGTGCCAGCATTACATTTTCTCAATTTCTGAGTCAGACATCAGGAGAGTGAAAATGTAATTGGCTCAAATATAGAATCACGGAATCGTTCAGTTTGGAAAGACCTCTAAGACAATCAAATCCAACCATTAACCCAGCACTGCTGTGTTCACCACTAAACCATGTCCTCAAATCCCCATCCACACACCTTTTGACCATTTCCAGGGTTTGGTGAACACTTCCAGAGATGGTCAAACTTTTTGTAATACCCAGGGGTGTGATACAATTTAGAAAAGGATCACGGTGTCAGGCTGGTTTTCTCCTTTCTGCTGTCTCTAAGCCTTTAACACACTCTGGAGCTGAGGTTGGTGTGGAGCTATGGGATTTTGCTGCTCACATGCTGGAGTGCCCATGGTCATCCTGTGCCCAGTGGAGTTCTAGCTGTCTCTGCTGCAATATCCAGCTGGGGCTGTGTGCAGGAACCTCTCATTCCCTGTTTCCTGGTGCATTCCCTGAAAGAGCCACGAGCCCTCAGTATTTTACTGGAAAATAAAGAGAAGCAAACCTGCCTGTTCCTTGGTGCTGGGGAAGACAGGGTGGGACTCTCCCCTCTTGGGGAATTTGCCTGTTGTCCCCTCCCTCCCCAGAGTGCTGGAGCAGTGAGTGCCACTGGTGTTGGCTGTGCTGGGGATGGGGACATGGCAGAGGTGTTCCTTCCCCCTGAGCCAGGGCCATGCCAACCTCCCTGCCCTTCGTGTGCCAGGGCAGCTGGCTCCTCATGCCCAGCATCTTCTTGTGGAAACCTCAGGCCATCCACCCCCGCCCCTGAGCTGCTCCCCTCGTATGGAGCCCCCCAAACCTCTGCTCCTCCTTCCCAGCAGATGTGGTGGGGCTCATTTGGAGATCATGAAAGTCCAAACTTGCTTCTTTATTTGCATGAGGACGTGGAAGAAATTACAGTGCCACTGTCTTTTCCAGAGCTTCTTTGCTGACCATGAGCTGTGGCAGCTGATGTGACTTTCACTACTGCCACCACTGCCACTGCTGCTGTGACTGCTGTCACTGCTGCTGCTGCTGCTGCCAAGCAACCTCAAGCTCTGCTGTACCTCTGCCTCAAGCCATGCTCCCATGTGATCAGGGATAGAATGGAGGGAACAGCTGCAGCTGTACCAGGGGAGGGTCAGGCTGGAGATCAGGGAAAGGTTCTACCCCCAGAGGGTGCTGGGCCCTGCCCAGGCTCCCCAGGGAATGAGCTCGGCCCCGAGGCTGCCAGAGCTCCAGGAGCGTTTGGACAGCACTGCTAGGGATGCAGAGGGTGGGATTGTTGGGTGTCTGTGCGGGGCCAGGGGCTGGACTTGGATGATCTTTGTGGGTCCCTTCCAACTCAAGATATTTCATGGTCTGTGATCTCCTCTCACCACTCCCCCCATCAGCTCCTTTTCTCTGGTGTTTCTCATACTGCAATGAGACCAAAAGGCCCCTGCCATGCTGTGCAGAGAGAAGTGCTTGGTTTGGGAAGAATCATATGAAAAATGAAAGAATGGCACAGCTGCAGGGAGCACAGCGCAGTTCCCCCTCACTCAGGGCACAGGAGACCCCTCAAGCCACCTTGGGCTGAGGTAGCCCAGCTCACACAGGGGAGTGAATACCTTCCCCCAGGACATTTCTCTGTAAGCTGTTTCACTGAAATTAGACTATGAATTGTTCATGTCAGTGACTTCTGCTTTTGAGAAAAGTTCTTTAAAAACCCTTCCTTTCACGTCCATTTTTATTCCAAGAGCATATTTTCTATTGTGAATTATATAATGGTGTAACATTTTAAAGTATCAGAAGAAAATGTACCAACTTTTTTAGGATACACACTTCCAAAATGATTTGTTGGGATGAAAATATGAGCGTGCTTTTTTTTTTTTCCCTTTTTACCCTCATGCCTTTGGAAGAATTTCAAAATGTCAGAATTTTCTGGAAAATGGTGGTCCTGCTTCCCTCTGTCCTGGGGCTCTGAGTGGGAAATATCTGGGCTTTTCCTTATGTGGTTTCCAGGTGTTGCCTGTGACTGATCCCTGTGCACAGGTTGGATATTGTCGGGCAGGGGCAACTTGGGGTCCTGCTCTGTGCGTGCCGGGCAGGTTGAGGAGCTGTGGGAATGCCATCCCACTGGCAGCACTCCCAGGTGACATAGGGACACGGCTGTAGGGGTCTGGCAGTGTCAGTGGAGAGCCACACTTTGTGCAAACAGACAGCAGCTTCTTCCTGGCCCTCCTTTTTTGTTATTTTTTTGGAGGGTGCTGCAGGGAGGTGTTGATCTGTCCGAAATCATCCTGGCTGGAAGTTAGCTCAAGGCTGGGCTGGAAGTGCCCTGACAGGTCTCTCATCTGGCTGGTGCTAATCCCTCCACACTGAGAGAGAAGGAGAACACAGCAAACCCCACATCTTATCAACTAGGATTTGCTTATTGTGTTTGCTCCCTTCCAAGGCTCCCAGGAATTCCTTTCCTCTCACCTCTCAGGCAGGAGAGTGCTGAGGCCGGGCTGAGGGGAGCTCTGCTGTAGAGTATGGCTAATGCTGAGTGTCAAGGGTTGTGTTTTGGGGGAGCTGGGCCAGGAAGGAACTGAAATCCCATCAAATCTTGGAATCATTAAAGTTGGAAAAGCCCACTAGGATAATGAAGTCCAACCATTAATGCAGCACTGCCAGGTCCACCACTAACCCATGTCCCCAAGAGCCACATCTACACGTTATTTTGAACACTGATATGCATTTCAAGGCATCCCTTGGCCAAGTCACTTCACTCTTGCCTCAGCTTCCCCTCTGGATGAGCTCTCACCAGGCATTTTCCAGGGGCTCAGGGCTCTGACAGAGCCTGCAGTGCTTCCCAGGAGTGACCCACTGGAGTGCTGGTCTGGAGCACGAAGCTAAACCTGCATCCCTGCACACCTCTTCTGGGCCTGGGGGGGGCAGGCTGGAGGTGTCCTGGTTTTTCCTGAGGCAGTTTTCCCTGTGCAGAGCCAGCAAGGCTATGGTGCTGGCAGCTCTCTGCCTGCTCATGCATTTGCAAGTTGCGTCCCAGACACCCAGGCAGGGGCACAGAAAAGCTCTGGAGAGCAGTCTGGGCACAGGGAAAGGGAGCCTTGCTTTAACCCTGCTGTCTTTTGCAGAGGCCACTTTCCAGTGGGAATGCAAGCTCCAATGTGTGCGGGGAGGTGAGGGGGTGCTGGGACTCGTGGAGCAGGGGAGGGGAGAGCTGCCAGCTGCTTCCCAGGCTCTTCTCCCCATGGGAGCAGTGAGTTCTGCTGGGAGAGGAGCACTAATGGAGCTCCCCAGAGCCCCAGCACAGATCTGGTTCCTGGACTGGAGAGCACAGGAGCAGGATGCTGGCACTGGCCATACCCAGCTGCTTCAGGGGAAGCTGTGGGTGCTCCACATGAGCTGCTGGGGAAAATTTGCATCCACCCCTGGAGCCATGAACAGCACTGGAATCAGTCACCAGAGGACAAGCACAAACACAGCTACAGATGACAGGCCTGCTGCCTGGGGAAGCAGAGGGAGTAAAAGCAACACTTAGCTCTTCAGAGCAGTTCATCCTCTCAAATCATTTAATGCACAACACCTCCTTAATCCAACCCTCTCAATGAGCACTTCCTGTCACTGTGATTTTGTGCACTGCCTTCAACATGGCAAAATTTACCCCATTTCACTGTAAAATGAACATTCCAGTTTTCTACTGTTTAACCAAGTTTCTGATTTAGGAAAGAATTTAAAAAAAAAAAAAAAAGACAAACCAGGTGTGGACCTTCCTTCCTCTTCGTCACCCTGCTTTCAGGCAGAGGGGATGGTGTTGGCACTGCTCAGCTCCTCTGCAGAGCTGAAACGGCCCCTGAGCATTGTCACCCTGTGCCCTGGGCCACTGCCCTCTGTGTGGGACCACTGGCCTCACCCTGCAGCATGGCCAGTCCCTGGGGGCCACTTCCTCACCTGGGGTTAGGATAAAAGTTTCCCTGCACATGGATTATTCTCAGTGCACCCTGAATTGCTCAGCCCTCATATGAGGGCATTCCCTTCATAGTTTTTTCCTGAGCTTAAGAGCCCCAATGATGCAAAACTCATGAATTCCAGGTTGTTGGTTGTTGATTGTGACATTGGAGCTGTTTCTGTGCACAGGACATGCTCCTCTGGCATATCAAAACTTCGTTGGGACTGGTGAGTTACTCACAACCCTCCACATGAAGGGCAACCTGTGATCCCTTATCCAGATCAATGGGATACTGTCAAAGGCAGTAATTCTTCCAACCTGACCTGCTGGACTGCTTTGGTCAGCTCTTGGAATGCAGCTGAGCAGGGATCTTGGTGGCACCAGTTCAGCTCTGCTTGGCCTTGCACAGGAGAGGGGATTTGTCACCACATCACCTCTCAAACCCAGGGCTGGGTCAGTTGTCAACACAGGTGAAACTCCAGGCAAGAAGAAGCAAGAGCCACATCTCCATCTGATGATATCTGTGTTTTTCCACAGAAACAGAGAGCTCAACTCCACCTTGAGGGCTTTTCCTTAGCAAAAGACTCCAGTGCTTGTGCTCTTGTACTTCTGGGGTGATTGAAAATTGCACTCTTAGAAATGAGAAGAGGAATTAAAAAGGTTCTCAGCCTTCTCTGTTCAAAATAACTTGTGGTTTTGAGAGCCTGGACTCTGACTTGGGAACTCTTGAAGGCTGGAAACACCATGATTGCAACTCTGCTACATACATGCCTAGGGCCTGAGGACGTGGCTTTGGAGAGCCAAATGGAAAAGCAGTGGCCCACAAAACTCTGTAAAGCTGTTAAAATCATGGCTTTAATAGCTATTCCAAGTTTTTAGGTATCACAGTATTCTGGTCACAGCTGGATGCTAGTTTTACTCCTGTCTCCCAACCACTGTGCCCAGGGCAACAGGACAGTGGCATGTACCCCATCCTGGGCCGGGAGAAGCTGCTTTATCTGCACGGGAGGGACCTTGGTAGGTGCAGAGATCTGTGGGAATTTAGGATCATCCTAAATCATCCCAAAGAGGTGGGAGGAGATAAGCAGGCCCTGTCCTCTTTCCCTGAAGAAGCTGGGTGTGCCCCTGTGTCACCTTCTTTGTTGCGAGAGAGGAGGAAAACAAATGCAACAGTTGCTTCTGCTGACCCCTGAGTGCCCTGGTCTTGTGGACAGCCTTGTTCACAGGAGGTGGAGAACAATGTTTGCACCAGTCCCTTGCTGTGCCTCAGTTTCCCCCAACGGTGGAACAGGAGGGGATGACGGGGCAGCACATGTCCCATTGACATGTGTTGATTTAAACTCTGGTATGAGCAGAAATGGGCTCAAAACGGGACAAAGTGCCATGCTTTTCTCATCAGTATTCCCCTTAATGACTGCAGTTAACCCCCTTTGCCCTCATTTTAGATGGATCTGGCTTTTTCCATGTTCTTCTATGGGCCTTAATTACCTCTACATTTCCTCTTCTCCCAGCCTGGAGCTCTGGCACATGTGGCCAGGCTTGACTGTGCGTTTTTTCACTTCCATCCCTGGTGTCTTTGCTGTGTCAGGGCAGCATTAGCCCATCTCTCTGCCCAGGCCAGGGTCACTCTCAAGCTTCGGAACAGCTCCCCAGGACTGATCTCTCCAGCTGGGAGTGCACATATAAGCATCAGAGCCCCTTTCCCTCCTTGCTGGCACTGTGCCCTGTTCCTCAGTTGTCCTGCCTTTCTGAGAACACCCTTGTCCCTTCCACACCCCTGCTCTGAGCATGATTCAGGTCAACACTTCTACCGTTTTAATCCAACATGTTACTTGTATGATAGATCTGAGCTGGGCTCCCTCCACACCTCTTGAACCTCACTGGGGTGTTCTGGGGGTATTTTCAATTCTGAAAAATGGGTCTTGGAGCAGGAAGAGAAAGGGAAAACAATGCCTGAGTTGCTCAGCTGACGGCAGCCTAAAACCTTGCAACGAGCCTTTGGAAACGCTGCTGCCACTGCAAGTGTGACAGGGAGGCCCCTGTGGCAGGGGGAGTGTCCTGGCTGGAATGGGACAGCCTGGAGCTGGCAGGAGAGTCCTGGCTGGAATAGCACAGCCTGGTGCTCACAACACAGCTGGGCTGGGTCTGTGCTGGCAGCAGGACCCATCTCTCCAGGGGAGGCTGGAGGTGAGATCCTGCACACTACAGCCATGGATCAGCAGAGCTGAAGGGATGGAACCTGCAGCTAGGAACACCTCCAGCAGTGTGGCCTCCTCCACAGGGGATCCACAGCCCTTTCTTTATATATCTGGTGATATTAAACAATCACTTAATTCAGTAAAGACCCACGGAACTGCTGGGGTTGGAAGGCATTGCTGGAACCCTCCAGTACAAAAACTTTCTTCACAGAAAGAGTGATCAGGCACTTGCACAGCTGCCAGAACAGTGGTGGAGTCACCATTCCCAGAGGGATTTAACAACCCTGTGGATGAGGCACTTGGGAACATGGGTTAGTGGTAACCTTGGTTGGCCTCAATGACCTTAAAGGGCTTTTCCAACCTTAATGATTCCATGATTCAAACTCCTGCACAAAGCAAGCCAAGGGGAGCAGGTTGGTCAAGGCCATCTCTAGCTGGGCTTTGAGCAGCTCCAGTGATGAAGATTCTGCAGCCCCTCTGAGAAACCCACTGTGTTCAGCCACCTCACAGTAAAATGGCCCTTGCTGATGTTTAGGAAGGATTTTCTGTATTTCGATTTGTGTCTGTTACCTTTTGTCCTCGTGCTGGGCACCACTGGAAAGAACCTGGCTCTGTCCACTTTGCACCCAGCTTCAGTTATTTATATGCATTAATAAGAACCCTCACAAGCCTGCTCTGCTCCAGGCTGAGAAGTCCCAGGTCTCTCAGCTTTCCCCACAGGAGAGGTGCTTTAGTCCCTCCATCTCCGTTGTGGCCACTGGAGTAGCTGTAGAAGCCTTTCTTGCTGCCTTTCTTGTTCCCTGCCAGACCCAGCTCTAGGTGGACTTTGGCTGCCCTGACCCCATCCCAGCATACCTGGATTTGTATTCACACAGTGTCCTTGTATTCCTTGTTCAATTCCCTGCTGCCTTTGCTTGATTCCCTGCTTGTCAGGGTGGAGTGAAGGAGCTGATCCTTGAAAATGAATCATGTCCCCTGGACACCTTTTCTGTCTAGGACTGCATCCTGTGTGACTCCTCCAAGCAGATCCCTCAAGAGGCTAAAGTCTGCTCTCCTGAGTCCAGGTTTGTGATCCTGCTTTTTGCTCTGCTCCTTTCTCTCAGGACTCTCAACTCCACCACGCCATGGTCTCTCCAGCCAAGGCTGCCCCTCATCCTTCACATCCCTCACCAGTTCTTCCAAGTTTTTAGGTATCAGATCCATCAGAGCGCTTTCCCTGTTTGTGTTCTTGACCACCTGTGCTAAGAAATTGTTTCCAGAGTGTTTCAGAAGCCTCCAGGATTGCAGTGTCCTGCTGTGCTGCCCTCCAGCTGGTACTACAGGGGTTATGGTCTCCTGACAAGACCATGGCTGCAAAGAGGACCCTTCTTCCAGCTCTCTGAAGAAAGCTTCATGTTCTGCTTCCCAATCCGGAGGTCTGTAGGGTACACACAGGACACTGTCCCCCACATGACTTTGCCTCCCGACCCAGATTCCCTTTCCTGGTTCACTATCCATCCCAGGGCAGAGCTCCACACATTCCTGCTGCCCCCTCACACTAAGGACAGCTTCCTCTCCTTGGTTTCTCACCAAGGGCATCTTCCCCATGCATGGAATGACATAGGGATTCACAGAAAAACACCTAACAAGTGTCACTAAAACCATGGCTAACTGCCAAAGGAACAAATGGGCCTGGCCAGCCCTCGGCCTGGCACCTCCTGGCTCCCAACTGGACCTTCCCACTCCACTCAGTCTCTGTTTGCCCATGTCACAGCACTTCCCACTGCACAGAAACACCTCTGACAGCCAATGTCTGGCACTCAGACTCTCTCCCATCTTCCTCTGTTTTCCCTCTCCCTCTGGACTCTCATGTCTCATATTTAACTCTTCCCTGTTTTCTGACAGCTTTGATAGCTGCTCAAACATGGCCATTCTCCAAATGGCGTGTCTGCTCCTGGAATGCCTGTAATTTCCTGCCAGACTTTGCCTTCTCTGAGGAGGCTGCAGCTTTATGCCAAGGATGCTGCACTGCTCCATTTCCAGTATTCCAGCTGGGAATGTGACCACTGCCCAGGCTGCCTCTCCAGGCATGCTCAGCACCTGCTTTGGGACACAGCCTTGGGAAGAGGAACGCCCCAGTGTTTCTCCCTTTAGAATATGGGCTGTGATTGAACATGTAGGGTTTGCACAGCTTAGGCAGGATTTTAAAGGGAGGCAGAGCTGTGTCTCCTGCCCTGTTTTCCTGGTGGAGACCCCAAAGCACAGATGGTGAAGCAAGCTGGGGGCTCAGCCTCAGTTTTACAATCAGTAGATGCTGCAGCACAAATTCTCTTGGCTGAAACATAACCCTCACACAGCCAGACCCTTTGGAGGGGCTGGGGAGCTGAGAACCAATGTCAGAAACATGTCCTGGGCACAGCCGCTCTGAGGTGGGGACCATCCTCTGCCATTCCTCTGCTGCAGAGACCTGCACTTCCTGCTCTGCTCCACTCTCCTGAGGGCTCTGCTTCCCATCAGCTTTCTCTAGCCAGATTGTGTGTGCTGTTTTCCTCGTGCCATCTGCACTCCTTCTCCTCCCACACTCTGAGTGGCACAGGTTGATGGATGAGGGATGTTTGGGCAGGCTCTGGGAGGCTCCTGACATTGGGAAAAAAGGAAGGGCCACAAAGATGCTCCAGGGGCTGGGGCACCCCTGCCATGGAGACAGGCTGGGAGAGCAGGGGGTGTTCAGGGCAATTCCCTGGTTCACAGGAGATGGGTACACCTTAATGAGTGTTAATGAGGTGCTTCACAGTGCCTGGGTGGCACCTGCTCCATGTGTGGGGCCAGAGACCCAGACTGGGCACCACCAAATCTCTAAGACTGGGGGTGCTCCCAATCTGCAGCTCCCATCGCACGGTGCAGGGGCCAGGGGACACTGCCTGGGCTTCCTTGGATGGCCCCTCTTCAGTCCTTCCCACTCCTAGCCTTGGTGGGTTATAAAACTCTGGGCTTCCCACATGCTCTGTGGTTTTCCTCAGCCCCATGGAGGTGTCCCCCTGTCTTTGTTCTATCTCAGCCTGGTGCTGAGAGTGGAAGATGCACCAAACTACAGCAGAGCAACTTTTCCTACTCTTCTTGAGCATGACAGAGCAACCACACCCTGCAGAACCCGCCTGGCTCCTCAGATCAGGAGGAATTTATCCCAGCTTTTGCTGGACTTCACCAAAGGCTCCTGCATGTTTCTACCATCACATGCCATGACCTCAGTGATTTGGGAAAGCTTTGATTCCCTAAAAGTTGGCTTCACTACTGATGCACCACTGGGCTTCCAAAATAGATGGTGTGGAGACCAGGGTAAGGAGAGAAGGTGAAGGTGAGGAGGAGGTGGTTCTTCTTTCCACAGGAGAAACCATGGAGAGGAGATTCAGTGCTTGGCTGTGGGAAGGGACCTGAGGGAGGGAATGGGACACACAGAGAAACAGAGGGCCCTCAGGATCCTGGGATTTCTGGATACCTGCAGTTTCCAACCACTGTGGTTCAGAAAGGGCTGGTGGCTGGGTGTTTCAGGGCATTTGCTGGGGGCAGCAGTGGGAGAAGGAGCCAGGGGGCAGCGGGACCTCACTGACTACGCCTTGGGAAGGACACCAGGAACCAGCATTTCTTGGAGATATTGCAGCAAGGAGGGAGGATCCAGATTTCTAAGGAAACTGCCTTTGTTTGCCTTTGGAGCTTTAGGAAACTCTTCTTTGATTCAAGAAGAAGGCTGATATTTACCTTTTCTTCTCTGCCCTCAGCTGTCAGCTCAGGCCAAACTTGTGACAGGAAAACCAGAGAACCAGGAAGAAAAGGGATGAATGGGAAACTGAGGTGGGAGCAGGAGAAGAGGCAGTGAGGAGGGAGATGGTGGAGGATGGTAAGGAAAGAAACCAGAAAAGGATCTGAGTATGGAGGCCTCCAGCCAAGCCACCCAGTGCTTCTCTCAGCTTGTCTTTCATGTCTCGTAGTGTTTGGGTTTCTCTAAACTTAGAAAATCCTACATAAAGATTTTTTTATCTTATCATCAAGACTGCTAAGTGCAACCCAAACTAAGAGACACCACATAGAACAAATGCTCAAACATTAAACCCACAGAAATCACAAGCAAATGGTGTGTTTGTTATTTCCACATTAACCCCAGGAGCTCCAGGGAGGATTGGAGATATCAGTGAGAGGAAGCAGCAGGAATCAAGGGGAACCTGGTAAAGCTGGGAGATGGACAGGAAGCAGAGCATTGTGTGGGTGCAGGAGTCCTGAGAAAAGCAGGTTCAGGTTCCTGGAAGTAGAGTCCTACATCTCCAGAGATGTGTGGAGGTGCCAGCACTCACACAACCTCAATTCTGACTCTGCATCCCATTTACAGATTTCAGTTGGATCTGGGAATAGCTTTCAGCTTGAGGGTGAAAAGGTCAGAGTTTTGTCATTTGCTGGGTGCTAAGTGGAAACCCTAGTGTTTGCTGCTTCACTCCACTCAAGCTCTTCACTTCCTCATGAGAGGAGGAACAACGCTCCCAGGCACAGGGTGGCATTGTTAGGATGCCCTGAGCAGGACCAGGAGTTGGATTCAATGATCCCTGAGTCTGTTCCAAATCAGGATACTCTTTGAATATATGATTTCAGCCTGAGCTTTTGAACTTTGCAGCAGACAACCTTTTGGCAAGATTCTGCTTTACCCACTTTCATAACCCAGATCTTTACCCGTTTTCATAGCCCTGCCCAGCCCAGTAGTTGGCACAGTTCCTTGGCAAGGCTCTGCTGGGGCACATCCCCTATTCCAGGTCCTCCTGAGCCAGACGTGATGTGCAGATGTTGTCACCAGCCTCACCAGGATGTCACATCCTCACAGGAGCTTTCCAAGTGGGGAGTGGCTGCAGTTGTCGGTGTAGGGACCTAGCCTGTACATCCTAGGAGCCGTTGGCAGAGTGGAGAACTGTAGGATGAGGGATGGCAGCAGAGGGATGAGCTGCGGAGAGCTCACAACGCTCCAGTCATCCTGCTAGTACTCGCAGGGTCACCTCGCTCCCGATGTCCCAGCAGTGCTTGATGTCTGTCCCTGCTGCTGTCTGTCCCTGTGCCTTCTGTCCCTGTTCCCATCTATCCCTGCTCCTGTCTGTCCCTGTTATGTCTGCCCCTGCTCCCATCTGGCCCTGCTCCTGTCTGTCCCTCTTCTCTCTATCCCTGTTCCATCTGTCCTGGCTCCTGTCTGTCCCACCTCCCGTCTGTCCCTATTCCCTCTGTCCCTCTTCCATTGGCCCCTGCTCCCGTCTGTCCCTCTTCTGTCCCTCTTCCGTCTGTCCCTGTTTGTTGCGTTCCCAGCTTCGGTCCCACCCTGGTACCGGCAGCAGAGTCCCAGCGCTACCCTAGGAAGCCGTTCGCGATCTGGAAGACTTCCTCGGAGTGCCTACTTCGGGCACAGCTGGCCCGTGTTCGGTCCAGGGAGATGTTGCCCCCGGAGCGTGGTGAAACAGCAAAGAACTACCAGAGAAGGAGGTCTCTTGGTATGTGATTTCGGTAGGTTTATTGCCTCCAAAGGGAGCACATGGACCAAGAGCCAAGAGCAGCTTATTACATCGGTATTTAAGGGAGGAACAACACCCAATAGGATGAGGGCAGGGGGGCAATACAGGGGAGGGGCTGGGGTGCATGATCAAATGGGGTTTAGGGAAGGGAGGGGAACAGAGAGAACAACGAATGAACTATGGAGTGACAGGGAATTTCCCAGAGCGGGAATACATAACAGACGAGTCCAGTAACCAATAGCAGGAGCTTGGGTCCGTGGATTGGTGGTCCAACTGCTGCCCCTGGGAGCTCCGGGGGGAAGCCCTCTGTCCGTGGAACCTGTCCGGAAGTCCTCTGGTTCTGAACCACCACAACATCTCCCCTTGTCTTTTTACTTAAAGAAAGTGATTTGTTAGTACAATGAAGATAATAACTAAAATCCAAAGCAAAGTCTTGAAAATCTGCAAATAAACAAACAAACATTGTTAAATCATTGTCTCTCTACAGGACTGGGAATGATTGGGGTATGGGAGGTACATGGGGTAGGTTTAGGGAGAGTCTAAGGGGAAGATATCAAGAAGACGGGTCTCAGTGATTTTTCTTGATGACTGTCGAAGTTTGGAGTTTTCTTTTTCCTTCTCTTCCACGCTGATCTCTGTGGAGCAGCGTCTGTTGGTGGATGCGACTGGATCTGCTCTGGTGGATGTGTTGGGTGGAGAGTTGTGATGCTTACTAACTTCAGCCATCGTGGTTCAAGTGACTGGTCATCTGGGATCGCCTCTGATGGGGTCTCCAGTGGCATGGGTGGTGATGGAGAGCAGGACACAGTGGATTCAGCTTTTAATTTCTTTGAGGAGCACGGTGCCGATCCGTTTCCCGAATGGGATGGAGCATGTGGTGTCCAGAAGCCTGTGGAAGACTTAGGTGGAGGGTGATTAGAACTGTTCAGCAGGCTTTGAAGCTGCTGCTTCCATATCTTTTCCCACACCCGATACTGAACCTTAACTAAAATGCTTGTCAGGATTGTTTTTATGTCAGATGGGACCAGCACACCTTTAAAGTGAGGAGAATCTCTCCCAAGCTCTCTCTCCACTTTGCTAGGCTGTCGCAAGGCTGCAGGTGACAGTGATTCCCATCGTGGGTTGTTACCCTGAGGGCTGTGCACACCTGATGCCACTGTAAGGCTTGGCTGACCGGCTGCATCACAGGCTTCAGCCTCTCCACTTTTCGGCCCCCAATCCCGGGGTGTGAACGAGGGAGCGTGGGGATCTGGAAGTGGGCGGTGGTCAGGGGTGGGACTGCAGTTGATATGAGCAGTCCAGGCGCACGGTAGGGCGGGGATCTCCCTCGGGCTGGGGCAGGGACCTCCGGCGCGAGGGGAGGGACCCGACGCGAAGACACCATCGGCCGCGGGGGGGGAGCCCGACGTGGGGCCAATCGACGCGAAGGGGAAGGAGCCGTGGGAGGAGTTGGGAGGATTCGCGGGCTTTCGGCGTGAGGCTGCGCAGTGGGCGCAGGGGTGTAGGCACGGCGCCACGAGGCCGCCGCCATCTTTAAACTCGGAACAATGGGGGAGCGCAGCCGGCGCGAGTTTGGCTGCGGGCTCGGAGAAAGGGTTTGGGGTGAAGCTCGCTATGAGGGAATCAGTCTCATAGTGGGGAGAACCGAGGGGCGCGCTTCCCTGTAGCGGGGAAGAGGGATTGGGAAAAGGGAAATTAGGAACGTGGGGTGGGTGAGTCGGGGATTTCGAACTTTCAGGACAATTACACAAAGTATAACAAATTAAAATCAACAACGGGAAAAATTTTCGGACAGAAACATCACCCCCTCTCTCCACTGCCTCTAAACGTTTTTCTACTAACTCCCAAAAACTCAGAGTTTTAACAGAAGAAGCAGAAGCAAGAGGGACATAGGCAAAGATCCATTTAACAAAACGTTTCCAAGCCTTCTTATTAGCATTCCCGTTTTTTAACTTTAGGGTCTCTTTAACTTGGACATAAAACTCCTGCTCTATTCGGGACAGCTTAATACCCATTGTCTCCGAATAAAAGCCTCCTTGCTCTTTTTATACGGTACAAAACTCTCCCTCGAGCCTGATTCCCGCTGCCTATCGCGGATTAGACCTCACCGTCTGCGCTCGGTTCTCGGTGGCTTTCCCGCCGCTATCACGGGCACCGAGCTTCGCCGCCGCGCGCGGATCCTGGTCCTTTCCCACCGCGCCCCGCAGCCGCCAAACCTCACCGCTCCGTGCGGGTCTTGGTTCCTCGATCCCGGCTTCAGTTGCCGTCACCGGCTCCGGAGGGAGAAACATCCAAAAGAGCAAGGGTCTCTGGTCTCGTCAGTCCGCTCAGCTAGCGTACACACTTCAGACGCTCCAGAACGGTTGCTGACGGCCCCAGCCAGCCCCCCGCTAAAACGCGGAAGTTCTCGCTAGGGGAGCGACGTCCCGAAGGCGCAGTCCGGACCGCTGCTGCGTATCCAGGTCGCTCGCAGGGAACCCCGAGAGGTCGGAGTCTCTGTTCGGTGCGCCACTTGTTGCGTTCCCAGCTTCGGTCCCACCCTGGTACCGGCAGCAGAGTCCCAGCGCTACCCTAGGAAGCCGTTCGCGATCTGGAAGGCTTCCTCGGAGTGCCTACTTCGGGCACAGCTGGTCCGCGTTCGGTCCAGGGAGATGTTGCCCCCGGAGCGTGGTGAAACAGCAAAGAACTACCAGAGAAGGAGGTCTCTTGGTATGTGATTTCGGTAGGTTTATTGCCTCCAATGGGAGCACATGGACCAAGAGCCAAGAGCAGCTTATTACATCGGTATTTAAGGGAGGACCAAAACGCAATAGGATGAGGGCAGGGGACAATACAGGGGAGGGGCTGGGGTACATGATCAAATGGGGTTTAGGGAGGGGAGGGGAACAGAGAGAACAATGAATGAACTATGGAGCGACAGGGAATTTCCCAGAGCGGGAATACATAACAGACAAGTCCAGTAACCAATAGCAGGAGCTTGGGGTCCGTGGATTGGTGGTCCAACTGCTGCCCCTGGGAGCTCTGGGGGGAAACCCTCTGTCCGTGGAAGCTGTCCGGAAGTCCTCTGGTTCCGAACCACCGCAACACCTGTTCCCATCTGTGCCTGCTTCCGTCTGTCCTGCTCCCGTCTCTCCCTGTTCTGTCTGTGTCTACTTCCATCTGTCCCTGTTCCGCCTGTCCTTGTTCCCATCTGCTCCTGATCCCGTCAGTCCCTCTTCCTTCTGTCCCTGTTCTGTCTGTCCCTGATCCCATCTGTAAATGTTTGGTCTGTCCTTGTTCCTTCTGTAGCTGCTCCCATCTGTCCCTGCTCCGTCTGTCCCTGCTCCATCTGTCCCTGTTCCGTCTGCCACTGTTCCATCTGTCCATGATCCTGTATGTCCGGGTTCCATCTCTATGTGTTCCACATCTGTCCTTGTTCCATCTGTCCCTGCTCCCATTTGTCCCTGTTCCATCAGTCCCTGCTCCCGTATGTCCCTGTTCCGTCTCTTCCGGTTTCATCTGTCTCTGCTCCCGTCTCTCCCTGTTCTGTCTGTCCCTGTTCCATCTGTCCCTGCTCCCCTCTGTTCGTGCTCCGTCAATCCCTGGTCCGTCTGTCCCTGTTCTGTCTGTCACAGTTCCGTCTGTCCCTGCTTCTATCTGTTTCTTCTTCTGTCTGTCCCTGTTCTCTCTGCCCGTGTTCCGTCTGTCTCTGCTCCTATCTGTTCCCATCTGTCCCTGCTCTCATCTGTCTCTGTTCCCTGTCTGTCCCTTTTCCGTCTGTCCTTTTCCATCTCTCCCTGCTCCCGTCTGTCCCTGTTCCATCTGTCCCTGTTCCATCTCTCTCTGCTCCCGTCTGCCCCTGCTCCCCTCTGTCCCTGTTCCGTCTATCCCTGGTCCATCTGTACCTCTTCCTTCTGTCAAGGTTCCATCTGTCCCTGCTTCTATCTGTTCCTGCTTCTGTCTGTCCCTGTTCTGTCTGTCCCTGCTCCGTCTGTCCCTGCTGCCGTCTGTCACTGTTCCATCTGTTCCTCTTCCCCGTCTGTCCCTTTTTCATCTGTCCCTCCTCCCATCTGTCTCTCTTCTGTCTGCAACTGTTCCATCTGTCCCTGTTCCATCAGTCCCTGCTCCGGTATGTCCGCGTTCCATCTCTCTGTGTTCCCCATCTGTCCTTGTTCTATCTGTCCCTACTGCCATCTGTCCCTATTCCATCTATCCCTGCTCCCGTCTGTCCATGTTGTGTCTGTCCCTGGTCCCGTATGTCCCTGTTCCATCTGTCCCTGTTCCGTCTGTTCCTGTTTCATCTGTCCCTGCTCCCCTCTGTTTGTACTCCGTCTATCCCTGGTCTGTCTGTCCCTGTTCCTGTCTGTCCCTGTTCCTGTCTATCCCTGTTCCGTCTGTCCCTGCTCCCGTCTGTCTCTGTTCCTTCTGTCCCTGTTCCGTCTGTCCCTGCTTCTGTCATTGTTCCCTCTGTCCCTGCTTCTGTCTGTCCCTGCTTGTGTGTTTCCCTCTTCTGTCTGTCCCTGTTCTATGTGTCCCTGTTTCATTTGTCCCTGTTCTGTCTGTCCCTCTTCCGTCTGTCCGTGTTCCGTCTGTCCCTGTTCCGATTGTCCCGCTTTCATCTGTCCCTGTTCCGTCTCTCCCGGCTCCCGTCTGTCCCTATTACGTCTGTCCCTGTTCCGTCTGTCCGTTTTCCCCGTCTGTCCCTGTTACCTCTGTTCCTGCTGCCATCTGTCCCTGTTCCGGCTGTCTGTTCTCCTGTCTGTCCCTTTTCCGTCTGCATCTGCTCCCGTCTGCATCTGTTCCCGTCTGTCCCTGCTCCCGTCTGTCCCTATTCCATCGGTCCCTGCTCCCGTCTATCCATGCTCCCGTCTGTCCCTGCTCCCGTCTATCCCTGTTCCGTCTGTCCCTGCTGCCGTCTGTCACTGTTCCGTCTGTTCCTGTTCCCTGTCTGTCCCTTTTTCATCTGTCCCTCCTCCCATCTGTCTCTCTTCCGTCTGCAACTGTTCCATCTGTCCCTGTTCCATCAGTCCCTGCTCCTGTATGTCCGGGTTCCATCACTCTGTGTTCCCCATCTGTCCTTGTTCTATCTGTCCCTGCTCCCATTTGTCCCTATTCCATCTGTCCCTGCTCCCGTCTGTCCCTGCTCCTGTCTGTCCCTGTTCTGACTGCAACTGTTCCGTCTGTCCCTGCTCGTCTCTCCCCTCTCCGTCTGTCCCTGGTCCCGTCTCTCCCTGTTCCGTCTGTCCCTGCTCCCCTCTCTCTCTGTTTTGTCTGTATCTGCTCTTGTCGGTCCCTGTTACGTCTGTCCCTGTTTCATCTGTCCATGCTCCCGTCTGTTCCTTTTCCTTCTGTCTGTGTTCTGTCTGTCCCTGTTCTGTCTGTCCCTGGGCCCTTCTCTTCGTCTTCCGTCTATCCCTGGTCCGTCTGTCCCTGTTCAGTCTTTCATGGTTCTGTCTGTCCTGGCTTCTATCTGGTCCTGCTTCTGTCTGTCCCTGTTCCTTATGTCCCTGCTCCCATCTATCCCTGCTCCCGTCTGTCCCTGGTCCGTCTGTCTCTGTTTACGTTTGTCCCTGTTTCCCGTCTGTCCCTGTTCCGTCTGTCCTTGTTCTGTCTGTCCCTCCTCCCCTCTGTCCCTGTTCCGTCTCTTCCGGTTCCGTCTGTCCCTGCTTCTATCTGTTTCGTGCTTCTGTCTGTCCCTGTTCCGTCTGTCCCTGCTCCATCTCTCTCTGGTCCCGTCTGTGCCTGCTCCTGTGTGTCCCTGTTCCGTCTGCCCCTGCTCCCCTCTGTCCCTGTTCCGTCTGTCCCTGGTCCGTTTGTCCATCTTCCTTCTGTCATGGTTCCATCTGTCCCTGCTTCTATCTGTCCCTGCTTCTATCTGTCCCTGCTCCGTCTGTCCCTGCTGCCGTCTGTCCCTGTTCCATCTGTCCCTGTTCCCCGTCTGTCCCTGTTCCATCTGTCCCTGCTCCTGTATGTCCATGTTCCATCTTTCTGTGTTCCCCATCTGTCCTTGTTCTATCTGTCCCTGCTCCCATTTGTCCCTATTCCATCTGTCCCTGCTCCCGTCTGTCCCTGCTCCTGTCTGTCCCTGTTCCGACTGCAACTGTTCCGTCTGTCCCTACTCGTCTTTCCCCTCTCCGTCTGTCCCTGGTCCCGTATGTCCCTGTTCCATCTGTCCCTGTTCCGTCTGTTCCTGTTTCATCTGTCTCTGCTCCCGTCTCTTCCTGTTCCTGTCTGTCCCTGTTCCTGTCTGTCCCTGTTCCTGTCTGTCCCTGCTGCCGTCTGTCACTGTTCCATCTGTCCCTGCTCCCGTCTGTCCCTGCTCCTGTCTGTCCCTGTTCCTTATGTCCCTGCTCCCATCTATCCCTGGTCCCATCTGTCCCTGTTCTGTCTGTCCTTGTTCTGTCTGTCCCTGCTCCCCTCTGTCCCTGTTCCGTCTGTCCTTGTTCCGTCTATCCCTGCTCCCGTCTGTCCGTGCTCCCGTCTGTCCCTCTTCCATTTGTCCCTGATCCATCTGTCCTTGTTCCGTCTGTCCCTGTTCCCGTCTATCCCTGCTCCTGTCTATCCCTGTTCCGTCTGTCCCTGTTCCATCTGTCCCTGCTCCTGTCTGTCGCTGTTCCCAGTGTTCCGGATATCACCGCTGCCTGCGATGGGCCTTGAGAGGATCCTGCAGGAGGATTGACTCATGTGACATCCTAGCCCCTGACTCACTCACCTGGAACAGGCTGGAGCTGCACCCCCAGCCTTGAGTGTCCCCAAAACTCCAAGACCTGAATGTGCAGCCGAAGCTGGACCCGTGAGCAGCTTTCTGGCATCACCTAGGACCACTGTCCCAAAGCCCTGAAGGAGCAGCACCCTTCCCCCTGCCCCACTCCCCAGGGGAGATCTTCCCTCTGCCCATCTGTTGGTGGCTCCATCAGCCATCCATGGGACATGGCAAAGCTGAGACCTCCAGTGATCAATCAGAGATGGGACCTGCATTTTGCATCCTGAAGCAGCCCAGCTGATGAATGATGGTGTGGGAATGGGTTTGCTGCTGTCCCCTATGCCCCCAGTCATTTGCTGGGGAGCAGGAAATACATTCCACTCTGTTTGGGCAGCTTCCCATGCTGTGCCCAGGTGCCAGAGGTTCTGGCCATGGGAGACTAGTCCTCAGTGCTGCATCACTAGGCTGCTGCCATGAGCAGACTTTACTCACAGCCCCTCTTCCCCCACCTGCTGGGCCTCAGTGTGCGCTAGGGTGCATCGATGGAACAGGCAATGTCCTGGCATCCTGAGAGGAATTTAACACCACTGGGGAAGGCTCTGTGCTGGGTTACTCCAGCACAACCAGGCACGTGGATTCCAGCACACACCCAGAGCCTGCGCAGTGTGTGGACATGGCAGTGCTGACTAGCACCAGGACTGGGGGCAGCAAGGAGAGACAACGACCAGAACGTGTTGGAGCAACAATATGGTCATTCCTCTGGGTGTCAAGGACACAAGGACCTGTGGAAACCTGTCCCTTGTGCTGGGAGCAAGGAGTCCACATGGCCCAGCAAGGGCAGGGCTGGGCTAGCAGGCAGAGTACAGCACTTCCAGGGATTCCTCCCAAGCATCATGCCCAGATCCGTGCAGCCTAAATCCATCTGCAGTGAGGGGGTGGAGAGCCATCGGCACAAGCAGGAAGCACTGTCAAAAAAAAGCCTTGTCAGTGTTGCTACGCCAGTGTAATCATGTCAGAAACACAGAAAGGCATCGCCACCTGCAAAAGAGCAAGCACTGCCTCTGACAGCCCCAGAACTCCCACCCACAGCTCCAGCCCTCAGAGAGATGGGCAGGGAGCTCCTGCCGTGGCTCCCTGTGCTCAGCACCATCCAGGCTGAGCCCTGGGGCCAGTGGGGCTCTGCAGATGACACAGGGCATGTCCCCCCTCACCCACATCCCAGCACCTCACAGCTCCCAGGATACCCCAGTCCAGAGCCCCTGGCACCCCCCTCAGCCCAGCACAATCCCACAGCCAGAGAGAAGGGCCTCCTTCTCCATCAGCTGTGCCTCTGTGGGACCAGGCACTGACCCAGGGTCGAGTCCTGTCCTGTGAGTCCTCACTGTTGCTTCAAACCCGTGGGAGACCAGGGCTGCAGCCTAGAGTCAGCGTTCTGTACGCGCCAGCTGTGTCTGAAGAGCATCAATCACTGCTGGGTGCTGCCCGCCTTCCCTGCCTGCTGCTCCCTGCAAGCTCCTGCTGGTGCCTCTGGAAAACAAAGGACAACACTGAGCAGTCCCATCCCTGTGCCCAAGGGGGCCTTGCCTGAAGGCCCAGGGTAAGGCAAACTTGCTCCCTGGCACTGTGTTTTTCCCCAGTTCTGCCCAGTGACCCAAGCAGGCTGTGGGCAGCAAGTTGGCACGTGGAGGCTCCAGGATGGATCAGGTCCTTGAACCATCACCAGAGCTCCTTCCTCATCCTGCACTGCCCACCAGTCTGAGTGACTGCTCAGACATTCCTCAGGGTCGCTCCCAGGTAGGGAGGGTGTGCCAGCAGGAGATGCCAGCAGCCAGAGGCTCCTGGGGCACCCAGGGAACACATCAGGACACTTCCCTTCCCCTGTGCCAGACAGATTTTAAACCTCCTGTACAGCATCACTTCAAACCTGGCCTGGCTACCACAGGAGGAATATGTGCTCATGCACAAATCCCAAGGGATAACAATCCCTGAGGATGAGCAACAGCTGGCATGGCCCACAGGAACAATTCCTGCCAAACTGCTTATCTCCCCAAAGAAGATTTGCCCTGGTGCTTCCCAGCATCCCTGACCTTGCTGTTACCTGCTGAGGGCTGGGGAGCTCCTGCAGAGCCTGGGTGCTCCTCTCTCTGCTCTGCCACAGCCAAGCTGCCACATTCCTGATGGCCACAGCTCAGCCTGGCATCCCTGACACTTCCCTCAGCACATCCATGGACCCACAAGATGCCTCAGGAGTGAGCTGAGGATTCCTGGCAGTGGTGAGGCCGCACAGCACCACAGACACAGAAGTGTCACTTTGAACTGACCCAAATTAAATGCTAGGGATCTGCTTGTCAAGCTACAGCAACTCTTCCCATCCTGGCAACACTTGCTGACTCCACATCAAAATCCTCCACCTGCTTTTCTTTTCCAGAAGTGACACTTCTGTTTTGTTCCTTGCAGTGTTCCACTTAATGAAAAGATCAGGTGATTCCCTTTTTGGAATGTGGATGAACTGTGTGCAGGAAGTTCTGTGCAGGAAGGAGAATATGCTCAGGTCAAGCCCCACACAGTTGTGGGGATTCTGTGCTCCAAAAGGTTTTGTGCATGCATGTGTGACCATTCCCTAAGCTCCAGGCACATCCCTGCTGGGGTAAATGAAAGGTTGAGAGAGCTGAGGGTGTTCAGGTTGGAGAAGAGAAGGCTCCACGGAGAGCTCAGAGCCCCTTCCAGGGCCTAAAGGGGCTCCAGGAGAGCTGGAGAGGGACTTTGGACAAGGGCCTGAAATATCAGGGCATGGAGCAATAGCTTCCCACTGCCAGAGGGAAGGGTTAGATGGGATATTGGGAAGGAATTCTTCCCTGAGAGGGTGGTGAGCCCCTGGCACAGGGTGCCAAGAGCAGCTGTGGCTGCTCCTGGATCCCTGGCAGTGTCCAAGGCCAGGCTGGACAGGGCTTGGAGCACCCTGGGACAGCGGAAGGTGACCCTGCTCCTGGCAGGGGGTGGAACTGGATGGGCTTTGAGGTCCTTTCCAACCCAAGCCAGTCTGGGATTCTATAAATTCATCCTGGTGTGGAAGAGGGGCAGGAGGGAGGCTCAGGCTCTGGTTCCCTTCCCAGCACAGCTGGGCAGAACAGGATTGCTTGATTAAGAATGAAAGAGCATCCAAGGACCCCGATGCCCCTGCCCAGTGAGGTTTATGTCCTATTTGAAAGGACTGATGACAAAAAACCAAGAGGAAGAAATAAGAAAGTTTAATAAAAACCTTCAGGAAGAGTGGGAGGGTGCAGTGGAGTCTGAACAGGGCTGAAGGAGGGAGTGTGGTGAAGACTCCTGGCACCTGAGCAGGGCATAGACAAACACTAGCAGCAATGGGGATAACAGGGAACAGCAGGGAACATCCCCCAGGAGCAGAACATCACAGGGGCTTGGTGTGACAGCACAAGCCAAGTATGTCAGGAAAAAAGGCAGTCTGGGAAAAGGGAATAGTGCAGAATTTCTATACCTCAAGGATGGATGCGTAAAAATGAACATAGAGCAAAGCACAAATAAGGAGGGGAAAATCAAACAGACCAAGGAAGAAATTAGTTCTGCCTAGATGGATAAGCCTAGGAAAATATAAATCTATGTGTCCAGAAAAGTCTTGATTAAGGCAGTGTGACAGGGAAGGGAATGCCAGGTGATATATGAGATGGCAGAATTGTTCAGCACCTTTGTGCTTTAAATATTTACAGAAGGGTTCACTCTGACCAGATTACTGTTGGCAATAAGAGGCTCTGGGCAAGAACAGAATAATGGAGAAAAATAGCGCATGGGAATATTCAAATTGTCAAAATTGAATAAAGTTTACCTTGGCATACATGAGGAACCAGTCACAGTCATCTCTGACCTCAAAAAACACAGGCACAGGTGAGGTCCTCATGGAGTAGAGCAGAAGGAAGCACAGCCTGTGGCATTGAGAGGGAGTAGGGAAATCCACTGGGCAGCCTGACTTTGATGCCTGAAGAGATGCAGAAGGAATTATTACATGGCATATGTTAAACCTCTCAGGGATAACACACGATAAGGAACAGGCAACAGGGACTTGCCAATCCTACAGCATATTGAACCAATCCAGTGTCCATCACTGGTGGGGATTTAGCCCATCTGGAGACAGGAAGCAGTAGATATGGTATGTCTTGGCTTCCGTGGGTTTTGAGAGTGTCCCATGGGAATGCTCCTCAGGAAACCAGGTGATGGGGCACAATCCCAGCTGGTTAAAGCACTGAGGGTGGGGCTGCTCAGGTGCTGCCAGCCTGGACAGTGAGGTCCTGCCGGATCTGTCCTGGGGCAGGTCCTGGTCAATATTTTCATTACCACAAGGTTGATGAAACAGTGATCATGCTTATAAAATGCTGAATTAAAAACAGATCACAAAGGGCTGTAACTGCTTCAAAGGACATGAGCGGAATGTAAAATAAAACTCAGTTGCTGAGAAATTACTTGGAATTGGCAACGTGCAGTTCAGTAAAGACAAATGCAAAGCAGGGGACCTGCAATGCACCACCCTGGTGCAGAGATTCTGGCTGGAGACCAGTGCCACTGCTGGGCACTCTGGTGATAGCTGATCTGGCTGGGCACCTTCTGCTGCCAGGGCAAGGTCAGAACAGGCCAGCGAGGTGACCCTTGTAAGGCAGGGATAGAACAATGGAATGGTGTGGGCTGGTAGGAACCACAAAGCTTCTCTTGTTTCCACCCCCTGCCAGGGGCAGGGACACCTTCCACTATCCCAGGTTGCTCCAGTCCTCATCCAGCCTGACCTTGGACACTTCCAGGGATGGGGCAGCCACAACAAAGGAGAGCTCCAGTGCTGCTCTGCTTAGCCTGGGGGAATTTCAGACAGAGATTTGTGCTGGTCATCTCAAGGAGCAGGAAGCAAACAGGAGAAAGTCCAGAGGACATGCTGACAAGCTTAGTTAGAAGTTTGAAAACATGAGCTGCAAGAAGGGGAAGAACAAATTAAATCTGGGTCTGGCAGGGTGAAGCCTGGGCAGGGAAACGAGAAAAGCCTTCTAAAATGCAAAAAAAAAAAACCAAAAAAAAACCCCAAAAAACACCACAAAAAAACCACTAGAAAGAGATTAGTGATCACTTATTCTCAGGTCTACCAAGGGTATTTTTTGCAGTAATTGCTTAATTTGCATCTAGAGAGATTTGCAAGGAGATTTTCCTTGTGACATATGATGATGCATCAAAGGCTGGCTGGGATCTAGGTGTTCCAAAATTCCTTTGGGGCAGTTCCAGCTGCTTTGGGGCTGCCAGGCACCCTGGAGGGACCCCACTGTCGGGGTCTCTGGGGAGACATCCCTGGTGAACCAGGGCCAGGCAGGGAGGGGCTGGGCAGAGCCACCCTGAGCACCCATCCACGGGCTGTGAGAGCAGGGAAGAGGGGAGGCAGTGGGAGCTCCTGTCCCACTTCCCAGGACCTGCTGCCTCCTTGCCCTGGGAGAGGGAGGTCTTTTCCCTGTGCCAGAGGGTGGAAGCTGTTCTGGTGAGCTGTGCCACTGAATGGGAAAATCAGCTCCATGAACTCCAGTTCTCCCCTTTGTGATCCATCCCTCTGCCACTCCAGCCTCTCCTCTCCCATCTCTACACTCCTGTTTTGCATCTCCTGCGTCATCCCTTTTCTGCTGAACCCCTCCTGCACCTTTCATCTTCCCCATCCCTCCAGCTGTGCTCCTCCTCCTTTCTAGTCTCTCCCTCTTTATTCCCATTCTGTCTCACATCAGCTCTTTAATTCAGCAGCACGGCATTTCCATTTGAATTGTTTTCCTGCCTCCATCCAGGACAGGAGCGGAGCCAGGGGCTGCATCCTGTCCGAACCCCACGTTCAGGGGTGTCACGTGGATGGTGTTGGCTGTCCCCAGCCCATTCCCATTCCATGGGCATGGCAGTGCATCCCCAGGCCCCCTGCACTGCTGTGACAGCAGCGCTGGGCATGGATCCCTCCCAGAGAGGCAGTGACTGGGAGCATGGCCCAGAGAAGGGCTGAGTGCTCCCCATGGACATCCCTATTGGACTAACCACCATTCCCAGGGCATCTGCTGGGTCTGCAGGGTGCCAGGCACAGAGTTCTGTGCCACCTCTGCCAACCCATCCTCATGGGCCAGCCCAGGATTCCCCCTGGAATGGCACAGGATGAGTTTGGTGAGGAGGGAGATCTGGTGAGGGCAGGTGCTGGCTGCCCTAAGGGCTGCTGGCTGTGGGAGCATCCAGAGGGTTTTCCAGCAAGCAGTGGGTTCTGGAAGCAAAGCTCTTCTCTCACCAGGGCACTGCAAGCCCAGGGGATCCCTGGGGGCTGCCTCTGAAGCTCTGCAAGTGCAGGAGCCTCCCTAGCTCTGCACAGACCCTCAGATCAGCCACTGGGGTCCGGCAAAATCTGTTCCTTCCCAAGGACCATCTCCACAAGTTCCTGCTCATCTGGGTGCTGAGGGTGGTGTTTTGGGGCAAACTGGATCTTTCCTGCAGTTTTACAAGGCCCTGTGAGCATGATGCCCTGCAAAGCATCAGGATCTCTCCTGGTTGTCACGGCTGTTGGCTTGTCCAGGCTGCAGCAGAGGAGTTGTGTGTTCCTCAAGGAGCACCTCACCATGTCCTGCACTCCCATGGTCACGCTCTGCCCTTCAGGCACCACCAGAGGCACCAGCTGGGCACCAGGGCTTTGGTGGAACCATCCCTGCTGAAGCACCAAGCCCTTGGCCATGACCTTTTAGGAAGTTTTACCCTGTTCAACCTGAACATTTGAACTTCACAGTGGACAATCTTTTGGCCAGATTCTGCCATCTTTACCTATTTTCATAACACATAGGCTGTGGCAACCACATGGTTTGGGGTTGCTCTTCCTCTCTTTGGTGTGCCCTGGCCCTGACCCAGCCCTCCCAGAGCCAGGCTCTTGGCCTGAGAGCTTGTGTGTACCCCAAACACCCTCTCCCACACCCCTGAATTCCTTTCTTGCACAGCAGCACATGTGAACATCCATCAGGGACCAGACCAGGCCCACTGAGTTGGCCTGGGACCCGCTGTGACAGCTCCTCTCCTGCCCTGGCCCTACTGGGGCTGCGGTTGAGGTTCCCCAGCTGCATCACCTGGAGAACAGAGAGACAGAAAATGCCATCCTGTGCAATCCATGGATATGGGGGGCCCTGAAGTGAAAGTCCCCAAGACCAGAGCTGTTCTGTGGTGCATGTTCCGTGAGGTCCCTTGGGAGGCAGGGCTGGGGTGGAGACCTGTGAGCCCACCCTTCCCACCTCCTCCTGTCTTCTCTGGAGGCTCTCTTGGACACTCAGCCTCACAAGATCTGCCTGTCCCCCTTCCAGTGTTACAGTCTGACCAGGTTAAATGAGATTTACAGGCCAAGAGCTTCCAGCCTCTCAGGCTGTTCCTTTCCTCCTCTGCCAGATGCCAGTTAGTAGTTATCCTCCAGGAGTTTTCCTCCTGGCTCCTGGGAGCCCTTCAACATTCTCTTTCACCTCTTGGTTAAAGAAAACCCAAGAAGGCCAGTTGGTATCCAGGGAACTTCCCTCTGTGCCAGGTGGAACCAGTGCCCACTTTCCAGATGCCTGGCCGGTGCAGGAGCAGCTCCAGCCACAGCTGTGGCACAGGGCAGAAGAGGGACCAGGCTCACTTAGAGGAGAGAATTGTGGAATAACAGAATGATTTGGGTTGGAAAGGACCTTAAAGACCATCTCATTCCACGCCTGCCATGGGTAAGGACACCTTTCTCTAGCCCTGGTTGCCCATCCCTTACACAGCATCTCAAACCCACAAATGAATTTTCAGTAGCATCCAATCAAACAGTATTTCCACTATTCACTTGTAAAGTGTTTCTTTAAGGATCTATGGGAGTGCATTTCCAAAACACTGGACTTTAAATGAAGTCTCTCAAGCTCTAGAAGCCTAGATGGAGAAGCTTGGGTTGATGGAGTTCAGGTGTAGCTGAGGATTGCAGGGACCTCAGTGTCCTAAGAGAAAGGTCCCATTGGGCTGGAAATCAGAATTCCAGCTGCCTCCTTCTCCAGGGACAGAGGGAGTGGGAACAGAGCTGGCACTCTGATATACCCAGGGAGCCTCCAACCCTTTTCCATGGATTCAAATTCACTCTCAGTTTGCAGGCAGCTAGTGCTGGGACACTGGGCAGGGGGGGCACGTGTCTCCACTTGCTGTCTCCAGAAGCAGAACTGCTGCCCAGTTCAGCTGTTTGAAAGAAGGTCAGGTTCTGCTGGTAACAGAGCCAAGGGGAAGGATACTTTGGGTGTGTTTCAGTGGTGGCCCATGTCAGGGGGCTGGAACTAGAGGGTCTTTAAGGACCCTTCCCACCCAAACCATTCCATGGTTCTGTGATTCTGTGGACAAGCCTTGGACACGTGGTGATCCTGGGATCCATGAGCAGAGAGGCTGGTGTTGCCCTTGTGTGACAGCAGCAGGGCCCAGAGACATGTCCCTTCAGGCTTGGCTGGGGTGTAAAAATAGCACTCAATTCCCATCCTCTCTGCCATGATGGAAAAAGCAAACAGGCAAAGGAGTTTTGCACTTGGGTTGTTAAACTTTCATGGCAATTTAGCAAGGCTGGTTGAGAGTCATTTTCCAGCTGATTTCAGTTCCTTTGAGCTGCTCCTGGGATGCAGGGCCTGGGCTGCAATTGTGACAGCGGGGAGCTGCTGCTTTGTTGCTCAGAGCCTTGCCATGGAAAAAGGCTGGCCTGGGAAAGGGCATTATCAGCATTTGATAAGAGATGATACGCTAATTTTGGTTCTAAAATCTTTCCTTAATAGAAATGAATTGCTCATATTTATCCCAGCAATTACAGCCACAAAGAGCTCACGCAGTTAGGGAACATCCACCTTCTGCAGCTGAGAGACAGCAGAGGATCATGGCAGCTAATCTGAACAGAGCTTTGGGAAGGAAATACTGCCTTTGGAGGATAAATCAGCACCAAGCTGTCAGAAATTGGGCCCTGTTCTTCCGTGGAATCATAGAGCCATGGAATGGTTTGGGTTGGAAGGGACCTTGAAGACCATCCAGTTCCACACTCCTGCCAGCAGCAAGGACAACTTCCACTAGACCAGGGTCCAACACTGGTCTTGGACACTTCCAGGGATCCAGGGGCAGCCACAGGTTCTCTGGGCACCCTGTGCCAGGGCCTCCTCAAGGGGAAGAATTCCCTCCCAATATCCATTCTAACCCTGCCCTCTGCCAGTGGGAAGCTACTCCCTGTGTCCTGTCCCTGCACGCCTTTGTCCCAACTCCCTCACCAGCTTTCTTCAGGCACTGGGAGGGGCTCTGAAGAATTCCAGGACAGGCTGTCCCATATCTGCCTGAAGGGTCTCTCTGACTCATCTGCCTTTTGTGCCTGCAGGAGCAGGTGGCAGGACCTGGCTCTGCTCCAACACCAGCTGGGGCTGGTGCTAAAGGTCTGGCATTCCCAGTGGTATTTCTAAGGATGCCTGCAAAGAACTTTTGTCAGAAAATGTCCCTTCTGGGGTGTCAGGTCTAGGTGGGCCCATGCATTCTAGGCTAGGTCTGATCCCTGGATCCTTGTGCAGTGCAGCTGCGAGCACTGTGACGTGCTGGAGTGTCACCATGGTTGTGCCAGGGTATGCTCGCTGCTCACAGATCCATTTCCCAGAAATAAGGAGCATTTTCCAGCCTGTTCCATCCCTTGCAGCACAGCAAAGCACAGTCCTTGCCTCAGCACGCCTCACCAGCTGCTGGCCCCATCACCAGCCACTGACCTTTGTCCTCTGCCCAAAGTCATCCATGTGTCTGCAGGGCCTGCAGGGGCTGAAGAGCAGTGCCAGCCATGGAATGGGGGAGTGAGGAGCCAGGTGGTGCTGCAGGAGGGCATCAGCCTGGGCTGTTCTCCTCCAGGTGACCTCTGAGGGTCAGTGCACCTGTGACCAGGGTCAGTGCACTGTCACAGCTGCCCACAGGACACCCAGCCCTGGCATGTGGGCAGGGGCTGGAAATGTGCCTTATAGTCAAAGCACCAAAGCTGAGGGGACAGGATGAATTCCCCAGGGCTCCCACCAGCCAGGCCAAGTGGTTTGTGCTAAGAGGAAATCCCTGGCAGTTCTGTGCTGGTGCTTATGTCTGCTCCAGGATTCATCTGGGCCTGTCCATGGGAGCACCTCCAGTGCCAGTCTGGCACTGCTACCCACCCCTGATGACCACTGGCCATCAGCGCCCTGATCCCAGCCTGGAGAAGGTTCCCTCCAAGACAGGTCAAGCACACGTGTTGAGGATGCTGAGGCCCTAAGCCAGGACCCCTCTAGGCTGAGTTACTTGCAGGGTACATCCCAAGGGATGAGGTGGGGATGGACATCCCTCAAGCACTGGTTTTGCTGGGGAGAGATGCACAGAATGGAGTGGCTCCCCATGCACCCAGCTGGCCACTGGCACTGGGAATCTCCAGCTGTGTCACTGTGGAAGATAAGAACATGTCCCAAAAGCACCCAGCTGGCATCAGCGTTGGCTAGTTGTCCCTGTGCCCCCAGCTGCAGCAGAGCCCTCAGGGCTCCTCTCCAGGCTTCAGCACCTCAGAACTGTGATCAGAGAGAGCCTGACCCACACAGGTGCTGACTACCCACATCCCTCTCCAAAGTGACTGCCTGGAGTGTCACTGAGCCCCAGGTCTCTGTGACCACCCAAGGACTGGGCGTCCCACAGCCCTTTTTCCAAGGCATTTGGGGCAGGACCAGGGTCAGGTGAGGTTCAGTGCCTTGCCCAGTGCACCCTGTGCCAAGGGCATGTGGCCCCTTGGCTTCTGGCAGCACTGAAGGCTCCGTGGCCCTGGTTTTTCCCAGCAGATCCCTGCTTTCCTGTGCTCAGCTGCCATCCCATCAGGCTGGGGGAGCTTTGGTGAGCCCTGCACTGTCTGCAAGGGGTCAAACAAGTGTATGGTGACCACAGGAGCCCTGGCCAGGGTGCAGAGCTAGCACCATGATGAACTGCTCCATAGGCCCCTTCCCTCCTCACTTCTGGTCCCATCCACCAGCATCAGCTGAAGCTGGCAGGGGGCTGGAGGTCTCAGCATCACAAATAAACACCCTGAAAATAGGTCCCCACCATCAAGCCTGGTCCTGTACTGCTGGGTATTGGACATCCCTGGCAGGGGCTGGCTCTGCACAGATCTTTATTTTCCAAATATTATTCATTACCCTGTATGTGATGAGCTGGCCTCTCACTGTGTGCCGCTGCCAGAGCGCCTGGGCCAGGGAAATTGGCTGTGGAGCATTGGAAATGCTCTCGCAGCACGTGGGGGGCTGAGCCCTGGCAGCCCCAGGGATGCTGCTCTCGGTGCCCTGGGCCATGGTGTCAGGGGCAGCTCATGCCAGAGGTTGCAGTGGATGTTGCTCGGAGTCCAGGGAAGCAGGAATCCGGTACAAAACAGGGTTTGTTTTCCCAGCCCGAACTTCTCAGCTCAGCTGTGGGCTTGTGTTCCCACGTCCCAGTGGGGTGGCAGCTCTGTGCGGATGCTCCTCTTGTCCCATGACATTTGTGGCAGGGAGGCCAAAGGTCCTGTGTCCTCACCGGAGCCTCACTGAGGGCCGGACCTCCCCTTTCTTGTGCTGCTTGTGAAACTGGGCCTTACACACCATGGGAGACACAGCATGGGCCAAGGCTGCAGGAGAGGGAGGCTCAGCACAACCCTGCAGCATGGAGAGCATCCTGCCAGGGGCTGAGGTGGCTGGGCTTGTGGTGGGGGGGAGCAGAGCTTTTCCAGGGTCAACACAGTAAGGGGCCACCTCCAGGCTGGGCTCAGGGATGTCTGGGGTGGAGACAACAGTGGAGAGGTGATGGCACAGCCCTGTACCAGCCCCATGTGCCAGGGACTCCGTGGCTCAGGGACCCCATGAAGGTGCAGAGCTCCCTGCTGCGTCCTGCTCATGGATCCTGGTGATCCGATGCTCATGGATCCTGGTGATCCGATGCTCCTGGAGGCCTGAGGCCCTGTGGAGGGAGCGTGGCACAGGCTGTCTCCCTTACCTCATGGGAAGGAGCAGAGAGCTGCTCCCTGGATTTTGGCAGTGGAGTGGCCAGGGCTGGGCTCTGGTTTAATCCCGGTGCTGCTGTCCTGCCCACAGGCACAGCCAACAGTGGGGCAGAGCCAGTAAAGGGGGCCCAACCATGAGCCTCTCACTGGGAGTTTGGCTGAAAATCCTCTCTGGAAGAGATGGCTGTAATTTAGCAATACTGGCTCGGGCTTTTCCTATTAACTTCCCCCAGGCTGCCAGATGCTTATGGCCAGCATGTCCAGCATTGAGGGACTGTGCTGTCACACCTTCCCGGGCGCTGGAAGCAGGAAGGTAGGATGAACTGCCCAGCCCTGGGGAGGGGTCAGGTTCTGGAGGTGATGTTGGGGCTCAGTTCCAGGGGCCTCTCAGCCCATCAGGGTTAGGCCATTTGGGAACAAGCCCTGTGTCCCAGGGCAGGATGAGTATCCCATCAGGCTGGGGGACACAAGTCAGAGAGGGCAAAACCAAGGCCATTCTCCCAGGATTGGGAGGCAGCTGGGAAGGGACTGGCAGGAGGGCAGGCATGGGGGCGATGCCAGGGGCCAGCCAGCCATCAGCATCTGCCCTGCCTGCTCTGGATGAAGCAGGGATGGAGCGAGCTCCTGCTCCTGGCACCAGCAGCTCCCCTGGCAATGACAGCAGACCTGCTGGGTTTGGAGCTGGCTGCTCGAGGGCTCCCTGGTGTCTTAGTGCTCCCAGTGCTGGTTGGTTGTCAGGGAGAGGCTCTTCTGTCCCGAGAGCTGCAGAGCTCCAGTTTCCATCAGACAGGGGCCAAAGGCTGATACTCCAGAGGGCTGGGACAGAGCAGGAGGAGCTCAGAATCTGGAGAGTGCCTGAGACTGAGAGGGAAGTGAGATAGGTGCTCATCGAGAAGAGAGACTGCCTGACCTGCCTGTGCCCTGCCTGTCCCACTGGTGACAGCAGTGGGATTGTGACTCTTGAGAAAACACAGGAGACCAGGCTTTTTGCATTCAGGGAAGGCTGGCCCACCCTATAGCTCCACATGGGACACTGAGATCTGTTTCTGCCCAATCTCTGGGTGAATTTCTGAGGTTCTCTGGGATATCTGGTGAGACATGGGAACAATGTGAATCATGCATCCAAACCCAGGAGTACCATGGCAACATCCAGACCTCAGTCCTGAGTGTTTAGCACCAAATGTGGCTTTAGCAGAGGTTTTTGTAAGCTATTCAGCCCTCACCATGTGCCGATCCCAGATCAGAGTCTTCTTTCTTGTCCCTGACAAATCCTTGCAGCACAGCCCTCACTCAACCCTGGTGTTTTTGTTGTTGTATCCAGGTGGAAACTTTTCCTGGCTTGCCTTCATTCCCGACATCCCAGGAAGGCACCATCAGTAACCACAAAAACCACTGATTGCTTTGAAGATACTGAAGGGAGCCTCTGCTCATTGTGATCCACATCCCTACAACTTCTGTCTCTCTGCATTGGCAGGGAAGGGAGTTGTGCCCACCTCTTCCCAGGTATGGAACCCAGGTAGGAAGCACAAACTGCTGGAGACCCTTGGGAAAGAAAGTATTGTTCTTTCTGCAATGATCCCAAATCTTCCCTGTATGAAACTGAGTCTTAAGTGTGCCTTAGAGCCACAAACACGTGCAGTCATCAGGTATGAAGCTGAAAGAGGTCCACGAGAGCTGCCAACCCAGCCTGGGGCAGAGGAACCCACCTTGCAGCAGCAGAGTGAACTCCAGCCCAGTGGGTTTCCCCAGGAGAATGCCCTCTGAGGTGTGTGGGAGCCACAGGATCCAGCATGGGAAGAGGCTCATGTGTATCCGAGGGCTCTGTAACCTGTCACGTGCAGTAAGACCCAGTAATTAGGCTGGTAATGAGAGCTAAATGCTGGTTGGGATGCTGCTCGTGGGGTGGAGGTCATTAACTTCCTTAGACTGTGGCCAGGTGACCATGATTCCTCAGCTGAGTGTCCTCCCATGGGCCAGCTCAGCCACCAGCCCCGTGGGAGTCTGGGGACAGTTCTCCAGGCTTGGCTGGGCAGGTTGCAGCAGTTCCACATAGCTTGGTGATTTTTCCACTAAGCAGATCCTTAGATCATTCTTGACCCTCTCTGAATTTATCTTCTGCCATTCCAGCTTTTAGCTTTCCAATTTCCTGCCTTTCATTGGACCACTGAATCACTGAGGTTAGAAGAGACTCCAAAATCATCAAGTCCAACCACTGACCAGCACCACTGTGGTCACCACTAAACCATGTTCCCAGGTGCCACATTCCCATGCCTTTTGAACACTTCCGGGGATGGCACCTCTGATGCTGTGCCCAACAGTGTTTGAAGCCAAGATTTTCACATAGTCACCTGGCTCCGTGTGCTGGGACTCTGGGAGCTGTATCTGGTCATCTCAAATCCACAACAGATGGCTTCTTTCTTTCTTTTTTTTTTTTTTTTCAGGCATTCCCTTCATGCCTGTGACTCAATAAAAAAATTCATGCAGTCTCAAGATGTTTGCAGTGAGAAGGAAGAGCTTGGCAGCACAAAGGACAAAGCCAGGTTCTTGGGCAGAAATGCCACTTTCTGCTGATGCAGTCCCCCAGGTCAGTGAGAGGACTTAGGGGTCCTGGGGTTCCTTCTGTAATTGGCACTGCAGCCTTCTCTGGGGCTCCCCAAAGATGACGGATGCAGGACAGGCAGCGTTAAGGAGCATCCTTCTCACCAGGGCATGAGGGATGCAGGAGCTGTGCAAGAGGATGCAGAGGGGTGATGTTGGCAGGGTGGGTTAAAGGAACAAATGTCACCACATCCACTCCTCTCTTCACACCTTGTTCTCCATCTTTCCCTGCCCTCTCTGGGGTTCAGCTGGGGGTAGGGAGGGCTCGGCTGCTCTCAGGGGGACAGGCTGGTGTCCCTCATCTTTGCTCAGACTCTGCCATCTCCAAGTTGGCACTTAATTAAGCTGTTAGAGTCTTTCCTTGAATCAGAGCATGGCAGACCTGTGCCAGAAGCTCCCTCAGGAGAACTGCACTTTCCTGGCAGCCTTAGGATGGGAAGACACGGGACATCCCATTGCCCTGCCTGGCGCAGTCTGGGGCAGAGGCTTGGCATCCCCACACAGGATGGTACTACTGCTCTGCAGGGATGGGCAGCCCCGGATTCCATCCAGCTGGTCAGTGCAGGAAGCCTGGCTAAGGAGGGAGCAGATCCAGTGGGCTCAGGACATGCACCAGGTGCTGGAGCTGCTGCTGGAGCAGGACTTGCCCAACCCTTCCTCCTGCCCCTCACACTCCACAGCACAGCAGGAACCCCCTGCTGGTATTGTAACTCTCCTCTGCCCCCAGCTCTGCTGCAGCACCAATGCTCTCTTTGCACCTGGTTACAGCTGTGCTGGGTGGCATCAGGGACCCCACACCCTGCCCTGAGTCTTAGGGGCAAATATTCCTTCCTCCCAATGTCCCAGTGGTGCTCCAATGCTTCCCGCTGCAGTCCTCCTACCTGCAAGGCAGCAGGTGGGATGTGTCCTAACTGTGACACAGGTCATTAACCTCTTTGATTAATTTAAAAAATGCATTTCCTGCCCCTTTTATTCTTATTTTTCCACCAGATACATAACTATCTACAGTATCCCAACTGTCTGAAGGCCAAGCACTGACAGCATTTGGGGAGAAGGTCCTTGGGAACCCATGGGAAGCAAAGGACGAAGGCATTGGGATGTCTGCTCATCCCCCAAAACTTCAGGGCTGCAGACATGCAGGGATAACAAGGGTTTGATCACCAGATCTGATGATAGTTCCTGATGACATCTGTCCCAGGGACTTCTTTGAGCTTAGGATGCCACTCAAACAGCCTAGAGGAAGATGGCATCAAGAGCTGGAAATGTTTTCTTTGGTTGGAAACATTAGTCTGAGCTCCCCAGCATTCCCACCACCCAAAGATGTGAAAGGCTGGAGGTGCCCAGGAGCTGGAGCAAGTGTGCCCCGTCTCCTGTGGGGTGCCCATGGACATCCCCAAGCCTCCTGGGGGGGTTTTGCCGAGGGGGCTGGAGCCGAGGAGCACACAGGGAGCGTCTCACTGATCCCAGCTGGCAGCCAGCTCCCTGAGCTGCACAAAGAGCCTTTTCATGCCCTGCATAAACAAGCAAGAGGCATGAATGGTTGTTATCGCAGAGCATCAGCACCAGCAGCAGCTCAGGCGGGGATTCCCAAAATAACCTCCTCCAAAAAGGCACAGACACGCACACCCCTTTTTCCATGCTGTTGGGACTTAGGGAATAAAGGCTTTGAGTGCCCCCAGCTCCTCTGCAGAGCTGTGTAGCCCAAGCTCTGTTCCCCTGTGCCAGGCAGGGCCTCCTTCACCCCAACACAGCCCCGCTTCAGCTCCTGCTGCATCCCTGTGTCTATCAGTGCCATCAAGCATCCTCAGCAGGGATGGGTGGTGGCTGGAGATGGGCCTTCCCAATACTGGCATTGTGAGGGCTCGTGAACAGTTTGCTCTGGCCTTGAAATGTGGAGCTCCAAGAGTTCTAGAGTGCTCCTCCTTGGAGGAGATTTATTTCCACAGCTGCACCCTGGAGGTGGGCCCCAAGCTGCATTCCTCTTATTTATCTCCTTCAACAAAAAGCAGGTTTCCATGTAGAAATACATTCCAGAGACACTGCTGGAGGATGTGCTGATCTTCTTTTCTTTCCTTCCCATAAAGCCAGGCCAGATTCACTGCAGAGGTAAATTGAGAGGAGAAAACTTGCTGGAATGAAAGAGCTTGGGGGCTCTCAAGGAGATAGAACCATAGACACAGGCTGGTTTGGTTTGGAAGGGACCTTGAAGCCCATCCTGTCCCACCCCCCGCCATGGGCAGGGTCACCTTCCACTATCCCAAGTTGCTCCAAGCCCTGTCCAACCTGGCCTTGGACACTGCCAGGGATCCAGGGGCAACCACAGCTGCTCTGGGTACCCTGTGCCAGGGCCTCCTCACCCTCCCAGGGAACATTTTCTTCCTAACAACCAATCTAAATATCTGCTCTTTTAGTTTAAAATCTTTTCCCCTTGTCATGTCACTCTCTGCTGTGTAAAAAGCTGCTCTCCCTCATTTTTATAAGCCTAAAACACTGGAAGGGGATCTAAGGTCTCACTGGAGCGTTCTCTTCTCCAGGTGAACACCCCCAGCTCTCCCAGCCTGGCTCCAGAGCAGAGGGGCTCCAGCCCTTGGAGCATCTCTGTAGCCTCTTCTGGACTCACTCCAGCAGCTCCACATTCTTCTGATGTTGGTCCCAGGGCTGGAGGCAGCTCTGCAGGTGGGGTCTCACCTGAGTGGAGCAGAGGGGCAGAATCCCCCCCTCTTCTGCTGCCCACTGCCCTTTTGATGCAGCCCAGGATGAGTTCCTGGGCTGCTAAAAATATGGTAAAAACCTGATGCCCAAATCTGGCCTAACACTGAACTGTGAAACATCTGCCAACCCATTGCAATTTATGCCAGTCCTCTTTTTTGTTTGTTTTTTTTTTGTTTTGTTTTGGTTTGGTTTGGTTTTGTTGTTTGTTTGTTTGTTTTGCTTTTGTTTTTTGGCTTAAGTTTTTTGTTGTTGTAATTTCAGGTTGATTCTGCTGAACAATAGGAATCTGGTCAGGACATCCTCACTTAGGTTGCAAAACTTATCTCACTGCCAATAGAGGGAGATTTTCCCATGGAGCTCCCCAGGGCTCACAGGTCCCTCTGTTCACGCTGACATTGCAGGAAGCTCCAAGGTTTCCCTTGTGCACCCACGGAAAACCAGGGTGGACAACAGACAATGGACAGGCAGAAGGGCAGCTCCACCCGCTGAGTGATGGCTGCATTTGGGGTTTAAAACACCTGTGTTTTCTGGAAATGTGTTCAATTAATCTGAAAAAAATATCTGACCAAATGGCAGCTCCTTTAAATGTGTTTAAATTTCTTGAAATAGTTTTAAATTTTCAGTTAAGTTCCCAAAGACCTTGTAAAATTTGCACTTCCTTGGCGTTTTCTGGGGGAAAAGAGAAGTCTTGCTGACCCCTCCCTGCCCACCCCATCTGCCATGTGTGGTATTTCCATTGCTCCCATCACTGCAGCAGGAACTGGAAATGGATGCAGGAAAGCTCATTTATCAGTTATTGAATAGCCAGGGGAGTCCAGTACAGCTGGGCTCACCAAGAGCTCATAGGAGATTATTTTTCCAGGAAAGGTCTTTCCCTCATCTCAGCAGGCAGGAGTGCATTTTCCATGCCTGCAGGACTGTTGGAAAGTTCCAGGCTGTAGCTTGGTGGTCAGGGGAAGACAGGCTGGGTTGTTTGCATCAGTGTGAGAAGAGGAGTGAAGGATTCACTGGGGAAATCTGTTCTATACGTTCTTCTTCCAGCTCCTTGGCTTCCCGAGGGGGATGTTCCCTCTGGAGGGCAGTGACATGAAGGATATCTGTGCTCAGAATACTGCCAATGTGGTCACCCACTGACTTACCTGACCTAAATTCCCTTCAAAGGATGAATTAACATTTACATTTCCCAGATTTTCCTTTGGAGTGTGACAGAACCCCCTGAGCAGCCATTTCTGTTTTCCCTTTGAAGGCCTGGAAGATGAATGCAGACAGTCACAGCAGCTTGTACACAACTGCAATTATTTTTTTCAACAACACAGTGCAGCTTTTCTCCTGTATAAATTCCCTACAAATTCACAATGGTCGTGTCCCTTGCAGCAAATGCTGTCCATTGCAGGGCAGCCACCCCAGCACCAGGCAAAGCACCTCTTCAACACTGTCCCTGAAGGATGCGCAGTGGAAGGGTGGAGGGGAAAGCTGTGCCTGCACAGGGGATCTCAGCAGCCAGCTGGAATATTTATTTGTAAATGAATGCCCTCCCTCAAGTTGGCTCCCATGCAATGGGGTTGTTTTTTTTTTTTTTTCCAAGAGGTTCCTGCTATTTACCCAACTTTCCAGCTGGGCTTCTCCACGGCACAAAGCAGCAGGACCTGCCTGAGTTTGTACAGTGAGTCAACAGCTCAGCAGGGGATTAGAGCCCACAATCCTGCTGGCATCGCTGCCTTGGCTCAAACCACTGGACCATGCAGCCTCATTTTGTTCCTGGTACTCTCTGCTGGTATGTGGTTTGTCAGGGAAAAAGCCTTAGTGTGGCTAATAAAGGAGGCATTTTCTAAAGCAGTAAAACAAAGCCTGCCTCATTCCAGCGCTCTGGCCCATCCGCGGTGCTGAGGGGTCAGGCTCCCTGTGGGACTGGGAACCACAGGTTTCCTTGGAGCTGGTGGGGAGGAACCTGAGGAGCAGCACCCAGAGGCAGCTGGCACAGAGCCCTGGCACACACTGCTGCCAGACAGGTGGCCGTGTGCTGACACGCTGTCATGAGCTGCCCCAAGCCAGCCTGGCTGCAGAGGACAAGGAGAGCCAGCCAGGTTGGAGCTTCCCTGCTGGGAAGGGTCCCCCGGCCTTCCTCACACCACTGGAAGCTTTTTCTGTCCCTCACACCACGACAGTCACCGAGGGCAGCTGTGCCACCAGCTGTGGGTACCGAGCTGGGAGCCACCACAGGCTCTGGGAATGGGAAAACCAGACCCAGTGCTGGGCTGGCACCTCCCTGCAGCCTTCACTGCTGTGTCTGCCAGACAGGAGGGCAGAGAGGGCAGAGTGTGCAGCCTCCCTGTTCCTGTTTGTGAGAGCCAACCCCATACTCGAGGGATTACACCAAGAGCAGTGGCCACTGCATCCCTGCTGTGCATCCAGTGCATCCCTCATTCGCTCCATCTCTGCTGTGCATCCAGGTAATCCTTCTGCATCCAGTGCATCCCTGCTGTGCATCCAGTGCATCCCTCATCCACTCCATCCCTGCTGTGCACCCAGGGAATCCCTCTGCATCCAGTGCATCCCTGCTGTGCCCCCGGTGCATCCCTGCTGTGCATCCAGTGTGCCCATGCATCCCATGTGTCTGTGCTGTAGGTGCACACACGTTTTGCAAAGCAATACCTTCCCCTTTCCATCTGCATCTCCTGGGTGGGCTGCTTGCCCTGACACCCCCAAAATGCATGAGTCTGATCCGCTCCTGATGTAGAGATCTTCCGGGCCCGGTTCACAGGTATGCCCCCCAAATGCCGCGGGTGGACAGCCCGGGATGCTCTAGGAAGGGCCGGGCACCCCTGGGAGCTGCAGGAGCCGCCGCGTGTCCTGCATGAGATGACAGAGGAGGCTCAGCAGAGATGGGGCCCTGGGGGAGAAGACTGAGAGTACCGAGTGCCTCCGCGGGACCCCGCCCGTGGCCGGGGGGCGTCACGCGGGACGTGCGTGGGGACATCCGCGGGGGCCCTCAGTGCCCCGGGGACGGAGGGAGCCCCAGCACAGCCCCGCAATCCCCGCAACCCCTGCAGTCCGGCGCGGCCCGGAGGCGGCTCCCGCGGCGGGGGCGGTGCGGGGCCGTGCGGGCGGTGCGGGCCCGCCCCCTCCGCAGCGCCGCACCGCGCCCGGCCCGCCCCGCGCTGCGCCGCGCCCGCCGCACGGCGGGGCAGGAGCGGACACGGACGGGCAGGGCGGGCAGGCTGCGGGCAGCGGCGGCGGCCGCGCCCGGCACACGGCGGCGGAACGGAGCCGGGCAGAGCCGAGCGGGCAGAGCAGAGGTGAGCGGCCGGGATCGCCGGGGGATGCAGAGGTGCAGGGCCGGGCAGCCTCAGGTGCGGCGCGGCGCCTGCGAGGTGGAGGCGGGCAGGGCTGCAGCCCCGCCGCCGGGAGAGCTGCCCCGAGCCGGGCCTTCCCTCGCCGGCAGCGGCGCATCCCTCTCCGCGTCCCGCCGGGATGCTGCGGGCGGGGCGCGGGCCGGATCCCCGCGGGGTCTCACAGCGCCGAGGAGCACAGCGGAGTGCGGGGAGGCGGCAGCGCCAGCCACGTCCTGCGGGCGGGATGAGGCGGCCCCCGAGGATCCGTAACCCCGGGAATCCGTAGCCCCGAGCTGCGGCAACACATTGAACTGCCGGGCTGTGATTTGAGGGAGACGATTTACATTAGAGGGAGAATGTGGAGAGAGCCAGGAACAACTTGGAATGGGTCCTCGCATATTTCTGTGGTTATTTTTGGAGTACCGTCATATGGCAGGAGGTGGGCTCTGAAGGTATCCTTGAGCTCAGCATTTTCTCCATAGGCTGGTTACCCGGGAGATTGTACTAGAGGACCTGCGTGGCCCTTTCCCCATCAGTGGTTTCTGTATTTCCCATCACTATTTCTCTGCCTGTTTACTGGGGTATTGTTTCCTCCAGCGTGCTCGGATGTCAGACTGTCTCGGTAGGGACCCTCCTGTGCGCAGACAATGGATGGGATGTGCTGGCTGGGCAGTCACAGTGTGCTGCAGGTGATGGCAAAGCTGTGCTTCATTCAGCTGTGGATGGTGTGAGGTGACTCCTGATCAGCCCCTTCTCTATTGCTGTGGATGAGGTGTGGCTTCTCCAGCATCCCCAGAGAGACCAGCCCATGCATCCGTCTCCTTCCTGCACTTAGCTGGCACTTTCCCTCCAGCTTTCTCATGCTACACTTGTCCAAAGTGATTTTTGCTCCTGAAAAACTCGGGGCGTGGGAAGCACGTTGTTACTCTGACCTGTTCCTTGTGGGTCTCCACATCCATGGGAGGGCTCTGGCTGTGTCAGGCCCCTTGGACCACGGCTCGAGAGTGGCTCTGGTGGCCTTCAACTGTGTGTCCTTGGTGCCACCAGGTGAGTTTGGAATTGAGGGAAGGCTGCCTGGCTTTGGATGATGGTCCTTGCAAGAAGGGAATTAATTACTCTTTAATGATGTTTGGTTTAGAGTCTGGCTTGGCAGGCACAGAGCCCATCCACGGGGATCTCCAGGGTGCTCGGAGCTGTGCTCTCCATGAGGACCTGTCTCTGCAGGGATGCAGGGCACAGTCTGGAAGCTGTGGCAGGTCCAGAGTATTCCCTCCTTACCCAGGGATAACCTGGAGTGTTTGTAGTCAAGGACCAGGGTGCATCTGTCTCCTGTGGGGTGTGAGCCCCTCTGGGAGGGGAGGATTCTCCTCTCCTCTCCTCTCCTCTCCTCTCCTCTCCTCTCCTCTCCTCTCCTCTCCTCTCCTCTCCTCTCCTCTCCTCTCCTCTCCTCTCCCCACCATCCCTGTGACAGGGGGATTGCTCTCCTCAATGCAGCCCTTCCCAGCAGAGCCCTGGGCAGGGCTGTGGGGTGCAGAGCCTGTTTGGCTGCCTTTGGCAGGGGTTGGGTTCTTCCCCTGCTGCTTTGGCTGCTTGTGGATGTAGTGCCTAGAACTGTCCAAAATTTTTTATTTTTACCAATTTTTGAGATGTGAGCATTCTCCAGAACTCTTAGGGCAGATGTTTTGGTCAGGAGGAAGCATCTAGAAAGGGTTTTTGAAGTCCAGTATTGGATTTCTGGCCTAAAGGTATGAGTGTAGCAGAGAGCCCATGTTCCTGGCATGCAGAAGGGGAAGGTTTTGGTGCCTTCCCTGTGCAGTGGAGACACAGAGTGTGCTGGGCCCCCTTCCCTGGGCTGCTGCCATGGTTGCCACCACCACCACAACCTTCCAGGGTAAGTGTCTCCTGGTGTATGATGTCCTTGTGGCCAGGAGGGGTGGCTGGCTTGGCTGAAGAAGTCACTGCAACATAGAATGGGGAAAATGTTAAAAATCAATTTTCTTCCCCCAGGCAGCTGAGCTCTCTGTTAAGCTTTGGGTGATGACCTTGGTCCTGGTGAGGAGCTGGATCCCTTATTGATTTATGGAATAACATTAAGGCTTTCTGCTGGCAACACCGAGCCCTTGTCCCGCAGGGGACTCCGACGTCACTCCGGGCGTTCTGCCTGCCTTCCCCTCACTCCAGCACTGCTGGGGACTTCTGCTTTCCTATGGAAAAGCTTCCAGACATACACAGACCAGTCAGGTGCCTGACTAATTCTGTCCCTAACAGAAGAACCTTTCCCATAACTAATTAGGATTTCTAAATTCGGAAGCTGCCAAGAATGACCTGTCGGTTAAAGGGCAGGGGTGGGCTTGGCTCCTCCCGGCCTTGCTCTGAGCTTCCTGCTCAGACTCACAGACATCACTGGAGTGTCCTTTGCCTTAATTCTCTTTGGCTGCACTTGGGCTATTTCCTTGCTGTCTTGGGCACGGTGCTCCGGCACCGAGTGACAGCTGGGACGCCGATGGGGAGTGTGAGTGCGCGAGGAAATGGGCTCGGCACGGGCTCGGCTCCGCACAGAGTGGCGTGGGCGGCTGCAAGGCCCGGGTGTAGTAGACTTTCATGCGGTGCCTGTCACTTGGAGGTCTGAGCTGAGCCTGAAACTCCCTCTGCCAAAGGAGAAACACAAAACAGTAGCAGTTCCCAAGTCCCTGGGTGCTGGGAGCTCCTGCGCAGGGAAACCTGTGCAGCCACAAGTACCTGACTCTCGCACAGCACCTAAAAATGTGCTGGTGCTGGGGCTGTGACAGCAATGGCTGCATGGCTCATTGTTCTCATCAAAGCAGTCGGTGGCTCTGAGTCAGCAGGTTTGGGTTTGTCACAGCCTGTGCGGATCTGTGGTGCTGAGCAGCAGGCCTGGCCCTGACCCTGCTGCAGGGGGATGTGGGGCTTGAGCCTGGACTCACAGGCACTGTGAGCTTGTGCTGTCCCTTGAGCCTGGAAGGAGTTATGTCTGTGGGAGGTGGAGGACAGCTTCCCTTGGGAATCCTTCCAGCCCCCACCCTGTGACATTCAGGGCTATGAAGCTGAGCATCACTGCTGCTGGCCAGGCTTCCTGGTCCAGTCCTTCATCATCTTGTCTGGATTACAGGAGGTGGAAAGCATGGTGGGAGGAGACTGTCTTTCATGGGGACATCATGCAAGGCTTCCCTGTGGCTGCAGATCCACCCTTCCTCTCCTTCCAGCCCCTGAGTGGAAGCTTGTGGGTTGTCCAGGACTTAAGTGTGTCTTCAAGCAAAGATGAGGAAATCTGGGCAGCCACGTTTTCCAGCGTGGAAGCAGTGGCTGCTTCCTGCAGCAGCTCTCCTGTCCACAAAGCATGTCCCTGGTGCAAAGCAGGATGCTGGACCCAGGCCCTGTTGATGTCCCTTGTCTTGGATGACAGCTGCTCCTTCTGCCCTGCTGTGCTCCAAGGGGATGAACTGCTTGGGGATGTGTGGAGCCACAGAATCATGTGTTTGGGTTGGAAGGGACCTAAAAGTTCCAACCCGTCTGCCAGTATCCCAGGTTGCTCCAAGCCCTGTCCAACCTGGCCTTGGACACTTTCAGGGATGGGGCACCCTGTGCCAGGGCCTCACCACCCTCACAGGGAGTAATTTCTCCCAAATATCCAATCCTAAGAAGAGCTGTTGGGCTGAAGTTTGGTATGACTGGGACAGCTGTCAAGGTTTGCTCTCCTTGCACTGGGCAGGGAGCGGTGGGACTGTGTCAAATGGGACAGACATTCCAGAGCCCTGGATGGGTGATTTGGTACAAATTCTTGTGTCTGCTTGTCCCAGTACATAGCTGAGGGGGCTCTGGATGCAGCTCAGAGTTGTCAGTGTCCCGACTGGTGTGTGCACACCCCTGAACCCAATCATGCACCCTCCCCAGGAATGGGAGCAGCGGACAGAGCCTTAAAATCTGGATGATAAATCTTTGGAAGAGGATTTTCTTTCCATGTCCTGCTGATGGTCTGTGTCTTGCCCTCTGCAGGGCACTCCTGGCTCCCTAGGGGCTCAGCAGTGCCCTGGGCTGGGTCTGCCTCAGCAGGAGCTGCCATGGCCAGAGCAGCTGCTCAGCACCCCGGGGCTGGCAGGATCACAGCGCTGAGGGGACGCTGGACTGACCCTATTGTGCTCAGAACACGAGACAAATGAGGCTGAAGCTGCAGATCTGTGGCTGCCAGCAGGTCAGCAGTTTCAGTCGGGCACTTGGCCTCTTTGTGGCAGTGAAATGTGGCCACAGGTCGGGATCTGCTCCATCCCCCTCTCAGTGCCCAGCCCGCTGCCCACCAGCTGTGACTGGACCCTGGGACCACCTCACTGTGTCTTGCTGTTCCCGAGCCCTCCCGGGGTCCTTGACAAGGAGCTGGCGCTGGGGTGGGAAGCAGGAGCAGGTGCTGTGCCACTGTAAAGCGCATTCTTCATCTGAGGCAATGCGAATGGGGATTCACAGCCCAGCCCTGCTGCCAGGTTCCTCCCACCGGCCCCTTCCTCCCTCTGCTCCTACTAACCCACTGCCGGGGCCCCTCGCTGCCTGGCAGCAGCGGAGATGTCTGCTGGTATCCTTCCCCGAGCATCAGATGGAGAGGAAAACACAGGGTGGAGTCAGCTCTCGCACAAAGGAAATGTTGAGGTATCATTTCTGCCTTCAGTGCATTTTTTAGGTGGCTGGGAAGAGACTAAAAAGGATCTTAACACATTCACAGCCCCCTTCCCACCTCATTTTCCTGTGAATCTGTTGCTGTCATGGTATCTTTCAGATGATATTTTTAGCTTTGCCTTTTCCTTTTTTTTTCCCCTTCTCTCCTCGTATCAGGCTTTTGAAGGCAAACACGTTTCTATGGGAGAACAGAATGAACCATTTCACGAGACATTTTGTTATGGGCAGAAGGGCCGGGAAATCTGATTGTGTGTTTGAAATGACACTTTCCCCTTTGTAATCAGCTAATCAGCCTGGCTGGGGCGGGTGCCAGCAGCGAGGCATCCTGGCCGGGCCGGAGTTGGGGGATGGACCAGCCCCTCGCATCCTGCCCCGGCCCATCCCAACGGGACCATCCCCAGATGGCCACATATGAAGGCCTGGGGGGTCCTGCAGGTTTCTCTCTCAACGATCCCATGGGAAGCAGCGCTCTGTGCATGAGGGAAGCAGCTGGATGCTGTAATGAGGTGCACTCTGGATCTGGCAGTGTCTGTGCTGGCGGGAGCCCTGCGGAGCGCGGAGGGTTGTGGCACCTGACAAAGCTTTGGGGCTCTGGTGGTGCTGAGAGGGATGTGGCAAAGGGCTTGAGGTGGGAAAGGGGTGGTTGGACAGCTGGGGCAGTCGCTCACTGTGGAAAGGTGCCATTTTTGGCAAGGATACAAACTAATGTTGATGGTGAACTTTGGTAGGGGAAAATTCCAGCCTGAATTCTCACCAGTATTTCCCTTTAGGAGATTTACTCAAGTCCTGATAGATGAAGGTCCTGTGGAGTGAACTGGCCAGAACAAGAGAAGCCTCCTGTTAGGGCTGATCTGGCTCGGGGTATGTAAATCCCTACGTGGGGCAGGGGCTGTTACCTCTGCAAATTCCCTGGTTCTTCAGGGAACCAAGGAATGCTTCCTGCTGGTAGGGCATGGTGGCCATGGTAGCATAACATCTCTGGAAGTGTCCAAGGCCAGCCTGGATGGGACTTGGAGCATCCTGGTCTGGTGGAAGGTGTCCCTGCCCATGGTGGGGGGTGGAACGAGGTGGTCCCTTCCAACCCAAACCATTCTGGGATTCTATGGGATCAGTAAATCCCTGCTCATCACCTTGGTCTGGTGTAAGACCTGTCTTTAAGAAATGCAGCTGACTTAGGGTGACCAAGGGAAGGGCCACAGGATGCAGAGAAGGTGTAGCTGCCCATGCTGTGTTTGGGGACAGGGTGACTGTCAGCCCTCCTGGCCACCTCCACACTGCTGACGGAGCTTTGGAGCTCAGCCCCACCCCAGGCAGGCATGGGAAGGCCATGGTGGTGTGGTCCATGGACTGGTCCCTAGTGTGGTCCATGGTCTACTCTGTGTCTCCCGGGCTCCTCTCCAGCTGCACTCCCTGCCCTGTGTTTGCTCCTACTCTGCTGGAGGAGACACTGCGAGTCCTTATCCCTTGGTTGGACCCATCAGCAGGTTTCTAAGGTGCTGGTTTAAATCTGAGTGAGCTGGAACAGTGCAGGGCTCCTTCCTAAGCCCAGCCAGCCATGCTTTCATCCATGTGCCACCGTGTCCCAGCGCCTGTCCCCAGGCAGCGTCACGCTGACCTGTCAGGGCCAGGCGGGCTGGTAGCAGTGACGAGGTGGTGACAATGTGGGTCACTGTGGGATGTTTGTGAGCCTGGGGCAGTGTCTGTGGCTGAGATTCTGTCCACACCAGCCTGACGCTAGCTGAGCTGTGTGACAGGAGATCGGGACACAGTCTGGCGTAGCTTTCTGCTCACAGGAGAGTGATGGGGAGCTGCTGTTTGTGGGCAGAAGCGAGTAGAGTTGGGGGAGGCCTTGATCCCACTGCCAGTATTCTCAGAACACCTCATTAATATGGTCCTAATTGATGCAGTGTCTCACATCCCAAAATGGCCATAGCTCGGAGCCTGCACAGCAGCCCCAGTGGCTGCGGCCTCTCACAGGGCAGGAGGGATGATCTGAGGGTGGTGGGGAGTGCAGGGGCTTTGTTTGGCAGTGTCAGCACAGGCAGGCTGGGGAGTGCCAAGTGCCACTGCCCTGCCTGTGGCGGCTGCATCCTCCGTCCTCCCTTGCAGCAGGAACAGGGTACAGCCCTGGGAGCCCTGACTGCTGGGGCCACTGGTGCCATACTCTTCCTTCGGAGTCTGTGGAAAGCTGACTGCTCTTGCACCTGCTAGCCCATCTCTGCTGGGCATCTATCGACCCCCCTTGAGCTGGGATGAGAGAAATCCAAGGACACAAACCTGGACGTGGAGTGGAGTACCCACAGAAATCACTGGGCTCACCAGAGAATGAGCAGGCCCACGGAGGCTGTGCCAAAGTGGGGAGAGAATCCCACAGATCCCCTGTGTGACCTGTGTCTGCAGCAGGGGCCAGCAGCTGCTGGTATTGGAATCCATTCCTGGATCAACACGGCCTGTTGGGGCACTGATGTGTCCTGCTGGAGAGACAGAGCCCTTCTTATGGGTCTCTTGGTCTGCTCTGGCTCCTAAGCCTCTGAGCAGGGGCATCTCCGTGAGCAGAGGAGTCAGGTGAAGGAGAGGGAGGTTTTTCTGTGCTCTGGTATGGAGTGGTGTGGGCATGTAGGTACTGGAATGGGACAGCAGCCCTCACACACCAGTGGCATCCCCAAGTCTGTGGCCAGTCACACTGGGACACACATCCAGCTCTGGTACTCAGGCCCAGTGACAGTGGCCCTGCAGTGCCTGTGGGTGAGGGGACCCAGGGCTGTAGGTGCGCTGGAACTAGGCACAGGGTTGCCCTGTGTGGCCACCTAGCCCTGCTCACCACGCCCCAGGACAGCTGAGCCAGTAAAACCACACGGCTGGGAAGGAATCTGTGCCTGCTGGGCAGGGGTGTATGGGAGTGCACCTAGAACCAGCACATGGTGACATCCTGCCTGAGCTTCCCCAGGGTGACAGACACAGGAAAGGGCCATGCAGCTGGTGGCTGTGATCCCCTCCTCTTCACCTTTTCTTTCATGTAGATCACCTGCTCAAAGGTGGATTTGTTTCCATAGAGGTGCTGAAGCTCACAGTCTTATTGCACCATGCTTTCTGGCTCAGTCCAGAAGAAAAGCTTTTGTGCTTCCAGGGAAAGCTGCTGTGGGTCAGTGCTGCTCAGGACAGGCTGTCATCTGCACACAGCTGATGTTTGCTTGTGGAGAGTGAAAGGATTATGCTGAATCCATGGGAGAGGTGGGAGCTTTGCATAGGCCTGTTTTGCTTCTGCCTGGGGGGAGGCTGGGCCTTGCCTGTCGAAGGATGTTTGAAAACTAACCCTTGGAAAAGTGGGAGATGCCCCTGCTGTGTCAGACTGTGCTTCCTCCTCCCTGTCACTGCAGTGCCGCTGGGCAGATTCTTTTCCCTCTTGGGTGCAGTTGTCATGTAAAAAGTGGCAGTGAGAATGCTGTTGCAGGCTGGGGCTGTCCCTGCTCACACTGCCGGTTTTCCTCCTGCACCACTGCCCTGCTCTGGGGCTGCAGCCAAAGCCCTGCCGACCAGATGCTGCCCTTGGCATCACCACGAGCCACAGGCATGGGTGGCAAAGGGCCGGCACAGATGACCTGAAAGGAGACCTTGGGCCATGCTCGGGGATCCGGTGGCACTCAGAGTTGTGTGGGCTCTGTGGCACTGCCGTAGTAAATATTTGCTGTTCTCTGAGAAGGAGCAGGACTGGCTGCACATCAGGAGAGCAAAACGACATCTAAAGCAATCCACAGCTCCTATTTCCAGCAGGGAGATTTATATGGAATCCAAACACAGTGCTGGAGCCAGGCAGGCACCCTCTGGTGACAGCTGTAGCTGTCCTTCCAAGCGCTTGCCATTATCTCTGGGAAGGACTTTTCCCTTCTTTTTAACCAAATCTGATTTCTTCTTTGCAGGTTGTGAATTGTGCCTGAGCCGAGTGCTGAGAGCAACCCCTGGAAACAGCGTGAGTTTATCCTGAAAGCTTTTGTTCTCCTTTCCACATGCCACGTGAGGTTGAGTGGGTTTTGCAGCACAGAGGAGGTTGCTCAGCACAGAGAGATGCTGCAGGGAGAGGCTCATCTGCCATGAACCCCTGGGAATCTGGCCTGCTCCCACCGAAACACTAAACTTCTGGGTTTGGGCTTGCTGTGGCTTTCTTTGTGTTGGGATTGCTTCCTGGTTTAGCTGGGACTTGGGCAGCAGCCCCTTTGCCAACAGAAAGGCTCCTACAGGCTGCTGGGATCCCTGCCCACTGACCGAGCGGGTTTGGGATGTCATGCTCAGTGTTGGGTTTTCCTGCTCTGGGTTTCCGTGGTCTCTTTTGTGTGGAGGATCTGAGGAAGGCAGCGTGTTTGCAAACCAGCTGTGGTGTTTGGTGGCTGTGGATCCCTGCCCAGGGCTCAGGGGCTCACAGGGCTGGGCACAGCTGGCCTGAGGTGCATCCCGGGAAGGCTGGCACAGCTGGGCAGCTGGGAGCAAAGCACAGGAGAGGTCTGAGCTGCAGATCTCAATTGCTGTGATGCTTGAAAGAGTCAGGAGCTTGTGGTCCAGGCCTTTTCAGGGACCCCAGGGTACCTCCAGCTGGTTGGACTGCTCCATTCCAGAGCCCCACTGCACAGCACAGTGACATCCATGTGATGTGATGCTGCTTCCAGTGCCTGGGGATGGCTGGGGGGGACAAGGTCTTGCTTCTGCTTTGGCTCTCTGACCTGCAGAGTGAGGTGAGCCTGGGCAGAGCTGCAGCATGACCCTCACCCTGGGCTGAGGTGGGAGGACAATGTCCTTATCTGAAAATTGGGATGAGGAGCTCCATGGCTGTACCCTGCTGTCCTGGCTCTTTCCCAGGTGGCAGAAGTGTGTGGCAGTGTGCGCCACAGAGCTCATACCTTGCTGCCCACAGGGTTTGGCTCCTGCCTGCATGAGGCAATGGGTGCAGGTTCTTCATCCAGAGGTTTTACACCCGAGGGTGCTAGGCCCTGCCCAGGCTCCTCAGGGAATGGGCACGGCCCCAAGGCTGCCAGAGCTCCAGGAGCATTTGAACAGTGCCGCCAGGCACAGGGTGGGATTGTTGGGGTGGCTGTACAGGGCCAGGGCTTGGACTGGATGGTCCTTGTGGGTCCCTTCCTGCTCAGGATATTCCATGACTCTGTGGGTGTGGATGTGGGCAGGGGATCTGAGTCCTTGAGGGCTGTGATGGGCTGCTTTGATGGGCTTCTCAGGGCTAGAGCTGGCTCTGGCTCAGAGCAGGGCAGGTCTCCATGTTTTCTGAGCAGTTTCGCACCAGCTCTCCTCCTCCAGGCACTTTGCAAGATGCCAACTCCACCCATGCCCGGAGGTGCAGGTCTGTAGGGAGAGCCAGGAGGATGGCAGGGATTCTTGTCCTGTCTTTATGTGCCCAGGAGGTTGGGGGCAGGGTAACCAGTCTGGAGTTGGTCAAGTCAGAGCTGCAGGCCCAACACTAGTGGTGAATTTCATGTGCTTCTGCATGGCCTCAGTGTCCCCCCAGGGTGGGGTCAGAGTGCCCTGAGCTCTGTACCAGGAAGGCTGCCTGGCAGGCTGGGTACCCACTGCGAGTGGCAGTGCCAGCAGGAAGCTCTGCCCCTGGATGGGGTGCAAATCCCTCTTGGAGTCCCCCATGCTGGTGTGGCATGAGGAGCAGGAGGACATATGGCATCCCCATGGTGACCCCTGGTACCCAGCCAACCCCTTGCCCTGCTGGTGGCTTTGGTGGCCCAGGTGCAGCTGGGGGACAGTGGCACAGGTCTGGGTGTCTTTGGTTTCACAATTCCCCCTTGCATCTCATGAGTGCTGGGACTCCGGGCAGCTGCAGCTGAGCTGCTCTGTGTTCCTGCACTCTGGGCAGGTTCTCCCAGCCTGTGCCAGTCCCCTGCAGGTCCCAGCTCCCCTACAGGTCTGGGCAAGCAGATCCTTGCCAGCATAGCCTGGACCAGCTGGGCCAGCTGCTGATGTGTGCCCAGGGAGGTGCCCCCTGCTTCAGGAAGGGTTGGTGACACTTGGGTCATGGCACAGTGATTGTGCTGGCAATGAGCTTCTCCTGTCTCTGGATTCCAGCAGCTCCCTTGCAGCTGGTGCTGTATCCCACCTTCTGGGAAGGGTTCCTGGCTGCTGGGGTTGGGTGGGGACTGATTCCTTGGGAGCTTGCTCCAAGGATGTGGTCATCCATCACTTGGCCTTGACGGTCACTGTGGGTCACTTCCAACTGAACTACTCCATCCTCCTCAAAGTGGTGCACAAGGAGTGCCACCATTACCTTGGGGAAGATGACATTTTGTCACCACTTTAGACACTGACAGGGCCCTTGTGGGGCTGCAGAACAGAGGATGATGATGGTGAGGAGAGTGCTTGGCCGTTCCATTGGAAGGAAAGAGAAGAAGGGAGAAGGGCAGGCTGAGCCTGTGCCAGGTCTGGGCACTTTTTGTTGGCTCCCCTTGCTCTGGGTGCAGTTCTCCTCAAGATCCTCTCCTCTTCCAAGCCACTTCTTCCCAGGGTGTCTGGCACAGTGTTCTTCTTGCTCAGGGAGCAGCTGATCTACCCTGGCTGCCACATCCCAGCACAAGGCAGCTGAACCCGTGGTCTCTGCCTTCCTCTGTGGGCAGTAAGAAGGATGGGAGCAGCTCTCTGCCAGGCACTGGCAGGGGAAGAGCATTCCCTGGTGATGGGTGTTCCCCAAGGGCTGCAACACCCCTGCCTGCTCCTGGAGTGCAGCCCAGGTGCCTGGCTGGTGTTCCACAGTGGGCAGTGGCATCTGAACTGGGCTCCCAGGGCTGCTGCCATCACAGCCTTTGGTTCAGTCTCTCTCCCCTGCTGCGCCAGAACATTCCAGGGCTCCGCTCTGGTGCCATCCCTGTGTGAGGGTTGGAGTAGGAGGGGAGGGGGGATGGCTGCAGTGCTGGTGGTCCTGGTCCATGCCTGGGCTGACTGCTCCACTTGGCTGTGGCACCTTCTGGACTGTCGGTCCCCATCCCAAAAAGCACGGGGTGGGGGGGGTGGGGGGGAAGGGTCAGCAGGGCAGGGCCAGCTCCGGCACAGAGCCCCGGGGCTGTTGGGATCTGTCACTGGGGTGGTTCAGTCCCATAGCTCTGCTCTCAGGCAGCTTTTAATGCCTGCAAAGCTCCGGTGAGCATGGAGCACCTTATGAGGTGCCCCCTCAACACCCTGGGCAGGGTTAGGTCCCTATAATAGGAATTGGCCTGGGGCACTGCGTGGATCCCCTTTGACCTGAGAAAGGCTGTCAGGCTGTTTTATGGAGTAGTTGGGAGGATGAGGTAGTTCTGTGCTCCTTGCCCTCCTCCCCTCACCTCAGCAGGATCCTGGCAGGGCTGGCAGTCCTGGCACAGGCCTGGCACAGCCATTGTGAGCTGGCAGTGCTGCCTGTGGGTACCAGGGCACTGCCCTGCTTGTCCCTGCCCTGCCCTGGGGCTGCTGCTGCTCTTTCCTCTTGATTTGGGGCCCATCCTGGCTGCAAGACATGCCTTGGTCAATGAGCCTTGCTCTATGCCATCCCAGCTGCTTGGGCTGAGCAAACAGGTTTGTAGTATGTGGCAATGTGGGCCCTGAAGGCTGGGGGAGCTGCCAGCTCCCTCAGACTTGGGGAAGGCTGGCTGCTGGCCAAACCCCTGCTTGCCTTTGCTGAGCCTTTAACCTCTTGTGCGTCACAGCACTCAGGAGCTGGGCTTTTCCTGCACTGGGTCACAGCAGGGCAGGCTGGGGTGCCCACCCACATCTGACCCCTGTGCCTGGCTGTTGGAGCCTGCTTTGCCAAGAGCCACACTGGGATCTTGCCACTCCTTTGGCATGCAGGGCTGTGTGCTCAGGCAGCAGGAGCTGGGAAGATGCAGCTTTGCTGCTCTGATGGCCCCGTGCTCGCCCAAGCCCTCGGCAGGTGATGGAGAGCTCTGTTCTCACCTCATGTCCCACCCTTGCCCCTGCTCCTGGCCAAGGGTTTGGAGGGCTGGGCTGAGCTCCTGCCTTGCTGCCCTGGGGATCTCTGTGAGGCTGGGCGGAGAGGAAGAGCTGTCTGCTCTCAGATCCCTGTGAAAGAGGATTTGCCACCCGGGAGGATTTGCCACCCGGGACTGGTGTTTCAACAGCTTTTCTGGCACAGCAGGGCCCAAGGGATGTGGAGCTGTGGGCAACATCTGAACAGGCCCAGCGTGGGCTGGGGATCTGCAGGACTTGCTCCCAAGGGAACAGCAGAGGCTGGACCATGTTCAGGAGAGCACCTGGCCCTGGTGCAGGTGTACTCTGGGGCATCATCTTCCAACAGCCCCTCTCTGGCTTCTTCCAGCCTATTTCCCACAGCCCTTGCTGTTCTTTACTTTTTCTGGGACCCCCTGTGCAGCAGGCAGGACACTGGGGAGGATGCTGGGTGGTTGCTGGGGCACTGGAGGGAGCTCTGCACTGTAGAGGAGCTTTCAGAGCCTCAGGCCACTGGGCTTGCTGGACGGAGTGGGGGCTTGGGTCTCATGTCCACTGGTGTCACCTGTCCAGCTCCCGTGTGCACACTGTCATTCGAGGCAGCCAGTGCTGAGACAGCGTTGTCACTCCAGCTGTCCCACACGTCCCACCTTCCTCCAGTCAAAATCCCAGTGATGGCCAGTACAGCCACTGGGGTGGGGGCAGGTGGGCTGGACAGGAGCGCTGCACTTCCCGTTCCTCACTGTGAAGTTGTGCTTCATGATGGATTTTGGATGGAAAATTGGGGATGGATGAATTTGGGAGGATGAGGGAAGGAGAGGGCTGCTCTCATCCCACTCTGGATTCAGCTCGGCTTTTGTGCACAAGCCTGCTCAGCTGCAAGTGAGAAGGTACCCGGATTGCTGGGGAGACAGTGTCGTGGGATGTGGCGGATGCTGTGGCCGCAGGGAGGATTCTGTCACCCTTTTGCTGCCACCAGGGGCAGCCCCAGTGACGATCCCTGACTGAATTGTGTCACCCTTTTGCTGCCACCAGGGGCAGCCCCAGTGACAGTCCCTGAGGCTGTTGCAGGGGACACAGTGCTGAGCCATGTGTGTGCCAAGAGGCCTTGGTGCTGTGAGCACCCTCACCAGTGGCTCCTGGTGGCTGTGGCTGCCCTGGATGATGCCCTGAGGTCAGGGCAGACTGGGAAGAGTCAGGTGGGTGCTCCTGGTGTGAAGCAGGGCCCACACTCCACAGCCATCTCCAAGTGTATCCTTTGTGCTAGCCCCACCAGAGTGATGCTGTCTGGGGAGGCAGATGGCATTGCCACCACTCAGCTCATCCCCCTGGTGGGACAGAGGGCTCAGTCTAGGGTGGATGTCTGGTTTTGTGTTCCTGGTCCTCTCTGAATCTTTCCCAGTTTAGCTGGGAGGGCAGGAGCCGTGCCAGCTTCTGCCCAGGGCTGGTTCATGGTCCAGGACCTCCTGAACACGAACTGCTGTGTTGAGATTTGCTGTGTTGGGGCCAGACCAGCTGTGTCAGTGGGATCCCTGCTCCCAGCCTAGCTGTGGTGATGGGATCCGTGCTCCCAGGCTGGCTGTGACAGTGGGATCCTTGCTCCCAGTGTAGAGCTCAGGGTGCCTGGGCTCCTCTCAGAGCAGGAGGATCTGGTGGTTCTCTCAGGCTCTGCTCCCCTCAGGCTCTGCCCTTGGGTGTGGTGGGAAGGGGTGGCTTTGCTCAGGTTTGCTTTCTGTTTCCCCTTTATTTATTTATTTATTATTATGTTTTTAAGCTTTTCCTGCAGCCTTTCCTTGTCATTTAATTGTCCAAGTTCCCTGAATAGTTGTCACCTGCCTGGGGGTAGAATTTGAGACACATCAAAGGTAGCTGAGCTTCTGCAGGCACTGAGCGAATATCGTCTGGGAGCTGGGGAGAGATTAAACAGCAAGGAAAAACAACTACTGTGCTCAGGATTGTCCAGGAGGTAAAACAGAAGGGCTGGGGGAGAGCAAGGGAAAAGCAGCAATATTTGTTTCCCAGAAAATGTCTGCCCTGTGCCTGGCAGGGGGCTGGCTGTGGGTCCCTCCATGGTGTGAGGCCTTGAAGGGAGGTGGAGGGGGAGCACCAGGCTCTCTGCAACGGGAGCTGAGGGGCTCTATGCATCACTCCCCGAGCTGCCCCTCACCTGGGTTTGTACAGCTGTTGGTTGGAATTGGGGCTGTGCCTGCTGAAATGACTCAGCTCTCTGCCCCCTGCTGCTGCCTGGGAGTGCAGGAGTGGGGCAGGGGTGACAAGGGGTCACATGAAGTGTCAGAGCTAGTGGCACACCTGGCCTGGAGCCCCCTGGTTCTGAGGGCACAGTGTGGGCAGGGGGGTCCAGGAGCTGCACCCGCCCTGTAGCGCCTGTGGGCTCTGGCTGCTGCTGCCTGCACAGGGCTGAGTCAGGCTTGAACTGGCAGCTCAACAGGGGCAAAAAAGTTTTCAGCTTTGTCTTTGGGAGTGATACAAAGCAAATAGAGTAAATCCCCAGCAGTGGCATTGTTTGTGGTGTCAGGCCTGGATCAAGGCAGTCCTTGGAGAGGTGTCAGCACCTCAGTCTCTGGCAGAAGCCAGTGCCAGCTGCACCTCATGGGCCCTGAGCAGAACAGACTTGTGGACTCCTGAGGGCTGTCCTGATCTTGTAGGGGCCTGTGACCAACCCCCTGAGTCTTGGTCAGCCTGCACTCAGGGAAGAATGGATTTTTGGGATGTTACTTTTGGTTTAAAACTCTTATAGCAGTAGGCATTTTGTTGCAAAAAATATCTCCTTACCATATCTTAGAAAAACCCTCAAAATAACCCACCTAAGATATTCTCCTCCACTTCCCTGAAAACCCTTAGGGTTTGGTGCTGCTGGTGGGTGAGCCAGTGCAGGATGCTGTTCCCCAGCATTCAGCACATCTATATGCCAGCAGGGATGGATGCCCGTGCTGGGGGCTTTGGGAAACAGCCACCTGCAGCTCTTTCAGGCTCCTTTAGTGCCCAGGGGGCAGTGCCAAGGTGCAAGGGGGCAGTGCCAGGCTGGGAAGCTCATGGAAGCTTCCATGTGCCAGTGAGTCCATTGGTTTCCTGCAGCACTGGTGATCAGTCAGATTTTTGGTTGCCAAGTCAAAGGGAAAGTTTGGGTTTACTCTCTGCCTCTGACCTGTGAGAGGTCAGAGCTCTGCTAGAGACACCAATGCTGGGGATAGTTTAAGGAAGCCCCCAAAGGTCTTTCTCCAGCTATGATTTTCCATGGTTTATACAGCAGTTTTCTGCTCCTCTTTCCAGCCAGGTAATCTGTCTTCCCTCAGAAGGGAGATGAACATCAGCATAAATTGCAGGCAGAGCCCAAAAATACATTTGCAAGAGCAATTCTATTTCTTGAGCTCCTGCCTGTTTCACTTAAGAGATCTGCTGCTCTTTTCCTGTGAACTTGTAGCGTTTTCTTCCATGCAAATGAATTTTGGGGTGTTTGGAGGGATGTTGGCCTCTGTTGGCTGAGGGTGTTCAGCCTGGAGAAGAGAAGCCTCCAGAGAGGCCTTACAGCCCCTTCCAGTTCCTAAAGGGGCTCCAGGAGAAAGCTGGTGAGGGACCTGGGACAAGGACCTGGAGGAACAGGACACAGGGAACATCCTGATGGAGCCAGCTCCGGGTGCTCCAGTGAGAAGGGGGAGGCTGGTGGGCACCAGGGGTGGTTCCTGAGCTCCCCTCCGCTGCCAGGCTCTGCAGCAGGGCCGGTGCTGCCGGCAGGGCCCTGCGGGCTCGGTGGCTCCTGCGGGATGCTCGTCGCTAAGCAACTGGCAGAGGTGGAGCTTTCCGGGTACCATTCCCAGCACATCCCTGCCTGAGCCCTGCCTCCTCTGGCATTCCCACACCCTCCCAGGCAGCACGGGGGGAGCTCCTGCTGGCCATGTCACCCTGTCCTGGGGGAGGAGAGCACCCCAGGGTGTCTCTGGTCATCACCAAACCCTGATTTGGGGTTTCTCTGTCCAAGATCAGCCTAACCCTTCCCTGGGGAAGGAAGATGTCTTGAAGCTCTGATGACCCTTTTGCTTGGGATTCCCACCTCAGCACTACTTCCCTGACTGGCTCTGGGAAGCAGGGCCAAAAGTGGGGAGCCGCAAGATTCCTGCACCCTGAGACTCCCTGCAGTCCTCTGGCTGGGCTGGGGGCTGGGCGTGTGGGAGGGCTGGCTGTGGGATGCTGCAGGAGCAGCTTTCCCCTAACAGTTGTGCCCAGAGAGCCTGGGTGCCTTGGGTCCTCCTTAGACAGTGGCTGTGTTGGGACAGGGATGCTCAGGCTGGCACAGGAGGGTTAGGTGACCCTAACCCTGCCTGGGTACGTTGTGGCCTTAGCTCCTATTTTTTTATGCCCTTCCTAAGGCCAGGTGCTGATAAGGCACTGGGAAAGTGTTTGGCTCAGATGGCATCCTGCAGGTGGGAAAGAGCCTTCCCTGTCTGCCTGGAGGGTGTTCTGGGAGTGGCTTTAGCCCTTCAGTGCCTGCTCAGGGCTGGTTCATTGTGTGCTGTGGCACTAGAGGATGTTGTGTGCTGAGTATTGAGCACCTGCTTTCTCCCCAGCTGTCTCGTGTCCAGCCAGTTCTCCTTGCTGGACTTTGCTGGAAGAGCTGAAAGCTCCAGCTGTGCTGTCAGATCATGAATTTCCCCTCTCTTCACTCCTGGTATGTTCCCTACTCTGCTGACTGTGCAAGCTATACCTTTTGAAAGGTCAGTGTTTCCCTAGAAGAGGCACATTTCTGGCTTTATGGGGCTAACTGGAGTGATGGAGGGGTCAAGCTGGGAAGCCTTTGGCTGTGCAGGAAGCCCCAATGGACTTCCAGACCCCTGGGCTCTTCCCTGGAGCAGTGGGCACGGATCAGGCAGTGGGGTGAGTTTGCTGGTGGCTGTGCAGGCACAGGGAATGCTTGGTTTACTGTGGATCCTGCTACAAGGATCTGTCCTTGATGCACCCGCTGCTCCCAAGTGCCACGCTCTGGGATCATGGGATCCTGTGCTCTGGGCTGAGTTTTGGGGTCCCTGTGAATCTGCAGGCTGGTGTGGCTGTGCTGGCATGAAGGTGCTGTGTGTCACCTGTCCCCAGTCAAGGAGGGGACTGGTGAGCAGCAGGGGTGGCTCTCAGGGAGCCAAGGCTCTGCCTGGGAGCAGAGGGTGGTTTTTCACCACTGGTGACAGAGAGAAACTTCTGCTTTTGCTGCTGAGTGGCTGTCCCAGGGAGAGAGTGAGGGAATTGGGCTGGAACTGGAGAGCTCTGGAACAGCATCATCCCTGTGTCACCTCCACAGGGTGTGGGACTGTGGAGCTGCTGGGCAGGTGCAGCCCAAGGTCCTGGAGTGGCTGAGGGGATCAATAGGGCCTGGCTTTGGAGGTGAGATGAGAGAGGCCCATGGGTGCCAAGGAAAGTGGGAAAGCCCCCAGAGCACTGAGCAGGCAGGACGTGGTCTGCCCCGGGGACGGGGCTGTGACATCAAGGCTCAGTGGTGGCATATGATGGCTGTGGTGGTGTTGCTGGTCCCATCCTGCTGTGGTGGGAGCAGGGGGAGAAACCAGTGGAGACTGGGGACTGCAAAGTGTGCTGGCTCTTTCCTCTCCCTGCTCCGTGGTGTCTGGGCTCTGCTTCCATCTGGACAGGCACTGGGTGCTTGCAGGGGCTGGCTCCCTCCCGCCAGCTGGGACATCTTCATTTGAGCATTAATGAGGTTGTGGAAGGTGTTTCTTGGCTTCTGAGGGGACACAGTAACTCATTCCTGGACTTATTTACTCAGCTGGGAGGTGTCACTCAAAAGGGTAGGAGTGAAACCTTGTTTAAAGTGGCCCCAAATTTCCCAGGTCTGGCAAAAGAGCCATGTTCCACAGTGCGAGGGGGAGCAGGGAGGACGCTGCCTTTGTGTCCTGGCGGGCTCAGAGGAGGAGGAGGCGCCTCAGCCCTGTCCTCCTGGGATGCAGTCGAGGTCGTGCTCTTCTTCCCTGGTTTTTCCTCGTGCCAGAGGGGTTGGACCCAATGCAAACTGGAAGAAGGGTTTGATCTCTTGGGATGGGCTCTGCCCCGGCTGCTCAGCACTGGCAGCTGAGTCGTGGTGAGCTGCCATCACTGTCTGACTCCAGCATGGCTCGGGGGTCCACTCCCTGTCAATTTGGTGGCTTCTTCCCCCCCCCCCCCCCCCCCCCCCCCCCCCCCCCCCCCCCCCATACTTTCTCATGATTCATTTTTGACATGTGGCACAATGCCTCTGGAGCCGCAGGGATGCTGATCTTGACTTCCAGGGTGTAGCTTTACGGAATAAGCTCAGGCTGCTCTATTAACCCCAGATCAGGGGCTGGCACCATGGGCAGGAGGTCACTGCCTGTCCCCTGCAGGCGATGATGCCAGGGGCCAGGGGAGGACAGAGCTGTGGAGGGGAGGCCCTTTGCTGCCTGTCAGCTCCATGTGCTCCAGGGTCAGATGTCTCCGCGCTGCCTGGCTCGGGTATGATGAGCGAGCAGATGTCTGGGCTCCTGGCAACTGCTGACATAATGTAAATCCATAATTGCCCAAACACACATTCAACACGTGTCAATTAAGACTGAGCTGGCTGCAGGAGAGCAGGGAGGTGGGAGAGCCCCATGCCACAGGCTCCTTTTGGATGGTAGATCCTGAAGCTCAAGGAGGTGCACACAGGATTACTGCCCTCATATGAGTGTGTTCCCAAGAGATCATCCCACCTTACTGCCTTTGCTCTCCTGTTTTTCCCTACTTGACCCAATTCTTCACTTGGCAGCTCCAGCCTGGCTGTCATACTCTGTGTTGATGATGAGCTGCTGTCTGCTCTGTCTGCTTCAGTGGTGCTCAGTAGTGCCTAAGCCTGGGCTTGGCTCCTTTTCCCTGGCTCAGCATCTCTGGGGAACTGCAGGTCAGGTCAGTGGAGCTGAGCACACCAGCTCGACAGCCTGAGCTTGCCAGGCTGGTTCGGGGCCAGACAGCACCACAGCTGTCTGGACAACGGTGTCTGAAGTCACCAGCAAAGCCCTACAGGGCCTGTCCCCAGGAAGGGACCAGTCCAGGCAGCCTGGAGGAGCCCTTCCTGCCCTCCTTGGTCTGGCAGACTCTGGGCTGTACCTGTCATCTGTGTCAGAGGGACAGGAGTGGGCGTGTCCCTGTGGTTTCTCTGGGAACAGCCTCCCGTGGTCAGTCCATGGTGATTTCCTCCACCAGCAGGTTTAGACCACTTTGCTCTTCCCTTCCTGAACTGCAGAATCATTCAGGTTGGAAAAGACCTCCAAGGTCATCGGCTCCAGCCTCTAACTGATCACCACCTTGTCAACCAACCTGTAGCACTGAGTGCCACATCCAGTCATTTCTTGACCACCTTTAGGGATGGGGACTCCACCACCTACCTGGGCAACCCCTTCCAATACCTGGCAACCCTTTCAGTGAAGAACTTTTCCCAAATATCCAATCTAAACCTGTGCTGGTGCAACTTGAGGCCATTTCCTCTCATCCTATTGTTTGTTCTGTGGGAGCAGAGCCTAAATCTCTCGTTTTAGTTTGGAACGATTCCCCCTTGTCCTATCATTCTCTCTCCACGTAAAGTCTCTCTCTCTATTTCCAGTGCCCTTAGGTGCTGGAAGGGGCTCCAAGGCCTCCCTGAAGCCTTCTCCTCTCCAGGTGAACACACCCAGCTCTCCCAGCCTGGCTCCAGAGCAGAGGGGCTCCAGCCTGTGCATCTCTGTGGCCCTGGGAGACGAGCTTTATCCCACTCTCCTCTCCTCCACAGACTGTTTGAGGCTCATCGGGCCGGGATGGATGGAGGTGCTCCCTGTGTTGACCTGAGTGGGTTAAAGCACCTCTTGAAGCATTGTGTCCCTCCGCAGCAGGGGCTGCAGGGGCCCAGAGGAGGCTGCGGGGCCCGGGGCTGACGGGCTCTGCGTCAGCCGCATCCAGAGCCTCGATCACCTCTGTGAGTCAGCATTTGGTGCCCGTGATTCACAGCGGTGCTGCAAGACAGCCACGGGCTGCTGCAGCATGGGGATTAATGGGCTGGAAGGAGGGCAGCGCGGGAGGAGAGAGAGAAGCGAGAGAAGATGTTTTCCCTCATCTTATCAGCGTTTCCCGAGCCTGGCTGCCCGGTACAGCAGCTCTGAGCTGGTGAGATGTGCTCTGCCTGCCAAGGGAGCTCCAGCACATGTGGCACAGCTGTAAATCATAGAATCACGAATGGTTTCAGTTGGAGGGACCTTAAAGACCTTCCTGTTCCACCCCCTGCTGTGGCAGGGACACCTTCCACTATCCCAGGTTGCTCCGAGCCCCGTCCAACCTGGCCTTGGACACTGCCAGGGATCCAGGGGCAGCCACAACTTTTCTGGGCACCCTGTGCCAGGGCCTCCCCACCCTCACAGGGAACAATTCCTGCCCCATATCCCATCTAACCCCACCCTCTGTCAGTGGGAAGCCATTCCCTCTTGTCCTCCTCTCTCCAGACGGTTGCCCGAAGTCCCTCTCCAGCTCTCCTGGAGTCCCTTCAGGCACTGGGAGGAGCTCTAAGCTCTTCCCAGAACCTTTTCTCCAGTCTGAAATCCATTAAAATATTCTGAACCAACCCAAACAGATGCTTCAAAAATCTTATTTGGGCATCTTTCCATGTCCTCTCTGGGCTCAGATACCCTTGCTGGTGCCATAAGAACTGCCCACAGGTACAATCCTCTCGGGGCCTTGGCCCATCCTTGGTGCTGTAGATCAGAGTGGGGTCAGAGGCTGTTCTGCATCCTCAGTGCGTAGCCAGGCTTGTGCTCCCAGACTCTGCTTTCCTTCTGGAGGACTTTTGCAGAGCAGGTACCCTGTGCCAAGCTGAATCCTTGTTGTGGGGGGCTTTTTAGTTGCATTTTTCAAATCATTGAGGAGTTCTCAGTTTGGGTGTTCGTTGTGTCTGGGCACTTAGATGCCAAAGGATTCTGCTCAGCTTTGTGGGGACACAAATGCTGTTGCTGTAAATCTGTACAGAAGTGAGACTGGAGAAATGCTTTCTTAGCAGAATAGAGTCAAAGCCAGGTAAGAAAGGTTGTTCCAGGCTGAACCTCTTGCCATCCATCTCTGCCAAGGCTGCTGTGGGCCAGCTCAAGGGGCATGTCTGGCCATGGTTCTTCCCTGGATGCTATTCCTGGCTCCTGTTCAGTCTCCTTTGACACCTTTTTAGTCCTTTTGTGTATCTGTGAGATGCTTTAGAGGGTGGAAATTTCCAAGTTCCAGTTTCCCTGCAGCAGCTGGAACCCAGCTAAGCCACATGTGTGCTGTAGGATTCGGAGCCTAAGAGTTCAAAACACCCAGGTTTAGGAGTGGGTGCTGTGGGCAAGTCTGGGGACTTTGGTGCTTTGGGGTTTGTGCAGGCTGGGGGAAGTGTGTTAACTGTGCAGTGGTGATGCCGCATTAACGTGGATAAACTATACATTCTAAATACATCCTGAACAGCAAACAGGTAGGGAAAGCAGCCTGGGCCCGGCTGATTGCTGCTCAAAGGCAATCAGAAACATCTAAAGGACGTTAACAGGAGGGAATGGAAGTAAATCCCTTCCCCAGGATGGGGTGAGGGCACACCTCACGTTGTGCAGCAGCACTGGAGCTGAGGGATCCCAGCTCCTGGGGGCTGTGGGGAGCTGATCGGAGGCTGGGAGCTTGTGGGGCTCGTGGAGGTGGGCATGGGGAAGCTCCACTCCTACTCCTCCAGGATTGGAGGCATGGTTTGTCCCCCCCCCCCCCCTCCTCCATGGAGGGTGGGGAGGGCTGATGGCTCCTCTCCTCCATGCCCTTGAGGTTTATCCTCCAGAAGGAACTGCTCTGGGGAAGTGGGGTGCCTGTATCCCAATAGCCAGAGCCTGATGGGAGTGTCTCAGCAAGTCCCCAGACTTGTGCTTTGTCCCCTTGGGTTCCTGATGGTTCGACATGCTCGGGACTTCCATCAGCATGTGCTGGAGCTGGTGGGTCCTGCCTGGGCACTGCCGCTCCCAGCTGGCTGCCCACACCTGGTCAGAATATACCAGCCCCTGCCTGTCCCCCGGGACCCCGCCTGTGTCCCTGCCTGTGTTCTGGGTGTCCCCACCACCTGCTGACAGCAGGACCTGTCCCAGTGCCCGGTGGGATCAGCGCTGGGCTCCAGGGACCCCCCTGTTGTCTTGTGGGATGTAAGCACCCTTGAAGAGTGTCCCCGCAGTGGGGCTGTCCCTAACAGGAGACGAGGAGGGGACGTGTGCCCTGGAGACAGGGATGTGCCGGGTGTCACGCTCGGCGCTTCACCCTGGACAGGGCCGATGAAAGAGCCTCTGTTCAGCCGCCGCTGCTGGGACAGCTCGGACAAGCCTGGGGCGAGCGGGTGCTGGGGTTTCATGGCAGCACAGTGTGCGCTGCCCCGGGACCCATGGAAGGGCCGGGGAGTGCAGGACAATGCCAAGTTACCTTGGGATAAAGATGTCCAGCCGAGTTCTCCCTCCCTGTCGGGCGTGCACAGGGAAGGATCCCGGCAGGAGCTCCCGGCCCGGGATGAGTCAGGTGTTTGCGGGCACGGGGGGCGATGGAGCTGGCACCGGCATCCCCGGGGGACGCTCCCGGCACGTCCGGGAGGGCAGCCCCGCTCCCATCCCATCCCATCCCGGCTGCGGCTGCAGTGCACATCCATCCATCCATCCGTCACTGCGCGGGGCGTGGGAAGAGGCGGCTCTGCAGAAAGCGCTGCCTCGGGCACAGCGCCAGCCCGCGGGATGAGCTGAGCCGGGATGAGCCGCGCCGGAGCCATGGGGAGCTGGCACCCAGGTAGGGCCCCCACAGGCACTGCGAGATGCTCGGCCCTGCTGCTGCCGCTGCCCTGGGCTTTAGCCAGCAGCGGGTGCCTGGGGACGGCTGCGTGGGATGCAGCTCCTGGAGCCCGGGGGCGATGGGGGCGGTTGGATTTGATCTTAGAGGTCTTTTCCAAACTTGACGGTTCTATGATTCTATGATGGGGCACTTTTGCAGCTCGGGACACTGCAGATCTCTGCCCCTGCTAGTCCCCTGTGTGAAGATCAGGGTTCAGTCTCCAGGAGCAGGGGATCCCCTGTGTTTCTGATCCTCCCCTTCACCATAAACAGCTCATATGATTCTCTGGCCCTGCTGCAGAGCAGCACAGGAGAGCTCTCAGGCTGCACTGCGGAGCGGTTTGGGGATTTGTGTGTCCCGTGCCAGGGGGTGAGGGCTCAGGGGTGGCACTGGGGCTCAGGGTGCTGTGTGCTGCCAGGGCTTTGGGGCTGCTTTCCTTGTTTGCTGTGTCTGTGTCCTTGGAGGATACCCAGGACTCCCCGATGGGCTCCCCTCAGGTTTCCAGGATGGCTGCAAGGCGCTGCCTATGCTCCTGTCCCCTGCCAGCTCAGCCCCTGCCCGGTCTGGGTGCTGGGTGCCACAGCCCTGGTGAGCATCTCCATTCTGTTTGGGGGCTGGCCGGTACCTGGCCCCCTGCCCTGTGCCACACAGCCACTGCCACCCCCGCATGTTCCCCATGTCCGTCTATCTCTGGCAGCATCTATCCCCCAGTGTGATCCCACAATGTGATGGGGGCTTTGCTGCCAGCGTCAGCCCCACGGGCCCTTGGCAGGGGTGAGGAAGGAGGTCACTGGGTTGTCACCCATCTCTGTGCTCCCCACTGTGCTGGAGCCCGTGGAGCCCAGTTTGGGCACTCAGCAGGGGGCTGCCTACTGCCTGTGACCAAGATGCTCCAGAGGTGAAGCCTCATGGATGGGCAAGGGCCTCCACAGGGAGCGAGGGGCGCAAGGGGGAGCCCAGGAGAAAAGGGGGATACTCAGCCTTGGAAACCAGCCCAGCAGCTGAGAGTCACTGGGCAGGGGAGGGGGAGAGCAGGCTGCAGGGAAGGGAAGGCTGAGGGAGAGAAGCACTGCAGAGACTGGAGCTGGCATGTGTCGTGAAAGTGCTGGGGCAAAGCAGCTTCGAAATCCACACTCTGGCTTGAAGGGGAAGGAGGAGGAAAACACTAAGGGGAGGAGGAGCAGGCAGGGAGATGATGGGAGGAGATTCCAGGCATGACAAGCAGGTCTGCCTCTGATCCTGCTAAGGCTTCCTTTGCAGTCAGCGTTCCCACGTGCCTGTTCCAGGGGCCTGGAGCTCCATCCGGCTCCAGTCCTCTCCCTTGAAGAGAACATCCCCCAGCCCTGGGCTCCAGCTGCAGTAGGATCAAGCCAGCCCTTGCTGGAAACTGGGCTTGTGCTGAAAACTTGCCCTTGCTGAAAACTAGGCATAGGGCACCAGGGCCTGTGGGTGCCAGGAGGAGCCCTTTAGCCACTGCCCTCCACAGGGCAGCATCTGGCAGTCTGTGCCCGCTGCTTCAAACAGCCTCAGCACAGGAGCTGCTCCAATGGGACAGGCACTAGCAAGGCTGGGTGCTGGGAAGGGCTGGGGCAGCCCAGTGGCATGGGGTCCTGCTTCTGCTGTGGGAAGTATTTAGAAAGAAATGAAATTATCTAGTCTCCATCAAGCTCGCTGCAGTTCTGGTGTAAACTTCTTTTACAGGTTTGTGACAGCAGATATTTCAGTGAAATTGTCCCTTTGGCAGCATGCTGGGTCCTGTGTCCTTTCTGAACCCATGGCCCCCACTCTGGGCTCTCTGGGGCAGCAGGAGCTGAGTTTGCACAGGAAAGGTGCTGTGGGATGGACAGGGCTCCATGGCCACTGCTCCCTGTCTGTGCTGTGCTGCCCCCTCCCATCAGGGACAACTCTTGCCCACGGCACAGAGCTGCTCCCAGGGCAGCATCTCCTTCTGCAGGGCCATGGGAAAGGCAATGGGAAAAAGGAGGGACAAGAGGCTGGGACAGGTTGCACTGCTTGTGCTGCTCAGGTCCCTGCAGAGCCTGCAGGTGTCCCCAGGGTGCTGAGCACTCCCAGCCTGGCACAGGTGGTGCTGGTGGTCACGTGGACCTTGGTGTCCTTCTCCCACAGCCCTGGGCGAAGGTGAGTGTAAGTGACCAGGCTGCCATGGAGGGTGGCAGTGTCCCACTACTGGTGCCACTGTCCCCAGTGGCTTGGTTCTGCTAGGCTGGGGATGATCCTTGTCTGCAGCAGCCCTGGGGTGAGTGGCAGTGCTGGAGGAGCCCTGGCCTCCCCACTCAGCCCCAGGGCAGGCTCGGAGTGGCTTCTGAATGCGGCCCTTGTGGCTGTGTCTGGGAGCGTGGCGGTGCCAGCATGGTTCCTCCATCAGGGCTGTGCAGCTGCAGGGCTCAGCTGCAGCAGGGTCATGCCCAGGGCCGCTGCCCATGCCAGCCCTGGCTCCCTCAAACAGCTCCTGGCCCCCAGGACGGATGCAAGGCCAGAGACTGAGGGATTCCCTGTCCTGGGAGTAGGGAGATGGTCCTTGGGGATTTGACAGGCTCCCTTAGCAGAGCTCTGCCACCCTGGCACTGCTGTGCTGTGCTCTCACTGGCTTCAGCTGGAAGTCAGTCTGTGGATCAGGCTCCTGGCCCATCAGAAGGTTGGAACTGGGGCTCAAGATGCTAAAGTTAGGTGGGATGAATTCCCAGCTTGCAACCCTTGAAAAATCCTGTCATTTCCTCTAGGGATCACTGCAGGGAAAAAGTAGTTTGGAAGAAAGTTTAGAAATGCCAAGTGAAAAACTCAGCATGTTTTTGGCCCAAAGTGATGCGTTGTCATTTTAGAGATTTCACGTTGGTTAAAAATTCCCACATTGAGATCCAAGTGGGAGCACTTGGGAATGATCCACACAGGGATTGGGGCTTGGAGTGAGCAACTGCTTGAATTTGCAGTGGAAAAACAGCAGCTCTGTTTCCTCTGTGGAAACAACAACCCACTGGTGACCTCTGAAAGCTCCTAGTGGCTTTGGCTGAGCAGTGGGGTCTGTCAGGGGGAGCTGATGCTGCTGGTCATCCGGCCTGTCATGGCCAGGAGAACATGGCCCTGGGACAAAGGGGTGAAATCCTGGGCCTTTGGGTGTGAACTGAGGCCTCTGTGGTGACCACAGAGCCAGCAGAGGCACGGGAGGGAAATGTTCCCAGGATCTCCTGGCTGCAAATCTGGCGGAAGGCGTAGGCTTGACTCCCTGTCTTCTCTGTCACCTCCTCTCTATTCCCTCCACCCCCAGAGCCAGTTTTAGCTGTTTTGTTGGGAAGGTTTCGCATCTTCCCACTGCTGAGGACACCTGAAGGACAGCAGTGGGACAGGAGCTGTGGTGTGGGATGGGTTTACTTTGTAACAGTGAGTCTGGGGGTACCACTGAGCTGAGCCTGAGCAGTGCAGTGGATCCACCAGGGATGGGGCATCCAGAGGGTCCTGGGCAGGCTGGAGGAGTGAGCTCGTGAACCTCATGAAGTTCAGCCAGGCCAAGTGCAAGGTCTTGCACCTGGGTCAGACCAGCCCCAGCACCAGCACAGGCTGAGGGCTGGGTGGGTTGAGAGCAGCCCATGGAGAAGGACTTGGGGGTGACAAATTGGATGTAACCTGGCCATGGGCACTGGCAGCCCAGAAACCAACCCTGTGCTGGGCTGACCTCACAACATGGGCAGAGGTGAGGGGGGCATTCTGCCCCTCTGCCCACTCAGGTGAGACCCCACCTGCAGAGCTGCCTCCACCTCCGGAGACCCAGCATAAGAAGGATGTGGAGCTGCTGGAGCAAGTCCAGAGGTGGCCACAGAGATGCTCCAAGGGCTGGAGCCCCTCTGCTCTGGAGCCCGGCTGAGAGAGGTGGGGGTGTTCACCTGAAGAAGAGAAGGCTCCAGGTACATCTTAGGGCCCCTTCCACTGCCTGAAGGGGCTCCAGGAAAGCTGGAGAGGGACTTGGGACAATGGATGGAGGGACAGGACACAGGGAATGGCGTTCAACTGCCAAAGGGCAGGATTAGATGGAATACTGGGAGGGAATCCTTCACTGTGAGGGTGGGGAGGCCCTGGCACAAGTTTCCCAGAGCAGCTGTGGCTGCCCCTGGATCCCTGGACGTCTTCAATGCCAGGTTCGATGGGGCTTGCAGCAACCTGGGATAGTAGAAGGTGTCCCTGCCCACAGCAGGGTTTGGAATTGGAAGATCTGCAGGCATTAATTAGGGCTGCTGGTGTGGGTGCTCTGTGGGCAGGGTGGGTGATATGACCACAGGGTCACACATGCTCCAACTGAGCCACCTTGTGCAGGCCACAGCCCTCGGACTCGGTGGGGATGATCCCAGCAGGTCCTGCACAGCTGGACATGGCCTGGTGGGGAGCTGGCAGGGCCTGAGCAGCCTGAGTGGAGAGTGGGTGATGGTCCAAAGGGTGCTTCATGACCTGTGGAGTGTGGACCCTCTCAGGACACCTTGCTAGCCTGTGCTTTGTTGGCATAAAAGGTTTCAAAACCAGAAAGGTTCCAAAAACGAGTTGCTGAGCATCCTGGAAAGTGCCTTCCCCTCCCTGTTCCTGGCCCTGGGTTTGTTTTTCAGGCCACTGGGACTGGAGGCAGGTGATGCCTGAAGGATTTTTTCTGCTTTTTCTCTGAATATTTCTTACACTGTTCCCTACACTCACAAGTATTAGCATGCAGACTTGTGATGCCTTAGGTGATAGTTTAGCCTGGTTTCATGGTGTTTGTAGGCCGGTAGACTAAACACCCCTGAAGCCACGTAGAGTTAGAAGACCAAACACCCTGCTTTCGTGAGCCCTCAAGGTCTCCTAGCAGGACAGATTTTGTAAACTAGAAGTTAGCCCACCCAGGCCCCTTATTGGGCCCTCCTGGTAGATCTGCTAATGTGTAGAGTCTTTAATTGTACACTCGACTGGGGGGACGGGGCTTTTGCGGCGTGTTCTACCTGGATGGCAGAAGCCATGGAATGGGATCCTATTAAAATACCGAGGGAAACAACCCCCAACCCTTTCACTGTGTCTGAGCCTTTATTTCCTAAGACCAGAAAAAGGCATCACAGGAATCCACAGGGTCCCATGCTGGCCGTGGGAACCCAGCGTGCTGCTGCTGCTGGAGTGGCCAGAGGGGAGCAAACCAGCCATCCCGGTCGCGAGCTGTGGAGCTGTCCGTGTTTGCCATTTCCTGTGTCAGTGCAGCCTTTCCCCTGACTCACAGCCTGGCTTTTCCTCCCACTCCTAGAAAACACAAGTAGAAGGTTCCAGCTGGTCCAGTGTATGGGAGCAGCGGGTCAGAGCAGCCTCACTGCCTTCTGTGAGTGCAGGGGTGGGGTATGAGCCTGTGTCCTGCCCGTGGTGGGTCCCTGTCCCTGGTGGGTCTGTGTCACTGGTGTCCCTCCCCACTGCTGGCTCTTCTCCAGCTGAGTATGAAATCCTGATGTCCTGTGCTGCTGCCATCAGCCCTTTGCAAAGCCACCTCCTGGCACAGACAGGGAGTCAGGGGCTGTCAGTGGATCTGTGAGAGGACAGAGAGCTGGGGCTGGCAGTGGATCTGTGCATGGATAGGGAGGTGGGGATAGGGAGCTGGGGCTGGCAGTGGATCTGTGAGAGGACAGGGAGCTGGGGCTGGCAGTGGATCTGTGAGAGGACAGGGAGCTGGGGCTGGCAGTGGATCCGTGTTGGGGAGAGACGGGCACATCCCAAGCCTGTCCCAGCCTTCCCCGAGCAGCCAGGGGAAGCCTGTCCCATCTGGGAGGTGGCCGGGCAGCATCCCCCAGCCCCGGGTGACACGTCCTGTCTCTCCCCCCGGTGGCGGTGCCCAGCGCGGTGATCGGCGGTCATGACAACGGAGACGGGTCCCGGATCGGAGTTGAGGAACGCGCAGGAAGAGGCTCCGCAGCAGCAGCTGGAGGCGGCCGCCCAGGGCCCCACGACTGCGTCCGGCCCCGCCGGCCGCGACACCGACCCCAATGAGAAGCTCAGGGCACAGTCCGACACCCGAAACATGGAGCCGGTGAGTGGGTGACGGCCGGAGGCCGTGAGACGGACAGGCCGGGGCAGCACAGAAGGGGACGTGCCACCGCTCGCTGCTGGCCGTGGTGCGGGAGCCGGGTGAGGTGGGCGCGGCCCTTGGGCCCGAGGGGGACATCGCTGAGAGGAGCCCCTCAGGCAGCGCGCTGGGTGGGCTCTGCCTGCTGCCCCAGCTGCCCGCACAGCTCCTGGCAGGCAGGACAGGCCACAGGAGCTGTGTGGCAGCAGGTGGGGTGGCAATGGCCCTGCTGGCTGGGGCACGGCCAGGGAGTGGGCAGTGGTGCCATGTCCCCAGCTGAGCAGCCCCGGGCCGGACTGGGAGCCCCGGCTGCACTTGAGGCTGGCTGTGGAGCTGCTGGGGAGCTGAGCTGCTGCACTGGTGCTTGGGCAGGGACGATTTGGGTGCTGAACTGACCCCAGGTGTCTATTTTCCAGGGACTGGGGCTGTGTGGGTTGGTGCAGCTGGCCTTGGCTGGGGACTGTCCCTCACCAATTACCCTGCTCTGCTGTGCAGAGCATCTCCCATCTGCCCATGTGTCCCTCTGGCAGTGGTGCCAGGTAACCCTCTGTGTGTCCCTGCTCCAGGGCACAGACATGGAGGACAAGGACTACAGTGAGACTGATGGACTCTCTGACAAAACAACTCCCAGCAAGACTCAGAAGTCACCCCAGAAAACCACCAAGAAAGTGAAGAGTGCCCTGTGCAGGGTGACCCTGCTCGATGCGTCCGAGTATGAGTGCGAGGTGGAGGTGAGTCCCACATTTGGGGGCCTGTACTGGCACCAAGGAGGGGACACTCCCAGGACCCTGCCCAGTCCCAAGAGTCCTCAAGGACAGGATTCTTCCTATGACATCTTTGTTGTACCTCTGTCCTAGGGAAAAGCACCTACAGAAATAGTCATTTAAGTGGAAATTTCAAAATTAATTAAAAATCAGGAAAGAAAGACCCTTGCAGGGAATTTCAGCCCAGTGAAACCAAATTTGGCAGCTACTCATAAGGGAAAACAATGTCTAAGTCAGAAGCTTAATGGCTGGGGATAGAGCTCTGCCTAGCAGTTCAGGCACCTGGCAGTGGTTGCAGGATGGAACAGAGAGGACACAGACCTGGCAGTGGCTGCAGGGAGGGACAGAGGGGGCATGCACCTGCTGGTGGCTGCAGGATGGGATGGAGGGGGCACAGACCTGGCAGTGGCCACTTGAGCACTGGGAGATACTGCAGAGCTGCTTCAGCCATCATCATCATGGGCACCTCTCCCTCCTGGAACAGCTGGGAGAGACCCAAGATTCACTCAGGAGTTGGGGCTGGTGTCTGTGGAAGGTGGCCTTGCCAGGGAGACAAGGCAGCAGGGAGCAGAAGGACATTTGAGGAGCCCCTGTTCCCATCTCTAGCACTTGCTGCTGTCTCCTGTTCCCAGACTGGGAAGGCAACACTGCTCCAATCTGCACCATGAGGTAGGAGGCAGGGAAGGACATTTTTAAGGACTGACAATTTTGCTTAACAATGAAAAGCTGAGGTTGTTCAGGAGCCTGAACCTCAGGGATCTGAGAGCCTTTATCAGAGAGGCCTTTGCCGTGGCTCAGGCCAGTGGTACATGAGTGTTTGCTGGCAGCACAGAGCAGATTTGTGTGTGGGTGTTGCCTGCCCCAAGGCTCAGCTGCCTGGGATTGATGAATGGAGGGAGGGTGGGAGCAGGGAGCACCCCGAGGCTGGCTGGGGGGTTTTGGCCCCTGCCCATGGCACAGGAGCAGGGCCTTTGGTCCCTGTGCTTCAGCAGCTCTGGCTGTCACTTTAGCAGTAAAATTAGTCACAAAGCTGTGGAAGGATGGCTTGGCACCAGGATGAAAATCTTCCTGAAGAAGGAAAGGAGCGGAGCATCCCAGGGACTCATGAGCCCTGACTGTCGTCCTTCCCCTGGCTTTCCCTGGAGCACTGGCCAACCAAACTGGGATGGCAGGAGAATCTCAGGTCACAGGTGCTGGCAGAGCAGAGAAGAGCAATGCCCCTCACCATGTCACCCAAGGATGTGGTCAGCTGCTCTCTAAAAAAGCCATCTGGGACATAGGAGAGAGGGTCTGGGGTAGGAATGCTGGTGCTGCTTTTCTTCTTTCTTTCTGTCAGACCCTGTTGGAGTAGTTGTGCCTTGTCCATGTGCTTTAATTAAACCTTAATTCAGTAAAAATCCAACAGGGGAGTCAAACTGTTCAGTGTGACACCGCAGCACATGCCATGGGTGAGTCTCTGCCTTCAAACCCACTTCAGAAGGAGGGAGGAGACGCAGGAAGGGTGATAGCAACTGCTGGAAAAGCTTTGGAGGGCAGCAGGAGCCCAGGCTGTGCTGCTTGATGCCCTGGACTGCCATCCTGGGGGCATCTGGTGGAACTGCTCGAGTAAATAGATGCCTTGGTGAGGGAACATGGGAGCTGCCAGGCTGAAAATAGGGGAGGTACACACTTGGGAAGGGCTGTTCTTCTATGGCCATGATGACTAAACCTGGTCCTTGATGCCATGGGTAATGAAGAGAAATTCAGGGGAATTCAATTCCCATCCCTGGAGTTCAAGGCCAGGTTGGATGGGGCTTGGAGCAGTCTGATCTAGAGGAAGGTGTCCCTGCCCATGGCAGGGAGGTGGAACTGGACAATCCTTAAGGTCCCTTGCAGCCCAAACCATTCTGGGATTTGTTCATACCAAGGGTTCTCTCCATCACTCCACGTGGCCCTAGCTCCTGGTGCCTCTTTTTTGTAATGCTGTGTTTGGTGACCCAGCCACCACTGCCACCAGAAGCCCATCTCTGCAGCCCTGGGACCACCTGGGTGTCCCCAGAGCAGTGTCCCATCTCTGCAGCCCTGGGACACCCTTTGACACCGCTTTGAGGACACCCAGGTGATCCTGGGGCTGCAGGGCTGGGATGTGGTGAAGTCCATGCTGGGTGAGAGCACATTTTGGTGGTCACCTGGAGGGTGTCCAGGAGCCCAAGGCACCAGCTGACCATCAGCCTCTCCATGTCTCTGACAGAAGCATGCCCGAGGCCAGGTGCTCTTTGACATGGTATGTGAGCACCTCAACCTCCTGGAGAAGGACTACTTTGGCCTCACCTTCTGTGACTCGGACAGCCAGAAGGTGAGCACAGGGGGTCCCTCTGCAGCCACCCCCTCCAAGGTGAGGGCCCCCCTGACCTACTGTCTCCTCGTTGCAGAACTGGCTGGACCCCTCCAAGGAGATCAAGAAGCAGATCCGCAGTAAGTACCTGGAGAGAGTCCATCCTCCCCAGCCCTAGGGTGTCCCATAAGGCTCCTGGATGGCTAAGTGTGGCTGTCCTGTGGCAGGTCATCTCCCCACCTGCCCTAGAGGGGACTTTTGGCAGCTGGCCTGGGGACTGGGACACTGTTGCTCGTTCAGCTGTTTGTTACCCACCTCTTCTCTTACTCATGAGAGGCAAGGGGACAAAGGACCCTGTCGGTGCCACTGAAGAGCTGGCTGAGACTTGGTGCCGCTCCGAGCACCACCTGCCCTGTGCAGGGGGGACAGGGATGGTTGAAAAGAGTGGGGGGACCTTGCTGGGACAGGTCCTGGGGTGCCTTTGCTGTGGTGTTGCCTTGCTGGGTGGCAGAAGAGCTGTTGCCCAAGGTGTCACCTTCTGGGACACAGGAGGCTTTTGCTGGGGCACAACTCATGGCTCCTGCAGTTGTGATGCTTTGCTGTCCCCAGCTCTTTGGGGAGGATTCACCAGGCTATGCTGGAGTCCCAAGGGCTGTGCCCCTGGCAGCCTCTGGAGCCTCCTTGTCCCTGCTCTGTGCAAGGCTTGGAGGGAGCAGCAGAATCCTCAATGCACACAGGGATGCTCCTGTGTCCTCTGTGCAGCCCTGTGGGTGCTGTCCTGAGATGCTCTCTCCCCTCCCCAGGTGGGCCCTGGAACTTTGCCTTCACTGTGAAGTTCTACCCTCCAGACCCTGCCCAACTCACAGAGGACATCACCAGGTGAGGACCACAGGCTTCCTTCCCAGGGAGTCCCAGCCTGCCCTGGGGGCACCAGATTCCTTCACAGGGAGCCCCAGACTCCTGCAAGGTGCACAAGTCTCCTTCCTGGAGACCCTCAGCCTGCTCCAGAGGGTCAAAGACTTCTTCCCAGGAAGCTCCAGCCTGCCCTGGGGGCACCAGATTCCTTCCTGGGGAACCCCAGCCTGCTCCCCTGCCCTGCTGTGACCCTCTGCCCCTCCTGCAGATACTACCTGTGCCTGCAGCTCCGTGCTGACATCATCACGGGGCGCCTGCCCTGCTCCTTTGTCACCCACGCCCTGCTGGGCTCCTACGCCGTCCAGGCTGAGCTGGGTGACCACGACAGTGAGGAGCATGTGGGCAACTATGTGAGTGAGCTGCGCTTTGCCCCCAACCAGACGCGGGAGCTGGAGGAGCGCATCATGGAGCTGCACAAGACCTACCGGTGAGCCCCAGAAGGGGACAGCACAGGACAGCTGCCCCATGCCTGTGGGGCATCCAGCCAGGTGTCCCCCTCTCTGTCTCGCTGCAGGGGAATGACCCCCGGGGAAGCAGAGATCCACTTCCTGGAGAACGCCAAGAAGCTCTCCATGTATGGGGTGGACTTGCACCATGCCAAGGTAGGGGGCTGGGGCTGCCAGAGTGCTGCTCCTTCCCAGGCTGCTCCTGCCCACCTTCCTCCTGCAGGAAAGGCTCCTGGTGTGGCTCTGGCTGGCTCTGGGTGGCACCAGAGGAGCTCCAGAGATCATCCTCCACCAGGCTGGGGTTCAGTGCCCCCTCTGCCAACCAGGCTCCCACAGCACTCTGCAGGAAGAATGTGGCACTGCTGGCCAGGCTGTCTCTTACCGAGGTGCTGAGGTGTCCCCTCCTGTCCCTTTGCCTCCCCCAGGACTCAGAGGGCATCGACATCATGCTGGGTGTCTGCGCCAATGGCCTCCTCATCTACAGGGACCGGCTACGCATCAACCGCTTCGCCTGGCCCAAGATCCTCAAGATTTCCTACAAGAGGAGCAACTTCTACATCAAGATCCGCCCAGGGGAGGTGGGTGCCAGGCACTGGTGCAGCCCCTTGGTGCCTGTCCTGAGGGACTGGGGCTGATGGTGAGGATTTCCTCACCTGGCTCCAGCCTCTGCTCCAAGGATCCCACATTTATGACCATGCTGGCCAAGACAGCACATCTCCCTGTGGCATGGATTTTCTTTCATGTGTTCTTGTGACTTCAGCAGCTGAGGGACCCCAGGATCCCATCCCTGACAGATACCTTGACCCTGCTGGCATAGGGAACTTGTCCAGGAATGGGGGTTGAGGGCCGTTTTTGTCACAACTTCACAAAAAAATAATCCAGAAGTTTTTTGATTCATTTTCAGACTTTATTTTCACTCTTTCATGGTGGGAAAATGCATTTCCACCCTCGTGTTCCAGCAGGCGGGAGGGCAAGGACAGTACACCTGGGAGTGATGCCCTCAGACCAAAACAGCTATAAAAGCTTTTTGTTTCTTGAGGGAATTTATCTTGCACTGAAAAGCCATTTACAGCTGAGGAAAGTGCTTAGGCAAGAGATGTGGGGTGTATCCCATCACCCTGCTGGGCATGGTGCTGGGCATGGACTGTCCCAGCATGGATTTGAAGAAGATTTTTGAGGGTCTTTTGCATGGCCATGGCTCCTTCCAGGGTAACCTGAGGGCCTTGGCAAGCTGCTGTCCTGCCATGTTCCTCGGGGCAGGATGTTCCTGTAACAGCCTGTCTCTGTCTCCCCCAAGTACGAACAGTTTGAGAGCACCATTGGCTTCAAGCTGCCCAACCATCGTTCAGCCAAGAGGCTCTGGAAGGTCTGCATAGAACATCACACCTTCTTCAGGTGAGGAACCTTCTCCAGACCTTCCCCAGACCTTCTTCAGGCCTCCTTTCCCAGAGACAAACACGCTTCTGCTTCTGCTGCAGTGGGTGCACATGGGAGGCAGTGCCGGAGGGCCTGACTGGGGCTCGCTGACACCCTCCCACCCCTGTGACCCCTAGGCTGGTGTCCCCAGAGCCACCCCCCAAGGGCTTCCTGGTGATGGGCTCCAAGTTTCGGTACAGTGGGCGCACACAGGCGCAGACGCGCCAGGCCAGCGCCCTGATTGACCGCCCCGCACCCTTCTTCGAGCGCTCCTCCAGCAAACGCTACACCATGTCCCGCAGCCTGGACGGAGGTACAGCTGGCTGGGGGCAGGGGTGGGGACACTGCTCCACTGGCAGGAACCAGTGGAACCCTGTCCTCGTTGGGCAGGGTCACAGCATCATCAGGCTTCCTTCTGGAGGCTGTCCCCAGCCACATCCCCATGGCACAGGGGCTGCTCAGACTGTGCACGAACAGGGGGACTGGGCTGGGGTCAGGCAGCTCAAGGACACATCTCCCCCTCCCCTGTGCCCTGGGACGCCTGGGACCATCTGCCCCAGGTGTGAGCTGGCAGGGGCAGGAGGGCTGGGGCAGGAGCAGGGTGGCAGGGCTGGGGTGACCCAGCTGTCAGAGCTGGCAGGGGCAGGAGGGCTGGGGCAGGAGCAGGGTGGCAGGGCTGGGGTGACCCAGCTGTCAGAGCTGGCAGGGGCAGGAGGGCTGGGGCAGAAGCAGGGTGGCAGGACTGGGGTGACCCGGCTGTCCCCCATGGGCAGAGTTCTCGCGCCCAGCCTCTGTCAGTGAGAACCACGACGCGGGGCTCGAGGGTGAGAAGCAGGATGAGGACGGTGAGTTTGGCAGCAGGAGACGCTCTGAGACGGAGGATGAGGAGGTGACCACCCCAACGAAGATCAAGGAGCTGAAGGTATAGCCGAGGTGGGCGGAGGAGGGTGGGGGTGGAGGAGGGTGGGGGTGGAGGGGTAGGCAGGCAGGGCCTGGGCACAGGCAGCAGGGCTGTGCTGCAGGTAGGAAGGGTCACCTCAGGGCAGGGTCCCTGCAGCCCTGTCAGTGTCAGCTGTGCCCCAGGCTGGTGGGACCCTTGGGATGTGGCTCTTGGCCCCACCAGTGGAGGTGGAGCTGTCACAGGGGTTTGGCTTAACTTGGATTCCCCAGAGCCCTCCAGGTGGTCTCAAGGCTCATCCCCAGGTAGGGATGGACCTGGGAGCAGCCCAGTTCTGGGACAGAGATGGGGTTGGGGACAGGCTGAGCACATCAGTGCCCACCACTGTCTGGGCACAGCCCACCTCCTCCTGACCTGGTCCCTGGGCTGTCCCAGCCCATTTCAGTCCCATGCTGGGAGGGGAGGGGGGTCCCTACCAGCCCATCAGCTTAACTTTGGTGTTTGTGACAAGTGCTCTCAACTGACCCTGCTGGTTACTTTTAACCCTCTCTTTGCTGCCAGCCGGAGCACGAAACAACCCCCAGGCACAAGCAGGAGGTATTCTCTCTCTGGAGTATCTTAGTTCTCATTGGTGCATCATATTGTCCATCCTTCCCAAAACAAGTCCGTGTGTCACCCTATTTACTGGAATACAAGATGCATCAGGCCGGGGGTTGGGTGCTGGAGGAGCCCAAGGAACAGACAGCTGGGGATCAGCTGTGGCATCTTCTATCCCACTAAGTAAGGTGGTCCTGATTGTACCTGTGAGCAAGAGCCCTCCCAAGGGCAGGAGAGCCCCTGGCCCATTGGATGATCTGGCTTCTGCTCGTGTTCCTGACCCCACCATGTCTTTGCCTTGTGTCTCCTCTCCTGTGGAGCTGGTCCCATCCTCCTGCTGGCACCCGATCCACACTCTGCTCCTGCCTGACCAAACTGCCTCATCCTCTTCTGCCCAGCTCTCCTGCAGTCCCCTGAGAGCTGGGCTGGAGCTCCCCACACCGTGGCTGCCATCCCACCCCCACAGGGGCCAAGATGCTCTGAGCTGCCTGGAGGGGCCAGCACGGACACCAGCCCTGTGCCTGCCCACCCTGAGAGGGGCTGAGCCCTCCCTGCACAAACTGCACCTGTGGTGGTCCCATCAGGAACGATTAGTCCTGGCCTCAAATCCATGGCTGCTCCCTAGGGAATCCCCCTGTGAGCAGAGATCCCAGCTGGAGCTGCCAGGGGGAGCAAGCACGGCCAGGGGATGGGGTTGGCCACACTGGCACCACGCAGGCTCCCCGTGTAGGCCCGCTGGGGGGGGCACCGGCCCTGACCCCCACCCACCTCATCGCTTGCTCACTGCATGTGCATGTGCTGCGCCCAGCCCAGAGGTGGGCACACCTGAGCCCTCCTCAGCTCGGACATGCGGGACCAGGACGGGACTTTTCCTGAGCTGTGCTGAACCTTCAAGATCTAGAAAATTTGGTGGGGCTTTTCCTGGGACTCTCACGGTCTCTGCTCTGTTGCCGAGGAGGTACCAGGGAGGTGTTTGGGGGCCTCCTTTTGAACCTCAGGAGAGCTTTTGGTTTGGGTTGGAGGCAGAAGCCAGGTTCCTCCTGGGAGCCGGTTTGCCCACCTCTGCAGCGGGATGAGGGGGCCACCCCAGCACCTGTGCCCTCACCGAGCCTTGCTCACACCTAACCCCTCTCCCCTGAGTGCTCTGAGCTGTCCTCCCTCCACAGCAGATCAGACCCACCCCACCCTGGGCTAGGCCACAGGGATACAGGCCTGGAACTGTGCTGGACATCCCTGCCCAGCCCTGGACCTCCACCCCTTTGTCAGAGCCTGCTCCGGAGGAGCTCCTCTGGAAATGCCGCTCGCCTGCCCTTTGGGACAGAGCCTGGTCTCCCTTTGTGCCTGGCACCAGACAACAGCACTGGCTGCTGGTGTTTCCAGCAGGGCCCCATTCCTTGCTGATCCTGAGGGAGAGCCCACTCTCCCCTCCAGGAAGCTTTAGTTTGTCCCCAGCCAGGAGGACACTGAGCCCTGGAGATGCCACCAGGCCATGCCAGGCCCTTCACCTGCCACACATGCTCAGCCCCATGCTACCCTTCTGCTGCTGCCTGCAGTGAAAGAGCTGCTCCCTCTCCTAGACTGAGACCTGCAGACCATGGTGCTCCATTACGCTCTTCTTTTGGCTCCTGAGACCCTAAATTCCAGCCCTGTGTGATGCCAAGCCTCCCAGTGCCCTTGCTGATCCTTCTGGACTTGGCTGCTGCTTTAACCATCACTTTCTTCCTCTCTCCTTCCCAAGTTTTTAGACAAGCCAGAGGATGTTTTGCTGAAGCATCAGGCCAGCATCAATGAGCTGAAGCGGACTCTGAAGGAGCCCAACAGCAAACTGGTTCACAGGGACCGGGACAGGAGGCTGCCTTCCTCACCAGCCTCTTCCTCACCCAAGCACGAGGATGAAACACCAAAGGGAACCCCTGAAAAGGCCACTGAGGTTTGTTCTGCTGCTTCTCTTCCAGAAAGGATCAGGATCTGGGGGGGAGGAGTCCCTCAGCTTGGGGGCTCTGCTTCTGTGCTACCCTGAGGGAGCACAGTGGGAGTGATGTGCTGGGGACAGGGATGTTGTCTCTAAGTTTTTGAGCCATTTTCACTTCTGGGTTGGATCTCCTTAGGCACTGCAGGGGACTGAATAGCCCCCCTCTGGCGGTGTTTTGAGGCTGCCTGAGAGGTGGGCTATGGCTCTGGTGGCCCATGGGATGAGATTTTGCTCACCCTTCTCACAAGCAGCCTGTAGGGTGGTGCCAGCACAGCTCCTGCCTGGGGGTGTCCCTGGCAGAGCAGGACCAGGCCCCTGTGCAGTGGTGCCACATGGTGCTCTAGCAGTGGAACCTGGGTGGTGGGAGGAGGTGGAAGATGAGTGGTGCCACACTGGCATCCCACACCCACATCCTCCCTTCTGGGCATTCTGCACTGGCTTTGCACTGGGACCATGGGGGGCGACAGGAGAGCGCTGGAATTGGGGTGCCAGGACAGAGCCCCCAGTGCTGGAGAGGTGTGGATGTGGCACAGCTGGGCTTTGTGGCCTGGGGCCCTGCTGGGCTCAGTACAGGCAGTATGTGACAAGAGTGTCCCCACTGCCAGCCTGGATGCCCTGTCCCTGCCAGGGACAACCCCTATCTGCTGTCCCCGCAGCAGGACTCTGAGCCAGTGCTATGCCTGCAGCAGGGGACTTGGCTCCTGCAGGGTGGGTGCCACACATGGAGCTGCTCTGCCCTGGCCGGACAGGAGAGGACACAGGGTCTGCAGGGAATTCGAGATGTGCCCGTGTTCCTGCTGGGCCCCAGCACTGCCCGGAGATTGGGGCTGCACAGGGGGCTGTGGCCCCTCACAAAGCGCTCGGCTGGGGAGAGGAAGAGGGGCTTTTCCCACATTGCTTTTACCATGGTATATATCAGTTGCAGAAATGTGAGTGGAGCATCTAGAGCTGGCACAGCTGTGACCTCTGTCCATCTATCTATCTGTCTGTCTATCTATCTATCCATCCTTCCATCCATCCACCCACCCACCTGCCCACCTTTTGCTCCTTCATTCCTTCTCAAATTTTCCCTTTCTCTCTCTCTCTCTCTCTCTCTTTGTTTCTCTCTCTGTCTCTGTTTCCCTCTCTCTCACCCCATGGGTGCTGGGGTTTCCGTGCTGGCACAGACGATGGAAGAAGACACCTTAGACGATTTTGCATCTGATCGTGGAGCTTCCCTAAGCATGGAGTCTTTCACGCAGAAAAGCCTTGTCTCCTCTCCTGAGGTTGTCACCACCCCCTTTATCCCCCACCCCTCACCCTCACAATGGGGGTCCCCAGCCTGCTGAGGGGTCTTGTGCCCTCTGCACAGAACTGCCCATGGGTGGGTCCCCTCTCTGGTGACAGGCAGGACCCCTCCCAGGACAGGGCTGTTGGTGAAACCTCTCCCCTGGTTGTTCCTTTGGGCTCTGAGATGTGGTCCTGGAGAGAGCTCCCAGTGCTGGTGTGGGGCTGTGCTGGAGCCCAGTGCTCAGGGTCCCAAGGCAGGGGTGACCCAATGGCCTGGACACCTGGGGGGCTGCTCCAGTAGCCTCAGGCTGTCCTGGCTGCAGCTGGAGTTCCCTAGGCCTAGGCACCCTGACAAAGGGCATCCTTGGACCCATACCTGTGCACAGCCAGGTCACGCTCCATCAGTGTGAGGGGTGGGAGCTCTCAGCACCCCCTGTGTACTGGTTTAGCTCAGGGGAGGGGACAGCCAAGAGTGGTGCCTTCACTGAGCAGAAGCACGCTGGGGTTTGAGCCTTGGTTCTGGTGTGGTTGGGCCCAGGGACACATGGTGCTGGGACACTTGTTCTGCCTGGTCTGCCCCAGGGAGGGGCAGAGGCAGAGGGGTGGGGAATGGGGAGGACACTCTTGCTCCATGTGGATATCCCTTAGTCCATGCAGAAATCACTAGCATGGGCAGAAGCCTGAACCTGGGCTGGCTGAAGCAGTCCCCAGGAGGCAGGTGTCAGGGGGGGCTTGGGCACAATCAGGACTTCAGCAAGGATATGGCACCTTCAACAGAGCAGCAGCATCTCCTGGTCCATGTTGGCACCTTCCACATTCCAGTATTTCGGAGCTGGAGGACAGAAACAGCAGACGTGAGGTGCACACACATCTCTTGAGTCAGTCTTGCCCTCGGTGTGCCTGGCCTGAGCTGGGGTGCAGGTGCTAAGGTGGCCTCCCCAGTGGTTTCTCTCCAGGCATCTGTGACTGAGACTCTGCCCTGACATGTCCCCGCATATCCCCGCAGGCCAGAGCCCGTGGTCTCCATGAGAGATTCATGGCCCTGAGAGGGTGATGGCACAAGGACAGCACATCTGCAGAGCCTGGAGCCCTCCTCACTGCCACAAGGTCCCCTGGTGCCCATGGGCTTCAGGCCCACTGAGGTTGGGTGGTCTGTCACCCCAGTCACTTCTATCCCTCTGTCCCCACTCCTGCTGGAGGACAGGAATGTTGGACTGGGCAGTGCCAGGAGCCTCTCCAGTTCCCTGTTTTGTCCCAACATCTCAGATTCCCTCATTATCCTTGCCTGAGGTTCGTGCTTTCCTCTCAGGTGAGCTGGGTCTCCCTCAAAGCAGAGAAGGGCAGCAGGAGCACTGAAGGATGCCCAGGGGAGAAGCCTTCTGTATGCCCAGGGCTCTCCAAGGTTGTGGCCCCTCTTGGCAGGGCAGAGGCTGTCTCTGCTTCTTGCTGTCACCTCTTTCCTTTCTGTCTCCTTGTGCTGGCTAGGCCACAGTGGGAATGGCCTTCCCAGTTACTCCTGTCCCTAGAGCAGATGTGGAGGGAGGGAGGGAGGGAGGGAGGGAGGACAGGGAGGTGTGAAAGTCACTTATCCCTTGGGAGGTCAAGGCTGGTCTCTGGACAGACCCAACAGTTTTGCCATGGCTCCATCCTCCAGCCCCCTGACCTCCAAAGCTCACGAGCTCCCTGCTTCCCTGGAGGATGTGCCCCAGTATCCAGAGATTTGCTCCAAGCATCCCCTGGAGCCCTCAGGCTACCCTGAGCAGTGGCCAGAGCTGGCACTGAACCCTCCAGAGCAGAGTTCACATCACACCAAGGAGGATGTGCTGAGGGAATGCCAGACACCAGCCTGGGCTGCCCAGCAGCCCTTTGAGCCTCCCAGTTGGGGGTGATGCTGCTGTCATGGGTCAAACCCAACTGGGAATGACAATGGTGCAGCCGCTGCTCCTGGCAGGCACTGTTCCAATTTCCATGGACTGCACTGTGTTGGAGGCAGTGGAGGAAGGAGCTGGAGAGCAGCTGGTGCAGGGTAAGGGGCTGTGGGAGAGGCTTGTGCTGGAGGGGGCTGGGGTCAGGTCTCCTGCAGACCCTGCTGCTCAGTGAGGCTGCCTGGCCAGGGCAGGTTCCCTGCCAAGGATCCCTCTGGCACCAGAGGAGGAGAGTGCCCTTGCCGCCCATCCCCATGGATGTCCTGGCACTGCCATGAGCTGGTACTTCCCTGCCCTCAGGGGCAGGGTGTTCTCTTGGGGGCCCACGGGCTGTACCCCAGCACAGCCTCTGGGTGCTTCCCTGCAGGCTCACAGGGATTTTTGGGGGCAGAGAGAGTCTTGGCAGAGTCTGGGGCAGGGGCAGAGCCTATGACACTGTGCCGAGGGAGCTTTGCTTTCTTTGGTACCTGGCAGAGTGGGCAGCAGCTGGGAATGGCATTTTTTTGCTAGGGGCTTTCACTGATTTCTGATTTCCTTGTGGGAGCTCTTCCACTAGTAACTGGTTTTCCTCCTTTCTTTCTCTCCTCTAATATTCCCTTCCCTTCCCTTCCCTTCCCTTCCCTTCCCTTCCCTTCCCTTCCCTTCCCTTCCCTTCCCTTCCCTTCCCTTCCCTTCCCTTCCCTTCCCCTGGCTCTGTTCCCCTCTGCCCCCTGTTTCCCCTTCTCCAATCACTAGGTTTGCATTTTGGGTGCAACTGCTCCAAACATTACTTACCCAGCCCCCTGCATGGGGCGAGGCTCACGTGTCCATGGATCACTGTTCCTGGTTGGAGGGGGAGCAGGCAGCCCCCTCCCTGGGCCCAGAGTGCATCCTGGTGCCCTCAGGGCCATCCTTGCCCCTGCTATGGGCTGTGCCCCAGGCAGGCTGTGCCCTGGGCAGTATCAGCCCCACGGGGAGCCCCAGCACTGCCCTCCACATGTGCTGCCTGGGGTGGCTAAGCTGCCTCATGATGCAGATGTTCTCCTGCCGCTCTCTTTTTGTGAGTTATTTCCTACCTGCTGTTCCAAGAGTGACTGGATTTTAGCAGCACTTTGTTCTTGGCACTCATGAGGCTTTTAGCTGACGTGCAGGATGAGCACGTGGATGTACAAGGTGTCCCTGGCAGCAGTGACCTGGCGTCCCATGCCAGCAGCATGGTGACATTCCTGCTGTGTCTGTGCTGCAGGATGCTCCGTGGCCTTTGCTTGGTCCTGCTGCTGAGCCTATGGTCTTACACACTTCCCACAACCTTTCACAGGTGGCAGTTTCTGAACACTTGGTTTCAGCGTGGCTGGGTTCTGAGGAGATATCCCTGATGAGCTGGAAAGGAGGGATGGCCTTTGGGGGAATCTGAGCTGCAGCATCTGGTGGGAAAGGGACAGGACCTTGCTGATGGCTTCAGGTGGTTTCTTTCCCTGCTCATCCTCTTGACAGTCTGACACATTCTAGGGGCACATGGATGGAGCTGAGAGTGAAGCTACCCAAAACTCAGGGCCTTGCTTCCAATGAAATCTCATCCCTGGGAATTGCTAGAGCCAGCTGAAAACAAGGAGGCAGCCAGCTGTGTTTCCTTGCCTCCAGAGAGACCTCAGTGGCTCTTAATGTGTCTGCTGAGAGCTCCGCTCCCACTCTGTGCCACCAGCAAAGCCCCAGGTATTGCAGGTGTGTCAGGGAGCCACCACCCAGAGCAGAGCACTGTCCCCAGAGAGGATATTGACTCAGTCCCCGGTGTGGCATCCCCTTATTTCCAGTCCCTCTCTCCATCAATGACTTGCCAGGCTCTTTGTATAGAGCCTCAACTCTGGCCTTGATAATAACAGTAGTAGTAATAATAATAATAATAATAATAATAATGACAATGATGATGATGACAGTGATGATCATGAAGCCAGCCCTATGCCAGGCAGACCAGCTGTGCCACTCGTGCCAGCAGCAGTTGGGGCTGGGGTGTCTGATGCATTTAACTCTTCTTGCTCCAATTGCAATACAGGGCTCAGAGCACTGGGTATTTATAGAGAGAGAAGCCCCTAGGCTGGAAGCTGTAGCTCTGAGGAAAACTCTGAGAGCCAAGACAGAAGAAGCACGTGCAGGGACCTCGGAGGGGAGCATGAGTAGGAGCCTGTCGAAAGTGGAGGTGACAGTAGAGAAAGCCAAGGACGTGGCAGGCCAGGAAGAGCCGGCAGCTGCAGCCTTGGATACAAGGAAGAGAGCCAAAATGATTGCTAGTCCTGAGGATTTTGAGTCTGTGTGGGAGGATGAGCTCTATGAGAAGGAAAGCAGGGGGGAGCCCAGCCCAGGGGCGGCACATCCACCCAGTGAGAGTGTGGAGGGGGAGTCCCAGGAGCCGGGCAAAGGTGAAGCCACCAGGGAGTCAGCACTGCCCAAGCCCTGTCAGCAGCCTGAAGAGAGGCAAAGGACCAAGATTTTGGAGCCAGAGCCTCCCCAGGGAGAAGGTGAGATGCTCTCCAAGGAACATGCTTCTACGGCCTTCAGGAAGCAGGAGGCCATAGTGCCACCCACAGCCCCAGAGCTCCTGAAAATTAAAGTGAAGACTGGCGATGACAGCTCAGAGACTTCTGCAACCCAGAGAATCATCTACTTAGGAGATCCAGAGGGGGAGGAGAAGGACAGTAAAATGCACCTGGTCTCGGACACTGATGGGTGGCTTGGCTTGGAGGGGAGACCAGAAGCCCCAGTAAACACATCCAGGGAGGGATCTGGGCACGTGGCACTCACGGCGGAAGGGTTCCAACCCCTGCCCTCAGCAAGTCACCAACACAGGACAGTATCTGGAAAACCCACTGGAGCACCAGAGCCACCTGGGATGGGCTGTGATGGGACCAGCCTGGGGGGACGTTCCCTCTCAGGGTGGAAAGAGCTGTTCCTGCAGCCAGAGAAAGCACCTGGTGCTGGGGTGCCTGGGGGAGCACCCACGGGAAGTGAAGCCCTGCCATGTTCCCGGGAGGTGGGACCAGAGACGGAGATGCAGAGCTCAGGGCAAGGCTTGAAGTCATGTGGCCTGGCAAGGGATGGCCCCAGGGCTGAGGAGCACAGAGCGAGCCCTGCACAGTCCCCAGATATCTGCCCAGCACTGGAGGGGCTCTCGGGAAGGGTTGTAACAGACAGTGACAGGGAGGAAAGTGCCAGAGTGGTTCTTCAGATGGAAGAGATAGAGGCCAAGTTGCCTCCATCATCACCTGGGTCTCAGCAGGGCTACACTCACACCGCGGGGTTGGAGGGGGACAAACACAGTGCTCCTGTCCCTCCAGCCCTTCCCCAGAAACCCATCCCTGTCCCTGTAGAGCCATCTCCAGACATGGAGCCTCAGGGCACAGGCCTGGCCCTGGGCACCAGCCCTGCCAGAGGGATGGCCATGCCCAAGGGTGTGAGCCCCTCCACGGAGGTGGGAGTACCCAGGGGTACCGATCCTGAAGCTGAAGAACAATCCCAAAATATGGGATTTGCTTCATGGAAACTCCACCACGACAGAAGTCCTGTTACAGAACCACCCCAAAACAAAGACACAGCAGCAGAGTCGATCCAGGTCAGACACCTGGCCACCAGGGAGGTGGCCCAGGACATGGACATAGCACTGAGCAACGTCCCTGCTACTGAAGAGCCACTGCAGGAGGAGAAGCCCATGATCAAAGAGCTCTTCCAGGCCTCAAGATCAGGAAAGCCGACCAGAGATGAAGGCTCTGGGATGGAAGAAATGTCCCATGACAAAAACCTTGGCATGGCTGAGCTGCCCTCCAAGGCAAATGAAGCAGAACACCAGACTGAGATCATCCTGAGAGACCTGCCCCAAGAGGGCCCCATGGCTGGAGGGGCTCTCCACAATGCAGATCCCAAAGCACAAGAGCCACACCAAGACTTGGAGTTTGATGTGGGACAAGATCTGCAGGGTGGGAGCCAGACAGTCAGAGAAATCACCAGGGACAGTGACCTGGCTCCGGGGCAGCCATCACAGGATGAACCTCCTCCCAGGGTAGCTGCTGATGTCCCACACTTCCAGTCTCCTGCAGCAGGATTGTGCCAAGGAAGCGAGGCATCCCAGCTCTCTGCCCTGGTGAATGGGGCAGGGCAGTCAAGTGGTGGGACACATCCAGCAGAGGCTGGGGTGTCAGTGTGCATGGCTGGGCTGGCAGGAGCTGTGTCCCAGGAGCATAAGGATGCTACTGTGGCCCCAGGAAATGAGCAGGACAGCAAGAGCTACAGGGAAACCTCTGTGGCCTCCAAAATCAAGATGTTTGAGCTAAGTGAAGTGGAGCGAAGGGCAGCCCAGGAGGGACAGCAGTGTGTGCCTGAAGCTGAGACATTGGTGACAGCCACAGGAAAGACAAATCTGGCACAGGATGTGCCTTTGAGCACCGGCCTCACCTCACCCCCTGCAGTGGGACCTGTGCCCAGTGTAGGCTCCTTGGCCCTCGGGCAAGGGGCTGGTTCAGGAGACACCTCCCAGCCTTGCTCCCTGAAGGAAAATGTCTCTGCTGACCCTGAGCACGAAGAAGACGGTGCTGACCTGGCCTCGCCTGACTCCGGCTGTGAGGTCACTCTGGCCGAGGCCGTGGTAACTCCACTGAACCATCCAGACGGGACATTCGTGCGCATGTTCTGTGGCTCTGCCCCTGTCCAGTGGCTCCTCACACATCCATTGACTGGCAGCAGGCGCTTTGCATCCCTGTCCTCTCTGTCTGTGTGTGTGGTGAGGCTTCACTGGCTGCATGCGCAGCCGCTGCCCAGTCAGTTCATCAGCTTTTGTTTTGCGCCTCCCCCAACATTTTGGCTCCCTGGAGAATTCCACTCGCTGAACCCAGGAGGGGCACCCGAGCTCCATGGCCAGGAGCAGGAGAGGGCGCTGGGGGGGTGGCTGGAGGAGCTGGGACTGTCACGGACACGCAGCCCCGGCAGCGGCGTGCCCACGCTTCCAGCTTCACCCCTGCATTTCCTACGTTGGTTGATATCCCTTCTTGCTTAGCTCCCACCCTTCTCTGCCTTCAGCAAGTTGGTGGCTGGGTGATGAGGTAGCCTCCCTTGCTCTTGTGAGCGCTAGAGCAGCCCCAGCAGAGTTCATTTCTTTCCGACTAACCCTTTTCTCTAATCCAGAGCAAATCTCAGCAACCAAGTGGGGAAGAAAAGGATTTATGTGATCCATCAGTAAAACCCAGCCTGAAAGAAGAGAATGTAAAGGCTGCTGTTCCAGTGGTCTCGCAGGTCTCAGTGCTGTTTTGCTAAGTGCTTCTCCTGGCAGTGTGAGCGCTCGCCCGCGGCCAGGGCTGTGCTGCCCCTCCGCTCCCCTTGCAGGGCTCTCTGTATGTATTGGTCAGACACACATCCCCAACACGCATCTGCAGGTGTGTTCCTCCGGGGCTGCTGGACACCCTGTGTTTCCCCCATACCTCTCAACCTCCCACAGTGCCGAGGGAGGGTGTGCCGGCCTGGCCCGCAGGGAGGTGGCTCTGGCTGCAAACACTCAGAGCAGAGGCCAGGAAGTGGGATTTCCTCTGGCATCGGTGGGCTTAGAGCTGTTCCTTAGGGACAACTGGGTCTAGATTTCCCATGGCTCCATGGAAGAGCGTGGCAATGGGACATGTCCCCTCCGATGGCAGAGTTGAGAGGTATGTCCGTGTCTGGAGAAGAGTGGATGGAGGGAGGTCATCCCTTGGCTCTGACCATGCTGTCAATTACACTGAGCAGGTCACCCTGAGAGTCACCTGAGGCCTCTGGAGGAGCAGGTAGTGTCAGTGGGGCAGACTCATCCCGGGGCAGCTGTTGGGCTGGACCTCCCCCCGGGGTGATGCTCCACAGGACGCTCAGTGGAATTGGCTTACTCCTCCTCAGTGGAATTGGCACCCTCTGCTTCTCCCTCACCGTGCCTGGCTGATGGGCCCTTTCCTTTCAAACTCTTCTCTCTTTCTTTCCCTTGTTTGTTTTTTTGAGTCACTGACATCCAACAGCCCTGCGTCTGAGCTGTTTCTGAATGTCTTCTATCAGACCCATTGTTTTGCATCCATCTGCTTCCACCAATGCACTGAAGTGCCTCCAAGCTGGCCGAGCTTTTTTTTTGTCTGACCGAGCCTTTTTGAGATGATTCATTGCCAACAACCTTCTGGCACAATCCAATTGAGTCGCCTTCTCTCCCCCAGCAAAGCTGCTGCTGTCAGAAAGGTTTCGGTCTCCACGCTTGAGTTGTGTTTGACTCTACTCTGTGATGTTTGCTGCAGCCTTCCTCCTCCTCTTCCTCCTCGTCCTTCTCCTTGTCCTCCTCCTGCCGTGTCCCTGCCGGCGCTGCCCCGCAGTGCTCACGGGCCCCATCTCTCCACAATTGTGTCTCCTTCAGAGAGCGGGCGTGAGGGAGGGTCCCGAGGAGAGGGTGAAACCACCCCGGCACAGGGCCCCCGAGAGCGACACCGGCGACGAGGAGCCCGACCAGGAGAAGGACTCAGTCTTCCTGAAGGACAACCACCTGGCCATTGAGCGCAAGTGCTCCAGCATCACGGTCAGCTCAACCTCCAGCTTGGAAGCGGAGGTGGACTTCACCGTCATTGGGGACTTCCACGGCACAGCCTTTGAGGACATCTCCCAGAGCCTGCCCGAGCTGGACAAGGACAAGAGTGAAACGGAAGACGAAGGCCTGGTTTCCTTCCAGCACTCTGACAAAGTAGTTCCGAGACTGGAAGAGGATGTCAAAGGCAGGGATAAGGTCTCTCAGCCCAGCCCAGATATCTCCCAGCCAGAGGTACATGGGGACGCCATTCACCGGGACTGGCCCGGTTCCATCGTGCCTCCATGTCCCTTGTGCCCGGCGTTGCCTGGCTGGTTTTGGGGAGCATGCTGGCTGCCAACCCCCTGTTCCTGCCCGGTGCACACTGTGTCTGTGTTGCATGGCTCTGTTGCGTGCTTCATGCATCTGCTAACCAGGAGAAGTCACTGTCACCTCTCGGTCCCTGCATTTGGCTGCCCCACCCTCAGCCCTTGGCAGCATGTGCGCCACAGGGAGGGCACGTGGCACTAACCTCCAGAGCTGTCCTCATGTCCTGCATGAATTCAGTGACCAGTTGTGTAGTGCAGAGCCATGTGCTGCCCACTAACCTCTCTGGTCATGCCGGGGCTGGGAGGCATTGGCCTTGTGGAGCCACTCTGGAGCTCAAGGAGGGTCACTCTGTGCTGGGAGGGACCACGGCAGGGCTAACAAAACTGCATGTGCATGTGTGTGGGGCTGAGTGCACGCACGGGGATGGAACAGCAGAACCAGCCCCAGCTCCACGCGCCCTTGTCTCTGTGCTGGGCCAGGGCCACCTCTGGCCCAGCCAGCCCAGGGCAACCTCCAGGCCTGCAGGTAAGTCCCCAGTGCTGGCCAGAGCTACTGAGGTTAGTCCAGGCCTGAAGCCAGGAAGGAAGCTGCAGCATTAGAGGGGCCAGCCTGTGAGCCAGCCTGGGAACCATGGTGCAGAGTGTCCAGTGCTATGGCTGTGGGGGATCCACTCCAAGGCCAGTGTGGGCAGGGGGCTCTTGGCTCAGGAGTACTGAGCACTGGTGAAGCATCCCCCATGCAGGAGCCCTTGGCAGCTCCAGTTTCCCACATCAGGGCAGTGCTGGTAGCCTGTGCCCAGAGGCTCTGCCACCTCAGGTGTATCCAGAGCCACCAGGAGCTGGTGCAGATCACAAAATGGCTGCCGCACATGGGTGTAACTGATCTGGTGGGTCTCACTTACCTTTTGAAGAACAGTTTGTCCTTATCCATGGTGTCCGCAAATCTGTCAAAAAATTCCCAGGGACAGAGCAGCAGGCCTGATTTGGGGTGTGTGGGTCACAGGGCACTGCAGGTGGTGCCCATCTGCCCAGGGCAGCAGCCCAGGCCTGCTGTTTGCCCAGGCAGGGCTCAGTGTGACACTCACAGGACATTGTGTGTGTGGCACCTGTGAGGGAGCAGGACAGGGAGGTTCTGCCAGAGCCTGGTGCACAAGGAGCACAGAATCAGAGTGGTTGGGTTGAAAGGGACCTCAAAGGTCATCTCTTTCCTGTGCCCTGCCATCGATGGACCACTCAGGGCTGTTGGCATTGTGCCCAGGGCCTGGCTCTGTTGACTCTCTGCTGTTTCTCCTGCAGCCTTCAGCCCCAAAACCGGATGTTGTGACCGTGAAGAAGCCTGAAGCAGAAGGCTCTGCTCCCTATCTGGTCAGCACCACAGACACAGCCCAGGTGATGTGGTGGCTCCATTCCCATGGCCCTGCTCCCCAAAGAGGCTGAGCCCTGAGGCTCCCCAAAGCCTCAGCCCACCAAAGCCTGTCCCTGGCAGCAGCACTGGGAGAGTGGGGGCTTTGTGGGGTGGTTGGGGGCCTCTGCTCACTCTTGACTTGCTGAAGTCCCCAAAACACAAACTAAAGCCCACCCAGAGATACTGTCTGAGTACCCCTGGCTCCACCTGCCATGCCACTGGGCTGTGCTGGCACACAGGAACATCTGCAGCCACCAGCTGTCTGTGGCCTCACGGCCCTCCCTGGCTTCCTCTGGCAGCAGGGGTATGGCCACGCTGTCCCTGCAAGTGTCACCCACTCCCTGGTGGCATCTCCAGGCTCACCTGGTTTCCTTTGCCCCAGCAGGTGGACGGAGGCACCCCGGGCAGCAGGGACACCCTAGGCAGCAGGGACACCACCACCACTGCCCAGGCTGGCACCACAGAGACAGCGCTGGTGACATCAGTAAGCAGGGCTGGCCCTCGAGGGGCGGGGAAGCTGCTGTCCCCTGTGGTCCCTCTGCTCCAGAGGGAGTGGGGGGCCAGCTGTGCTGGGGGCACCCTGCCCCACTGGGGTGTCTTTGGAGGATGACACCCACCACATTTGCCCCATGCCCCTGAGCCAATGATCCCATCTGCTCTTCTTTCAGGATCACGGCACCAAGGCTGGCAAAGGGGCCACTCCCACCACAGACCTTCGCTCCCTGTCACCGGTGAGGGGGGACGTGGTGCCACCAGCCAGGCCAAGTTGGGGAAGGCAACCCTGTGGGTCTGGGAGTGGGTGGGACTGGTCCCACTGGGCCCCTTGCTGTGTTCCCAGCACTGGCACCTGGCTGATGTGTTGGTACTGGGAAGGGAAGAAGAATGCTCAGAAGGTTAGGGAGAGCCTAGTCAAGCTGTCAGGAGACCCCAACCTGTGGGCTTTTTCCTATGCCAGATCCATACCTTGAGCATCTGCCTGAGGAAAATGATTCCCAAAAATACCCCAGTTCGTGGCACAGGGGCTGAGATGCATTTAGCCCTGGGTGTCCTGTGGAGCAATCCAAGGCCACCCACAAAGTCACCTGACTCCCAGTGGATGAGATGATGGCCACCAATCATCCTGCCCAGCACAACCCTTCCTCTGGAAAGGGATTTCCTACTCCATCCCCTCGTTTTGATGGAGTCCAGCCTGGCCAAACACCAGGTGTTGCCACAGGCTCATCTCCTTGTGCTGCAGGGAGAGCAGAGCTGGGGCTGGGGTACCAGTGCATCTTTCTGAACCTTCCCAGCCCTTGGGAAGTGGGGTGGACAGAGGCATCCTGAGAGCTCTGTGCTAGAGTGGCCCTCAGGGTGGGTGGGGAAGAGCCAAAAGCTGCCATGAGACCCTCTGTCCACTGCAGAGGCCCTTTCCTGTGGGCCTGGGATACCTGTGGAAACCTCTCCCTGTCCCCCCCAAATCCTCAGTGCAGTTGGAAACACAACTCAGTGCCTTTTTCACTTGCCACACTATCTCCCCCCTCCCATGCTTGGCTGAGTGGGTGCATCCCAGTTGGAATGTCCTGGCTCATTGGGAGCTGAGCTGGGGGCTCCCCCACGATGTCCCCCTGACTCCACTGCTCTGATTTTTAATAGCTCTGTGTCCCGCAGATCTCTGGCGGCTCCGCTGGGAAGGAGATGCTCACCAGCATATTCAGCGCCACTGCGGAAACGCTCTCCACTTCCACCACGACCCACGTTACCAAGGTGAAAGCAGCTCCAGGGCTTCCTGAGGGCCACTGGAATTAAGGGATGGGTGGATTTATATTGTGCTTGGTACAGCAGAAAGGGCCTCTCTTCTTCCAACAAGCCAAGAGTCATGTGCTGTCCCATAGGAATAGCGATCCCACAGAGCGCTCTGTGCCCTGTCCAATCCAGCCAGGTGTGACCATAGCAGGCAAGCACAGCCAGGGGTGTGCATTCAGCCAGGGGCAGGCCAGCGGTGAGAAGTGAAGGAGAGAAGGCTGCAGCAGAGAGTCTCACCCATGGCCATTGCATCCCCAGATTAAATACGTGCTCTTCTTCCAGGGAACAAGGGACAGGATGGCCTCAAGTTGCATCAGGGGAGGTTTAGATTAGATATTAGGGAAAATTTCCTCACAGAAAGGGTGGTCAGGCACAGGCTGCCCAGGGCAGTGGTGGTGTCCCATCCCTGGTGGAGTTCCAAAGATGTGTAGCTGTGGCACCTGGGGACATGGTCAGTGGTGGCCTTCGCAGTGCTGGGGGAACAGTTGGGCTTGGTGATCTCAGCTTTGCCAGCGTCAGTGATTCTGTGATTCTTTAAAGACAGCAGCAGCTCAGTGAGGGAGCTGAGCAGCAGGAGGGTGCTTGGGACCTGCCCCCAGCTCCTCTCCTTCCCCCCTGCGGGCTGCTGTGTCTCACACTTCTCCCCGAGTCAAGGGCAGTGGGAGCTCTGCTGAATTACAGAGCAGTTCCTGAGGGGATGCTGGCGCTGTTCCTGCTCCTATGGCAGTTCCCCCTGCCTGGAGCTGACTGCTGGAACGGGGTGAGAGCTCTCCTTCTCCCCATGCAGACTGTGAAAGGGGGGTTCTCCGAGACCCGGATAGAGAAGCGCATCATCATCACGGGAGATGAAGATGTGGACCAGGACCAGGTAGGAGCAGGATGCCCTGGCTTTGCCTGGTTCTGGCTGTCCCTGCATATTTCTGCTTCTGGCTGAACCCGTTTACCCCTTTTTTCCAAAAACTGACCCCCGAGGCCCCAAACCTGTCCAGTAGGGCAGGTCCCCATGCGTGCAGTGACCCTCAGGCCATCTCCCACCATGAAGCCATGGCAAAGGTCACATCCCAGTGCAGAACACAGTGATGGCATCACTTTTTTATGGTCATAAACACATTTCTAGATGCCCATTCTCTGTTGAAATACTCCAAAGTCACCTCTGTCTTCCAGCACAATCTCACTACAGGACGACTCTCTCCAGGTGATGGTGTTTTGCCTCTGCCTTTTTGTCGGAGAACAAAAAGTGACACACTTTTGTAATGAAATAACAAAGACTAACTCAAGTCTTTACGGCCACAGGGTCATTTTCCTGTGGCCTCATCCTTTGGGATTGGTTGCTTAAGAAAAAAATTTAAAGAGATAAAGTAATTAAAAGACTCTAAAATAATTTTTAGAATTATAATAATGAATTTGATAATTCCTGAAGGTTTTTCTAATGTTTTCCTTTGCCCAGGTTTCAATAGCACATCTGTAGAGAAAAACAGCAGAGAAAGTCAGCACGTGAGGGCTCCCAATTGTGGATGAATTCCCAATCATGCTGAATTCCCATGCTGGGCTCCAGCCTCTTCAGCTCTGAATCCCTGCACCCCTATCCTCCTGGAATCCCACTCAGCTGCTTTCTGGCTGCAGTCAGGGTACCTGATTGCAGGAGAGGGAGGATAAATGCTCTCTCTCACCCTTCTGCTTTCCAGGCACTGGCTTTAGCAATCAAAGAGGCAAAACTCCAGCACCCTGATATGCTGGTAACCAAAGCTGTGGTGTACAGAGAAACAGAGCCCTCTCCAGAGGAAAGGGACAAGAAACCTCAGGTAGGTGGAGAAGGTGCCAGGTGTGATTTACACCTGCCGGGTAACAGGGGTGTAACAGGTCACGGTCTGTCCCCACCAGCCACAGATGTTGGCATGGTGGCTCTGGGCATGGCCACCTGCGTGTGGTTAGGAAGCCACTACCATGCCACCAAAAGCAATGCTATGGCTGTCACCCTGCTGTCCTGCTCAGCACAGGCCTCAGAGGCATTTGATATATAAAGGAAAGGACCTGCTTGTCCCACTGGGGTGGGGAGGGAATGAGGGGACCTCAAGTTCGTGGGTGAGCTGAGGCACTTGGCTACAGGTTCTCCAAAGCCAAAGTATCAATGTTGGCAAAATTATAATTTCTTTCCAAAAAATGTACGATTTCTCCAGTCCACTCAGATCCCCAGGTTGAGTTTTTATACACACACAGGTGTAGGCAGCAGCACACAAGATCTGCACCTCCCTGCAGACACCCCAAAGCTGTGATAGTCCCAGACGCTTCTCTAGGTCTTGGGGAGTCCTGCCCCACCCAAAACCCTTCACTTGACCCCATTCCTCCAGGCAGGAGCTGCAGCTCCTCTGGGTTGGCACAGCCACCAGAGCCCTGTGTGGGAGCACTGGGGACAGAGGTGGAGATGAGATGGAACAGTTTTGGGGGTTATGGCAGCAACCAGGCTGCAGGTGTGTTTGGAGAGGCTCCTCAGAACTGGGACTTTCCATTTCTTTGTCATATGAAGGTTTTGATTGGCAACTTTTAAGCCTAGAAAAGCAACCATCAATACAGCTGGGAAGGTCAGGAGAGGCTTGTGGAGCTGCCTCGTCCTGTCCCACAGCACAGACAAGCCCAGACATTCCTGCATCCCATAGGATCCACCCAGTTTTAGTTTAATGGCTTAAAGTGAGGGAGCAGCAACTCCCACTTATGTCCCTCATGTACCAACAGTAACCCAGTGCCTGAATTCCTGCTAATTACCAGAGCTCTTGCTAATTAAATACAAACTGTGGCCCCAAGTGTTTGCGAAGTTTCTATCCAGTGCCCTTATCCAAAGAGGAGCCTCCGTGGATTGGCACTCCATGATTTGGTCCTTTCCATCTGTCTTGCACAGGAATCTTGACCAGCATGTTCCTGGAAGTCAACATCTGTATTCCAACCTGGAGAACAGGGGAGAAGGAGCCTTCATGCTGGATTTGCCAGCAAGACATAGACATCCTGACGGCAATGTTCATGGCAAGAGACAAAAATTTTTAAAAAAGGAATAGCAAATATATTATATATATATATATATATATACAAACATACATATATATATATATAAACAGGAAACAAAATGCATCCTTGCACTGCTGCTATATGCTGGAAACGAATAGCAAACAACACCACCAACAAACAAAGCCAACCCTCTGCAGATAAATTGAAGAATTTTCTGGATTGGTGATCAAATCAGATTTTAAAAGTCATAATAATAACAATAATCTCAGTAACAATACAATAAGACACCATCTTGCATGTTACATAAAGGACACACAATCATGAGTTCATTTGTTGCACACTGAATGGAAAGGAAAACTGCTTTGCAACAAAGCAAGTAAGCAAACTGAAGTAAAAAACCACAAGCAGAAGCAAAACCATTCCCCACCTCTGGAAAGAAGAGAGAAAAACATTTAAGTTATGACCTTAGAGTTATTTTCCAATTCACAAGTGTCGTTTCACCCTTCTCATTCTGTGCTGGTTTTTTGCATTTTTTGGGGGTTCTGTTAACTCTTCCCCTTCCCTTCCTTATCTTCTCTGTGCACTTGTCCAACCTCTTGTTCTCTGAAGGTATTTAGGAAAGGGTTTCATTTCAAACAAAGCAAATGATATGTACATGGTTTCTCATCTCTAATGAGCAGCCTGTGGAGTTTCCTATGGATGTGCATTTCAGTTCTGTATATTCTTCTGTATAACAGAGGGGGAGGGAGGGAACAATGCTGAAATAATTCAACAGTGCTGGTACAGATGATGGCCACATTTTAAAATTATTAACTCTTGGATTGACTGTGGTTGGTGTATTTGGAGACTCTTAGATCACACGTGGGACTCTGAGTCCCGCAAGAAGGGAACGGGGAAGGTTTTGGCCACTGCTGGTTGGAGGGGAAAGGAAGAGAGCGAGGGACAGGAATGTCCTGCCGGCTGATCTGCAGTGTGGTGGTGAGATTTGGAGGGGCAGCGGTCACCTGGAGGGGCACAGAAGGCTCCAGCTCTGACAGCCACAGGCAGGATAGGTTCCTAGCCCCCCAGAGCCACAGGATCAGCTGGGAGCAAGGTGGGAGCTGCAGGGCTCGTGGCTCCTTTGCAGCCTGTGGAGCCGTGCCAGTGGGTGGGGTGGGTTTGCTTTGTTTCTGGATCCCAGTAATGGAGACTTGAGTTTTGTACTAGGATTGGAGGCAGAGGGACTATTTGTGCCCTGCCTCCCCCACTACCCGGGATGTGATGGCAAAGGGCCGGGGCCAGCGCTAGCAGGGCCATGGCAGTGCTTCCCACCTGCCTAGGGATGGGCAGTGGAGGGACTGTGCTGTGTCAACCCCGCAGAGTGTCCCCATCATCCCAGGCTGGATGGGAGAGCCTGGGAGGCGTCAGTGGAGCTGCTCCTGGGTTGGCCTGCAGCCACAGGCTCCCTCCAGGGCTGCCTTTGGAAGGGGATCATGGGCCAAGCCCGGAGCCCCATACACTGTGAACCAGGCAGTTCGGGTAGGCTCAGAACCAAAACCAGAAAGGAAAGGAAAGAAATGGGTTTCCTTCTCGGAATTGTCTCTAGCTCCTGCAGAAAAAGAAGGGCCCATGATTCTGCACCATTTTGCCTTTAGTCTCCCACCCCTCACACAGACTGTGCCCAGGAACAGGTGTGTTCTCCCAGGCCCTGCTGGGGCTCACAGGATGCCCGAGCAGGAGTGCCTGAGCCATGAGGATGCCTTGGGCAGACCCTACTCACACCTTCGCTGTCCCAGGAGGGAGCTGCTCCCTGGCAGTTGCTCACCAGTGTGTCCCTGGTGAATCTGTTCTCCTGGCAGAGAGGTTTCTCCTGCAGGCATGGAAGGCAAGAGCACAGGTTGCAGCCACACGCCTTCAGAGAGCACAGCCCCAACCTAACAGCGGTTAAGGCAGTTGCAAAGAGGCTCCTTTTCTCTTGTTTGTTTTCCCAATGCACCCAAGCCAGCCGTGCCCAGCAGTGGCACTGCCAGGGGTGGTGGAGGGCCAGGGTCTGCCCACTGTGCTGGTGTTCGCCAGTACATGGCAGTTCAGACTCAGAGGAGCTCACATGGGTTGGGCACCTCCACAGCCCATGCGAGACTACTGTGACCCTCCAGAGTTGGTTTTGGTGCCGTGCACAGTCTGGGAAGCGAAGGTTCCCATGGCAATGAGCAGCCTTACAGAGTTGGGCTCCCTGTGCGCTTGGGCTGCCGTGAGTTCCATTTGCAGTGAGCAGCCCCTGGCTCCTGCAGCGTGTTCATGGGTGGCAGTGTCGAAAACTTCTTTTTTTTAAAAAAAAGACAAAAAAAAAAAAAAGGAAAGAAAAAAGCTCACTGCTTGTTCTGGCGAGGTGTGGCTTTCTGCTGCTCAGCCCCAGCCTGCCCATCACCGTGCTCTGTTTTGGATAGCTGGCCACTGCTTGTTTTCTTCCAGAGTCCTTTCTGTGGATAGGGTTGGGAGACATGAGTGCCTGTTTCTACCCAGTCCCACAAATTCATTCTGAACTTGGCCTGTGATTGCATGAGTAATAGTAACAGTAACAACAACAACAATAATAATAATAATATTTATTTTTATTTGAGAAGCACCTTACCAACCAACTGCAACGCTGTTGTTCCTTCACTAACTCTCCTTTTCTCTTCCCTTGTTCTCCCTCTCCCCCTTTGGTCATACTCCTTTTCAGTGCTCGGTGGTGTATGCGTGTGTGCTCACTGTTCTTGTATTCAATAAAAGTGAAATAAATGTGTTTGATGCTAAATCAGCCTGGGGGCCTCGGTGGACTCTTTCCTACTGAGAGGATGGAGAAGTGAAGGGGGAACTTTGCCACGGTGGGCACTGTACATGGAAATACAGGGCTTAGTCTAAAGAGAAGATTGTAGAAATCATGAAATCCCAGAATTGTTTGGGCTGGAAGGGAATATAAAGCTCATCCTGTCCCATCCCCTGCCATGGACAGAGGCACCTTTGATTATCCCAGCGTGCTCCAAGCCCCAGTGTCCAAGCTGGCCTTTGACACTTCCAGGAATGGGGCAGCCACAGCTGCTCTGGGCACCCTGTGCCAGGGCCCCCACTCTCACAGGGAAGGATTCCCTCCCAATATCCCATCTAACCCTGCCCTGTGGCAGTGAAAAGCCATTCCCCTTGTCCTGGCATTCCAGGCCCTTGTCCCCAGCCCCTCTCCAGCTCTCTTGGAGCCCCTTTATGCCCTGGAAAGGGCTCTGAGCTCCCCCTGAAGCCTTCTCCAAGTGAACACCCCCAGCTCTCCCAGCCTTGCTCCAGAGCAGAGGGGCTCCAGCCCTCAGAGCATGTCCACAGCCACCTCTGTGCTCGCTCCAATATCTCCACGTCCCTCCAGTGCTGCAGATCGCAAAGCTGGACACAGTTCTGCAGGTGGGGTCTCACCCCACCAAGGGCAGATGACGATGCTGCCAGGTCGGGAATTGCGGCTGGTGGAGCCGGGAGCGGCTTCGTGTGGCAGGTGCTGAGCCTCGGACACACCGTGGGGCAACGAAGGTGGCTGGGAGAATGCTCAGGATGCAGGGAAGTGGTGGGAACTGCCCTTCTCTGGGGACCCCGACTCTGTTGTCCCGGGAGGGAGGACGTGGCGCTGGGACAGTGTCCGTCCTGCTTAGGGGTCTGTGTGTCACAGTGAGGGTCCCCGTGTGTCTGTCCCAGGGGGGCTCTTGTCCGTCTGTGCCGCTGCGGGGCTGGAAGCACGGGGGGGGGGGGCCCAAGGGAATGGCAGCCAGCTGGGGGGACTGGGGACCGGCTTTGGGGACAATGGGTCAACGGGGAGCAGCCGCCAGCCACGGAGAGGCAAAGAGGAACACCGCCGGACTGGGGGCTGGGAGCTGGAGATGGGCGGTGGGGACAAGCACCGAGCCGGGGATGGGCGGAGGGACAGGAACCGGACAGGGACCGAGGCGGGGGCGATCGAGAGGCAGTGCCCGACGTCCCCCGGACACCGCTGCAGTGCCCGCCCAAGCAGCACAATCCGCGGAGCTCAGCCCGGGCACCTCCCCGCTCTCGGGCGGGGCCGGCCAGCGCCGAGCCTCCTCCCGCCGCCGGGCCCGGAACCGCCGGGCCCGGATATCCGGGCAGGGCCGCTCGGTGCCAGTGGGAGCCGGGGCAGTTCGGAGCGGCTGGTGCAGCCCGGCCATGGCAGCCCCGCGGCCCGACCCCGAGCTGGCCCGGCACCTCTTCTTCGAGGGCGCGGCCGTGGTGGTGCTGGACGTGCCCGAGGGCACCGAGTTCGGCATCGACTACAGCGCGTGGGCCGTGGGGCCGCGGTTCCGCGGCGTGAAGATGGTGCCGCCGGGGCTGCACTTCGTGCACTGCAGCGCGGCCGGGCCCGGCGGGCGGGACGCGGGGCCGCGCTCCGGCCGCTTCCTCAGCCTGCGGCGCCGCGAGGTGCGGGCGCTGCGCTGGGACCCCGCGTGCGAGGCCGTGCGGCCCGAGCCCCCCGAGCGGGGCGAGGCGCTGCGGGACAGCCTGCGGGAGCTAGACCCCTTCCTGGGGCCCTACCCCTACGAGACGCTGAAGAAGTGGGTGTCGCTGAGCAACTTCATCAGCGAGGCGGCGGCCGAGGAGCTGCAGCCCGAGAGCGGGCAGATCTGCGCCTTCGCCGAGGTGCTGCCCGAGGCGGCGGGGCGGCACACGCGGGACCGGGCCGGGCAGCGCCGGCCGCCGCTGGGCGCCGAGTGCCGCAGCTACGCCGAGGGCCTGGCCCGGCTGCCCCGCATGCGGCCGCGGGCCGGCACCCAGATCCGCTTCTCCGAGCTGCCCCGGCAGGCCTTCCCCGACGGGGCAACCCCCGAGGAGATCACCCGGCACAGCATGGACCTGAGCTACGCCCTGCAGCGGGTGATGGAGCAGCGCTACCCCGGCCGGCCGCTGGGCCTGCTCGGTGAGCACCGTCCGCAGGAAATATCATCCCTGTGCAAAGACACGGCTCCAGGGGGGAGCCTGTGCCTGTTTCCTGGCGTACTGAGGGGTCTCTTCAATGCAGGACGGAAGTTTGTGGAGATTTTAGCAGCCGTAGGGGCTGTCCTCAGGAGACTGAGGTCAGAGCTCGGTAGCTGCTGCTGCTCCCGAGGGGCAGCTGCGATCTATGCTCTGTGTGACCAGGGAGAGCACCTGAGGGAACGGCTGGAGCTGACAGGAGAAATTTAGGCTGGATATTAGGAAAAGGTTCTTCCCCCAGAGGGTGCTGGGGGAAGATCAAGATCATCGAGTCCAATCCATGCCCTATCACCTCCACTAAACCGTGGCACCGAGTGCCCAGCCTGTTTTACAATCGGTGGTACAAATAAATGCTGAGTCTATGTAGGTCCTGGAGCAGGGTTTGGTTTTGTTTAGTTGCAGGATGGAGGGAGAAGCCCTCCCAGTTTCCCAGCTGGAACCCACGTTTGGAATAAGCCTTTGCTTGTCCTTTCTTCCATTTTTTTGTATTAATGTTATACATTTTTTTTTTTTTTCAAAATTATCAAAGACAACTGTAGGATGTAGAGAGAACAAATTACCTTAGGGAATGGTGGCAAAGCATTTGATGCCAAGCATCCAGTGTGATGAACCCTGGCTCTTAATTCAACAAGGCAAACACACTTTTTGATGTACTGCTGACCTTTCCCAGAATTCCAGGACAGTGGCATTTGCAGTCCCATGTTGCTCTGGACACTCAGCACAGGCAAGCTGAACACTCACAGAATGACAGCGGGGTCTGGCCTGATGTTTGGGTCAGTTGTTTGGTGGTGTTTGCTGTCTGTAAAGTCCCTCTCCAATGCTGATAATCACAGTTACAGGTTACCCGCCCCATTCTGCTTTCCTTTGCTCCAGCTGAAGAGCAGCACAGGGTCAGTGTGAGGGGCGTGAATGCACTTTGCAAAAGCCAAACCAGGGTTTCTGAACCATTTGCAGGGCTTTGGGGAGGACACATTCCCAGGATATCTCTTTAGTCTTATGTGTTTTATTTCCCTTCTCTGAACCCATACAGCTGAGTTGCAGTTTGCCTTCATCTGCTTCCTGATTGGGAACGTGTACGATGCCTTTGAGCACTGGAAAAGACTCCTGAACATCCTGTGCCGCTCAGAGGAGGCCATAGGGAAGTACCAAGACCTTTACATCAACCTCATTTCTGTGCTGTATCACCAGCTCAATGAAATCCCAGCAGATTTCTTTGTGGACATTGTCTCCCAGGACAACTTTTTAACCAGCACCTTACAGGTAGGTTTTTGTCTGTTCCCTGGAAAATGGGAGTGAGGGAATACAGGGAATCAGATCTGGGGAGAAGCTGCCAAAGAAATTAAGCTGCATGGGAGATGGGAGCCTGTCTAAGCACAGGGATTTTCTTTTACCTTTTCCCCTGTTATTCAGCAAGAAATGCAGCTCAACAGCTACAAGAGAGGGTGGGCAAGTGCAACATAATGTCTGTTTGTTTAATTTTTCCAAAATGCCATTAATTCTTAAAAAGAAAAAACAACACAAAAAACTTGGGCATAAAGGAGTGATGATGCCGAGTTTTGAAATTATTTGCTCAGTATGCAGGGAAGCTGCAGCAAAACCTTATTGAGCTAAGGGCAGTGATAGTGTTTAAGAATCTTCTCCATTCCTTAGGACAGCTGAGGATTTCCTGTAGTCAGGTTCTTATCCAGAGGGAATTTATGGTTATTCCAGAATTCAAAAGATGCTGCTTCTGCTGATACAGGTGGGGGCAGATCTGTAGCTCAACCCAGTGAAACCAGTTACTCCCACTGATGGTGACTGTGCTGGCAGTGCAGCAGGCTGGCTTAGTTTACAAAGAAAAGCCCAAAGCAGACACACTGATAAAGCTGAGCAGTGGGAACCAGCCCTGCAGGAAGCTGTGGGTGGTTGTGCTACAGGTGCTCTCAGAGTTTGGTGCCCTCTCCTTTCCCAGGAGCAGTTTCATTCCTCTCCTTGTTAACCCCAAGATCTTGCTGTACTTTTGGGGAGAGCGGAGGTGTTCGGGTTTCTTTGCTTGGTAAAATGTTTTGGGAGACATTGCTTTAATGACGTGGCTTTAAGATTTTTCAATTGGGATTCTTACAAGTCTCGGGGGGGTTAATTTACATTTTATTTTTGTAGGTAGATTTTTTCCATCCCACTTCTGGACTGGACAACCCAGCTGTGTCTGCAGCACACTCGGAGCAGTGCTGTCAGTTCCCAGCAGTACCCAGAATTTGGCAACCAGCCATTCTTTCCCCTTAAGGGGAATTTGGGAAACCCTTATTGCTGGTTTTGGCTGCCTGAGTCTTGTCCACCCCTGGGCTCCATCAGTCTGGAGCACAGCAGGAGCTGTGCTGGTGTCAGGATCACCCTTAAGCCCTGGCAGGAGTCACCACATTCCCAGTGACAAAGAAAAGCCTTGCAAACTGAGCCCTTCCTCACTCAAGAGTTCTCAGTTTCTCTGCTGCCATGGGATTTCCCCAAAGTCGTGCCAGGGAAGCTCTGGGCCTTGCCCTACCTCTCACTTTACACACAGACATCAGAATTCTCTGCCTCAGCTGGCCATGGGCAGATGTTCAGGGCTGTGGGGGAGGGCATTGTCTGTGCAGCTCCTGCTCAGCTCTGGAAGCAGCAACTTTATTTTTGGAGTTTGACCCAAGGCAAGAAGAGCACAGCACAACCACCAGTGACTGTGCAGCCCTACCAGTGCTTAAACAAAAAAAAACTTGGTGAAATAACTGATTTAATGTGCAGTTCATTGAGTAGAAGTGGGAAGTATAATCTTCTAATCATTTTTTTCCCTACCTCTTACATAGCAGCGTTGCTATGTAAGAGTTCTGTTAGAAAGAGGCAACTTTCCAGTAGAATGAGCAAGGAAAAGGCAAATGTTCATCCACAAAGCAACGAACTTTGTTGCTCATTGTCAGTGTTTTATCCAGGTTTCAGTAGGTCTCTCCCAGATAAGAGGCTGTGTTTTCCCCAGAGGAGATTTCTTTTTATGGAAATTAGTTCTGGATCACAAGTTCAGGAGGAGCAGAGTCAGGCTGATACGAGCTGGGCTCTGGGGCTAAGTGCCCTGTTAATCGCACACAAATGCCTTCCCTCTGGGATGCCAGCAGGAGCTGTGAATTTGTGACACATTAATGGGTTTGTGTTTGGGGGATGGAAAGCAGAGGTTCTTCCAGACTTCAGCACAAGGGAATGGCTGTGCTGGGGATAACCAGGATTTTTCCAGAGAGCTCCCATTCCTCTCTGACATTCAGGGTCTTTTCATTAACTTTCCTCTGTATCCTAAAGTCTTTGTAATACCATATTACAAAAATACTTTGGGAGATCTCTACCCGTGGGAACAATGGGTGCAATTATCTACTGGCCTTTTGGACACTTGCTGGAAATTTGCCTGCTGGTATTTGAATTTTTTTTAATTCCTTCTGCCAAGACGTTTTCCTTAGCTCACACTTCGGTGTATTTCAGAATTTCACAGTACAAATTCAGTTACAAATACACTCCTGCTTCAGACAAATTCTTACCTGAGTGCAGATATTTCTGATGCTGACTCAGTGGTGTGAAGACAGGATGGGCTTGGGTTGTGAGGTGAGGGGTGTGGGCTTCGGTTGGGCCCCCCCAAAGCTGGAGTAGTCCCAGGGTGGCATATCCTAACCTGGCTCTCTCCTGGTGCTCTTTGTTTCAGGTGCTGTTCTCCTGCATGTGCAGCTCTGCTGTGGATGAGACTCTGAGGAAAAAGGCTGAAAAGTTTAAGGCTCACCTGACAAAGAAATTCAAATGGGACTTTGAAGCAGAGCCTGATGATTGTGCCCCTATGGTGGTGGAGCTGCCTGAGGGTGTGCAGGTGGACTGAGTCAAAGGCACCCTTAGGAGCAAACAACTTTTAAAATGACCCTTTCCTTCTCTTCTCCAACACTGCCAGCTTCTTACAGGCTGTTTCTGAAGCTGACCCTCTTTCTGCTGGAGAAGTAGGTGTGGGAAACGCAGGAGGATGCTGAGCTTTGTGAGGAGACCAGAGGTGTTGGAGGAGTTGCCATGTGGCTGCTTTGGACACCTTGGGGTTTTCCCAGCCCTTCTGAAGCATCTCCTCATAGAATGTAAGCGACATGCAAAATCTCAAAATCATTAAAGTTGCAAAAGACCTTTTGATATCATAGAGTTCAACCCTAAATCTAACACTGCCACGACCCTCCTGCACTTAGCTGTCCTCTGCATCTCTGCTCCCCTCTCCTGCTGGGCTGGAGCTGATGCCCTGCTTGAAGAGCACCTGTGGTGTTGGGGTGTAAGCCCACGGAGTGGTTTGGGCAGAGCAAGGCCCGGGCTGTGAACTGCAGTTCAGCTCTTCCTGGGCTCGTGTTACAGTGCTGTGTCAGGTGCTCATGGCACTCACTGTGATTTATCTGTGGCTCAAAGCCACAGCAAAGTTCCTCCAATTTCATACACCCAATAGCTTAGTGTCTCATTCCTATTCCTCCCATTCTGTTAAACCCTTTTGTATTTACTGCTGACACTATTTTGCCTGGTGTAAAAGAAAGGGAACACTTCAGTGACAGGAAATAATTACTGGAGTGTAGTTGCCCAGGTGTTAAAGAACAGAGCCAGCGTGACATAAAGGATCAGATTTCCATATGAACTGGATCTTCTGTTTTGTTAAAATTGGAAATCCTATGTTTTTGCTCAAAAACAGTGAGTGAAAATTAATAGTTTGTAACGGTTAGGTTCCCATGATGAACTGCACTTTTAGCATCTGAGAAAAGAGAATTGTACTTTCATTGTGGTGGTTTTTTTCTTTTTGCAAGGTTGTAGTAGGGACAGCTAATCATAGAATCCCAGAGTGGTTTGGGCTGGAAGGGAGCTTAACCATCCTGTGTCACTGCTACCATGGGCAGGGACACCTTCCACTATCCCAGGCTGCTCCAAGCCCCATCCAGCCTGGCCTTGGACACTTCCAGTGATCCAGGGGCAGCCACAGCTTCTCTGGGCTCCCTGTGCCAGCGCCTCCCCACCCTCACAGGGACCAATTCCTTCCCAGTATCTCATCCATCCCTGCCCTCTGTCAATGGGAAGCCATTCCCCTTGTTTCTTTCACTGTCTGACCTTATAAAATGTCCCTGTCCCTCTTTATAAGCCAGCTGCCAGGGCTGTGCCGAAGGAGGGGGGCAGGGGGCAGACTGGCACCATTCCTGCCTCTAAGCCATGCTTAGCCCAGGTGAGCCCAGGTGATCCCTTGGGAATCAGCAGTGGTGTGAATTGGGTACCCCCATGGCTGCACCAACCCTGCAGTCACTGTGCAAAGCCCAGAGCGAGGGTATCCAACCGCCAAACTACGCTTCCATTCCTTCTCCCTGCTCCCACGGGCTCAGTGGTGTTGGACAAACCAGAGTTTTCAGTCTCAGAGACAGTTTCCTGGTGTGGGGCCTCTGGGCTGTCCTGCACCACACCATGGATTGCTGCTTCTTGTTTCATGCACCCTGCCGATCCAGGCGTGAGGATTGTGCTGCCTGAGGCTGTAGGGAGCTGCCTTCCTGTCACAGGATGGCACTACTCTGGTTTTTTATTGGGAAGTGAAATGACATGGTTTGCTCCAATGGTTACTTCCCTATTATTTCCACTTCCTCCTGCCCACTGCCAAGGCTGCAGTCAGACCACTTCTGTCTGTTTTGGGGTGGATTGCTGCCCATGATTCTGTCTTGGCACTGGGAATCACTCAGGGTGTAGTTCTGCAGTTCAGGTTGGATTTGTGCAGTTTTGTGGCAGCAATGCCTGCAGCCCTTGAGCAGCACCAATTTGTGTGGTGTCAGATGTGAGCCAGGGAGGTTCTTGTTCTGTAAAAGCAAACAAGGTGAAAGGGGGCAGGTGGGAAGGTGTAGAAAGCTTGGCAGTCCTGTGGTTTTAAATCTGAAGTCAGCTCAGGGTTAATTACTTTTTGAACCAGCGACTCTACTTCGGGGCTTTCTCTTTTCCTGCTTAATGGTAAGTTGAATTTCTGGTCTCTGCTCAGTGTTTTGCTGTGGCAACCCTGCCTATCTCTGTCCACTGCTCCAGTCTTTTTCTAGTTTTATTAGGTTTTTCTGGTGTTTTTTACTATTGTACCCTTATTTTTCTCCAGAAATAACACAACAGGAATCCATTTGTGCCTCCAACAACTCCCAGGGGGGAGAGGTTTTCCAGACACACACCACCTTTGTTTGGAGCAATGTTTATATCTGCTACTGCTTTGGCAGCTGGACATGGCCTGCCCCAGCTGCTGCAGATGGACTGGCTGGCACCGAGTCCTGGAATATGGAAAAAGATGGAGTGGAGCACCTTGATCCCTCTCACTGAGAAAGGAAATAATTTACCCCTGGTGCTGCTGGTAATTGTCAAACCGAGTCGCAGAGTGGCGTGTTGGGCAGCCCTGGAAAAGGGATGTGCTGTCTTTGGCCATTCCTTGCTGGTGTGCTCAGCTGTTCCACGGCCACTCCTGCTCCCCTCCAGAAACCTGCACCTCCTGTCCTGCTTTGTGCTGGGATTTGGGAGCTATCCCATGAAGACAAGTGTGGTACAAAGCAGGGTGGAGATGGAGCAGGGGTGGGGGAATGCTCCAGGGAGCATGGGCTGTGCTGGAGCCTGGAATTGATACACGGGAGGCATTGACTGCACAGGGGCCTCATTACGACAGTGCTAATGAGCCCCAAGGCAGCTTCGATGCAAATAACCCCCAAATGGAATCAATAGGAGGAAAAATCCATGGAGCCCTGGTCCAGCTCCTGCCCTGCCCAGTGAGCTCCTGAGGGAGGAGCTGCAGCAGAAATGTCCTGCATCCTGCAGGGTTGGCACCTTCCCCTTCCCATGGAGCTGAGCTCGAGGGAACCATGGGTTGGGAACCAAAACCAGGAGCTACAGTCCCTGCCAGGCCTCAGCACCAGGCAGGGAGCAAGGGACAGGGAGAAGGAAACGAGGCTCCCTTCCACTGGCTCCATCCCAGGGCTGTGTCCGGCTGCAGGCAGTGGCCCCCTTGTCCTGCATGGATCAAACTGGGAATCTTTAACAGGAATGCTGAGACATCTCCCAGCCTTCAGAACCCTCAAGCCATAACCTTGGAAAGTTTTCCCCCTCGGTGAGGGAGCTGCAGCTCTCCCACAGGGGCCAGGCAAGACTGGCCTGTCAGGAGGAAGGTGCCAGCAGTCCAGAATGCCCCTCTGCAATTTTCTCACTATCTGCCTGGAAAAACTACGTCTCTTCCCACCACAGCCATTAAATAATTCAGAAAATCAGCTGGTATTTGTAAAGGAGGGAAGAGTGGGAAGATGAGGGGAAGGAGTCTGGAGCCCTTCAAACCGGCATCCTCAGGGGCTTCAAATCCAACTTTGCTGTTAAAATTTGGTCGGATGGAACAAATACTCCCTGCAGAGAGGGAAAGCTGCTGCTGTGCAGAGCAGGGGTGTCAGAGCAGGAGAGGGACCTCTGGGTGGCTCCATCCTCACAGGTTTGGCTGGGGATGTTCAAATTTCTGCATCTGTGCTACAGGAACAACTTTGTGTTCCTGGTCCATCCGTACATGTGAAGCACTCATGTTATGATTCAATTATTTTAAGGTTCTTTGGAAATACCTCTGCCCGAATTAAGGTACAAACGAGACCATATGCTAATCAATAGTATGGGTTTTATTTGATAGTAAATATGAGAGAGAGAGAGAGAAGAAAAGAGAGAAAAGGGGGAGTAGGGAGAAAGATGGGGGACAGAGAGGGACAGGGACAAAGAAGTATCACCACTCCGTGAGTCCCATTGGTGTTCTGATGTCCTCTTCAGCTGGTCTCGGTGGTGGAAGTCCCCCAAAAGCACAGAGTGCCATGGGTTATATACACTCAGGCCAGGTGGAAATGTCCAGGCATGTCCCCCTGGGGAGGGGGCAGCCTCTAGCAGCAGACTCTGCTGGCATCACGTGCAGTCCTGTGGTGCAAGGTGTCTGGGGAGCACTTTGGGGGGTCTGTGATGGATTGTGACTCCCCCTCAGCTGCCTCTCACGTGAGAGTCCCATGGATGTGGCTTGTGGAGTTGGGGGTTCCACAGCTGGGCCAGTTTGTGTCCTGGAGGATGAGTGTGTATTGCCTCTGATCAGAGGTTACGCCATCCTTCTCCCCCCTTCAGCTGGGGGAGGGCTGTGCAAACTTGGCTTCTGTGAGCTGTGCTCTGCCCCCACCCCAAACTCAGCCAGAAATGATTCTCAGTACAGCTGGTGGCTTCAGCCTCTGTGGACACATTCCTTTCCCTCAGACTGAGAGGATTGAACAATAGGCTTTTCCCTTTATCTAATCTCAGCAGTTTGGCTCTCAGTCCAAAGTCCCAGTCAGGTATCTTCAGGGAGGCTTCTCTGATCAAAACTTTATATCAATATTTGAGGCATGAACTATTTTCAGTCTCTGACAGCCACCCCGTGACTCAAACATTGTAATTAATGTCTCTTTCCCGGTGATCTTCGGTTTATGGGTTGTCTACAGGGGTGATACGTACATAGCGGATAGTAGGAGAAAAGAGAGAAGAAGCAGAAGCAATAATACAGGTAATCATGCAGCTATCCCAATCATTAAGAATATAAATTGAATTGCAATCATTAATCCAATTTTTATTAGTCATTGTCCCTAGCTTGTTAGTCCCAAAGAGTGGAGTATGGACATCAGCCAGGAGTTGGGGTCTGCTCTTTGAAACTAGTTTTTGGGTTGGAGCGACTGGAAAAGTTCTGATGTTTGATCAGCAATTTCTTTCATCTTGGTTTGAGCCTCTTCAATTGACACTGTGGCATTGTGAACAGTAATACAACATTCAGTTTCAGTAAGCTTTAACATTCCACATACACCTTGCTCTTTTAGTAACAACATGTCTAATGCTAAACAATTTTGTAAAGCCATTTTTGACACTTGTTGGACTTGCAAGTTAAGCTCTCCAAATGCATACCTGGTCCAATCACTGAGGGTATGCACCTGCCATGTGAGATTTTCCAGAGCCCATTGGTGCTGTCTGATAACTGAGTAGGGTGTAAAGACTACCCTAAATCCCAAAGCTATCTTTTGTCTTACCATGTAATAATCTGGGGTGTATAGGCTGCTGATCCATTCATGGCCCTGTTCAGGGGAGTACAGTTCTCGCCGTGTTCTTCCTGCCAATGAATAGTGGAAGACTCGATTTGGGCAAATGGACAGGAGTCCTTAAACCAGCATGTTGGGTTAAACTTAACCGTGAATAAAATCTTCCATCAGAACATCCCCAAGCTAATCCAAGCGGTGCAGGATAGTTGCTTGTCTTGCAAGTCCAGGTGTCATTATAATCTATTAAATACATTTGGGGAGATGATGCGATTGGAATATTTTTTAATGGGTAGTGGGTAGGAGGTATCCCACAATACGGTGCCTGTTGGATGTGGGCCCAATACTTCTTGGAATTAGCCGTAGAATTACACAGCAGGTCTTGATTTTTAAAACCCATAGAGGGATATCCCCAACAGATGCACATATCACGTATTAAGACACGTATCTTTTCAATTAACCAAGTCTCAAGGGGGTCTCCAGGCTCTGTAGTACAATTGATTACTTTTGCACACTGGAATAAGCCCAAATGGGCTCGCTGAGCGGGGGTGTTCACATACTTTAAAGGTTTTAAGGCAGGGTTCTCTCTTGACCACATCTACATATAGTTGGAAGAGTCTATAGGTAATGTTCTGGCTCCACTGGGTAATTCTGTCCACCATGAAAAGTTAACCGTTAGCACATATGGTGCTTCATAATAATCTGGTTGCTTTAATGGGTGAAAGATGGGATCAAAGGGGAAAGATTGACAAGGGGCCTTATTAGTTAGGGATTTAGGAATTTGATATATCCCTGGCAGCAATGTACTCTCCCCAACCCCCTCAGGTATGCCAGTTTCTCTGGGACCCAGTGAAATGTTGACTTTTGGATGAGACATATTACACATATCCCGACTGTTAAACTCTTGCTCATTATTATGATATGCAAAATATGTATCATTAAGTTTTACTTGGTGTGGGAAACGGGGGCGCTCCACAACCTCGGAGGTTCTCTCAATTAATACATAGTGGGTTCTTCATTTCAAAGGCAGTTTAACTTTTAACTACCAAGGGATAGGTATGAAAGTGTAAGGTCTTTCCCAACGTTGTGGTTCATTTAAATTGATTGAAAGATCTGTGGGGGTCACAAAAAATCTTAGGCCCTGCTTTGCAGATAGAGGAAGAGCCACACAAATCTCTTGGTTGGTCTGATTCTAAAGATGCATAAACCCCAGAATTAATTCCCATGCAAGGTTTGTAGAATTACGGCTTCCATTCCCTGTGATTGGCTCTCTAGTCTAAGCAGCAGGTGAACATATCCATATGTACAAAAAGAACAGGACCTACATACTAAAGCTACAATTATTCTTAGAAATGAAATGACAAGGTATAGTGGGGTACAAATCATGCAAAGGGTTTCTTCTTCGTCTTTTCGAGTTTAGATTTTTACTTGTAAAAGATCAGAAAAAAAACTCGAACCAGGTTAAAAGGATGGGATAATCCATCTACTACTGATTTTATGCTCTTTGTTGTGAGCATCCGTTGTTATTCAAGTGTATTTACTTAATGGAGTTTTTAAAACCAGTGGCACCTGGCTAATGGTGGGGAGTTTCACCAGCACGGGCTGTCCTGGGTGCTGTGTGGGAGTTTTAGGATTAGCTGGACTCAGAGAATCAGGAACTATTGTGGGGGCAGTGGGACAAAAGGCAGTAAGTCGGGGGCATCCGTTTACCCCCCATCGGTCATTTATTTTGGTCACTGCATCCCAAATGCGATCTGCCCATCCGGGTTCATGTGGTTTCAGGAACCGTTTCAGTAGACCATTGGTCCTTTCTACGATGCCATTGGCTTGAGGGTAACAGGGGGTGTGCAATACCCACTGCATACCTTCAGCTTTGGCCCAATCCTGTACTGCTTTTGCAGTGAAGTGACTGCCATTATCAGATTGTATTGATTTAGGCTTTGGCAAACAGCTGAACCATAGCTGCAAATTCTTAATAGTATTTTCTCCGGTTGCTTTTGATACTGCTGCAGCTTGTGTCAATCCAGAAATTATTTCTACTCCAACTAATACATGTGTTTTCCCATTTGATCTCCTGAAAGGACCAATGTAATCTACTTGCCAGACATCCCACAATCCTTTTCCCTCCCTCAAGTGCAGTGGAGGGTCTTGTAAGGGGTGCCGGTCAAAACGGGCACAGCATTCTCCACATGCAGTTATTGCAGTAGAACACTGTTCTTTGGTTACCAGCCATCCTCGACTATTAGCTTCCCTCAGCAAATCCTTAATCCCTGAGTGTCCCCGTTTGACATGTAGCCACTCTAATAGATGCTCCCAACTTTCATTTTCCATTTCTACTGCCGAGGGGGCTAAACGGGTGAGGGAGTCTACCTGGTTGTTAAACTGGTGTGATAAAGTGTCATTATCTTGGTGGGCTGCAACCCACCCCACAAAGATCTGGTGATTTTTAGCAATTCTTAGAATGTCCTCCCATTTCCCTTTTTCCCAAATTGGAACACGATTGACTTCCCAGTTATTTTGTTCCCAGAAAGGGAGCCACTCAGTACATCCTTTGAATACTGCATATGAGTCAGAGTAGATGTATAGGGAATGCTGATTGCACACCTTCTGGGTAATGACACTCCAAACTGCCACCAGTTCCCCCACTTGTGCACTACCTTCTCCCTCTGAAACAATTCTGTCCCCCTCACTATCCACTCGGAGGGCTACTGCTCTGTATTTCCACATCTTCCCCTCCCTTTTTGCTGATGCATCTGTGAACCAAACATTAGTTAGGTCAGAAGAATAGGGAGAGGCTGGGTTAATGACAGAGGGAGGAGGTTTAGTATCAAGAGATTCAGGAAGAGGGTCTTGAATTTCTAGGAGTTTAGGGGTTCTGTCTTCAATTTCCCTGCTCAGAGAGTAGTGCTCAATTTGGGCATACCATTTTCTGACAGTTTCTCACTGTGCAACTCCTACAGGTGGGGGGGGGGTGCCACTAAGCACAATCTTCAGTACTCTGAATGGTCCCCTGAGCAGGATAGGCTGCTGGTGGAGGACTTTTTCTGTTTCTTGTAATGCAACAGTGACCACAAACAGCTCCTTTTCCCAATCAGAGTACCTTCTTTCAGCATCTTTGAAACTCCTAGAGTTGAATCCAATGGGGCGAGGGGGAGCCTCAGGTCCCTTCTGCCACATGTGGACTGACAAACCATGGAAGGCAAAGCCCCATTCTATAAGGAGAGGATCTGTAGGATGCAAAGGACCCAAAACCTGATGCATGCCAGCTGCAAAGGAGGCAGAGGGGGGGCAGCTTGTAACAGACGAAGTGATGAGAAATCCGAACCAAAAGACCACTGCCTGCCCCTGTCATCAATCCAGGATTTACCTTTCAAGATGTCTAAGCCTAGCAAATTAACAGGGAATGGGCCAATAACCATCAGTGTTTCAGTGATACTGACCTCCCCTGGTAGCCAACATTTTACTTTGGCAGCAGGTTGTGTCTGCAAATTACCAAATGCATCTGCTACTATGAGTCCTTTTTTGTCAGGCACAATGCCACACCGTACAGCATCATCAGTTTGCAAAGCTGATATTTGTGCCCCTGTGTCAAGCAAGAAAGTAACAGGGGTCCTATGGGGACCTATAGGAAAGGTTATCATCATGTCCCCAGATAAGTTTTCTGTGAGCCTTCTAAGGTGTCTCCACTGCCCATCCCCCGGCTCACTTACTGGGGACAGCCTGAGAAGTTTCCCGACTCCTGCCTGCCTAAGTCAATCAGTGCTCCAATGTGCGGAGCAGTAGGCTCAGACTCCGGAGAACTTGTAGATGGGGAAGGGTTAGGCTTGGATGAGGAATCTATCCAGCTTTCAATCAGTAACTTTAAAGTTGAGGTAGGTTGGCCATCCATGAGGCCTCGGGGAATGCCCTTCTCTAAGCCCTGAATCCAGAGAGCATTTCTCTCTTGCTTCTCAAGCGCTTGTTCCTTTTGGCTTTGTGCTCGCCCAGGGGAGGGGGCGTTTCTGGGTGCCTTTCCCTGGTGAGCAGCTGTAGTTCTCCACTCAGCCCGACGGATGGCAGTCTTAGACTCAGATCTAGAGGGTACTGAATTAGGGGATCCAAAACGCCTGCCATAATTAATCAGCTCTTGGGCAACCTCCCCCCAAGTCCACAATTTTCCCCTTGGTCTGCCTGAGAGCATGTGATCAAAGACGGGGGCCTCACTACTACCAGTTGGAGCAGAGCGGATTTGATCTTGCAAGTGAATTGCCAGAGTCTTTAAATAAAGAGTCTGGGAGGCCTCGTATGAGTGGAGTCAAGCGATCTGGGTCCACTGGCATGGACATTGGGGAGCCTTTATCAGGTTCTAATACACGCTGATGCATCAATTGCAGACAGGCGGCTTTCTGGACACTTTCAGTCAATTGATCCATAGAAGTAACTATGGCAATTGGGTCGCCCCTTTCCAGGGGACTCAGGCCCCCAGCCCAGTAGGCAGCCCTTTGGGTGAGGGACCAGGGAGCTCTTTTATTACCTGTAGTTAAGAAGACCCCAGGTCCCCAGTAGCCCTCTGACTCTGTCTCAGTTAGCATGATGCGGTCTCCTCCCGTAAGGGAGTCTCTCCACACATATTCTGTCTCAGACTCCTTCTGAGTCCAACTGTATTCTTTTTGTAATTTAGCCAATTCAGTAGGAGTATAGGGTATTTCTTTGGTAATTATACAAGGGAAGGCATCATCCATGCCCTCATATTGATACCCAGTTTTAACTAATGGCCGTAATTATTTAATATCTAATTGGTCTAAATGTTTTTCGGCCTTTTTAAAATCCTGATGAGGATACAAAGGGTCTTTATGGGCTTCTTTAGAGTTCATATTTTCCAGATGCTCAGTGAGAGTTGCTCTGAGCTGTTCAGAGTGACACCTTTCCTCTCTTAATTGATTTTGCAGCACTTTTACTAAATCTTGCAGGGAATGTAGGGTCTCTGCGTTTTTGGTGTTCCATTGGGATTTTTCTCTTATAGCAGCAGCCAAGGCAGCTCCCAGTACAGCACAAACAACAGATTTACTCTTGCCCAGTTGAGACCTTTTTTCAGCTCGCAAACTGGTAATACGGTCCACTATTGCATGCTCATTATCCCAATTTCTCTGTGCCCACTCTAGACCTGGAGGAGCAGGGAGACTATCAAATTTTTCAAGAAAAGATAGTAAAACATTGTCTTTACACTGACTACCCGGGACAACCATTTTCCCCAAGGCTATCCTACAGACTGACTTCAGGACAATTCTGACCTCGCACAAGACACAACACAAGAGCACTATTGGGGCGTGGGCCTCCTCTAAACAGGAGTTTTTAGGCTCCGCACAAAGCACCAAGGAGAGGCTTCTACTGCAACTACAGACGGGAGGGCCTCCCCACAAGACACAAGCAGCAGAATTGGCTTCAGGACTGAAACCTGCCAATTCTGGATTTGCACAACAAAACACACTAAAGGGAATTAAAACCTTCAAATCAGTTTACTACAGCTTCCACAACATCTTCAGAAAAAGCTGCATCAAAATTTCTAAGAGTTCAGGCTACTACGGGTGAGACGTCAAGCTCTACAACCCCCCAGAGAAAAACTACAGTAAAATTTCAAAGCATGCAGAATTTCAGGAGAGGAGACAATACTATTATGAAAGGCACTTCGGGTCAGAGAATGTTATCCTGCCGACTACGCCAATAAATGTTATGATCTAATTATTAAGGTTCTTTGGAAATACCTCTGCCCGAATTAAGGTACAAACGAGACCATATGCTAATCAATAGTATGGGTTTTATTTGATAGTAAATATGAGAGAGAGAGAGAGAGAGAAGAAAAGAGAGAAAAGGGGGAGTAGGGAGAAAGATGGGGGACAGAGAGGGACAGGGACAAAGAAGTATCACCACTCTGTGGGTCCCACTGGTGTTCTGATGTCCTCTTCAGCTGGTCTAGGTGGTGGAAGTCCCCCAAAAGCACAGAGTGCCGTGGGTTAATATACACTCAGGCCAGGTGGAAATGTCCAGGCATGTCCCCCTGGGGGAGGGGGCAGCCTCTAGCAGCAGACTCTGCTGGCATCACGTGCACTCCTGTGGTGCAAGGTGTCTGGGGAGCACTCTGGGGGGTCTGTGATGGATTGTGACTCCCCCTCAGCTGCCTCTCATGTGAGAGTCCCATGGATGTGGCTTGTGGGGTTGGGGGTTCCACAGCTGGGCCAGTTTGTGTAAGGGAGGATGCGTGTGTATTGCCTCTGAGCAGAGGTTACGCCATCCTCCTCCCCCCTTCAGCTGGGGGAGGGCTGTGCAAACTTGGCTTCTGTGAGCTGTGCTCTGCCCCCACCCCAAACTCAGCCAGAAATGATTCTCAGTCCAGCTGGTGGCTTCAGCCTCTGTGGACGCATTCCTTTCCCTCAGACTGAGATGATTGAACAATCGGCTTTTCCCTTTATCTAATCTCAGCAGTTTGACTCAGTTCAAAGTCCCAGTCAGGTATCTTCAGGGAGGCTTCTCTGATCAAAACTTTATATCAATGTTTGAGGCATGAACTATTTTCAGTCTCTGACAACTCGGCTGCAGGGAATCCTCGTGCCTGGCTAACACAGCTGGAAGGAGACAGTCCTACTCCAGTCATTCCCAGGAATTATTATCCCAGGGCTATCCCTGGGAGTGCTGCCTCATGGCTGAGTGCTGTAACACATCCTGAGCCATCCTGGACATCCCAGCTGCGAGCTGGTGCTTCCCATGTGCCCCAGTCCCTCCTAGTGTGGAAGGAGTTAGCTGCTCCAGCAGCCAGGATTGCCTGCTCTATGGAGCACCAGGGCAGGCTTTGCACCCCACAGTCCTGCAGCAACCTGCATTTTGGGTCAGGTGTGCCCTCCAGGCAGGGCCTGACTGCTCCCAGTGACAGAAAGTGAATTATCCTTTAAAAATGGTTTGATGGACGATTTTATGGGGCCACATTAATATGTATTCACTCAGTGCTGATATCCTTCCCTGGGTGAGTTCTCATGCCTTTCAGAGTGATGTGAGCTGCTCATACACATCCCATGGGATGGGATCCCCTGCTATGCCCAGAAATGGCTCTCTCCAGGGACACCTGTGGTCAGTGGCTCCAGAGGAGGGCAATGACACAGGTTCCTTCCACAGGACTGCCTGACCACCTCTGTGAGGTCCACAAATGTCCCTGGAGTGAATTCCTGGCACCTGGGCAGGAGGGGATGGAGAAGGGATGAGCTGGCAAACCTTGGGAGAGGAGAGGAATCAGGCAGAATTACTGGGTGGCCCCTTGGGCTTGATTTTTCCATTTGTGTGAAGCACAGCCTCCTGTCTGGGGGCATTTTTGTTTTGTTTTTCAGACAGCCACTTCAGGATTTAAAAAGCATTGCTTGAGAGACTGCTGAGCTCCACAGACTTCTAGGAGACCTTGCCAGTGCAGTCAGTGCAGCAGGGACCAGTTAAACACATCACCTAACTGTGCTGGGTGGTCACTCGAGGCCTCTAATGGCTTTATTTCATTAACACAGGTTTTCTGGGGAGGGCTCTGCATGTTCAGCACTGCTGGGACTTCTCACTGCCCAAGTGTGTTCATTTAATGGACTGAATTTCTTAACAAGACCGATAACCAGTGTATCTAATGTTCCTTCTGGGGCTCTCACTCGTTTCATTCCTCAGCAGAATCGGGTAGGTCAAGAGCTCCACCTTCCTTATTATTCACTATTCCCCTGCTAAGATTCTTTTAAACTCCCAAGGGAAAGCTACCTTTGATTTACAATGTTTTTTCTTCCTCTTCCTTTCCTTCTTCAGTGGCAAAACATTTATTGCTACTTCAAAAGACAAGACAACTCCTCTGATTCTGGCAGGGGTCTGTTGCGTTCCCTGCTTCTTAATCCCGCTCTGATCCCGGCAGCAGAGCGCTAGCGCGACCCTGAGAAGCCGTCCGCGTTCTGCTCGGGGAGGCTTCTTCGGGGAGTCGGCGATGGGCTCCGCTGGTCTGCGTCGGGCTGAGGAGTTGGTGCCCTCAGAGCACTGCAGGATAGCAAAGAACTACCCAAAGAAGGAGGACTCTTAGTATGAGGGTTCGGCAGGTTTATTACCCCCAAGGGAGCTCAGGGACTAAGAGCCCCGAATAGCTCATGACATGGGTATTTAAGGGAGGGATAACATCCAATAATCTGAGGGTGCAGGGGTAATACAAGGGAGGGTCCAGGGTGCGCAGTCCAATGAGGTTTAGGGAGGGGAGGGGGGAAGAGAGAACAACGAATGAACAACCGCGTAACAGGGAATGTTCCAGAACTGGGACACATAACAGACAAATCAAGGAACCAATAGCAGGAACTTGGGGTTCGTGGCTTGGTGGTCTAAACCATTGTCTCTGGCAGCTCAGGGGGGAAATTCTCTGTCTATGGAACATGCCACCAGAGGTCTTCATCCTCTGCAAGTCTATGGAAGGACTCTAATTCTTCCTGGTTCAGAACCACTGCTACAGGGGTCCTCATCCAGCTCTAATGAGACTCAACTCATCAGCCTCCCCACACTTCAGGACTGGGAGGAGATGGGAGGAGATGGAAGGAGATCGAAGGAAACTCGATCCCAGGGCTGTGGGCAGCCAGGGAAAGGTCTCTGCAGCAGGGCCAGTATCCGTGGGAGGTCTCAATTCCACACTGGGGACAAGAAATATGGTGCTGGGAAGATAACTTGGAGAGGCAGGATTTCTGCCAAGGCACAGCAGGGTGAGGAGGGCTGGGAGCCTGTGCTGTGTGTGCAGCCCCAGAGCTGGAGCAGAGCCACATCCCTCTCCCAGCCCTGAACTTGGACATGCTCTGAGCTGGGGGGTGACACTTGTGTGAGGAGGACCCTGCCCAGGACGCTTCGATACTGCCCTGTACTCCCTGTGTGCTGTGCAGGAATTGGGTGCCAGAGCAGGAACAGCCCGTCTGTCCCACAGGCTGTGCTGGGTCTGGGAGGTGCAGGCTGCCCTGGGGGCCTCTCCTGGCCACACGTGGGGACATTGGCGCTTCCCTGTGCCCTCTTGGTGGGCACCAGAGGCCCCAGGCAGTGCATCTGCCATGTGATGTGGGGACTTCAGAAATAACCCTTCTTGTGTCATTCCAAGCAAGGAGGGCTCATGGAGAGGGCAACAGGAGGAGTTTTTCCTTGAAGTGACCTTTCCTGGAGTGGTTCTGCTTTCCTTCCATCCTGCCTGGACAACCTCTGTTGGATTTTCCATTCTTGCACAGCAGTGCCTCAAGCTGCTCCTGAAGGAGCCCTGCACTCTTATGATGCTTATTGAAGGCAGCTCTAATATTTGAGTGTGGGGTGAGCTGCATGCTGTCCTCAGCCCTGTCCCCTCCCCAAAGGACAGCCCGGTTTATGACCAGCCCTGCTTCTAGCAGCCCTTCAGGACATTCCCTTATTTCTCTGTCCCTGAGTCCTGGTCCCAGGCAGGGCAGGATCCAACGCTGGCAGAGCCAGGGAAGGTGGTGGCTGCCCCAGCAGGGCTAGGACAGGGTCCTGCAGGGGTGGGGGAGCTGCTGCTCCCCTTTTGGGGGCTGTCAGCAGCCCCAGGGCTCTGCTCAGAGCAGGGACTTCGCAGCTGTCCCTGGCAAGTGTCGTGGAGTGTCCCCAGCACTAAAAGTTCTGTTTGTCTGCAGCTGGCAGTGAGTTACACCTGCACTTCACTGGGGACATGGGGTGACACCATCTCAGCTTTCACAGAGGTGCCACAGAGCCAGGAGGAGCCCTGAGGCTCCTTCCAGCATCCTCCCAGCTTCTTCTGCCTCTCCCTCACCAATGCTCCAGCCAGGCTGTATCTGACTGCTTGGCACCTCTGGTACCCTCTGGCTGCCACACTCTGGGTGTCCCGCTCAGGACTGGGGTGACAACAGGCGTGCAGGTGTCCTGTGGACCGGGGGTGAAGCTGGTGGTCAGTTCCTGACTCCTCGGTGTCACATCGGTCCCAGGAGCAGCTCCTGGCCCTGGCTGAGTGCTGTGGTGCCAGCCTGGCACACCAGGAGGTCGTGAGTGTCCCCTGCCCACGTGTGGCAGCCTCAGGTGTGGAGGAGTAAGGGAGAGAATAATTGCTGTGTTCCATAAGGAGAAATAAATAAAGAGGGCTTTGCAAGGAGTGTAATCTCCTGGGGAAGAAATTGCAGCTCTGCTCCACCCACACCATGCATGAGTGGCCTTCAAGCACTGACTCATTCCTCCTTCCCGGGGACATGGGCAGGGCTGGCCCAGCTGCAGGTGGGGACAGCACGGACAGGACCAGGCCCCTCTGCCCCCTTGTCCCTCTCGGGGCCTGCAAGGGACCTCGGGATTTCAGCTCTGGGAGACTGTGGTCCTCCAGGAGCTCTTGTGACCACCTCGGGTCAGGAAACCCAGCTGGCCTGGACCATGCCCTCCCTCAGTGCTGTCAGTCCACATGAAAGGGTGCTTTGCTCACTGTGTAGCATGTCCTGGTTCTGGCAGCCTCAAGTTACACCAGGGGAGGTTTAGATCAGATATTAGGGAAAATTTCTTTGTGGAAAAGGTGGTCAGGCATTGGAACAGGCTGCCCAGGGCAGTGGTGGAGTCACCATCCCTGGAAACGTTCAGAAAAGGTGTGGATGTGGCATTTGGGGACATGATTTAGTGCTGGTGGAATGGTTGGATTTGGTGATCTTGGAGGGCTTTTCCAGCCTAAACAATTCTGTGAAACCCCACAGGTGCCCCTCAGGGACACAGTCACAGTGATGGCAGGAAGTCGAAGGAGCAGAATTCCCTTTGCTGCTCCTGCTGCTGGGCAGCACAGCCCTGGGCATGGGACACGGAGCGGGGCAGCAGCGCCCAGAGCTCTGTGTGTGGCTGGGCAGGGGGAACCCTGGGCCATCTCCACCTGTGTGCTGTGCAGGGGGCTGGCAGCGCAGGGAGGACGGACAGCAATGCTGCTTTGCTCGTGGCAACACAAACTCCCTGCTCGCTCAGAGGGGAGCGCTGGGCTGCACAGAGCCACCTCCCGATGGGGACACCGTGTACCAGGAAATGAGGAGCTGAGTAATGACAGGATGATGTGATCTGGGCTCATACCAGCAGTGACAAGAGGCAGCAGTTGAATTCAAGGAGCAGAGCATCTCGTGAGGAAACAATAGAGAGGGAGATGTGGGAAGGAGATAGGGAAGACTGGATCTAGGGTGCGAGGGGGTTGATGTCTCCAGGTCAGGGCTAGGGATTGATCCATCCCGGGCAGAGGATGAGTGGTCAGGAAGTGGCTCCTCCCTTCACCCTCTGCCTGTTCTGCCTTGGCCCACCTAGAGCAGTGCATCCAGCTCTGGGGCCCCCAGCACAGGGTGCCCAGAGCAGCTGTGGCTGCCCTATACCTGGAAGTGTCCAAGGCCAGGTTAGAGCTTGAAACAACTTGGGGTGAAGGTGCCTCTGTCCATGACAGGGGGTGGCACTGGATGATCCTTGAGGTCTCTTTCAACCCAAAGCATTCTGTGTTCCTGTAGCAGAGGGCCCCTCCCTTTGGCTCCTGTCACTTGTGCAGGGAGGTGACAGTGCTATTTGTCCCCCCTGTCTGACTCTGCTCTCCACTGGCAGAAGGGGTTGGCTCCCCAGGCTGAACTGTTTTCATGTTTGCTTTGAGTTTTGTGTTTTTAGTAGAATAAAGCCCTTTGACATGAAGCCCTGGCTCTGCGAGCAGGTCCCTGGTGCCGCTGGTGCCGCTGGTGCCGCTGGTGCCTGGGGGTGTTGGCTGACAGCAGGAGTATGGCTGGGAATGCCACATACAAATGCCACAGTGTGCATCATTTACCCAGCCATTAGCGTTAATGACCAACCGAGCCCAACCCCTGGTAAAGACACAGAGCATCAGAACTGCCCCCGGGCCTCACAGTGAGCACCAGCACTGACTCCGGGGCTGCTGCAGGACTCGTTTCCTCCCCTCGTTTCCTCCCCTCACTTCCTCCCCTCGCTTCCTTCCCTTGTTTCCTTCCCTCGTTTCCTTCCTGGCACCACTGGGGCATTGCAGGGGTGCCCAGCCCAGGTGCCCAGCCCGGGCGAGGGGCTGGAAGGCACCTCTGGCCAGCCTCTGGCTGCTCCCCAGGGCTGTGGGAGCTCATCCTGCACCTCTGCAGCTCAGCACAGCCTTCAGACTCCCTGCCCTACCATTGCTCCAGACACAGGGGATTTTCACAGAAGTGGCTTTGGGACTATATTTTCTTTTTTTTCTCTGTGTTGGTTCCTGCTAATCCTGGTGGCCCTTTTACTCCATGGGGCTGGGTACCCCTGTAAGTTCCTGCCCAGTCCCTGTCCAAGTTGGCTCACTGGCTCAGCAGGCTCTAACAGGAGGTTGGTGTCTCCTAAAGGAACCTCCATTCCCAGGTTTGGTTCCATTCATGGATTGCAGCCCTGAGCCTTTCCCAAAGGAGCTGATCCCATGGAAATGAAGCCCAAGTCTGACCCCAGAGCTGTGCCACCCTTCATTTTGGTTAGAAAAGCCCTCTAAGATCCTCAAGTTCAGCTGTTCGCCCAGCATTGCCAAGGACACCACAAACCCCTGTCCCCAAGAGTCACATCCACATGGCGTTTGAGCACCCCTAGGGATGGTCACTCCATCACTGCCCTGGGCAGCTGTACCAGTGCCTGGCACCCTCCCTGTAAAGGAATTTTCCTTAATATCCAACCTAAGCTGCCCCTGGTGCAACTTGAGGATGTTTCTCTTGTCCTGTCACTCATTGTCTGGGAAAACTCCGAACCCCACCTGGCTAAAACCTCCCTTTTTGACTTCAAATTCAACTGTTGGAGGCAAAAACATTTGAGTGCTTCTCTGAGAGTACCTCCAGGGAGCCTGGAACTCTGAGCAGCCACAGCCTCACAGGCCTGCAGTTCTGAGCAGCACCCAGGTGTTTGGTAAACATTCCCTCAGCTCTGGTTCCCTCATTCCCAGTGACGGGGGGCTCCCAGCAGGGAGACATGTCACAAACAGTGGCGCTGTAGAGGTTTGAGAGTGGCTGGCAGTGTGGGAGGAGTGGACGGAAGGGAGGGATGGAGGGAAGGAGGGCAGGAGGCCATCCCAGACTGATGCTCCAGTGGCACTTCCAAGCTTTTACACACCTGCACATCAGGCAGGGAGGCACAGGGAGGGCCCTGCAGTGCCCCAGGCTGGGCTTTAGCAGGGCTCTGTGTGCAGAGCAATGTTTTGCCTCTGGATTAAGGTGCAGAAGTTGTGTCCCCTTGGCACTCCTGCTCTGACCTTTCCTGTCCTTTCCTCTGCAGACACCTCGGCCTTTTTTCCTAGGAATTCTGGAATTGTTTTTACCAGAGCAAACCTTCCAATTTTAGGGCTGGGAGACAGGACCTGCTCTCCTCTCTAATGGCTACACTTGAGCATTCTTTCCTTCCAGAAAATGGGAGACTGAATGGAGACCATCAGCCCCTAATGCAGCCTCCCTTTCTTCTGCTAATGCTTCCTAGGGAGGAGGGAAGTTCCAGCTCCAGCTCCTGCACTTGTCATTAAAACCCTGAAGCAGCAAAATGCTGAAGAATATCTTTGAGGTGCTTTCCAGAGCGTGGAGTGAGAGCTCACAGCTGCAGCACAAGATGCCTGGAGGAGCTCTCATCCCCAGCTCTGTGCCAGCTGAGGGGACAGCCGGGTTACCCTGAGGCCAGTACTGCTCACAGGGGCAGGGCACGGCCCTGGAGAGTCCTTGGGAAGTGGTTGGGGAGGTGTCTGTGTGTCACCATCAGGTTTGTGCTGCCCTGGCAAAGCTGACCATGCACTTGGTCCTGGAGTCCTTTGTTGTTTTGGTTTTTATCCTACAGTGCGACAGTCCTTCATGTCCTGAAGTTTTGAACCAGGCTGGGGGACACGTTTGGAGTGCAATGGTGCAACTTGATTACCTTGCAGAGAATTCTTACCTTTTTTTGAGGAAATAAGGATGGTCACATGCAGGATGTCTGTGGGATGTGCTGGGGTCCTGCTTCACATTCCTGGCAGGGTTTAGGACTCCCTGGGTGTCTGAGACCCAGTTCAAGGCTGGACCACGGGGCTGTGGCTCCTGTGCCAGGGGTGCTGCACCAATCCCTGGTGGAAGAGATGCAGGGACCTTCACCCAGGGCTGTGGGTCCCAAACCCCCTTCTCTGCCCCTCTGGGTACCTCCCCCCTGCCCTCCCTGCACCCCACAGTTCTGCTGCAGGGCAGCAGGAGAAGCAGGGCTGGGGGCAGCCCCTGTCCAGGACCCGCTGTGCCAGGAAGGAGGCAGAGGCTGTGGAGGCATTCATTGCCTGTGCCTCACACTGCACTGCATCGCTCATCCTTCTCTTCCCTGTTGCTGCCCTCGTTTGGCTGCTTTTTGTAGACGAAAAGTGGCCTTTAAAAAATAGGACAAGGTCACCCTCGCCAGGCGGGCGGCGCAGCCCCTGCGCAGAGCCTGGAGCCGGCAGCGCTGCAGAGACTCTGCCTGGGGGAGCCGGACTGGCCAAGGACACTCAGCCCCGTAGTCCAGCACGGCTTGGGCTGCAAGGATCTTGAAGATCATCCCATTTCACCCCTGCCATGGGCAGGGACACCTTCCACCATCCCCGGCTTGGTTGCTCCAAGCCCCATCCAGTCTGGCCTTGGACACTTCCAGGGATCCAGGGACAGCCACAGCTTCTCTGGGCACCCTGTGCCAGGGCCTCACCTCCCTCACATGAAACAATTCCTTCCTGGTATTTTATCTAAACCTACTCTCTTTTCATTTGATGCTATTGCCCCTTGTCTGGTCACTATTTGCCCTTGTAAAATCTCTTTCTTTTTGTTTTCTAGGCTCCTTTAGGCACTGGTTGGGGGCGGGGGGGAGCGCACAGGGCTGTAAGAGGCTCCTGCTCCTTCCAGGATGTCCCTAGAGCCCTAGCACTGAGGCAGGTGGTTCTGCAGTCACTCCTGGCCCAGTGTGAGCTGCTGCAGAGGGAAGTTTGTTTTCACATGAGCGGGAAATGTTCCTCCTGCTCCTCCTGGCACTGCCAGAGGGCTGCCAGGTTTTTCCTCTGAGGTGTGAGCTGGTGAAGGGACTGACACCCCAGGAGCCCAGTGAGGGTTGATAGAGTCCATGCAGTGCCAGAGGGAGACTTCAGGGTGCTGTGTGGAAGGGGTCATCTGCATCAGGGTGTCCTGAGTCCGTTTCATTGTACCTTTCTGCTCCTTTCACTGCCACAGACGCAGGAGCCCCCAAACCCTCCAAGCCTGAACGAGCCATGGCCAAGTGTGCAAATGAACTTCCGGCAGAGGCTTCAGAGTCCCATGCCCTCCTTCCAAGCATAAAGATATGGAATACAGAAAGCTAGTTATTTCAAGAGGACCCAGGGGTCTAAGGCAAAGCCTCCAGGAGCAAATGCTGAGCAGCACCAGCCCTTCTTGATGAGAAATTTCCTCCTGACTGTCCCTGATGGCTTTCCAGGTGGATGCCAGCACTCCCATAGTGCTTTTTGCTAATGGAGAAATATAATCCTGGTATCCTGGCCAGCACTGTGTCTGTGCAGTGCCCAGGGCTGTCCAAGCTGCTGATTACTGTTCTGTTCTTTGGCTGCTGTGTCCTGCCAGGATCTGCTCTCTCTGCAGCCCCTGGTGCCCCAGGAGAGGACAAACTGGCACCCCAGGCCCAGGGACCATCCTGTTCTCAGGGGTGCCCCAGCAAGCAGGTGGGGCTGGGCCAGAGGTGAGGGGGCAGGAGGCCAAGGGCAGCCCTGCTGCCCGGAGGGCTGGCGAGGTGCCTCCTATCTGCAGCCCTTCCATCCCCACCTCTTGGCAAAGCGCTGCTGTCGCTGGAGAGAGGAGGCAGGTGCTCAACCCAAAATAACCAGATGGTGCTGTGCCTCTGAATGTAGGACAGGGGCACTTGTGGCTCCCACTGCTCTTGGGCAGTGTCTGAAGGGCTCTGCTCAGAGATCTGAACACAAGTGCAAGGCCTGGCCTGGTGCTCCGGCCCCTGCTCTGGAGAGGATCCAGAGGAACACAGGGACCACAGCCATGCTGGGGGACACTGGTGCTGTCCCAGGGCTGAGCTCAGTCAAGGCACCACGGAGCTGCTCCTGTCACAGGACACAGAAGGGGTGGCTTTGCTCTCTGGGCTGACGTTATTTCCGCTCTGATTTCCAAGGGATGGAGCTGCATCTGTGCCCCCACCTTCCAGAGCCCAGGGAGAAAGGGGAGGTGGGCACTGGCAGGCTGTGAGTGCTGATGGCACTGCAGACCTGTGGGCAGGTCCCTCCTGCACATGCCAGCCCGGTGTGCTATGACACCCACATGGGTGTCCCTGTCATGGACTTGCACCATCAAGGGGACCCAGGTGAAGTCCTGGGTGATCATTCCTCAGCAAGGACCTCCTGCCTCTGTCTCTGGCTGACACTAGGAGATAGTCCCAGTCTGTCTGGGAGATGGTGGCACAGTCCTGGGGTGACTGCCCATGTCTAGAGGTCGTAGGGTCTAAGAGTTTGTCTGCCTGATTCTTTGTCTCGTGCCATTCTCAGGATACCTTTTGACCCTGCAGCACAGAGGAATTTGCCATTGCCACCTTTCAAAGCCAAGAACTCTGAAGTCCTGTAACTCCAGTGGGATATTCTGTTTGCACCCTTCCACCTTTCCTCTAGGGAGATAAACCCGTGGGAAAACATGTCTGTAAATACCTGAGGGTCTGTTCTGTCACCTGACAGTGCACAAAGCTGGCTCCTGGTGGTGGGTAAAGCAGTGATCCTGCTTTGTCCCCCAGCTTGGGCTGTGATTCCAGCTGGGGAAGGGAAATTGTTGCCTTGCCCCTTCCCCACCCCTCTGCCACCTGGCTTGGTCCATCTCAATCTGGAAATAACAAGCCTGGTGCCATTTCTGAGCCCTGGGTGGGGTTTGTTATCCCAGTGGCTTCCAGTCTCATGAACAGGTGAGGTCTGAGATCCCATTTGGCTCCCAGATCTGACTGGTGGCTCCCAGATCTCAAACATGAGGTGCCCAAGGACACTCTTCTCCTTAGATCCCATCAAACTGGGAGTCTGCCATGCCTTAGTCAAAATCCCAGCCCTGCCTGTCTGGCTGATGTGCTGGGACAGCTCCAAATCTGCTCTGGATGTGCTGGGAGCCCATGGATGGGCTGGAGCCTGACCCATGGCTGCTGTGAGGGGGCTCCTGAGGCTCTAAGTGGCTCCAGGTTGGGCTGGGGACGTTTGCAGCCAAGCCTGGAGCCAGCTCAGGGCAGGGTCCCTGTGCCGGGGGGTCTGCTCAGGCAGGGCCAGGTGCTGACACACCTGCCCTGGGTGCAGCAGTTTGGGCTCCCAGGTGAACACTGACACAGCCTGTGCAAGATCACACTGAGCTGTGTCCTGTCCAGCTCTGTTGGCTTTCCCCACCTCTGCCCCCTCCTGGGAGGTAGGGACAGCATTTGTCTAGCTCTCTAACCCAGACCAGCTTGGTTCAGAGCAGAACCTGACAGTGTGTAAAACCCAGAGCAGCTTTTCACCATGCTGACTCATTTGCACAGAATACCCACGACTACTCAGGGTTTTCTCTGCTGTCTCAGGAGCACAGTTGCCACATGGCTCACCAGGGCTTGTTCCTCATGCTGATAGATCAAGTGAAAAAGGCAGTGGGGACGAGCACTGCCTCCACAAGGGAATCTGCCAAGGAACTCTGCTGTGAAGTTCAGGCGCCATCAGCCTTTATTAAACAGCATTAAACTCGTCCCTGCAGACTGACAACATGAAAATTTCATGTGGCTTTTAAGTAAGGCTGGATGGAGCTCTTTAAACATCTACATCCCAGGAAAAACAAGGAGGAAATCTGTGCCAGGCTGGTCTCTTGGGAAGGAGTACACTGGAATCCAGCAGGGTGGGTTCAGGGTGGGAGGTGACCTGCGGTGCACTGTCCATGACTCAATCAAAACCACCTCCTTCTTTCAGCATCTATTTGATTTTGGGGCAGGGATTATAGGCACTAGCTGCTTGTTGCAGGAGATCTCTGCCTTGGAGTAAGTCCAGAAGAGGCCACAAAGCTGCTCCCAGGGCTGGAGCCTCTCTGGTCTGAGCCAGGCTGGGAGAGCTGGGGGTGCTCACCTGGAGAGAAGAAGGCTCTAGGGAGAGTTCAGAGCCCCTGCCAGGGCCTAAAGGGACTCCAGGAGAGCTGGAGAGGTTGTCAGAGCTGGGGGTTGAGCTGCCACCTGTCAATAATTAATGTAGCACTTCCTTTGATGAGTGACACTAATTGCAGAAGCTCGATGCCTTTGTGTCTCTGCAGCCGTGCAGGTGACCCGGGGCCCCTCAGGTGTGTGAAGATCCTGCTGCCCACGCCCTGTCCTGCTCCTCAGGTGAGGCTGCCCTGTAACACTGGAGTTGTACAGAGGATCCCCCCTCCAGACTGTGGAGGGGAACAGGACCGTGCCATGACCCAGCTCTTTGGGTGCCATGGGAAGGTCACTCCATGGCAGTGGCACTGGTGGAAGGCAGCTGGTGCTGATCTCTGCAAGCACATTTGGCTCCTCCATCCCTGGAGCCCATCCCTGGCCCTGACTCCAGTTGGAGGCTCCCACCTCTCTGGGTTCCTCCCTCTCTTGGGACACTGGGCCAGAATCCTGGGATGTGACACAAATGCTCTCATGTGGGGGACAGAGAGGAATTTAGCATTTCAGGTACAGAAACAAATTCCACTTTAGGGCACAAGAAATAGGGGTGAGACCCTCTGAGCACACTGGAATCACCAAGGAACCTAGAGGAACAGGGGAAAGCTTGGGGATCAGTTCCTTTCACTCCCTCTGACCTCCATCTCCTTGCCTGTGGAAAGCTCCCCAAAATGTAAAAATCACCATTGTTTTGTTTTTCCAGCCTGTGCTCCCAAAAAACCAACCAACCAAACAAACAAACAAATAGCTAAATAAATATTTCTGATGCAGCTGTTGTTTCCAACAAAGGCAGCACATGGCTCCCAAGGCCTTGCCGTGGGTGGGGTGGGGATGTGGGGGGGGGCAGGAAGCCATCCTGGACTGGCTTCAGCTTCCTTGCCCCACTGGCTGCACTCCTGGGAGCTCCAATCCCTGTTCCTCCCAGTGCCAAAGCTGGACATGGCTGTTAACAGCCCTTTGCCTGACCGAGACCTTGTTCTGCCTCCTCCAGCCCATCCTGCAGTGGTGCCTCACAAAGCAGCTCCTCTGGCTGGCACTGAGATGGGCAGAGCTGTCCCAGGGGCTGGGGGAGCTCCTGGGGTACCTTGGGAGTGGAGATTGATTGAGGGGAAGCAGGGAAGCTCCAAGGGGGGCACACCCAAGGAGGGGGTGAGGGCTACAACCCCCAGCTCTCTGCACCCCTTGCTGTGCCCATCAGCTTCCTTGCTCATGCTGAGGTGGCATCTGCCTGTCCCTATGCCCATCTGAGGGATTACCCCACAGCCCCCCTCCAGCTGCCATTCGAGTGCCCATCTCCTTCTGTAAATACCTTTCTCAAAACCCTGGCTGGAATGCTAGAAGGCAGATTCCAGGCATTTGGAAATCCTGGCCTTGGCCTGTTCCCACTGCCACTTGCCTCCCCCTTGTCCCCTGGGGTCACTCATGCCCTGCCTCACCCTGGTTCCAGCACTGGTGGCTTTTTCATGTGCAAGGCAGAGATGGTTCAGTAACTCCCCCTCAGAGGGATGTGGGATGGAGACAAGGAGGGGACCATGGTGCCCCTGGGGATCAGATTCCTCAGCCAAGGACTGAAGGGTGGCAGAGGAAGGCCATCAATGGCTCCAGTGCTGCTGGGACAGGTCCTGCTCTGAGCCCAGTGTGGATGGACAGGGCTCCCATTCCCAGTGCTGCAGTGATGGGTGCAGGGTGCTCCTTGGGGAACTGGTGTCCTGTCCCCTGTCACCCTCCGTGGGACCCCAGCACCCACCTGGCCCCAGGAGCAGCTCCTGGTGTCTGGGGCTGCTGAGCCCCCGCAGAAGCTTGGCTGGGCTGTGGAGGGATTTATTCAGAACCTCCCCAGCTTCACCTGTCTGCTCAGTCACAACAGTCCCAGACACGCTGCCTTCCTCCCCCGTTTTCCACATGCCAATTCTTCCCTCTCACCTGCCAGGGGCTGCTCACAGACGCAGCGTCAGCCCGCTGACAGCCCTTTCCTCCCGCTCCTGCACACGGGGGACTCACGGCCGGGACCCACAGGAGTCCCGGGAGAGGCTGCCTGGCTTTGAGGGCTTTGAGGGGTTTGGAACAAGCAGCCTTTGCCCTGTGCTCAGCCAGAGGTGGGGCTGTCCCCAGCTGCTGGCAGGGAAGCCAGGGACAGGTCACAGGGAGCTCAGAAAGGTCCTGTCCCCCCTGCAGGAGCTCCTCCCTCCTGCTCCCGGCCTGGCAAAGGGGGAACCCACCCCAAAAGAGTGGGGCTGCCACCTGTCCTGCCTGCCCAGCACACACATGGGCACATGTGAGGTGAGGGAATCGGTCCCTTGGAGGCAACACCAATGCCAATTCCACCAGGTGACAGAAGCCCTGCCCATGCCTGGGAGGGGGTACCCAGCTCCCTGACAGCCTCCGGGCAGGTTGTTCTGCCAGCTCCCTGCCTCAGTTTCCCCAGTTGTGCCATTCCTGGCTTTGTTTTAGGGGCCCACAATAATCTGAATTTTCCAAACCTGGGAGCAGGATGTGATGCGAGCCCCCATTCCTCTCCTCAGCCTCCTGCCATCTCTCCAGTTCTGTGCTCCCATGACAAACCCAAAAGCTTCCTCCTCCTCTTCACTCTTCTCCAGCTGCCAGAAGAGCCCAGTGCCCTGATCCAGGACCTCAGCAAGCTGGAATTGAGCTGGGCATCATCTGTGCTGGGGCTGGTGCTGTGCTGGTCCTGCAGCTCCCTGGGTGTGGGGGCCAAGGGCTGGCTGCCCCCACCGGCCCTCCCTGGCCCTCCCCTGAGGGGAGGTTATTTTCTCACCGGATATCACTTGTGTTGAGCATCTCCCTCTATTCATGGGCCTTCTGAGCATCACTTGCTTCCCAGGCATTCTCCCCCACCCCCATTATTTTTAAATTAAAAAGAAAAAAAGACACGTTTCCATAGGAACTTGGAGAAAGGCTGATCCCGACCTCATTATTTGCTCAGTGAAAGGAACTTTATTTTTATCTGTTTGTGTACATTGTCAGATTTTGGCTAAACCTACTTTTCCTGACTTTGTACAGTGAGTTCTTTTAATCTTCATTTCAGATGCATTCATCCCGGGGCTTAATTTATCCTGTATTGTGATCAAATTTAGCTGAAAGCGATCTGCTTTGCCAATCCTGAATATTCATCAGCTGCCTCATTCATTGAGTGGAGCGAGCCCTGCCCGGTGCTGCGGCTGCAGCGCTGCCGGGGCCGGCTCGGGGCTCGGGGCTCGGGGCTGGGGGCTCGGGGCTGGGGGCTCGGGGCTGGGGGCTGGGGGTTCGGGGCGGTGCTGCCGGACCTGCCCCCGGCGCGGCCGGAGCTGCTCCTGCCACACTCCGCGGGAGCTGCTGCAGTCCCATTCCCTCCCCGGCACTGTCACCTTTGGATGTGGCTGCGGGTAGACGGAAGGAGCTGTGCTGTGCAGGGATGTCACAGGGATGCCGAGGAGGAAGGATGGACCATGGAATCCCAGAGTAGTTTGGCTTGGAAGGGATCTTAAAGCTCCCCTCGTTCCGAGGGCGTTCTAAGGTCTCCCTGGAGCCTTCTCCTCTCCAAGCCCCAGCTCTCTCAGCCTTTCCTCATGGGAGAGGTGCTCCCAGCGCCTAAAGGGGCTCCAAGAGCATTGAAGAGGGACTTGGGACAAGAGCCTGCAGTGACAGGACAAGGGACAATGGCTTCCCACTGCCAGAGGGCAGGGTTAGATGGGATATTGGGAGGGAATTCTCCACCGTGAGGGAAGGGAGGTCCTGGCACAGGGTGCTGCCCCTGGATCCCTGGAAGTGTCCCAGGCCAGGCTGGACAGGGTTTGGAGCACCCTGGCCAAAGGGATCCATCAGTGCTAGGGGCAGCACTTGGCAGAGGGGCCGGGCACTGCCTGTCTCAGTAGAAGGGCTGGGGTGAGGTGTCTGGAGTGAGCCAAAGCAGAAAATTGTGCCTAATGCTACCTCCAAGCCTCCCACATAATCCATCCCTCTGTACTAATGTCACTTTGGAGCTCTTCCTCCGTGCTTCTGGAGACTGCAGATTACTGGGAGGGAAGCCTTGGTGCTGTGTCCTGGCCCCCTGGCCCTGGGCCACCTCCCACTGCCCGAGCAGCTGCACCTAATCTGGTTTAGCCAATCCAGCCCAGCAAAGCCCCTAAATGGATTGGCTTATCTCTCCTCACTAGCCCAATCTGCCAATTGGATCTGGCTGGGTTTGCCTGGTCTATGAGTCTGTCCTGGAATTATCCAGGAGATCTGTACAGACACTGCCTCTGAGGCTCAGTGCCCTCCCTGAGCCTGCTGGCTCCAGCCACCTGATGCCATCACTGCCAGGCCTTTGGGAGCACTGTGCCAGTCCTGAGCTGCTGGGCACAGTGACACAGACCTCACCCCATCCCTGCAGAGCCACAGCACCTGCCATCCACCTCCCTGGGCTGACTGTAGCAATGGGAGCAGCAGGATGAGCCCCTGGGTGGATTCTTTCCTTTCTCTGCAGCCTTGTCCAGCCTGACAAGCCCCCAGCGTTTGGGAATGCTGCAGGAGCAGAGTGTGCTTTGCTCTGGCACACTCTGGGATGGGGGGAGAGGGAGAGGTGAGCAGGGTCATTGCTCTGAGTAGCAGAGCTCATAGGTCTGTCCTGGCTCTGGTGGAATGCTCCAGCCTCTCCCACACTTTGAGGGACAGGGCTGGCAGTGAGCACAGCCATGGATGCTCCCAGCCCTGGGGCACAAACACCCAGCCCTGCCCCAACCTCATTTTGCTCTGCCACCCCAAGACTGCTGGGATGAAGGACGGGGGCAATGGCTCAATTTGGGCCAAAGACCCCAGGCTGGGCCCCTGCAGAGGCACAGCTGAGCCACAGTGCTGTACCCATCACCCCTGCAGGGCCCTGGCAAAGACAGAGTGACACTGAGACACCTGCCACCACTGCTCCAGGCACGGCCCAGCAGCAGTACTGTCACAAAGCCAAGACTGAGGCAAAACATCCTGAAGGGAAGCCCACAATTTATGTTAAAAAAGTAATTGTAAGCCAAAGCATTCTCCCTCCCAAGGAAAATGGGGAAGGAGGGCCCCCAAGCCCCCAGAGTCCCATCTCACCCCATTATTGTTCTGTCAGGGAGCAAGGGGTGCCTTGGAAGGAGGGAGCAGGGATGTTCTTCCTGCTATGTGCCTGTGATCCCAGGGACACACTGGGACTTGTGCAGTGTTGTGGCTCCTGCCTTTCTGATCCCTGGGCTCATTCCTCAGCAATCCCTGCCAGTGGCTGGTGCTGGCTTTTGGATTTCCCAGGCTGTTTGCTGGGCAGAACCACGTGGCTCACTGGAATCAAGTTAATTTGGTTTGTCTACTGGAACAGACCCCCTCTTGGGTGTTTTAAAAGAAAAAGCTTGCAGAGACAGGTTAAAGGTTGCTCAGATCCTCAAGGCTCCAATTTAGATCAAGACTGTCTTGCTCTGAAGGGAAAGGTCAGAAGGGGAATAGTTCCTGGCCGTGTCCTGAGAGCTTTTCTTCTCCCAGATGTGCCACAGTTCCCATGTGGGCCGGGCTGCAGGTGCAGCCCCCCAGGTGCTCTCAGCAGCGGCTGCACAAGGGGCTGTGGGATGGGATGGGATGGGATGGGATGGGATGGGATGGGATGGGATGGGATGGGATGGGATGGGAGCCCTGCTTTTCTTCCAGCAACACCAAAGCACATCGAGAGCGGCTGCTCCGAGGGCTCCTGCTCTGAGTTGGGCATTCCAGGCTGACACAGCTCCCCCCTGGAGACCCCCAGTCCCCCCCACGCACTGGTGCTGATCCTGCTGCCAGCGCTGCTCCTCTCGCTCTCCAGCCAAGCCTGAAAACAGGGCTGACAGAACTGGGACCCACGAGTCTCTTCTCCAGCTAACAAGGGAAGTGCTTGGCTCTGGCTCCCCAGGCCACCTGGGACCTTTGCACCTCTTAGCCGGTGCTGAGCGGCCTCATCCCCCCGTGTGCTCAGTGTGGAGGCATGGGCAGCCTGTGCTCGGCGCTAACAGCAGATAATCACTGCTCTGACATGATGCTTAATGGCAGAATGAGGCAAGTGCTGCACTTGGCAGGACCTCACCTGCCTTCCTCAGCAGAGCTGGGAGGAGGAGGAGGCAGAGAAGGTGGAGAAAGAGGCCTGCCCCAGGCTGAGCATCCTTTGCTGTTCTTGGGGAAGAAAGAGTGGAGAGAACTGGTGGCACACTGGTGGTGATGGTGTTTGATGCATCATGGGACTGCTAATCACAGCAATTCACAACATTTAGTGAATTCCAGAGGTTTGAGTGACCTTGCAGAAGGAGGGCACAGGAGGGTTCCAGGTTCAGCCTTGCCTGCAGTAGCCTGAAGCTGATGCTGTGTCCTCTGGGGGAGACAGTGCTGGGCAAGGCTGTGGGACTGTGATGGCTCTGAGAGCTCCTCCACTCCTTCATAGTCCCTGCACAATGACTGCCATGAGCCCTGGCCACCCTGGCATCAGCTGGCCCCTTCACCAGGGCAGTGACAGGTGACACGTGTCCTCAAAGTAGGTCCCCGATCACCCCTCCCACACACTGCTGGTCACTCTGTGCCCATGTTGGCTCTGCGAGCACAGGCATCATTCAGTCTCCCAGCTGGTGAAGGATAGGAAGGCTTTGGAACAGGCTCCATCAATCTCAGGAGCAAAGTGATCACCTCAGCACCTCAGTGAGTCCTGTGGTGCAGAATGAACAGAGTAGTGAGGCAAAACCCTGCTTTATGTATCTAAGGTGAATGAAACATGGCTTTATGCACTTGGCTGAGAATTCCTGCTCTGCTTCTGGCTGGATTTGCAGTTCAGGGCAGCCACATTTGGGCAAGCGTGGCCATGCCTTGCAACCCTCTATCAAAGATCAGAGACAGGAAGGGGCACAGGGACACCTTGCACAAAATCCAACACTGTCCCAGGCTGTGGGCTTGGCTCCAGATCCTGTACCTGCTTCCCATCCCTGCAGGTGCTGCAGGCCAGCTTGAATGGAGCAGCCTAGTCTAGTGGGAGATGTCCCTGCCCATGGCAGGGGGCTAGAATGAGATGAGCTTTAAGGTCCCTCCAACCCAAACCATTCTGGGATTCTGGAATTCTGTGATAGATTTGCTCTGAAAAGGGCAGGTGCTGCTCTGAAGAGCGGAGGTGGGAATGCTGAGGTGTTTGAGGTATTGAGGAAAGGAATTTTAAGGCTTTGCTGCCACAAGGGTCTGTGGCCAGCGGAGGATGCTGAGGAACAATTGCTGGGAACATGACAAGCCCAAACTCCTTCTACAGCTGCCTCGTTGAGGTGCCACTGCTGGTTCAGAGACTGCTGGGACTGTGTGCAGACCATTACCTTGGATGTTTGACTTTCCCCATCTCAAATTCCTTTATTCTCCATAATTTGCTCTCACATATTTATGGGCAGATCCTGCCTTTTGCATGTTTTACACCCTCTGCGTGGCAGCATCTGTGCTGGATTAGCTCCTGTGCTGTGAGACAGTGAACAAGCAGTGCTGCCTTGTGTTCCTGTCCCCTCACCTCCCCAGCCGTGCCCTAAGGACTCTGCAGGAGCCACCCACAGCCCGGGACTTTTCTGATGGGACAATACCCTGCCATTTTTTTACCCCCCCCCGAACAAAGCTTTTGCATTGCTGGGTCTGTGAGCATGCACAGGAGCAGGGGATGGTCCATGATCTGGTTAATGCCCACACCTGGGAAGCACGCGATGCCTTCCCGCAGGAGGTGCCGGGGTCATGCCCAGCCCTTCCCTGCCCTCCTCCCCGAGCCCCCTGCCCCTTCTCCCCTGGTCCAGCCCTGGATTATCCCGCAGCTGAGTGGACAAAACCCTTCGGAAGGGGCTGGAGGTGAGGCAGGAGCCTGGCCTGAGGAACGGCTCCATCCTCCCGCAGCCAAATCGGAGCCCGTCAGAGCCGCTTCCAGCCGCCTTCCTGCGTCAGCCGCCGCGTCCTGCAACACGAGAGCGGCCAAAACCAGGATGAATAATGGAACTGGGTTTCTCCGTGAGCTCCGTGTGTCGGGCACACGCTCACACACAGAGCAAGGCGATCCCTGTGCCTGCACAGGCAGCCGCTGCAGCGGGAGCGGCTCCGGGGATGCGAGGGAAGTGAATCACCGGGAGCTGCCAGGGAGAACATGGATGGATAAACATGGGAGCAGAGGCTGAGCACGGGCTTGAAAAGCAGTCAAAAGCCTTTCATGGTTCAGCTGGAGTGCAATAAATGAGCCTCTCCCTGACAGAGGGGACATCTCGGTCTGCAGGAGCCGCATCTCTCCGGGGTGCTCCCGCATTAACCCAGCCCGAACGCTTTGTCCCCCAAGCTGCCAAAGTAGGCGGCACCAAACCCTGAGCCCAGGCAGGTAGGGAAGGGCAGGAGTTCAGCTCTGCACAGCCAAAATTTCTGCCGCTGCTTCTCCACTTCTGAGTTTTCTGCTCTTAAAGTGGAGCCTTTTCTCTGAGAATCACAAAATTTATATTTCCAGGCTGAGGACAATTTAAATCACACTTAAAATTCTTAATTTATTTTCTATACTTTCCCCAGGGATTAGAGAAACTGGCAATTTTTAGTGAAAATATTTGTAGGATTTTGCAAATACGTTGTGGAAACAGGATGGTTGCATTCCTACCGAGGGACAAGGAACCTGGCAAAGAGCATCTCCCTATTCCACTGCACATGTTGGGCACTCCGAGTGGAAAAAAGGGACTTTTACAGGTGTAAAGGCAAGCAGAGAAATTAACATAAAGGGAAAAGGGACAGGTGAGGGACAGAAAAGGGGAGGAAAAGGGTGGAATTTGAGCAAAGTGTAAAAAACTTCCACTGGGGAAATCACAATTACACCCAAAATTAATTTTCATTTCAGGCCTCTAATTTTCAGTGTTATTATTTTGATTCTGAGCCAGCACACACATCCCATCCAAAACCTCATACTGGTGTGTATAACGCTGCTGGTATATCCTCATGGAATTGTTCTGTAGAGAAATGTTTTGACACTTTGAACAAGATGGGAAGACAAGCACACAGCAAGTTAATGAGAGGACCAGCAGCTCTCAATATATTCAATAATGATTTCCAACAAACACAGAGCTATTATGTCAAAGTATTTCATTAAAGCACAAAGCAGCACTTTGATCTGGAAAATAAGATGTTTCAGTCAACACTGAGTAAAAGCTGTTCTGAATGTTGTAAAACAAATACAGCAATGGGAATAAATTAATGGAAGAGCAGGAATCCTCTGCCCCACCATGTGCCTGGTGCAGGTTACACAGCACTGCTGGATGAGAGAAATGGAAAGAAATGCCATTTGCATCCCTAGGAAAGTGATGAAATCAGCATTTTATTTTAAATTTTGTGCATTTTATTTTAAAACACAATTTGCATTTCTGTTTTCCCAATTATATTCATTCTGGAAATGCTCTCTTTATTGCACAGTTTTCCTCCTCAGCTGGGATTGATGCGGGTTTCAGGTGGTGGCAGTTTCTTATTAAATGCAGTTTCCAAGTCTCAGCCACTGTCAGGTACAGCTGGGTGCCACCCCTCTCGCTGTTCATTGCTGTCCCTTGTGGGCTGGTGGCCAGAGGAGGTGGGGATGTCCCTTCCTGCTGGCTGTGACACCGCTGTGACACTGCTGTGGCACCATACCCAGGGCACCTGCCCATAACTGTACCCAGCTGCCACCACCTCACCCCCTGCCACAGAGGGGCTGCAGGCGGGGTCCCTCCTCCCTGCTCTTTGCAAGAGTGGGAGCACCCAGGGATGGAGCAGGGGCTGCTCCACATTTCCTGGGCTCCTGTCCTAGCCCTGGACTGGGGTCCTGCAGCCAGAGCTGTTTGGGAACACTGGGATTCTCCATGGACCGATGGTGCTGTCAGGGAAAACAGCATCCAAGGGAGTGATGCCCAGCCCCTGCCATTCCCTTTGGGCCCTAATTCTGTTCCTTGCTCCCAGACACCAGGCCCAGCTCCATCAGGAGGCCATAGTGTTATCCTGGAGCTCCCCAGGAGCAGGAGGGAGCCGTGTGTCCCTCACTCTCACACGGCTGCTGAGAGGATCTGCTCCCCCTGCACGTGTTCTGGATGAGCAGGAGGCAGCTGGGGCGAGTGGCGTAGCATTAACTCAGTCCTGGTGGCTCATGGAGATCCAGGAAATCTCCTGCCAGAGCAGCTGTGGCTGGGCCATCCCTGGAAGTGCCCAAGACCAGGTTGGACAGGGCTTGGAGAAACCTGGGATAGTGGAAGGTGTCCCTACCCATGGCAGAGGTCTGGAACAAGATGAGCTTTAAGGTCCCTTTCAATCCAAACCATTCTGGGATTCTGGGAATCTGGGACTCCCAGGCTGCAGAGTCCCTGTGCATTGTTTTCCCCCAAGGCACAGCTTCGTCACTGTCCCCATCCTAAGCAATGCCATGGCCACTGCTCCTGTCCCAACACCTGCAGCAGCACAGGACAGACCCTCACCGGTGGGCTCTGCACCCAGAGTGTCCAGGCCTGGTGTTTTCTGTCCCTCTGGATTTCCATGTACATGCTGAGCAGGTGATGCTGGCAGGTGGACAGAGCCCATCCATCCTCATGTGCCTGGGCTCCATCCCTGCCTTCCTCCTGCTTGGCAGGGCTGTGCCAGAACCTGCTGATGGCACCTGGAGCTGGGAATGTTCCAAGAGGCCTCAAACACGTCAGAGCAGAGCTCTGCTGTCCGGACCCTGCACACAGGGAGGCAGAGCTGCACCTCCTGCACATGAGCTCAGCCAGGCCCCTCTCTGCCCTACCTGGGTGGATGCCAGGCTGGGCACCACCTCTGCTCTCCTCTCTCCCCCAGATCCCAGCAGAACAACCCACAGAGGTGCCAGCCTGACCTCCCCCATCCAGCCCCACCTGGCTGGAGGCAGGGAGCTCCTGCAGAGGCAGGTGAGGGCTCCCAGGGCACAGGGACCTCCTGAGCAGCCCCCTCATAGAGTGGCATTTGAAGTGATACCAAAATAACCTTTTCACCTTGGCAGGAGTGTCTGCAGGGTCCCTGTCACTCTGCACAGGTGCCCGTGGAGGGCAGCAGCAGTCCCTGTGCCCATGGAATGCCTGGGGGTCATCCCTGGCTCTGTCTGCAGCAGATGGACACAGAAGGGCTGCAGCAGGCAGCTCCCAGCTGCAGTGGCTGTATCCCAGCTCGGTGACCTCAGCTCCAGTCAAGCCCTGTGTGTCCTGTAGTGCCCTTGGAGGATGGAGACAACTCAGTCTGTGCCCAAAGCACACAGATGGTGCCTGGTTGGGTGCTCCAGTGCAAAGTGCCTTTGGCTGCTCCCCAGGTCACTCCTGCCTCGCTGCTCAACCCCAGTGACCTCTGTGAACCTCCATGGGCTTTGGGCCAGGCTCTGCTTCTCCACAAGGAGCTCAGGAGGGATTCTGGGATGTGCTGAGCTGCTGCCGTTAATGCACCCAGGGAGCAGCAGACACCAGGAAATGGATGGAATATCAGTAAAGGAGAATAAATGGCTGTCAGGGAAGGAGTGTATCTGTCACTAAAATGGCAAGGTAATTTAGGAAAATCTCCTCTGTGTCCTTTGGCTGTAGTATCTTGTTGGTGTCAATGCCCTGAACACAGAATGGGGATTTCACAGAACAATAAAATCATAAAAGTTTTGGGTTGGATGACACCTTAAAGCTCATCGAGTTCCCTTCAGCTCAGGAAATTCACAACACAGACCTGGTCTCTGAATAGTCAATAACATGTCCGTGGATTTAATTTGTTTCCATTTATTTACTTTTCATACTTGTGTTGTGTTGTCACCAATTTCTCTTTGGAGCTGTTCTCCCTCTATTCCTGTTCACTCTTGGCACCTTTACCAGCCTGTGCCAGGGGTGCCACAACTCTGCCACCCTCAGCCCAGCCTTGGATTGAGCCTTGTTGCTGTTGGATCCAGGATCCAGGGTCGGAAGGGCAGCAGGGAGCTGGACACCAGGACCAGAAGTCAGCCCGGGGCTCCTGGGACAGCAGAGCTTTCCTTTCCTCCTGCTTGGCCTTCCTGTTCCATCCTATTCCATCTTCAAAATGTGCCTTGTGTGCTTTCTGTGCCTGAAAGATAAAAAAAACCCCAAAAAAACCAAACCAAACCAAACCAAATCAAAACAAGCAAACAAAAACCAACACAAAAAACCCATGGCATCTCTACACTGCAGGGAGATAATTAGACTAATAATGATCCGTGTTGTAAGTGATTTTAAAAACAAAGCACAGCTATTTCTATTTCTATTAGGCTTTTATAAAGCCTTTATAGGCTTTTATGAAGCTTATAGTTGGCTTTTTTGGATAATTAACTCCAGGCCTATGGGATGCTGATGCTGCATCACTGAACCAGCCCTATCCCCCCACCCCATCCTGCCAGGGGACACCCCAGCATCCCACTAACAAAATCCTCAGGGTTCCCAGATTTCCCCTTGCACTGGTGTAGAGCCAATTGCTCTGGGATAGCCCAGTGACCCCAAATGTTGTGTTTGCTGATTCCCAATTTCTGGAAATTCAACTTCTCTTGAGGGAACTCCAGCCTGACACCTGGAAGCTGCATTTTTCCTCTCTCCAGCTAAAAGCTTGGTCTTTCCCCGGCTGTCTTTTCCCAAAGAACCCTGCAAAACACAGAGCAAATGTTGTTTTGTCTGTGCTTCAGCCAGGAATTTGATTTTGAGACAGAATTTGGAGATTTTAGGAAGGCCAGGAGATGCTGAAGAATGAGAGTGGAGCAAACCCAGGATCAACTAAACCTGACTAATTAGGTGTGTCCATTATGCACATGATGGAAAAAAGGTCCCACTGTTAACTATGGAACACTTTGGCCTCACTAATTAAAGGATTATTTTATGGCATAGGGGATGTAAGACCCTGGGGGAAAAAAGTGTTATTCATGGTGTATCTATCACAGAATTGCAGACTGGTTTGGGTTGGAAGGGAACATAAATCCCATCTCATTCCATTCACTGCCATGGACACCTCCGGTAGCTCTGGTTGCCCAGTGAAATATCTCCCACCCTCCTGCAGGGTGCTCTGCTCTCCAGCTGAGGGAAATCAGGCGTTGAGGTCCTTCTCATAAGAAAGTCTTTTCCAAGGAAACTGGGAAAACTTCAAAGCAAATGTGTTTGGCATGACCTGCCAATCAAACGTCTCCTGAGATCAGCTGAAAGAAGATAAGGGAGGCAGAGGATGGCAGACATGAGCCTGGTACCACGGGTAAAACCCCCCAAAACGGGCACAGCCCCTGCCCAGGCTCCACCCTGAGGCTGCTCCAGGAGCCCATCTCGTTCGGGTACCCCTGGCTGGGTACTGGGCAGCCACCAACTGGGCAAACTGGACTTCCTCCAGTCTGAACTGGGCAAACCAACCCCCCAGCCAACAAGCAGATGGAGCTGCCTGCCCACCCCTGCCTGGCTCCATGGATGACAGTTTCATCATTTTTTGAGCATTTTGGTTTGAATTCAGTCAGGTTGTAAAAATATTCATTTTATCCCTAGCTCAGATGTGGAAATTGAATGTCACTTGGAAGCAGAAACCCAGAATTATTCCGTGAGAAAATGCTAAAAAGAGGTTTTGCAAACTTCAAAAAATAAAGTCCCTTCCCCAGTGAGCTGTTTGCTTCTGTGAGCCCGGTGCTAGCCATTGCCTGGTTGGCAGGGGCGTTTTACTGGGAGATCCCAGTGCCTTTTCCCCCTCTCCTTGTTGTTCTCATGGAGCAAGAGCATAGAAATACAAACTCTAAAGGTTCAGATACCATAAAGCCAACAATTCTTATTTTTAATCTCTCCAAATCTACAATCCAATGACATGGATTTAAAAAACACATTTCTTTCATTGCATTTTTCAGTGGGGTTGACTGTTTTCATGCTTAGACTTTACACAGTTACTTCCTTCTCCCGGGAGCCACAGGGGCTGGATTTGCTGTGTCCCTGCCCAAAGCAGAACCAGGGACCAGGTGCCTGGGACACGTCACCTCACCCTGAGACCCAGCTCCCAGTGCTGCATACACCAGTTCCCACAAGGAAAACCAATTGGGCAGGGTTAAATGGGGTATTGGGAGGGAATTCTTCCCTATGAGGGTGGGGAGGCGCTGGCACAGGGTACCCAGAGAAGCTGTGGCTGATCCTGGATCCCTGGCAGTGTCCAAGGCCAGGCTGGATGGGACTTGGAGCAGCCTGGGATAGTGGAAGGTGTCCCTGCCCATGGCAGGGGGTGGGACTGGATGGGCTTTAAGGTCCCTTCCCACCCAAAATATTCTGGGATTCTGTGATTTCCAGCACAGGCTCCAGGCCCCAGGGGGACACATGCGTCCCCAAGGGAGGGAAATGAGGCCTGGCTGGCCCTGGGTGCTGACATTGCCCTGGCAGAGGGAGCTGCCCGCTCCTCTGTAGCCTCATCCCCACGTCCAGGCCCCAGCACTTCCATGTCCCAAGGGATTCCCATCTCACTGCCCTCATTTCTGTGCCTGGCACCCTGGCTTTGCTGCCGTGTGCTCCAGTGGAGCCTTCCTCACTTCTATTTCTGGGTCACATCTTCGATCTCCCTTCTTATCAGCTCGCGTCTGCTTTTTCTAGCTGGATGCCCTCCTGCTCAGCTGGTGCCTGTACCTCACCTGGCTCCTCCCTGGCACAGCCCTGACTCGTTCCCAGGTGCTGGCACACTGGGGGATATTGCCATGACCCCTACAGCTGAGAACAGGGTACAAAATCCCAGGCTTTGGGGAGGGTGTGCAGGTTTTGGGTGCATGGTTTTAATTAGAAATTGACATTTCTAAGCCTGTGGCTGCCAAGCAACGAGCATCCAGCAGCTCATCTCTGCTGTGAGATGGAGGGACCCGGCACCCGTGTTCCCAGGCTCGGGAAGGGCCAGCCTGCCCCTCCTGCACAGGCACTCAGCCCTGGGAACATCAGCAGTGACGCTGGGTGGGACCCAAGGCACAGTGGTGACCCAGGGTTCCGTCATCCCAGCATTGCTGAGCAGCAGGAGCTCAGCGTTCAGTAACGTGGGGATGAAATTCCCTATGAGAGGAATTGGGATGCTCTGAGCCTGCAGTCTGATCCCTGCAGGAAGGACCCCTGTGGGCCAAGCCCAGGATTCCCACACCTGAGGATCTGGCCCCTGGTTCAGGGGGCAAACAGGAGCCTGTGGGCTGGTGCTGCCACAGCCTGGAGCCTGCAGGAACACGGGCAGGAGTCAGAGCACTGGGAGATCTCTGCCATCCTGCCCTGGCCTCATCCCTACACAACAACCACCTTCCTCCTCATCTTCCCCTTCCAGAAGAGACTCCTGCCTGGCATCACCCACTGACCATTGCACTGTTGGCAGAGCCCTGCCCTGCCCTCAGCACTTGCCTGGAGCTCTCTGCCTAGGCTGGCAGCAAGGGGAGCACCTTGAGCCAGGCTCCAGGAGCAAACCTCTGCAAAGCTGTGGTGCTCAGGGCCATCCTGCAGGTGCTGATGGGCACAGCATGTCCCCCCTGCCCTGCCCTGGTGTCCCTGGGCTCCCTGGTCTTGCTCTGGCAGGGAAGGGGCTGGAGCTCCACAGTGAAGCTTCTCCCCAGCCCACAGGCTGTGCTCCCAGTGTGGCAGTACCATGAACTCCTGAGCTGTGGAGGGGAGATTGGAGCTGCCTTATTAATTTCCTTCTTTTCTGGTACAGGCTCATTTCTCACAGAACATCACTCAGAGCTGTGCAGATGCCATACGCACTGGCAACTCTTGAGGAGCAGATGGACAGTGTCCAGCTGTGTTCTCATGCCCAGGCCATGGGTTCCTGCTGTAAAAACCTGCAAACATCACACTGGAGCAGACTGGTGCCCTGTCTGCATGTTCAACAGTGGCTCATGGCAAACACTCCCAAGGAAGTCCCTAAACACCCTTAAAGTTCTTCCCCCAGAGGGTGCTGGGCACTGCCCAGACTCCCCAGGGAATGGGCACAGCCCCGAGGCTGCCAGAGCTCCAGGGGTGTTGGGACAGTGCTCTCAGGGATCGTTGGAGTGTCTGTGCAGGGCCAGGGGCTGGATTGATGATCCTGATGGGTCCCTTCCAACTCAGGATCCTCCATGACTCTGAGTTCCAGCCCTGCAGCCCTGCCCTGAGGGGCCAAGTCCCAGCTGGAGCAGAACTTGGGCTGCAGCAGAAGAGCTGCGTGACATGGCTGCAGATGCTCCTCTGCTCCCTAAGTGCCTAATCTTCTTTCTGAACCTCACTGAGCTCTTCCCTTCAGTTTTATTCCATTACTGCTCAGTGTTCCTCCCTTGCAGGTAACCAGAGATACTCCCAGCCCTCCAGTGCTCACTCCTTGGTTCATCATGTATGGAACCAAACACTGTGTGTGTGAAAGCTGGACTTCTCTCTGATCTTTCTACCACTCTCCACACATTCAGCCATGCTTAGAAAGCTTAGACAGGCTTAGAAAGCCTCTCTGATGCCCTTCCCTTGTTTTCTACATGCCTTTGTCATCTACACCTGCCTTTCCTGTGCCTCCCTGTCCTGCTGGGTGCCCAGAGCCTGCTGTCCTGCAACGCTGCCTCTCCCCTCTCACAGCCAGCACTGGCTGATCGCCACCCACCCGCTCCAGCCGCTATCACTATGGTGACTCTCAGATCCACCGTGCTGTGCCACACTCATCTCTTTCTCTCAAAAACCCAGCCAGCCTGGCTGACATTTGCTGGTGCAGGGTCAGTTTTAGCACATGGAGAGAGCAGAGTTCCTCACCCCATCCCAGCCATGCAGATACTGCTCTACTCCACCTCGAGCTCAGCTTCCCCCTCCTAGCTCTGCCTGAGTCCCTCCTGTTCTCTTCATCCCTGCTTCCAGGTGTGTCAGTTCCTCAAGGACAACGCTCCCCTGGGCTCAGAGATGTGTCCATTGGATTAGGGCTGCCCTCAGCCCTCCAGCCTGGCAGTTAACCAGTGCTCACTACACCAGCTCCTGGAGAGATCGTGTCCCCTTTGCCTGGAATGTGTCACCTCTTCCTAGGCCCCCCTATTCTCCCTTCTGGATCACCAGGAATCAGAACTATTTGTCTTCACTTGGAGAAGTCTCTGTCACTGCCTGTGGCTTTCCTGCAGCTGTCCAAGTCTCCTCTTGACTCCTGTACAGCTGAGAAATGAGACTTTGGGCCCTTTCACACAAAAACCGCCCCAGCTGCCCTTCATCCATAGAATCCCAGAATTCCAGAATGGTTTGGGCTGGAAGGAACCTCAAAGAACATCTTGTTCCACCCCCCACCCCCCACCCCCTCCCGCCATGGTCAGGGACACCTTCCACTATCCCAGGTTGCTCCAAGCCCTCTCCAACCTGGCCTTGGACACTGCCAGGGATGGGGCAGCCATAGCCTCTCTGGGCATCCTGTGCTAGGGTGTCCCCACTTTCACAGGAACAAATTTCTTCTTACATATTATTAAACAATTTATTCCTAAATGTCTTCCTAAATTCCAGATATACCTTCTTATCATTTTCCTCCACATGGGCTTGGCTGGGCTGCTGCCTGAAACCCCAGCAGGGGCTCCTGCAGCCTGCCAGGGCTGCTTCATCCCCCCGGCACTGCACCTGCTCAGGACACCGAGTGACTTACCTAAAGAGCACCCAGACACTCACAGTGAAATCAACAGCAAACATCATCACTCATGCCTTCATTTCAGGTCCTTTCAGCAACTTGGAGCTGCCACAAGGCTCAGGAATAGGCAGGATGATGGAAAAGGCATTGCTCCTCACAGCCAAAACATTCCCGGCTGCCTGGTCCCAGCACTGGCATCCCGACCCCCCAGGCTGGAATGCTCCTTTCCCCTGGGGCGGCCACTCACCAGCTCCTGCTCGAGTGGTCCCAGTGCCTCTGGACTGCAGGCTCCATCATGCACAAAAACCTGTCAAAATACAAAATAAGGGAAAAAACTATACATTTGGAAGCTGATAGGTTTTCAGAGAGGGGGACTGGAAGCATGAGGAAAACCTTCACTGCCCTGCAAAGGGAGCCAGGCACCCCTGGAATTTGAGTGAGGAAAATGACAGGGTTGAGAAAGACTTTGGAGGGTGCAGAGAGCACTGCGGGGCTCGTTGTTCCTCTCTGCTGGGCCATTTCCCCTTAGGGATGAACTGAATGGTCAATTCTGTATTCAGGACTGGGAAGGCAGCTGCACTTTTGCTGAATCTGCTACAGGAAGGAAAAAAAAAATCTGTATATTTCCATTTTCCTTAGAGAATGAAGCCTCTTCCCCAGCAAGCCAGCTCTCCATTTGCAAAAGCAGCAGGGCAAAGGGGTGGCTGCTCCCACACCATGCTCACCCCTCAGGCCAGGCTCTGACGTAGGTGCAGAGACTGCGGAGGTGTTTCACAGAGCTGAGCAGTCCTGGCTCTGATCACCTCACTCCCATGGGGCAACCCTGGCCAGGCATCCCAAAACAGCAAAATCCACAGATTCGTAACCACCCCTGAAACCAGTGGCACCTGCATCAATAACTGGATTGCCTGAGGTCAGGCTGGGAATCCCTGGCAGAGGGAAATCCAAGAGCTCTTGCTCTCTGTCCTGCCCTGGACCCATGAAAGCTCCTCACCTGCCCTGCACACACCTCCAAGGGCAGCCAGAGAGAGAGGCTGTCCCCTCAAACAGACTCCTCAGCCCTCCCTAGGACAGGACTTCTGTGCTGGCATGGGAATGCCATCCCAGCATGGAAATGCCATCCTGGCATGGGAATGCCATCCCAGTATGGGAATGCCATCCCAGTATGGGAATGCCATCCTGGCATGGGAATGCCATCCCGCCAGGAGCAAAGCACCCCAAGATTCAAGGCACTGCCCTTGCAGCCCAATGCTGGAAGGGTCATCCCCCAGCCCATGGCAAGGTCACCCCCAGCCCATGGGAAGGAAGACACACGTGCACCAGAGTGAACAAAAGGCCTGAGAAGAAGAGGAGCAGGAAGTGAACAGTTGAGCCTAATTTGTGTGAGGCTCTAAATGAATTTCACTGTGGCAGATGGTCAGCGGATTATTTTCCAGAGGGTTAAGCAAGACCCAGATTAGGAAAAGCTGAGAAATTTTGATGTGGTGTGCAGGACATTATCCTGGGGCTCAGGACCCCAGTGCATTTGAGGGGGTCCTGAGCATGAAGGGGCCCTGTCTGAGCAAAGCTGGGCTCTGCAAAAAGGGCAGATGTGGGGCCAAGCGTGCAGCCCCTGCACACCAGGTTGGAACACCATGAAAATGTGCCCCCCGAGCTTTCCATGCCCTTAAAGCCAAGCTCCTGTCTGGGGTGGCTGGTGCCCCCTGGCTGGGTCAGCCCTGTCTTAGGGGGGATATTTGCATTCTGCAGGGGGGCCGTGCCCTGCCCCGGCCCTGCGCGGGGCCGTGCCCACCTCCCGCAGTCCCCAGCCTCTGGTTTGGCATCCCCGGGAGCCGGACTGAGGCTGCCGTGCCGGGCTGGGCAGGGGGTGCTGCGCCGGCCCCGCTCCACTCCCTGCCCTGATTTCCTGGTGGAAATCCCAGAGTCTTCTCCAGATCCAGCTCTGGTTTTGGGGGCAGCCATCTCCCTCTCCCTCTTTCCTCTTCCCTCCTTCTGCTCTCCTTCCTCCTCCTCTCCCTCCCTCCTCTCCGCACTGTGCTCTCCGGGGGCTCTGGGTACCGCTGCAGCATCGCCAGCCCCCTCCATGCAGGCGGCAGGGGCGCGGGGCGGAAGGGGAGGGCTGCGGGGGCCAAGCTGAATGAATGGGCATCGCCTCGGTGCCGCTTGAGCCTCCGCATAGGGGCGAGGCGGCCGCACCGCGCCGCGGGCAGGGAGGCAGCGGGGCCGGCCAGCAGTCGGGGCCGGGGCCGGGGCCGGGGCCGGGGCCGGGCCGGGCCAAGCCGAGCCGGGCCCCCAGCCCAGCCCGCCGGGTCGCTGCGAGGAGCGGGCGCTGCCCCGCCGCGGGACCCGCACAGCTGGGCCAGGTGAGGAGGGGGTGCGGAGGGGCCGGGGGCGCCGGGAGCGGGGCGGGAGGGCGGTGCGGGGCACGGGGATGAATGGTGCGGGGCCAGGGTACGGGCGGTGTGGGAAACAGCTTGGACGGTGCGGGATGGAGGGATGGACGGTGCGGGATGGAGGGATGGACGGTGCAGGATGGAGGTCCGAGCGGTGCGGAAAGGGGCTGGCTGATGGGGGAAGGGGCCGGCTGGTGCGGGAGGATGACCGGACGGTGCGGGAGGGATGGCCGAACAGTGCGGGGTGCGTGGCCAGACGGTGCGGGAAGGGGCTGGATGATGCAGGGCTGGGCTGGCTGGTGCGGGAACGGGCAACAAGGAGTTAAGTGGCTGCGGAGCAACCGGGCTCGGAGCGTGTGTGTGTATGCGTGTGTGTGCGAGATCCCGCACCCCCGGGGGGCGTGGTCCATCCCACACCACGCGTGTCCGTGCGGGGCAGCGGTGCCGGCTACCGGTGCGGGCTGCGGCGTGGCGGTGCCGCGGCTGCGCAGGGGTGTGGGAGCCACGGCAGAGACCGGCCCCGCCGCTACCTCGCTGCTCCCCGCATCGCAAATATGTGCGTGTGCGGGAACCCCCGGCCCGGCGCGTGTGTTTGGGACCGGCTACGGAGCCGTGCCGGCTGCGGGACCCACGGCGCGGGGCCGGGATCGAGCTGCGGGGCTGAGGGTGGCCCCGTTTCCCGGTGCGTGCCCTCCGCAGCGAGCCGGGGTGGGGGAGCGGCCCCAGCCCGGGCGTGCGGGTGTGCGCGGCCCGCGCCTGCGTGTGCTCCCCTTGGATGTTCGTGTGCTCCCCTTGGATGTGCGTGTGCTCCTCTTGGATGTTCGTGTGCTCCCCTTGGATGTGCGTGTGCTCCTCTTGGATGTTCGTGTGCTCCTCTTGGATGTTCGTGTGCTCCCCTTGGATGTGCGTGTGCTCCTCTTGGATGTTCGTGTGCTCTCCTTGGATGTGCGTGTGCCCCCCTTCGATGTGCGTGTGCTCCTCTTGGATGTTCGTGTGCTCCTCTGGAGGTGTGTGTCACATACACGCGTGTGCAGCGGTCGGTGGTGATGTCCCTGCAGGGCGCGAGGGCTGGAGATGTGTGCCAGGGAACGCACGGGGGTGATGGAGGGAATGGGCACGTGTGGGAAGCTGTGTGAGCACACCCATGCCCGGGCTGCCTCCTCCCGCTGGGCCCCAGCCTGGCTGCAGCCCCTGGCACTCTGTGGGCACCTGTCCCCATGCCACGAGTGTCCACCGGCACCGACCATGGCCCTGGCCTGTGTTTGCTGTCCTGGGATTTGCCGTGTCCTTCGCCTCGACCTTTGTGGTTTGCAGTGTGTGGGCAGTGGCTGTGGGCAGAGGTGCCTGACTCTCACCCCTCTGCCTGGCCATCACCCTTCTCCCTGCACGTTTTCCCGTGCGAAGGTGTTCCAGTTGCCCAGGGCCAGTGGGGCTGTGGGGAATGGAGCCGGCAGGGAATGAAGCTGGCTGGCAGCAAGTAGCAGCACCTGGTGGGTCAGTGCCTGCTGTCCCTGCCCCTGTGTGCCACCCACGGTGCCCCTCCAGCTGCAGCAAGGGCCTGGATCAGTCCCAGGGTGGTGGTTGGGTCATTGCACTGTCACTAGACTTTTGGAGGGGCAGACAAATGTCCCCTCCACGTGCCAGTCCCCTCCAGGAAAGAGGTGCCACATAACAAAATCTCCTATGTGCCTTTGCCATGACACACTCTGGAAGCTCCGGTCCAGGATGAGGCCCGGGCAGGAACAGGATTTAAAGCCTTGTCGCCATAATTTCCATTGAAGTTTGGCACCAACATGCCTTAGAGGAGCAGAGCCTTGGTGACCATCCTGACCCCGTGCCTAGTGTGGAGTCAGCACCTGCGGCGCCAGGAGCAGCTGTGTCCATGCAGAGGCAGGGGCTGGCATTCCACAGGACCTGGGCATCTTGGAGCACTTCTGGCAAAATGGACTCTCCGAGCCTCCCAAATCCATCTCCAACTGCTTCTCACCCGAGAAAGCAGAGAACAGAGCCAGCTCAGGGGCTTCTCACAGGAAGCTGTTGTCTCGTAGGAGCTGCCACTCCTGCTCCGGGACACAGGGCTGCCGCTGGTGCCGGCAAGAAAATGGGGCTTTTCCAGCTGTGAGCTTAGCAGATATGGCTCCAGTGTCTGCAGCAGCCCAGCTCCTTCGCTCCTCTCCATGTCTATGGCACACGGTATGGTTGGAAGCACGGATGAGAGTGGCAAGGAACAGAGAAGCTCCAGGGAAACATGCCACTCTGCAGCAGGAGACTCCTGCACCTTCCCACACCCTCGTGCTGGGCCCAATTTCACCCTCAGAGCATCAACATCTGGTGAGCCAGAAAAAAAATGTAAATCGAATAACCATCAGGAGTAATTGGAGACCCTTTTGGAAATTGGTTTGCTACCTGCATGCCTCCCAGGCAAGGTTTTCCCTGTTAATCATTGTGCATCTTTGCATGAAAAACGAGGCTTTATTTTCAGCCTAGGTAGTGGCAGTGCAGCAGGATGGGGATGAACATGCTATGTCCCCTCTAATCTGCCCACAATCAGCACCGAGCACTGCTGCCACCGCCGCAGAGATAGAGAGCCTTGGATCCAGATGGCAGCTGCCTTCCTCGCTGCCCGCATCCTCCCCTCACCATCCACAGAGCAGGGGAGCAGAGCAGGGGAGCAGCCCGCCAGGACTGGCCCTGGGAGGACCCTGTCCCCGACAGCCACCTGCGTCCCCCGTTTTGCTGCCCAGCTCAGGCCGGGGCCGTCAGCTCGTGCCAAGAGCCACCAGCCCCAGGTGAGGCAACGCCAGGCTGCCAGGAGCTGGGCTGGCTTCCATTTGCTCTTGGATGGGGTTCAAGGATCTGATTTGGAGCTTGGCAGGGTTTTTCTTGCCCTGTCTTCAGCCTGGATCTGCAGCTGGATGTGCTGAGACCAGCCATGCTGAGGTGGGCAGCCCCTCACTGCAGTGCCACAGCCCCAGGACAGTGGGAGCAGGGTGGGGTGTGCTGGGCACCCAGGGCAGGCTGAGCATCGCCCACCTCCCACCAGCAGCCTGTTGGAGGGAGGCACTAGTCGAACTCACTGAGGCAAAGGGGCTGCAGGCAATCTCAGGCTGTCACTGGGGTGGTCAGGGACAGTCATTTTGAACAGTGAGGCTGCTTTGTTATTCTCATTTTGGGGGTATGTTTAACTCTGTGCAGAGTAAACAGAGGTGAAGGTTCTGCTCGGGTCTGTGAGGGAAGCCCTTGGCTAAAGGTTTGAGGTGCTGAAAGCTGGGTCCCTACAGTGGAGTTTTGCTGAAACCACACTCCAGGGGTTGGCACCGAGCTCCTGCCGCCCGGGCTTGGCGTGGGCTGATCTCCATGGCAGTGACACAACAGGGTTTGCAGATGTCTGTGTTCCTCACCTCGTACCCACTCACAGCTCTGCTCTGCGAGGTCAGTTGTGTCCCTCCATGGGCAGGGGCTGTGGCTACACCAACCATGCAGCTCCCAGTGACACTGCTGTGGGCTCTATGTGTGACTCTGTGTTTTGGGTGTGCAAGAGTAGGTCCTGAGCCCCTTCTTGCTGCAGAGACATCTTAGAGGGAAGGTTCCCACCACGCTGAGCCCTCTCGTGCCAGCTCTGGCTCTGCTCAGGAAGGCTCCCATGGATGTCAGCCTTTCCTGGGTTGCCTGGTGGGTGTGGACCATGGGCTGTCAGGAAAATTGTCTTTCCTGAGAGCTTTGCCCAAATGAGCCCTGGCTGCAGCTCTTGGCCAAGAGAGCAAAGCTGCTGCAAGGAGGCACAGCACAACTTCCAGAGCTGTTCTGGAGATCTCGTGGCAGAGGGTTGAAACTTGATGATATTTAAGGTTGCTTCCAACCCAAACCAGCCTCTGATCCCATGATCCTGTGGCTTTGGTGGGTTTATGCTCTCTGGGGGAGAATGGGATGGGGGTCAAAGACACAGGCAGCCCCAAACCTACACTCTGCTGGCTCTGGGATGGTTTAGATGTTCTTGGGCCTGGCTTCTGCAGTCCCTGGGATGTGTGGACCCTTCTGCATATCCTTTGATCGACTCTCACAGGGAAGGACCACATTCCCTGAGGCCTCCAACTGCTGCCTTTGGGTTTGGTGTCCCTGCATCTCCACAGGGCTGTTGCTGAGGGCTCGGAGGAGCTGATCTCTCTGCAGGAGCTTTGAGGTGACACTTGTGCTCAGGAGGGGTGGTAAGGCCTGTGATGAGCATCATGAGAGTCTCCTTCCATCAAGTATTTAATATCCCAAGCCCTGAGCCATGTGTCTCCGCAGCAGAGGGACCACCCACACCATTTCCCCTGGCAGGTGACAGATGGGTGACCGCACCAGGCTCCAGCCATTCCAGGGGGGGTTAGACAGCCTGGCTGAGGGCTGGGAGGCTTGGATCCCCTCGCCACTGCTTCCCTCTCAGCTGGGCTGAAGTATTTTCTTCATCCAGTGTCTCAGGGCCTTGGTAGAGGAGCAGGTGCTGGAGATGGTCACTGATTCCTCATGCTGGGTCCTGGGGTGGCCCAGCTGATGGCCAGGACTCCACAGGGAGCAGCTTTCCTCTGCTGGGTGAGCTGGGAAGTGCCTGCAGCGAGTGTCCCTGGGGTGTTCCAGGGCATTCTCTCATGCCCTGAGGAGCCTCTGTTGGTGCCTGTTCTGGTGTGAGATGCCCCCTCTGCACCTGGGGTCCCCTGGGGAGGACAGAGATGAGTTGGTAGTGTGTCAGCCTGCTTTGGGTCAGAGCAGAGTCCTCGGCTGCAGCTGCAGGGACCATCACAGTTTGCCTTGGGAACATCCTCAGAGTGCCAGTGCTTTCCACCATTTCCTTACCTCCGCGCTCCCTCGGTGCAGCTCCGTCCCCTCGGTGTCCTGCCCAGCTCTTGCTCTGTTCCTTTGGACCACAGTCCTCTCCCAGGCTGTCCCTCGGGGCTGGCACAGCCGTGTTCTCCTGTCCTTCACCCTCAGGGTGCCTGGGGTGGGCAGGGGCACATCCTGCTGCTCCATCAGCACAGCAGCACCCCACCAGGTATTTATAGGCACTGTAATGGTATTCCCCTGCCCAACTATTACGGAAATAGGCTCAGTGTGTGTCATAGGAGAGAGGATTTTAATGGCAGTTTTCACTGTGGGAATGAAAGTGGCACTCCCTCACTGCTTTCCTTGACCGATTAATCCTTCCCATGGTGGGCACGGGATGGCTGCTCTGGGCAAGTCCTGGACATGGGCACCACAGCCAGGTGGGACAGGAACCTGCTGCCTTGCCTGGGGACCACCTCCCTCCTGGGCAGAGCTGCTGGGGCAGCCAGGGCTCAGGGCTGGGGTAGGGACTGAGCAGACCCAGTTGATGGACAAGGTCCTTTGTCCAGTGATTTTCTTGTTCTGAGCAGTTTGAGCCGATTTTCTGAAGGATCAGACAGGGCTGGTTTTGCATTTTCTAAACAGCCCACTCTCCTTCTGTATCAGCTGTAACTGCTGCTGGTTTGGGAAGGGCTCAAAGTCCAGTTACAGTGATGTGTTAGGAGGTGTTTCTGCTGTCTGGAGAACAGAGCAGGTCTCAGCTGTCAGCTCACAGCCAGTGGTGCCATTCCCTGCCTGTCCTGCCTGCTGTGGGGAAAAGCCTCTGGGATGGGAAAACCTATTTCATGGCAGGCCAAGGTTTGGATTGTGCTTTCCAAGCAGGACACTGGATGTATGGAGGGACATGGACAGACAGACCTTCACAGCACAGAGGTGTGTCCTGCCCCTGCTCAGCACTCCCTGAGGGGGGGATGCTCATTGAAGGGATGATGCTCCCAGAAGTTGTGTGCCCTGCACCATGAGGCAGAAGGGATGGGCACGAAGGGGGCACCCAAGCTCCCCATGAGCTACTCAGTCCTCTCCTGGGACTGGCTAGGCTCAGGAGTCCTGTCCCCAGCCCTGAGCCCTCCTACTGCCCCCACAGGAGCAGTGGAGGCCCAGGTGGGCTCAGAGCCCCCTGTGTGACCTGGGGACAGGAAGCTGCTGCACACTGGGGCTCCCTAGGTTTGGGAACCCCAAGAATGGAGTTCAGAGCTCCTTCAGAGCTGCAGGAGCTGCTGCCCATGTACTCCTGTCACCCTCATGTCCCCCGTCCTCTGCTTGGAGTTGTGAGCTGGAGATGGAAACCTTCCCCTCCTGTGGCTCCCTGGCAGCCTCTGGCACTGCCCACCTGAGGTGTGGACAGCCCCACTTGTGGGGCTGCTGCCCAGCCAGGGCTGGTGGCTCCCTCCAGCCCCCTGGCAGTGCTTCCCACAGGTACAATAGCCAAGCCCTGCAGAGACAGCTTGGAAATGGGAACTGCTGAGCTGGACTTGCCACAAAGTCCATCCTGTCCTCCTCCCTCCCTGCTCCCTTCCCCAGTGCTGCTGTGGGGAGCTGCAGTCACAGCAAAGGGCTGGTGCCCTGTGGGACGGACACATCTGAGCTCCAGGGCAGGTGAATGCCATGGGTACCCCCAGGGCCCAGCCCTCCTGCTCACAGCCCTGCAGCCCCTTTGCCTTCTGCCTTGGGGAGAGGGTGCTGCAGATGGGACTGTGACACTGGGGGCCGAGTTCCTGCCCTGTGCCCCTCCTGCCCACACCTACATGGCTCCCACTGGCCTGCCCTTGGCCTTTCACCCCACTATTTTCCAAGCAGTCGTTCCCCTCTTGGGTGGCTGCTTATCCTGAGATCAGTGCTGAGCACTCTCCTCCTCCTTGCTGCACTGTCCCTTAGGACGGACCATTCAGCCTGCTTCTCCTCCTTTTCCACTTCATTAATGAGTCTCTTTGCACTAAGAAGCCATGATAGCTGCCAGAGGACCTGGGAGGGCTGTGGAGAGCGGCAGGGAGGCCACCAGCCCAGCTCCTGGGATTTAGGATGCTGGGCACTGGGGTTGGGATGCTGCGGGGCTGCCCCAGTGCTGGCTGAGCCCCTGGCACAGCACGAGGGGCGTGGGGGAAGAGGGAGGGGACAGTCAAAGGGTCTTTTGCCCATTTGCAGAGGCAGGAGGCAGAGAAAGCAGCTTGGGGTAGCTCCAGCTGGTCTGCAATGGTTTTGTCCCATTTCTGTCATCCACTGTTCCTCACTCTGCTGCAGGGCTCCTCTTTCGGGGATGCTGTGGGCAGGGGGTGGCCACTGATGCTCCCACAGAGGCCCGTGGATCTCACGGGAGATTTCCACTGGCCCTGGTGGCTTTCAGATGCCAAGGGCTGCCCATGGCAGAGCGTGGGGGTCCTGGCAGCCCCCAGCCCCACACCCAGCGCCTGTCCCCAGCACGTGCCCGCTGGCAGCAAAGTGTGACACCTACACGTGGTAAAGAAGCTGGACTTTGCAAACACATTCTGTGGGCATTGCTTTAATTTCCCAGTGTCTCAACACTCTCCCAAACCTGAGAAACTGAGATGGTTTCTGCTCTGCAGAGAGGGAGGCTCCTGTTGTCGCTCTCTCACATACGCACACATCACACACACAGAGATTCTGATTCCTCTCCCTTCCCACTTTCCAAATGACTTCAAACACTTTATGAAAATGTTATTTTCTCCCAAACTGTTGCCTTTCTGCCTTGCTCTCCTGAGCAGTCTGTTGGCTTTCCCTGGGCTCCCAGAGTGCAGGGGTAGGGATGTCCCTGCAGAAGGGGGAGGGTGCTGGGGGGGCTGAGCTGTGCTCGCGGGGGGGGGGGGAACACCAAACCTGCCCATACTTCTAGTGGGGCTCTTCTGATCCTTCAAAGTTGCTCTGGATTGAATCACTGAATCCCAGAATGGGATTGAAAGGCTTGAAATTACATTACAGACCATCCAGGCCCATCTGCCTGCCTGTCCTGGCAGGGACACCTTCCAGTAGATCAGGTTCCTCCAAGCCCTGTCCATCCTGGTCTTGGACACTTCCAAGGATGGGGCAGCCACAGCTTCTCTGGGCAGCCTTTGCCGGGGCCTCAGCATCCTCATCAGGAAGAATTTTTTCCAAAAATCCAGTGCAATAGAGCAAACCCCTCCTGCAAGGTGGTGCAGTGAGGACACAGCTCAGAGGAGCTCTCCACGGTGCCGTGGGGGTCCTGTTCTCCAGGAGCACGTGGCAGGATGCCCCCAGCGCCATGGCAGCCTGGCTTCCCCACACAGGACGTGTTCCCCCTGTCCATGGCAGGGTCTGCTGTAAGAGCACCCTCTGGGCATGCAGGGCCCCGGGCTAGGCTGGAGGTGGGCTGGAGTGAACCCCTCTGCTGCTGGTGGCAGGGGCTGACTCAGGCACTCTCCTGTCACAAGCAGATGGATGATTTGATCACCTAGCAACCACAATAAATCAGGGATTAAACCATCATCCCCCTGGGTGGCAGGGACCAGGCAGCCCCCAGCCAATCCCCAGCCCCTGGGCTTCCCTGGGACAGGGCTGGAGGGCTGTGTCCTGCCAGCCCCCCGGAGTGGGGCCGTGCCTGCCACCCACACCCTGAGCAGTGGCTCCAGGGCTGAGCTGGGGAGGGAGGGCATCCCCCAGGACCAGCTCTCAGAGAGGTCTGAGGGGCATCTCCAAGCATGCCCAGAGAGGCCAGGTCTCTGGCAACCTTTGAACAGGCTGCTGGCTGGCTGGAGCATCCAGAGATCCTGTATGAGGAGAGAGGGGCTTGTGCCAGGACCTCCAGAGTGAAGTTTCTGGGACATGAATGCAGAGAACTTTGGATGGGATCTGCTGACCCCTTGTCACCCCATCCACCACCAGCTCTGAGTGTCCTTGGCTCCAGCCCAGTCCCTTGCCTGGTACTGTCCAAGCCAGAGAATAAACCTGGCTTATTCTGGTGTGTTCATTCCAGTTGTTCCATCATGTTCCATCATGGGTTCCATTTGCTCCTGACAGAGCCCCTGTGCTGCCTGAGGTGGCATTTAGCTCCTGACGGCTCCAGCCACCTCCAGAGGATCTTGGCACTGAGCTGCTATCCATGCCCCATCCCTGGAAGCATCCAAGGCCTGGTTGGCCGGGCATGCAGCAGCCTGGGGCAGTGGAAGGTGTCCCTGCCCAGGGCAGGGGGTGGAACCATTAAGATCCCTTCCAACCCAAACCATTCTGGGATTCTGTCATCCTACCACAGCCCTGAGGGGGATGGGACCTCCTGGGGCAGGGGCTGAGCTGGAAGGCGAGTGCTGGGCAGGAAGAGGGGCAGGAGGAGATGTGAGGACACTGTCGGGTTTGGGGTGCCCGTGGCACCCACTTGGAGCCGAGGGAGTCCCTGTGCTGCAGAGCCCTTCACCGGTGCCTGTGAGAGGTAGGGCAGTGGGGACACACCTGCCCTGGCCACACACTCCAGTGTCTTGTGGCTCCAGCTGGGCTGGCTCCTGTCCCCAGCATGTTACCATGGTGTATGGACCTTGTGGCAGTGTGGGATTGCTCACAGCCTGTGGGGAACCCAGCATGAGCCAGGCCACAGTCTGGAGGGTGGGATGGAGGCCACAAGTCCATCTATCTCCTGCCCAGAAAGAAGCTTCCGTCTGGGCTGTCCCAGGCCATCCTGGGTGTGGAGCTGTGGCTGCTCTCCTGCAGCTGCTGTGGCCAGGGGCTGCGGGGCCGTCCCAGTGCCAGGCCAGTGCCATCCCAGTGCAAAGCCAGTGCCATCCCAGTGCCAGGCCGGGGCCATCCCAGTGCCAGCGCAGCACTGCCAGGCTCAAAGGAGGGCTCAGGAAATAGGGCAGCCCTGCTGCCAGCGTGTCTTTGTGGGACACAGATGATATAATTAGATGGGACGCCCTGTTCCATGCCGAGGGAGCTGCCGTGCCCCAGGAGCCCCCAGCCCTACTTTGGTGGCACTGCTTGTCCCAGCGAAGGTGAGCCACTTCCAGCGGGGAGCCCTCCCTGCTGGGCTCCTCCCTCACTGGCTCCTGGCTGGGTGGCCACGTTTCCTCTCCTCTACTGGGGATTTAGTGGCTTTGGGGGACCCTGCTGACCTGCAGGAGAGAATCAGGGAGGTGCTGGTGGCAGGATCTGGGTCAGCCTCGCTCACCCTGGGTTTAAATCAAACTCCAGCTCTCCTGTTTTCTCCAGTGATGGGAAAGGTGAAACTGGAAAGGAGTGAGAGAGTCAAACCCAGGGCACCTGCACCGTGTTCCAGGAGTAACAGGAGGCATTGGAAAAATGATCCTCGTGTGGCAGAACACACAGGGGGGCAGCCCCAGCACAGCTGCTGCTGTGAGAGCCTGGCTGGCAAGATAGACTCTCCACTCAGGATGGGAGTGGGGAGCCCAGGGGGCTGTGCTGGGTGGGGGCTTCTCATCACCTCCCTGAGCATCTCGTTCTGCCAGCACCATCTCCTCCCCAGCAGAGAAAAGACAATGTCTGTTTTTCACTGAAATTCACTGTTTTTCTAACTTCTATCATAATGGGAACATTGCATCTTGCTTTTCCTGGAAGGCCATGGATCTCCACATGTAACTGGCACAGTGTAGGGGCTGCGGCTTGGTCAGTGGCTGTTCTTCCCCCAGCTGCTCTGCTGGGAAATAGGTGCCTGGTAAAATCATGCTCAAATGCTGTAAAAGTGTGGCTGCAGGTCCTGTTCTCTCTCAGTTCATATGTTTGTAGACATAAAGAGCTTTTAGAGTAAGATTAACTTCACTAAAATTGAAAGCACTCATTAATGGCACTGTAACTCCTCTGGTAATGGCTGAGCCAGGCTCTGTGGTGAAGATGCTCCTCTGTGGGTGCCTGTGCCTGCACCTGAGGCTCCCAGTCCTTCCTCTGCCTTCCCAGTGGCTTTGCAATCCTGTGTTGGGTGATGCTGGCTCAGGGCTGCACCAGGGCTGGCTCAGTGCCTGGGGCAGCAGGGTGGGGGACTCCAAGGGGGGTCCTACTGGGTTGGAGGGCAGGGGGACCCCTACTCTGGTGCCCTGGGGATGTGGCTTGTGCTTCTGGCTCTGTGCTCACTCCTGTGGAACGTCTTGGAGCACTTTGGGAGGGAGCTGAGCTTTGTGCCCATCACTGGGTGGGGTTTGGAAGGGGTGTGATGCTGGGCAATGGAGGTGCACTAGGACGACTTTTGGGAAGGCCACGGCTGCAGAGCTGTTCCTGAGGTTGTCCTGGACCCACCTGGGCTCCTGCCTGACCCAGAGCAGGTTTCTCACCCAGAAGAGAGGAGCCTGGTCCTGTAAGGAGCTCCACTGACCCTGCCAGGGACAGTGAGGGCTCAGAGGGGGCTCGGACCCCTCCTGGGCTGGGGCAGTGTCCTGTGCCTGGACACTGCCTAAAGGAGGGGTTCAGAGCCACCTCCACACATATGGCATCACCCAAACCATACAGACTGCTGTGCTCATGCCTGGCAGGTGGGCACAGGGCTGGGGCACAGAGGTGAGGCCATGCCTGGCTGCACCCCATGACCCACGGCTCTCAGGGAGTCCCAGCCCAGCATGGAGCTTTTCTCTTGGAGTCCTTCCCCAGGGAGACCCAGCCCTGTCACACAGGAGGCCAGGGTGCCAGGAACACTTGGGGTACTTGTGCTGCTGCCTTGCCCCTGGTGGGATTTCCCAGTCACGGGAAGGAGGGTCTGTGTCCCTCTAGGGCTGCACAGGTGACTGCAGCCCGGCGCCAGGCTGCCCTTCCCTGGTGGCAGTAGCAGCAGATCCGATATGTCTGCCCTGCCTTTGCTGGCCCCACTAAGCAGGTTTTAATTTTGTTAAATAAATACAAAGTAATGGCAGCAGGGCTGGGAGCCAGATGGCCTGGGGACATCCTTGGGAAGCAGGCGGGCTCTGCAGTGGGGCAGGACAAGCTTGGGTGGCAGGGATGGGGTCGGGCAAAGCTGCTGGCAGCAGGGCCGGCGGCTGCTCCCGGGAGTGCTCCCGGACTTGCTGCTGCAGCAGATGTGCCTCCTCACTGTGTGCTGCTCGCTGCCTTCAGAGAGATTTCTAAATGGCTACTAAACAGCACTGCCAGAAGCACACTCATCTTCCTGTCCTAATTAGTGGATCAGACAATAATTTGTAATCCGTTTGAATAGGAAGATCTGAGTGTCTCGCCCTGGAGCCTGGACAGGCCATGGGGATGCCAGCATGGAGCAGAGCTCTTGGGGCAGGGATGAGGACTGTGCACAGGGTCCTCTTACTGCCTGCAGGAATTGCTTTCCCCTCTCAGGTTCCAGGAGCCCTCTGCTTTCTTCAGAGTTTTGGCATTTTAATTTCTCTTGGTGGTACCCCAGCATCCCCATCAGCAGGGTCACAAATCACCTCCTGCCGTCCCCACAGTGGTGGCAGTGGCAGGGCACTGTACCTGGTCACCAGGGCCCTTTGCAGCACTGGGAGCTTGGATGGGCTGTGGCCAGGGTAACCCTCCAGGGCAAACCCATCCCAGCAGGGGTCTGGACTTAGGTGTGCTGGTGCTTGTGTTTTCAGTGCTGAGGATCCAATGGGGCCTGGAGCGGAAGGATGGAAAAAAAAGCCAAAAAGCTGAAAAACAAGAAGTGAAGGAAGAGGGGATGAGGGTGTGAGGTGAGCAGGAGCAGCCCTGGGTTGGATGGGCAGGTAGAGAGGCTGAACTGGGGCCATCCAGAGCAGAGTGTGGAGCAGGAATTTGGTGTGATGGCCACAGTGCGTCCCAAGTGCCAGCGCCTCTGTGTGGCCCTTGGACAGAGCATGGGAGCAGGGCAGGGCCGCGGATGGAGGTGGAGGTGGGGTCCTAGGGGGTCCCAGCAGCTTCCCTGCTCTGCAGGAGCAGTGGACATGACAGCGGCCATGGTGTGTGGTGGGGCTGAGCCAGGGGGAGGTGACAGGCAGAGGGGTGGCCTCGGGTGCTGGGCTCACAAATAGCTCTGGGTTCATGGGCAGGGGTGACAGGCAGGGTCAGGACGTGGCAGACCCAGGGGCAGCAGCACGTGGGACATGGTCACACTGCCCTCACCACAGTGGCACTGAGCAGCTCCATGCTGGCGGTGTCTTTAGCATCAATTTGCTGGGGAAAAGCACAAGTGTCCTGCATGCATTAACCTTTAGAAACGCCAGAGTTCGAGGAGCGGCTGGGAAGCACGGGAGAGTGGGACAGGCACGGCTCAGGGTGTCAACCCCGAGTGAGGAGCCTGGCCCGGGGACACAGCCTTGGGGACAGCCACCCGTGGGGCAGGCGGGGGGACAGGGCTGTCCCAGGTTGCAGTGCAGAGATCCTGGTGGAAGGCAAGAGGTAAAAGCAGTGACTTCAAGGAGCAGCACTTCTCTCCTGCTGCATTTGCCTGCCTGTAGCGAGTGTGGGTAATGGCAGCAGTGACTCACAGCACTTTACTCACCGCTAATGATGAGCAGGGTTCCAGTGACTCCAGTTTAGATAAACCCAGCCTCTCTCCCAGATTCCCGTGAACAGGGCAGAGCGGTCTGGGGCATTCCGAGAGGGCAGGTGAGCAGCACAGACAAGAACATCATCTTGTCCCAGCCCCCTGCAGCTCACCTGATGCTGAGGATCTGCACCAGAGCCAGAGGGGGAAAGGAAGTGATTTTGAGGGGAGGCTGCAGAGTCACTGGAGGCTTCAGGAGCCACATGATCCAGTTTTGGAGCTTGTTCCTGTAACTACCCCCCCACACAGCTGCACCCCCATGGACACGTGTCCATGGAGGGGGTAGTGAGAGCTCCCAGCTGCCAGAGAAGCAGCAGGAGGTGTCTGTGGCATGGAGGGGCAGCACGGCCGGAGCAGGGAGAGAGGAGCCTCAGGAGCTGCTCTCAGTGCAGTCCCTGCTCTTACAAAAAGTCCTGGGTCAGGAGGGGACAGCTCCTTTGGGGGTGAGCTGCAAGACAAGCCTCGAGCCAGGCCTGGCTATGGGTGGCTTGCAGGAAACAAAGCACAGGAGCAGGGTCACCGTATGGAGCAGGGCCACCACGGAGCAAGGTCACTGTCCAGAGCAGGGTCCCTCTCCAAGGAGCAGGGTTACCATGTGGAGCATGGTCACCCTGGAGCAGGGTCACTGTGTGGAATGGGATCACCCTGTGGGACAGGATCACCCTGTGGTACAGAATCACCTTGCAGATGTGGGTCACCATGTGCAACAGGGTCACCACGGAGCAGGACCTTTGCGCTTGTCAGAGCCTGCATCCAGAGAGGAACAATCTCCAGCTCTCTGGAAAAGCCTGTCCCAACAGCGTGCCCAGCTCACTGCCCTGGCCTTGCCCCCAGTGGGACCTGCTATTCAGTGCCTGCTGATGGCAGAAGTTCCCAGCCTGACCCTCGTGCTCAGGTAAGTGTCCCCCACACCTCCCCCCCGGGCTTTCCATGTGCTGCCAGGGCTGTGAGTCATGGAGCTGGGATGAGCAAGAGCCTGAGGCAGTCACACGGAGCCTCATCACTGCCGTGGGCTTGCCTGCCAGCCTGCCAGTTTGTCACGCTCCCCAGGGACGAGTTGGTGGCCCCAGGCATCACTGGTTGCTTTAGGCAAACCAGCGGCCAGCCCACCACAGCTCCTCCACTCCAGCCACTCCACGTGCAGTGGGAATGTTGACACCAGCATCAGCACTGAATGTGATGGTCTGGGGGATTGGTGGGATCAAACCCTACTCCCTCCATGTGCTGGCAGCACGCTCAGCTCTGGCTCCTTCAGAGGGACCTGGGGGATGTTGAGGAGTCAGGAATGTGCCAGGCTGGCCGTGAAGCCACGGCAGGAGCAGGATGTGACGATGGAAATGGAAACGATGTTGGGGTGTGAGAGGTGGGGAGGGGCCTTGTGGGGAAGGACACTGAGCTCTGCCTGCTCTCCTGGCACTGCTGCGTTCCACGGAGTCGGGGAGGCTGGAGGAGCTCCTCGGCCCCGCTGGGCTGCTTTGTCTATCCTCCATGGTCACACCCTGGCCTGTCTGCAGAGGGATGTGTCCCTGCTGGCACCGAGGCCAAGAGCCAGGGGAAGACCCAAGGGTCTGAGAACAGAATTTTTTGTCTGCCCACTCATCTTTGGATGCTGGATACATCCAGATCACTGCTGGGATGGTTCCTGCCTATGCTCATCCCAGGCTGTGTGGGATTGGGGTCAGGGCTTGGTCCCCGGGGCTGGAGGCTGGAGCCAGGGCTGCTCCCATGCTGGCAGGGCAGGGCAGGGGCAGGGGCTCATCCACCATCCTAACCAGGAATGTGTTGACTCACTTGGATCAGAGAAATCCCTCCTCAGTCGGAGGGGCTGGACAGAGGGGACAGTGGGAAGTTTCTGGGGGCTCTGCAGGCACTGTGAGCCTGAAGCTGGGGCTGGAGAGGGGCTGCTGCTGGCAGGGATGTGGGGTGTGGGGAGTGCCAGGCTCATCAGAGCAGCCCTGGCACCCGCCCTGGCAGTGGGTGAGGGCTTCTTGCAAATCCCTCCTCAAACTGCCTCAGGCCAAACCTGGGCTTGGAGCTGCTTGGTTTGCTGTATGGGAGTACTTGACAACTGCCCCACACCTTGCCCAGGCTGCAAGGTGTCACCTCTGGGCACAGAGACCTGCCAGGGCTGTCCCCAGTGCTGTCCCCAGGGCTCAGGAGGGTGAGACTCAGTGGGACCCTGTACGTGCCTGGCTCAGCTCTGGCACTGGCCATTTGCAGGGCCCAGCCTGCCCAGCCCAGCTCTGTGTGTGTTGGACAACGAGAATTCATTTTAAGACGTCTTTTCCCCCCTCTTCTCCCTGAATTAGCAGATCTGGGACAGAGCTGGCTGTTGGTGTTTGTCACACACGCACACGGGCTGCGTCTGTTCGTTATCCTGACATCAAAGGGGGGTGTGACGTGTCTGGTGGCGCAGGCAGGAGGGGACACCTGGCTTTTGGGAGAGAGGAGGGTGTACCAAAGGGTTACAGAAAGTTCCTGGGAAGGAGAATGAGGAATAAGGATGGAGAGCACAGAGCTGGAGCAACAGTGAGGTGCTACAGAAGCAAATTCTCCCTGGTCTTTTCACTTTCCCTCTTCATGACGACCCCTCACGGCAGGGGCTTGGGCATTATTTTAAGGCAAAGGAGTTTGCAAATGTGATAGGTGGAGGGAGATAGGGGGTTGTTTGGGGAGGAGCCTGAAGGAAATACACAGACACACACAGCTGTACCACGGTGGGGCTCAAGGTGAAGCCAGCACCCAGCCAGAAAGGTGCTGAGCTCCTCAGTGTGGGGACACCTGTATCACTGCCTGAGCTCCTGGGGAGTTCAGCACCACGGTGCCGAGCAGCCCAAGCGTTTGGAGGGAGCATTTCCCAAAGTGCCACAGGAGTTTGGGAAGCTGCTGAGCCTTTGGCACCCAGGTCAGGACAGGAAGGTGCAAAACGGACCTGGGCAGGCACTGACCTGACTCTGCCCCAGCTCCTGAGGATGGAGCCCCGGGGAGCCCCATTCCTGGAGTTCCTCAGGGTGTCAGCCCTGCCTGCTGCCTGTACCAGATGCCAGAGGCGTCCCCACGTCCCCTCCTCTACCACAGCTGGATCCTTTCCCTCTCTGGGGCCAGCCTGCCCTGCCTCCAGCCCCAGTCAGCCGTGTGCCAGCTGTGCCAGCTGACAGCTCCCTCCCATCCCGGGGGAGGCTCCCGGTGTGGGACTCGGGGCTGTTCCGCCGGGTGCTGCCAGGGGCTGCCATCCCACAGAGCTTCAGTGTCCCTCTCCGTCCTGCTCCCCTTCTCCCCACATCGGGAAAGACAGGGTGTGACAGTGGCAGTGATGCCATCCCCAGGTTGCTCCCTAAAGGACCCAGCTGGTGTGGCTTTGTCCCCTCTCCGCGGCACAGCTGGCACGGGGATGCAGCCAGACCTGGCTCAGGCTGTGCTGCCGTGAAACCGGGCCGGAAAACCGCGGCAGAAAGACTTCCAAGCCTGAAACTGGGAGTTTGTGCGGGGAGGCAGTGCTGGGGGTGTGCTGGAGGTGACAGGGAGCCTCAGGAGCCGCAGGTCGGTGTCCCTGGAGCCGGGAGAGCCGAGCTGACAGCGGGGAGCAGCGGCCGCGGGGCTGGGAGTGCTCCCGTCCCCCCCGCCGGAGGATCCCTGTGTGCCTCGGGGGAAGCCTGGAGGGCAGGAAGGCTCCCGCTGTCCTCTGAGCAGCCAAGGTCGTTCCAGGAGCCGGTGCAGATGCCAGCTGCCACGTGGCTTGTGCCCGCAGGAGCGCGGGGTAATTAGCTGGAAAGACGGTCAAGCAGCATGGGAAATGGGCAAGGAAGGGAGCGGAACGGCGGAGCCGCGCCTGCATCGGGGACTCTCCGCTCCAGAGGTACCGCTGCATGCCCTGCCCTTCACCCCTGGAGGGTGGGGATGTGTGTGGGCACAGTGAGATGCGGGTGGGAGCTGGGCTGTGCTGGCTGTGGGTCCCTACAGGACCCCGCGGTGTCCCCACACCCTGCTCGGCCTCCCCGGACAGGCGGGGTTTGTTCCAGTTCAGCGCCCTCGTTGCTTTAAAGGGGAAGAGTCGTTCTGATCCAGCTGGGAAACACGGAACAACGGCGCTGAGGCCGGCGGCAGATCGAGGGGACAGCCTGGCGAGTCAGGCAGCTGTGGCAGTGCCCCACAGCAATGGCAGCATCCCTCAGCAATTACAGTGCCCCATGGTGATGGCAATGCCCCTCAGTGATGGCAGTGTTCCTCAGCAGTGGCAATGTCCCTCAGTGATGGCAGTGTCCCTCAGTGATGGCAGTGTCCCTCAGCAGTGGCAATGTCCCTCAGCAGTGGCAATGTCCCTCAGTGATGGCAGTGTCCCATGGGCATGGCAGTGTTCCTCAGCAGTGGCAATGCCCCTCAGTGATGGCAGTGTCCCTCAGCAGTGGCAGAAGTGGAGCTGCTCCTTCGCCTGGAGCCTCTCCTGGTGATTCCCTGGGGACAGCTGGTCCTGCTGTACTGGTGCACTTGGTGGCTGGACTCTTGCACCAATATTCCAGCATGGATTTTCAGTGCTCTGTGGGTAGTTTCAGAGATCCTGGACATGGTGATCCTGGCAGGACTCCTCCATGGCTGGCTGGGGGCTGGTGCTTCTCTGCTGTGTGCATCTCACTTCCCAGATCATGCTGGGGATGATCCAGGGTGTTTCTCCAGGGAATGATGCTGCAATCCTGAGCGCTGCCATAGCCATTGTCCCCGTTCCTGGGAGATGGAGGCTCCTGGGCTGCTCCACCTCCTTGTCCTCGTGTTTGGGATAAAGGGGCCATGAGTCAGGGCTTTGGGAGAGCCAAGCACCATCCCTGGCTCTTCTCTTGGCTCTCTGGGATCTCTTTGGCAAGGCCTTGCCCCTGTGTGCCCTGTGATATCTGGCTGCAGGCAGTGCGGAGCTCACTGGACATACTGGGGAAGGTTTTCCTGCTGTTGTTGTGCAGTGCTGGGATCTGCAGCATGTGAGGGCAAGTAAAGGGTGTGTGGGGACAGCCTCGTGCCACCGTCCCCCAGAGTCCCCACTGGCATCAATCTGCTTGTGGTTCCCAGTCCAGGAAGCCTCCTGGAGAATGCTTTGGGATCTTGTGGGCACGTGGGGTGTCCAGGGCACTGGAGCAAACTGGTTTTTTAAGGAAACCAAATAGGACAGTGAACTGCTGGGACCAGCTAAGTTTCAGAGCTGTCAGGGAATGGTTTGGGAGGCAGCTGGAATGGGAGGTTCTGGTTGGTGTTCGGGGATGAGGGAGCAGGAGCTGGAGCCTGTTGGAGATGCCTGGATCCTGAAAGAAAAGGCAGCAGAGTGTGGGGAGATGGTCCCTGGGCTGTGCTGGGAGTGTATGGAGGTAGCCTGGTGGTGGCCTCTTCCAGGCAGAGAGGGTGGCACAGCACTTTGTGCCTTGTGATGGGTTCCAGTGACAGCTGTGGTGAGACTGGCAGGGGGAAGGTCACAGCCTCACCAAGGATGTTGGTTGGGGGAGTGGGACTGTGACATTTTGGGGTGACAAGTCTGACCCTCCTCAGGTGGGCTCACCTTGGCTCCTTCACTCTCCCCCACCATGAATGGGACTCATCCCAAGGCTCTGCCCCTGGGGGAGCAGCCCCTGCTTTGGGCAGGGCTGGGTCTGCTCAGCCCCTCGTGCAGAGGAGGATGGGGAATTCTTCTGCCTTACAAACTCAATTTACTTTTTTCCGACCCAAATGTTTTTCTCACCTTGCCAAGGGAACATCTGATGAACAGCAATTAGCAAAGCAAACTGCAGTAATGACCTTTCTGGCCTGTCTGGGCTGTCTCTGGGTGCCCTCAAGGAACACTTGGCAGATGTTTGGGGATCTCTGCAGAGGCAGGGCCTGGCAGTGCAGGGGAAGAGGCACCTCTGGGGCCGTGTGGGGTGGCAGCAGTGTCACCTGGGCATCTCTCCACAAGCACAGCCTCTGCCTCCAGGGGAGGGGATGGAGCCTGGGAAGGGGCTGGAGCCCCAGGAGAGGCTGGGGGGGCTCAGCCTGGAAAAAAAGGAGGCTCAGGGGGGACCCTGTGGCTCTGCACAACTCCCTGACAGGAGGGGGCAGCCAGGTGGGGGTTGGGCTCTGCTCCCAGGGAACAGGGACAGGAGGAGAGGAATGGCCTTAGGCTGTGCCAGGGGAGGTTTAGATTGGGTATTAGGGAAAATTTCTTAATGGAAAATGTCATCAGGCACTGGCACTGACTGCCCAGGGCAGTGGTGGAATCACCGTCCCTGGTAAATGTTCAAAAAACTTGTGGATGTAGCACTTGGGGACATGGTTTAGTGGTGGGCGTGGCAGTGCTGCATTAAGGGTTGGATTCAATGATCTTAGAGGGATTTCCCAACCTTTTTTTGTCTGTGATTCCAAGCCCCCATGGCTGCCCAAGTTCTTCCTGTGGTTTGATCTCAGCTCGCCTTGCCTTGCTGCTGCTCACCAGCACATCCAGGGAATAGCTGGACTCAGCCACTGCTTTTGCATCCATCATCAGTGATTCTCTTTTCATTTGCTTTTTGGGCTTCACCTTTTTAATCCAGCTGTCTCCTGCCTTACAAATTTTCTTCCCTCAATTACTTATGCCAGGCTGCAGGTCTGGTTCCATCCATCTCTGGCTGAGATGGCAGAGCACTGGAGGGGCCACCCCAGCCGCTGTCCCCTCATCACCAGCCCCCTCTGGTGCCCAAGGGTCACCTGGCGGGAGGGGCCTTCCCCCTGAGCCCCTCCCAGGGTGGCTGCTCCAGGTGTGTGGGAGCAGGCAGCTCTCCTCAGCCTTGCCCGGACACTTCTGCTTCCCTCCCTCTCCCCCACTGCTGTTGTGGGGATTCTCCCTGCAGGGACAGGAAAAGTGCCTGCCTTTCCCAGAGGAGCAAGTGGAGAGCAGGCAGCTTCTTTCTGCCTTGCTGCAGCAGCTCCTGTCCCATCCCTGGGGCATGGGCTGGGCTGGAGGTCACCCGGGTGAGGACAGGCTCTGGGGGAATCTGAGGCTGTGAGGGAGGAGCAGAGCCCTGCAGAGTGCACTGTGCCTCCCGGCCCACATTCCTGAGGCACCAGAGGGACTTCCCAGAGAAGGGAATCCAGTGGCTGCTTGGAGCTGCAGTGCAGTCAGAGCCGGGAGGTGCTGGGTGCCCTCACTGGAAGAAGGGTCTGTGGGACAGATCCCACCCTGTTCCAAGGTCTCCCACGGAGCACTGTGCTGTCCTTCCCACTTGGAATTCCAGGCTCCTGTTGTGAGATGAGGACTTGCGGAGCGATGCTCTGTGTGCTGTGCCCTGTCCTGCAGCCCTGGAGAGCCTGCTCAGGGCGTGTGGAGCTGCTCCCAGGTGTCAGGGCATGGCACAGCTGTCCCCCTCTGCCAAATCCCATACAAGAGCCCAGCTCGGACCATCCCTGCACCAAGGCTGCTTCATCCCCACTTAATGCTCTTATCTTGAAGGCTCCTCTCCGATTAAAGCCCCACAGCCAGTTCCGTCTCTGGATTTATTGCAATGCAGTTTTCTTCCCCTAATCTGATCCGGGTGTAAGCTGCTCTTTGGGAAGTGCCTGGAGGGGACAGATGTGCCTGTCACTGCTGCAGCAGCCAGGCTGGCATAGAGCAGCGGGGAGGTGCCCTGCCCTTCCTGATGTCATCTCTGCCTCTTTTCAAGCCTTCAACCCCATTTCTCCCCAAACTGCTGAGAGCAGCTCTGTGGAGTCCCAGGTTGGTTTGGGCCACTCACAACATTGAGGGGCTGGAGCACCAGGAGCAACTGAGGGAGCTGGGAAAGGGGCTCAGGACTCTCTACAGCTCCCTGACAGGAGGGAGCAGCCAGGTGGGGATTGGGCTCTGCTCCCAGGGAACAGGGGCAGGATGAGAGGAAATGGCCTCAAGCCTGTGCCAGGGGAGGTTTAGGTTTGGGTATTAGGGAAAATTTCTTCATGGAAAGGGTGGTCAGGCACTGACACAACTGCCCAGGGCAGTGGTGGAGTCACCATCCCTGGAAGGGTTCAAAAAGCATGTGGCAGTTTGGGACAGGGGCTAGTGATGAACATGGTGGCAATGCTGGGTTGATTTGGTGATCTGAAAGATCTTTTCAAGCCTTAACAATTCTCTGCTGTGAGGCAGGGAAGACTCTGGAGTGAATCCACAGCTCCCTGGGCTCACTGTGTGCTGTCCCTCCTCAGCCTGAGGCCTCTGGTGAGCATAGTCACCGAGCTGCTGCCACCCAGCTGTGCCACAGCCGACGCAGGGGCCACCAGCGTCCCCCAGCCCGTGGATTACGGCGGCATCCTGCAGCAGCTGTGCCACCTGGGAGAGCTGGGCCACCTGGGTGCACCACGTCCAGCCTGTGAGTGCTCGGGGCAGGGCTTTTGCAGGTACATGTTGGGGCTCCGGGGATTCCTTGGGTGAGGGGTGAGGCTGTGCATGCTGGAAGTTGTGTCCTCTCTTGGGGTGCTGTTCTGCGCCCAGTGGGAAGAGACTGAGCTCCGTGTGGCAGCAGGGGCGCTGCTGGCAGGGCAGGGGCACAGGGCAGTTTGGGGGACAGTTGCTGAGCTGGTGTGAGGTGCTGGCACAAAGATGAATGGTTCACTGGGCAGAGTGATGTCCTTAGGGTGGGAGAAACCTCTGGGAGTGCCCCTGGGTATTGAGGGGTCTCCACACCCCCTTGGTGGGACCCCCCTCTCTCTCCTGGGGGACCTGAACTCCACAGTGGGAGCAGCAGCCTGAGTTCCCTGCCCCCCAGCAGTCATCAGCTGCCTCTTTCCCTTCACTGCAGCTGCTGGATTTCTCTGTTGCTTTTTTTTAATGTATGTGACACATGTTTGGTTCGAAGCGCTTAATTGCCTCTTGAGATGCATTTCATTTATTCATTAAGAGAGAAATTGGAGTTGTTGGGTTTGCTTTACTTTGCTGGTTTTTTCCTTCTTTTTTTTCCCCCCTTCTCTGTCCTGTAAGGAAAAAGTGAGGAAAAAAATTCCACATATGCCTGCAGCATGTGTATGCCCAGCCTCTCTCCTCTCTGTCCCCCAGTGCCCTCCATCCTCTCTCTTCTGTGCCTTTCAGCCTCTCCAGTTGCTCCTGACCAGGAGAGTGGTGATCCCTCTCCACCTGGGACATGAGAGTACAGGGCCCCAGAAATGTCTTTGCTTGTGTTGCTCAAGGGTCAGGCCAAGGCCGTGTGCATGGGATGTGCTCCTGCCCTACCTGTGCCTCTGGGATACCCCTGTGTGGGAATGGTGCTATTTCCTGCTTTGGAGACTGGATAAGGCCCAGGATGGATGTTAAGAGTTGGTATCTGTTGCCCTGGGCCATGTTTTCGAAGCAGTGTCTGTCCAAGCAAAGCTCTGCAGATGCATCTTCTGGCTGAACCCAAAGCAGGAGTCACACACCTTCTTCCCTGGGGAGAAACCCCCAGGCACACTGGGAGTGGATAAATGGAGACTCACTGGGATAAACAGCAATCCAAACAGGCAATGGATTTGGGCTGTGTGGAGATAAAAGAGGAAACTGTGGACAGAGGGATGGCTGGTGGGCAGAGACAGGGATGGATGGATGGATGGATGGATGGATGGATGGATGGATGGATGGATGGATGGATGGATGTTCTAAAGAGCTGCCTCAGCAGAGAGGTGAGGTGGTGGATGCTGTGGTGGGAAGGTGGGGCAGAACCAGACCCACAGGCTCCACTGAGGGCAGGTGGATCCCAGCCCCAAATATCCCTCAGGGCTTCTTCCCAGAAGCTTTGGTGCCTGGAATCCTCCTCCAGGACCCTGCCTCAGATGTGGCTCTGCTACCAGGGGTTGCTGTCCCTTGTTTTTAGGGTTTGATGTTTTATTCTTCCTCCTCCTCAGCTCTCATCAGCATGAACATCCCCACTTGGAACGGGTGGGCTGGGCCAAGCCTACAGGAACTTTCTGTCCCTTGTGAGAGGCACCTCCCTCCCTCCCTGCATCCGCTTTGCTCGGTGTCCCAGTGCCCAGAGCAGGAAGAGCTGTGGATTTGAGGGGCAGATGTCCTCCTCCTGAGGGGCTCCCTGCATATTTACTGAATCTGAGCTCCACAGTGCTGGGCTGAACCCCCTGAAGACTTGTTCCCTGGAAAGGACCCTAGGACACTGTCCCTGGATTCCTCCATCCACCAGTCCTTGAGGAGCACAAATCCAGTCTCTTCCTGGAGAGTTGTGCCAAACATTCAGGTGGCTCCCAAAACCCTGATAATGGGGTATCTCGTGCACCAGCAGATGTGGGGGTTGTTTTTCTGTGGATTCTGGGAAGATCTCCCCACCCCAGCAGTGCCTCATGTCTGGGAGGAGAATGAGCTGCCAGGGGCTGGCAGTGTGGGGATGCATCAATAGGCTGAGATTCCAGCATGGAATCACAGCTCTGGGAAAGGACAGCCCTGCTCCTCGGAGGCTCGGCACAGACTCTGCCAGGCAGAGGTGAGCAGCTTGCCCAACAGCAGATGCCAGAGTGGAACAGATCCCCCCACCCCCAGTCTGGCTTCCCCCAGTCCTGGATCCACATCCCCGTGGCCCGGACACCCCCGCAGCACCTGACCCACACTCCCAGGGATGCTCCCCCCCTTTCCTAGGCCCTTGTCGTCCTTCCAGCCAGCTGCTGCAGACCAAGGAGCCTTCTTCCCTCTGCCTTCTCTTCCTCCTCCCACTTGCCAGGTCTGGAGAGAGAGCTCAGCTGGGGCTGTCTGTGCCAGAGACAAGCACAGGGAAATGGGAATGGCTGGTGCTGCTCCCAGCCAGGCTGTCTGCCAGGGAAGCTTTGGCTTTATCTCCCCAAGCCTGGGCCTGCCTGGGGCAGGAGAAGGTGCCGGTGCTGCTCCAGAGCCCTGGGCTCGCTCCAGAGGGGTTGTTTTCCTTCCAAGCAGCACTGCAGCACTCACACAAGAAAGGATTTGCAATGCAGAGAAAAACCTCCCACCCGCGGCGTGGCAGCGTGTGGGCAGGAGCGGAGCTGGCAGTGGAGCTGGGAGCAGCTGTGCCCCCCCTGCCTGGGCTCCTCGCTCCTGCTCCTGCCCCGTGGCAGCTCCTGGGTCATTCCTGGCTCTGGCATCCTCACTCTTCCAGGTGGGATCATGGAGATCCCCTGGACACCGTGCCCCGAGTACAGAGCTCTGCCCAGGGACCATGGAAGGGATGCTCTGCTCCCCACTGATTTGGGGCTTCTGCCTCCTTCCAACGCTGGATTCCCTCAGCCCACTGAGCAGGGTCAGGGTGGCTGGCATGGCTAGCATCACTGAGTGCCTTTCTTGGAGTCCTGGGCATGGGGAGCACTATGGGGAGGCAGTGCAGGTGTAGGACAGGGAGAGTTTGGGGTCTGTGGTCCAGCAGATCCGTGTGTGTACAGTGGGTGGGTGTTTGGCAGGAAGAAGGACCCCAGGGTGTCGCAGATCAGTCCCACATCCAAAGGCAGGACGTGGTTCCTTGTCCCCTCAGATCCTCCTGGGAGAGTGAGGGTGGCTGGTGGAGGTTGGTTTTGGAGGGACAGTGTGTGTCTGGTCCTGACTTGACCAGGAATTCCACACAGGACTGGCTGGAATTCCCACAGGCTGGGTGGGAGGGGGCACCATCCCCAGATTTAGAAATCAGTGCCGATTGTATCCTGTCCTGGGAAGGCCACCACACTCTGCTCCCTGCAGAGGCTTCAGTGTCACCCATGGGGAGAAGAACCCCCCTGCCAGGCCCAGAGCAGCTGTTTGTGCCCTTCTCAGTCCCTCCATGGGGCATGAAGGGGCTTTCCCTGCTCTCCTGATCTGGCAGCAGCTGCTGGGCTGCTTTTGTCCCTCTGTATTGGATGTACATGGCAGTGGCTGGAACAAGATAAGCTTTAAGGTCCCTCCCAACCCAAAATATTCTATGATTCTACATGGGGAATGAACTATGCCCCCTACCCAAGGAAAAGGTGGCAGGAGGGGAGGAATTTCTCCAGCTTCCAGATCCAGCCTTGGAATGTTGGGGATGTGGGACCCCCTGGGACTGCAAGGGAGGGCTGTGTTTTCTTGCTCAGAGCACAACTGTCAATAGCAAAGTCTCGGCACAGACTTCAGTGCTAAGAAACACTGTGGGCTGGGACATTTTGGAGAAGATTTTTAGCTGCAGCAAAGAAATTTGGCAGCTTGGAAGCAATCTAATCATCCTCCTCCCATATGCTTGGTGCTATTTAAAAGGGAGCATGTACCCAATTCCCTTCCGACCAACACGCTGACATTTCCACAGTGCGTTTGGAAATAAATTTGGCATCTGCTGTCAGAATCTCAGACTGAGCCCAGTGTGGCTAATTTGGGCTCTGAGTGCCTCTGCAGAGCACCTTTCCCTGCTCGCAGATCCCCGAGGAACCACGGCAGGGTCTGCTTCCCATGGGCACCAGCAGGCTTTGGGGGCTGGGGGAATGAGAGATTGGGGGCCTGACTGGTGGCTCAATGCCCTTCAAGCAGCCCCTAAAGCTGAAGAGGCCTCAGCTCCGCCTGGCTCTCCTGAGCCACTCTCTTCCCAGCATGGAGGCACAGGGAGCTGTGGGTGCTTGGGCTCATCCCGGGCAGGGCTCTGTCCTCCAGGCTCTGGGCTCTGCAGAAACCTCTCTGAAACCTCTCCTGCCTCCTCCTGCCCAACACCCAGGGCTGGCAGGCTGTGGAGGGGCACTTGGGGGCGTTTAGGGTGCCCCCAGCTCAGCTGTAGGGACAGGGGATGCCCGAGGGGGTGGGAGTGATTCCGGGATGGCAGCGCTGCCCACGCTGTGCTGCGTGCTCCGTGCTCAGCTCCAGCTGCCACCCCCGGGACAAGGGCAGCAAAGGGGGGCTGCTCCTGCCTGGCTTGTGGGGACACGCATGGGGACCTGGGCAGGACTGTCCCCATCCCGCAGAGGGGACAGTGAGGGGTGGCTCCTGTCGCTGTCCTGCAGGTGCAGCAGCGAGGGACGGCTCCAGGCACGTGGGATGTTTGAAGGGAGTGTCTGGTGTCCTGCCCGCCCGTCCCCGTGGGTTGACTCGGTGTAGATGGGCAGTCCCTGGAGATGACACCAGGTGCCACATTTCTGAGCTGGAGCTGTCCCCACCCCTCATCCAAACTCCCAGCTTCCCTCGGGCCCCCAGCCCCGCCAAGCCCTGCCCTGACCACATCTGGGACTCGAGGGGATGCAGGGCTGTGAGCCCACCCACCCCAGGGGACAGCCTTCCTCCCCTCCTCTTCCTCCCGTGGGTTTGGTGTCCCCCAGTACTGCACTGGGGTGAGGGTGGAAGAGGAGAGCAGGTTGGAAACATATGGTGGGATTAATGGGAAATCCATGCCTGGGAGCCGTCCATGTGTCCCTGCTCTGTGCCATTGGGCTCGTTAGCACTGCTGGAGTGGGGATCAAACCCAGTGAACTGTGAGCTGAGTCCCCGTGAGCTGAGTCCCCGTGAGCTGAGCCCCACCAGAGCCACTCCGCAGGATTAGGGTGAATTATGTAGATGGGAATCAGGCAGCAATCCAGGCATGGACAATGTCTTGAGGGGGTGGCAGGGCTGGAGCTCGGCAGTCCGGGAGGTTTCCTGGGATCTAATTAGCTGCTCAAGCAGCCCCTCCTGCTCAGGGCTCTGTGCCCACCCTCACCACCCACCTCCGACTCTGAAGCAGCAAGGCCTGGCCTTGGGGACAGGGGATACGGGATGGCAGAGGGTCCTGGGGCTGCGGATACAGCCAGGGAAAGATATAAATGTAGGCAAAGAACAGATCCCTCTGACCCTGGGTAGGAGGAGGGAGCTGATGTCTCCCCTGCCCAGGCTGAGCACTGGGGTGCAGGGACGTGCTGGGGACAGACTGCTCCCCCTGTTCAGTGCCTGGCAGCCCCTGGGATGGGCACGAGCTGGACTGGGATCAGCATTTCCTGGTCTTGATAGGAGCAGGAGTGGGCCAGTGCTCCCCTGGAGAAAGGCCCCCTGGAAGGGCTCCCCATTGTCACCTGAAGCTGGGGTGGGGAACGGGCATGGAGGAGGAAGAGGGGGAGAAGGAGAAGGAGAAGGAGAAGGAGAAGGAGAAGGAGAAGGAGAAGGAGAAGGAGAAGGAGAAGGAGAAGGAGAAGGAGAAGGAGAAGGAGGAGCCAGCACACACAAATTCTGTGATTTGTGCTGTGTTGTTGCAAACTGGGGGGTCAGGACCAGAACATGCACCAGGCTCAGAATCCGGTAAACATCTGGGAATCAGGTAAATTCTAAAACAATTTGGCTTGGAAAGGACCTTAAAGTTCATCCAGTGCCACCCCCTGCCATGGGCAGGAACATCTTCCACTGTCCCAGGCTGCTCCAAGCCCCATCCAGCCTGGCCTTGGACACTTCCAGGGATCCAGGGGCAGCCACAGCTTCTCTGGGCACCCTGTGCCAGGGCTTCCCCACCCTTACAGGGAACAATTCCCTCCCAATATCCCCATCTAAGCCTGCCCTCTGGCAGTGGGAAGCTCCCTTATCCTGTAATTCCAGGCCCTTGTCCAAAATCCCTCTCCAACTCTTCTGGAGCCCCTTTAGGCACTGGGAGGGGCTCTGAGCTCTCCCTGGAGCCTTCTCCAAGCTGAGCAACTCCCACCATCCTCATCAGGAGCACCATCTCCCCATGCTCTGCTCCATGGCTTCCTTCCCACTAGAGCCCCAGTCTGAGGGATTCCTTACCCTGGGAATCCTCCCCGAGCACTGCTGAGCTCCGGGGGCAGCTGGCCCAGAATCTGCCCCACTTTCACTGGGGAGGAAAGGGGCTCATCAGCGAGGGGAGGAGCACACAGGGACGGCCTCTGCAAACCCCCTGTGCTTGTTATTGCTATAATAAGTCTCAGTCATGTGTCTGGAAGGGCTGAAGGGAAAATCTATTTTTCTCCTATTTCCCAGCTCTGCCTGTGCGACAGGGGCTCTGCGGGCACGGGCTCTGTGGAGCCGGAGCCGGCTTTTCCTGGTGTTTGTGTGGGTTTGCACATGGCAACGGCACAGAGAAAAGCTGCTTTTTTTTTTTTTTTTAAGAAGAAAAAGCAAATGTGATTGTAAAAAGCAGCTCGAATTTGCAGGGAAGAGCGGGGAGAGGGGCAGGAACACAGACAGAGATGGACCACGCTCTGTTCTGGCACCACCGTGGTTTCTGCTCATCCCACACAGCCCTGCCTGGGGGGTTGTGCTCCAAGGACACCCAAAGACAGCCTGGGTAGGTTCCTCATGGTCAAGGGGAAGCAGGTCAGCCTCAGGCTGGAATTCTGCAGGGAATTTCTGTGCTAGAAAGGATTCAGGTTTTCATTGCCTCCATCTTCAGATTGTGCCAGGGAAGGCTTGGATTGGATATTGGGGAAAATTTCTTCATGAAAAGGCACTGGCACAGGCTGCCCAGGGCAGTGGTGGAGTCAGCATCCCTGGAAGTGTTCAAAAAATGTGTGGATATGGCACCTGGGGACATGGGGTAGTGGTGGCCTTGGCAGTGCTGAATTCAATGATCTCAGAGGGCTTCTCCAGCCTTAATGATTCCATCCTTCAGGAAGCTGTGGTGGCAGAGGGAATGGAGAGGTTGGGCTCTGTCAGGGCACCTGAAGCTCTGTGCTGAGCCAGCAGGAGCAGCACCTCAGAGGTCTGGTCACCACTGGGCACTGCTGGGGGCTGGGGGGACAGTGCCACCACAGCCTCTCACCCGTGTCAGGGCCACCAACTCTCACCCGTGCCAGGCTGCCCCTGCCTGCTCCAGCCCCGCACAGGCTCCGGCCCCTTCCCTGCCCTGCCCACCCGGCTGCCCAGCCCGCTGCTCCCTCGGGAAGCCGTTCCCAGCTCCCGACCATCACGTCCTTCCCACCACTGCTGCATGCGTCACTTTTTTTCCCCTTCCTCACACAACTGCCCTTTAGATATTTATACAGTGTGATCCTGTTCCCCCTCCAGCACCGGCTTTCTAGGCCATACAAATTAAATTCCCTCAGCCTCTGCCCGTAGCTCATCCTCCCCAGCCCTGCCTCCCCCCAGCTGCGGGGCTTGGAATGGCTTTTTCCTTTTCTGTGCCTGATGTCTCTCTCCCTGTAAGAGCCTCCCTGGGAATTGTAGGGCACGCTCCTACCACGGCATAAAAATAGGATTAGGAGCTGTTTTGTCCAGTGAAGGATTGTTCTGGGCTCCCACCTGCAAACCTTTCTCTGCCGTGTTCCCACACGGATGCTTCCAGCTCTCCGTGCTTGCTCCAGAGCCGGCTCAGTGCTCACCCCCTGCAGCAGCTCCTGGGGCACTGGGGGATCCGTGGGGCGCCCCACAGCTCTATCCCTGTCATTAACCCTCAAAGAGCCAAGCCCAGACAGTGCTCCATGACCAGCTGGACAGGGGTACATCTCTGCCTGCTCCACATGTGCCCCGAGTGCCCCACACCAATCCTGGAGTGCCCAGCAAGGCAGGGAGGGCTCACTCAGCCCCTGTCCTACCCCCAGGTCCCAGGGCTCAGACAAGGCTCAGGGTGCCCACATCCAGCACTCGTGGTCCTGTCAGCACCTGCCCAGCCTGGCAGGGGCAGCTCTGGACTCACCACCAGCCTGGAGGAAGGGGTTGGTACCTCCCACCCCTGCACTGAGCACCCTGCAGTGTCCTGAGCTCCCACAGCCATTCCCATTCCTCCCATCCCACCTTGTCCTAGGTTCCCACAACATTCCCATTCCCCACATTCCACTCCACAGAGTCCTGGGCTCCCACATCATCCCTCCCCATCCCCTTCCACCCCCAGCAGCTATCAAGGGTCTCTGGTGTTCAATCCCCTGAAATGCCGCCATATCACTGTCCCTCATCCCTGGCATGCCCATGAGTTCCACCTGGGAAGGGTGGAGATAAAGAGCCTCCCCTGAGGATGAGGAAAGGCTTGCAGAGTCTGGGTTAACCCTGCAGCTCCCTGTGCAGCCTCCCTTGGAGTCAGACGGGGCTGGGCTCAGCTGCCCAAACTGGTGGGGACATGAAGGACACACACAGAGCTGCTGGTGGGGCTTGGGCAGTTTACCAATGTGTTGGAGCCGATCAAGTGCTAATTATTGGAGATGCTCCCAAGTGTCCCTGTCACAATGGCCTCTGAGCCTGCCTGCCTTATATTCCCTAAATTCACTCACAGTCACTGCATGGGTCCACAGCCTTGTGTTGTGTACCCAGCCCATGGGCTGATGGATCCAATGGGAACGTGTGGGTTTAGGAAGGGGCTGGAGTGTGTTTGGCATTGAAGTGTTGCGTTGAGCCAAGTGGGAATGCAGGAGGGCACTGGTGAGATCCCAGGGCAGCACCTGGCTCTTCCTGGGAAAACCAACCACAGCCTGTCCCCCATGGGTGCCTGAGGCTGATCCCAGGACCAGCAGGGTCCCCCCATGCTGGATGTGGCTCTGGGTTGTCTGTGGGGACAGACTTTGTGCTGTCCTTGGTGCCCCCAGCCCCACATCACTCCTGCTGCCTGTTTGGGCCTCTGAAACCCTTGTGTTTCCATCCTCATTTTCCTTGAAGGAGAAGTCTCTGCAGGATTTGTCCTCCTTAAATCTGACAGAGAATCTGCTGGGACTTGGAATGTCTCTGCCTTCCCCTGGCTCTGACAGGGCCTTTGATGTCTCTTTAATTCCCTCAGTGATGATGGGGAGGTTCCTGCCTGCTAGAGAGGGAAGGGTTACCCCCCTTGGTGGCTCTGTAAGCCTTTGGGAAGCCTTTGGAGTTGGGGACATTAATCCTGACATTAAAAACCTGAATGGACAGGGCTGGCTGGAAAAGGAAACCATTGAGCTGCTGGGAAGGCAGCGGAACTGGAGCAGCACATGTGGGGCTGGGAGCCCAACGACAGCATGAAGGGGAGAGGATGTGTTTTCAAACTCCCTGATTCTGATCTCAGTGTAGGATTTCTCTTGGCAGTGAGGCTCCTGTGTGATCCCTGCCATGAATCCCAGACCTGAATGCCTCTGGATTTCCAGGTTCTGCTTCAGATTTCTTTCCCTGGCGCTTGTGTGTTTCTGCTCTGGGGATAAGAGCAAAATGAAATCCTGTTTCCCAAGCTCTGGCAAAGCTGTCAGCAACAATGGGAAAGCACAGTGTGAGGGCAAGGAGCAGGAGCCTGGAGAGCTGGACTCCCAGCTAAACCAGTGCTCAGGCTGGCAGGGCTCAGCAGGCTTGGGCTCTGCAGGACAGCCTGGAAAAGCACAGGGACAGATCTGCTGTCTGTCAGGAACATCCTGAGTGGGACAGTGACTTTCCATCCCTTTGTCAGCACAGTTTCACCATCCTTGGCTTTTTCTGGACATAAAGCATCACTCTCAGGAGTGAAGAGCTGGAGCACATCACTCCACACACACAGGAAAAGGGATTTCCTGCAAGGCTGCAGTTCAGTTGTTACAATCTGATCTGTGCCCCTGGGCCCCTTCCCAGCAGGGACAGTGTTCAGGGGTGCCTGTGCCTGTCCCCTCACCATAGTGGCACCTCAGCATCCCATCACAGGCCACGTGGTTTTCCAGCTCTCTGGAGAAGGCTCCTCTGCCCAGGAGGGACATCACCCTGGACACCCTGGGCAGGAAGGACACTGCCAGGGCAGGGCCAAGCTGGGCTCAGGCTTGAGGACAGGATGGATTTCAGTAGGGAATGGGGACTAGGAGAGGGCCAAAGGCTTCCATGAAAAAACTTCAGACAAGTCAGGGACATGTGCCAGGAGCAGGCTTCTCCAGAGGCACGTGAGAGCCTGCCACATCCATCAGGTGATGGGAGAGGAGCTGAGGATGGGCTGTGGAGCTGGGCTGGGCAGCTCCGTCTTCTCCCACACAGATCAACGTCTCTGTGCCACAGCTGCCAAGTACTCCTGGGACATGGGGAAGGGACTGCCAGGCTGGGCTGGAGCTGGGGGCACAGGCACAGCAGCCTGAGCTGACTCCTGGGCAGCACTGGGAATGCTGGAAGGGATGGCTCTCCAAAGGCTGAGTGCTGGTCAGAGAAACCCTCCTCGTTCTCAGAGACAGAAACTGCCCTGTACTAAGGCAGATAAAATTTCACAGGCATCTAAAGATTTAATTTGAGTATAATCTCCTTCGCTAGAGCCACAGGTCCCTGATAAATATTTTATTTTCCTCCAAGTAAAGAGGCGCTGGGATAATTAAAGCAAACATTGAGTCGTCCTCTCTGAGCAGGAGCAAGGCCATGGCTTGTTCCCAGTGTTCCAAGGCAGGAGGTGCTCCCTGCACTCCATGTGCTATGTGGAGCTGTCTGGGCACACGGGCTCCCGGGGAGACAGGAGAGTTCTGCTGGCTGCAGCAGCATCAGGAGAAGGATGAGTGGCAGGCAGGTGAGGAGGCCATGGCCGTCACTTTTGAGAGTCCATTTTTCCTTCAAGGGAAGAAGTCGCTGCTTTCTCGGCCATGTCCTGCATCCTTCATTTGTGCTGCTCGCTCTCCTTCCAGTCCCAGGAACATTTTAAAAAGATTCTTTTCCAAGCTCATTGCTGGTGGGAAATGCAGCAGCAATTGGAAATGCCATAGGTGGCACTTCAGACAAGGAAAGCTCTTCCCACCTGGCTAAGGCAGGGAAGGGTTTCCTGTGCACTCCCAGCTGGGACTCCCTGCCAGATAACTGAGCAGCAATAGCTTCAGGAAGATGGATATGGGAGAAGCAGGTGTTCCAAAGGATTCATGTCCCTTGCTTTGGCAGAGCCTGGCTCAGTGCAGTGGTTTTGTCAGGAGCGAGTGGCTGCACTGAGCAGAAAAATGGGGCTGTCAGGAAACACCGTCAGGAGCCAGGCTGGGAGAGCTGGGAGTGTTCAGCCTGGAGAGGAGAAGGAGCCAGGAAACCCCAGAGCCCCTCTCAGTGCCTAAAGGGCCTCCAAGAGGGCTGTAGAACCCCTTCAGCTCCTGTGTAGAGGGACTTTGGACAAGGGCCTGGAGTGACAGGACACAGGGAATGGCTTCCCACTGCCACAGGACAGGGTTTGATGGGATATGGGGAGGAAATTTTTCCCTGTGAGGGTGGGGAGGCCCTGGCACAGGGTGCCCAGAGAAGCTGTGGCTGCCCCTGGATCCCTGGAAGTGTCCAAGGCCAGACTGGACAAGGCTTGGAGCAGGCTGGGATACTGGAGGGTGTCCCTGCCCATGGCAGGGGGTGGCACTGGATGAGCTTTAAGGTCCCTTCCATGAATCATTCCATGATTCTGTGATTCTGTGAAAATCTTCCACTCACCCAGGTGTCAGGCTGTGCCAGAGGAGGTCAGAGCAGGATGGCAGGGGGGGAGAGAGGGAGGAAGGGATGGCAGGGAGGGATGGCAGGGATGGAAGGGTGGATGGCAGGGATGGTTGGATGGATGGCCCCCACTGTCCCCTCCCCCTGCATCAGCCAAACTCAGGACATGCAGTAATGCAGTACAGCCCTGGGATGTGACTCTGCAGGCAAACCAGGCAACCTTCCTCCAGACCTTCCTTTCTTCCCACCTGCTCCTCTCAGAGCCCATGCAGTGACATCCCCAGAGCTGTCACAGCTCTCAGTCGCCGTGGAGGGGCTGGCGATGGGGACAGAGCCCTGGGACTGTCCCCCAGGGCAGGGTTGAGAGTGGCACACACCGGTCTGTGGCTGTGCAGAGCCAGCTCTGTGCACTGTGATGGGGCTTTCTCTTTCAACTTTTTTTTTGGCTCTCTAGGATCCTGCTTGTAAAAACAGCCATAAAGAAGTTGAAACGCAATGTGCTGGCTCAGAGGAGTCGTTCAATGTCCTTATTAAAGATCTGCAGTGCTGGAGCTGGAACAGCTCCTGGCGCTCTGAGGACACCTTTCATCTCCCGAGTTTGAGGCTCTTTACAAGCACTAATGAATTAAACTTCATAACAGCCCTGCACACAGAGCCCCACACACCAATTATTCATCTGGGGGCACAATGCAGGCATTAAATAAAAATAATAAGCTGCTTAATTCTGCCTCTGCTCCAGCCTGGAGATTGTCTTCAAGCTGATTTCAATTATTTCCCATTCATCCAGTGCTAATGGTCCCTGGTTTTCCTGTGCAGGGGAGGTGAGCAGCAGGTTTGGCACTCGGGGTCTGAGCAGGGACATGGTCTGGGCTCTGCTCTACTCCAGCCAAGCACCAAACCTGAGCTCCTCACCCTGGCCCAGGAAAGCTCTCAGGAGGTGAATCATTTCATGTGAGTCCTGCGGGTGTCTTGTGCAGGGCCAGGAGTTGGACTCAGTGACCCTTGTGGGTCCCTTCCAGCTCAGGAGTTTCTGTGAGTTTGTGATACTGTGTTTCTTCCCTCCTGCACTGGAGCAGATTCCCTGGGGCAGTGCTGAGAGGGACCGAGGGAGCTGCTTTGGTTTGGCAGCTGGTTTTGCTGGGGCAGGCAGCAGGTCCTTGTCCCAGTTCCTGAGCTCCAGGAAGATGCTGGTGGCTCCGGGAGGAGGGAGCTGAAGGCTGAGCACAGTGGGGACATGACTGGGCAGCTCTTACAAGAAAATCTCACAGAATCATGGAATCATTAGGATTGGAAAAACCCTCTAAGACCATTGAGTCCAACCATCACCAAGCACTGCCAAGCCACTGACCCACATCTCCAGGTGCCACATCCCCACATCTGTTAAATCCTCCCAGGGACAGTGACTCCACCCCTGTCCTGGGCAGCCCATTCCAATGCCTGGCCCTTCTTTCCATGAAGAATCTCCCCAGCTCCTACAAAGAATCCATGAACTGTCTTGACTGAGTTGTCACTGGTACAGCTAAGGTGAAGGTGACAGTAGTAACTGGAAAACTGCCCCAGAAATCCTGTCCTGAGCCGTCCCCTGCCCCATGCCCATGTCCAGCCCATGGAGAGAAACTGGGAGAACCAGGGAGTGATGGCACTGGTGACACCTGGTACCAAGGGCACAAGGCTGTGACACCCTGGGAGATGGGGAAGCACAAATGGTTGGTGCCTGTCCAGGCCCCTGTTCCTGGCACACATCAGGATGTGCTGCAAGTTGGGATGGATGAGCCACAGCTGGGAGTTTGCTGGGACACCTGTCCTTCCTGGCTGGTACGGGTTGAGGATATCAGGGATGTCTGCATGTGCAACCAGGGGCTGCTGGATCTGCTCCAGGGACAGGCCACAAGCCAGAGCCACCAGTGAAGGGATGAGAGCACAACAGAGCTCTGACACCCCAGGCCAGGCTCAGACTCTACCCTCAGGGCTAGCACCGTGGAATGAGATGAACCTTAATGTCCCTTCCAACCCAAACCATCTTGGGATTCTGTGACACAGGGACGTGCTCTGTGGTGGCCTCGTGGTGGCCTCGTGGTGTCCATGGAGATGTGAGAGGTGTCTCTGCTCCATCCCCTGTGGCAGCACCTCTGGGGTCAGGGTGGCAGCAGTGGGGACACGTTTGCCCTGTCCCAGGACAGCCAGCCCAGCCTGCAGTGGGGTGGCAGGAGGAGCCATCTGCAGCCACGGGATGTCTCCTCACAGCCAGACAGACGCTGGGGTCCCACCCTCGGAGCCACTGGGGTGATTCCTGGGAGCACTGGGGATGGTCCTTTCCATCCCTTCCTGAGCATCCCCCCTTTCTCCTGGTCCCCATGGTGAGTTTTTGGGCAGTAATTATAAGAGAAGGATGCTGAACTCAGTGCTGTGCACATTTGTGCTGAGGACACCGTCCTCACTCTGGCCATAACTGCAGCAATGAACAGCCAATAAAATAAATCTCCAGTTGGACCCCGAGTCTGGTGACTCGGAAGGGAGAAAATTAGAGGCAAAAGATCCAGGAGCTGTCTGCTTTGCAAGGATGTGGGGTACAGGAATGCCCTGCCTGGATTCTGCCATCTCCCTGTGAGCTACAGGATGCAAGTGTGTGACTCCTGAGCAGGGTCGGGAAGGAGGGACACGGTGGAGTTTGGATTGCCAGGGGTTCCCATTGCCAAGCCAGCCAGGAAGGGCATCCCAGAGGGATGCTGAGCTCCATGCCACAGGCAGGAGGCAGCCCTGAGACACCCTTGGGATGGAGCAGCCGCGTATTCCTGGGCTGCTGTGGGGCCAGGCACATGGAGGGGGGTGTGACATTGCCGTCACGGGGCTGTGTTGGCCCATGGGACACACAGGCTGGGGCTGGACCCTCTGCTGTGCCACAAAAGATTTAAGGAATTCTGGGGAGCAGAGCCCACAAATTACATCAGGATTTCGCCTGGTCATTTCTGTGTCACTGACCAGAAACCAAAATTATTTCTATGCCATTCTGAACATAAAAAAGTGTTCGGGAGCTGGGAGCAGAGTGGGAGCAGAGGGTGAGTGAGTGTGTGTGGAAATAGCGTGAGATTAATTACAGGAGCAAGAGCTATGAGTGTTGATAAATCCCTCCCGTCAGGAGCGTGCCCGTGCTCCTGTAACTCTCTGCCATTCTCAAGCTGGGATGAATGAAGCAGCTAATTGTTCGCTGTGCTGAGAGCAATCCTCAGGGAGCAGCACATGCCATGGAATGAGTCAGCTCCATGCTGGCAGGGCTGTTATCAAATATTAGAATATTTAGCTGAGCGATCTCTACCCCGGCTCGGCAGCAACGGAGTTTCATCAGCATAAAAAGTAACAAAGAAAGAAAGACATCAGATACTGTTTGTTTCCTGATGAGTGGAGATCTGGCAAAAAGCAGGATTGTTTCACTCGTTAGCGCACTTGTGAAATGAATCATGTGTGCTTCAGCACCGCTTCCAGAAACTTAATTGAAAGTTCTGGTGTCTGTTGTTGTACGGGGAGAACCATATGCTAGTGAAAGACAGGGCTTGTTTTTTATAGTCCAGAACAATTAGAATTGCATCAAATTCCAACTGTCGTGGCAAGGTGTGGGGAGAGCAGGGATAAATCTGGGAGGTTCTTCTGGAAAGAGATCAAAATCCTGAACACAACAACACAAGAGAGACTGTTTACGAGAGCCCAGCTTTGGTGGGGATGGTCAGTGCCAGATGCTCTGCTCAGGGTGGTGGGACACTGCCCCAAGCTGCCCAGAGAAGCTGCCCCATCCCTGGCAGTGTCCAAGGCCAGGTTGGACAGGGTTTGGAGCAACCTGGGATAGTGGAAGATGTCCCTGCCCAGGGCAGGAGGTGGCACTGGATGAGTTTTAAGGTCACTTCCACCCCCAACCATTCCATGGCTCAGTGATTCAGGGCAGCTCCTCCAGCAGAAGATGGGGTGTGGGACACAGCCCTGTTTGCCACATGCTTGTGCTGACAGCAGCCCAGGTGCTGGCCCATGTCTCACAGCCCTGGTTAATCATCCCATACCATCCCATTCATCCTTTTTTATTACTATTTACAAAGCTCTTTTGGCTGGAGAATGGAGTCAGTGAATAACACTGGGAAACAAATAGCCCTGGTGATGCCAGGCTCCAGCGGAGCCAGTGCCAGCCATGGCTCCACAGAACACAGTGCTGGGAACACTGCTCCCCAGGAACTCAGGATAAGCTTTCTGGAGAGGAGCTGGGGTCCCTCTGCCACCATCTCATCCCACAGAGCCTTGCAAGCAGCTCCTGCACCTTCTTTCCGTGGCAGCCAACAGCAGGAGATCCCAGCACTGCCTGTGTGGGACATTCCAGCCCTGCCTGTGTGTGGGGTAGGTGAAGACAGCTACAAGGGCAGGGGGAATTTGTGCAGCCCCATCCCAGAAAGACCCAGCCCTCTCCCATCTCTGGTGTAGTCACAGGGACACAGCCTGCCAAGCACAAGGGTCACAAGGAGCTCATTTATCTGGCTGGGAAGGAGGTTCACAGAGGGTTACTGAGGCTTGATTCTTGGGAGTTTTTCCCTGAAAATGTTCAAGGACAGGTTGGATAGGGCTTGGAGCAACCTGGTGTCCTGCCCATGGGAGGGGGTTTGGAACAAGATGAACTTTAAGGTCTATGGTTCTGTGATCTGGTTGGGATTTCAGCCTGGAGAGTGCTGACAGCTCCATCACTGTCACCACGACCCCAAGCACGTCCCATGTCTCTTCCATGTCTCCTCCACCCACCATTCCATGTGTGGTAGTTTGAAAGCAAATCAGTGAGAGATTCAAAGTCAATACTACAATTTAATAGAAAAATTAAAATAAATGCAATAGTAGAAAAACACTGACAGAGTCAGAATACAACCTGACACCCTGTCAGTCAGGGTGTTGGTAGCAGTCCAATTAGATGGTGGCTGCAGCTCTGGGAGTGATAGATGTGGTTCTGTTGAAGCAGTGATCCTGTGAAAGGTGTAGTTCTCCTCTGAAGGTCCAGTGGTGGTGTAGAAGGGTCTGGTCTTCCTCTGGGAATCCCGTGGAAAAGCTGCCTTGTGGTGTTTCAAATTCTAATTTATATCCAGATAGGGATGCTTGGTTCCTCACCCTGGGCAGGGCATCTCACAATGGGATGATGGAGTTTATCAGTGAGACTCAGTGGCCCGTTAACAGAAGATATCCCCTGGAGCCATCAGGGATGAGCAGAGAGTGCCCCAGCTGGCTCCAAGAGCTGGCCCATGAGAAGACATGCCCTGGGGCCATCAGGGACCAGCCAGGAACACTGCCCCACCCGGCCCCAACATCCCATGAAGATGGTGATAGAATACATACCATGGTAACCTAAGACATTTTCCACCCCTTATTCTATCACTATCTATATGATACCCAAACCAATACCCCCTTTAAACTCTACATATATATATATACACACATATACAATGGAACTTTACACACAGTTCTCACTTAAAATTAAGTTTCCTTGTGGTACACAATGGGTTTCCCCATCTTTCTGCATTACCCACCAAGTGTAACCAGGTCCTTGAGCAAAAACAACCCTGCGGATGGGTTTGTCTTTGTCTGAGGCAAACAAGGGACAGTCTTTCCTAAAATACCTCTCATGTGTACCACAGGGACTCTGTCTCCATCCACTGTGTGCAAGGGTTCAGCCTGGGCAGGACCAGCTCGATTGATGGAGCCTCGTGTGTTGACCATCCAGGTGGCCTTTGCTAAGTTCACTTCCTAATTTTTGAAGGTCCCCCTGCCAAGTGCCTTCAGGGTGGTCTTAAGCAGTCCGTTGCACCGTTCAACTTTCCGGCAGCTGGTGCATGATAAGGGATATGATATATCCACTCGATGCCATGTTCTCTGGCCCAGCTGTTTATAAGGCCATTCTTGAAATGGGTCCCATTGTCCGACTCAATTCTCTCAGGGGTGCCATGTCTCCCCAAGACTTGCTTTTCCAGGCCTAAGATGGTGTTTCGGGTAGTAGCATGAGGCACAGCGTAGGTCTCCAACCATCCAGTGGTTGCTTCCACCATGGTCAGCACGTAGCGCTTGCCTTGGCGGGTTTGGGGAAGGGTGATGTAGTCAATTTGCCAGGCTTCCTCATACCTATACTTCGACCATCGTCCACCGTACCACAGAGGCTTCACCCGCTTGGCCTGCTTGATCATAGCGCAGGTCTCGCAGCCATGGATGACCTGTGAGATGCTGTCCATGGTCAAGTCCACCCCTCGGTCACGAGCCTATCGGTACGTTGCATCTCGTCCCTGATGACCAGAGGCATCATGGGCCCAACGAGCTAGAAAGAATTCTCCCTTGTGCTGCCAGTCCAGATCTACCTGTGGTACTCTCAGTCTGGCAGCTCGGTCCACTTGCTCGTTGTTACGATGCTCTTCATTGGCCCGACTCTTGGGTACGTGTGCATCCACGTGTCGAACCTTCACAGTCAGCCTCTCTACACGGGTAGCGATGTCTTGCCAAATCTCAGTGGCCCAGATGGGTTTCCCTCTGCGCTGCCAGTTGGCCTTTCTCCAGCGATTCAACTAACCCCACAAAGCGTTAGCTACCATCCAGGAGTCAGTGTAGAGATAGAGCCAAGGCCACTTCTCTCGCTCAGCAATATCCAAAGCCAGCTGGACGGCTTTAAGCTCTGCGACCTGACTCGATCCACCTTCTCCCTCAGTAGCTTGTGCAACTCGTCGTGTGGGGCTCCATACAGCAGCTTTCCACTTCCGGTTAGCACCTACAATTCGGCAGGAACCATCAGTGAAGAGGGCATATCGTCTTTCACTCTCCAGTAGCTCGTTATATGGTGGGGCTTCCTCAGCACGTGTCACTTGCCCCTCCTGTTCTTCAGAAGATAATCCAAAAGTCTCACCTTCAGGCCAGTTTGTTATAATTTCCAGAATCCCAGGGCGATTAGGGTTTCCTATCCGGGCTCGCTGTGTGATCAGCGCAATCCACTTGCTCCACGTGGCGTCGGTGGCATGATGTGTGGAAGGAAGCCTTCCCTTGAACATCCAACCCAGCACTGGTAGTCGGGGTGCCAGAAGCAGCTGTGCTTCAGTGCCAATTACTTCCGAGGCAGCTCGAACTCCTTCATAAGCCACAAGAATCTCTTTCTCGGTTGGGGTATAGCTGGCCTCAGATCCTTTGTATCCCCGACTCCAGAACCCAAGTGGTCGTCCTCGAGCCTCTTCAGGTCCCTTCTGCCACAGGCTCCAGGATGGACCATTCTCCCCGGCCGCAGTGTAGAGCACATTTTTTACATCCTGTCCTGTTCTGACTGGCCTAAGGGCTACTGCATGGGCAATCTCCTGCTTAATTTGTTTGAATGCTTGTTGTTGCTCAGGACCCCACTGGAAATCATTTCTTTTTCATGTCACGAGGTAAAGAGGGCTTACAATTGTGCTGTATTCCGGGATATGCATTCTCCAAAACCCAACAGCTCCTAGAAAAGCCTGGGTTTCCTTCTTGTTCGTAGGTGGGGACATAGCAGTGATCTTGTTGATTACTTCTGTTGGGATCTGGCGACGTCTATCTTGCCACTTGACTCCTAAGAACTGGATTTCTTGAGCGGGTCTCTTAACCTTACTTCGCTTGATGGCAAAACCAGCTCTTAGGAGAATCTGGATGATCTTCTTTCCTTTCTCAAAGACTTCCTCTGCTGTGTTCCCCCATACAATGATGTCGTTGATGTACTGCAAATGTTCTGGAGCCTCACCCTTTTCCAGTGCAGCCTGGATCAGTCCATGGTAGATGGTGGGGCTGTGCTTCCACCCCTGGGGGAGTCTGTTCCAGGTGTACTGCACTCCTCTCCAGGTGAAAGCAAACTGAGGCCTGCACTCTGCTGCCAGAGGGATGGAGAAAAAGGCATTGGCAATATCGATGGTCGCGTACCACTTTGCTGCCTTGGATTCCAGTTCATACTGAAGTTCCAACATGTCTGGCACAGCAGCACTCAGTGGTGGTGTGACCTCATTCAGGCCACGATAATCCACTGTCAGTCTCCATTCTCCACTGGACTTATACACTGGCCATATAGGGCTGTTAAAGGGTGAATGAGCTTTGCTGACCACCCCTTGGCTCTCCAGTTTACGAATCATCTCGTGGATGGGAACCACAGAGTCTCTGTCTGTGCGGTACTGCCGTCGGTGCACTGTCGCCGTGGCGATTGGTACCTGCTGTTCTTCAACTTCTAGCAGTCCCACAGCAGAGGGGTCATCTGAGAGACCAGGCAAGGTATTTAGCTGTTGGATGTCTTCTGTTTCTACTGCGGCTATCCCGAAAGCCCAACGATGTCCTTTTGGGTCTTTGAAATACCCATTTCTAAGATAGTCTATGCCCAGGATGCATGGGGCCTCTGGGCCGGTCACGATGGGGTGTTTCTGCCACTCATTCCCAGTTAAACTCACTTCAGCTTCCAATACAGTCAGCTGCTGGGATCCTCCTGTCACCCCAGAAATAGAAATAGATTCTGTTCCCACGTACCTTGATGGCATCAGGGTACATTGAGCGCCGGTGTCAACCAAAGCCGTTATCTTTGTGGGTCAGATGTGCCAGGCCATCGGATCCACACAGTCCAATAGATCCGGTTGTCCCTTTCCTCTACCTGGCTAGAGGCAGGGCCCCTCTTTTCCTGATCGTGGTACACGTTGCTCTCTTCTTGTAAATATGTTCTTGAGGTCCCTTCAAGAGGATCGGTCATATCATCATTTCTATACTGTTCTGAGTTCTGTCCACAAGAGACCGGAGCAGCGTTGACTCTAGGTGGGCTCCTTGTGATAGCTGTTCCTCTTTTCAGTTCACGTACTCGGGCTGCTAAGGAAGAGGTGGGTTTTCTATTCCACTTCCTCATGTCTTCTCCATGCTCCTGAAGGAAAAACCAGAGCTACCTCGTGGAGTGTATCTTCTCTCTCTGGCCGGGGGACGTCTGCTCCTAATAGCAGAGACCCTTGTTGGTTCTGGTGAGATGTGGTGAATTTCTTGCTTCAGCTCCTTTCTGAGTTTCTCTTCCAAGCTCTGGACGTGCTCAGCCAGCTGTGTTTCCACAGATGAGACATGGGTGCGAAATGGGGCAGTGACAGTGTCCTCATAAATTTTTAGTTTGTTGGCCAGTACTCCCACCTTGTCCGCTCCTTCCCTCCATTGCAGTGTTGCTAGGTAACGGGAGTATATCTCTGGTCCAAGCCGTGTGAATCTCAGCCACATCTGTGACGTGCATTGGACATCATCTGGGTTCTTAGGGAATCTCTCATCTTCTGAGAAAATGATCTCCAGCACGGCCAATTCTCTCAGGCATCGGATACCTTGTTCCATTGTGCTCCATTTTCCTTGGTGCACCTGGAGGTCTTCTTTACAAAGGTATCTGTCCCTTACACTTGCCAGCAGTCGCCGCCAGAGGCTGAGAGTTTCTTGGGTTTTCCCGATCCCCTGGTCAATGACCACATCCTGGGTCAGGGATCCAAGTTGTCTGGCCTCACTTCCATCTAGCATGGTGTCATTGGCTGCAGCGTCCCAGATGCGAAGCAGCCAGGTCAGGATGGATTCATTTGTCTGGCGGGTGAACTCCCTCCGTAGGTCACGCAACTCACCCAGGGATAAAGAGCAAGTGATGATCTCTGGCTCTGTCTCTTCTGCTTGCTGCGAAGGTCCAGCCTCCTCCTCATCCGTCGCTGCACGGGCTGATTTGCTCTTGGATTTCTTTTTCTGGATGGGGGCAACTGCTCCTGGCTTAGGCTGTTCTGGCTCAGTGATGGTTTTGTGTGGAGACGCTGTCAGTTCTTTCAGTCTCTTTTTCCTCCATGGCAGTTTGTGTAGACATGGTGCCTGTTGCTTTGCTGCTTTTCTTCTCCCCCTCCTCGAGAAGATGCTGTCCAACACCAAGTATTGTTCTGTTCCTAAGCATGGTGTACATGGTGCAGGTGATAGAGAGAAAAGAAAACAGAACTGACAAAAAGATTATACCATCTTTGACATCCAAAGGGAACTCAATATTTTCAAAAACTCTTGTGTCAGGTCTAAAAGGCTGAAAGAAACCACTCTCTACTCTTTCCCCTGGGGGCTGGGTGCGATTGTTGAGGAGGCCCCAGATGTAGCAGCCCAGACTAGGACAAGCAAACAAAACTCAGTAAATATTCCGAATGGTGTTCATTGCCTCAGAGGTTATCATGCAATAGACATAGTAAACTAATAAAGCAATTTTTATACAATACCCCGGCCTACACAGGAGCTTTACTACGGGCAGGTAGTTCCCCATGTGTGGAAATATATACAGAGCAAGGTACAGGACACATGTAAGTATGTTGAGTATCATGGTGAATAGGTGGCTTCTAGAACACAAAATTGTAATTCTGACTTTCCTCAGGGCCTGCCTCACATTGGGTGCCAAAAAATGTGGTAGTTTGAAAGCAAATCAGTGAGAGATTCAAAGTCAATACTACAATTTAATAGAAAAATTAAAATAAATGCAATAGTAGAAAAACACTGACAGAGTCAGAATACAACCTGACACCCTGTCAGTCAGGGTGTTGGTAGCAGTCCAATTAGAAGGTGGCTGCAGCTCTGGGAGTGATAGATGCGCTTTTGTTGAAGCAATGATCCTGTGAAAGGTGGAGTTCTCCTCTGAAGGTCCAGTGGTGGTGTAGAAGGGTCTGGTCTTCCTCTGGGAATCCCATGGAAAAGCTGCCTTGTGGTGTTTCCAATTCCAGATTATATCCAGATAGGGATGCTTGGTTCCTCACCCTGGGCAGGGCATCTCACAATGGGATGATGGAGTTTATCAGTGAGACTCAGTGGCCCATTAACAGAAGATATCCCCTGGGGCCATCAGGGACCAGCCAGGAACACTGCCCCACCTGGCCCCAACATCCCATGAAGATGGTGATAGAATACATACCATTGTAACCCAAGACACCATTTTTAGTCCCTTCCTCCTGCAAGTCACCTTCAGCAAAGCTCTGACACAGGTGCAGGATGTCAGTCTCTGCTGAAACCCTGGAACAGCAGCACCTGCTTGGAGCACAGCCCACACATAGAGTCCTGTGAAAGGGCTGCTTCCTAGGCAGGATGTGGAGCAGGAGTGGCTGCGGGACCTGTCTGCAGGATGTGGGAGGGGAGAGAGTCTTTGCAAGGCCCTACAGCAGGTCCAGGAGCAGGAACAGCCCTGTCAGCAGTGGTGACCTGCAGGAGCTCAGCCTTCCCCTAATTCCGCATTTCCCTGTTTATCCATCAGCTGTATATTGCCTGTATCAGAGACAAATTCGTGTGGCATAACAATTTATGACATATAGCTTGTACACAGAGTTGCTATGGTCAGAGATTTCTTCTTTCTTAATTCTTTATCTTCCTTTTCCTCCTTTCAATGTTCATCTAAATCAAAATCCTCATTTCCCACAAAGAGCCCAAGGCGCTTGCAGGGCTTTCATTGAAAAATTATCCAATAAATCAATACAATGAGTGAAACGGGGGAAACCTGGCCAAAGGGTGCCCTGACCAGGGTACAGCTGTGCCAGAGGGGTGGGTGTGCCCCTGGGAACAGCCAAGGAGCTGCTCCCTGTTCGGTCACCGCTGGGAATGAGGAGTGGCTGCAGCTAAATGTGGGGTTTTCTTCCCATTCGTGAAAATAAACAGAAGTCCCTGAGCTCCCTGGTGCAAACTGTGCAAATGTAGACCTCACGCATCAGAGCCTGTGGCTCTGAATGTCAGCAGATGTCCCTGGAGCAGGATCAGAGTTCGGAGCCTCCGGCACCTCTGGCCCCCGGAGCTCTACAGTCCCTGCCGGCCGCACTCCGCCCACTCCCAGCGCGGCTCGGGAAGGTGACATTGAGCACACTGTGACCCGTGCAGCTGCCAGGGGCACTGTGGCATCCCGGGGACTCAGCGGGCAGGACCTTCAGGCAGGCAGCTGGCCACAGTCCCAAATGCAGCCAAGCAGGGAGCTGGAGCTGACAGGGTTTGCGGGAGCCAGGAGCCTCAGAAGGAGCCCCTGAGCCATCCAGGGAGCTGTCATCAGCCCTGTGGCCTCTGGAGACTCCCAGGGCAGCTCTCTCCATGAGCAATGTGTCCCAGCAGTACCCTCCTCTCTGGATGCTGGTGGCATGTGGCACGTTCTGCCCAGGGAGTCCTGACCTCAACTGGCTCTGCCAAAGTGCTGGGACTAAGGAATACATCCCCACACCAGCTGGGGAGTGCTGGCACTCAGGAATACATCCCCACACTGGCTGGGCAGTGCTGGGGACCAGGGATAAAGCAGCCAAAGGGGAGCAGGAAGAGCCCTGAGAACACAGGGAGAAGGTGCAGAACTGGGTGGTGCACATCTGGAAGGAAGCCTTTGTTTCTGCTCCACAAACGTCAGGGCCAAGGGAGCTCCATAGGGAGCTCAGCACTGTTCTTTTGGAGCTGTTACTCCTGAGGATGAGGAAAACCAGGGTTTATGCATGTCCTTGCCCCTTGCACTTTTCCACACTCATTCTGGTGCTTCCCAGCACCCTTGGCCATGCCTGGCACTGCCAGCTGTTCCTGGATAATCCCAGATGGCCAGGAAGGAGCTGCCAGCACAGACATCCCAGCTCTGCCCAGTGCTTCTGTTCCTCTGGCCCTGCTCTCCATCTCACCCAAGCTGGAGGAGACCAGGCAGCCAAGATGAGTGCATGACCCCACTACCAAAAATCTACTTCATACTCTTGGTGGAAAAATAATTCTTCCAAATGTGCCTTCCAAAGAGTCAGGCAGTGTTCAGAGTGGGATGCAGTGCTGGGGTGAGTGGGGACACAGCCTGTCCCATGTCCTGGGGATGGAGCAGACACGTCCCCTGTGGAGGGAGGGGGTGGCTCTGTCTCATTCATCCTGCAGAGGTTTGCTCTGGGTTTTTTGCTGATCAGTCACTCCTGACTGTGTTTCTGCAGAGGAGCTGCATTAATGAGTGCCACAGCCTTTGCCCGTGTCCCCAGTGGGCTGTGAGATTGTGCAGCAGGAGCCCACGCTGCAGCAGGTCTGGAAAGAGGGACTTTGATATCTGTGGGTCACAAGAGGAAATGGGAAAAGGAAGAAAGGACAGCTGGGGAGCTGCTTCTGAGTGGGTGAGGGCTGGAACGTCCCCTGCCCTGAGCGTGGCCTCCCTCACATTTGCTGCACGAGCAAATGGTCCCAAAGGCAGGACTAGGGAGAGCTCAATAAATTCCCATCTTACATTCACTCATCACTTCGAGCAGCAGCTTCCTTGGCCTGCTCACAGGGCTGCTGTGCCACAGCTGGGACAGTGACAGCCCTGGACTGCAGGACTCTCACACATCACTGATGGGGTTCTCAGCCTCCCCTGCCCCAGGGATCATTTCTGAGCATATCCTTGGCCAGGACTGTTCTGAGTAGTTCAGTGCTGTGGGCTGAAAGTCCCAGGGATGTGGGTGAGATAAGGAATATCTTCCCAGGGCTGTGGCCAGGTCCCTGCTGGGCACACACCCACAGCCAGGGCAGGAGGGAGACAGAGGAAGCAGGAACAGGCCCATTCTCCTGAGGCTCACAGCTCAGGGAAAAAACCCTACCTGAGTCTCCTTGGAGTCTGCTCCCAGACCCTCAGTCTCTCCAGGACCTGACTTCAGCACTGCCTGCTGCCCTCAGAGGCTACACTGAAGCTCATGACCAGCTCTGGATCACCACAGGGGATGCACCAGGCAGGAAAACCAGAAGGCAGGACAGACTGAATGCTAGTTCCTCCCCTTCTACTCCCCAGATTTCCCCAGGAGGCACTTGGTGCAGCAGCCCCATCACCCTGCACACCTTTTTGGAGAGTTTCTGCTGCTCCCCCCATGGCAAGGAGGAGCAAAGGGGTAAATGTTCAGCTGTGATGGTTTAGAGTTTTTAGGGTCTGAGGATGGTGGTTTAGGGTGATCTAAGGGTGTCTGAGGGGCAGCTGAGACCAGCACCACCTCCTTTCCTCAGGGCACTCTGGTTATTCACATCCTTACACAGCTGTCCCTAGAGGACAGGCACAGGGACACATCAGGGGATGTGAGAGGAGGGTGTTTTTGGGTAACCATCCCTCTCATTTGAGGTGGTGTGCTTCTCCACAATGTGAATATGCATGAACACAGGAGCACTGCAGCCATCCTGCCTTGGAAAGGTGTTTTTCACCCATCCTGACCCATTAGCAAAGGGTCTGTTGTCAGATGATGGCAGGAGGTAAATTGGTGTCTGCAGGTGCCTGAGCTGAGCCCACCAGCCTTGTTACCTGGGAATGGATCAAAATGAGGAGGAGGCTGTGGAAGTGTGTGTGGTGTCAGCCCTGCTCCCCTCCCAGCCCCAAGCACAGCACCAGGCTCTACTTGCCAGACACAGCACAGTGAGCAGGGCAGTCCCTGAGTCCAGGCCCCACAGACAGAAATCCATGTCCACAGACTTTTCTGGTCCTGCAGGGCTTAGCTCTCCCAGTAAGCCAGGCAGAGGAAATGGGATAAGCCTCGCTTTACCCATGGGGAATTGAAGCACCAAAAGGTTTAAGTGACTTAAAAGGGATTTGGAGAAGAACATCTCCAGAGCCCTGGTGCAGAAGCATCCCTGGGAGAAGGCTTGACCTTTCAGTGTCCACCTCGTTAAAAACACTGGGTGGCACAAGCAGGAGGTGGCAGCAGCCTCAGAGGAGAATTGCTGCTGCCAGCCCTTCTCTGTGTGCCCCAAACTTCCCCAGGTGCCTCCAACTCCCCCAGGTGCCCCCAGCTCCTCCATGACCCCCCAGCTCACACCGGGCACGTGCTAACACAATTCCCCATCGCAGGGATGTCGGGAGTCGTTCTGCAGAGGGTGGTTTTGGAAACAGGAGCAGCACAATCAGTGCTGGGTGCTGAGGTGTCACATTTGGCTTTCAGGAGAGCCAGAGACTCAGGAATTTGTAAACACCTCATGTCGAGGTTTATTTGCTGCCTTCTGATTTTCCAAGCTGTTCAGCTCCCTGTGGGAACGCTGGGATCAGAAGGCCAGAGCTTTGCTGATTAAATACAGAACAGCAGGCTAGGGTGACCCCAGGAGCTGGGCATGGGGACCCCACACTGAGTGTTCATGCACCAGAAAGTGCTGTGGGGAGGAATAAACTGAGCTCTGAGTTGGAGAAGAGGTTTGGTAATTTCCTGTGGAAGTGCAATGTGTGGAGCTTGGCTGGAGAGAGGCTCCAGGCTGGGCTCAGGGAGTGTGGGAGATGCTATGCCCCTTCTGAGGGGTTTCTGGATGGACTCAGGGTGTGGGGGGGGATTCTTTGCCCCCCCCCCAGAGGGGCTTCTGCACCCTTGGGTCCAACTGCTGTGTGACAGAACAGTCCCTCTACTTCACCCCCGCCCAGGCTGGGGAGTCTGGAGGGGTCTCAAGGCCCAACAGCATCAAGTACCCCCTCACCTGTGGAGCAGCAGCCAGCTCAACTCTGCAAACCAGCATTTGCAAGACAAAAAAAGATAATTTTGCTGCTGGTTTTTTCCTTTCTTTCTTTCTGAGGGTCAGGAGGAAGGTGCTGTAGCAACAGTGGGGACAGGAAGAGCGGGATTCAGAGTCATTGCTGGGACTGTGCTGAGCACCCCGAGATAAGAACCTCCCCCAGGTTCTGGGACAGGCTGGGGATGAGGGGGTCACATGAATTCCCTGTGATTTATGGAGCTATGTGCATGCTGAGAGCTGCATCCTTCCTGCATCCCACAGCCTGTCCTCCCACCTGTGCCTCAGCCATGTCCCCCTCGCCCAGTGCTGCAGAAGAGTCCTTGTGACTGTGCCCAGGCTACTGGGTGGCACCAGTGGCTGCCATCAGCCTGCCCTGCTCCCCAGGCTGCATTCCCCGGGCTGCTGGGCTCTGATGGTGCTGGGGCAGTGGTGGTGCTGGGGCTGCCTGCCTATCGATGTATTCCTGGGTAAACATGAGGGTGGAGAAGAAAGAGCTCAGCTAAAGGACAGAACTGGTGCAGTGTTTGGGGATGTTCAGGCTAGAAACCCACACTTTGAGTTTTCAGTTCCTCTGGGGAACTCACCTGCCCAACTGAGCAAGTCAAAATCCATTTTTTTAAAAGCCAAAGTGTTTTCTCTCAATACTTCCCTCCAGAATGCCTCAGCAGCAGAGTTTCCTTCCATTTATCTAATTTCATGATCCTTACAAAATTCCATCAAAGCTGGAATTGGAAACAGAATGTCTGTCTGTCTGTCTGTCTGTCTGTGAGGACAACAGGGCTCATCTTCTTCCTCCCATTCTCCTCTAGTTTTACCCTCTCTCATATTTCTGCCACGGTCCCTGCTCTGCCCTGCACCCCCTTCCTCCATGGCTGTGCCCCCTCCCTCCTGGAGCACAGGATGGTTCCTGGCACATCCCTTGCCTGCCCAGCCCTGCCAGAGCAGCAGGAAGAGCAGAGGAACTGCCATGACCTGCAGGTTCTGCCTGTCTGGCATCTCCTCTAGCCACCCTTTGTATTTATCAGGTGTCTAGAACAGAGCCCTGTCGATGTCTCTTCCTCCCAGGAGTGTTGGGAGGATTAATTAGTTAATGTTTTCACAGTGCTTTGAAGAGAAGTGCCAAGTGGGAGAGTGGTAGGAGCAGAACTGGATTCCTTCATCCCGTCTCCTTCCTCATCTCACTGATGGTGGCAGCCCCTGTGCCCTTCCTGTGCCAGGTCACCTGGTGGGGACAGGGCTGCTCCAGGTGCAGCCTGTGAGAGAAATGGCTGGTGGGGAGGAGATCAAAAAGCAGAGAACCATAAAATCATGGAAAGTTTGGATTGAAAGGGAGTTAAAGCTCATCCAGTCCCTGCCATGGGCAGGGACACCTTCCTCTATCCCAGGGTGCTCCAAGCTCCATCCAACCCAGCCTTGGACACTGCCAGGGATCCAGGGGCAGCCACAGCTGTGCCCTGTGCCAGGGCCTCCCCACCCTCACAGGGAACAATTCCTTCCCAATATCCCATCTAACCCCACCCTGTGGCAGTGAGAAGCCATTCCCCCTTGTCCTGTTCCTCCAGGCCCTTGTCCCCAGTCCCTCTCCAGCTCTCCTGGAGCCCCTTTAGGTCCTGGAAGGGGCTCTGAGCTCTCCCTGGAGCCTTCTCCCCTCCAGGCTGAACACCCCCAGCTCTCCCAGCCTTTCCTCATGGGTGAGGTTCCATCCCTCTAATCCAATGTTTCATCCACAGGACCTTCTTTTCTTCTTTATTCCAATCTGTGCAAAAGGAAAACAAACTGCAGTTTTTTCACCAACTTTCTTTCAGTTGTCTGTGCCAGCTGCTCCCAAAGCAGCCAGTTCTGGGGAGATCCAGCAGCTCACCCCATCCTGGAGCAGAGCTTTCCTGTCTGAGCAGGGCATGTCCAGTATGTTGGAGAGCAGGGCTGGAATTTCCAGCTGGAGAGTTCCCACCAGCCATGCCTAACCCTGGCTCCATCTCTGTACATCAGCAGGGCCTGTGCCTGGGCTGGGAAGTACGTGTTGTAGCTGGTGATGTTAATTAAGAGGTAACAAGTCTGATGGAGATTTATTTTCAGGCTGTGCTTGGAACTGGTAATGCACAACTGGGAAATGGAAAATTGACCTCCTGCTCATTTTCTTGTCTTCTCCACAGCAGCAGTTAATTATTGTGGTGGGCAACACTGCCCTGGACAGGCCTGGCAGGGAGCTGCTCTCCAGCCTGGCCCTGGAACCTGCTCCTCACCTCTCTCCCTCCATCGCAGACCCTGATCCAGGCAATCTTCCCCTTCCTTGTCTTTTTTCCACTCCCATGCTGTGCAGCCTCAGGGAGAGGGAGGCTGATCATAGATGTGGAGATCTTCAAGCCTGGACAAGGAGGACTGTGGTCAGCCTGGCAGGCAGGTTGGCAGCTCTGGGCTCAGCTCTGGGCTCTGGGTGTGCAGTACTACAACCCTGGGATCTCCTTCTCCACCTGGGACCTTAGGGGCAGGCCCTGGAAGAGTTCAGCAGCCTGGAGTTCTCTCCAGTCTGACCTGCCCCATCCTGTGCCTCGGTTTCCCCTCCGTGAGGGTGATAATCTGAGCGAGGGGGGTGGGTTTGGCACTTGCCAGGGTTCCTCCCTCTTCTGCAGCACTCCCTCCAGAACCACTGGCTCCTGTGGGTACAGTATTCTCTGGTTTTCCACATCTGTGCAATGTGAACCAGTCTTTGTTGTGTTTTCTTCCTTCTGCTGTCGCACACAGCCTCGCTCTCCATCCCTGCCTTGTGCAGCAGCCTGGAGCCACTGGCTGCCTGCATGGAGCAACCTGGGCTGGGCTGGGCTGGGGAACTGCCCTGGGCTGGGAGTCCCTGGGCTGGGACCCCTCTGCACCCCACACTGCTCTCTGCAAAGACACAGATGGTGCCAGAGGGGTCTAGGAGAAGCTGCAGCAGCTGGAAAAGCAGGGAAGGACTCTCCAGCCTGACCGGCAGTGGCTCAGGGCTCCATCTGTGCCCAGCCTCAGCCAGCAGCAGACTGGGGGCAGAACAGGCAGCACTGTGGGACAGCTTTAACCCCTGAGTTCTAGGTGACCTGCAAACACAGCCCCACGCAGCCGTCAGGTAGTGCCAAAGCGCAGCACAGCAGTCGCCCATAATGCTTTTATAATCTGCTTTCCTGGCCATGACTGTTCTCCCAGGAAAGGGAGGGGGAGGCATGATTAATTTTCATTAGCCTGGTAAATAATAAGCTTGTTTCCGCTAGTCTTGCCCTGTAATTTGGGCTCTGGTGCCAGGGCCCTGAGAAGAAAGCTGGGATTTGCTGGTGACTCATAGGAAGCTGGGCCAGCCTGGACATCACGGCCTGGGCTGGGGCCCCTTGGGGAGACAGAACTTCCCTCGCTCCAGAGGGCAAAGAGGCAAGGAACGAGATCCTCTGAGGGCAGAGGCAAAGGCCACCTTGGGAGAGGGAAAACCCACCCAAAAGTAGGCTGTTATTCAGGGGAAAATGCAAGCAAAGCTTTTGGCCTAAGAGCTGGATGTTGACATGGATGTAAGATGAACTCAGGAGGAGTTCAGTGATGTGGAGATAAGGAGGGGAAGGAGCACAGGGGTATTTGCTCTGAATCTGGGTCTAGGTGACCCACAGGCAGCAGTGTCCAGGTGTCCAGAGCAGCAGGGAAACACCTGCATCATGAACAAACCTCTGCAGGTGAGGGCACCTCTGTGTCTGTCAGAGGGGGGGAAACAGAGCCTGCCCCACACAGGGAGCGACTGCTCTGGGGACTCTGCCCCTAACAGGAGGCAGAGCATCCCCAGGGGATCAAGGTGGGATCCTTTTCCACAGGCAGAATTCCCTTGTGGAACTCACTGTCCAGAATCACAGAGCTAAGGAAGCTTCAAAGGAGAAATTAGAAAGGCTGAAAGGGGTGTGAATGAGAGGATGTTCTTGCCTGCAAGAGGGCCTCTGGAAAAAGCAATGTCCAGGATGGCACCAGCCCAGAGCAGCTACAGGAATGCCTCCACCTCAGCAGCAAGGGCTTCCCAAGGACAAGCAGGACCTGTGCCACGTTCTGCACGTGAGCCCAGTGCCACAGCCTGCACAGGAGGCAGCTCCTGCCAAAGAATGAACACACAGCCCCATCAGGGAGCAGTCATAACCCAGCAGATGCAGCGAAAATCCTCATTAAAAGAGCTGTTTGCTAAGGAAAAAACAACTGGCACGCTAATTAAATGTGACTGATTAAAGGACTGAAAGGGAATTACTCATCGTAATCGTTAAAGGCGGCACCTGCAGAGCTCTCCTTGCTCTCAGAGAACGAGCATCCTCCGCACCGCCGGGGGGACCCGGCAGCTCCGCGGTGACAGAGCTGGGGCAGCCCCGACGGGCTCGGCGTGTCCCCTCCTCCGGCACGGCGTGTCCCCTCCTCCGGCACAGCCCTGCAGCCGCCAGCACTGCCCTGTGGCCATCAGCCCCGTGTACCCCAAGGAGCCGCCATTAATTGATGTTGACAGGCAGTGACATCGCTGTTGACATCGCTGTGACAGCAGCCAGAGCAGAGCAGCCCAGCCCCAGAGCATAGCCCAGCCCAGCGGGGCCCGCCCTGCCCTGGCTCTGCACAGGCGGCTCCTGCAGGGGCTCCATCATCCCTTGTGTCCCACGGCAGCGCGGAGCTCGGGCCATCGGCACAGAGCAGGGACCTGCCCGTCCCAGGGAGTGATGCAGGTTTTCCCAGGCTCTCACCAGAAGCTTCTTTGTCCCTTCCCAGTCAGAGCCAGAGAATGGACAAGGTTAAGGCTTCTCAGCAGAACTACACAAGTGTGGGGCTTGCTTTTCTTCTTTTTTCTTTTTTTTTTTTTTTTAATATATTTTTTTTAAATTTTTCTGTGGTGGTGTGGCTGACTTGATTTAGGAATTTTTTGCTGAATTTGGTGTGGTCATGTCAGGCTGTGCCCAGCCTCAATGAGAGATGCTGCCCTTTGTCCCTTGTCAGCAGACAGGCAGTGTCAGGGACAGGGAACGAGGACAGATCCTTCAGCTGTTCCTGCCACAGGAGAGCAGGGCAGTTCCCAGCATGGTCAGGACATGGGCACTTTGCAGCCTGTCCCCCTCCCAACCCCAGGAAGGAGCAGGATCCAGGGTTCCCTGGTGAGGACAGGCTGTGCAAGGTCTTAGGCTAGGGACAGGAGGGACAGGCTGGGGACAGGCTGGGGACAGGCTGGGCAGCACAGGAGGAGGCTCTGAGCCAGCACCTCTGGCCTTCACTTTGCAGCCACATTCCAGCTGAGGCCGGCTGTCCCAACCCTGTGTGCCCTGGCCTTGCTGATCAGCCCAGGGCTGCAGTAAGAGCCAGCAGAGCCAGGGACAGTCCAGGGCTGGGTGTAAGTGCAGCTGTCGGGCTGGAAATAAGCTTTTCTTTGGCTTTGAGTCAACGTGCCTCTATTCTTTTCCACAGTAACTCAGACTGGAAATTAGGGGAAATTTCTTCACAGCAAGAGGAGTCAGGCACTGACACAGGCTGCTCAGGCCTCTGGTGAAGTCACCATCCCTGGGAGTGTTCACTAAACATATGGATGTGGTACCGAGGACATGGGTTAGTAATGGACCTGGCAGTGCTGCATTAAGGATTGGACTTGATAACCTCAGAGGACTTCTCCAGTTTTAATGATTCCCTGATTCTGTGAACATCTCTCAGACACTGAGCTGCCAGGAACTGGCTCTCTTTTCCAGTAAGGCCCTGTGGGTGCCACACACAGGCCCTACTCCTCCTGCCTTCCCTGGCTGGGGCAGGGTCTCACTTCTGTACAGATGTGTCGAGCTGTTGAGCCACTGTGTCCTGCACATCCATCCTGGGCTCACTCTGGGATGCCTTGCCCCGCACAAGTCTCTCCCATAGCAAGGGAAGCTGCTTTCCCTGCAGATCACAGAGCTGCTGGCAGAGCAGCTGCCAGGCTGGGGAGGGTCCTGAGCATTCTGCACCTTCTTCTGCCTCTGCTGGAACAGATCTGAGAGCTGTGCAGGTGGGCGTGACTCAAACTGCTGACCTTGCCTGCCGTGACATCTGATGTCCCTTTGCGCCCTCATTCCTCCCTGAAGTTGTTGATTTTAACATTTGCTGGTTTTAACACTCCAATTATGGTGATGCTCCCAGTCAGATTTTGGGAGCACAACTAGGACAAATCCTTGTCCATATGTGAGCAGAGTGTGTTATCCAGGCTTCCTGGCACTGTTGGGAAGGAGCTTAGAGAATTTTGTCTCTCCAAGTCCCTTGTCTGGACCAGTTTTATTCTCCTCTTCACAATGTCACACAGGTGAAGGTTCCCAGTCCCTGCTGCTTGCTCTCCTCCCTCACTGTTTCAGGTCCTGTTGGGTCTGTCCCACACCCCCATGCCCTCAGAGGAAAGTCTTCCACCACAGGAAGCATCTCACAGGTGCCAGCAGAGCCTCAGGTGTGCCCTGCCCTCCCTGGGAGCTCCTGTCCATGGGGTGTGGCCTCAGTGTCGAATCCCTGCTCACAATTCCAGGCTGCCCAGCTTTACAAACACCCCATGATGGGCCCTGAGGAGGGGATGTGCCACCCCCTAAGGTCCCTCAGCAGCAATATCTCTCTCTCCTCCCTGTCAGGGGTTCAGTTCTCTCACTGCCTGGAGGGAGAGGCTCAGTCCTGCTCCATCCAGCTCCTTCCCCCATTCCCACACCGGGAATCTCAGGGCTGTTTGCTGCTGTTCCCATGCCAAGAATGGGGAGCCCCCACCCACAGAGCCCCCTCTGCCCTCCAGGGCTGCTGCCTATGCTCCTGTCTCAGCTTACAGAATCCTCAAGCTTGGAAGAGGCCTTTAGGATCCTCAAGTCCAACCATCAACCCAGTCCCACCACAGTCACCCCTAAACCATGTCCTCAGGTGGCACATTCAGGTGGCTCTTGAACACTTCCACACCACCTCCCTGGACAACTTATTCCTGTGCCTGACCACTCTTTCAGTGAAACAATTTTGTCTAGTATCTCATCTGAACCAATGGAGTAGAGCAGGAGCTATCTCTGTGTTTACTTGGTAAATTGGTGACAGCAAATTTAATATAAGACCTTAGCAGAAGGGAGGGTGATGTTTCTTTCAAATGAAACAGACTTCAGGCACTCAAAGTCACTCTCTCCAAAGTCTTTCTCCTTTAGGAGATGCCTCTAACATCTGGCAGGTCCCCCTGTGTATAAAGGAGTGCCACTGTCAGATCCCACTCTGTCCCCAAGGCTCCTCTCAGTTGACAGTGACACGGGGTTTGACCTCTGGGAGTTGTGATGGTGGATCTTGTGCCTCAGTTTCTTGCTCAACTTCCATCCTAGGCAGGATCAGAGCAGTCCTTGTGTTCAGGACCCGCTCATGTTGGAAGAGCAGGAGAGGAGCAGGAACAGCCCATTCCATGTGCTGTGATCTCATTTCTGCTCCCGTGCCCCAGCAGGACCCGGCTGAAGAGGCAGCTGCACAGGAGCCTGCTGGGTTTGGGGAGGGGAGCACCTTCCTCACAGCTCAGCAGGACTTCCCACTCTTCCCACCTTTGCTCAATTGTCCCCTCTGGTGTTTTCATACACATATTTTTCCTTTTGTGCCTCCTCAGAAGGATCTTAATCCTGTCTACAGATCTCCGCCCTTATGCTCAGCCATATCTCACCTGTGCTCTCCCCTCTCTGCACAGCAGCCTTTTGTCCTTCCCTGGAGGTGCTGCTCCCAGCTCAGTCCTCAAACATCCTCCATGTAACAGCTGATCCTTTCTGGGATGCCCAAATGAGCCAAATGCATTTGTTTTACCCAGAGAAATGGTGCAGAGATTAGAGGTACAAGAGCACACAGATATTTATTTTCATTAGTTCTCTTGCTGGATTTGCACACAATGATGTTATGGCCTGTTTCAGGATGGTTGGCAATGTCTGTACCTGATCTTACAGCCTGTAAATCCCAGTGTTAGAGGGATTTCAATCTGGGGATGAGAGCAGGAGTGGTTGCAGCAGAAGGAAGGAACCCTGTGCTCAGCAGCCCCTGCCATCGCTGGGCACCTGCCTGTGGGGCTGTGCCCTGCTCCTCACCCTTTCCTCTCTGCCCCTGTGCCAGAGTTACTCATCCCCCATCCCTGCTCCATCCCTGCCCCATCCCTGCTCTGCTCCTGGGATCCCACAGGGACTCACAGCTTTTCCCCAGAGCTCTGGATCCAGCAGCAGGCTGGCTGCCAGGTCACTGTGCTTGTTCCCTGCAATGAGGGCTTCATCTCCTCTCAGGTTTACCAAAAGCAGCTGTGGGTGGTTTGCTGAGGCTCTTCCAAGTCTGGAGGAGAAGCAGGAAGGAGCAGGAGGTGAGGGCCCAACCTCGGAAAGACCTCTCTTCTCACAGAGACCAGCCCAAAATGCTGCTGTTTGAGTCCGTAACATCTCACAGGATTTTCCCTAGAATTACATCCCAGTACCACCTGCACCTGCCCAGGTCTGCTGGCCTTGTTCTGCTCCAGCTGTGACCACACCATTGTGGCCCTAGAGTGGCAGGAGGGGAAGGACCACCCTGCCCTCCTCACCTGGGCTGAAACCTCATTGCCTTCCTGGGAGGTCCCAGCAGACACTGAAGCTTCACGTTTCATCACTGAGCTGCAGCCCCCTCTGAGGTGGGATCAGGAGCACCAGGTCCATCCCTTCAAGGTCTCCAGCCACACAGGACCTCTCAGGCTGCAGCAGGGCAGGCATCCTCTCAGTCCACATGACACCAGAGGGACACAGGACCCACTCCCTGTCCCCTGGGCACTGCCTCTGCCTCTTTTTGCCATTTGCCCTTTGCTGGGCACAGCCTGGGTACCAGGCAGAGCTCTCAGGTGTTTGCAGCACCAGGGCTGTGGCCTGATCTGATCCCTGTGACCTGAGGACATGTCCCCTTTTCTCTCTGCCCCACAGGTCTTCATGAGGGACAGCCCTGAAGCCCAGAGGGACACATGGTGACAGGATGCTGAGTCTGACCTAGTCCCCAAGCCCAGCAAGCTGTGAGAGGTATGGAATGGCCCAGGGGTGGCTTTGGGACCCCCGAGGGGGCTGGGGGGGGATGGACAAGGGGCAGTGAGGCTCCTGCAGGAGCTGAGAGGGTGATTCAATGACAACCATCCCTCTGTCTCCTGGCAAATCCTGCAACACACCCCTTACAAAATAAAGTAGTGAAATCTGCTGCCCATTGCTATAGTAACATCACACCTCTGCCTGACCCACTTGGAGACAAAGGAAGAGTTCCCAAGCTCGGAGCACACGGGAGCTGTGCAGGTCCCAGCCTGAGCTCTGAGGGGATGGCACAGGGAGGGAGCTGCCGGCTCTGCCCACCTGCTCCTCTTTGCCCCAGGACCCTCAGGCAACAGGAGCTGCTTTGTTTGAGGAACCGAGCAAACCCAGTGCCAAAGAGCATCTCCATCCATCCTGCATCCCGAGTGCAGGCAGGGCCCTGCCTGGCCCCATGTGGACATTTAGGCAACAGGAACATCTGCCCTGGAGCAAAGCAACATCCTTGCTCAGCTGCAGAGAACTGGTTGTGCAGCAGTGCCAGCCACAGCCGTGCAGAGCATCCTGGAACTACTCTGCCACAAACATTAAGGGCAAGGAGATGGAGAATCAGGAAATGTGTTGAGTTGGAAGGGACCCACAGGGATCATGGATCCAACTCTGGCCCTGCACAGACACCCAACAATGCCACCCTGGGCATCCCTGGCAGCGCTGTCCAAACCCTCCTGGAGCTCTGGCAGCCTCGGGGCCGTGCCCATTCCCTGGGGAGCCTGGGCAGTGCCCAGCACCCTCTGGGGGAAGAACCTTTCCCTGATCTCCAGCCTGAGCCTGCCTGGCACAGCTGCAGCCATTCCCTGTCCTGTCACTAGTTACACAGAGCAGAGCTCAGCACCTTCCCCTCAAGAAGACTCTCATGAAGTTTGACCTCAGTCTCCTCCTCTCCAAGCTGAAGTTCCTCCTCCTCAGCGTGGTCTTTGTGCCCGGGGAGGGGCACTGGGGCCATGGTGCTGGGTCTGCTGATGGCTCTGGCAGCACAGAGAGGCAGGAGGACACAGATGGGGTTTGGGCAGGGTGGCAGCTCAGGAGGCCAAAAGAGTCTCTGCCATTTCTGGGTCACAGGTTTTCAGTGCCAAGGTGGACACTCCATCCCTGGGAGTCAGGGAGGAGGCAGCTCAAGGGCACTCGAGTTCAGGGTTTGCATCCAGGGTTTTGCATCCCATGCTTGCTCCATGGGGCTGTGCAGACGCTCCCTCACCCCCTCCAGACCCCTTGAACAGCACTGGCCAGAACAGGTCAGCTTTGGGTCAGAATGTTCTCATTAGCTGCTTTTACAGCCAAGCTGGAACATGCCCCATGTGGTCACCAGCCTGTGCCCTGAGTGCTCTGCAAGGCAGCACAGGCTGCAGGTGGGTTTCAAAGACAACAGCCCAGCTGCCTGCCCTGGTCCTTCCACTCCAGCCACCTCATCAGCTGTCCTGCTCTCTTCCTGAAAATTCCCTTTCTTATCTGTCTCATTTATCTCATTTGACCTACTTAATGCTTTGCATTTCCTGCTTCAGAGCAAATCCTGTCTCATGGAGAACTTTGAGAAACTTCTATTTAGGGACAGACAAATAGGTTGCAGAATTTCTGGGGTTTTGCTCCCTGGAGAGTTGATTATATTACCAGTGACATCTGCATGGAAATAAGTCTCTGTCTCTCTCAGAAGTTCATCTGCTCCTCCAGCTTAGACAACACCTGCAGTCAAAAATCTCTGTCATGTCACAACCTTTGACTTTCGCAGCATTTTGTTTTGCTGGTAGATTAAAAGAATAATAATTTTAAAAAGGTAGTATTTAGAGCTCTTATGGTTAGATAAATTATTCCTTGTCATTTTGGGATGGTTCCAGTGAGATCCCGTCCCTCTCATCACCCCAGTGTGCACCAGTGGGCAGAGACACCCCTTGGCCTGAAGAACAAGCAGGAGACCACTGGTGTTGAGCTGCTGTAGGGGCTCAGGAGCCGTGTGTAGATGCCACATTCTGAGGCCACCAGCCATTTATTCCCACATGAGGAGGGATGTGGGGAAATCCTTCCCCAGGGGTGCAGCTGAGGGATGAGACCCTGCCGAGCTCAGCCACCACTGGGCATGTTTCAGCTGCTGATGGCTGCCTGGCAGGGCAGGGAGGATGGCCTGGGGGAGCCCCTGGGACGCCCTTAGGCAATGGGCAGCCCTCTAGAGAAGTCTCTGTGTCCTAAGGAGGGATCCCAAACAGGTGACACACTTGGCTTGCTGGAACCTCTGTCCCCTCCATTGCTGTGCCTGGTTCCCCTGGTGGCACTGTCGCGGTGGGTGGCATTAACACCTCCTCAGGAGCCCCTGCCTTCATCCCAGGATGGGCAGTGCTTTCCTCTGTTCATCCCTGGGGAAGGATGGGCTGTGCCCCGGGACGGAGCTCCCAGAGCAGGGGGAGCATCGCGGGAGCAGCAGCGTGGCGGGAGGAGGGGCTGTTGTGTAATGAATTGTTCCGAGCAGGAGCCAGCTATTTTTATCGGCCACGATCAGATTGTGAACTCTGAATCATCATTAATGCAGGGCTGTGGCAGCCGGCGCCCCCCGCGCCCAGCGCCGCATCCCGACCTCTTGCTAATTCAGGGAGCGTTTGACTCGGAGCGTGTGGGCAGCCCCACGTCACCCTCACCACAGCGCACGGATCCTTTCAGCTCCTTGCGGCAGGGACAGGGGAGGCATTTTCCCCCTGCAAGCTGCAAATAGTCTCTCCCAATTCCAGCCTGTTATTATCGCGCTGCTGCTTGCAGACATAAAAGCCACCTCTGTGTTTGCAGCCAGTCGGGACGGCTGGGCCGGGTTTGCGTGGGAGCCTGGAGGACGTGGGGCCCTGGAAGAGCTGATGGGCAGAGGGCAGGATCAGCTGACCCCAAAGGGTGCCCTCAGCCCTGCCAGTCCAGGGCTGGCTTCCTCCTGGAGGATGTGTTCTCTGAGCAGTCACATTTTGCAGGCTGCTGCTTCTCCTGATGTGCTGCCAGCCTCTCCTGAGCATCACACAAGTGGCTCCTGGCCCTTTCTGGCCAGCCCTGCCTCAGTACATGGAATCAGGGAACATGAGAATTCTGGAAGGGTTTGGGTTTGAAAGGACCTTAAAGCCCATCCAGTGCCACCCCCTGCCATGGGCAGGGACATCTTCCTCTGTCCTAGGTTGCTCCAAGCCCTGTCCAGCCTGGCCTTGGGCACTGCCAGGGAGGGATCCAGGGGCAGCCACAGCTGCTCTGGGCACCCTGTGCCAGGGTCTCAGCAAAGTATTCACAAGCATGAAAAAAAATGAATAATATTAAACAATGAAACCTCTCGTTGTTCTGAAGAGATGGTGGATTCAGAGAGAGCCCAAAATCCTTTCTATAGGTGTGGTTCCCTCCAGGCAGTGTTAGGGTTTGCTGGCGTGGGTTCCCGGTGTTAGTCTCCTGGACAGGAGCAGAGCTGAACAGTTTCTTTGGAGCTCTGTACAGCTCTTCTGGAGAAGCCACAGTCTAGAAAAACTTTTCTTGCCTTAGCTAACGAGGAAAACCAACAAAAAAGCAAAATCTCTCCCTCTCTGCAAAAGCCAAGAGAGTTCTGAGAGCACTGAGCCATGTCTCCCTCTCACTGTCCAAGCTTGGGGCACCATCCATGAGAAAAGGAATTCCAGGGGGGCAGAGTGAAGCTCCTGCAGACAAACTGCACACGTCACCTCAGCTCTTTCAGAACTACTGACATGCTGTGCTTCGGGGCAAAACCTGCCAGGAAAGCAGCGCTGGCTGGAGAGGAGGTGTTTGCCATCGTGTCACTTTAGCACAGCTGTGCCACCGCGGGAGCATCAGGCACCCTGCAGAGCTGGGGTGCTCGGCTCCAGGCTGCCTGGGCTCAGCAGGACCTGCTGGGCATTGACAGCAGGCTTTCCTCCAGCCCCTTGGGCAAATGGGACAGAGCAGGGAGCTGCTGGCAGTGCCTTTATCACACTGCTGGGGAGGGGACGCTATTAAATAACCACGTGCAGCAGCAGAACAGCAGCAGCAGCGTTGTTAAGCAGCCTGTGGCTGGGCACTGAGGCACATGAGCACTGCCACTGCAGTGGGAAAGTGAACCCTGCCACTCCTCCTCTGCTGGGCCCTGCTCTCTCCAACCCCTGATCTCACACCCCTTCTCCTCCCCTCCTACCTCTTCCATCCTCCTTCTCTCCTTCGTCCCTTAACCATGGGTGCATTTGCTTCCAGAGGGGGACAGCGATGTGCCCCCAGCGGGGAGCGGGCTGCCACAGGGGTTCCCAGTGGGCTCTCAGCATCTGTCCTCTTCCTCCAGCTGCAGGGAAGTCTGCGAGGGCTCTGCCACCCCGTCCCTGAGCCATGGTCTAGGAAGCACTGGGACGATGAAGGGCTTAGGAGACAACAGAAGCCGCCATCTTTCCGAAAACCTGGACTCCCCTCAAGACTCTCTTTATGCCCCCCAGGACAGGAACCCTTATCTCCTCAGCCCCACCGACTCCTTCACCATGGATCCCCGATTCCCGGCCCAGAACACTGTCCATGGTGATTGTCTCCTTCCACTCAACAACCAGATCTCCAACAGCAGCACTTTCCCCCGCATCCATTACAACTCCCACTTTGAGGTCCCGGATGACAACCCTTTTCCAAGCCATGCCCAAGCCACAAAGATCAACCGCCTGCCTGCCAACCTCCTTGACCAGTTTGAGAAGCAGCTGCCCATCCACAGGGATGGCTTCAGCACCCTTCAGTTCCAGCGGAGCGACGCGAAGCACCGCAGCGAGAGCCCGGGGCGCATCCGGCACCTCGTGCACTCTGTGCAGAAGCTCTTCGCCAAGTCCCAGTCTCTGGAGGGCCCCACCAAGGGCAACGTGAACGGCAAGAAGGGGGCGGATGAGGCCAAACAAAACCGGAGGAGCAAGAGCAAGGACCGGGCGAAGACCTCAGAGCCCAAGCGCAGGACCAGGTCCAACATCTCTGGCTGGTGGAGCTCCGATGACAACTTGGACAGCGACACCTGCAGCTACCGCAACCCCATGGGGCTGATGACGCTGGGCCGGCAGCCCGACCACAGCCAGCCAAAATACTTCATGCACGCCTACAACACCATCAGCGAACACATGCTGAAATCCTCCAAGAGCAATAACGACCTCAAGGTCACCCCTTGCACCAATATCCCCATCAACAATGACTCCAACTACATCAAGCGGGGCTCCTGGTCCACGCTGACGCTCAGCCATGCCCGGGAGGTGTGCCAGAAGGCCTCCACCACCATCGACAAAGCCTTGCTCAAATCCAAGTCCTGCCACCAGGACTTGGCCTACCACTACCTGCAGGTGGGTGCTGCGGGGGAACCTGGTGTACTCCATGTAAGGAGAGCACGGGAGGTCAGGGACATCCCATCACAGACCTTATCAAACATCTCCAGATGGTTCAGCTGCCACTTCAGGTCACACTGCCAGGAGAGGGCTGGAGAGGGCCTTGGGACCAGACCCCTCCTTGTCCTGCAGGGACACGGGAGATGGGGTACATCTCCCACAGCTGCAGCACTGTCCCAGCACCCCCAGGCCCTGTGCTGGACCGTGGCAGTGTGGAGGGGACATGCCACCCCACCTGCACTGCTGGGTGTGTCCCATTTCCTGCAAGCCTCCCATGTGTCCCCACTGCCTGCCCAGGCCCTGCAGATGTTGGGGGACACTCCTGGGCAGGCAGGGACATAGCTGCCACACATGGCTGTGTCCCCTGAGTGCCCACACAGCCAGGAAGGCTGAGGGGCCACGTCTCACCCCAGACACAGCTCCCCAGGCCCCCATGGAGACCCCCATGCCCCCCATGGGCTGAGGGTCAGCAGCACTAACACTCAGCCCTTATCTCCACAAGGATGTGCCGGCGTGCCCAGTGAGCCCTGCTGTGCCCACCTTCCCCGGAGCACTGGTAGGACCACGGGGCAGGGCTGGGGCAGCAGGGCACTGCCAGCCTCACTTGCATGGCCTGCATGGCTGATGCTGCTTTGAAACCCTGACACCAACAGCTCCAGGTCTGTGGCAGGTTCCAAAAGTTAATCTGGTTGTGCCCTAGAGAGAGGAATGAAGACAAATAAGCCAGGCCTGGATGGGGGGGGGAGGAGGGGACTGGTCTGTGTATGTAAATCTCCAGCATCCTTTTAATGCAGAGGTGCCAGTGGCTTCCCTAGCTGTGCCCAGTGGGCTTAGAGGCTTTAAAAAGTGATGACTTATTGAAGCACACTTCCAACACCTCGCTGGCCATGGCTGCAAATCAAATTTCCAGGGCACTGAATTGACTGCATCAGGAACACCAGCAGGGAAAATGACTTTGGCCTGGTTTCTTTTTCTTTGCCCCTGCTCCTTCCAGTGAAGCATTTGCAGTTAAAGAGCTGCAGCCAAGCTGTCCAAGGGCTCTGCTCCCCTCAGGCTGCAGCACAGAGCCTGGCAGGCAGCCCTGACAGCCCCGACATCCCCTGGGCTCTGGGGTGCAAGGCTGCCCTGCTCCTTCCTTCCCCCCATGTAATGAGCTCTGTTTCTCGCCAGCCTGATGCAGAGCTGTGGGCACAGCTGGGTGCCAAGGGCCTGGCCAGCAGCTGGGCAACCCCACGGTTGGGCTGGGAGGACACAGGGTCCCCGTGGAGCTGGGAGCAGCCCCGCAGCCCTGGGCTGAGTGACACAGGCAGCGCCCAGGTAGGGATCTCGTTCTGAGGAGAAGCTTTTGCCCAGCTCCCTCCTGTTCTGATCCCCCTGGGACCATTTGCCAGGGGCAGCACCACAGGCCTTGGGGCAGGTAGGGAGCAGCCGACAGCCACGACTAGCATGACTGGAGGGGCACTGGGGGACACCAGGGTGTCACCAACCTCCCCAGTGCCTGGGGCAGCCCCCAAGCTCAGTTCACCAGCAGCTCACCACCAAGAACCAAGACCCCGGGCACCTAGTCCCAAAAACATGACTCCTGGTGCCCCCACAAGCCAACAGGTCACAGGTACTTGGGCTCACCTTGTCCCCAGGTGTGGAATGTCAGCCCCAAAGGTCAGGGCACAGGGCTGAGGCACCTCACGGGAAGATGGGGTCATTGTATCCCAACCCCTCCTTGGCACAGGAAAGGTGATGGAGACATCACCTCTGGAGCTTGGGTGTGGGAAACATCCTTTTGCAAGGTCACCTGTCCCCTGTCACACCTGGGACAGGGCAAGTCCAGGTCACTCCCTCACTGTGCTTTCCCAGTGCCTGGAGGGGCACAGGGGCCCTGCCCTGCTGCAGAGGGGGCTCTGCCAGGCAGAAATGCCCAGTGGGTCCCAGAGGTGAAGGGACATGAGGGAGAGCAGGAGGAGTGGGATGAGGACAAACAGGACACCCCAACCTCCAGGCTGCATAAGCCCCCAAGGCTATTCACCTCTCCCGCCCCATCTGAAGGGTCTGGGTATTTTGGAGATTAATCGGGAACTATTGAGGGTCTATGTGATGTTTCCAGGCCCTGGAAACATCCATACCCAGATGCTGGAGCTGCTGATCACCCAGTTCCAGGTCCAGCCCTGTCCCATCCAGGTCTTGGATCAGGATGACACAGCTCACCCTTAGAGTACAGTCCCCAAGGAGGGAGGCTGTGCTCGCCATCCCCTGTCCCCATGGGCCCCATACACAGCTGAGAGCACAAGGAAAGAGGCTGAGAAGCTCCTTGGAGTGGGAGATGCCTCAGGCAGGAATAAGCAGGATCTGTGGATCTGCAGGCAGCACCAAAGGGACAGGCAGTATGAGGGCTCCCAGGGACAGTCACCATTAACCTGATGCATTATCCAGATCAGCCTCCCCAGCCCCACCTACAGTCAGACCACACCAGAGCCTGCTTAACTCCCAGGAGCCCTGAAAACAATCCATAATCCAGAGTGGGTGGCCTGTTCAGTGCCAGCCACTCCATGATGCTGAGTGCCTCACACCCGCCCCCCGAGCTGCCATGGAGCAGGAACATAGCCCAGGTCCTTCTCAGAGGGTGCCCTGTCAGAGGGACAGCCTGGCTCCAGCTTGCTTTCTGGATGACATGGCTGAGCCCATGGCTGAGCCCATGGGACAGCACAGGGGACACAGCCAGCAAGGGAGCAGTGATGTGCCCGCAGCAGGGAGCCTGTGCATGGCCTGTGCAGCCCTGCAGGGCTCAGCAGGGCGTTCTGTGCTGCATGTCTGCGTGTGCGGGGCTGGGCTGCATGACAGAGCTGCACTTGTGTGATGGAAACCCTGTTTGCTCCTCGAATCTCTTCTCCCTGGCCTGCCCCAAGCAGGGGGAGCACTGCAGCACACATCCCTGCATTACATGGCACCACAGGGACCCGGACTGGGCACAAGGAAGGACCCACATCCTGCAGCCTGGCAGACCATACCTGCTGCCAGCTCCTCACCCCAGTGCAGCCTCCAGGCAGATGCATCCCCAAGTCCCCATAAAGTCTCCAGACCTGGGCATCCTCTTACTCCCACCCTTTCCACAGCACCCAAACTCGATGGGCAGAGCCAAGGGCACACATGGGAGAGCAGCAGGAATGGCAGCAGAGCCCCAGCGCCTGCAAGGAGCTGCTCTGTGCCAGGCTTGAGTGCCCTCGTGCCCACTTCGGCTGTACTCAGAGCCCCAGATCTCACCTGCCAGGAGTTCTGCTGCCATCAAGGGGGTGCACTGGCCACTGTCAGGTCTGTCCTTGATCACAGGAGCTGCTCTGGGCTCGTCACTCCCATCGCGGAGCTTCAGACTGCGGGACAGGCTCCTCGCATCCTCCTGCAGAGAGGCACCCCAAAGGGCCCTGAACAGCACCCAAAGGACCTGTATGCTTTTGCAGGGCCCTGCTTGTCTTTACAGGTGTGACACTTACAAAACATTTGTCTCACTCTCTGTCCCACAGGAGTGAGAGCTGTGGGAGCCCTGAGTGACTCCATGCAAGCAAAGGTGGGACATGCTCCAGAGTGGGGCAGCAGGTTCAGAGGGTGTCCTCCCAAGCACCTGCCTTCCCCTTGGCTGCTGAACTGGAATGTGGAGCACCTTGGGAGTAGCTCTATGTCCTGCTGCCTCGCTAAGGCACACAGCAGAGGACAGGCAGGGAAAGAAGGATTCAGGCAGGTTGTTCAGGACCAGCCGCTGTCGTGATGCCGCAGGAAGGCTGCTCCTGGGCATCCCAGTGACTTGTGGGATCCTTCCAGTGGCAGAACTCAGCTGGAGCCAGCAAGATCCCTCAAGGCCACCAGTACAGACAGAGCTGAGGCACAGGCAGCACTCACACCCAGCAGGGAAAAGGTTCTCAGCTCTTGCATTTATAAGGATCTGATGGATGACACCCACAGCCACTGAGCTGCACAGTCATGTGAGCAGCCAGCCTGGGAGTCATGGCCAAGCACAAGGACTGCAGGAGCAGAGTGGAAACAGCTAGGAAAACCCAAACCAGCAGCAAGTGGGGACAGGGAGACCTGGCCAGTGTGGGTGCCTCATGTGGAAGACTTGCTCCACTTCGGTCCCCAGCTGGGTCTCACACACCTGACTCTGTTCTACATCCCCCAGAAATGTGGGTGCTGGGTCATGGGCACACTCCGTGCAGGGACCTGTCACCAGAGTAGCCCCAAGGGTGGCTTGGGGTTTGTCCCACGGAGTGGACACACGGAGCAGGCTGCTGGGGCACAGGCTGAGCCCCTGCTTCCTCAGGCAGGAGAAAGCCCTCAGCTGTGGTGTGTGGACTGAGCCTGCACCTGGACACAGTCTGCAGCCTGCAAATCTGAACCACACCTGAAGGTGCTGCACCCCAGCAGTGTCAGACACAACCTCAGGCTGGCTCTGGCTCCCACGGGAGCCCTGCTGGGAGCAGGGATGGGAACAGGCAGCACACAGCTCTGGCTCCTCACAGCTGCAGCACAGCCCTGTGTCCCCAGAGAACTGTGTGAGCTCTGGCTGCTCAGTCCCACGTCTCCCTGGGCAGCTGGGCAGCTCCAGCAGCTCTATCCAGTGGAGCCAAGGTGGAATCTCTCATCAGCACAAGCTGTGCTCAGCATGAGAACTGTCACTGCTCCCTGTGACATCCCCAGCTGCTGCTGGAGCAGTCTGGGTGGCCCTAGGCTGCCCTGGCACTGGCATGGCATGGACATTGCTGCATCTTCATATCTGGCCAGGCATGTCCTTGGCCATGTCCCCAAGGACAGGACAAAGGCCAGCAGCAATCTAAGTGAGCCACAAAGCCAAGGCTTGCTCCTGGAAACTCGAGCTTCCCCTTCTTTCTCCTGACCTTGGCACCTTGGCTCTGCCTCCAGTTCCCCTCACAAACCCTTCCCAGGATGGACAGGCAGGGTAGTGGCTGCTGTGGCTGCTCACTGCTTCAAGCCCGTGGGACTATCAGCTCACTTATCTCTAGTGAGGGAACAAGAGACCGTGTCTGCCCTAAATTAATTGTGGAGTTGCCATCTTGGTGGGGTGGGAAGTACTTTTCATGCCCAAGGTGCTGCTCCACTCTCTGCAGAGAGGCCAGCACAGGTCTGTGTGCCCAAGCTGCTCTAGAGGGACTTGTGAGAGCCTGACTTGATTTCAGAAAGTGATTTCAGCCACTCAGAGTCACATTCAACTCTTAAAGGGTCCATTCAACTCTTAAAGGGACTCTTAAAGGGTCCATAAAGGTCTGGGCTCCAACCCCCAAGCCTTGCTCCACGACCGCACTTTACGTTCAGTGGCGTGGTCTGTGGGGTGAACACCCAAGTCCAGCCATGTCCCAGTGCCCCACACAGCCCCAGTGAGACTGTCCCCTCTCCCCCCATTATGCCTGGCATCGTGAAGCTTGTCCTGGCTGTGTGAGCATGTCTGGGATGGAGGTGTCCAGCGGTGGGGAATGCTGTGATGTGCTAAAACAGAGGCCACCAAACTGAGGGCTGCCTGGCATGACCTAGTAAGGGAGGGTTGTGAAGGAATCGTGTTACTTATTCCCACTACACTCCAGCCAAAGGTCCCACAATCTCCCCAGTTCCCCCTGATCCTGCTGGTCCAGGATCACGGGCGTGTGCTATCCCTCACACCTGCTCACGCTCCACTTCTCCTGCAGGTGCCTCACGGGGAGTGGAACAGCACGCTGTCCCGGGATAAGGACAGCGAGATCCCTTGCCGGCGCATGCGGAGCGGGAGTTACATCAAAGCCATGGGGGATGATGACAGCGAAGACTCGGAAACCAGCCCCAAACCATCCCCGAAAACTGCAGCTCGGAGGCAGAGTTACCTCAAGGCCACCCAACAGTCCCTGAGTGAGCAGAGCACCACACAAAGGTAACGCTGGAGCTCCCCTGGGAGCTCTGCATGGGTCCTCAGGGCCACCCCTGGAGCAGCCCTTGGGGTTTTGCCAGCCCCAACACCCCACAGAGGCCCCATGTGGGATCAGAGCCCAGCTCTGCACGCCAGCTCTAGCAGAGAGATGAGGAGACAAGCGGGACAGGAGAAGATGTGAGGGAGGAACAGAGAGAACTCTCCATCCTGGTGATCCCAGCAACCCTGGCATTAGGAGCTGCTCCAGATCCCTGGTGAAAAAATACCCACATAGAGAGATTGGGGCTCCTTCTAGCCTGGGCATTGTCCATTCAGACCAGGTCCATCGGGATGTGGCCTGCCCTGAGCGCTGGGCTCAGCCGGAGCTGGGTCAATGCTGGGAAAGGCCTGGGGAGCGCAGCGGGTCGGGACAGCAGGGATGCGGCTGCGGGGGCTCCGGGCAGGGCTCGTCCCTACAGGAGCTCTGCGGGGCCAGGACCCTCGGGACCCTGCCCGGGACGAGGCTGCAGCCAGAACCGGGAATGGAGCCTGGGCTGGAGCTGGGACTGGAGCTGGGGTTAGAGCCGAGACTAGAGCAGAAACGGGAATAGAGCCGTGGCTGGAGCCGGGGCTGAAACCAGGGATAGAGCCGAGAACGGAGCCGGGATTGGGGCTGGAGCCAGGAACGTAGCTGGGGATGGAGACGGGAATAAAAACGGGGATGAAGGCGCAGCCGGGGATGGAGCCGGGAATAAAAACGGGGACGAAGGCGCAGCCGAGGATGGAGCCGGGAATAAAAGCGAGGATGAAGGAGCAGCCGAGGATGGAGCCGGGCACGGAGCGTGGCCGCCACCTGGTGCTGGTGCCCGGCTCTCGCCGCCCACCCGCAGCCCCGAGCCCCGGCAGCCGAGGGATCCCGGGCGGTGGCTAGGACGGGGGTCATCGCCGGGACATCCAAGGCCAGGGCAAGGCACAGAACCCTCTGCGAGGGTCTCTGCTCCTCTAGGGGCTGTTGGCCGCTCTGTGACTTGGTTTCCCCTTGGGCAGGCAGAGTGAACGCCAGTGGGGTGGCACAGGGACACTGCCCACCCCAGGACGTGGCTGGCTCATGGTGTGAACTCACAGACAGAACCCTCAGCACGACGGAAACGCAGCAGGGCCCAGGGCTAGGGGTGTCACATGGCCCCTGGTCCCCATGTGGCCTGGGTGTCTCTTCCATGTCCCCTGGCACAAGGGACAATTCCCCGCTCTGCAGATTCCCTGTGGGATGGCCATGCACTGCACAGTGCCTGCCATGCCCTCAGTTCTGCTGTCCTCAGGCAGGTGACAGTCATACCCCTGTACAGATGTGGGGGAAGCAGCACCATGAAGATGATTCCAGAGGGAGATGCCCCATAGCTATCCCAGGCTACTGTGGCTGACGATGTCCCCACCACATGCACCCAGCCTGTGACCAGGACTCCTTCACATAGGGTCTTGTGGTGGAACAGAGCCCCAGGGGAGCCCCATCCTTCCCCATCCCTCCCAGCCCATAAGTGCCTGGCTCTCAGCTGAGGTCTGGGCTGGGTCAGGTTCAGTGGCACCCCTGCTCTGCTCCCAAGCAGAGCCTGCTGCTGTGCCCCAGGACATAGTGGCAGCTTGTCCCAGCAAAGCTGCACTGGTATACTGATCCCCTACTCATGTAGCATTGTCATTCCAGCTGGGTTCCCATTGGACTTCTTCCAGATAGTCTTTTGGGTTCCTCTATACAAATGTAAATATATGTATCTTGCAGTTGTTTCCAATTGCAAAGTCCACAAAATACAAATTAAGTCATTTCTCATCCTTCCTCTCCCCACTGTGCAGTGCATTCCTGGGGGCAGCAGGACCCAAAATCTTGCCCCTCTCCTTTCACTGCACCCCACAGCCCTCTCCCTGTGTGCCAGGCCCAAACCAGGGGCCAGCAGGGTGAGGAAGCGCTGCCTTCTCCAGGAGCCATCAGTGGACACAATGCCCAGCATGGTCCCCGTGCTGCCACGTGTGCCTGGTGCCTGGTGCTTGTGCCTGGTGCCTGTGCCTGGCAGAGGGGCTGTGGGCAGGGGCGCTCTGGCCATGGGCAGGGATGCTCTGGCTCTGCTCCAGCACTGCCCCAGCACTGCCCCTGTCCTGGGGACATCCTCACACCCTCTCTCTGCTGTCAGGAGCCTGGACCGCCTGGACTCTGTCGAGATGCTCCTACCTCCAAAGTTCCCGACCTGGGAGGAAGAATACAACCAGATCTCTGACAGTCTCAACGAGTCCAGCTGCATCAACGAGGTGAGGTGCTGAAGTGCTGACCCACTGTGCTGGCATGGCCAGCAAGGGAGGAGGCCAGCTCAGGAGAGAGGGAGCATCTTTTTCCCTCTTCAAAACAAGGCACTGGCTGTGCTCCAGGAACTGCACAGGCTGTTCCCTAGCAGCTTTACCAAAGTGTCATGGCCAACTCTTTAATCAGGATTCCTACTAGACCTCGTTCCTGCAGCTTTGCCTCCTCTCACACTGCTGGTGCAGCCAAAACCCCTCTGCCACAGGGACGGTAACCCAGAGGGTGCCCCAGTTCTGGGGGAAGCTCAGGGCTGCTCTGGGTGCAGGGTCTCACTGTGCCATCCCCCAGAACCATTTGCAAGGCTATTCAACCTTGCTGCAAGCCCCTCATGCCCACTGGGTGGGTCCAGAGCCAACCTTGGCTGGTGGTGTCCAGCCTGGGACTCTGCAGGGTCACCAGAGACAGTCAGCCTGCTCAGCTCAGGACCTCACCCCTCATGCAGTAGACTGGACCCAGGAACAAGGTGCCTGTAGTCTGGGCCAGCCAGCTGGGGATGTCTCTTTTGTATATTCCTGGTCCCCATGGCAGAGCCAAGGGTGCCTGTGAGGTGCTGGCAGAGGGTGACAAAGCCCTTGTCACAGTGTGGGATCACGCCCCGACTGCAGCATTTGGGATGCAGTTGATGAAAAATGGGTCTGACTCCCCTCACTGTGGCTGTGGGGTTGCTCTGGAGCTCCTCAGGGCTGGGATTGCTCTGGAGCTGCCTCACAGGCCGGGAGATGACCAGTGCCAGGATGAGCCTTTGCAGAGGGTCCCATGTGCTCATCTCAGCCCTTTCACCACAGCTTTGCCCAGCAAGTTTGGTCACCCTGGGCCTCTGTCCTGTATGTTCCTGTGTGTCTGCACAGGGACATGTGCCCACACAGCTGCTCTGTGTGTGCCGAGGGGGCCCCAGCAGTGGAGTGGGCACCAGGAGCCCCAGGGTGAGAGGGGGGGAAAGGGCATGTCCTGTCCATGTTCCCATCCAGGTGTGGGGGGGTCTGAGCCCCTCAGCTGGAGTCTCCTGCTCTGGAGTCCTAGAGTGGCTGGAGCCCTTGGAGGGGAGCTTGGGGGAAGCAGGGGCATTGCTGGCCATTCCTTTTCCTGTAGTCAGTGCTGTCCCTTGTCCAGCAGCAGCAGCAGTGTGCTGGGTGTCTCAGTGCACACCAGGATCAGGACCCTCGTGTCCTTGTCCTTTGCGTGTCAGTCTGTGCTGAAGCCAGGTCTCTGCAGGACACCCTGGGGCTGTGCTCTATCCATGTCCAGAGGTGCTTCCAGGAGCTGAGTGCAGTACCCCCATGGAGACATCAGGAGTGCCTTGCCTGAGCAGCCCATGATGTGCCAGGAGCTGCACAGGCAGCCAGCCCAGAGCCAGACTGGTGGCACTGGGTTTGCTGGGTGCACACCGACTGCCACAGCACCCACTCATACGTAGGGCTGCTGCCATCGTGTGCACTCTGCCACTGTCCCCTGAAAACCAGAGAGTTCAGCTGCAGCTGATCAGGATAAGAGGCCTCCCACAAACTGCACATCTGTTGATCCAGGATGGAGCTGGTTCATCTGCCAGCGCATGCTGGTCTCATCCATCCCAGTGCCAGAGACAGTTCCTGCCCTGCCCTCACTTTTGTGACCTCCAACACCTTCCTTGTGTGTCCAGCCAGACCCATGTCTTCTCACATGAAAACACCCCCAACTCTGACAGACAAGTCCCCTCTGCTTGGTTTTGTCCCCACCAGCTCCACCTTGCAGCCCTCTGGCAGTCTAGGGATCACCAGGTGTGTGTGTCAGCATCCCCTGTCACACCAAGGGGGACAGAGCTGGTGACCCCAACACTGCTGAGCCCCACTGTGAGCTGTGCCCTGTGCAGGAGGGCCAGGCCCATCCCCAGAGTCAAGCCTCTTCCCTCAGGTACGCTTTGAACCTGGATTCTTCCTGAGAGGGGTCGTCCTGGGCAGGTGGTGCCAGGCAGAGCCCCGAGGATGGAGAGGAAGAGGAGGAGGAAGCCGTGCCCCTATGGGCAGTGCAGTGTCTGTCCTTATGCTGTGTGTGCCGTGGCTTTGCTCTGCTGCAGAGACAGAACTGCTTCTGTGTGGCTTCTCCTGGCACAGGGACACAGCAGCGAGATGGCCAGCCCAGCCCAGCCGTGCAGCTGAAGGACAGCTCCCCCCACATGGAGCACTTGGCCTGCCCATGCCCCTGGCTCTGTGGGCTGTGAGGTGCTGGAGGCTACCCAGAGGGGCTCAGTGGGAGCCATGGCCACTTTGTCCAGCTGCCCCTGTGTGCCCAGGGGTGTGCCAGCATGGTGTGCTTCCAGTGTCCCCTGTGGGTATCCATGGATATATGGTGCACACAGCAGGCTGAATGCTCAGCAGCTTCTCCCGTGATTGAGGTGTCCTGTGGAGCTTTGCCATGTCCGTGTCACCTGTGTGGCCTCGCTTGGCATCTTAGGAGCTCTACAGTTTGTACTGAAGTGTCAGCAGCAGTGGTCCCAGGGGATGCTCCCCTTGTCCTCAATCCCTGTGCAGTGCCTGTCTGTGTGAGGAGCTCCCCTGTTCTTGGCCTTTAACCTTCTCCAACTCTTTCTTCCAGATCTTTGGACCCCCCTCACTTATCCCTCAGATATTTACCCATGGAGAGCAGGTATTGTCCCACTGGCGTTTCTCTCATCCTTCCCCAGGGAGCTTTCTGGGGCAGCCTGGACACCCACAGCAGGGTGTGAGGCAGGCACTGGGGTCAGCCCATGCCCAGGCCAGCAGCAGGAGGAGATGGAAAAGAGGAGGAGGAGACAGCACTCCTGAGACAGGCACTGCAGGGCAGCTGGAGAGCTTGAGTCTGGAGCCCAGCAGGGGCTTAGGGACCATCAGTTTTAAGAGGAAAGCAGACGAACTTCTTGAACCAAACCTCACAGAGCTCAGATTCCAGTGGTGGGCAGAAACAATGTCCTTGAGTGCCAGAAGAAAGAAAGGGCCAGGAGAGATGGATGTGGGTAACAGGGCCAGTCTCGGTATCTCTCACCTGTATTTCAGAATGGTCTGCTCTGGACTGGGTCTGATTTGACCTGGCTGAGCCCCTCCCAAGACCAATTTTGCCCAGCAGCTGCCACGGGAGAGCAAGGCAGGGCTGTGAGCAGGGGGGAGGAAGGTGGGGACAGTGGGAGAGCTGTCCCTGCCCTGCTCAATCCTGGCCACAGCCAAGCCCTCGCCTGGCCCTCACCAGGGATGGGGCTGGGATGGATTCCAAGACCCACCCTAGGCAAGTGTGGGGGCTGCCCCCAGCCCACACCTCTCCCCTGCTGTCTCCCCGTGTTGCCCTTCGAGGAGCAAGCCTGCCCTGGCAGCGTCTCACATCTGAGGCTGGGGTGTCCCAGCTGTGCTGGAACAGGGGCCTTGGCAGAGGCTGGGCTGGGATTTTGGCCACATGTGCTGTCACCAGCAGGACTGGGGGTGTTTCACAGGCACTGCGCTGGGAAGTGTCCCCAGTTCCCCAGGGAGGGACCCTCTCACCTCCAAGGAGGGGCCTCTCTTCCCTCTCTCAGCAGCGTCCCGGGCACCCTGTGCCGCAGCAGCACTGACCACTGACCTCTGAGCACTGAGCACTGCTCCTCCCGTCCCGCTGCCGAGAGCAGGGCCGCACAGGAATGGCCGGATGGCGAGGAGCAGCAGGAAAGGGATGGGAAGGGCGGCTGTAGGCAGAGGTTGACTGGGGCTACCCTGTCCCCGTGCAGGCACCCGAGCCGGAGCTGGGGGAGCAGTACGAGCCCGTCTGCGACTCCACCTACAGCGAGGCCGAGTCGGCGGCTGCAGAGGTGCTGGACCTGCCTCTGCCCAGCTACTTCCGATCCCGGAGCCACAGCTACCTCCGCGCCATCCAGGCAGGCTGCTCGCAGGAGGACGACACGGGCTCCGTCCGCTCCATCTCCCCGCCGCCCACGGGCAGCCTCAGCGGCAGCAGGACCCTGCCCACAAACAGCAGTGAGTGCAGCGGCGTGCAGGCACGGGACGTGAGGCCAGCAGGGGACAGGGGACACTGCTGTCACCGCCTGGGGGCTGTCGAGCATGCGAGGCGCTGGGCTCGGGTACCTGCATCCTCAGCTGAGTTCTCCATGACTTCTGGGGGCTTGTGGGTGCTTGCTGTGTGCTCGAGAGGACAGGCAGGATGTGGGTGCTGGAATGGCACACGGGCTCTGGGTGCTGCGTCAAAGGACGTGTGACCTGCAGGTCAAGGGAGGAAATTCCCCCTGCTCCAATCCCCAACTGGCTGCCCCCTCCTGTCAGGGAGCTGTAGAGAGTGAAGTCCCCCATGAGCCTCCTTTTCTCCAGGCTGAGCCCTGCAGCTCCCTCAGCTGCTTCTGGTGCTCCAGCCCCTTCCCCAGCTCCAGTCCCTTCCCTGGACAAACTCCAGTCCCTCAATGTCTTTCTTGTCACAGGGGCCCAGAAATGGACACGACACTTGAAGTGCCTCAGCCATGACCAGCACTGGGTGCAGGCCAGGTGCCCTTGGCCTCTTGCCCACCTGGGCACATCTGGCTCTTCTTCAGCTGCTGTCAGCCAGCACCCCCAGGGCCTTTTCTGTGCATCCCTGAGATTCTAAGTGGCTGGTGGTGTAGGAGAGGGGCCTCCCGATCAGCAGGTGGCAGCTTGGTGGCATCAGCCTGGACCAACAGGGAGAAGTGGGTGCACTGTCACCTGCAGGTGTAATGATGGCTCATGGCCTCTGCTCCACCCAGGGCTCTGGGACGACACCATTGAGAGCCCTCACCCAGACACGTCCCAGGGACACTTTTTTTCATCCAGCATCCAGAGGAATGCCCAGAGAAAAGGAGACCACCACGCTTTTGTCTCTGTAGGGACGCTTCCTAAAGAGGCATCAGCAGCAGCAGTGCTGGGGCCAGCACAGGTTTTTGTTCCTGGAGGGCCATGTGGGGGTTGGATGCTGAAGCAGAGGGATTCAGGCACTGTCAGAGAGCAGCAGGAGGGGCAGCAAGCTCCGCGCGGGGTGTGTGGAGAGCATGGGGGAGAGCCCTTACAGCTGTCACACCCCTGCCACGCCAGTTCCTCCCACTAATGCCTGTGTCACCGGCACATTACAAGGCAATTAGCTCCCATTTGACAGCCAGCGAGACAGATGATGAGCTGCCCTTGATCAACCTTAAACAAAGCTTTGTGCCTTGCACAGCCAGAGACTCAAAAGCCCCAGTGGAACCTATTCCTCTAATTGCCAGGCGTGTGGTGACAGCCTCTCCGGCTCCCGAGCACCACAAAAGGCTCCCCAGCCCCAGCTCCTGCTTATTAGAGGCAGCTCTGGGAATTGCTTGTTTAACAGACTACTTGCAATGCAGAGCGGAGTATTTGATGTCCAGGGGAAACAGGAAAGCAGAGGTGAGCAAGCAAATACAGCAGGGGAAGCTCACACCAAGCAAGTTCTACTCAAGCTCTTCCCAGTCCTCCTTGTGCCATCTGGTAACAACACCACCCTTGCTCAGAGCATCCTGCCCTGGAATTCAGCAGCCTGTTCCCAAAAAGTTCAGGTGTTCAACTCCTTATCCGGTGTCCAGATCTCCTGCAGGGAGGCCAGGCCTGCAGGCACCTTGTGCCCGTCCATATACCAGAACTTTGCCAAGCTCAGCCTGGGCAGGAGAGCATTACCTGGGAGGGATACTCCCAAAGGCTGGGACAGAACAGCTGCCCTCTGCCTCCCACCTGCTTCCTATATTCTTTGTATTGCTTTTGTTTCCCTGTTTATGACTAAATTAGAGAGCTGGCTTCCAAGCCCATGGCTGTGCTGGGGACCCTGCCCTGCCCCAGGAGAAGGCAGGTACCAGCCCAGTCCCCTGGCACTGATGCTCTTGTAGGGGCAGCAGGACTGTGCTTAGGAGGAAGGACAGAGTGCCTGCACCCCTCATTGTGCTGGCCCACTCCCAAAGGACTGGCTCACCGTGGGACGAGTTTCCATGGCTTCTGGGAAAGTCATGTGACTTCTGGGAAAGTCGTGTGTCTTCCTCCTCCATCTCCTCCTCTGTGTGCCATGATCCTGGTCTCTGTGTAGGCAGGCGATTGCTGTTGCACTCCTGTCATCTGTCATGGCCTTCTCTCCTGTGAGAGGAAGCAGTAGCGATGGGAAGGCACAGGGAGCTCACACCAGGCCAGGAGCTATCGCTGAGCTGGGGATGAAGCACCACTGCAGCCCCTTGCTAATCCCATCAGCCTGAGCTGACCCCACACGGCCTTTGGGAGGGACTGTTATCATTCCCTTCAGATTTTCTCCTTCTTTTGACCTAGATTTCACATTCCAGAAATAGCTTTCTCTGACATACAAGCAGGAAAGGGATTAGAGGGAGAGCATGTGTGTGCATCAGGGAAAGATTTCTGTTGCATGCTCCATCAGTGTTTGCAGAGGAAAACAGGGCACATACTCACGTTCTGTGATGTGTTCATGTGTCTGTGGGACAAAAAGAAATGCATGACAGCTGTTTCTGTCCACATTTGCCAATTGATTTTTCACCTCTGATCTTTCCCTTGTTATTATGGAAACTGCCACCGCCCTGTGCCCAGCCAGCGCTCCCTTTTGCCCAGAAAGCCATGCCGTGGCCACAGCCCCGCTCTCGACTCCACCCCCAAACCCAAACCATCTCTGTCTTTATGTGTGTGATGCTCTTTGCTGCCAGGTTTCAGTGCTCCCATGGGCAGCATCCGGGTTGTGAGCTCGCTGTCTGCTGCAGGCACGTGTCTGGCACACAAAACCAGCTGTGATGGGTCTGAGCCCACAGAAATGCCACTCACCCAGGTCCTGGGAAGGGGAGAACTGCAGCCACACTGTGTGATGCTGTGCTGGCTCAAACAGACATAGGGGAAGTGAGCACAGCTCCAAGGCCCTGGCCAAGCCTGCCTTCTCCCAGCAGGGACCATCTACAAAGGAGTAGAAACAAAGGCAGCTGCCAGCATTTCCCTTTGCTGATACAGTCAGAAAGACAAGTCCTTCTTGTTGCTTGCTTTTATCAGCTTTGATAGCAGGAAGGGGAGTTGGTACTGTCCTCATGGGAGAGGAGAAGCCAAAGCACCAAGAGGTGCCTCAGCTCACTCAGAGCCTCGGAGGGCAGCACCAGGAGTCCGTGCGTGGGGCTGTGCTCTGCCCATGAGGAGAGATGGCTGGAGGGCAATGTGCCAGGTACACAGGCACATGAGATCTCTCCTCAGGTCAAGGGGCCTGGTGGCATCCCTGCATGCTAGCCATCCTTGTGTCCCAGGTGAGCACAGAGCTGCCCTGACACCAGACAGTCACGGGTGCCCCTTTGTGTCCCCTCTGTCTGTGATACTCAGCCCCTCTGTGGCTCCCCATGGCCTCAGGGCTCATGCCATCACTAGGACAGCCCAGCAGCAACCAAGACAGCCTTAGCTGAGACAGACACACACATGTGCCAGGAGAGCAGGGATGGGTGGGGTTCAGTGAGGTTCTGCAAAGAGTCTGGAGCATTTTCAGGACGTCAGACAGTGCAAGCAAATGAGGGTTTCTTTGTGGATGTCATGGTTTGGGTTGCTTTTCTTCTCCTTCACAATCTCCCATTATCTTTTCCATCTATTGAGCCATGACCTGGGTATTTCTAAGGATTCAGGAAGAGACTGGCAGTTCAGAGCTACCTGGGAAACCCAGAACTGAAAACAAGTTTCCTTTTTTCCTTGGTAGGCAGCGGAGTGGGGAGGCCCGAGTCCAAGGGTCCCAAGGCTCAGGATTGACTCTGTGACCAAATCCTCCTTCAGCCCCATTGTGCTGCTGCTTCCAAGAGCAGAAGCAGCAAATCAGCAGCGATTCGGTCGCTGAATGCCGAGGGCGGCGGCTCAGCCCTGCCTGCGGAGCCGGCAGCACTTGAGCTCAGTGCGCTGTTTCCCACTGCGCTTTGATCGCCCCTTGTTGCAGACTAGCCCTTCTCCGAGTGCTGGGAACCCAGCGAGGCATCAATAAATCACAGAATCAAGGAGTGATGGTACCAGCGAGGAGCCGGGGCAGCACACGTGCTGCTGGCAGGAGCCACGCGGCAGCACCGCTGCTCGTACAGCCCCGAGCCCTGCCCAGGGTCGAGCACCACCAATGCCCACACCACGCTGTGCTGGCTCGGTCAGATGCCACACAGAGTGGCTCCGGCCTCGCAGAGCTGTCCCCAACCCTGGTCCAGGGCAGCCTTGTGCTCAGCTCCGTGTGTCGGCGCAGGATCTGAGGGATAGAGCTGGATGCTCCTCCAGCACCCAGCGTGGCTGTGCCCAGAGGGCAGACCCGGGATTGCTCTGCCCAGCAGGTTCTTCCCGCAGCCCGCCCACTGTGCCAGCCCTGCTCCCCTCCGCACCTCTATCCTCCATCAGCCGTGCTCTGGCAGCCCCAGGGGAGGCACCAAGCACAGCACCAACACACCGCCTGCATCAGCTGAGGCTCCGCTCCCTCCCCCTATGCCCAGCGGGGCAGAACTCCACCAGCAAATCCGGGACCAGCGGAAAACACCCACAAGGGAAACCTCTTCGTCCCACTTGTTCCTTTTCCATGTATTTCCCTCTGCACAGGAGGGTCCCTCTCGGCGATGCTGCAGGAGGTGCGTGGCAACAGCGCTGCGCCCCTGCACCCGCCGCCCACGGGGGTCCCACCGGGCCCGCTCCGGAGGCTGGAGCGGGAGACAAACGGGAGGGCTCTTTCAGCCAAACCCAGGTTTGCGCGTGGGTGGGACCGCGGCCGCGCTGGGGGAGATGCCACCGCGGCCGCGGCGACAAGGAGACAAAGCTTCCGCGTGGGGTGGGAGCGGCGCCCGCTTTGTTCAGCAGCGCTCGGCTCCCGCAGAGGCAGCGGCGGTGCGGCAGCGGCGGCCGCCGCCCGCGTCCCCTGTCGACAGTGCCGGGGGGTCCCGGGGGGTCCCGGGGGTCAGGGCCGAGCCGATCGCGGCCACCCGGTGCCCGGCGGGGCGGAAGGACCCGCGCGGCCGTGGGAGGGCGGCGGGGCGGGGCGGGGTGGGGTGGGGCTCGGGGCGGTGCCGGTGCCGGGGCTCGGAGCTCGGGGCGGTGCCGGGGCGGTCCCGGGGCGGGCCGGCCGTTTAATGCGCGGCCCCGCCCGGGCGTGCGGCCGGAGCGGCGGGCGGGCGCGGTGAGTGCGGTGGTGGCTCTGCGCGTCTCCTTCCTTCTCCAGCGGCGGCCGCACGAGCAGCCGGAGCGGCCCCGCCGGCGGCGCGTCCTCCTCTTCCTCCCCTCCGCGGGACCCAGGCCGGGCCGAGCGCCCTCGCGCCGCGCCCCCCCCGTTTCTCCGGTCCCCTCCGCCCCTCTTTGTGTCTCCCATGGCTTTGTGTCTGGAGCTCCTCAGGCAATGTGAGTGACCGCGCGAGCGGGGCGCCGAGCCGGGCCCTGCATGGCTGCGGGCGGGGGTGCCGCCCCCTCCCTGCCTCCCTCCTCCCTCGCTGCTGCCGCTGCTCCGCCGCTTGCCGGGCCCGCCGCCCCTTCCGCTTCCCACGCGCGTCCCGGGCCTCGGTGGGAGCGGCGGGGCCGCCCCGCTCGGCTCCGGGCTGGGCTGTAGGGGCCGCTCCATCCTCCTCCTCCCCCGCATGCCGCCTGCGCCGCGGGGAGCCGGGCCCGGGCGGGGTGGGCGCTGCCCGGTGCCAGCCCCGCTGCTCCCGTACCCCGGGGTCAGCCCGGTGCCCGGCCGAGGGCTTCAGGCATTGAGGAGTCCCTGGGTGTCGCAGGGAAGGAAGCGGCGCTTCACTAAATGCGTTCCCCGCCGGGGGACACGGGCCCTTTCTTTGGAGAGGCGCTCGGATTCTTCTTCCCCTGGAGAAGAAAAGGGGATTGTCTGGGCGAGGTACGGAGCTGAAGGCTGATATTTCGCAGCGCAGCGAGCTGGCACCTCCCGGCCAGAGCTGGCCCTGAAAAGCCTCTTTTTTAGCCTCGGAGAACAGGTCCTGGCGGAAGGTACCTGATGGGGCAGCCCCAGCCCCGAGCCGCTCGACCTGTGCAGGAGTTGAGGCTGAATCCCTCGCGATTTAACCGCAGGTGCAGCTCGGCGTTGGTGTGCCTTGCAGGAGGGTGGGGATGTTAGGGTTGGTTGTGAGCTGTGAGTAAATGTAGTTCTTAATTTCCACTCCAGTTTTGATTGAGAGGCTCAAAAAGGAGGACTGTTTGCAGGATGCTGTTGATAGGACTAATATTACTTACTCTGTAAAAACCCTGACTCTAGGGTGTGCGGGAAATGTCTTTGAGATGGGAATGGAATTAGGACCTCTGAATCCTCGGCTGTAGCTTGTCACTTGGGGGAGGAAAAGAAGAAAAGGGAGGGGAAAAAACCCCACAGCATGTGGCATTGAATCCTAAAATAAATTCCAATCATGTGGGATGATAACAAGCCAGATTGCCAAGTCGTGTAAGTTGGCAGACTTGACTCCAGAGGGTCTAAATTGCTTTGCTGGTAATTGCTCTTCCAACAGGCATTACATGTTCTTGAAGGCGTGGAGAAAAGTGTAACTATTGATCAAATTCAGTCTGTTTGGCTTTCAGATAAATATTGATGTGTGTCTGTACCCAGATATTCAGAGGAAGGTTATCTGCAGAATTTGTCTGTTGTTGACAGGCGTGGAAAACCTAAAAACTCATCTTTGAGGTGCAAATGCTGAACTGCCACATGCTATTTTTGCATCTAGCTTGCTACATCTGTTCCACTTCTGTGGTTAGCAGTGTAAGTTTGGGGTGCAGCTGAGGGCCCCGGGGTCTGTAGTGTGGCCCTGGAGGTGCTGGAGAGTAACGGCTGTGCACTGTGCCAGCCTGGAAAGGACAAGGAGACCCTGGGCACCAAAGGTGATAATAGAAGAACATGGTTTCTGTGAAATGTGAGTTGTGTGTCTGTAGAATCCAACGGGATCTGGTAAAGCATGGTGTGCTGGGAGCCCCTCAGTTCTCTGTGTGGAGATGTAGCCGGTGTCCCAGCATGTGCTGTCACCTTGTTTTGCTCACAACTCTGTGTGTCAGTCGGGTGCTTGATCTGCATGTGCAGTTTGGGTTTGTGGACACTTCTGACTGCTTGTCTCAAGGTTATTCTGCTGCTCCAGCCCAATGCATGGGAGATCTGCTGCTCCGTGAGTGTGTTCCCGGCTCTGCATGCTGCCAGAGCAAGAGAACTTTAAAGGCTTTTAATGGGTAACTAATGACTGCCAGGTGTTTACAAATAGCTGTCAGTTCTTGTCTCCTGTATGGATTTTGTTGTTGTTTGAGCCCAGACTGGGATGGTCTGGTGCGAACTAGTCACTGGACTGTGTAAAAGTCACTCTGTGACACTTTAGTTTTTCTCATAACCCACTTCATGCACACCTGCAGAGGGAAGCCTGCAGAGACATGGTGCAGCAGGGCTTGGTTGTGCCTCTTCAGCTGATACTCTTGCTCAGTGCAACCTGCACAACAGCTTCAAATATTTTTTAATGGATTGAGGAGGCATAATTGGATTCAGAGCAGTGCAAGTTACAGGGACATATGTGAGTTGGAAGGAATAAGGCTGTGCAAGCAGGTGGCCTTGTTCAAGAAAAATCCACTTTAATTTCTGCAGTGAAAAGTTGTCAGTGTGTTTTCTATCAGAGCAGATTTAAAAGGGAGGGGAGTGGTGCTAAGTATGATTGCTGTTTGCTGTGAAAGGCGATTAGAGTTCAGGCTGTCAGATAAAGTTCTGTGAGGGCTGGAGCTGGGAATGGTGAATTCAGGTCTCTCCAGAAGAGCTGATGGAAAAACAAGTTTTTTTGCTTTCTCTCCTGGTCTCCCACTTGGAGAGAGGAAGAAGTGAGGTGCAGAATGACACCGGGGTTTGACATAAGCCGCCTTTAAACAGGCAAAAGTTAAAACTATTTGCAGAGGGGCCAGTTTAGGAGAGGAGAAAATATTTAGAAATTCTGTCCACTTCAATTTGTCTTGCAGAATTAATTAATTGCTGGCCCTTTGGTGCAGATCGGTGCATTAAGTACCAACCTTCTGTCCCCTGGAGAAGCAAGAGGAACAACAGCCCCATGGCTGAAGTCCTGAGCTGGGCCTCAGCCCTGAGCTTCACTTCTGCTCTGCCAGGGTCTGTCTGTGAATGCAAAAGGCACCTTGCAAAAGCGTTTGTGATTTTCACTGAAAACAGTGAGGTAAGTGCTCAGATCCATCTGCCCACATGAGTCTGGTTTCTAATTAAATGGGCAGCATTAGGTAGAGCAGTCCCAGTGTTTACACAGCTCAATATGGGCTGCTGGTCTGCTGTCACAAAAGATGACAAGCATTGCTGGGGGCATTAATGATCCCCTGTTACTGGAGGCAGTTCCATTTCCATAGAGGACAGGGCTGTGGGTTTTACACTGCCAGGCCTCTTCCCAAATTTCTGTACATCTAGGAAGACAACTGAGTTCGGATTCTCTCCTCCTTCCCTCTTTTACGACTCTTGCAGTGTGAACTGTCAGTAAAGGCAGAGGGACATGGGCAGGGTGCTTGGTGTCCACACAGGTGCTGCAGCATCACCTGAGCACAGTGCAGACAGGAGCTGGGTTATCCCCACTGCTCTGCAGGGTCTCAGGTGGTGAAGTTTGTCAGTTCCTCTGACAAAACATGAAATCAGTCTCTAAGGGAACTCACCCAAGCCAGGCTGTAGCTTGGTGTGTCAGACAGTAGTGCTCGAAAAGGAAACAGTGAATGTGCAAAAGTTTTAAACCTTAGCACTAGTATTTACATCAAGGATGTGTTGACAATCAATCTTGTGTATCCCATTTAGTGCTCTTCATTAAGGCATCCAGGTTTCACTGCAGTGGTCTTTTCTGAACCTAGTTCCAAGAGATCAAAGCTTAAGCTGCTGTTTTGTCTCTCTGGTTTGAAGTTTTACCAAGAAACTTGAGTGGTGAATGTTTCAAAGGTAAATTCTTACCTGTGGTGCAGGTCTGTCAGAGTTGGAATTAAAGTGGAGATCAGAAGTTGCTTATGCACTGTCATAGTGCAAGGTGATGTTTGAGGAAAGCTATTTAAGAGTTCATAAAAGGGAATTTTGTATTGCAAGTTGTTTTCATAAGATTAGTCAAACTTCTAAGTATTATTTGTCTTGTTTCTATTCTGGGAGTGGTTGAGATCTACCTGAACAGCGCCCAGCCAGGCATTTGCTGTGTGTAGGAGGGATCTCTAAGCATAAACTTCCTACCCAGGGTGAGCATATCTACAGCTGCATTGAATTGGAGGTTAAAATTGGGAAGTTAAAGCATGGGTGCTGCCTCCCTCTTAGGCTGTACACATAAGCCAGCTACCTGTGTCTGAAGCCAGAGAAAGTGTCCTAAAGGCTGCTGTGGAATTGTCCCCGAGGGAGTGCCTGGACCCTGCTGAAGGCGCTCATTAGGAGCTGTGTGTGTGTTTGGCTGCTGGCCTGGTCAGCGCTGCTCTGTGGAGAGCAGCACGTGCAGGACAGCACGCTATGGCAGGGGCTCTCAGGTCACTGCAGTGGCTGTTTTGTTGGTTACCCTCCTTTCCCTTGTTTGAACCCTGAGGCTTTTCAGTCCCTCAGCATGTCCCAATCACGGGGTCCTGAGTTACAGCTTTTCTGTGCAGGAATTCTTCCAGACTTAGGTGGCTCTGTTGAACAGCTGCCGGTCTGAGCTGCTGTTCCAGCAGCAGGCCCAGACTGGGAATTCTGGCCTCTGAGCACGGCAAGCTCTCTGGCAGTGTAGGACTGCAGTACAGCCTGGGCTGGATCTTTGCAGGGTAGGAGGTGGCTTTGGGGAGATGGGTAGTGGTGGAATGGAGCTGGAGAACTTCTCCCAGTGCCTGAGCTGGTGTTTAGTCTGATCCCTTGGAAGTACAAGGGTGTTGGACAGTGCTTGCACCTCCTGAGCTCTTGGACAGAGCAGTTACTTTATTTCAAAGTGTTGGATTTCAGTGATGCTCAGGTTTGCAGCTTGCCAGGTGCCAGGCTGTGAGCAGGGAATCTTGGATGCTGGGAAGCAAAGCCCTGCTCACCAGCAGCCTGTTGCCTTGGCCACGGTGCTGCTGCTGCTGGCCTTTGTGCTTGGCGCAGGTTCAGTGTTGCTGTCGCCCTGCAATCTCCTCGCTGTTGCACTGAGGTGCCACACATTAAGTTTTATCACTGCTCCGTTGAGGGCCCTGCTGGAGATGAGTGCTGCAGAATACCCGGGTGCCGAGGGGAGGCTGCCAAAGCAGCCCTCCAAGCCCTGCTCGCTCCCAGGAGTTGTTCTCGCACGAGTCAAACACTGAGTCAGGCTGACTGGGAGAATCAGGGCTTTGGGGAAGGCAGATGGAAGGCCTAGATGGAGCTGTGGCTGCTGCTGTGAATGCTGCTCCTGTCAGTGTCACAGCCCAGTGAGGGTTTGGTGAGCACGCAGCTCTGGCACTCACATGTTCTGTCAGACCCACAGGGGCCCTGTGCGGATCCCTGTGCTTTGGGTGTTCCTCTGTGTGATGCTTTAATTCCTGTTTGTAGTGCATCAGGATTGATGGCATGTGGAGGGTTAAGAGGTAGAAGGGAGAACAGGATGAGAGGACATTGTCCTTAAGTTGTTTAGGTTGGACATCAGGAGGCATTTCTTCGTGGAAAGAGTGGTCGGGCATTGGAAAATCCCTGCCCAGGGAGGTTTGGAGTCCCCTTCCCTGGAGGAGTCCGAGGAAGGACTGGACGTGGCATTCAGTGCTCTGGGCTGGGGACAAGGCGAGGATAGGTCACAGGTTGGACTCGGTGGTCTCAGAGGTGTTTGCCAGCCGAAGTGAGTCAGTGGTTCTGTGACAGCAGGAGCCGGCTGGGCCCCGGGAGCCACGGGCTGGAGCTGGGAGATGCCCAGTGCTTGCGAGACATGCTCAGTGTGGATTTCCCACGGGTGCACAAACGGGACAAGGAGTGCGCTGCTCCGGGGATCGCAGCAGGACCCGGCGGGATGGCCCCGGGCGCTGGGGGGCGTCCCGGTGCCGGGGGCGGCCCCGACCCGGCCCCGCTCGGCCCGGGCGCTGCCTGCCCGGCCCCGGGCGCGCTTTGCGGCCGCCGCGCTTTGCAGCAGGGCCGTAGGGCGAGGTGAGCGCCGGCCGGGCCGCTCCCGGGCCCGTGTGGGGCTGCCGGGGTGCCGAGGGGCCCGGGGGTGCCGAGGGGCCCGCAGAGCCGCACAGTCCCGGGCACAGCGGGGGCAGGGCCGGGCCGCAGGGGGGCCGCTGCCGCGGGGAGCTCCGGGGCCGGGCTGTGCTGAGAGAGCTCCCGCTCCGACAGTGCCCTGAGCTCTGTCAGTGTGCAGGGACACAGCCCCAGCCTGTCACCCCCGTTGTCCAGTGAAGGGAGCACCAGGAGCTTCTGGGAGGGCTCTGCCTGGAGAGAAGGAGGCTCAGGGGGCACCTTCTGGCTCTCCACAAATCCGTGACTGGAGGGGGCAGCCGGGAGGGGAAGAGGGAATCAGACTCTGCTCCCAGGAACAGGAGGAGAGGCCTCAGTCTTCAGCTGCTCCAGGGGAAGTTTAAGTTGGACATTAGGAGGAATTTTCTTCACAGGGAGGGTGGTCAGGCGCTGGAGTGGGCTGCCCAGGGCAGTGGTGGAGTTACTGTCCCAGGAGGTGTTTAAGGAAAGGCTGAACGTGACCTCAGCTGTGGTTTAGCTGACAAGGTGGTGTTCGGTCACAGGTTGGACTCAGTGTCAGAAGTCTTTTCCAACCTAATCGATTCTGTGATAACAGTGCGCTGCCTGTCCTTTCCCGCACCCAGGCTGTGCTCAGTCCCAGAGACAGCAGTGCCCAGCACACGTGGGTTAGGTGCCCTGGGCTTGCTGTGGCACAGCAAAGCAGAGTCCAGGCTGCCCTGAATGGAGCAGAACCAGGCCAGCTATCGCTGCTGGTGGCAGCAGTAACTTTGAAGCACTGTCTGCTTTCTCCTGGCAGTGCTATTTGTGCGCTTACCTTTGATTTATATTTTTTTTTCAACAGCTCTGACTATCTGGGGTGTTGGGGGAGGCAGCTCTAAAAATAGCTTTAGAGGCTGCTTATTTCCAAAGCCATTATTTCTGCCTCTGCCTGTTTCTTTCCCTTCTGTAGCTAATGGCTTTTTCTACTGCTGCAAGGCCTGGTTCACACAGAAAATAATGTTTTCTGCTCTGTGCTAGTTCTTGCTCTGTTAGCAAACATGCTCTGGGTGTGGGTGATGGTGTGTGTGCAGGCAGCAGGTGCATGTGATTGCAGTTCTGGGTGAACGAGCTGCTAAAGCAGGAACACGGAGTCCAGAATATGCTCAAAAGTGAACAGAAGGGTCAATCTCCACCATTTGGGAATTAGAGCCACTTGGGTGCAGCTCTGCAGAAGCTGCGTGCCAGAAGGTGTCTGCTCTTTGAACCAGCTGTGTTCAGAGGTGACAGTGGCTTGAGGAAGTCCCGTTGTCCCATTTCTCAGGTGTGAATGAGAATGAGCCAAGGATGGCTCATTTTTAATGGTGAATCCCAGCAAGAACCCCAGTTGCTGTTAGTGCCTTACCTCAGGTTCTGCTGCTGGATGTGAAATAACCTCGCCTGACAGATGTAGGGGCTAGTACAAGGGTTATGTGCAAAGACTCTCCCTTGAATGGATTATGACTGAAAAATGCTTCTGCAGAGGTTGCTGAGGGTACCTGTTAAATCTAATTTATTCTAATTCTTATGGTGTGATGCTTTTCAGCATCTTTTTTTTTTTGAAGGTGACTCAATTTTAGGCAGCTGTGCCTCTTATCCCAGAGCAGCTGCCAAGCAGATTGCCGCCCTGCCTGCACATGCCGTGAGTGTGCCAGCACTAGGGACTTGTGTGCTCTGCCTGCCCTGCCAGCAGTGAATGCCTCACTTTCCCATGGAATTGCAAGAGAGGAGCACAGCAGGGCTGCTCCAGGAGCTGTGGGAAGCAATGTTACCCATGGAGGTTTAACCTCCCATGCGTGCAGAGTTGCTGTGCTCCAGTGACTGTGTTGGGTGCTTTACTCCTTGCTCCACGTGCCCTGACTTTGTGCTGTGCCTCACACCTTCAAGCTTCCTTTCTTGGGAAGTTTATGCTCAGCTTGTTCCTGCCTGCTGCAGCTTTTAGGCTTGATTGAGAAAAGTATGGTTAGAGTACAGTGTGTCACTGGTGTCTAATGGGCTGAATATATGGCCAAAGTGGAGGTGCCTCAGGCTGAGAGCCTGACTGTGAAACACTCCCAGCAGCTGTTCTCCCTGGGGAATTCCTAGAGATGCATGCTGCTTCTGGCCACTGGAGCAAAGGAGCAGCTGCCTCATCTCTGGGACTCCAGCAAGTGCTTCCTGATGGAGGTGCACCATAGGATGGGGAGTGCAGATCAACTGGAGTCAGGCTTGGCACTGTCACAGGGTTACTGGCTCCGGCTGAGATTGCTTCTGCGTGTCTCTCGTTTGGAGGTTGAAAACAAAACAGCGTAGATATTTAGAGAGTGCAGATCTTGTTCATATCATCCATTCTAAACCCTGAGTGTGCTTCATCCCTGAAGGTGGACCCTGAGCTGGTGTGAGTCACTGTGATTGGCAGCCTGGGGTTGGTTTCTGTTGTGTGTGCCCCCGCACATGTGTGTGTACCAATTGTGGAAGGCTGAAAGGCACCTTGGCTTGGGGGCTCTGCTTGAGCTGCAGGGCTGAGCAGCCTCCTAAGCATGTGAGCAGCCTCCAGTGCAGAGGAGAACTTGATATGAGGGGAGGCGAAAAGTGATCTCTCGGATCCAGGCTGTGCTCAGCATTTGTGGAGCTGGGAATGCAGCTAGTGATATGGGTTTTCCAGTATAGAAGGGATTTTGTATGTATATATATGGTTTGGGGTTCACCTAAGAAGCTAAAAGCAAGGTTTTTATTGTTACAACGATGTCTTTTTTTATAACGGCTTCTCTTATGTCTGCTAATTACTATGGTTCCAGCCACAAAAGAGCTTTCTTGTTCTAATTGGCCTCCTCCTGTTTCAATGCAGTTGTTGCTGTGTCACCATGGAGACAGCCATGATGTCATGAGATGTGGCATCACTGAAAAGTGGCTGGGAGGCAGCATGAGTTGCTCATGTTCCCCCTCACCCCATCCACCCCAGTGATCAGTAGCTGGAGCAGAAAGCAGAACAGCTCAATAGACTTCAGGGAGGATATGGAGCTTTGAAATGAGCCTGAATTACAGCTGGGATTTTAGGGCTGTTACTGGAGTGGTGGTGGCAGAAGAGATCTCATATACCCTCCTCCACACTGTCTCCATCTCTTCATGTATTGTTGAGCTCACCTAAATAAATGCCAGGAAGCCCCAAATGTCCAGCAGTTGCTGTGCTGCTGCACTTGGGCCCTGTTGGCAAATGCTTGTGGTGCTGAAAACCCAGGCACCCACTGGATCACATCCTGGGCACAGCACTGGGCTTGGTGCTGCTGGGCTGGGGGACAGGAATGCTGAGCTATGTCAGCTCTGACTTCAGTCAGAAAAGCTGGTGTTTCACCAGGGTGTCACTTGGAAGAGCTTTTTTGGGGTCTCCTGCATTTCCAGCACTTCTGAGACAGCTGTTTCCTCTATGGAAAGCACCCAGTGGGGTGAGCTGGGTGATGTAATCAGGAGAGCCAGCATGGTCTGTGCGAGCTCAGCAGAGGTGGGGATGTAGCAGAGAATTGGGGTTGTTGCATGGCTTAATTCTACTCTTTGCCAAAATAATGGGAACTTCCTGTTTTCTGAAATACCATGATTTGTCACCAAAACACTGTTGAGGATCTATTCTGCCCTGTACAGTCTTTGCTGTGCATTTGTCTTCAGCTGTATCTTTTACAATTTTTTTTTGTAGGGAGTCTAGTTGAGAGCATGGCACAGTATACTCAACCCTCTGCCTGGAGCTGTAATAGCCTACTCAAATATTAACTAACTTCCTCCTGATTAACGGGAGGCAGGGTGATGTCAGTGCCTGGCCTGGCAAACAGGAAGCTGATGCTTTCCAGTTATTTCTTGTTTTTGGTAGGGGGCTTTGTCATACCCATCACAGAATGTTACCTGTAACTGTTCTGTTTGTAATGTTGATATTAGGGGATGAACACACAGGTTTCCCCTGTTTGTGGGTTTTCTCTGGTTGAGATTGGGGTGAGCTTCTGGTGCTGCATGCTGGTCCTGCTGCTCAGCAGGGACCCCGTGCATGGCACCTGCACATCTTGGCTGGGGCTGCTCTGAGTTATCATCTCTCAGGGCTGACACTTCCTTGGCAAGTACATCAGTTCCCTTGAGCTTTGCTTGCTTAAAGCAACCTTGTATTCAAGCAAAAAGGACAAAACTTCATGTTATGTGGAAGCTGAAACAAGTTGACTTTTTCAGTGAGAGAAATTTTGGCTGTTTTCCTGAAAAGATCAAAACTGTTTTCCAGCAGTTCTGCTGACAGGCTCGTTTGTTTTTGGTTTTTTTTTTTCTCATTTTTGTTCTGAATTGCTGGGTCTTCAGGATGAAAGGCTACAATAGCTCATAGCACGAAGACAAAGGTTTTTTTTACCTTGTGTGTTCCCTTGAAACATTTGATATGTGTCCTGTTTAGGGGAAGAATGACTGAAAGGCCAGTTGCATTTGAATCATGTTAATTTATAGTATTGCTGTTTTTAAAGTAGCTGCTCTCTGGCTAAAGATGCTAAAACCTGCTTTTTAACCAGCATTGCTTAAAAAGATAGAGGGTAGGACATGTTTTCATTCTCTCCTGACACTGGTCACATCTGTCTTGGTGGCTGTGAGGCCATTCCAAGCCTACTTGACTCTGACTTCCAGCACTTTGATTACTGTAGAGGAGAAAATAACTGCCTGGAGGTCTGGGATTGACACTGTTTATGGCTACAGTGGGCAGACAGAGGCTGTTCAGGAAAGGAGTTAAAAGCTCACCTACAAACTGCACATGGTTTGTAGTTCAGCTATATTGTAGCATGTTTTACATTTTCAGTGTATGTAGAGAACTACATCCATGGGAAGGGTGAGATGAAGTTTCCCTTAATACAGCAAAACAATTAATTTCTAAGTATTTGGAGATTTCCATTAAAGGCTATGAATAGGCTGCTTCCTGGAAGGAAACTGGTCCTACTGTCCTTACTCATGGGCTTGTCTAAACAGTTAACCTCATCAAATTCCTTTATTACATGAGCAAGTCACTGTGAAATAATTTATTCTCTCAGAATAAGACTGTATGGTGTTCCTTATCCCCCAAACTTGAACCCTAGAGGATTAACTGTTGCCTGCTTCCCTTTGCAGGGCTGCACAGACCCCCTTGGGCTGCAGTGCAAGTGTTTTACCGTTGCAAATGCATTTGGTGATGTCCTTTCCCCTGTGCCAAACCCCCTCCCTCAGGACCTGCAGCTTCCTTGAGCCCCTCAGGTGAGCTCAGTTGGCCTCTGAAAAAGGAAAAGAAAAAGCAGGAAGAGCTGAGGTGCCAACCAAGGCCGACTGAATGCTTGAGGATGGGAACAGAAACATAAAACCTAATACTCTGCAAATTAATGTGGTGTTCTGCTTAGTTCGCTGAACTTCAGACCTGTCATTCAAACAGATTTTAAAAGATGTCTTTGTAGAAGATGGTCTCCTCCACGGTGGTAAGCAGTGTCCAGACTTAAAAGGGAAGAGTGAGTGAGTGGACACTGGCAATTTTTGCAGAATAACTGCAAAAGTATACGAGATACAGGGAAATGGTGTTCTTGGCTGAAAGATAAAGTAGTGAAAATGGCTACAGGTCTCTTTGGGCATCTTCCCAGTACTGAAGTTTCGGGCATTTTTGCAGCAGGAGCCGGTTGAGGGTTGTGACACTGAGTGCTTGTTCAGATTGCAAGTCAACAGATTGATTGTCTCCAGGTCCTGGCTTGCAGCAGGCATCAAATTGTTGTGTGTGATCTCTGATAAAGGCTGTGAAACCAGAGCTGCCTGATCCTGTTGCAGCCATGGCCTTGTGTACTCATATACAGGTGACAGCTCCTACAAGCAGCACCCAGGGATGGAGGTTAACCAGTGTGGATTTGTGCTCAAATCAAACAGAAGGAGAGGCTGCAGAACTGGCAGATGCTCTTGGGCAGGTGAGTAGGAAAGTGAAGTTACTCAATGTGTGGAAGCCTCAGGTTCCCATCTGGGCAAGCTGTCACACAGAGCAGGACTTTTCCCCTGGAGTCTCTCTACCCCTTGGTAACTAGTCAGTGAGTGGCAAAAGACAAGAGAGTCCTTCCTGCTGCTTTGGAGAGAAATGCATTTGCTCTTTGTATTGTCTGTGCTTTTCTAAGCCCTCAGCAGAGGGAAAATACCTCAGTGAGCCAAGGTGCCTGAGCTCTTTACACTCACTGAGCTCTATGTGCTGATGTGGGGTGAGCACAGAGTGGGCAAGGGTGGCACTTGGCTGCTTTCAGTCTTAAAGATCTTGTCCAACCAGTGACAAACTTCAGGGCTGTGAATCACTTGTGTGTCAGTAATATTTGTATATTTTAGGCAGACTTGCTGCACTGTGTGTTGTGCAACACTGTGAGAAACTTTGAAGCTCAGAGGGAAGGACAGCTGGCAGTGCTGTCAGACACCTCTATGCTCTGAGCTGCCAGTTTAACTCTGTTCAGGCTGACTGGTGCTTAATCCTGTTGGCAGGATTGCCAGAAACTTGGGAATGGCTGGTAAACTGGAAAGCCTTACACACCTGGCCACAGAGGCAGGGCAGCCTGGGCTGGTGGAAGGTGTCCCTGCCTGTGGCAGGGGTGTGGAACAGAATGGTCTTCAAGGTTCCTCCAGCCCAAATCTTTCTGGGATTCCAAGTAACCTCCAGAAGCCATAACCTGTGGTTAAGCCCATGCCCAGGTTTTCCCTGTCCTTTGAGGTTTTCCTGGAGAGGGAATGTATTCAGGAGGATGCTGGTCTGTGCTGGGTTGGGAATACCTGTGTGTGCTGTGCTGCACCGTGGGTGCACCTGAGCTCTGCGTGTTCTCTCTGTGCACTTGGCTTCAGGTTACCAACAGATTTCTTTATTTGAAGGGGCAGTGGCTGCTGTTCAATTGGCCCATTGTACTGAGGTTCTGTGAGCCATCCATCTGTGCCACAGCTGATTCCTGCCAGACTTGGCCCTGCTCTTGGAACATGGTGCTTGGGGCTGCCTGGATTTGGAGCTGGCCGTGTGTAACATGTCGAGGTCCAGTGCACAGGCTCGGAAGGCTGCCAGTGCAGTTCTCTTGCTGGGAAGCAGTGGCTGCAGTTCTGAACTCTTGATTGCTGTTTTCCTCCATCTCTAAGTGGTGAAGGTCAGAGTTAGGGTTTTCAGGTAGCTACAGTCAGAAATGTAGGAAGGAAATAGTCCAGCAGGGAGCTGCTGAAGGGGAAGCTCTGCATGTTCTGCAGTGGAACTTGTGCATGTGGAAACTCTGGTCTCTGCACGGTTTCTGCATGTTCCAGTAACTAAAAACTGAAGGTTTTTTCTTCTTTGACCTTTTTCTTCTTGCAGGTGAGATTTTTGAATAAATTTCTTCGCTGAACTCTCTATGGTGAACTCTCACTGATAAGACAAGCAAGTGAATTTCCTTAGTAAGGAGTTTCTGATTGGGAGGTCTGATTTTTCTAGTATTGATAAAGCAGAGTGCTTAATATGTCTGAACTGCTACCTGTTAGGCACCAAGGCATGAAAATCTGGACCCATGTTCTCAAACATCCAGGAAATTACTCCAGGAGGTGTGATTCTAGCTCTGCACCTGCTCCTCAGAGTGCAGCTGTGTTACAGTGTGTGCTGGTGTTGTGGTTGTGTTGCTGGTCTTGAGGGGCAGCAGGTGCTTGTAGCTCACCTTGGTGGGCTGCACAGAGATCTCCACAGTGCTCACTGGCAGGAAGGGGGACAGATGGGTCATCTTAATGTAGGGAAACCTACACTTAGTAGTGGCTTGGGGATTTTTGAAGTGTGGTCTCTCTCCAGAGTTTCAGGTTGTGCCTTCTATTTTGCTCAGTTTGTCTTCTTGTTCTCTGGTACCTTCAGGGAGCCAACAGGTCAACATCCCTCTGTCCAGGGGCTACGCACTCCAAGTGCCAGTGGGACATGGCAGGACAAAGTCTGACTTAAACCTGCCATGACCAGATTGAGAGCTTTCACACTGCAGAAGCAATTATTATTCCATGGCACTGCTCTTTGCACTTTATTGCTTTTACACCTAACAGTAACTAAGGATTGTTCTGTTTCCTACAGAGAATACATGTATGTGGGAAATGGAAATGTCAAATAACTTGAGTGTTTTGAAACTCCTGACATCTGGTGTGCAAGAACCAAAGCATGAAGCACAGTGGTTCATTCTTGCAGGGGCTGCTGAATTAAACCATCAAGTAGTTCTCTCCTTAGATTCCTGAGAGCATTATTCCTTTGATAACAGCCTGGATAAGGAACTGCAGGATCATTTGCTCACGGGAGCCCATCTCTAGCTTTGGGAAGTGATGTTGTGCTTTCCTGTGTTCAGAGTGCTGCATGTATTGCGGAGGGGGGGTACCTGCTGCCTGGGTAGGCAAAGGACAGCCATCCTGGGATGGAACTGATGGAAGAAAAGGCAGCCTGGTAATGCAAGGCTTTCAGCGATCATGTCAGTTTGTACCCTGTTAAAATTCCCCCTGAATCATGTTCATACTATAAAATCACGGCAGAAGTGAGCAAAGAGAAGGCTCAGATTGAAGTCCTTAAGACAAATTACAGGGTGCTGTTAGTTTGGAAGGGGGTACTCAGCCTCCCAGTGCATTCTTGACCACTCACTGAAATGCTGTGTGCACATCTGTGCCTGCAGAACTGGGGTGCAGTGGTGCTCCTGTGGAAAATTCCCAGCTTAGCCAAAACTCCCAGCATAGTTGTATCAAGGTGTTTCCTTCAGCACTGCCATAGCATTAGACTCTGTCCCTGAATTCTGAACAGGGAGCACATCAGAAACACTCCAGCTGAATAGTCCTGGAGGGAGACACTGTTATGCCAGGCATGTGTCCTGCCAGACAGCAGCCTGGGAGGGTGTGCTGGATTTGGGATGTCATCCTGGCTCTCAGGACAGCTGGTACTTCATCTAACACAATCCTGATATTTGTATTGCAAATTGGAACATGCTTGGGTTCCAGAGCCAGAGAAACCAGAAGTTACCTGGATCTGTCCTTCACGAGTGCAGTGTTAACAGAGCTCAGACGTGAGCCCCCCAGCTCCCTGCAATGGGGTGGGGGCTGTGGGTGCCCATCTTACACCTGGGCATGGGCAGGAGCTGCTCAGCACCGGGGGGCAAGGGAAAGGTGGGAGGAAAAGGGCCCTGGCTCTGCTGCTGTCCCTTGACCCTGTGGCTGTGACTCTTGCGCGCAGCTGTGACTCTCATGTGGCTGTGACATTCGTGTGGCAGTGCAGAGAGCAAGCACAGTTTCATGACTAGCCCACTCTAGTCCTGGGCTTCTCTTCCAGTTTTTCCCTTGAGCTCAGCAGTTGTAACTGCAGCCCTCTGTGCATAGATCCCATCACAGGAGTGCTGGCTGCGTTACCTGGTGCAGAACACCTGTGCTCAGTGCTGCTCCGTGGTGCTGGAGCACTGCCAGCACTGCCTGCCTGCTGTGAACAGACACATCCTCCTGCAGTCCTGTCCCAGGGCCGGCCTGCTGTGTCTGGGAGGTGACTCACTGCTGTCACACCCTCTCCCCATGGATAAGGCATTCCTGCTGCAGGGAGAAGGAGGCCCAGCTTCCACCAAGCTCCAGAGCAGCTGAGTCAGATGTCTTGTCAATTAATGTAATTAGCAATTAACTGAGCAAATACCTCCTGTAACTGTCTTTGTGGTTGTGTCTGTTAGTGGCCAGAGTAGGGGGGGGACAGTCCTGCGGTATCCAAGGGAGATGGCACCTCACAAATTCTCTCAGGTATGTTGCAGCACAAGCTGCTGACATTGCAGTCCATGGAAATTTCCTGATGGAGATGATGCAAACTGCTGTGAGCTTGCAGTGAAATAACCCTGCGAGTGCTCTGCTGCTCCCTCCAAGCCTACTCACATCCATGTTTTCATAATTAGATAACTGGCCACGCATCTGTTTACAAAGCAGTATCCAAAATAATGTGTTGCTGTTCTGTTTCCTCAGCTGGGCTGTGGATCATGGTTATCGCTAAATAATAGAACTGAATCTCTTGCTAAAAGATTCAGTCTGCTTTAATGCAAAGTTGTCTTCCCCATCTACAAGCCTTGGACTTGTAGGTATGAAGCTTGTCTGCTGTCATCTCACAGGCATCCTGTGTCTGCTGCATGTCTGGGACAGGAATAGAAACACCCCCGAGAGCAGGACTCATTGGTGTGGTGGTGCTGGAGGCACCAGCCATAGCATGTGGAGAATGGGCACTGTGGGAAAGGCTAGCCAGGCTGCTCAGCCTCCCTGAAAGGCCACAAGAGGCTAATCCCAGAGCAGATGGCACCTCCAGTGGGTTTGGGATGCTTCTGGAGCAGTGTGGGGGCCCTGTGGGGCAGTGGCTGCCATGCAGCAGCACTTTGGGCCCTGTGTGTGTCTGGGATGCACCAGGCCTGAGCTGCCAGCTCTTCACCAGCTCTGTGCCCTTGGAAGCTAGAGAAGTCAGACATGAAAATTAAAGGCACTTACTCCTTCTTGTCCCACCTCTTTGCCTCCTGCAGTTTACCATTAATTTATCTTCAAAAGCATTTGTGGTTGCTTTTGGCCTTGGAAAGGATGTTGGGTGTTAAAGGACTTATTTTCTCTTGCTGTCATATAGTGACAGAGCTAAGAGCAGTCTTTTATTTGGTGTATTGAGGAGGAGAATTATTCCTGCAGTGTGAGCTCCAGGTCTCCAGTAACCTGGGCTGCAGTGGCAGTTTAAGCTCTCTCTGTTCCCAGCACTGGATCAGTCTCTTGCTGACAGCAAGTTCAGTGTTGGTCCTGCCTGGCTGCCAGAGCCCTACAGAGATGTCTGGTGGAGTCATCCTGTTCCACTGACCTTCATCCTCAGTCAGTATCCACTGTGTCTGTCTTGAGGCTTCTGACATGGCACAGAGCCAAGAAACTTGACTGGGCAGCCTTCCTCTGAAACAGAGCCTCTGCTACATAAACAACCCCAATGTTTTCTTGAAAGTGCTTTTCAGGCAAATGTAGCAGCAGGGCTTGGGTGGGTTTGTTTCCCAGTGTGGTGTCACAGACATCAGAAGTGACCCCAAGTGCACAGCCCCTGTACAGGTGACACTGGGACCTGTATGTGCGAGGGTCTGTGCCTGGCTATGCTCTGTGCTCCACCCTGGGGTGACAAGGGCAGAGCAAAGTTCTTCTGTCCTTCCCAGCCGTGTCCCCCCACGTGGCACTGTGTTCTGGTGTGTTTTGCCATAGTCTGATGGAGGCTTCCTTCTGGCAAACAAACCCTTTGAGCAGATAGTTGCTCCTTGATTCAAGCCTTGTATCCCACAAGCTTAGTGCTGCTCTGGGGCTGTGTCTGTGCTCACTGTTGGGTTATTTTTGGCTGATGGCTCTTGTTTCACGAGGCCACTTCAGGTGAAAGCACTTGCTGGACTAACCCCAAGTAGCTGACACAGTCAGTCTGTTCTGGGAGGCCACAGGAGCTGTTCTCAGCGATGCCTTTGAGCTGGTGACTTCCCTGGAAAGCCCTGCATCCCAAGATTGGCATTTTGCTGTCCATAGGAATTTCATCCTCCAGCTGGTCTGGGGATTGGACAACTGGCATGACAAGGAGTGACTGCTTGAATGCAGTAATGCATTCCAAGTCTAAAATTATTCCCAGGCGAAGTGTGGGGAGATTGCCAAGTGTAGGAGTAACTCCAGCTTTGGGCAATCTTTGCAGTTTGGCTCAGATTTTCAGAGAAGTGTAGAGGTGGGATTTTTCCCAGCGCACTGATGGCAGCATCCTTTCCTTGGTGTGTCAGCTCTTGGTAGTCAGGTTTTAAAAATCTTGAGCCGGTTCTCTCCAAAACCATTTTGGCCTTGGTTGGGTCAGAAGGTGTCTGCAATGAGTAGTTTGATTCCTTCCCTCCATCTGCCCTTGCAGGAAGAACTTGCCCTGTGTGCTTTGGGGCTGGAGCAGCTGCCAGAGCGCTGGGACCTGGGCTTGGGAGCAAGGGGGGAGGGATGGGTCTGGACCTGGTTAGAGCATCACCAGCCTGCTGAACCTCTGAGTGTGTTCCCAGGCTGGGACACAGCTCTCGGGCAGGGTTGTAACCCTGAAGATCTGTAGCAAAAGCCCCATAAATTCCTGTCTGGAACGTCACTTGGACTGATGTTTTCTGTTAAGACTGAGTCCGGCAGATCCTGTGTCTTTGCTGTGGCCCCACTGTACTTCCTGGTTAGGTCACTTTAGAACTGACAAAGGTGCTTGTTTGGAGCAGGGGCTTTGCATTCCTGAGAACCCCAGTGCTCCTCATGGCACCTGCTGTGGGTGCAGGTGCCTAAGGGCCCCTGGAACGTGCTGGGAGGGAGAGCTGAAGGTGAGCAGGGAAGCGGAGCACTGTGGATAGGCTTCTTTAAGGCTGCTGATGTGTTTAGAGCTCCTTGGGCTGTGGAATAGCTGGACTGGTGTGTTTTCCAGCAGGCTCTGGAGGCCCTTCAGCCTCTGGGAGACCAAGTGAGCACTGCTTCGTGGGAAGGTCCCATTGCTGTGCTTGAGCAAGGAGTGGCTTCTTCCAAAGACTCCTCTGGTAAACTGTCTCTTGCAGGAATACCTTCAAAACAGTCTGGCTGGATCAGTCTCATCACCTTTCTTAAGCCACTCTAAATCACTTGTTACCTGCTCCCTACCCTGCCTTTCACCCTCTACCATCCAGTGCCGAGCCACAGATCAGGAAAAGCAAAAATGCCTCTGCTTCACTTGCTGCTTGGTACTTGGTGTTTACAGGTGAAGTCCTGGGAGGAAGCTTTTTGGAATATCCTGCAGAACACCCCAAGATTTCTGAATTTGGTATGGATGGTATTTATTTTGTAGCCGGAGTTACACAACTGCTGAGCTGGAAGGCGTGGAGGGAGAGGAGATCACTCATTTGGAAACAGGAATAAATACAAGTAAGGTGGGAAATGAAGCCAGGAAGGCTTTTGGTACACAGCTTTCAAGGCAAGAAAATGGTCTGTTCCACAGTGAGCAGGTTTCTGAAAGCAGCAGGGAATGCTCTGGTGTGGTTTGATGCTTTTGCTGGAGGCTGGGGTTTGCTGATAATCCTCCTTGGAAGGCCAGGGAGTCATTGTCACATTCTGGATTTCAGACAGCGAGACAGAAGGGAGCAGATCCCAGTGTCATGGGAACAGCATGACTAAGCCAGTGCCTTCAGCTTTGTGGCCGAAAACTGAATCTGTTCACTGGATGTGAACAGAGCTGTGCTCTGGCCTCTCCCTTGTGTCCCTCTCCTAGTTAATAGTCCCAGATCCTTGGAATACCTTCATTGCAGGTTCTGCAGGCTGGAGGGGTCAGGTGTGTGGGCAAACAGGTACTGCACCCCTGAATCCAGACCTGCTACCCAAACTTGTGGCTAAATGGTGATCTGGGCTCTGAACTTGAAAGCTTATGGGGACTCCTCAGGTCTGTGAGCCAGGAATGTGGTGTTTTGGAGCCTGCAGGAAAAGCAGACTGAGCTGGGAAAATGAAGACTTGGTGGTGGCTGGAAGCTTTGTAGGTCACAGATACGGAGCCTCAGCTGTGCTCGGAGGAGGCTCTGGGTGCTCTGCTGTGCTCTTTGATTTCAGAGCTGGAGCTGCACAGGGGCTCTTCTGTCAGATGCCTGCTCAATTCCTAAAATGAAGTGTTCCAGAAAGTGTGAGGTTTGCTCCAGGTACCCCCTCCCTTGAGGTGTCTGTTGTTCAGGGAGTGCTTGTGATACTTGAAATTCTTAGGGAATCAGAGCGGTGTGAGCACTGGGGAGACATGGCACTGCTCCTCTGTGTGCCTTGTCACCAGGGAGGAAAGCTCTGTGCTCTGCACACATGGTTAGTTGAGGTGGGAGCCCTCAGCAATCCCAGCACTGAGCACAGCTTTCCAAAGCTTCCTAGCACCCTACCCAAAGGGAATAAAAGGTTGGAATATTTGCTTAATTGCCTGCTCTGAGTCTGAGGGCTTCCCTTCCTCTCCAGATCAGACCAGACTGTGCTGCAACAGCTGAAGCACTGTCAAATTTAATGCTAATGGAGAGGGAGCAGCCTGCTATAGCCTTTTCTGTGTTTGTTCATGTGATTTTTTTTTTTTTAATCTTATGGATAACGCCATGTTAAACAATGAAATAGAATATGGAGTAGCTTTCTCTAACATGCAAAGCTCGTCCTGTGCCTCAGCCAACAGAAGTTTCCCAGCAATTTTGACTTTGATTCTTCAGTATTAGCATAATGTTGCCACATCTTGGTTTGTACATACTTAAGGGAGGAAATAGCTTCAATTGAATCTGGCTATTAAAACCTCTTGATGATTGTAGCTCTGAAGATGTAAATCTCGGGTGCTGGCTGCTTGACAGCCACTGTCCAAGTGGGAAGATTGTTGACTAAAGGCTGGAATTTTTCACTGGGAGATGAGTCCAGCCTAATGCCTTCCCATCTCCCAGGTGCAGAGACTGTTCCCTGCTGTCTCCTCAGCTGCTGACACATGTGCTTTCCCTGGCCCTATGGCTACAGGGTGGGGTTTGTTTTCAGCTTAGAAAGAATCCCTTGTCATCTGGGTGTGGGGAGGGTTTTTCATAATGTCCTGGGAAAACCACCTCTGCTGCTCCTGGTGGCATCACTGAATGCCTGCCCTTGCCCAAAACAGTGGAATATCTTCCTGTGAGCAAGGGAGAGTAGCAGATTTCCTGCATCAGGTAAAATTGGGGATACACTAACTGAAAACTGTGATAAAAATCCTGATGCTGAACAAGGTAATGGAGAAATTAATTCTTACCTTGAGGGGGGTTTTGTTGGCAGTGATGGTGGCAATTTCTCAAAATTTTAGGTAGGTTATAGAATTGTTGGCTGCTTCTGTTCTTGGGGATGGAGCAATTCCCTGGGAGCCCCATTTGTGCTGGGGAGCTCAGCGGTTGCTTCCACCAGCACGGGCCTGTTCCTGTTATCACACTCTGTGCTGACAAGCTGCTGGCTGCCATCAGTGTTTTCAGCACCCTCTTGGCCAGCTCTTCTGTGAACAGTGTTTAATGGCACACTTACAATGATGGTAACCCCTCCACCCAACTTCCAGGACTGTCCGTCCATGGGAATGTGCCAATAATGCCTCAGCAGCTGGGCAGGGTTTGCAAAACCTTCCATGGACCCCACGGTGGGCTTGGTTGTCCCAAAGCTTTAGGTTAGGGGAGAAACTCCTGTTCCTGGAACTGTCAAAAATTCCTGGACAAAGTGGTTCCTAGTGGGCTGAAGCGAGGTCCCTGGGCCGAGAGGGAGGCATGTGGGGAGCCCCACAGAGTCACAGTGTTGTTTGTGCCATGTTGGACAGACACATTCCCCTTTCTGAGATGGCAGGACTTGGGTTATTGCACTCACTTTGTGCTCAAGGTGCAGCTCGCTGCCTTTACATGGAGAACTTGAGCTGTGTCTCCTGTGACATGTGAGCAAATGCTTGGGAGTGACTGGATTTGGGACTTCAGCAATCAGCATAACCTAAAATAGCCTGTTTGAGCTGCTGAGCTCTGATACAGATGAGAAGAGATTCAGTTTGCCATGGTTTCCAGACATTTCTGGCCATATGGATTTTGACTGGCTGTGATTTTGAGGAGCTGTGTTGAGATTCCCTGGACTTCAGCAGTGGCAGGGATGCGAGTTAAAAGCATCCACATATGCCATCCTCCAAGTGATGTGGCAGTGCATAAAGTGATGGTGAAGGGAGAGGATATTTCATGCAGTGCATCATTAGCCAGTGGAACTTACTTCTGCAGGAGATTCTAGAAACTCCTAGCTTGGAAAAAAACTAAAAAGACCTCCCTAATTATGCTAAACACTTGGATGATTAATGCTAATACCCTCGGTGTACTTAGGAGTGGCTGCAGTAGTGGGTACATGGAGGATTTGCCATCATTCTTTACATGTCTCCTCCAAGGGCATCCCCTGCTCCCTGAAGTTTGCTGCTTTGCAGAGCACTCCTGGAGCCGGAAGTGAGGAGGTCCTGGGGTGAGGAGGAGGAGTCTGTAGTAAACAGGCTGCTGGCTGATGCAGCGAGTTCTGGCTCTCGTGGCTTGGTGGGTCCTTAGCACTGTGGGACCCCATTTCTGCATCCTCTGCACAAAGGCCAGCAGGGAGAAATGGTGTAGCCTTAGAGCCCAGCTGGGCTCCTGTTGCCCAGAGCTTTCCACTCCTATAAAATCTGCCATGGGATTAGAATTCCACTGGTCCTTCTCCCTCATCCCTGGGGATCAGGCATCCCGCACCCATCAGAGAAGCAGTTCTGTTCGTCCTGTGACTGTGCTCATGACTTTTCCCAGCCGGTTACTGCTTGAGGCAGAATGGTTGGGCTTGGGGACCGTGTTGGTTGTTAATGAATTAACCCCTGGGGCAGGGAGAGGCAAGGAATGCTCGTTTTGACTGCTGTTCTGTGCTGGCTGGGTTGGAGACCTGTCTGAGTCCCCATGACAGGAGGACACTTGCTGGATGTGTGGCTGGAGCAGGGTGGAGCTGCTCACCATGGCTTCAACTCTCTTTAAAACCCCTGACAATTGCTTTGGGGAGGGTGAGGAGGAATCAGTGTCTCCTGTAGCACACACAGCAGCCCCAGTGTCAGCTGCTGCAGCTGGGTTTGGGAGTGCCTGTGGCTGGTGTCCCCTGCAGCATCTGCTGTGTCCCTGCTGACTCTGCAGCAGGCTGTGCTGAAAGGAGGGCTGGCCAGATCTGTCAGGAGCCAGCAGTGTGAGGTACCCTATTTTTAATCCCCAACATTCTTGGGGGGTGTCTTCTGTTGCTTCATGCCTCTTTTAAATTTGTGACCTTCTACAAGTGGCTTTTCTTTTTAAAAAAGCAACCTGCCTTGCCTTCCAAGTGAAATAGTTCTCAGTGTATCATTGCTTATTATCATTTCTGTGCTCAGGAAATCCAAATTGGAGAATCTCTGTGACACTTAAACTTCTGGTACACTGAAAAATCCAGAGAGCCTCATGTAAAGAGTTCACAGCCCTCAGCCTTTCCTTGTCTAGTTAAATGTTGCCTCCCAAAGTACAGGGGCTGGGTCTGTGATTAGAGCTGGCTGCTGGGGCTCATGCAGCCCTGAGTGCCCCTGTGCATGCCCCAGGCATCCCTGGTCACCCTGCATGGTGGCTCTGAGGTGACCAGGGCTGCAGCTCTCACCAAGGGCATCTCAGTCACAGCTGACTAGAGAACACAAATGGTTGTACAGAGGTGGTGCATTTCTGGATGAGAGCTTTACTGTTTGTCTGCAAACACACAGCTGATGTTTAGAGAGAGGCCTTTGCTTTTGCATTTGCTTCTGACTGCAACATTTGAGGTCCTTTTCCTGCAGGTATGTCCAATTCTTTCCTTTCAGTGATGTGCAGGAACTTGCTGTACTTGGCAGTGGTCAGGAAAGTGCAGGACAGTCCCTTTTTTCCTGAGACCAAGTACCAGATGGATACATGGGTGATAAAATACTGTCCTGCCAGCAGAGCCTTTGGGGCGTCCAGAGTGTGCTGAACAGGAGCAAGGGGTGACAAATCTCTGACAGCTGTGTGTCACCAGGGCTTGGAAGTGTCTTCCAGCGGGGCAGCAAAGACCTATTGATTGGCACAGGTCTGTTTAATGCTGTGACAGCCTCTCTGACTGCTCAGGGAGGGCTTTGAGGAAGGGGTTTGCTTGAAGCTAAGAAGTTATTTCCTTGTGTAACAAAATGCCAGCAGTGCCTCTAACTGGTACAGGTGTCTTGACCTTCAGTGTGCAGAAGGAGAAAAATCAGGTCTGAAGTGATTGTTGTGAACCATAAAATCAGTGTGTCCATATTGTCTTTGATACAAATTGTCACTGGGGTTCGTTTTCACTGGGACTCTACAAATAAACCATCCTACAGTTCATTACAGCTCCAGCTTTAAAGTGTTCCTCGAGCTGATGAAAATCAGAGGTCAGGTCGCTTGGAATGCAGCTGTTCCAGTTCCCTTTGCTATTGGAAACTGCATCCCAAAGCAACCAGGAGACACTGTGGCAAAGGCCAGCCCAAAGCCCTGCAGCTGGAATCTCCAAGGGGATAATGCCACCGATGCTATTTGCTGCAAGATGATTCTGTGGTTGTTTTATTTAAAAGGCAAATGAGCTTGTCTTGTAGGAGAGAATATTTCAGAGCATTCTGCTTTGTGTGAGGAAATGAGGTCATTTCTCCAGCCCTTCCTGGGGGAAAGGGGGATGCATGGAGCAGGACAGGGACAGCAGACAGCCTTGCTGATGTTTGAGGGCAGGGGAACTTGCCTCCACAGCTGAATGTGGCTGGGGGCCTTTGAGGTGATTTAACAAAAATAGAGATGGTTTGAGTAGGTCTTTGAAGTTCCTGGAATGATTGGACGTGTCGCCAGGCTGGTTTGAATCAGCGATAGCAGGGGAACTCTGGCACTTCAGGCCAGACACACTTGGGGGCAATTTTGGTGCTTAAATCTGACCCCAAATACCTTGGCTGTGCTCCTGGTGGTGCTGCCAGGTGCTGAGCAGGTACCAGCCTGGTGGGGTGGAAGCAGGGGCTGGATTTCACATTTTCTTATGACTCTACTTTTAGTCTTCCAAGAAGCAAATGCTTCTGGAAGGAAAGGAAGAGGATCCCAGCATGCCCAGCTGGTTTTTGAGGGTCCAGAGGACTGTCCAGTGTAAGGCTCTGCAAACAGCTTCTCTGCCCAGGGCTGCATCCATGGGGATTGCCCAAGCCCCTGAGGGCAGATGCAAGGTGCTAATTTGGAAACATGCTACTTTCTAAAAATAATTACAGAAGAAAGGCTATAAACAAACATCCTCTTCCCCAAAATCAATCATCCACAGCATGCTGTGAATTCCAACTGCTTGCTGAAATAATCCTGTGAACAGGAAGAGCCTAGGGCTGCAAAACTGGACGTTTAAGCACAACTTCTATATTCTCCTGTTGTTCCACACCTTTATGGAGCAGGGATGATGTTCCTAAGGAAACAGTTGTTGGTCCTGCAGAGTGAGGGGCTGCTCCAGTGCCCACAGGAATTGTAGTTCCACATTGCAGCACAAGCTGATTTTAAAATATAAAATGCTGTGAGCTCAGCAAGTGCAGAGCAGCTCCATGCCTGCTGGGCTGTAGCCCTTTGGAGGGAGGGGTAAGTCAGCAACTGAAGTGCTCCTGACTGGTGGGATTGGCCTCAGAGCCAGGAGGGAATGCTGCCTGCTTCTTCTGTGGAAACACTGGGATGTTCTTGTCTTCCTCAAGATCTGTCTCTTCCCACAGATGCAGGAAGCACTAAACCTTAGTTCAGCCTTATGCTGAGGGCCAAGGACAGGCTGTCCTGGATGGGCTTGCTCTGACTTTGGCTTTTGAAGCCTGTTCTAAGAAGGTGTGATTTCTGAGGTTGCTGGGCAGTCAGAAGTCCTCTTTTATGTTTGCTGAGGGCTTCAGTGGCATTAATTTGCAATTGCACTAACTAATGCATCCCCAGTTCTTCACAGCTCCTGATCCGTTTGTCATGTGCAATGTTTCTCAGAGCCTTGGACTTACTTTTGTAGCTCAGGGAGTGAACCCTTTGAGCAGATACATGAGCAGAGGTGTGTTTTGTTGGTCCTGGATGATTCCCTTCCAGCAAAGCTGTGCTGCCCTTCAGCCAAGCCAGGTGGCCTGAAGGGATCCCAGTAACTTGCCAAAGGGGTAGAATGGTTTCCCCCTTTAACAGAGCAGCACAAACTGTGTTGATGCTGTCTGTTGGTAAGAGGGGAGTGACTTTGAGTCTGGTTTACTGAGCCTGTAAACCAGGAACTCAGGAACTCTCTGTGCTGCTGTGCCCTCCCCTTGTTTTGCCTGGCTGGGCTGTTGGATGTCAAATAGCCATCGATTTCCTTTCCCCAGTGCCAGCCCTGGCAGTGTCCACAGCAGCTGGGGACCTGCACTGAGCTCATGGTGACTGGGCCAGCCAAGCCCCCAAAGGCTGTGGCCAGTCCAGCCCCAAGCAGAGCAGTGTCACAGGGGCTGTGGGGTACAGGGCACCCTGGCACTGTCCCTGGAGGAGAACAGGGGCCATGTGGAGGGGTTTAACTGATGGGACATGTGACATGCTTTCACCTCTGCCAGCTGGGGTGGCTCTGGCTTGCCCTGGCCAGTGGCCACTGTAGCCCTGGTGCAGTAACAGGAGTAACCTGTTGTTTTGGGGTGTAGGCACAGCTGATCCAGGGGTGCCTCTGCTGTGGCTCTGGCCAGGCTGCTCCTGCACTGCCCCATGGGGATGGGCTGTGTGAGTCAGGCCATGAGACTGGGCCAAGGAATTGCTGTTGGAGATGATGCTCTGTGTCAGGCAGCTCTGGCAAAGGGGGCTGTGGTCACCCCCTCACCTGTGTGAGCCAGAGTGGGCTGGGTCGTGCTCTCCTGCCGTCAGGACACTGCTCAGTCTGTGCTGGACTTGCTGTAGTGGCCTGAGGGGACTGGGATTCATTTGGTGCTTTCTGAGCTCCTATGCAGATCCAGGTTAAGGCAGCTGGATTGGCAGCGCTGCACAGGCCTCTCACTTGTGCTCTGCCAACAGCACCATTGTGGTGCTGCTCAGCATCTCTGGGCACAGAAATGCTGCTGGAAACACAGATCTCCTCCTCTGTAATTCCTCCCTTTTAGTTTCTCCTTTGAAGTGGAGCTTTAGCTCTTAATATGGTAAACAGTGGGATGTGTAAATGCAGCCCTGTCCACACACTGTCAGTAAAGCTCATGGGGCAGCTCTGTGATTGCTCCACAGGGAATGTGGCTCCCAGGGGTGCTCAGGACTGGCTCTGGCTCTGTTGGAAATGGGGAGTAACTGCAGATCTTAGGGACTAAGGGGGCTACTGGCAGGGGTTGGGATGTGTTGTGGGGTGCAGGGCAAAAGCAGTTCAGGATTGCACAGGACTTAATGGGAGGAACTAAAGGCAGGATAAGAAAGGGAGTCTGGTGACTTGGGGAGGACCGAGAGTGCAGGGTTAGGAGGACAAAGGGGGTTAGCTGTGTGTAGGAAGGTGATCAGTCAGTGTGTTTGACTGTGCCCTGCCCAATGCAGCCTGTCCTGGCTGCACAGCAGCTGCAGTGGGACTGTGGCCTCAGGGGCTGAGAGCCTGAATGTGGCTGCTGGCAGCATCCATGTGGATTTTACTTGTATTTTACATGTATTTTCACTGGTGGACTTCATCCTGTCCAGACAGAGACAGGAGCAGGCTGGGGCTGTGGCTACTGTCCTGGTTCGTGTGGTCAGCCACATGTCTGTCCATATGTATGGGATACAGATGTTCTGCTCTGCTGGTCACATGTCTCCAGCCTTGCTGCCACTTGGATCTGGGGCCATGGAGCAGCAGCCTCGCCACTCTTGGGCTGTGGCATCCAGGCAGTGTCTTTTCCCCTGACATGGAGCAGCTGGGCTTGTCAGGGGCTCCAAATGTGTGTTCCTGCCATCAACATCTAACAAATTTTATGGCTTCTTTCCATTTTTATAGGAAAAACCATCACCCTGATCCAGACATTGAAACTTGTCAACTGATGGGACAAAGAGCTGAGACACTTGGCTGTACTAGGACACTAAAACATAGGGTTTAGCCAAAGAATATTTCCCCACTGTGGAGGCTTACACCTGCCAAACCCTGTAGCATTCTTGGGAGGCTTTTCTATCCCTCTTCTCCATTTCCAGATTTCCACGCATCATGGTATTCCTTTTGACATCTTTTGCAAGCTAGCTCTGGCTCTGCCTTTGCTTCCCCTATGCTTTGGTGTGGGTCCCCGGCGTGAGCTGCTGCCTGTGGGCTGGTTCTGCACCTCTGCCTCCAGCTGCTGCTTGGAGGCTCCTCTTGGATGTCGTGACTGACCTGCTTTTTCTCTCTCTTTCACTGTATCTCTTTCCATCCAACCTGTCCCTGCATTCTCCATTCTCCCCCTCCATCCCTGCAGGTTCATCATGCCTAGTGGCATATAAAAAGACTCCTCCTCCTGTCCCACCTCGGACCACGTCCAAGCCGTTCATCTCTGTCACTGTGCAGAGCAGCACTGAGTCGGCACAGGACACCTACCTGGACAGCCAGGACCACAAGAGTGAGGTCACCAGCCAGTCGGGGCTCAGCAATTCCTCAGACAGCTTGGACAGCACCAGGACACCCAGCGTGACCAGGGGCAGTGTGGTGACTCCAGCCAGAGACACTCCAGAGTTACCTCAGAAAAATGCAACTTTGAAAAGCGACAAAGGGACTCTGACTAACGAAGAGCCTAAAGTGGAGAATATCCCCAAAAGAAAGCTGTCGTCTATAGGAATACAAGTATGGAACAGTTTGTTCTCCTTTGTCCTAAGGAATGTCCTTGCCCCATCCATTTAGCGTGTGCCTTTTCTGTGACCAGGTGTGCATCTGAGCTCTCTTAGACTAGCAGGAGACACTCACTGCCTTGTCAGAATAACTGCCTGTGTTCCTGGGGTGAGAGACGGCAGCACTTTCCCTTAACAGCCCAGAAAGAACTCTATTCTTTTAGTACAAATTTCAAGTGTTTCCTAGAGCAGAGGGGCCATGTTAATTGGGTGAGTCCCTCTGAAGAGGCCTTTTGTTGCTGGTCTGCCTGTGCCCTGCACTCTGTATTGCTTCCCATCAGTCTGCTCCTTGTCTGCCATGGTTCTAGGGACAATTCTCTTCTGAGGGGTGGGCTCTTCTGCTTGATGTCCGCATGGGAAGGGCTGCTGCAGTGCCAAATGGTCCCAGGGCTGCAGGCAGGAGGGAGCAGTTCCTTGTTCCCAGCATTCCCAGCAGGTTGGTGCTTCCCTTGCTGGAAGCATTTAACTCTGGGAATTGATGGAAATGAGCTGTTGGTAACACAGTCAAATGAGAACCCATTGAGTAGTGTAAATCCATGCTTTAGTAAGCAAAATGCATCCTCTGTGCCCTCCTCTGGGACAGGTTTCTCAGTTACAGGTGGCTGTGAGCTCTGGCTCTGTCCCAGGTGCAAGTCACCGGCAGAGAGGGACTTGGGCAGCTCCAAGTGCAGGATCTAAGCTTTGAGCTGCTCTGTGTGTGCTGAGTGAGTTCTCCATCAGCTTTACAGCAAGGCCAGTTCAGCACAGGTGACAGTAAAGGCCTCTCTGCAAGGCTGCTGGGACAGAGCCCCTGAAAGAGCAGCGAGGGGAGAGAAACACACTGGAGAGCCTGACTGCCTTCCTCTCCTTTTCCTTTTCTGAGCTGGTTCCTAAGACAGCTGGATTTCTTTCCTAAAACCTTCTAACCCTCTTATCTAGAGCCATGAAGGGTGTCAATCCCTGAGAGAGAGGCTTTGCTGTCAGTCTCAATCACCTGGCTGTCCCCCCTCGAATGCTGTGGTCCCTGACTGTGTGGGATGCCACAGGCATGGGGACACAGCCCCAGCCATGCGGAGCCCAGGGCACACATGGTGGCAGCAGCCTGGCAGGACACAGCCCTGGTGCTGAGGGGGGAGCAGAGCTGAGCAAGTAGCCCCGTGCCTGTCCTTGGCCAGCCCTCCCACATGGTGTCACCATGCTCTGTGTGTGCACACTCCTGCTCTACTAACGTGGGTTCCAGCCACAAGTTCTCGTGTCTGTTTTTGTCTGTATTTTTTTTTTTCAATAAGGTTGACTGCCTTCAGCCAGTGGCAAAAGAGGAGCCCCCTCCACCAGCCACCAAATTCCAGTCCATCGGGGTACAGGTAGAGGACGAGTGGCGGTAAGTGAGATGCAAACTTGTGCAGTTTCCTTTTATTTTAAATTGTGCCTCCCCCACTTGTGCTTAGACCTTCTTCCCTGCTTTGTGCCAGTGAGTGGTGTTGAATGGGGCCCACAGAGAGCTCTTCCTCCACAGCACACACCCACTGCAAAAAGCACTTGTTCTCTAACAGCCAAATCAATGTGAGCTTGAAATTAAATAAAAAATAAAAAAACTCCAAGCTGTAATTGCAGATGTGTGTCAGCCCTCTCATCTGAACAGCCGATTGCAGTAAGCAGGCAATCTTATAATTGTGTTTGTGTGAGTGTGTGGTGTGTCTGTGTGTGAGGAGGGGCAGGGAGAGGATCTGCTGTGGCCACAGGTTTTGCTGTCAGTGTGGGAGGCTGGCCAGGCCGAGCTCTGCTATTGAACCATGGCTTTTGATCCCTCCAGAAACAGCCACTCTCGCAGCATGTCCTCCAAACAAGACACAGACTCTGACACACAGGAGCCCAATAACTCCAGCTGTAAATTATCTGAGAGAAGCCTCGCTGAGTGCCCCCAGCACAACAACTCTGTTGGTGTTGATGCCTCCACCAGGCAACCAGCCAAGCCCTCACAGATTAAGAGAAACCTCTCCTATGGAGAAAACAATGACCCGGCCCTGGAGCCTTCTTCTCTCCCTCCTCCTGACCCCTGGCTTGAGAGCTCGTCCATGTCGCCTTCGGAGCCGGCGCAGGCGGGGCCCTGCCGGCGGGACGGCTTCTGGTTCCTGAAGCTGCTGCAGGCAGAGACCGAGCGCCTGGAGGGCTGGTGCCGCCAGATGGACCAGGAGACCAAAGAGAACAATCTCTCTGAGGAAGGTGCGTGTGGGCAGCAGCCCTGGCAGCTCCTCCCTCAAGAAGGAGTTGGAGCTGAGGATTGGGTCAGTTAAATTGTAGCTGCCCCATCCCTGGCAGTGCCCAAGGCCAGGCTGGACAAGGCTTGGAGCAACCTGGGATAGTGGAAGGTGTCCCTACCCATGGAATGAGATGAATTTTAAGGTCCCTTCCCTCCCAAATCATTCTGGGGTTCTGTGAAACTGCTGACAGCCCACAGAGCCAGAGAATGGAGATGAGGATGGGACAAGGAATGCTTTTTCCTTGGAAGGAGTAATGTAACTTCTGCAGCAAATGGAATAAGAAGTGATGCAGCGTAAGAGATGTACAGAGGATGGTGCAGCTTCTCACCACTCAAAACTGCTAAAAACTTAAATGGATTTAGTCTTAAAAAAGGTTAAATGGAAAAAGCTTTCAGGAAGGCTGTGGGATCTCTCCCTGCCTCACCCATTAGTCTCAAACAGGCAGGGGAAAGCTTAGCTGGCAGTGGGGCAGAAGGAACATGACTTCAGTTTGTTTGCTCAGTTCAGTTGATGAACTTGTCTTTATAGCAAAGAGGAGGTTTCTTCACATGGGGAAAGCCTCACTGTATTTGTGCTGGATACACCAAAAGCATGGAACACAGAACACCAGGCCAGTGTTTATGGGGTTCAGTTCCAGCTGTGCTTGTTCCTTTATTTTCAAATAAAGGAACAAGCCTTGGCAGAACCTGGGCTTTCTGCAGTGGGAATCATGCCTCTGGTGCATACAGAATGACAGGAGTGGGTGAGGAGGCTGCAGAGGACAGGGTCTTTGTGTGGAACCTGGTTTTGATGTTTTTAAAAACCTGAGAAAGGTGAAACGAAGGTGAGGCTCAGTTTTAGCTCACTGTCACTGCTGGGGCTCCAGGAGCTAATCCCTAATCCGATTCCCTGAGGTGCTGCCCTGGCTGCCAGGGGGACAGGCCGTGACAAGGATCTCCCTGCCCCAGGGCTGGCCTGGCTTGACCTGTGGCAAGGAAAGACAGGGACCTGCATGGCACTGTTGCATGGCATGGCATTGTTCCTGGGGCTGCTTGGTTGTGTAACCACAGCTTTGGTGGGTGGGACAGCCCAGGTGCTTGTCCAGCCCAGATGTCTCAAGCAGGCTCAGCGGCAGCACTCAGATATCCCTGTTGCTGATGCAGTTACAGGCGTGTGGGGCTCTGAACCTCTGGAAGGGAAAAGCACAGGCTGTATTTCCTCTCATGGGCAGAGGAAAGCGTCTGTGCCCAGAGGCTGCTTGGAAAACCCATTAAGAGCAGCAGAAAGTCCTGGGTGTTAAAAGCCCTGGCCTGTGTGTTAATTCCTGCCAGTGCAGGGGGGCTGGAGAGTGATCCCTGTGTCACTTTCCCCTGGGAGAGCAGCCTGGGAGCTCTAAGCAGGTGCCAGCAGACCTAGCTGAGGTGGTGCAGGTGCCTCCTCTGGGGGGCTGAGGGCAGTTTAAGGAGCTCTCTGCCAGCTTGGATGTTGTAATGTCCTCAGCCAGGTCTGCGTTTGGCATGTCAGAAGGAACAATGGCAGACAAATGTAGTTTCAAAACATCTTGTTCCTGAGAGCAGTTAGTGCCTTGAGGATCTCTGAAATTACTTTTCTGATGACTCGAGTGTTGCTTTGCTCCAGAAATGCTGGAGCTCAATGCTACAATTAATAGCCTGTTCAACTCATGTCTTTCTTTGCTTTTTTTTTTGTTTTGTTTTTTTTTGTTTCGTTTTTTTGTTTTGTTTTGGTTTTTTTTTGTTGTCTTTTTTTGTTGTTGTTGTTTTTTTTTGTTTTGTTTTTGTTTTGTTTTGTTTTTGTTTTTTTTTGTTTTTTGTGCCCCACAGTCTTAGGAAAAGTCCTGAGTGCAGTGGGCAGTGCACAGTTACTAATGTCACAGAAGTTCCAGCAATTCCATGGCCTCTGTGAACAAAACTTGGTGAGCCTGGATCTCTTCTTCGTGGTTTCTGAGAGGATGCTTCTCTTCCAACAGCACTGCAGGGACTTGGTCAGGGTTTAGCAGGGTGCAAAACAAAACCAGCACAGCCACAGCCCACAGTGCCAGGCTGGGACAGGGCTGGGTTAACATAGAGCTGCCTCCTGCTTCTGAAGGGCTTTTTGAGTCAAACCCCTGAGGCTGGGCTAGACAGGGGGGACTGTTTGAAAAGTCTTCTGCTGACCAAACATTCTCCCTTTGCGTGTGTGGTTGGTGACACTGTCCCCAGGTCACTGGAATTGATCTCTGAAAGGGAATGCAGGGCTTTGCCCTTGCTCAGAGCTGGCCTGGGCTAATGGGGACTGATGGAATCTGGCATTTGGTTTTCCCCTCCAGCTTTATGGATTTTGCAAAACTACTCAGAGGTGAATTCCCCTTTACATGTAAAATAATCTTGGAGAGACTTGAGGAGCAGGAGGGGGTAAAGTGCTGATCCCAGCTGAGCAGCAGCACCAGCAGAACTTTGTGTGAGCTGCTCGGATCTGATCCCATGCTTTCCAGGGTTTGTGGTGCTTGTTCAGCTGTCTGGGAACTGGGAAAATCCTGTTCTTGGAAGAAACTTAAGCTACTTAAAATTTTTCAACCCAGCCTGAGAAATACTGGTGCTTTCAGGTTGTTTGGGGGGAAACGAAGCAAGATAATTCTGCTCGTGAAAGCTCAGTTGGGCTCCTTGGAGTGCTGCACATCCAAGCACCAGAGCTGGGTGTCCATTTCCATTATTTCCCTCCCTGAAATCAGGGTCTCTGTGTAAGGAACCAGTGTTGGGGCTCTGACTACCACACTGGACACCTGCTGTTGGAAGTTCCTGCTGTGGGGTTGGTGCCAGCATGGGGTGTCTGGATCAGGATTACTCTGCTGTAGGAGAAGTGCTTCCTGAGTTTGGCAGAAATTATCCAGACTGTAAATCATGGCTGTGTGTGTCCATGCTGAAGGCTGGTCTCTCCTGTGAGTTCTCTCTGGGTTTGGTTGCAGGCAGACATAAAAGGGGTGAAGGTGCTGTGCCCATGGTTCTGCTGGGTGTGTTCTTTGTGAAAGGGTGTTTTTAATGCTTCCCCTTCTAGAACCCTAATGCCAATCCCAGACCCACGGCCCAGGACTTGGCTGGATTTTGGGATCTCCTCCAGCTGTCCATTGAAGACATCAGCATGAAGTTTGATGAGCTGTACCACCTCAAAGCTAACAGCTGGCAACTGGCAGAGACACCGGAGAGAAAGGTGAGAGAGGGGCACTGGGGAGTGGCCAGAGCACCCTGTGCACATTTGGCGTATCTGAGGTCTGGTTTGGTCTGCAAACAGAGGCTCTCAAGGGCTTATGCCATCCTGTCCTTGTCATCTCACAGCCTTGCAAGGCACCAAGGCCATTCCTTTTGAGTAACAGTGGGAACGGTTTTGTACAAGGGGAGAAAGTGTTGGATGGAGAGAGCCCATCGTGGTGAGCAGTGGTGCAGGGGCCCCAAGCGTTCCCAGCACTGTGTAGATGGGTTTAACTGGTGCCTAAGTAATGTAAAAACAACTGCAACCTTTGGAAAATGCAGGAGGGGTGGTGTCCTGGCTCTGCAGGTAAGGATAGGGAGGACTCTGGCTCAGGGCAGGGTGGCTTGCTGTTCCACATCAAGTTGCTGCCTGTGCTGTGCTCTGAGCTGCAGCTAAACCAGGCTGTGAACTCCAGGCCACTCCAGAAGAGCCCTGTATCATGGAAGCTGCATAGTGTTGCCAATGGTGTGGGCTGGCCAGCTGCCCACCAGGGTTTTTGGGCAGCAGCCCGACGGCGGCTTTAAGGAGCGTCCCCGACCTGAGCGGGTTCACTGCTGTCGGGCCCTTTTGTCCCTTGCCGCAGGCTGTGCCTCCCTTAAGGGCAGACATGTAACCACTAACACCAGAGAATAGGCAGGGGGATCTTTCACCTAGGAATAAGAGAGATACTGTAATGCAGGGTTGACAGCACTCTGGGCATCCAAGATGGAAAGACCTCGGTGCTCAGCGTGTGTCACACTTTATTCTGAGGGCAACAACCGATCATGAAGGGGCACAGGGGAGGAACCAGGGAGGGACAAGGGGATAGGGACCAGTTGGGGAGGGAAGGGGGAGGAGAAGGGAATACAGACAAGGGGATAACACAATTAACAACCAAATAACTTGGAACATTCCAAAAACCAAGAATAACTGACAGGAGAGTGGCAGGTGGCTGGACAAGTGGGGAAGGGACAGCCAACCCCTAGGAGACCTGACCCCCTTCAGGGGCAAACCACTACTAACTCCACCCCGGGGGTGACCTTACTCCTGGGCTTCTTTAATCCAGAGCCTCCTGGGGGGGAAGGGGTTTTAGGGACCTGAACCACTGCAATATCTCCCCTGTCTTTACTATTTAAAGAAAGGTGGTTTGTATAAGTGAAAATAAACGGGCTTTAAAACAATTTAAAAGGTATACTACAATAAAATAACTAATAGAACTCAAAAACATAATGAATCCACTGAACTTAAAACTGGTTGGTGTCTCTCAGATTCTCTTGGGGATGGGATACGGGGTAAGGGAAGAGGGGCTAGGGGAAATACATAGGGGAAGAATAGGGGTAGTACACCATCAGTTATGAGAATAAAAGGGCTTCAGACTAACTTAAAAGACTTAAAACAACAAAGATAATTAAAAGAAATCAATGTGTAAAAGTAGGGGGAAACCCATTGTCCATAACCCTCTAGAGGCCACCTCCTGTGGCCTAGAGATCAGACTGTCCTTAGCTTCAGTGACCCCATTGTCGTGTAGAATGAAGATGGAGTGAATGTAAACAAACTCAGAGATGGCGTCCCTGGCAGGGTGCAGTGCTGGAGGTAGTCGAGGTCGCAGTGGCCAAGTGATTCGGCCTTGGCTTCCTGTGAAGGACTCAACACCTTGGGCCTCGCAACTTGAGTTTGATTGCAGTCTAGGGACCAGTTGGTTCTTGATTTTTATTTTCCTTATTTTTGTTGGTTATTTTCTTTTTCCTCTGTTTCCAAGCCACCTCTTTTTGGTGCGAGCCGGTGTCACGGGCTGCTGGGATGGTACCTGGAATACAGGCTCCCTGTTCCCCCTCCTGCTCTGCAGCGTAGGCCACAGCTCCAGGCCTCCGGGTTCTAGGTGCTGCGAGCCCTGGTATGCCCGATGGTCCCCCGCCGCAGCACAAGTGGCGGCCCTTTGGCCTTTGGTTTCTAGGTGTTGCGAGCCCTGGCTGGCCCGGGCCTCTCCCGCCGCAGCACAAGCGGCGAGGGAGCCTGGGTGTGGGCAGCAACTAGGGGACAGGTCACCGGTGGAGTGGGTGGAGGCATCAGTGGGGGGGACGAGGACGGTAACCACGGTCAGGGCCGGGGTGGGGGGGATTCCCGATGACAGGGGAAGGGCCCGATGCCGTTACACCTATCGACACAGCCACAATAAGGGGATGACCCAAGGGGTGTAGAACTGGGTGGGGGGAGCGCTCGGGGGAGGAGTTATGGGAGGAGCTGCGAGAGAAGGCAGGCGCGCCTGCACACAAGCTGTTCTGTACACCGCTCATGGTGCGGCCGGTGCCATCTTGGGTGCTGGTCTGTACGACGCTCCCTGGTACGTGGCCGGCACCATCTTTGGCACGGCTGCTATGACGTGAACAAGAACTTGGGGAGGGGTGCAACCAGCACCGCAGGGTATACGGGCATCGGTAGGAGGGATAGGGACAGTCTGCCGTGGGATGATCAAGCCCGCAATGGTCGGGGCGCAGGGGGGACTGAAGGGCTTCAGCTCTTTTGGGGGACTACCCTGCTCTTTGCGGAGGGGTACCCGCCGCGATTCTCCCCGCTGTGGGGAAGAGGAATAGGGTGGACAGGGATCAGGGACAGAAAGGATTGGGGAAACTGGGGTCCCACCCACTAAACTTTTCCTCTTTTCTCCCAAACAGTCTCAAATTAAAATCAAGAGGGAAAAACCGAGACACCCTATGGTCCCCTGACCAAACATTCCCAGTTAACTTTTCCCCAACTTGATCCCAAAACAAGAGTAGAAACCGAATCTACAGAAACTGAGGGAAAATTAACGAAAACCCAATGACAGAATTCCTTCAACTGCGCTCCTGAAAAATCCTTCTTCCCAACTATTAGGGTGGATTTAACTTGGAGATAAACCCCCTGTTGTGAGCGGCTGATTTTAGCTCCCATACCGACTCACAAATAAATCACAAAATCCAGGAAAACAGCAGCAAAGAAAAAGGGTAGAAAGCAAAAGCGGTGGTGCCAGGGAGCCCCGCTTTTTTTTACAACTACCAAGTGGACCCTCACAATCCCGAGTGTGGTTCCTCTGGTGTCTGGTCCTGGATGCAGACACCGCTCCCCACTGGCATCAACTTAAAAACTCCTGGGTCTTGGCTCCGGTGCACTGAGACTCCTGTTCAGTCCTCTCTTTTCTCTTCTCTCTCCTTTTCTTTAATGTAGAGCCTTCTAGGGGGGGAAGGGGTTTTAGGGACCTGAACCACTGCAACAGCATGGAGCAGAGGATTGGGCTGGGTGTCAGGAAAAGGTTCTTCCTCCAGAGGGTCATGGGGCACTGCCCAGGCTCCCCAGGGAATGGGCACAGCCCCAAGGCTGCCAGAGCTCCAGGAGGGTTTGGACAACACTGTCAGGGACAGGATGTCTTGCAGGTGTGTCCGTGCAGAGCTTGGACTTGATGATCCTGGTTGTGCATCATCAGTGTCTGCATTGTGGACTCCCCACCCCAGGAAATGTCCAAGGCCAGGTTGGACAGGGTCTAGTGGGGCATCCCTGCCATGGCAGGGGGTGGAACTGGATGATCTTCTAACCCAGACCATTCTGTGTCCATGATTGTTGTGGGTCCCTTCTATCCAGGATCCTCTATGATTCCATGAAATGCAGAATGGCTCCTTGTAGAACCTGGGGCAGGTGATTTTGAGGGGTGTCTTACTGCAGAGCTACTCTCTCCAACACCATCCCAGTCGCTCCCTCCTGCCGGGGCCCAGCTGCACATTTATCTCAGCTCTGGCTTTTTCCTCCCTGTCTCTCTAAAGGAAGAGAAGAAGCCGCCCCCTCCAGTGCCAAAGAAGCCGACCAAGTCCAAGGCGCAGCTGGGCCGGGACAAGGGCTCGGAGGCGGACAAGCAGCGGCAGGAGGCGCGGAAGAGGCTGATGGCAGCAAAGCGCGCGGCGTCCGTGCGGCAGAACTCGGCTACCGAAAGTGCCGACAGCATTGAGATCTACGTCCCTGAGGCCCAGACCCGCCTCTGAGCCCGGCCATGGCTAGCCTGCGCCTTTTATAAGTCATTAAATGGGAAAAAAAAAGGTTCTCTCAAAACTAGTGTGATTTATTCAGTCTAGAGACAATGAGCCATCCTTGAAAAGGGCTCCTGAGTTGGCTTTTTTCTCTCTCAGCTTTAAGTAATGAAGATTTTAACAAAAAAAAAGAAAAAGAAAAAAATACAAACAAAAAAAAAAATTAAGAAAAAAAAAAAGTGCCCCTCGTTTTCTCCCCGGCTGTGGTGTTGCTGAATGGACTGGACAGACTCCTGGGAACTCCAGCCCCTCGACTTGGAACTTCAGTCTTTTTACTTGTTCTATCTCATGAGAATTATTAGTTTGTTTACAAGAGGAGGACAAGAAAACACGAACCCTTGAGCACTTGCCATGCTATATTCTTCCTCCTCAGATCTGTTCTGCCCTTCTCATCCTTTATTTTCCCCTCCTTCTGCTCCCATTCTTCCCCCCCCCCCAACCCCCCCCCCACACCCTTTGCATGGCTTCAGTTCCTGTCCCCACGGAGAGCACCTGTGATGTGCCATTCCTGCTGCCCTCTCCAGCCAGCAGTTCCTGGGCTTTGTGTTCTGGGGGTGGGGGAGGCACAGGGGGCCCTATCCTCAGTTTGTTGGAGGGAGAGGATGCCAGGGCTGTGGAATGTGGGGTTGAAATGCAGCCCAGGAGTGAAATGTGCAATAAATGAGGTGCAGGGGATGTTGAGAGCCAGACTCCACTCTGGGCACAGGAGCGGAGCTGAAGGAGCACAGAGCACGAGCCACATCACTCTGATTTCCCTCCTGGTCCCGTTCCCACCCCATTTCCTTGGCTGGCTGGTGCAGAGGAGCTGCTGCTGGGGCTGTGGGTCAGAGTGCCCAGGAGGAGGGGGTGTACATATGCACAGATCACTCAGTAGTTCCTGTATAGCAATTCCTACACACGGAGCCTGCCCTCGCTGCTGTGGGGCTGGGCAGATGTACAGCATATATTTTTACATGTACTATATCTAGATGTGTGTCCAGGTGTGTGTAAAAATATATACCCTGTGTGTAAGCAGATGACTATTTTTTCCTTATCTCCCTGCTCTCTGGGTAGAGGAAGGATTGCTAAATATTTTTTAGCCCATTTTTTTTCCCCTTTGTAGGTCTCCTTTCTGGTCTGGCTCCTCAGAGCCAGGGCTGCCACCCCCTGATTCTTTGCCACCCTCTCACACTGAAGGTTTTTGTCCCATCCTGGGGATTCTTTTTTTTTTCCTCTTCACGTGTTTGAACAAGTTGGGAGATTGTGTGCTACTGTCATGGGCGTGGAGGTGGAATCCCAGAAGTTTCAGTGAGAGTGTTGGTGATCCAGAAGGCAAAAAATAAATAAAAGTGAAATCCTGACTGATGGCTGCTGTCCCTTGTGTGCTGTCTGGGGCTGCCCCATGGACGCTGCTCTCAGAGATCTCTGCCCCAGCCGGGAAATTCTTGGTGCTTGGCTGTGCTGGGCGTCAGGCTCTGCTCCCAGGGGACAAGGGGGAACATTTACATTGGAAACTGGGGGAAATCCTCCATGGAAAAGGGGGGGAGTCCCCGGCCCTGGAGGTGTTGGGAAGGTCCGTGCAGGTGGCACCTAGGGAGGGGCTGCGTTGGGGTTTGGCGGCCACTGGGACTCACCCTGGACACCTTTCCCAAACCTAAAGATTCCATTGGGTTGTTGTTGGGTTGCCCGTTGGGTTTTGGGGTGGATTTTAAAGATGCAGCTTTAGGGATCTCTGGCACAGAAAGGGAGAACACCAAGGAAATGTGGGGGTTCATTATATTATTTTTAATAATTTACTGTTCCCAGCTGCTGCTCACGGAGTGGTCAAACGATCCTTGCTGCCCTGGGCTGGGCTTGCTCATAATATTTATGTGCTTATATAATATGTATTTGTATATGTATGTGCATACATTTTAATATGTAAGTGAATTTATAAAGCTGTAAAGATTCATTAATTTTAGTATGTTTTTGTATCTTATAATTAATACAATATATTTTAAAATCACCTACATGTATTAAAATACATATACAAATACAGAGGTAGAGTTAAACACTTCCATATGTATATAAACATGTGTAACACATTTAGATGTATTATACATATTTAAACACGCCTGTTATAAACGTGAGAAGGATTTGTCATAGATAATTAGCGCCCCTTTTATAAATCATTTCATTCCCGCTCCTTGGATGCACCCGCTCATTCTGAGCCCAGGGGCGCGGCCAGCGAATCACGGCTCTGTCCGAGGTCACGTGGGAGCGGTGGTGTCACGAGATGGCCGCCAGCCAATCGCAGAGCGACGTGACGTTCAACAAAATGGCTGCGCTCTGCCATAAGATGGCGGGTGGAACAAAATGGCCGCCCCCAGTGGATACGGCGGGAAGGCCGTGCGTCAAAGAACTTCCGGGATAGCGCGTGGGCGGGGCTTGATGCGGTAGTGGGCGGTGCCTCCTCTTGCTCCGCCCCCACCTCCCCCCGTGTCCGTGTCCCCTCTCCGTATCTGTGTCCCCTGTCCCGTGTCCCTGTCCTGTGGCCGTGTCCCTGTCCCGTGTCCCTGTCCCGTGTCCCTGTCCTGTGGCCGTGTCCCTGTCCTGTGTCCCTGTCCCGTGTCCCTGTCCTGTGGCCGTGTCCCTGTCCCGTGGCCGTGTCCCTGTCCTGTGGCCGTGTCCCTGTCCCGTGTCCCTGTCCCGTGTCCCTGTCCCGTGGCCGTGTCCCTGTCCTGTGTCCCTGTCCCGTGTCCCTGTCCTGTGGCCGTCTCTGTGTCCCCTCTCCGTATCTGTGTCCTGTGTCCTCTGTCCGTGTCCGTGTCCCCGTCCCGGCCGCGCAGCGCAGGTCCCGGGGCCGTCCCAGGACACGGCTCCCGGCACGATCCCGGCGGGGGCCGCAGGTGCGGGGGCTCGGGGAGCCCCGGGATCGCCCCGTTCCTGCTCCCTGCGCTGTTCTGGGCACGGCGATGGGGGCACAGCTGCCAGGGAGGCTCCGGAGCCTCACCCGCTCTGGAATTTCTGGGGCAGGGTTGGCAGTGGCGTGAGAAGTATAAAAGGCTGGGAGAGCTGGGAGTGTTCAACCTGGAGAAGGGAACGCTCCGGGGAGAGCTCAGAGCCCCTTCCTGGGCCTAAAGGGGCTCCAGGAGAGCTGGAGAGGGACTGGGGACAAGGCATGGAGGGACAGGACAGGGGGCGTGGCTTCACATTAACGGAGATCATGGATACGTGGGACATTGGGAAGAAATTCCTGCGGGTGGGGGTGGGGAGGCCCAGGCACAGGTTGCCCAGAGAAGGTGGGGCTGCCCCATCCCTGGAAGGGTCAAAGGCCAGGTTGGACGGGGCGTGGAGCAGCCTGGGACAGTGGAAGCTTCATGGCAGGGGGCTGGGCCTAAATGGTCTTTGAGGTCTTTCCAACCCAAAGCACTCTGAAGCACAAGACTGGCACATTAATGAGGCTGCTCTGTGTGCCCAGGGCAGGGCCTGGGGGGCTGCAGGACTGCGACAGGGCTGGGCGTGCCACTGGAGGAGCCCTTCCAGCCCCGTCCAGCCCCTTCCAGCCCCTTCCAGCCCCAGCTTCCAGCTGCTGCCATGGGGGCGCTGGGCGTGGGTGTGGGGCAGGTCAGAGCCTCCCCCAGGTGACCCCTGTGTCCCCACGATGTCCTGAGCCCTGGGAGCCGCTGGCCTCTGGTGGTGGGAGCAGCTCCCCGAGGCTATGCTGGCCCTGCCTGGGGGTCCCCAGGCCCTGCTGGGGGCATTGGCTCCTCTGTGCAGCTCAGGAGCCCTGAGGTGCTGCCTGGGGCCACAGCAGGGGCAGCAGAGCTGTGGTGGCCCCAGCTGGGACCCCCAAGCTGGGCTGGCCGACCCTGCCCTGGCCCCAGCCCCCCACTCCCCCTGGGAACATCCCCATCCCGCATCTCACCCCGAGCACAAAGCCCCAGCAGCTCAGGGACAGTGGGGGACACCAGGTGCTGTTCCAGGGTGGCCCAGGGGTTTCTCCTGGTGGTGGAGAATCAAATGAGGCACCCACAAATGACATCGTTCACTCTAACACACAGCTTATATTTAAAAATAACAACCAAAACTAAAAAAACCTTTTATTTGACAATAGAAAAACGAACAAAAAGGTATTTACAGTAGTTTGTTATTTCTTCATAAATTTAGTTCTAATAACTCCTGCCATCCCCACTCTCTGGCCCATCCCAGGGCAGCAGCACCAGCCCCTGGCACAGGCACAGCTCTGGGGGAAGGAAACCACTTTGGTTTGACTGGGGCAAGAGGAGAGCAGGAGGCCAAAAAGCCTCTCCCTCCCCCAGGGCAAGGGACAGAGCTGCAGGGGGGGGGACAAGGTGAAAGAGGGAGTCCCAAAAATGAGGACTTTCCCTGGAAAGGAGACAAAGGGTGAAGGCTGGACATGGAAACGGAGGTGGGGGTGAGAGAGCTGCTGGTCACAGGCACATGAGGGGCACCCAGCCGCCCTGGTGCCACCCCAGCCCTGCACAGGGCACCTGCCAGGGTGATGCTATTGGGAAGCTTCCACGGCCCCCTCAATCCTGGCACCTTTCCTCTGAAGAAATGGGGGGGTGGGAACACACCAGGCCCCCAAATCAGTGCTTTACCCTTCCAGCCCCGTCGCCTCCAATGCTCTCCCCCACGCCCCAGAGCTCCCACCTGGCTAATTACCCGCGGGATTAATGCCCCTCGGGACAGGGCACGGCCACTAACTCACACCCCACAGGGCACCCGAGTCCGGCAGAGCACCCAGGGACAGCAGGCGACACCCAGCCAGAAGCTGCCCCAGAGCCCAAAAACTGCCCCCGAGCCCCAGAGCCGGCCAGGCCAGGCTCTCCCAGCACTCGCCAGTTTGTCACTAGAGGTCCCCAGCACCGCACCGCCACGCTGGGAGGGGAGGGGACAGGGAGCAGCCTCTCCATCCCAGCGCTGCTTCCCAGGAACCCCGCGCTGCTGCACTCGCAGGACATCTGCACATGGCCGTGCCCGCACCACGCCTCGCTCCAAAGGTTTTGTGGAAAAAGAAAATAAAATAAACTAAAGAAGAAAATTAAGTCGGGAACAAAATTCACAGTCTCAGCTCTGCCCAGGCTTGGCTGCGCGCTCACTGCTCCGGGCACAGTGTGCACACATTCAGCATGAACTCGAGGGGAAGGCCTGGAAATGCTTATGGATTAAAAAAAAAAAGTAATAATCATGTAATAAATCACAATTAAAGGGAAAATGTTTCAAAATAAAACAACTTGCTAAACAGCACCATAGAGATTTCTAATGGCATCATCCAGAACAACCTAAAAAGGAAGAGGAGGGTCCTATTTTTTTCCATTATAAAATGCCACAGACTCCACGTTTACAGTTTATCTGTCCTTTGCCCTTCCCTGGATAAGGCAGGGGCCCTGGCCAGCACTGGGAAACAGAAAGACCCCCCAAAAACAAAAGGGGGAGCAGGGGGGGAAGGGTGGGAGAGATTTGGGAGACAAAGCTCTTCATCCACATTCCTTAAAATAGACACCAGCGATGAAAGAAAATAGGATCTCTCAGTCTCCCTGAATAAACGGTGCTGCCTGGAGCCTTGTTTGCAGAAGAGAAGAGATCAGCAGGTTTTCCAGGGGAGCTCCAGTGCCCGCTCCGGCCGCGCGGCAGGGACAGGGGACAGCCAGCGCTGAGATCGGGACACATCCTCGGCAGCCAGGGCTCATCCTGGGCAGCCAGGGCACGTCCTCGGCAGCCAGGGCATCTCCCAGGGAGGATGGCGCGGTGGGACAGCCCCTCCTCTGCCGCCGTGGCTGCCGAGAGCCCGGAGCTTCCGGGGGCAGGAGCCGCTGCTGGGATGGGCTGTGGGGTGAGGCGGAGGCCGGGAGGGTCAGGCTCTCCCGGGGAAGGGCAGGCACCCTGCGGGACCCGGCCGTGGTTATTCGGACGCTCCGGGGGGTTCGGTGTGGGGTCCCCCCTGCCGCTGCCGCTCCAGCTCGGCCGCCTTCTGCAGGGCCACCTCCACCAGCAGCTGGAAGCTGCTGAAGTCGTCCCCGAAGAGCTCGGGGGGCGTCGGGGGCGGCGTGTTGAAGAGTCCGGGCGTGGGACTGCCCGCCTCGGCCCGGGCCAGCAGGGTCAGGGTGCTGCTGCCACCCGCCCTGGGCACGGCCTCGGGCCCCGGGGGCTTCTCCCACTCGGGGCTGCGGGCGCTCAGCACGGCCAGCGCCGGCTGGCACAGTACCTGCGGGCACACCGACACCGAGAGCACCTTGGAGCCGCCCGCGGGCGGCACGACGAGCACCCCGGGGCCGACGGCGGCGCTCCGAGGCACGGCCACATCGCCGGCCTTGCCGCCGCGGCGGGAGATGGTGAATTGGTTGGGGTCCTTGCCGTCCTTGCGCAGCATGTCCGGGAGCAGCCGCCGCCGGGCGTTGATGAACCAGTTGCAGATCTGCGAGGAGAGAGGCGCGGCGGGGTCAGCCGGGGGCTGCCGCCCGGGACAAACCAGCAGCAGCTCCCCCATGCAGGAAAGCAGCTCCCACACACCCAGACTAGTACAGGTCCCCCCTCAGCCCTGCACGTCCTTCCCGTGGGGCTCCAGAAAGCCACAACTCATGAGGGCACCCACGGAAATCCCAACACCGGCTGCTTCCTGCCTGGCACCGCCTGCCCGGGGCAGCCCCTTCCTCCCTGCACCCTCTCCCGGCTGCCCCTGGCCCTGCGGGACTGCGCCCCACGGCTCCTGCTCTCATCGCAGCACAGGAATGGGCACAGCCCTAGGGCAGAGCCATCCCCGAGCCAGGGCAGCCCAGAGCCACAGGAGCAGCCCCAGGGCAGGAGGGATTCAGTGCTGTGCCCCCACTACAGTCCCAAGGTCCCATCTGCAGGCAGGTGCAGGCAGCACAGCTCCTGCCATTCCCCAGCCAGAGCCCGTGGCATTGCACGGAGCCAGCTCAGAGCCCGTCCTGCAGGCCCCCGGGCTCGGGACAGTTTTTCCTTCTCCAGGTGACCCATCCTGGAGCTCAGCCCTGTTTCCACACTGCTGCCAGTGCCAACGCACTGCCAACCCAAACGGGAGCACTGCCAGAGCCTCCAGGATGGCAGCAGAGCAGCACAGATGGAAAACCCTAGAAATCATAAGGTGGTGCAGCTCAGCCCCTAACAGAGCCAGGAATGGGGCAGCAGAGACGCTTTCCCGTGCCTCTGCTCACGAGGAGGGTCACAGCTCATGCTAAAGGCTCTCCCAAACATCTGCACAGCACTGAGGCTTCATGTCTGACAGCCCTTTGCCATTATTGAGCCTTGGCCATGGATTGTTTCAGCGTCTTTATATAAAATGCCACATTAAAATAACTCCCTTCTTCCTAGAAAACAATTAGAGGAGAATAAATTGGGGGGAAAAAATGTCTGATCTTTCCTAAATCAACAGCTATGGAAAATATTTCCCCCGAGGAGAGAGAACTTGCCACAACTTTAATCACAGCAAGATCTCAGTTGTTATTTTTTTCTTTAAGACAATATTTGGCATTAAAATGCTCAAATACACCAGCCTTACTCCCTTTTCTGTTCCAAACCCCCTCCCTTGCAAGCCTTACCTGGGTCCCCTTGACATGAGCCTGTGGTGCTGTGGTCCCCTGGACATGATCCTGCCCATCCACCACTGTGATCTCCAACCAGAGAGACTCCCAACAAAAAGCACAACTCCTCAGTGCTGAGAACTCCCCAAATCCTGCCTGTCCCCACCACCGCGCTCCTTCCAGCATTCAATTCCCATTGGAGAATGCGAGAATGCGGCACAGAGATGGGCACACACAGCCACTGTGACACCAGGCACTGTCACAGAGCTGGGACATGCTCTGCCTCTGAAGCATTTATTGGGTTTTAATCATGGCCATCCCTTCCCCCCCCCCCCCAGCACCCCCCGTTCTGTCCCTTTGGGCAGGGTCTGTCCCCTAGCACTGCGAGAGCAGCGTCCCCTCCACAGGGAGGAAAAGCCCACCCATCCCACAGCAGGGCACAGGCTTGGAATGCTGCTGCTGTCCAGGAAGCCTCGGTGGGAGCAGGTGACTCTTTCTAAGTGCTGGAATTTCTGCAGGGGAGGCACACAGCTCCCTGCTCCCCCTGACCACTGGCTGCCAGTGCCTGGCTCCAGCTCCCCAGGCCACTGCAGGGAGCAGAGGGGTGCACAAAGGAACAACTGGGGGGGTTGGCCAGTGACTGTGACAGAGCCCTGCATTCCAGAGGCTTTTTGGAGGGGTCAGATCAGCACCACAGACTGAGCCCCACAGCCACACCATGGGGTGTCCCACTCCTCCCCACAAGCAGGCAGAGGGAGCATCCCCATGGATTCCTGCTGCATCCCCTCAGACTGGCAGAAACCCCAGTCTCAGCCCTCAGCTGGCAGTGGGAAATGCCATCAGGCTGGGACCCCTTGCCCAGGGTAACAGGGGCACACGCTGGCTGTGGGGGTCACCTGGGGCAAACAACAGCACACAATACGGCCACACCTCAACACAAGGCCACCCATGTGCCAACCTGTCTTGGGTCCCACGGGGCTCAGAGCACTGACAGCCGGGCACCTGAGTTCCACCAGAGCCCTGGGGCAATCCCATGTGCCAGGCACTGTCCTGCCAACCTGGGCCAGGACAAGCCCAGTTCCCACAGCCTCAGGCCCATCACAGCTCCCCTGACAGGAGCCTTAAGCCTGTCCAGGAGCTCCAGCCTGTCCCCAGAGCAGCTGCTGGACATGGATCTGTGGCACAGAAACACATTAAAATGAAAGAGCAGGTTTGCCTGGCTGGCCAGGAGGAGGGGAAGCAGACAGCCCCTGTCCACACTCGGTGGCTGGGCTGGGACAGCTGGCCAGGACTTTGCTGAGCCACAGGGAGAAGAGTCAGAGCTACAGAGGGAGCTCCAGGAGAGAATCAAATGGACTGGTGCTTGCCTGCTGCCCTGCACCCCACTGCACCCCAGAACCAGAGAGCAGAGGGAAGCCCACACCCTGTCAGGGTGGGAGAGGGGGAAGGGGCCCAGGGCCAGGCCTGTGCAGGAGCACAGGGACAGCAGCTGTAGGCAGGCCCTCTCAGACACCTGAACACCGGCAGGGACCACACCAGAGCAGGACGGACGAGAGCTGCTCACCCCGAGCGCTGCCCAGGGCTCCTGCCTGGGCATCCACCATGGTGCCACATGGACAACATCAGCCCACAGCCAGGAGCAGGACAGGGAGACTCCTGGACAGGAGTCCCCAGCTGCACTGCCCTTAATGCAGCTGCTGTAACTGGGACCAGGTGAGCCAGCCAGCACTCAACAGCCCAGGGGCTCAGAGCCCAGCCCGGCCTCTCCCTTCTGGTTAAAAATCACAGAATATTCTGAGCCGGAAGGGATCCACAAAGAGCATCAAGTCCAACTGCTGGCCCTGCCCAGCTCCAGGGCTGTCCCCTGCCCAGCTCTGTGCAGGGGGTGGCCATCCTGGCCTCTGCTGGGGGTGTCCAGGGAAGCAGGATAAAGTAGCATCCCCCAAAACCCTCCCACCTGTGCAGCTTTTACTGAGAACAGGGTTTTCAGCCTGTCCCCACTCCAGTCCCTCCACCTTCTGGCAGGTCAAAACTCAGACGTTCCCCCAGAAGAGATCCGCCCTTCACACAGGTGCCTTTCCTTCCCCAACATCCCTTCCCTCGCCTCCTCGCTGCCCTTCAGTGGCAATGATCCCAGCCTGCCCCGTCCTTTGGGCTCCTCAGGGGGGTTCTCCTGTCCCACACTGCACGGCAGTGTCCCCAGCGCTGTCCCCAGCGGCTGGGGCTGGCTTCTACCTGCAGCACGGAGAGGCTGGTCTGCCCCGAGAGGCTGAGCTTCTCCTGCTCCGAAGGGTAGGCGTTGAAGCGGTGCTCGTACAGCCAGTCCCGCAGGATCTTCACCGACTCCTTGGGGAGGTTTCCCCTTCTCTTCCTCTTGCACTGCGAGGGTTCGGGGGATGTGGCGCCGTCCTCGTCCCCCGGGTCACTGTCCGACATGGTGGAGCAGCCCGCGGGACTCTCCTGGCTGAAATCTGGACAGGGGGAACCAAAGGGAGCTTCAGGCGGTGTCCGGTCGGGGGAGGGGAAGGGGCCTCCCACCGACCTCCCCCCGCCTCCAACGGGGGTCTTACCCCCTCTGGACCCGGCCGGGGGGGGGAATCCAGGGGCAGAAACCCCCGGGAGGGGACAAACGACGGGCAGTGGCAGGACAACAGGGGCATCAAACAGAGCCCCGGGGGTGCAGCGGAGCCCAGCGCACGGCACGGGGCTCAGGGGCACTCGGGGCTCGGGGAGCACCGCAGCGCGCAAAAAAACCCAAAACTCAAGCATGGGGTGGGGTGGGAGGACGGGAAGTTAAAAACAAAAACAATCTCAGCAGGAGAAAGAGGCCGGAGCTGGAGAGTGGGAGAGGAACCACGCGGGGTCATTGTGCGGCGGGGATGGAGGCGGGGGCGGCTGTCACGGGCCGGGGGCTCGGCTCGGCTCGGCTCGGCTCGGTGGTGCGGCCCGGAGGCTCGGCGCTGCGGGGCCGTGCGGACCGGGCCCCTTCGCCCCTCCGGCCGCAACAGGCAGCGAGGGGCCGGGGCCGCCGCCACAAAGCGGGGCAGCGGCGGGGAGAGAGAGGAGCCGGAGAGCGGCCCCGGCCCCGCACTCCGCCGCCGGCCCCGAGTTATCCCCGGCCGGTCAAACTCCGCTGTAACTCCGAGTTGCAGCGGGGGCGGGCGGGACCCCAAACTCCCGCAAACTTCGGGAGGCGCTGGCGCGGCCCGTCCCTCTCCGTCCCGCACAAAGGCGCGGGGCCGCCCCGCTCCCCCCGCGCCCCCCGGGATCCATCTTTGCGCTCACCCCCGGGGCGCCGCCGCCGCCTGGGCGCTCGCATGGGCCGCGCCGGGGTCTCGGTGCCGGGGCCGGTGCGGGGTCGTCCCGCGGCGGCGGGCGGGCAGCCGGGCGCGGCGGAAAGTTTTGGGTGGGCGGCGGTGACAGATGCCGAGACAGAGTTCCCTTTGTTCCCGAGGAGGCAGGAACTCGCCGGGCCCCCCGCCCCCGGCCCTGGCCCCGGCCCGCCCGCCCCCGACTGTCACCGGGCACCGGGGCCCCCCCGCCCCGCCGAGCCCCCCGTGCCCCGTCGAGTTCCGGCCCGTACCTGGCGCCGCCGCACCCCCGGGCTCGGCCCCGCTCCCAGACATGGCCCCCGGGCGAGAGGGGGCAGGGACAGAGGGAGCCCCGGAGCCCCCGCACCTGCCTGGCCCCGCGGAGCTGCACCCGCACAGGGGCACCCCCGGAGGCACCCAGCCACGGGCACTCACATGGGGACAACCAACACCGGGGACATCCACCTGGACACGTTCCCTCCAGGAACACCCACTCAGGGACACTCACCTGGGGACACCCACCCAGGGAGACCCACACGGCGCTGCACAAGTTCCTTCTCCCTGGCTGAACCCTGTAGCTGAGCCCCAGGAGTTAGGGGTGTCTGTGGACAGGGGACAGGGACAGGCATTGTGACAGGAGCTGCAGGGGCAGGTGTGGGTAACAACCCTAGGGACCTCAGAGCACCCTGAAGTTCCACCAGTGCTTCATTTGGTCCTTACCAGATGGAAAATCAGAAGCCCAGCACATCACTGCTCCCATGACAGAGGAAGGTGTTTCCAAGCAATGGAGGTGACTGAGAAGGAACCAGGTGGAACCCTTGCTGTGCCATGGCCATCAGGCTGGTCTCTGAAAGGTCTCTGAAAACCCTTCTGCTCTCCCTGTGCCTCTCCATGACCACAGCAGAGCCCAAGGTCACCTTCGGAGTTATGGAGACGAGATTGCTCCGTTTATGTGCTGCTGGTCCAGGATGTGGTGAGCATGGGCTTTCCCCACCACCGCTTCGGTGCTGTAGGGCTGGGATGCATTGCCACCCTGTGCCAGGTGCTCAGTGGAGCCCATGGGCATGTGTCCATCATGGGTCCCCTGGAGCAGTGTCTTCATCAGTGGCAAGAAGAGAGAACTGCTCTGAGCAGTGGTGCCACATCCTAGCCCTGATGGAGAAGGTGCCACCATGGGAAGCCAAGACAGCCCTGTCCTGCAGCCAGCCCACTCAGACACTGTCTGGGGGGGAATCTCTTGGGGGTGTCCTTTCTGGGATGCCCATGCCCCGTCCTGGGCACATCCCCGCTCATCAGAATGGCCCCTTGCGGCCAAGCACACACATGTGCATCCCCCAGGGACTTGTGTGCAGCTGGGGCACAGCACCCCGAAGGTCACCGGGTCTTGCTGCACCTGTCCCCACAAGGACCTGGCTTGATGTCACTCTGCCTTAGGGGCAGATTCCCCCTCCCAGGCTCCACCACCTCTGCAGGCTGTTCTGCAGCTCCCCTCCCTCCCCTTTTTGCGGTTCAAAGGGTAAAAGATGGGAATCCTTTAATGTATGGAAAAAAGCCATAAAACCCCTGCTTTTATGGTCGATTTTTCATCTGGGAAAAGCAGGATGTGTTGTGCAGTAAGGGATCAAACAGCAAAAGAAAAAGGAGAACTCCTTAAAACATTTGTTTTGTTGCTTCTAAGTCTTCCATGACCTGAATGGAACTTTGCCCCAACCTGCTGTTGCTGCATTAAAGCCCAGGCAACAGGGGCTGGTGAAGCACAGGGGGAGTGTGGGGAGCCCTGGCAGCACCTCCCACCCTCTGCAGGGTCACCCCAGCGCAAGGAGCATCCCCTGGCCCTCCAGCTGGGCTCATCCTGCCCACTCTAAACCAGAGCCATCACCAGGCAGGCGGAGGTCATCCTGCCCACTCTGCCCCCTCTGCAGCCCGTTCCTGCTGTGTGAAACCCCAGACCCCCCAGACACCCCTGGACGCTGCCCAGGGTCTGTGCCAGCAGCAGTGCCCAAACAGGACTGCTCTCCTGAGCACTCTGCTTTTGCTCCCACCTTTTGGAAGACTCTGGTTTAGTCTTCCACCGAACTGAGAAAACCAGAAAATGGTCCCTGGGCTCAACCACCTGCCCAGGGCTGGGCCTTGAGCCCTGCCTGGACCCCTCCATCTGCCTTTGCTCCCTGGACTGGCAGCGTGGAAGAAGCTTTGGAAAAATCCCATTGAGTGCCTGAGCAGAGCATGGAAGGAGCCCAAATTCCTGGGCAAGCTCAGCCTGGCACAGGAGTCAGGGAGCTCCCAACTTATGGGGGAATAAGGATCGTCTGGGATGAGGGGCCAGGGAAGGGGCTGTGGAGCATCTCCCTGCCCTTCTCACTATGAGCTTGTCCAGGCTGAGCTGCCCGGGCACATTGACATGATAATAGTATTAAACTTCAGCAATTCGAACAACAATCAGCCAACAAGTGCCTGAGGGGGAATGCTGGAAACCCAGGGGGATTCTGGGAACCCCAGGGGGATGCTGGAAATCCAGGGGAAGCTGGAACTCCCAGGGGAAGTGCTGAAAATCCAGGGGAAGCTGGAACTCCCAGGGGGTTGCTTGGAACCCCAGGGGGAACCTGGAATTCCCAGGCAGCCTCCCAGAGTACCCACTCTCCCCAGACAGGACTCTCTCCATCCTTTGCTTACCCTCTGATATTTAATCTGCATTTTTAGCAAGGAAGATTGGATTTGTAGTTGGCGGTGCTGGCTGTTTGTTGCCACCCTGCCACTGGGGCCATTGCTCCAGCAGCAGCACGTCCTGCTCTCTGCCCAGGGCCACTGGACCTGCTGCAGGCTGGGATTCTCCCAGTAGGACTGGTCCTGGGAGCTGGGCTCCAGCACTGGTGCCCCTCTCTTGGGCACTGCAGCCCCTTCATCTCCTCCTGCCGCTTCCTATGGGGAAGCTCAGCTCTGTTTCCTTCCTGGAGGCCATGAGGCAGGTCAGGCCCTCTCTCAGCAGGCACTGCTCTGTCCTTCCCACCTTCCCAAATCCCTGGGAGAAGCACAGCACTGGTCACCACACTCAGCATCATCTGTCACACCCCTCAGGCTTTATGCACCCCTTCAGCTTCCCAAACCCCTCAGATCTCAGGCTCTAAAGCCATGAAACAGCCAGGGAGGAGGAACAAATTGGGGGTTCTTTCCTTCAGGGGGAGTGTGGGAGTAGAGACAGAGACTCTTCCTCTGTGCTACGGCCCTGAGCGGGGCTTGCTCAGGCTCAAGCCAGCCCAGATCCCTGAAGGGCAGAGGGAGATGCTCACCCCAGCCCCGGGACCAGTGACATGGTGGCTTTGAAGGGGGGGTCACAGCCAGGCTGGGGGTCCAGTGGGTGAGCCTGTGGGTGGGAGAGGTGATGGGAGGGGAGGGCTGGATGGGCACCACAGTGATGGGAGTGTGTCCCCTCCAAGCATGTCCTTATGCAGAGTGATGGTCCTGGGAGGTGTTTCCCGTGAGAGGAATGTGCTGTGGGGCAGCAAGGGGCCAAGGGGCGGGGGGTGTGCACAGGATGAGGCAGAAGGGAGGGTGGCGCTGGGCTCTAATCGTCCTTGTCCTTGGCCCCGTGCTTCAGGATGCGGGTGAACTCCACGTAGTTGAAGTTGCCCTTCTTGTCGATGGGCGCCTCCCGGTACATCTCATCCACCTCCTCATCGGTAAACCTGTCCCCCATGGTGGTCAGCAGCTCTCGCAGGTGGTCCTCGTGGATGAAGCCTGCAAGGAGGGCAGGGGCTGGCGTTAGCAGGGGGCACCAGGAGGGCTGAGCACCGCACCTTTCTCGCCTCTCCCAAAGACACTCTGAGCTGCCCGGGGGCTGTTCCCGAGGGTGTAGCACAGCCCTCCTGCTGGCCTCGAGGCCGAGGGGCTGGCCTGTACCCGTGACCTCCTCAGGAGGGGCTGGGTTGTACCTGTCACCTCCTCAGGAGGGGCTGGGCTGTACCTGTCACCTCCTCAGGAGGGGCTGGGTTGTACCTGTCACCTCCTCAGGAGGGGCTGGGTTGTACCTGTCACCTCCTCAGGAGGGGCTGGGTTGTACCTGTCACCTCCTCAGGAGGGGCTGGGCTGTACCTGTCACCTCCTCAGGAGGGGCTGGGCTGTACCTGACGCCTCCTCGTCAAAGCAGGCGAAGGCGTTGCGGATCACGTCCTCGGGGTCGGTGCCGTTCAGCTTCTCCCCAAACATGGTGAGGAACATGGTAAAGTTGATGGGCCCAGGCGCCTCACTCATCATCCCCTCCAGGTACTCGTCCGTGGGGTTCTTCCCTGCGGGACACAGGCAGGAGGTGGATGCAAGACCCTGCTCTCCCAGCTCCCATCCCGGGGTCAGCCCATGCAAACAGCTGGAAGGGCTTTGTTCCATTGCAAATTGATTTGCTGGTTCTTGTTCACCCACCCCACAAACACGGGAAGGGAGTTCATGCAGTGCCCGGTGCTCCCCCACTCAGCATCTCCCCCGATGCTTTCATCCACACCTGGGAACAAGCTCTGCCTTGGGGGAGGTGCAGGAATTAATTTGGGGGTTACTGGAATGAAACACGTCTTTTGCTGTTCCCTTGGAGAGGGGCAGCAATGTCCCCACACAGGCCTCGTGCTGTGATGTCCCCAGCGCTGCTGCCACCACGGGTGCACCAGGGATGGTTCAGCTGCTCTGCTGAAGTCCCTGCCCCCAGCGCCGGCCTCTCTCTGCTCCCACAGCTCGGCTCCCCAGGAGGAGGGAGATCCCTCCCATGGTTGGCCAGGACTTCCAGAACAGGTTTGGCTGCCAGGTCAATCATTGACAGACCTCCCAAAGCAGTGGAGACACTGCTGGCAGGGGAAGGAGGGAACCGTGGTCTGCAGCAAAGGAGAATGGCTTGGGGCAGGGAGTGGGCTCAGACCTGCAAGTCTCAACCAGTCCAGATATCACACCAGCACAGGGACCAGTCTTTGTCACCCCAGCTGAGAGCAATGGGAGGGTTTTTTTGCACAGGGGACAGCCTCAGTGACATTCTGGGGTGAGACTTCTCAAACACTCCATGACTGCAGCTGGTGGTTGCTCCCATGGCAGCTCCCCCAGCCCTGAGGGTCTCTTCCCTTCTGGTGAGTGCACTGTGAGAAGCATACAGAGCTGCTGCCCTCAGATGCCTCACAAACACCCCTTCTGTGGTCAGCTGGGGGAGCAGAGAAATTCCCCCCAGGCTTTTAGGCATCCCAGCACAGCCAGTGCCCAGCGCTGGGTGTACGAGGTCACCCTGCAGCTGTCCCCATTCCTGAGGTGGTGCTGCGGCAGAGGGACCTGCGGGGCACGTGGGCAGGCTGTGCTCACCAAGGGAAGCCAGCATGTCGTGCAGATCCTCCTTGTCGATGAAGCCATCGCGGTTCTGGTCGATCATGTTGAAGGCCTCCTTGAACTCCTGGATCTGAGACTGGTCGAACATGGCAAAGACGTTGGAGGTGGCGCGCTGGGGGCGCTTCTTGGTGGTCTTGGCCTTGGCACGTTTGCTGGACATCTTGGTGGCTGTGGGGAGTACCTGGGGGCAGGAGTATCAGTAGGGCTGAGGATGGGCCAAGCTAGGGGGCCAGGGCAGGGACACATGCCTCAGTTTCCGCGACTGTCACACACTTCAGCAACACAGGGAGATGAGGCAGTCACAGGGTCAGACATGGGGATGGGCAGGACTTGAGCTCTGGCCAGTTCCATGGGCAGTCACAGGGCAGGCAGTGCTCACTGGCACCCCTCCCCCAGTGTCCTCCCTCAGTCCCCATATGCCCCCCATTCCAGGATTTAATCCACACCTCCCTCAGTCCCCTCCTTTGTGCTGACCCCAGCACCTGACAGCAGCCACCAAACCACCCCACATTCCCCGAACTCTCCACTCTTTTCCAGTGCCCACCATGAAAGAGATATTTGCCACCAGCCAGCAGGACTGGGGAGCCCAGCTGTGCTCACACTGGGTGAGCAGGAGACCTCATCCCCCCAGTCCATCTCTGCCTGCTGCTTCCTCCAGCACCACAAAGCTCTTTGCAGTGGGCCAGCCCCTCTCTGCGAGCCCTGCCAGGCACCATCAAGTACCAAGGACACCCCGAGGTGGCGTGTATTGTGTCACCAATACTGGCAGTGACATCCCATGGCAGCAGCATGGGAAGCTCAGTTCAACATAACTCCACCAGGCCAAGTCAGAGCCAGCAATAAAAGCTCTGCTGCTGGCCTGTGGCACTGGGATCAGCTTTCAAAACACATCAAATTATTAACAGAATTATTACCAGAAGACTATAGAAATAAGCAGGAGTTTTGCTCTCACCACATGAATTAATATTATCCAAATATTTACCCTGCCCTGACTGTGACCAGCAGCACAGTTTGGCACCCTCTCCACAGAGACAGTGCTCCTTTGCAGGATTAAGTATGATTTTGACAGCACATGGATTTGCAGTTTGATCCAATACGGGCTCTGGAGATCCAAAATGTGCTCTCAGTCCCAAGGTCCAGCTCAGTCATTCTGTCTCTGCTGTTTGACAGCTGCCTTGGGTTGGTTGGGACTTGGGAAGAGATTTTTGGGTCAGTGTAGGGAAAGGGTCCTGTGCATGGATTCTGTGCAGGGACCTGCAGCAAGACCTGACTCAGCTGGAGCAGTCCCTGCTCTGCATAAGGGCTTGATGGCTTCTCTCCCCTGGTCCTCGAAGCCATGTTTTCTGGGATCTCCAAAAACCCAGTTCCAGGAGTATTGCAGGGAATGCCTGGCCATGATGCCACGCATGCTCAGACAAATGGTGCAGCCACCAAACCTTCAGCTTCCTCCACAGCAAGAGGGAAACTGGTCCTGCTCCTGGGCACCCCCCACTGACAGCCCCATCCCAGCACTGCTCCAGCCCAGAACTGTGGATCCTGGGCAGCAGAGCTGAGGAGGCTGGTGCTTGGTGACACCATGACAGCCACACACTGATCTAGTCCCCAGCTCACCCTGTCACTAGCTGCCCTCGTTCCCTTGCCCATCTGCTACTGCTTCTGCCAAAAAAATCTCCCAGCCTCCTCCAGTGGAGGCAAAATGATCTCCCACCAGGCTTGTGCCTCCCCCACCTGAGAGCCAGACTCAAGGGACCATGGGGCTGACCTAAAGAGTTCATAAATTAGTAAAGAGTTTCGTTTGAAAGAGGAAAGGTCCCACAGTTATCAGAAATATAAACTGCCATATGTTTCCTCCATGGTAAAAACCAAGCAAGCAACTCCATCCTGGCGCTGCTTTCTGGCTGTGCTGGGGAGGGTGGGACAAGCCAAAGGGACGTGGCAGTGCTGCCAGGGAAGTCACAGTCCCATCCTTCTCCCTCCTGCCTGTTCCACCCTCCCCTGCAGCTCCTCCTGTGCTGCTCCAGCTCACTGTCACTGCTGGGCTGAGGGGGATGTGACAGGCACGAAGGAGGAGTGGCAGGCAGGGGACAGGGCAGCTCCTGTGGCAGAGGCAGCAGTCTGTCCCCAGTCCCTGGGGCGTTCAGTGAATCCAGAAGCTGTGATCTCCCGGGATATGCTACTAAGGGTTTTCTAAGGGTGGCTCCTCAAAAGCTACTTCAGCAGGAGCCACCTCTGGAAGTGCTGGGGAGGCTGCAGTGGGGCTGCCCTGCCATCCCCGGCACAGCTGGGCAGGGACATCTGCTCCAGCAGCTCCTCCACAAGATGCTGGCAGCGAGGGCACGGATCCTGGCAACATCAGGGAGTCAGAGCAAAGTGTGCAGTGACCCCTGGGGAGGCAGAGCTCATCCTAGCTCTGCCCCAGCTTCCACCAGACACTGGGGACCTGGCCCAGTCCACGCACAGCTGTGGGGCTCAGCTGCAAGTTCAACAGGTGGTTTCTGGACTAGTTGCTTCCCAGCACGTTTAGAGGACAAGGACCTCACCATGTGACACACGCAAACCCTTCCAAAGCACAAGTTCTGCAGCCTTCCAGGAGAAGCCTGGCACAGACATCCTCAGTGTGCAAAGCACCCAGTGCCTTCCGACGGCAAATGGACCAGGGGCACAAGGTCTTCATGGCCTCGGGCAAACAGCATGCCGTGCTCCGGCCGGGGTTTGCTGTTTTCCCAGGGGAATTAAGGGGCTCACCTCGGGGGGGAATGTGGCCGCAGCGCCTCAGAGGGGGGAGGTGACCGCAAACTCCTCCTACAACCGCACAGAGCCTGCCAGGGAGAGAGGAAAAAAAATTCCAGGGACTGAAGGAACCCAACCATCTTTGGTCAGCAGTGGTGGTTGTTAACACTTGGGGATGTTCCACTCCAAAGAATTCAGCTTCGGCCACCACCTTCTCCTACACGTCCACGTTTTAGAGATTGCCTGGCTTTTATCACAGTCGAAACATTTTGTACCAAAAGGGCATGCTGGGAGGGAAGCCAAGAGGACCTCAACTTTTCATGGGAAAGACTAAACAAAACACAACATCCCTCTGTGCTTAAGGCTGAAGGAAATGAGCTAAATAAAGCTTTTCTGCCTTAAAGAAGTTTATTGCCTGGAGTTGCTCCCAGGTCACTGGGGAGATATCTGGAGCATCACGCATGCATCCGGATCTTGGCTCTAATCATCAGCAAAAGGACTTGGAGGAAAAGCAGATGTTCCAGACTGGAGCAGTGTCAGAGATCAGCAGGCGGATGAAGCCACGGGCAGCAGGATCTGCTCCTTCAGCTCTGCAATCCCGGGGAAGCCAGGATTTTCCAGCTCCAAGGCACTGCAGTTACCCACAGCTTGGCTCAGGACAAATCCTCGCCTGCCCTTGCTGGGACATTCCTGCTGGGCCTGACAAGAGGCTGCCCGGGCACAGGATGCCCGGCGGGGCATTCCGGGGATCCTGCCGCCACCTCGCCCCGTCCCCAGAGCTGACCCGGCACCGGCTCCGGCACCGCGGAGGTGGAGGGACGGCGGGGCTGCCTCCCTCGGCTCTCCGAGGCAGCCGGGCCAGCTCCCCCTGCTCTCCCGGGACGGTCGGGGCTGCTCCCCCTGCTCCCCTCGGCTCCATCCCTCCCGCTTCATCCCGCCCAGGGCCGCCCCTCTCCCCGCCGCGGCCGCTGGTTCCCGTCCCGGGTCGGTCCCGTCTCACCTGTCCCGGCGCGGGGAGCTGCGGGAGCTGCGGGAGCTGCGGGAGCTGCGGGAGCTGCGGAGCTCGGGATGTGCGGAGCGCTGCTCTGCGGGACGTGGCTCCGCGGGGCGGGCGGGCCCAGGGTCCCGGCCCGGCCCGGCCCATACAAGGCAAAAGAATGCGGCGGGGCCGGGGCCGCGAGGCCGGGGCGGCGGAATGGCCTTATATAGACGAACCAGCGGCCCACGCGTGCCCCCTGTCCCGCGGGGGATGCGCAGCCCCAGGCGGCACCGGGAACGCGAACCCGCGGGCAAAGCTGCGCATCCCTGCCGCATGACAACAGCGGTGCCGTGCCCTGCGGAACCGCGGGTGACACTGCCGGGCACACGGGCCGAGGTTCACCTTGCACTCCCTGCAGCAGCTCTGGCCAGCTGCCTGTTGGTAGCCGTGGGACTGCGGGGGTTCCGTGAAGAGGCCAGAGAGTGTCCACGGGCTGCACCACGGGTGGCCTCTGTCAGTGGTCCCTGCGGCCTCGCCAACAGAACAGTGACCAGAAGGGTCAAGCAGCCCCTCAAAGGGCCTCTAAAAAGTGGCCTGGAGCAGAGAAGAGCTGGGGAACTGCCCCATTCCCAAGTAGGGATCCAGAGCCTGGAGGAACAGGGATGGGGAGCTCCCACCCTTCACCAAAGGCAGGACACACACTGGTCCTGGGACACTTCTCCAGGGCAGCAGGTCTTGCTCATGTTTCCTTCCCATCAGCAACCCTGAGCCTCATCACAGCCCTGAAGGCACCAAGAGGAGCTCCTAGTCCTGTGGGATCCCCCTTGGGAGGGTGATGCCCTCCAGACATCATCCCAGAGGAGATTTATCTTTGTTTTGTGGGGTCCCACAACACCGGGGGCAGAATTCAGCCTGCAGAGGAGCAGGGAGGTGGGAGAGGGAGACACCAGGGACACTCCTGAGAGGGAGTTCTTTTTGGAACCCAGCCCTGAGTGGGCAGCCAGAGCAGGACTGCTCTGCTTCAGCATTCCCAAGAGCTGCATCGCTGCCCATGGAGATGTGGGAACTTGAGGGTGGGGAGCAGATCGTGATCAGAGGTGCTGAGGGGCCAGCTCGGAGCACACAGACTGCACTTGCAGCAACACAGATGAAGAACAGAAATGAGCAGTGACACAAATTAATCTTCAGCTGCCATTCTCCTGCGGGGCATCACTGCAAACAGCAGCGATGTCTGGGGAGCCACAGATGTTCCTGACCCTTCACTGGAAGCAGGTGTCCTGCCTGCACCCCCTCCAAAGGACAGGCTCTGGGCTCACGAGCCAGCAAAATGCCGGAATGGAGTTGGAAATGCTGCTGGATGGTATGCCAGGGCAGAGGCAAGCCAGGGAAAGCACAGAACCTTTGCCATGCCCGTGAGCTGGACAGCCCCGGAAGGTTTGTCTTTTCAATAAAAAATATAAGGAAAGAGAAAAAAACCCCAAAAAACCCAACAAACAAACAAACAAAACCAAAACCAAAAGCCACAGGAGTCAGCCAGTCTGAGCTGCCACCCCGTGGCTGGTCCCAGAGTTTTCTGTGCTGTAGAAGCCCAGCCTCAGCAGGGTCCAGGTGTTGCCAGGAGCCCAGCAGGAGCAGGACCCAGCTCCAGCCCCTCTGGGGTGGCTCCTGTCCCTCACTGAGCCCTGGTTTCTCCCCACTGGGCAGGTGTCCAGCCAGACCTCTGCGAATGGAGCTGGTGAAGAGGGGCTCACACTGCAGCTCCTCACAGGCTCTGCAGCCCCCACAGCCCCTTCCCCTTCCCTTCCCCTTCCCCTTCCCCTTCCCCTTCCCCTTCCCCTTCCCTTCCCTTCCCTTCCCTTCCCTTCCCTTCCCTTCCCTTCCCTTCCCTTCCCTTCCCTTCCCTTCCCTTCCCCTTCCCCTTCCCTTCCCTTCCCGCTGCCTTGGCCCCTCTCCCCCGCCGTAGGGCGGCGGCCCCGCCCCGGTCACGTGTTTTGGGGTCGCGCGGCGATTGGCGGGCGGCGGGGCCGGGCCGGTTCCGGGGCGGGCGGGCGGATTCCGGTGCAGGAACCCGGTGGAACCCGGCGGATCCCGGCGGATCCCGGCGGAGCGGGATGAGCGGCGGGCGGCGCCGGGACGAGCCGCCGCACCCGCAGCACCACGCGGTGGCCAATGGCGGCGCGGCTGGGCGGGGCTCCGTGTGGGGCAAAGCGCTGCGCAGCGACTCCGCCTGGCACGACAAGGTGGGAGCGGGGCGGCGGCACCGGAGGGGGCCCTGAGGGGCGGGCTGGGGGAGCGGGGCCCGCCCGGCGCGGCGGCTCTGTCCCGCGTGGCTGCCGGAGGAGCCGCCGTCCCTGAGCTCGGTTGAAGCCCCGCCGATCTGAAGCGGTGCCTGAGCCCGGTGCCCGGGCCGTGCCGGGGCTGCGGCGGAGCTCGGCGGTGCCCCGTGCCCGCAGTCCCCGTGAGCGGCGGGGGTATCTGCGGGGTAAATGCCCGTGCTCGAGTGCGGCCGCCGCAGCGATAACCGCAGTTTTTCCGCGTTTCCGCGTCTCCGTGCCCGCACATGGCCCGGCCGGCGCCCCCGGAGGCGGAGGCGCCGCAGCAAGCCCAGCCCGGCCCGGCCCTTTGCTCTTCGGGCGTGAAGCCAAGGGAAACACCGCGTTAAGACACCTCAGTTACTCTGGGCTCGTAGTTTAAAGATCTTCTTGAATGAAATAACAAGTTCCCTTGGATAGTTCAAGGAACACCAGGAATAGAATGCACTTTCCCAAGTTTTGCTGTGCACGGCTGCCATGTGCTGCAGCGCTCCCGCTCAGGGCTCCTGCTCAGTGCTCCTCCCCGCTGCTGCCTCCCAGCAGCGCAGCAACGACGGGCCCGGAGCTCCCGCTGCATCCCGGCTCCTGTCGGCTCCCTGGCACGGCCCGGCCACTCCGCGTGTGCTGCAGGCTCTCTGCTCCCTGGCACGGCCCGGCCACTCCGCGTGTGCTGCAGGCTCTCTGCTCCCTGGCTTTGGCTTTGCCTTTTGGCGTAGAGAAGGTGCACGCTCTGTTTCCTTGGGGACTGACAGGAATCTGTCACTTTTCCCTTACCTGTTGCTCCCCGAACTAGTGTGGCTTGTGTGTCCCTGCCCCCTTGCCTCTGGCAGACGGAGCTGGAATTTCAGAGTCAGCAGGGGAGCAGGGACAGCTGTGCCAATGTTTGGATACAGGAGGATGTGAACTGAAGGCTGAACTGCCTGACAAGTGCAGCGACCAGGAGAAATGTCTGTCTGACATAGGTTCATGTCTTTCACATGGAGCTGGATAGCTGGCACATCCCACAGGCTTTGGTGTTTGGGGGATGCAGTCCTGGGGAGGCTGGGAAAAGAGATATGAGCTGAAGTGAATCTTATTAAAGTGTAAGGCAGCACTTCCAGGCTGCAGTAGCTGCGGGAGTGTGGGCCCTTGGACAAAGAGGAGCGAGCACAGCCCTGCTGCTCAGGGAGCATAGGAGTTCTCATGGCACAAGTGCTGTGCTTTGGAGCTGCCCTGAGCTCTTGGGTGCAGGAGGGCCTGGGGCAGAGTGGGTAGAACAGTCTTAAAGCATAAACAGTTCTTTAAACTTTTATTCCAGGGGATTACTATTTAGTAAATAAGAGGACTAGAGATTTGTTTGCCTCTGCAGTTGGCCCATCGGAGCACATAGCTGTGTGTCTAATGAAACAGAGAAGTCCAGGGTGCACGATGCCCCAGTCTGCTTTATCTGTTCTGAGTGCAATATTTTATACTCTGAGTGGGGAACTAAGTGTTCAGTATGCTGAATTTTCACCTGTTAATGGTATGGTGCTTTAAAAAAAAGAAACGTAATAAATGCCAAAATTTTTCTTGTGCTTTATCTCCTCAGGACGAGTTTTTAGATGTGATCTACTGGTTCCGGCAGATCATCGCGGTTATTTTGGGAATCATCTGGGGAGTAGTTCCACTGAAGGGATTTGTGGGAATAGCAGTGTAAGGTTTATTTCTTTATCTGTCTCGTGTACTTTCCCACATTTGGCCTGGCCTGGGAGCCTGTTTGAGGCTGTGCTGTGAGCACTGGGCTGGCTAAAGGCAGCGTCTGCCTGCTCTGTGTCTCACTCCAGATGTGCCATGGTTGCCATGAAATTCATCCAAATCCTAACATGTCCATCAGTCTCTTTTTCCTCAGCCTGATTAATACTTTTTGAAATTATTATTTGTTTTGTTATTAAAGGGGACAATGGCAGAAGGGAAGTAGGGTTTCATTTGGCTTGATGTGTGTGTCCTGCATGTGTCGGAGTGGCTGGGAGCATGGTGCCTGGTGTGATCACCCAGCAAGGAGTGTCCATGGGGGGAAGGTCTGCACATCCTGGTCCTTGAGCCCTGCTCAGAAAGGAGGCTCTGCCAGCAGACAAGAGGGGCAGCTGCTCTGTGCAGAAGAAGAGGTTTGTTCAGAACATGAGAGGCTGCAGGTGCCAAGCAGGCACAGTGGCCCTGGCAGAGCTCCAGCAGCACTCCCGGCTTCCTGGTGTGGCTCTTTCAGCCATGGGGTGAGGAAGGCAGTGCCTGAAGGGGGTCTGTGCATCAAGTCCCAAGACATGGGAGCCAGGTCACCTCCCCAAAGGTGTCTGAAGGCAGCAGTGAGTTATGAAGTGAAAATCTGTTTGGCCCTGACATGTATCTGGAAGTGTCCAAGGGACAGCAGAGATGGGGACACAGCCCTGTTCTCTGCACACCTGCTCTGGGAAGTTGCTGCATCTGCTCTGGGGAGTCTGCAAATCTCTCTGCCTAGCCAAGGTCTGAATGGTCAAGTTGCAGCCTCTCAGCTTTCTTAGCAAAATTCAGTTGTCATCTTGTCCCGAGTGTTCTGGTTGTGGCAGGAAAGTGGAGAGGTGATGCTTCAGCAGAAACCCAGTAGCTACAACAATGCCCCAGGAACAGCTCATTGTTCTTACTTCATCACCATTAATTGACAAGGCACCTTCAGGCACCTCAGCCAATTCTGTGCTAAATGTAAACAGGACGGATTTGGTGTGCAGTGGAAAGCCAAAAGGTGCTGGAAGTGTGTGTGTGGTTTCTCTGTGCTGTGCAGTGACACAGCTGCTCCAGCTGCTGCTGGTCACCCACTTGGTGTGTGTGCTGTCATCCCACCCTTCTCACACAGCCTTCCCTGCAGGACATGGACCTGTCCCTGCCCAGGCTGCCCAGCCCCAAGCTGGGGTGGTGTAAAGCCAAACCTGTTCTAGGACAAACAGAAGGTCATGTTTGTTCTCTCTGCTGCAGTACAGACTGGAGAGCACTGAGGTGTCTCAGGCTGGACCCCAGTGCTGGGGCTCAGGACTGTTGAGTCTCCCTGGCTCTCATCTCTTCCCTGTTGGTCCTGGGATGCACACAGGGATCTAACCCTGAGCATGGAGATGACAGTTTTCCCTCTCAGCTGCCTCAGAATCAAGAAGCACACACAAGTTCTCTGTGGGGGCAGAACTGCTGTGGATCTGCAGGACATGAGAGCCTGCAGGTTTGCAGATCTGAGGATATTTCCAGCTTTTGACTTCTGCCTCTTGAGCCCTACTGGGAATAGGTTGTGCCTTGTCAGGTGAACTTCATCCCAACCTGGCAAGCTCACTTTCCTTCTTTTAAGGAAGTGACTGAGCTGCTTGGGAAGCATTGCAGGATAAGACCTCTGTGCTGTGGATGAAAGATATTTCACTGTATGGCATGTGGGATACCTGCAGCCTGTACCACTGGAATGATGGTTCCTAATCTCTTCCTTGTAGATTCTGCCTGATCAATGCTGGTGTTCTGTACCTCTACTTCAGCAGCTTCCAGCAGATAGATGAGGAGGAGTATGGTGGGACATGGGAGCTGACGAAGGAGGGATTCATGACATCTTTTGCACTGTTTCTGGTAATGCCTCTTGCTTTGTTTAAGATGATTTGTGAATTGTGTTGGTTCACCTTCTGAAGACCTGGAAGGAAAGCAGGTGAAGTGGTGAGAGAAGACAGATGTGTTAACACTGTCAAATAAGTGGCAGTGATTGGGAAAGAAAATTCCAAAATCTGATGGCTGCTGCCTATGAAATACAGTGCTGACACCTGAGATTTCTCTGTAGGAAAGCATGCATCAACTACTCCCATCCTCTGTCCCAGATATCCTGGTGCAGTTCCATCCCATCTGGAACTAATTACACCTGGACTGGTGTTTTGGGTGTCTGCTTTTCCCTTACTCCCTTCCCCCAAGTACCTGACCACAGCACTTGATTTGCTGGTACTTCTAAACCCCCGGAGAGGCTGTGGTGGGATTTTGATGTGGAGAGGCTGAGCACCCCAGATGGCAGACAAGTTGAATGCCACCATTTGTGGCAAGTGGTGAACCTAAGATCTCTCCAAGACCACCTTAATGCTGCAATTCAGTCCCCTGTTGAGAGCAAGGCCTGAGGCTCCTTTGCTGTGTCTGAGCCCTGTCCAGAGGCATCCAAATAACCTTCCCTTCCTTTCTTCCCCACAGGTTGTTTGGATAATCTTCTATACTGCCATCCACTATGATTGACACAGTCTGCAGCATTTGCCTGTTAAATCGGTTGTCAGTAAATAGAGAAGGTTTTAATAAACCCTAGTCTTTAGTGGACTGGTGGGAAAGTGGGGAAGTCAAACCAGCTCTCCTCTGTACCAGTGGTCTGGGTAGCCTGGAGGAGCCCCAACTCTTCTGCTGGAGAAGCCTGTCTCCGTTTTATATACCCGTGAATTACTGGAACTGTTAAAAAGCCATTGGAATTTTTGGAAGTGGTCCAAGACTGTTCAAATTTGGAACTTTCTGTGACTCTAGCCAGTAACTCTTATCAAACTCCTGTGTGCTGAAGGTTGAATCTGTTAATTTAATGTATGTATGCCCTTCTGTTTGGAATCTGTCATTAAACCCTGACTTGTCTTCCATGGTTGTCCTTTAGACAAAGAGTGTTTCAAAAGCAGTTGTAGGTATGTGGGCAGAAGGCGCAGTAGCACCCAGGACATGAGCTGGTGGCTGTCCTTAGCATGTTTTTGTAGTAACAAGATCTGATTTGATTAAACAGACTGTGTTGGTACCGTTTCTAATATTTTTTTGTTTTACTTGCAAATCAGTTGTTGATCAGAATTTTTAAATGCTTTTTGCTGAAGACAAATTTTTAAGTGATTTTGCCAAGAAGAATTGATTCATGTGGTGAACCAAGATGTATTCAGGAGGCTTAGAAGCTCCACTGCACTCTGCCAGCCTGACTACCAAGTTACCATCACATACCTCAGAGCTTCGTAGTCTCGAAGGAGTCATTCTGGAGATACCCTGTTAAATGTTAGTGTTTCAATTTGGTTTTAAGCTCTTGAATTCAACTGCTCCTTGTTCATAAATGCAGGAGACTAAAAAACAATCGAGGCAGCTATTATCTTAAATGCAGAAGTACCAACTTGCAAATTGTGCAGAGTACACAACCTCTGGTTTGGGGAGGTACTTGATCACTTCATAGCTCAGTCCCTCCCTAGTCATGCCCTTTTTGTGCATCAATGGGGACTCTCTGCTTTAAGATATTTTTTAAGAATGTGTCTTTCAGAAATAATTCTTGGGAAACAACGCACAGTCCTTGTTATTGTCAGAGGACCTTGTAGTCTTGTTGCCATGTGGTCCTTGCTTCTCTAAACAGCTCAGGCACCCAAAAAGAGTCCTGACCTAACGCTGCCTTATAGTGAGGGGTTGATAGTTTAGTGTGCTCTTGCTGCAAGCCTGCATTGCCTCCTCGCTGGTGGAAGTGCCATAGCCCGGCTCTCACTGGGAGTGCAAAGCCAGGGATCTCAATCTCCAAGTGCTGAGCCAGGGCAAGCCTCCATTCTGACCAGGGAAAATCTGTCTGTTCTTGGTGGAAGAAACAGCCCTGGTTATTTTAGGTCCTTGAGATGCCAAGGGAAGAGTGCAATAGCAGACAGCTTCTGCTACATGTGAGTGGCCAATTTAAGTAAATTATCTCAATAAAAACTTCTTTATTTTTTCCTCCCTATCCCCAAACTTGCTCAAACTTTTAGTCTGCTACTTTTCCTCTCCTGTCAGCTGAAATCATTAACTTCTCATGAGAATTGCATAGCCTGCTAGTTCTAGGTCACCCTTTCCTGCTGGCATCTGTCTGCATCTTAGCTGCTTACAGCCGTCAGTAAAACCATTGTATACTTGAAATGCTCCAATAAATGTTGCCTGAATAATATACTGTGCAGCTTCTGTGCCCTCTGGTCTTTGATGTTTTGTAAAATGGTGGGAGTGTGGGATTCCTTTCAGAGCTGGATTTTTTGGTAAAGTTTTTGGGATTCTTGAATCTCTTGTGCTGCACTTTGAGAAGAGACCAGAAGCATTTGCAGTGGTAGCTAATGCTTAGATCCATGCTACAGCTAAGCAGGCTAAGCCAAGTGTTGCCTGTTCAAGCTGTTCTGCTCCTGTAGTGACTGTCGCTGGCCTGTGACACACTGAGCCACTGCTCATTCAGGAGTGCTCAGGTGTGCTCTGGAGCAGGCCTTGTAGCACTGCTGTACCATGGGCAGAGGGAGTGCAGAGCTGCTTCCCTGCCCCTTTGCTCTGTTCCTCGCTTGCCTGTGCTCCCACCAGCTCAGCTTCTTGGACAGTTCCATGCAGTGCCAGTGGCTGGAAGCTGAACCTGAGCCAAAGAGGATTTTCTGTTGAGGAGGATCATGACTGTGAACAGGCATTGGCCTCTGGATCTCTTTAAGGCTCCTTGTAAGGAATTTACTGATTGCTGTTGCTCAGCTGCAGGTTTTTATCTCTCCAGGTTCCTGTTTTAAAGGGTGCCTCAGGGGCTAGGAGCTGGTATCCCCTGTGCTGGTCAGAGAAGAACTAAAGCTTTGGTGTCTGCTCACCAAGGAAGGAGTTAATTTTAAGAAGCTTGAGGGAATGTGGCAGCCAGTAGAAGGCAGCTGAGCATCTTGCAAATGATGCGAACTGTAAATACAGGGGGCATTTGCAGAGATTTGAGAGGCTGACCCAGGAATGGTCTAGCAGAGAGCATGGTTTGGTGCTGGGAGGACAGGGGAGCAGGGCTTGGGCAGCACCCCTGCCCTCACAGTTCTGCACTGGCACAACAAGCTTCCTCTGCGCTCTCCACTCCTTGGTGGGAAAGCGCCAGTGGCTGGTGGGAGTCAGCGCTAGCACAGAGCCTCAGCCTGGGGAGAAAAACGTCCTTCCTGCACTGGAGAGCTGGGCTGTGGGAGCCCCAGCTGCCAGGATACAGTTCGGGCTGCTGGAGGCACAACCGAAACCTTGCCAGTGCCAGCAAAGGCAGATTTACAAATCCCTGCGTTGAGGAGCACCGAGCCAGTGGAACTGCTCATGCAGGGGATTAGCAGGCTTATTGCAGGAAGAGAAAGTAGGACACGTACCTGTCAGGTGACCTCCCCAGAGCCAAACAGCCCAGCACTCCACATGCTCTGCCTCCTAAAACAACAGATGTCCAGGATACGTTGGGGTAATAGATGGATTTTTCAGATCTGGCAGTCAAAGGGCCGAGTGCGTGTGCCAAGTTGAGGGAGAGGCCAGTGTTGTAGCAGAGAGAAGGAATTTTCACAAACTTGGACCATGGAAAGAAACATTTTCCATCTTCCAGTTATTTTACTGGTGGTTTTTAGATCAATCTCTGGAAGAAGTGTAGGGGAAAAAAATCAAATGTTTCAGCCAGTTTGATCTCAGAAACATCCGTGTAAACCAGGCCCCCCTCCCTGCATGTACGTCTTTGCCAAAGGGGAGCTGTTGGTAACCACAGCTCAGGCCTGCCCCAGGCATGGCTGGTCCTGTGCCCCAATTTGGGTCCCCCCGGCTTTGTGCTGGCTCCCTGTGCTGCTCAGCAGCCTCAGCCCATCCTGACACCTGTACCAGTGCTGCTGGGGCCAGGAGCCGGGAGCCACCAGTGCCAGGTGAGCCTGGCCAGCTGCACCTGCAAACACCAACCCAAACCCTCTGCGCCGCGCAGGGGACCATGGCCTCCAGCTCTCATCCCAGAGGGCCACACGCACGGGCAGCCAGCGATGGAAGGAAGGCTGTGGAAGGGCAGACACCCGGCTGCTCTGGGGCAATGTCACGGCATCTCTTGCTGATGGTCCCACTGGGTGCTGGTGCCCCCTTGCCCCGTGACAAGGGGTAACATGTGAGACCCCTGCTACGGGCTGCCTGTGGCAGCGACATAATGTCCATGCTCTTCCAGCCTTCCGGAGGCAGGACTGAAGAATGTCGGATCCAGCTCCCTGGAGGCTTGGCACGGAACGCGAACCCGTCTGGTGCCATGGGGCCGGAGCTGATTCCCCGTGTGTGGGTCAGGGGCGAAGAGGAGCTCGGGCGACTGAGCTCCCCGGCTGGAGCCGGGCCCGGCCCTTCCCCTCCGCCCCGAGCCGATCCCGAGTGCCGGATCCCGGTGCTGGCTCCCCCGGCAGCTGCGGTGCTGCCCCGCTGGGCGCCCGGCCCGGAGCGCCCGCCGGCCGCGGGGAGGAGCCGCCCCTGCTCTGCCCGGCCCGGCCCGGCCCGGCCCGGCCCCTTCCGGCGGCCCCGCCCGGCGCGGCGCGGAGCGGCTCCGTTTGACCGAGAGCGGTGGGGCACGGCCCGGCCCGGCGCGGCTCTGGGGCCCGGCCCGGCCTGGGTGTCCCGGCTCAGCGTGACCCGATTCCAGGGGGACCCGGTGATGGCGGTGCCGGCGGCGGCGGAGGCGGTGCCGGGCCGGCAGCGGGCCCTGGCAGCCGGCTCGCCCGTGGACTACATGAGCATCACCAGCTTTCCGCGGCTGCCCGAGGAGGAGCCGAGCGGCGCGGCCGAGAGCGGCCTCCGCGCCCGCAAGGAGGAGGACGCGTTCCTGGGCGAGCAGGACACGGGTGAGGGGCGGCGGCAGAGCCCGCCCGCGGCCCCCGGCACCCCCCGGCACCCCTCGGCTCCCCGGGCTCCCGCCGTCCCTTTTCTCCCGGCCCCGCGTTCACCCTGAGGGACGGAAGGCAGCCAGAGATCCAGGGGTTCGGCACAGAGCCTCACAGGGCAGCCTGGAATGTGCTCTCCCATAGCCAGCTTGGCCTTCCAGCCCGGACCACCTGTGCATGGCCTCCTTGGATGCTCCTTGAGCATCTCTCCATCTGGGATGCTCCTTGAGCCTCCCCCCACCCTGGGGTGCTCCTTGTCATCCCTCAGTCTTGGGATGCTCCATCCCTCCGGTGCTCAGCTGGAATAAAGTCAGGTGATCATTTGATTCGTAAGAAAATCCTCTCCCTATTTTTAACTGGTTGCTTCCTCCTCCATAGTTGAGAGAGATGCTGTTTCTCCCCCACACCATGTTTCTTCAAGCGGTGTTGCCCTTCCCCCTTGGGGCTTCTTCCCAGTCCAGATGTCTGTCAGCCCCCAGGCCAATGTTTGCACAGCCCCAGGCGCCCCTCACCATCTGCCCTGTTCCACCGTGCCCACGGGTGAAGCTCCCATTGCCCGTTCTCACCCTGGGCTCTCCTGAACATCGAGGTGAAGCTGCTGCTGCCTGCAGGGATGTGGGACCAGCTCTTCTGGAAGCACGAGGCCTCTCCTCACACACCCAGAATCTGGTACCGTTTTGGCCGTGGCAGCTGCAAGTGGGGCGGCTGGAGAAGCTGCTGCTGTCCTGATACATGTTCAGGAGCACCTGCAGAGCTCACCAGCAGCTCCAGCCCAACTCCAGCTGGCTCCTCCACAGCAGCTCCAGAGCTGAGGTGACCCTGGTTCTCCAAAGCATTGGCTCCCCCATGAAGCCACGTCTCCTTCATGGCCCCACAGAAGCCAAGTGGGATTTGTTGGCTTCTCTTTCAAAGCTTGCACATTGGTGGTGGGATGGGCAATACTATAACAATACTATATTGTTATTACATTGGCTGTGCAGGCTGCTCCTGGCTCCCACTGCTCCCAAGTGACCCCTTCCAGTTGCTCCCATCCCCAAACCTCCTGTCCCTATGCAACACCAGTGGTCACAGAGACTAAAAACAGGATGTCTGTGGCCAAGAATGGAGGTACTTCATGGTGGGAGGGCTGTGGTCTGCCCTCTCCCGCAGTTGCTTTCCAGGTGTTTGTGTCCCCTCACGCTGGGCTGCCCTGTCACCAGAGCGGAGGGATTGGGCAGAGGAGTCCAGCTCACTCCTCGCTGTTTCCCTGCAGGTGGGGCTGGGGCCTCACTCGGGTGTGCCAGGGGCTCTATGTGACATCCCACCCCAATGGCAGCCCCTGCCAGGCCAGTTGTGGCCTCCACCGAGGCCATCTGCCAGTCCTCCCACTCAGTCCAGCTCACTTGGACCAGACAAGGCCATGAGGGGCTCAGTATGTGCTCAGAGGCTCAGGCTGGAAAAGCTTAGCCTTTCCCAGTCCACTCCTAAACCACCACAGCACAAATAAGATTAAATTCACCCTGAGGAGATTCCCTGGCTGTGGTGGTTTACTCCTGGTTGCAGCATCACTGAAATGAAAACGTCCTCCCTCCCTGGCCTCAGGAGAGCTGCAGCCAGGTCATGTTAATGCTGTGGCAGGGACTGGGCTGGCAGTGCCCAGGGTGACACCACCTGCCAGAGCAGACCAACAGACAGCTGATGGGGGATGTGGGCCTTCCTGCTCACTCCTCTCTCCTTTTCCAAACCCAGGAAGCATCTCCTCCATGGAGGGACAAGCTTCTCGTCTTTTCCACTTGGTGCCCCCCTTTTTCTCACTATGGATGCACAGAGCACTGCAGCCCCTGAAAAAATTCTTCCAGGAGCCCTGGATGATGCCCTGAGCTACTTGGTCCCTTCAGAGCCCATGAGGGATGGGCATGACCTCAGAGCTACCCCAGCAGCTCCATGAGCCTGGCAGCAACCAGCAAAAGCAGGGCATCCTTTGGTGTCCTCCCAGTGCAAAGGCAGCAGCTGACACTCACAGAGAGTCAAGGCATCTTTCAGAGCAAAAAAAGACTTTTTCATCCTGCTTAGGCCCAACAAAGCCCTGGCCCACTGCTTTGCCTTCTTGGTACCGGGTATCCAGTGTGCAGCTCCATTTCACAGTGGCCTCATCTGCCAGAGGAAGCAAGGAATTAAAGCAGATCCTTCCTGCAGCGGAGCAAGTGGATATTCTGAGGCCTCCAGTTAGCAGGTTTGCTCCTCTCTGCCCTCACTTTCCCTAGAGGTATTTTCTGTGCCCAGGCCAAATCTTTTGCTTTACATCTGTTTTGCTCAAATGCTTTAGCTCAATCACAACTCCATGTAAAGCTGCTGCATCTCTTTTTATATCTTAGTTTCCTCTTCTTCAGTCCCGCTGCATTTCAGAGACCTCTTTGCTGTGTTAAAAACCTCTCCAAGTGGAGCATAGGAGTGGGCCTGTCACTGAAGATTGATGAATGGACTGAAATGGAGTAAAATTCAAGGGGTTTTTGTCTCTCCTAATCTCCAGGGAAGTCAGTTTGGAATAACTAGAGCTAAAGAGAAGGCTCAGTAAAATGACCCAAAGCAGTATCTGAGCCAGAAAGGTTTCTGAGAGCTGGGATCAGTGGGGAAGGTGACAGCCATGCTGGAAGGAAGTGTAATATTAGTGCTGGGTAAACACTGCAGTAAGAGCCCCAAGTTGCTCAATAACTCACTTTTGTTTTCTCCCTGCTGCCCACAAAGACCCAGACTCTTTCCTGAAGTCTGCGCGTCTGCAGCGCCTGCCCTCATCCTCCTCGGAGATGGGAAGCCAGGACGTGTCCCCTCTGCAGGAGACCAGCAAGGACCCCTTCTCAGGAGACTGCAGCTGCCGCCAGGATGGGCTCACTGTCATCATCACCGCCTGCCTGACCTTCGCCATGGGTGTCACTGTGGCCCTCATCATGCAGATCTACTTTGGGGACCCTCAGGTAAGACAAAATAGTGGCTTTATGGTTGGGCATTGGCTGCAAAGTTGGGAGAGCTCCCTAACTTTCTTCCTGGTCAGCAGTTCGGCAAGGGGGATACTGGGGAGCCATGGCTGATGTCAGTGAGGCCCTGAGTGCTCAGTCTCCCCCTGGTTCCACCCCAAATTGGCTTGAAAGCCTTTTCCTGCACCTTGAGGTTGGGCTTGGGGAGCCAGGCTGGACTGTCAGAGCTTGCCCCGTGGCCAGGGTGTGGGGGGCTGTGTTAGGCATGTTTGGGGGTGCTGCTGGGAGCAACAGACAACCCCACTGCTGTGACTCCAGCTGTGGTTCGAGCCAGATGGGAGTGCTTTAGAAAATAATGCTTAGTTAAACAATAGGCATCTTTTCCACTTGGACAGAGTTTTATGGATTATGGGCACACTTGCCCAGATTCACCTCTGGAAGATTCATCCATGACCAAGCAGGGAAATAGCTGAAAACAGAGGTGAACCTCCTGCTAATCTGTTCCATGGCCCAGTGCTAGACTGCAGAGCCAAGGCAGCGTGGCCATGGGGTTGGATCCTCCTGCAGAACCTCTACCAGGGTCATGGTCAGCCAGGAGTCACCACCACCATCTTCACATGCTGCCGTGGCCCTTCTGTCTTAGCATGTCCCCAGGTCAGCCTGGCTCATGCTGAGATGCTGCAATTTGTGCCATAGGGATGAAGTCAACTATTTAAAACATCCTGTGACTGCATTAGCACAGCACTGGCACAAGGACAAGAGCAAACTGTGGTCCTGGGGGCGTGCTGCATTCTCTGCAGCTGTATCCCTATTCCCAGTGACTGCCTGGCTGCAGCACAGGGACAGCTCTGGGCTTGTGAGGGCCAGAGGGAGACACAGCCCCCCAGCTTGGCACACAGAGTGTGGAAAGCTGTCTGAACTGGTGGCTGTGGCTGCCTGCAGCTGCCTGGAGTGGGGATGTGCCAAGGGACATACGCTTCACACTGGCATTGTTGGATTAGCCACGGCCTTGTCGCTGGCCCCAGGTTCAGGTCCCACGTGGGTGGGTGCAGGCCTGGGCAGCACCAGCACCTCTGCCCAGCACAGCCCTCTCCTGTCCCACAGCTGTTCCACCGTGGTGCTGTGGTGACGGACTCTGCACCCTGCACAGCCCTGGGCACCCACGTGCTGGCCAGATATGGCTCCTCGGTGGACGCGGCCATCGCCTCAGCCCTCTGTGCTGGCATCGTCAACCCCCACACCTCAGGGCTGGGAGGGTAAGTGTGGGGCACTCACCCTCTGCTCTTGTCTTCAGCTGTCTTCAAGTGAGTGGTTTCACAGAATCCCAAACTGGTTTGGGCTGGAGATACCTTAAAACCCATCCAGTCCCACCCCCTGCCTTGGGCAGAGACACCTTCCACTGTCCCAGGTTGCTCCAAGCCCCATCCAGCCTGGCCTTGGACACTTCCAGGGATGGGGCAGCCTGCACCAGTGCCTGGTGCTCCCACCACCTCCCCCTCAGACAGAGGAATATTTCTTCCAAATACATGGTGTAAACCTGCCCTCTGTCAATGTAAAACCATTCCCCTTGTTCTGTCACTATCTGCCTTTGTAAAAAGTCCCTGTGCAGCTGAGAAATGCCTCCGTGGCAGTGCCAGCCTCAGGGTGTGGTGCCAGGGCTCTGACATCAGGCAGTGGATGTGTCCACATCTGCCACAGTGACCCTTCCTGTGCACTGTGCTGTCAGCACAGGACAGAGACCTGCAGGCAGGGAACTTTGTTTCTGCTGTAGTGGCTGTCAGCAGCATCCAAGCCCCAGGCTGGAGAGGGCTGGTGAGCCCTGCTGTGAGCTACAAATACCGCGGGCTCAGGCCCAGTGCTTTCAGAGCCCAAGTCCTGCCTTCCACAAGCTCTGCTTCTGAGGCTGAGGTCTGAGCCCAGCTCCAGGCACCTGCCAGGGAGGGGTGGCCTTGTCCCAGCCCTCATACCCAGGGTGGCATCCATGTGAGCCTGGTGCTCCTGGCTCTGCAGGAGGGCTCAGGAGCATTGCATAAACTGCAGCCACCTGATCCCTGCTCCATCTGCACCACCCATTGCTGCTGTAAGCAAATCCTCTTTTGTTGCACAACAGTTCAGATTAGAAAGAAAATCCCAAATGGTCCCAACCTGGCAGTGGAACAGAGCCAGTGGTTCCCTGGCCAGGCAGGCAGGCAGGCAGGCACTGCTTCAGCCTCACCAGGCTCAGCACAGACCTATGTCTCACACCAACCCTGCCTTGGTTGTCCTAGTGTGTGCCCTAGGGAAGGACAGCAGTATTCCCTGCTCCTCCGACCATCCCGGGGCCTTGCTGGGGCTGGTGACCTGCCACGTGACCCTTGTCACCCTGGAGCGGCCCTGGCCCCAGTGTCACGCCCCGACCCTGTCTCGCCACAGGGGCGGGGTGATGCTGGTGCACGACATCCACAAGAACAGGAGCTGGGTGATTGACTTCCGTGAGGTGGCTCCCCTGGGCATCCCACTGGAAGGGGACCTGCAGCAGGACACCAAGGTGAGAACCAGTATCTCACAGCCAGGGCTGTTGTCTCCAGCTCTCCTCCCTCCAACTTTCAGGCTGAGGGGCAAATGTCCAGCAACAAGAGGTCTCTCTCATCATGGGAGATCCTGGACCCTACAGACATGGGTAATCTAGGGAAAACACTTACTTTATCAGCCCCAAAATGGCTGCAGATCTCTGGGGAGTAAAGAGGCATGTCCCAGTGGCAGGAGTGTGCTGGGAGAACAAGAGCCCCAGGAAGGAGCATAATCCCAGGTCGTTCTGCTGAGTTATTTCTCCTGACCGAACTGGTTTGTGAACAAGATTGAATTTGCCCCTCACCTTCCAAAACCTTTTCTTCCATAGTAAAGTGTGTTGCTACAGACCTCTTCCCCTCTCCTAACTATGCAGATAATTCCAAAGTAAACATGACTTGCACCTCCTTAACTTGCAGCTGGGGACCATGTCCTCATGGGAAGGACTCTCTTCCTTTTTGTCCTTCCTATTTTACAGCCAGGTCTGCTCGTGGGGGTGCCAGGCATGATCCAAGGAATGCACCAGGCACACCAGTTACTTGGCAGGTAAGACATGAGGCTGACACAGGCTGTGCCCTGGGGTCCCCACAGGGAAGCTGGAAGCACATGAGCCCTTACCATCAGACCGCGTTCTCAACCACCAGTCAAAACCATTATTTTAGGGGTACTTGGAGGCTTGTGTTGAAAGAGATGTTTATTTTTTGCTATTTGATGTACAAAACAAAAAATTCAGCTTGGCCATGTTTTCTGCAAAGTGAAATTTTGGCTAAGAAGGTGTACAGTAAGTGCTCTGTTAGAGGTGCAGCACGTTGCCTTGCACATCTGTACACTGTCGTTCTCTCTTTAACTGGATCCTAAGAGGTGCCTGTCCCTGGTGCTTTGTTGGGATAGGGAGGGATCTGAGTGACTTTCTCAGGACCACAGCCTGGCCTGAGATTTTGCTCCTGAGGTGCCCCTTCTCCCATCTATGCACTGCAATTCCTCTCTGAAGCACATCCTGAGCACTGAGATGATCCTGTTAAGGAGAAACACAAGCACTGAAAGTTCAGTGCTCCTTTTGGCCACTGCTGGCCCCACAGCCTGGTCTTCCAGGAGCCCTTGACTGCACAGCCGAGCCCTGTGCCTGCTCCCCACACCCTTGCCCCAGTGCACCCCTCCAGGGTTTCTCCTTGTCCTCTCTCCTTTGGCAGACTGCCGTGGTCCGAGCTGCTGGGCCTCACTGCTGATATTGCCCAGAATGGCTTTAATGTCACACATGACCTGGGTGAGTACCTGATGGGCAAGGTAGCTGGGGATGCAGAGGATTAGTCATGGAAAATCAGGGCTTTGTGGACCTGGGGATGGATGGTATTGGGAGCTGAGCAGTGCACGAGCCACAGTCTGCCAGGGGACAGCGTGGTGGCAGCCAAACGGGAGCCCTTTGCCGTGGCTGGGCAGAGCCAGGGCAGAGCATCCACACTGGGCAGTGCCCAGGGCCGGCAGGGAAGGGTGCTGGGATTTCTTTGGGTTTCTTTCCCAGTTCCAAAGGACCCACGATCTAGCTCTCCTCTAGTTTTGCAATAGGGCAGAGGCAGCAGCAGGCCTCCAACATCCCCATCAGGTACATGTTGACTCCAGGTCCTTTGCGCCCTGCTTTTTCTGGATGTTCTTCCCCTTCTCACCTGCAGCCAAAGCCCTGAGTGAACTGAAGGACCTGAACTGCTCTGACCGATTCCAGGAGCTCTTCCTGCCAGATGGGCAGCCCCTGCTGCCTGGGATGTTCATGCGGCGCCCAGACCTCGCAGCCGTGCTGCAGCTGCTGGGGACAGAAGGGGTGTCAGCCTTCTACAGTGGAAACTTGACCCAGGAGATGATCTCCGAGGTGAGCCAGGACTGTCCCTGTCACCTGCCGGCCTGGGGCTGCCACCTGCTTAAGGTGACAAACTGGAGATAAGCCAAGTGCCAGCACAATGATGGGGACAGATGCCTCCTTTTCCTTTCCTGTCCCTGCAGTGGTGTAAGTGACACACAGGCCCTTCCCACCATCTAAAGAAGTGAAACTTCCATTTCCTCTATAACAAGGACAGTCTGGAAGGAAAACAAAAATAATTTTGGACCAGGGATGTGAAAGCACAGATTTCCAGGGTATCCTAGGGAACCTGGCACCTGGCTCAGGAATCTCAGTGGAGTGTGTTTGACAGTGAGGGGTGTGTTCCCCTGGGCCAGCATGAGGAGCACAGGGAGCCTTGGCCCAGCCTGCTCAGTGTGCACTTCTTTGCTCTTGTGCAGGTCCACAGCTACGGAGGAGTCTTAGTGGAGGAAGATTTCAGCAATTACAGTGTCACTGTGGAGGACCCTGTGCACACAATCTATCGAGGTACACCTTCACCCACTGCTGCTCCAGGGGAAAGTTTTCTTCACCTCATAAGGGGTGTCAACAGCTCTGAACAAGAGTTGAAGTCAAAGCGGTGCTGAAGTGTCTGCAGAAAGGCCTTCCAGGGAGTTTCCTGCTGTTCCCTGCTGACACTGATGCATCATGGGTGGTTCAGGAGATTTTCAGCAATTTGAAATGTTTCTTCCCTTGAAAGTCTAAACATGCAACATGGTCACATCTTGATGTGACATCTCAATAGAAGCTGCACCTACAGTTGAAGACAATTCCCAAAGGGAGAAAAGCTAACTTTATGCAAGAAGTTTATAAAATGTTATTCTTTTTTAGCAGTCCCTGTATTTACCCTCCTTATAGCTGTAGTGTTGCAAACCCATTTTTAGGTGGCCTTCCAGTATGTAAAAGGGGTTTATAAAAGCAAGGGAAAGTGACTTTTAGCATGGGTAGATAGGGACAGGACAAGGGGGATGATTTTAAACTAAAAGAGAAGAGATTTAGATTAGATATTAGGAAGCAATTTCTCCCTGTGAGGGTGGGGAGGCCCTGGCACAGGGTGCCCAGAGAAGCTGTGGCTGCCCCTGGTTCCCTGGAAGTGTCCAAGGCCAGCCTGGACAGGGCTTGGAGCAGCCTGGAATACTGGACGGTGTCCCTGCCCATGGCAGGGGGTGAGATTGAATGACTTCTGAAGTCCCTTCCAACCTAAACCATTCTGTTTTTGTATGATTCTATCTCCATTCTTCCATACTGCAGTCTAGAAACCAACAACCAACCAATAAGAACTGAATTTCAGAGGTAAGAAAGCATCCCTGTTTGAGCTTCCTTCATCCTTCATGAAGAAACAGAAAGATACAACAGGGGTGTTCTGAGAAACCCTTTTCAAATCACATTGCTTTCTATTATTTCCTCTTGAATCTAGAAGGGTTTCCCTGTCCTCAAGGACACAGTGAGTGTTCTCACTGGATGGTATCTGACAAAAGCAGCTTCATTCATCTCCTCCTCCCTCCACAGGTCACCTTGTTTTCACCCCCCCACCTCCACATGCAGGCCCTGCACTGCTCACAGCACTGAACATCCTTGAGGGCTTTAACATCACAAGGCAAGGATCCAGAGGGAGTACCTTGCACTGGATGGCAGAGGTAAGAGGAGGTTCAAAATTTGCCACATGTGGCAGCCCTTTGCACTGAGGTATTCCAGAACCCAGACTTTTGGTCATTTTTCTTAATAAGTTTTAGCTTATTAAGTCATGTACCTGGGACACCAGATATCTCCTCTAGTTTGGAGTATCTGAAGTTGTATTTCCAGGGCCACATAAATGTTTTTCCTTTCTCCTCCCTCCCCTCTCCTTTCCTCTCTTCTCTTTTCCTCTCCTCATCCTCCTCTCCTCCTCTCTTCCTCTCCTCCTCTTCTCCTTTCTTTCCTTTCTTTCTTTAGACATTAAAAATAGCCCTGAGTCTGGCGAGCAACCTGGGAGACCCATCTGGTGACATGTCTGTCACTCCCACAGCAGAAGGCATGGTGAGGTATGTCTGAGGAGGACAGGCATGGGGACAGTTGCAGGATGAGTGGGTTGGATATCATTCCTGGGTTTGCTCTGCCCTGAGCATTTTCTCCCTCTCTTTTTTGAAGGAAAGGTCAGACCTTGAGTGTCCTCCCAGGGCTCGTTCTTTCACAAGGATCACAGCTGATACCACAGGGCTCTGAGCATGGCTCACAGGACGTCCTCCCTCAGAGGTTTCCTGGAGCCAGCTTGAGCTTGAGGGTTCCTCCCACTTTGCCACACCTGTAAACATTCCCTTTGAGTGGATCAGACAAACAGCTATTGCCGTGGGCATGGCCACTCATGCCATTTCTGCCTCTCCCTGCCCCACTGTGAGGCTCAGGGCCTTGCAGAACACCCAGATGTGCAGGAGAGGCTGGGCCTGGGGTTTCAGCCCAGCCTCCCACCTCAGAGCCAGGTTTAGCTACAGTTGGTGGCTGGGCTGGGCCTGACTTGTCCTGCTGAAGACTGGCATTCAGCTGGGGTTGTCACCTTGGCCATTGGGGATGGGTTTACTCCTGGTAAGGGCAAACAGGGGTAGACAGAGCCTTTGGAGGTCCATGGCAGACTGAGAACCTCTCTGTGCAGACAGAGTCACCTTGTCACCCCTTCTTTCCTTGGGATGAACCCAAGCAGCTCCCTGTCCTTGTGTGGCCCCTCGGGGACACCCAGCCATAGTTGTGTAGAGACACCAGGACATGTCCAGCTCCCTGGGCTCACAGCTTGCTTTCTTCTCTCCCTCCCTCCTTGCTGAAGTAAATCAGAAGCCAATTCCCTGCGGCAGCTGATCAATGACTCCCAGTCCTTCCCGTCCGAGCTCCGTGTGCCTCACTCCCCTCTGGAGGGCGGGACTGCCACCAGTCAGGTCCTCGTCATGGGCCCTGATGACTTCGTTGTCTCTGTGGTGAGGTAAAGGATTGGCCTCTTCCCTCCACCGTGAGCCCAGGTTCATCAGGACAGGATGGGAGCAGACCTGGAGGAGCCAGGCTGCTCTGTCCCAGTCAGTCCTGCAGCAGAGGAGTGGGGGAGATGGGGCTGAGATGTGTGAGCTTGGTGCTGCTCTGCCCTGTGCAATCTTAGGGCCTTCTCACATTGAAACGTGGCTGGAGTGGCTGCTCCCTGGGGGAGAGGGGATGGCAAATTTAGGACTAATAGAGGCAGATTCATTGTAGCAAAGGGAATACTCAGACATGGGGAGGGACAGAGCTGCTGTGGTCTATGTGGCTCCTGCTCCTAAGTGTATGGAAACTGTCTCTCCTCAATCTCACCAGCCCTAGAGAACCACCAAAAAATCTCTATCAAGACAAGGTGGGACAGGAAGTTGGAACCCTGAAAGCCTCAAGGTGTACAAAAATCTCTGGGACTATTTTTATGAAATTTATTTGTGTTTCTTTTCAGTTCTTTGAATCGTCCCTTTGGCAGTGGAATAATAACACCCTCTGGAATCCTCCTGAACAGCCAAATGTTGGACTTCTCCTGGCAAAATAAAACAACGAACCACTCCATTCCCAGTCCGGTAATGAATGACATGACAAATTCTTTATTTACCTTTTTTTTTCCAATTTTATTCCCATCTTCACGACAGGGGAGCTATTTAATGCCTTATTAATAACAGAGACAACAGCCTGTAGAAAGCTGCTATTTTTCATTATATGAGCCACTAAAAGTGAGAAAACGGAGGGCTCCATGTCCATCAGTTATTGTTACAGTGCAGAATTATCAAACAACACTGTTACCTACTTTCCCTGCAGCCCAGATGCACTTAAAGTAACAGTGTGGACTTGTATTAAGGACTCTCTTCATGAATTGTTGCTCTGCAGGTTAAAAAGTAACAGGTAGCAGGAAAAATGTCTTCAGGTCTTGGAAAGAAACAAATACAGACCTGTGCTGGTGGCTCCCAGTGCTGCCTCATGTGTTGTAAAACCACCCGACTTTGCTGGGATGGTTCTTTGGAAGAGGGTGATGGGCTCCATGTTCCTTCTGTGGCAGAGCTGGCTTGCTGACATTTTTTGGTGCAACTCTTCTTCAACTGCAGCAAAACCTCCGTCAGCCTGGGAAGCGGCCGCGGTCCTTCCTGCTGCCCACCATCGTGAGGCCCTCTCAGGGCATGTGTGGCACCTACCTGTGTCTGGGGGCCAACAACGGGGACAGAGCCCTGAGCAGCATCGTCCAGGTTGGTGCCATGTCCTCCCAGGGCAGCTGCTCAGCTCAAGGCTGAGTAGAGTCCCCTCCTTTCCCTTCCTTATTGTTCCAGACTGGGTCAGAACTGGTGGCCACAGGTTACTGGTTCAATCTTTGATGTCACCAGTTTCACACTTTGGTTTTTTCAAATCTCTAAGGGTTACCAGTTTACTTTTCTTGCACCTTTCCTGGTGGCACCACTCATAACTGTAGAGGAGAAGCATTTTGGCATAATCTGTAATGGTTTTTGTCATTCTCATACCTGTTCAAAACTCATCTTAAGGATGATTGAGAAAAAAAGGAGCATTTTGTTATCAAGAGAATTGCAGGAAGCTGGCAGCCCTTTAGCTCTTTTCCATATGAAAAGCTCCTTTTAGGGCATTCCCAACTGAATTCCTCCTGCTCAACACTGGATATAAATTGGACAGTTCCTCTTAATTTATGATTTGTAACGAGGTGAAGTGCTTGCCAATAGCTTGATTACATGTACAGCAGTGATGGATTGCTAAGAAGAAAAGCCCAAGGAGGGCTCCCAGTTTCCTTACCTTTTGGAAAGCATTATTCAGAGCAAAAGCAAAGCCAAGAACTGCTTCCTAGTGTTTTGTTTGGAGAAGTCACATGCTGAGCTTTTGGCTGTAACACTTCTTTAGAACTTACATCATGTTCCAGACACACAACTCTGTTAGTTTAACAGGAACTGTGTGACAAAAAGCCCATGCTATCCTAAAAATGTCCTGCTTTACAAGCAACAACATCCAGGCCATATTCCAAGGACCTCTTGGTGTGTGCACGCTCCTGCAGTAGCTCATGCAGTTTAGTAAATGGTTCAAAATCTCCTTTGCCTGCTGCACGTGCAGATGTTGGAGCCACCAGTCTGGGGGATGCTCAGGAAGTTGGCTTCTCCTATTCTCATCACATTTTTATTATTGAGGATAATTTATTCTCTTGCAGGTTTTGGTAAATGTTTTAACGTTTAACAAGAATCTGAGTGAAAGTTTGTCACTTGGTCGACTTCACCCCCAGCTTCAGTCCAACACCTTGCAGGTTGACAGTGAGTATGAGCACTGAGTGGGGTGCAGCCTACAAATCCAGCAAGTTTAGGAAAAGAGCAGGATTTTCCTAGCACACTACAATGGTCACCATATTCTAGGGTCCCCAGGGGTGTGGAGGGTTTTGGGGAAGGCAAAAATCAGAATTCAACTTCTTCGAAGCTTGGAGCCTTTGCTGAGCCATGTCCTTTTCCTCTTTCCTGGAAATGCTCCCTGACCCCTCTGGCACCACCTCTCCAAGCTCTTTCAGGTGCTTGTCCCCAGCCTTCCTTCTGTCCCAGCTCATCTCCTGGTAGTGGCCTTGTCCTGTCCTTAAATCCTTCTGAAGATCAGATGCCACAGAGGATATCCAAATCAGCAAAACTGCAGCCTCAACTTCACCCAGACATGTGCTCAAAGCTTCCTACACTTTATTCCCACTACCATCAATTATATTCCTTCACTTTTCAGTCCACGTTCCCCTTAATTCCAGCAGCTGGGAAGAAGGCAAGGCTTATGGCATGGCCTGTGGCTTGACAGTGCTGCAAACACAGCATCAGTGCTGGCACTCTGGAGTCTGTACTGTCACCTCTTGTCCTTGTTACTGTAAGTCTTGGCATATTTGGTGTTTTTCACACTGCCCCAAATTTCACCAGAGTGAACATAAGTGAAATTTTATTCTCATTCCACACCAAAGAGCTGAAACGTCTGAGCTTTCCCATTTGAGAGGAAAATCTAAAAGGGATCTGTCCTGCAGTGTGCCCTGCAGACTTGGAAATTAAAACAGAATTAAATCTAAAACTTCTCAAGGTCCTAATTTGTGAGTTTGGACATTTGGCATCAGCAAGATACGTGTTAAGACACAGCATATAAAACTTAAATACCAGTAGGGTTTCCGTGTCCAGCTGCAACCCCAGCTGCAGGGCCTTGGGCACTTCTACTCATACAGAAATTACAAACCATCGAAAGAACCAAATAAAAGCAGAACAGCAGCAACTTCAGGTAGATGTCTGGAAGATTAAAAAATACGTGCAGTTAAGTTGGGAGTCTTAGCACAAAGTTTATCATTTGCAACTTGTTTTGCTGTTGTTTGTTTTGAGCTGTCTTGCGTCTTATTTGGACTAAGATTTATTTTGACTTATCTGTAACTAAGACTGAGCACTGCCTCGTGTTCTCTAAGAAGAATAACTACAATTGGTGTCAACCACATATCTTCCCCTTCTTCCAAAGAGCACAATCTTCCACATCCTTAGATCGTGTTGTAGATCCTCCCAAAGCCCATGGCACAAAGCAGTGGCCCCTGGCTCTTGGTTTGCCCAGCTGGAACCTTCTGAAGGGGCTGCAGGCAGGTTCCCCCCACTGCAGATCCCAGCAGTGTTAGACAGACTTTGCATCACAGGCAACACTGGTTTCGGTTACCAACTCCTCTTTTCAAATCCCTGCAGGTGAGTTTCCTGAAGAAGATATTCAATTTCTTGTGGCCAGGGGCCATCAGGTGGATAAAGTCCCGATGGTGTCCCTGGTTCATGGGGCCAGGAGAACCAACAGTTTCATCATTGGCCTGAAGGACCCCAGGAGTGCAGATGCTGCTGGAGCCACGATTTTGTAGCAGCTCCCAAGGGACATTCTGTGACCAGGACTGACACACAACCCTAGTGATGTGCATGTTCTGAAGTGCCCCTTTCTCCAGCCCCACACACTGCTGGGATGATGTTCTGCACTCCCCACCCCGACAGCACCAGAGGAGTCGGCAGCACCAACATCCAGCTCTCTTTTTATTTTCCAATTATTTGGATTGCAATCAGCCCAGTTCTTGCTACAGGAGTGGCAGGAGCACACTCTCCTTTTGGCAGTCTTGGTAATAGTTGGGTCTTTCCAAAGCCCAGTTCTAGCCAGCATCTTACTTTTAGGGAGCAGGAACATGAGCAAGGGAAAAACCAGCTGCTTCTGCTGCTGTTATTATTGATGGTGATTACCCTCATCTCCCTGTCTTTCCCAAGTTTCTTCTTTGCCTCCAGTGTAAGCCAGTAATTAATACACCCTAATGCAGTGTTTGTAGGTGCCTGCAGCTGGAATACTGGGGAGTGCTCTAATGCTCCATCTGGGCCAGCTGATTTTTACTAGCCTCCAGCATCCCTGGGAAGTTCCTGTGCTCACATCACTGCATTCTTTGAATTTTGGCATCAAATATTTTGAATCTAGTTGATGTGCAGACTCACTGGAAGTCTGATTTTGTAACCAGAGCAATGGTTTTCAGTAGCTCTTAACATCTTCCTCTAACAACTTGTGCACTCCCCAGTAGTTTTCTTACAGAGGTTCAACCTCCTCACTGGTGAATTTCAGCTTAATGGTAACAGATTTAACTTTCTTAGACAGTTTTTGGAGGTATCTTAGCAGTACTCCACAGAGTTGTGAAAAACCACAGACCATGGACTGAAGATCACCTTGAGAGATTTGGGTGGGTTCACAGCTCTCTTTCCATTGCCTTATCTCAGTCTGTTCCAAAAGCCTGAGTCATTCGTACAGAGAGGCTTGGGAATTTCTGCTGACTGAATTCGTGTCTGTACCGTAGCTCTGTGTTTTAGTCCTAGTGAATCTATTGGAAAAGCTGAAGAGAGTGAGAGAAAAGGTACAAACCAAACCAAACACTACCGAGATAATTTTCTGTCCACAGCATGTAGTGAAAATAAAAGAATGCTCTTGCATTTCATGTCTAAAATTGAGAAGGGAAGAATACCCCAGCTGACATCTGCACCATGTCATCCACTCCACATCTTGACATTTCCTGCTCTTCTTGCTGACAAGTTAGAGACACTTGGCACTAAAAAAATCTGGAGTTCGATCATTTTCTGCGGTCTAAAATGTGATGTTTTCCTTCATGGTGCAAATGCACCCATGGCCACTGTACTTATTATATATGTATGTCTGCTTATGGTTGTCTTGCTCTTTGATGTGATGATCACACCACTCACCCCGACCTTCCTCCCAAGGCACCCTGTGCCACCCTGTTTGTGCCACCCTGTTTGTGCCACCCTCTGACACTCGATGCCATGGGGAGTGTGTGGCTGATTTTTGGGCAGATAACTGGACTAATTGTTCCTGCCACCCAAGAGCTGTGGATCACAGAACAGCCCAGGGAAGCGTGTTGGGCTGAGTGAGAACAGAGGTGTTTTTGTGCTCTGCTGAAGTGCAGCTACTCATGAGAGAAGCACAGCAGCTCCCACTGACAGCACCATCAGCAGCATTTCCTGTTCCAGGTGCATCCCTGCCCTCAGCTGGGACAGGGGAAGCACAACGTTGTATTTGCAACATGTTCTGTGCCACCAAGAAGAGACTTCCTTCACCACAGGGACACTAAATCTATTGATTTATTTCTCTGTCATCAGCACTAGAGTTGGTCACTGCCCAAAGACGGAAAGTTCATAAACGTGTCTTGGAGCAGACCTCTCCAGGCTCCACGGGAAGGGAAGGAGGCAATTCTGCATGTTGAACCTCTCTGGAGATGGTCTGGGGGTTTCTGGTCTGTCCCAGCCCAGATCTGTTCCTTGGGCATGGAGGTTCTCTATGAACAAATGCAAAATACGTGGTCAAGTCACTGTCAATGCAGGACTTTGCATGAAATGTCACAAAACACCTTGAAAGATTAAATTCTTCCTTATTAACTGAATTCACCAACTTCTGATGCTGGATACTGTGTATATGTTTGGAAGTAAAAGACTGGTCTTGATTCAAAAGGGCACTCCTATGTCCCAAAGTACAGTTTCACAGCAGTTATCCAGAATCTCAAAATAAAGCATGTTCCAAAGTGTTCTGCTAGATCATGGCCTGCGTTGCAAAAAAAGAGAAAACTGAAAATAATTGGAAGATGACACCTATGCCTCTAGGTTCCAGCTAAGAGAAGTAAAGATATTCCAAATTATTTCCCATTTTTTTTTCTGTTTAAAAGCAGTGTCAGTATAGCACAGATGTATCCAACATGGACACCTTTAATCTGCTTATTGGCCCAGTATCTCTGGTATTTTGAGCCCATCTGTTGTGATCTGATGAATTTCACATCTAATGAATTTAAGATGTGATGAATTTAACATCAGGTACCAAGAAATACCTGATTGTTTCCATCGGTGCAGGTGAGATGGACATTGTGAAATGAAGGGCTGTATTGCAGAGATGTGCATGTGCACAGTACCTGTGCTGATCTCAGCCTGGCCCTTGTGGGCATCTGACAGCTCTGAGGCAGAATTTGTCCTGAAGCTTTGTCATGGAAGTGTCAGCGAGGAGCTCAGGGCACAAAATACAAAGGGGCTGAGAAAAACAATAACAATTTTAAAAGGAACAAAATAAATACAGCTCTCCTGCGGCGGGGAGACCAGCGGGGGTCCCTGTGGCGGGTGCGCAGCAGGGCTGCCGTGTGCGACCGGGGCCCAGGGCCGGACTGTCCCCGGGCTGTCCCCTCGCTGTCCCCGCGCTGTGCCCGGGCTGTCCCCGCGGTGTCTCGGGGGGGGTCCCAGGGCTGTCCCCGCGCTGTCCCCTCTCTATCCCCGCTGTGTCCCCTCGCTGTCCCCTCGCTGTCCCCGCTCTGTCCCCGCGGGGGGGTCCCGGGGCCGGCCCGGGGGTCCCGGCGCCCCCCCCGCCCCCGCGCGCTCGAGCGCAGGCGCGCGCGGGTCACGTGCGCGGCGCAGGCGGTGGAGCGGCGCTGGAGTCCCGGGCCGCGCGCGACCCCCGCCCCGCGCGCCCCCGCGGCCCCGCGCGCGCCCCCGGCGGCGGCGGCGGGTCCAGGTGAGGGGAGGGCAGGGCGGGGCGGGGGTCGGGACGCGGCGGCGGCGGCGGCGGCAGACGGCGGCGCGGGAGCGGTGGGGCCGGGGCCGGGGCCAGGGCCGGCCCGGGCGGGGCGCAGGCCGAGCCCGCGGCGCGGGAGAAGGGGCGGCGGGGCCTGGCGGAGCGCGGAGCGGTGCGGGGCCCGGGCCGGCGGCGGCGGCTGAGCGGCCGGGCCGGGGGCGTTCCGGCGGCGCCGGACTCCGGGCAGGAGCCTGTCAGCGCGCGGCGGCGCCGGCAGAGCCCGCCCGCCCGCGGCCTGCGGCCCCACAGCGCCCGGCGCGGAGCCCACCCTGCCCGGGCCGCACTCGGCCGCGCTCCCAGCCCCCGCCAAGCCCCGCCGGCCCGGGAGGGAGCGCGGCCGGGCCGGCAGCGCTGTCAGACTCGGGAGCTGCCCGCGGTCCGGCCGGTGTGTGTGTGTGAGCCCGGTCCCTCAGCCCTGACCTCATGCGGGCGGTGACGGCTTTGTGCCGTGTCAGCCGGGGCGCGTTGACGTTTCGCTTTTGTTCGAGTCCTCGGTGACTCTTAAACCAGTCGGAAAAAGGCTCTTCGCTCGTCCCCTCCGTGTGATTTCTGTGTTTCTCTAAATTTCAGCTACTTTAAAACCATCTCAGAAAGCTCAGGGCTCTGGTTCCATCCCACTGCTTTGGGGAATGGAAGGACAGAGCTCTTCTGTGGCTCTGCATCCTGGCAGCAGGTTGGAGCTTCGTGAGTTTTGTCTCTCCATAACCCCTCCACCTCCTGATAGACACATTTGTGCGGATTCCCCTCACTGGCAGCTGTAGTAAAACCTTTCTCAGAGGTTTTACTTAGAAGAAAGACCGTGCCTCTTGTTGGTTTTATGATTATTGTGTGTTGTTCTGACAAGTTCTTTAGTTAGTTCCTTCAGTATTTCCTATATGTGAAAACAACCACAATGAACAAATCTGGCATTTTCCATAGAGGTTACCAAGTGTAACAACCACAACTTTTGGATTTAGCAGCTCTTTTCGAGTTATAGCAAACGATCCCAGCTTTTCTATGCATCTTGTGGAGTGAGAGACAAAAGTCTCTAGGTGTGTGTTGACAACAGCCAGGTCTGCGGCCCGGGGACTGCCCGCAGTGCCCGCAGCACGGTACCGAGGTGTTCGCTGCAGATTCTAAGTATCCGCTGAGCCGTGCTGCTTCCTCTGAAATCACCCGGCTCCAGGAGGAAATGTTTCACAGTAACACTGTGTCAGAACTCTCCTGTGAGAAGGAAGATCAGAACACGGGGGACTGCGCACAGACCTAGCCTTCAGTTGAGAAATATTTCTTAGTATTTTAAACCCAAGGAAGGGTCTTCTGTTAGGCATCGGGTTTGGGCTGGAAATCTCCCAGCAGTGCTCTCCAGCCATTCTCTCTGGAAAGTCTGTCCTTCTGTAGGACTTGGAGGAAGGAGTTGTTTACAACAGGCTTCCAGGTGATGGAGTAATTTTACATTTTTCTAGTAAAAAAGCAGGTACCTCTCTAAAATAAGAAACAACAGTGTGTAGAGAAGCCAAAGAATTCCAGACCCTGGTGCATCTTGAATTGTTGGTGTTTCCATTTTTCAGTGGCTTATATTTGAAAATACAGGTTGTGGAGGTAAATTCCACTGAACAGCTGCGATGCCACTCTTTGTGCTGCCTGAGTATGACAAAGGTTCCTGCCTTTGTGGGAGATGTTAAATGTTTCAACATGATAACTAAACCTTAGATAGGCAGTATATTTAGATTTTCTAGTACCATAGTGATTGCTTTCAGATGGAAGCTGGAGTTAAAATGCAATTACACAGTCACTAAATTTAATAGATTTGCAGTGGCAAAGTGTTTGCTGCTGAAGGGTTTGAAGAGTTAATGTGGCTGTAACAGTTTGCATTGAGAATGGTGAAATGTTATGGGTCACTAGAAACCTCTGAAGGGCAGAAGGCATGATGGGGCTGTCTGTTTCAAAATCTTGTGGTGTCTGTTGAGAAATGCAAAGCTGTGGTGCAGGGGCAGTGAGAGGGAGCAGGAGGCCTGCTGGCCGGTAGGGCACTGAGCAGCAGGACCTGACCCTCGGTGCAGCAAAAACTGGGCTCAAGCATAAGCTTTTTCCTTAATGCACAGCTGGAGCAGAAGGAATGAGAAAGAATGTGTAGGACTGAGGAAAGGTAAGGGCCAACAGCGGAAGGAGAAATAACCCCAGATGATACTGAGCTGAGGCAGCAGGGAAGATGCTCTATCAGGCTCCTGGTGAGGCATTTTCCTTCTCCAGTCAGGTCTCTCAATTTCCACCAGCCAGACAAGCAAGTCACCTTTGCTTTACCGGAGCTGTGGATATTTTGTGTTTTGTCTCGACACTGTTACAGACTCTGCTGTCCCCTCCAGAGCAGGTCGCTGATGCTCTTCAGCGGGACCCACCCATTAACTGCAGATAACTGAGCGTTTCAGCCATGAAGTCAGCAGGTTCTTGCATGGAGAGCCAGGGGTTTAGCTCAAGAGGATGAAAATAACTTAGATTGCCTCACGTCCTGGCTAATTAGAGTGATGCTACTGGAGTTTGAAGTTAATCTAAGCTTTGGATTACACAGGACAGTAGTGGAAGTCTTCCAGAGGTCCAGGAGATTTTTCTCAGTCCAGTGGGCACTGAGCATCATTTTCCACCCAGTGGAACAGCATCCCACCTGCATGCTGAATGGCATATCAAAAATTGCTGCTGTAGTAATCAAAAAGAGAAATAAGTACTGAACTGGTCATGTATATGTGAGAGCCCTGAGGCTGTAACTCAGTAAATGACCCTTCTTTATGCCTTTGGGGGAAAATAAAGGCAACCAGTGCGTATCACAGTGCTGTTGGTTTGGGGGCTGGGGTGACGGATGGAGACACATGTGGGACTCCACAGCTTGTGAGGACCATCATCTTCTTGGAACTGAGACCAGTTAGTTGCCTGCTTCTCCAGCTGGCGTGAGTGCCCTGAAGCATAGCCCTACACAGGGCTTTGGGTTGGATTTGTATGAAAATAGAAAATTGCAGGAGATGAATGATACCTTGTCTACATTAATGTATGTAAACCAATAATTTGGGACAGGAAGTTGCTTGTGGTCAGTTGCATATATGGGAGCCCAAGCTTTAGGTCTGATGGATGAAAGGGCATCATCTAGTTGTTCCACCAAAAGATGCATGCTATTGAATTCTCCAAGTCCTATGCAAATAATTTTAATTTTATAATTTTTATTGTTTGAAAATCAAATTATCTGCCAAGAAGATTGTGTTTCTCATTGTGATTTCTATGTGGTGCACACAGAGACTGAGTTAAGCCTCTGGTCTGCATTTACAGAATTCCAGAATGGTTTGGGTTGGGAGAGATGTTAAAGACCGCCTCGTTCCAACCTCTTGCCATCCATGGCAAAGTGTTCCTTCAAAGGATATTTTGGGAGTGCTCTTCCCATCCCTGCAAGAAAGCATTGCTCTCCAGTTTTGTTGCATCCACATTTTACCAGAAGGTCCTAAGCTGTTTACATGGTTCTTAATGGCAGTAGTGTCAATAAATAACACTTGAAATTTGATTTTTCCAAAAACCCAGAGCAACACAAAATAAACTGCAAGTTTTTATATAGTCAATAAACTCTCAAAATAATCTTGGTTTTAACCAAAGCTGTACCTGCTTCTGTTATATGAAGATTAGTTTTTTGGTCAGGGAAAATTATCTTCTTGATATTGAGCATCTCCTATCAAATAATTACTTCTAGGCTGTTTGTTTTAGCCTCAATCCTTTCTTTGTCCTTTATATCTTTTCAGAGATTTAAAAGCTTCACTGAGATTTCCTGGATCCTTATTACATGTAAGAAGGAATGATATTGCAGAAGGTGCAGTTTCCAGTCAAACCTTAGTTCAGTGCTGATGATCACACGAATTTCTGGGCTGGTTATATTGGTGTTTAGGAAGCCCTGTGAGAATTTATTGATAAAGGAGCACCTGTGGGGTGTGTCAGCCCAGAAGGATCTGGTAGTGGTTAAATTCAGGTTTAAATAAGAAGCTTGTTATAAAACAAAGCACAGATTGCTACTTGAAAAGGCATTTTTCATAACTTTTGAAGGCAAGATCAAATACAGTCAAGATGCTCCTGATTTTAAATAGCATCTCATTTTGCTTGCTGATTGTGTTGGTGGATCTTTGTGAAAAGTTTTGTACTGCAAAGCTCTGTCAGTATTCACGGTGTGCTTCTTCCAAATGGAAATATCCTTAACATGGGAAATTAGTAACTCAGCTAATGGGAATTGATTGACCAAATATTGTGCTGAGTAGACTGCAGCTTCCAAGAGAATTGCTGATTCCCATTTCCCTTGTGCCTGGCAGCTGCCTTGGTTTGTATCTCGGCTGCTGAAAGGGGTAATTTCTACGTGGCTAACTTAGCTGCTTATTCTGGAGTTATTGTCCTGCTTTTTAGAACAGTCCTGAGCATCTCAGCAGTCAAATCCTGTTGGAATAAAACTGAATGGCTCAGCTGAGGCGTGCCCATTGGAGCTTGGCATGAGTCGCGGGCTTTCAGCAAACTTCATGAAACTTTAACAAACCAAGGTTTCATCAAACCTGCTGTCAGACTACATCAGGATATCACTGCAAAGAGTCATGTGTGTTGTAACAAGCTGTAATTTTCTCCTTGTCAGAAACATTTGGGTTTCAGTGTTTTATGCTTGAGGGCACAGCAGACCAGTGTGAGGAGCGGTGACCAGTTCTGTGTCAGTGTGAGTGAACAAAACCTGCCTCGCTGGAGACTAACTTAGTTTGTTTTCTTGGTGTTTGGGAAAGCATCAACTCTAAACAAAACTCTTTCTGTAGCTGGAACACTTGACAGGGCTATTTCTTTGATTCCTTGGGGCCTGCTAAGGTGTGTGCTCAGTGTCCAGGTCTGTAAGGTAATTTACTGTAGTGAAAGTTGGAGTTAATGAACCGATGTTGATTGCTTATTTTCCTTAACCAAACTGGGTCTCATCCCATGTGAGAGAGACAAGCAGCAGTTATTCTTTCTTCTTCTTCCCATAGCCCAGGCTGACCATCCTTAGTTTCTCACTGGATCTTGCTAGGGCATCCTGTCTTTCTCAATCCTTCTTTGGAGCAGTTGGGTATTGTGGTGAGACATGCTCAGAAGAGAGAATAGGAGCAACAAAAACCCTTTGGTTCCTTGCACCAAGGAGTTCGGAAGATTTTTCTTCCTTCCACTTCCCCACCCTTTCCCAAAATCACCCTCACCCTGCTGGGCTGAGGTGTAGGCACTCGACATGAGGACTGGCTACTGCACCTTGGAGACTTCCTTAAAAACAGCTTTTACAACGCCTAGCCTTGCCTGTGAAGTCTAGGCCTGGCTTTGGAGGTAACCAGCCAGTTTGTTACAGGACTCAGCTTTAGGCTGTGGAATGTCCTTTTATGAAATGGGTGGAAAAGTAGAACTAATGCAGTGAATGCTGTAGAACATGAAAAGTATGGCTTATACAACAATACTAAAATTTCCTGTTTCAGATTTTGAATTTGCTCCTCAGCTTGGTGTCTGGTCATGGTATTTAGGCAGGTGCATATAGGTGGAAACGGGCCACTGCTTGTGATTTAGTCATCAGGCCTTCAGCTTGGTGCTACACTTCTTGAGTTACAATTAGAAATACAAGAAGATAAGAGAGGTTGAAAAACGTTAGATGACTATTAAAAGTGCTGCAAAGCATATATGATGTGATTTAATGTAAAACCCCTTTCCTTCTCTCTGAGTTGCTGGGTTGGCAGCAGTGCAAAGGCTACAGCACAAAAAGGCTTTTCAAGCAGTTTTGCTGTGTTGTCTAGATAGAAAACAATGAATCTCTGCTTTTTCTTTCTGAGTCTTCTTCCCTCTTCTGCTTCCCCTGTTTGTTTTTGGGCAGTCCCCTTCTCCACTGATGAGCAGAAAATCTTGAGAACCACCCCCAGGCTGTGCCCATGAATCCCTTGATTCGAGGGGCGGTGTTTTGTTGTCCCGAAGTCATTTAGCTTTACTGCTGTGTTTTTATGATCCCAGGAGCTACAGTGCAGCCTGGTGAGCCCGTGACCAGGAGCAGGGGCTAGGAATGGATTCACCCCCCTGTGCTGGCCACCTGCAGTGACCATGTCTGTGTGAGGTGGTCCTGTGGGCTCAGAAGTTGCTTCTGGAATGAGCTGAACCTGAGCCGGTTTAGACCCTTGCTCAGGATGAGCTGAGGCACATGCTGGCTGTACTGGTTATTAGTTTAATCTAGATGAGTTTGTCCTAAGACTTAAATGAATACATTATTCTAGATAAAACTTGCCCTGTTCAGAAGAATAGAATGTCATTTCCAGCTAAAGGAAGTATTCCATTTTCTGCCTGCAAGGTTGATTTTTCAAGTCCCTCAAGTTTTACTGTCCAAATCTGAATATAGTCATGTGCTTTTTACATTGCTGAGGAGAGCAATGTTTGACTTGGTGCAAAACTGCATATTAAAAATGGAGCTATTCACCATTATGTTCAGTATTTCTGTTATTTCCCATCATTGTCTGATGAAATATGATGGTTTTCTTTCAGGATTCCATGTTTGGGAGTTCCTGTTTAACCATGTTTGCCAGTCTGGAATAACCTGAAGTCCTGTTGCATGCTCCAAAATACTGAAGTTGTGAAATTTATTTTGGTAGGTAAAATAAGCATATGATGCATCTGAACATCTCTTGTTCTTATACATTCCCCCCTGCCTGTCCCCACTGCTGTGTGTGTTTGCAGGGCTGGGCTGGCTCCAGAGCTGACTTCCCTCTCAGCCACACAGCATTTGGGGGTACTTGCCATCAGGTTTGTGTCTGTTCCTCCCGAGAACAGTTGAGATGCTTTAGTGATGTCATTCATCTAACACCAAGGTTCGAAATTTGAAATTACTGGAACCCTGGCTAAGTGGTTTTAGAGAGAATTTTAGTGCATGTTTATTTTTAGGTATTCTTTCATATTATGACAGTGATTCTTAGCCTTATTTAATCTCCTTGTGTTATATTGTTATATGACACTTGCCTAGAATTTGTTTAAAAGTTTTGTTGGTTTTGTTATTTTAATCTTTGTACCATAGAATGGATGTGGGATGTGGGTATTCTAGGTTTATTCATTGCTCAAGTTTAACAAGCTCCAAGATCACTGTGCTGGGCAACAAAGGAAACAGTTGTAGGAGGATAATACACTGTTAACAAATTTCCAGTAGAGACAGTATTGTGATCAGTGTTTCTGGGGTTTATAGGTGTTACACTCTGTGACTGTGTGCCAGGTGCATGTTACGGGGTGAAAGAAAGCCATCTTCTCAGAGTATTCTGGCAATGCTGAACCTCCTCTACCACTGTCATGAAAATCTCTACATATTCTTCTCACTGGCACCTAAAACAAAGAAAGCAGAAAACATTAGTGTATTATCCAAGACATCCCTTATTCCTAATATCTTTTGCTATTAAGTTGCTTGAAAAACATTTTTTAGTGACAGCAAAAGCAATTTAAATCCTTTTGAAATTATGTTGCTACTGCTATCCCAGACTTTTCCTCCTCACTCTCAATTCTGGTTTTCCCAAGGGATTTGACTGTAACCTCGTTTCTCTCCCTTCCCTGTTGTAACTTTAAACAATGGTCAGTGTGAGGATGAGGACCCTGCTTAGTGCCAGCTTGTGCCATCTGCTAGTGAAGGGCATCAATCCATCCTTCCTTCTGCTCTCACCCTTGCCAATCTTTTGTGTAATTTGGAAGAGTACTTGTTAGTATATAGAGCATGATTTCACAATTTTAGTATTTTTTATTTGTTTTGGGAGAGTGCAGGTTCTGATGTGACATAGTTGTGAGTGTTAGAGCAAATGTCTCACCTGGAAAGGGTAGTGCCATTGCCTCAGGATGGAGTGGGAAAAGGTGTATCTTAACATTGGTGGTGTCCACTTTAAGTTTTGTGATAATTTTATCACAGATGGTACTTCTGTAACAGCTTAGATTAATGTCATTATGTCAAAATTTATTGCAAAGTTTAGACATTTTATTAAGCAAAATCCATCAGGTGTGGTACTTGACTTACTGAATTCATTTTTATCTGAGCATGATGTGGGGGCATGGTGAGAGTTGTGGGCTGTGGCAGGGGGAGCAGATTTCAGATTTGTTATGTGCATAAGAAGCTGAAAACACCTAAATCTTTACAAACTTTAAGAAAGTAAGCATAGTATGCCTGAGATTTCCCTGGGTGTGAGTAAAATATTTGTCAAATGCTACATTTCTCCCGGTAAAAATGTGCTGTGGCTTTCCTACTGCTTTGCACCTATTGCATCAACTGCATCTGCAGTCTCTAAAACTAAATTTGGTGGTTCTTGCTATCATTCTGTAATTCAGCTGTTGCTGTGAGTTTTACAATCTCCTGACACTCGGGCACTACAGCATTGGTACCAGGTGCTTGCTTCTCCCCTCTGTGATACAGAGATGAATAGAATTCATTTTCCTCTGATTTTTACCTGCCTTTCTATCTGTCTGTCTTTTAGATCAACTGGAATACTTGTCAAGTCACATGCAGCATGATTCTGTCAGGAAACCCCTTCTGTTTGTCCTAGTGGAGGAACAGCTTGGACACTGCCATGGCCACCATTGTCAGACTCACACAGTTGGTCTCACGGAGCCCAACATTGGGTCACCAGGTAAGTTTTGGTCAAAGGACCAAATGTGCCATTGAAAGCAGCTGTTAATGTCTTTGCACATTTATTATTGTAAGTATTATAATTCTTTTTTTCCCTTCCAAGCATCACCTTGATGTCTGACAGGCTCCCATTGTTGGAAACAATGGTTTTGGATGATCTACCTAACTTAAAAGATACATATGCCTCCTTGTACTCCTCAGCTATGGAAGACTTAGAGGTGGATTTTGATTCAGGACTGGAGGAAGATGAACTGAAACAGGAGGCTGCTCCTGGGGATTCCACAATCTTTGTAGCTTTTAAAGGAAATATAAGTGACAGAGACTTTGAGCAGAAGCTGGATATCATACTGGAGAATGTGCCTGGCCTTTTACACATGGGTAATGTACCTTCTTGTAACTTTTCAGCTGTCCTTAAAATGCTTATTTAGGTAGTCAGGGTACTTGCACAAAAAATAGATTGTATTGGGTTTGAGCTACTTAGTTTGTAATGATATTTGTTAGGGTTATTCTTAGTGAATTTGCAAGCTGTTCTTCTCAGAAATGCAGACTACAAGTGTCTGCAGTTGTTTTACTGTTTAAAAACTGCCTTTGGACTGACTTTGACTGTTTTCCTGTTAAGAATCCAACAAATTAAAAGTGCAGAAGATAGAGCCTTGGAACAGCGTTCGTGTCACCTTCAACATCCCCCGGGAAGCTGCCGAGCGGCTGCGAATCCTGGCTCAGAACAACAACCAACAGCTCCGGGACCTGGGCATTCTCTCAGTTCAGATTGAAGGTATTTCACACCAAATCTGATTCCAAAGCTCACATTTAAGTAGATTCAAAAGGCAGTTCTGTGTACTTGGTTAGCATTGCAAAACTTCTAAGTTACTACTTCAGCTTTAGTGAAAAAGATAGCTCAAGACTTTTATTCTTTCAACAATAAAATTTACTAATAATAAAAGTGAAAGCTGGAAATGCTCCAGACATCAGGAACCCTCTTGAAAAATGATTTCTGTATGTTGACTTAGGAAAGGGTTGGCTGATTTTTCTTGTTTCATATGAGGCTTTCTGTAAGACAAGTTTTCAGTGGATTTCACAGCTACCATTATTCATTCTGGACAGTTGTCCAGGAGTACCCTCAGGATGAAACCAAGGGCAGGTAATTCTTGTCATGACGTTTGTTCTTCTGAAAACTGAAATCCAGAAGGGTGGTGTGATGTGTAAGTGTCCTTCCAAAGTGTGCAGTGGGGGTGTGAAGCCTGTTCTTTCTTTTTTGGCATCTCTTAAATGCCCTTTTGCAAATGTCTGTATTCTGCTTTTCTGTCTCTTCTCCTCACCCAACCTGTGCATTCCTTTAGGGGAAGGTGCTATCAACTTGGCTTTAGGCCAGGGCAGGAGCCAGGATGTGCGGATCAACGGGCCCCTGGGAGCCAGCAACGCCATGCGTATGGACACGGGATTTCCCATGCAGGGGGGACAAGGTAAATCCCATCAGGGCTTTTTTGTGCTGCTTCACACACTCAGAATTTGCTGCTGGGCTGATGGAACTGCACTGCTTACAGCAGCTGTTGTCTGCAGAATTCTAATTGCCATTTAAAGTAATGTCTGTTCTTGTTCTGTGCTGTCAAACCATGTCCTATGTAAATAAATGGTTGGGTGCATTATGTCCCACAAACATTGGAGTGATTTTGGTGGGGCCAATTGGTTTGTTGTGGGGTATTTTGAGGGTGATGTGATTTGGGATTTCATTTGTTTTTTGGTTAGTTGGTTTGTTTGGGGCTTTTTTACATAAAGCCTATTAAAGCAGATGAGTTGAGTGTAGTGAATTCCCTTTGAAATATGCACAAATTTTCACAGTGTTCTGTTTGGTTCCCTTTATGGAAATGTGCATAAATCTTTATTCAGTGTACAGTAAACTGACTTAGATTAAATCCATTAGAATTATGGGAAGGACAGGGCACTGTCATTGTTACTCTTTTCTTATTTTCTGGTAATCTTTTGAGATCTGATCATAAAGAAGGAATTTTTGTGAAGAGGTGTTGTTTATTAAACTATATTTTAGAGCATTGTGTATGCATAAGGACTTTTTAACAACAAACTTCAGATTCGACAAAGAGTTTTTACAAAGAAAGCTACTATCTAATTTATTAAAATAGCTGAACCATAAGGCAAAATAAATAACTAATATTTTAGTGAATAGGATTTAAAGCAGTTAAACTAGGAGCATTTTTGGTCAGTTTACCTAAGATGCATTTGTGGCTGTTGAGGAGAAGGAATGGAAAAAACATTTCAACTTTGTAGAAACCTAATTAAACAGTAGTGAAATCTTTATCCTTGACAAAGACTGTAAAACATTTAAAGAAGGGCTCTGCTCTCCACTGCACCGTTCAGCACCTTCATTTCCTGTCTGCAGGTCAACAACATAACAGCAGTTTAACCAAGAGGGCAACAATAGCAATCATTTTACAAAATAGCAGCCTGTGGAAGTGACACATTGAATTTTTTTCTCTCTTGCAACACCTCAGTTACTTTCTACTTTCAGATTTTGCAAAAGACTGCGTTACATGTACAGCTTTGATACAATCCTGTCACATGAATTCAAGTCAGTAGTGTTTCCTTTTACACACTTTTTAAAAATTTGGCGTAAAAGGAAGAGCTACAGCATGACCTGAACTTGTTTGTTTGATGTCAGGGAATCTGAGCTTTTAGACTGAGAGGTGTGTCCTCAGGTTATTTTGGACAAACAATTCTTGTAGTCTAAAGAAATGTTTTACTGACAAATATTCTTTTTTCTTGTTAAAAGCAAAATTCTAAAATTCTTCTCTAAGTAACAGCAAGACTTGATAATTTCTATTTTTATTTTTTAAGGTTTAATAAGAATGAGCAATGCTGCAGCTGTCATGATGTCCCAGGGTGGAAATGTGCCCTCCTCTATGGTGGCAAGTGGTGCTAGTGCTGAACTGCAGACACGAACACCTCGGCCTTCCTCACAGCCAGGTGGTAAACTTTAGTCACAGTAGTGATCTGAAAATGTTCTTAAATTTTGATTCTTCAGCACACAGGCTTGAGTGTATACTCATGAGAGTACTCCAGAATTGTTATGGAACATTTTCTTTTCCTTTCTGGGAGCAACTCTTTCTGTGAAAACCTCACTTCCCCCTTAATCTGTTAAATTTTTTCAAATAGTTTGGGTGCCTAAGAAGTCACCAGCTTGCTTGGTGTTCTGTTAAAATGTGTTGAGCAATGGCAATGGTATTTTTGCACTTGAACTGTCATGACTGAGCTTTATGTTTAGCTGAAGGTAAGAGAAGGATTAGATCAATGAGACAGAAATATTTCTGGTGCTCTCTTTTTCCCTCTTTTCAGGAAGGTTAGATAGACTGGTAGTTTAAGGACTGGGGGTCTGATGGGTGTGAATGTTTAGGGTTTATTCTTCACAGGTTCCCCAGGAAAGTAGTCATGGCACCAAGCCTGACAGAGTTCAGGGAGTGTCTGGATGATGCTCTTAGTCCTGTGGTTCAATTTTAGGTGATCCTGCCAGGAGCAGGCATTTGGACTCAATGGTCCTTCCAGCTGAGATCCTCTGTGATTCTGCAGTTCTGAGTGTGTAGAAGGCTCTCCTCAGTCTGTAGCATAGTGGGGCTATTGTGCTTTATTTTAGGGGATATAAATTGATAAGACCTGGATTCTCTGGAATATTAATTTCTATGCAGAGTAAGAAAATGCAAGCAAGCAATTTAGCCTATCTTTTTTTGGGATGGGTTTTGTCTCCAGTAGGTTTTTTTGTTTTGGTTTGGGTTTTGAGGGTTTTTTAAATTATTTTTCTTTGCTATTTTAATAGATGCAATGGACCCACTCTTATCTGGGCTAAATATACAGCAACAAAATCATCCATCTGGATCTTTAGCTCCCCAGCTCCATTCCATGCAGTCAGTTCCTGTAAACAGGCAGATGAACTCAGCCAACTTTCAGCAGCTACAGCAGCAGCAGCAGTTGCAGAATCGGCCTTCCCAGCCCCATCAGCAGCCACAGCAGGGTATTCGACCTTCATTCACTTCACCAGCACAGGTTCCAGTTCCCCCTGGCTGGAACCAGCTTCCTTCTGGAGCACTTCAGCCTCCTCCAACCCAGGGAGCACTGGGTACATTGACAGTAAACCAGGGTTGGAAAAAGGCCCCCTTGCCTGGACAAATGCAGCAGCAGCTTCAAGCAAGACCATCTCTAGCAACAGTACAAACTCCTACTCATCCTCCACCTCCATATCCTTTTGGTAGCCAGCAAGCTTCCCAGGCTCACTCAAACTTTCCCCAGATGAGCAATCCTGGCCAGTTTACTGCTCCTCAAATGAAAAGCCTTCAGGGAGGGCCCTCACGGGTTCCTACGCCACTACAACCCCACCTGACCAACAAGTCTCCTGCTTCTTCTCCCTCCTCCTTCCAGCAGGGCTCTCCTGCCTCATCTCCAACCGTGAACCAGACGCAGCAGCAGCTGGGACCAAGGCCTCCCCAAAGTAGCACACTTCCCCAGGGATTCCAGCAGCCTGTTAGCTCTCCTAGTCGTAATCCTATGGTGCAACAGGGGAATGTACCCCCCAACTTCATGGTGATGCAGCAGCAAAACCAAGGTCCACAAGGTTTACATCCTGGTTTAGGAGGTAAGAAGTACTGAGACCTTCTTTTAATTTTAAAAAGAAAGGAAGCATAAAGTGTCTAGAACTAATATTGCTGTTAGTTCTGAAAAGATCCTTTATCAGACAGAATCAACAAATAGATGGAGTATGAGATAGGTTTTGATGAATGAGCATCAACATCACTTGGTTTCTACTCTGAATCTGTCCTGCAGTGTCACTGAGATTCCCAAAGGGTCAGGGAGGAGTTGCTGTGTGCATTGCTCTTATTACTGCCAGTCATCCTGTTGACAGCTCCTCTGTTGCCTTTAAGCAAGCTTAGGATGTTCAGAGATGGTGTTGGGATTTTGTTTAGGTTTGGGGTTGTTCTTTTTGGGGGAAAAGGGAGGATTTTTTGCAAGAGAGTGTAATGAAAACAAATTTTCTTTCTCTCTTCAGCTTCCTCTGTCACCATTTACATTTTCTACTACAGAAGGGAGGCAATGTTTTACATCTTCCTTTCTAAGCTGTGGATGTTTCTTCTTCACCCTGTCTTTATTTGTCACCAGTTTCTTTCCATATAAAGAGGAAAGAGCTATTGTTGCCGTGCTGTTGTACTCCATCCTAAAATTAGGAGGTTAAGAGATGTTTTAATTTCTCATTTGGCTATGTTGTCTTTAGTTTTCTCTTTGGACCAATGCACCCACCTCTTTTCCTTACTACTCCTAGAGTTCTCTAAAAATAAAGGCATTTATTTTGTCAGTCCTGGGATCTCTTTTGTGTCCTTTGTGGTTTTTTTCCCCTTGAGCCCTTTGTATTTCCATGCAGATTTGTCATGCTTTTCTTTGCTCACTCATTTGTTTGTCTTCCTCTTGGATGGGTGTTCTCAGGTCCCATACACCAGTTCTTGCTTAAGCCTTTAGAATAATTTCTTTATGTACTTATAAAATATGAGCCATTTTCTTTGTCCACCTACACACACATTCTAGTTTCTTGCATTCTCATGTTGTACATCCAAAATCTGTCCAAACACCATAAGGAATTCCTGTTTCTTGGTCTACTTATCTGGACAAGCTTCTTGTTTTCACTGTTTGTACCATGAGTCTTGTTTGAATTCAGATGAATTTTCTGTGTTTCAAGGTTCTCCTCTTGGGATCTGCCAGTGCCCTACACTTGGTGTATCTTATTTTGTCTCTGTCTGGAAGTAGTTATTCATTATTTGTTATAGTCACTGTTCCCTACAGTTTTGCCTCACCAGCAAGTCCCCATCAGAAATCTTAGCCATGACCTTTAGCCAGTATAATCTCCATGTGCTGCTTCCTAAGTAAACCTACTACAAACAAACCTCAATTTTCTTGAGTTAAAAGTGACACCACAAATCAATAAACTACCAAAATATGTTATTTGGTCTTACTGTAGCCCTTATTGCTAAAATCAACAGTCCTGCTGTGAGCTGTATCCTCAGCTGATTTTAAAATACAGAATTCCTTGGTTACAGCAAAGCTGTTTTGCTCTCACTGCTGAGATTTTTGCCTGACTTCTGTGCATGCTCAGTCTTTGCTCCAATTTATATGTTAATTTGTCATTATAGATCTTTCCATTTTTAAGCCACCTTGCATTAAAGGTTTGGTGTAAATTAATGCATTCAAACACTTTGCATTTCACACAGTCAATTTAGCAAATCAGAATTTGTATCAGATTTGGAATAGGCCAAGCTAACACTTTCTTTTTTTTCTCAATTCAACCATTCCTATGTACAAAACTCCGCTAAAAGTTTAGCAGAACTAAAACTGGAGTCCAGTGATATAGTATTTAAAGAATTCTATATTTGAGGATATATTTGGTGTTTGACCTATAGACTTGATTACCTTGAAATATTAATTACTATCTAAGACCAGATAATTAGCATCAGCAGTACAATTAGGTGTGCAAGAAAGCTGTAATTGTAGAAGGAACTGAAGTCACGTTCTGGCACTGGGTCAGGAAAATAAAGGGGACCGTGGGCAGAGTTCCTTCAAAGTCTGAGGCATTGTGTAGTCAGTGAGTTAAAAAGAAGTGGGTTCTCTTAAATCCGTCCACTCTGCTGCTCACAGGTGGAGGGGAGGTTTTCTCTCTGTCCCAGGGCAGCAGTGATGTTTGGATGTGCCAAACTGTGGGTGTTGTGCCACATAAGAGCATCAAATTATTCCTTACTCTAGCAGCAGAAACAGCAGAGTTACTTGACTGAGCAGCAGGTCTGGACGTACTGAACTGTGGGGTTCCTCAGCCCACTCTGGGATGTGCCTAGTGTGTCAGAGTTGGTGAGAGGAGCACATCACTAACAAGAATACCAGTTATTTGTGTTTGTGTACATGGAATAAGTTAAGGGTGTGCTAACAGATGCAGTAGAGCAGAAAGCAACAAACCATGTTACTTTAATTTCTAGTTTCTAAAAGGTCAGACGTGGACTTTTCACCTCCTCTGGGCACTAACTTTTGTACTTAAATTATAGTTTGAAATTAGTCATAGTAATTTGTTAGACAGAAGTATTGCACAGGTAAGAACTGTAAATGTCTTCAGTGGATTTTGTATATTGGCAATAAACAATTTCTGCCTAAACCTGTCATATGACAGCACAGACTCAAAGGTATTCTCCAATTATAGATTTTGTCTCTTTTTTCCCCATTTTCCATACTAACTAATCAGAAAATTCTCATGTTCAGGAATGCCCAAGCGGCTCCCCCCGGGGTTCCCTGCAGGCCAGGCTAACCAGAACTTCCTGCAAGGTCAGGTGCCTTCCACAGCTCCAGGAACAGCAGGGAACAGCGGAGCACCACAGCTGCAAACCAGCCAGAACGTGCAGCACACAGGTCTGACTGCACTGGGGGTTCCTCAGCTCTTTCCATTTTCCATTTATAGCACACGATGCCTTTTCCTGTGTCACACAGGTTCCAAAACTTAAACTTCTGCCATTAACAGGGAGCTGCTGGCTGGGGCTGCAGCAGCACTCAGGGTGTAGTGCTGGATAGGGAAAAGAAAAGCATAAGGCTGCTCATGTTTCACAAAACCCAGCTATTAATGGTGAGGACTGTGGGTCTGGCCTTCAGAAGCAGCTGTTGAGAAATTGAATGGAAGGTAGCACTGAAATGTGTAGGCAAGGGGTAATAAAGATACAACATAAAAGGAACTTCTTGTCCAGGAAAAAAAGTGTGATTATCTTACAAGCAGAATAGCAAAATAATCTTGTTCTGCTTTGAAAAGATTATTTATTACTTTCTTCAAAAATTTTGGAAGTCTGCTTGAAGTGTGGAGATGAAATCTTTAATTCACAAATGTCTCCATTTAACAACTCAATTATTAGTCTTGGCTGGATTACAGGTATCCTCCTGATGTCATTTCATCAGTACTCTGTGTCCATTTATTCTTTAACCCATTATAAAGTAACCTCACGGTTTGAAGCTCATTTTGGTTAGGAATTACTCTGCTGAGTTAGGTGACATTATGGAAGATTTTCAAACTTAGGTGCAGATAACAACTGAAATTCAGTTTCTGTTCTGTCTTCTGCAGTGGGATACAGGGGAAGTACCAGTCCAAGTGTTGATTTTGAGATGGATGATGTTCTGTTTTGGCAACTAACATCTGTCTATAACATCAAACTTTGTGTCCCAGGACTGCAAATGTATGAGATATGCCAGTTTATTGGAAAAGGGAGGAAAACAATTTTGGTGTACTCAGCATTTAAAGGTGTGAAAACTCTTACACCACTTCAATTAGTTTCTTACTGGTACTTTCTTTTTATTTTCTTAAGGTGGCCAAGGGTCTGGACCTCCTCAAACTCAGATGCAAGCAACACATGGCCCACCAAATATGATGCAGACCAATCTAATGGGACTTCATGGAAATATGAACAACCAGCAGGCTAGTGGGGTGCCACAGGTTAACATGGGCAACATGCAGGGACAGCCTCAGCAAGGACCACAGTCCCAGCTTATGGGGATGCATCAGCAAATTGTGTCCTCTCAAGGACAAATGGTGAATATTCAGGCTCAGGGATCGCTGAACCCTCAGAACCAGATGATACTTTCTCGAACTCAGCTCATGCCGCAAGGCCAAATGATGGTGACACCTCAAAACCAAAATCTTGGTCCCTCTCCCCAAAGGATGACTCCACCCAAACAGATGATTCCCCAGCAGGGACAGCAGATGATGTCCACTCACAATCAGATGATGGGACCTCAGGGCCAGGTCTTGCTGCAGCAAAACTCAATGATGGAGCAGATGATGACCAGTCAGATGCAAGGAAATAAACAGCCTTTTAGTACTCAAAACCAGTCCAATGTTATGACAGGGCCAGCTCAACTGATGAGAGGACCAACCTCAAACATGCAAGGCAACATGGTGCAGTTCACTGGGCAGATGATGGCACAGCAAGGCCCCGTGAATGGGAATCCTTCTCAGGTGATGGGAATTCAAGGACAAGTTTTAAGACCCACTGGTCCTGGTCCTCACATCTCTCAGCAACTTGGGGATACTGCGACCACAACAAACAACGATGGGAACTTGACACAGATGTTACCTGAGGTTCCTGTGCAGCAGCCAAACATGGTGCCTTCTCATATGCAAGGAATGCAAGGAAACAACAATGCTTCAGGGAGTCATTTCTCTGGCCATGGACTGCCTTTCAATACAGGGTTTGGTGGAGCTCCCAATGGGAATCAGGTTTCCTGTGGGCAGAATCCTGTGTTTCCTGTCAATAAAGATGTGACACTCACAAGTCCACTCTTGGTTAACCTTCTCCAGAGCGATATCTCAGCAGGGCACTTTGGTGTGAACAACAAACAGAATAACCAGAATGCCAACAAGCCAAAGAAGAAGAAGCCTCCAAGGAAGAAGAAAAATAATCAACAGCTAGATCAAGCAACGTAGGTTTAATATTACAGTGTTTTTTATAAGGGGCATGAAGAAACTCCACAGGCACCTTGTCAATATTTTATCAGCAAGTAGTGGGTGAGAAAGGACCTGTATTTAATTCATGTTGTAGCAGTTTCTGTCAAGAGTCTGTCATTGGAATGTTTGTTCAAGATTAAAAATAACATGCAAATATCCAAACTCATTTATAAACCAAATTTTACCAGCACTGTTCCTTACCTTTACTGGGTGAAGGAAGTTGAGCATGTGGTCCATGGTGCCACAGCCTTTGGAAGAGGGAGGCTGCCTTTTTTAAGCAGTCTGACAGTCACAATCAAAGGGTGGGAAGTACGTTCAGAAGAACTAGAAGCCTCTATGTAACATGTGCAGGACAGATTTTGGGGGGTTGTTTTCTGAATTATGTGCATATCATGGCACATTTCTACTGGAATTGAGCTGGACTTCTCTTAGTTGAAGCTGCAGCTAGAATTTAGAGGGAGGAATCTGGTACTTTCTGGGTATGGGATTAACAAATCCTAGCAATGCTGATCTTCCTGACCTAGCAGAAATTAGGAAGGAAAAAAACCCCACAGCTCTTGAGAGGGAGGAGGCCAATGGAAAAGATTGAAATATAATGAACGAATGTGTCTTTTTAGTGAAAATGCCAGATTGCAGAATCTCTTCTTCCTTCTTTAGCCAGTGTGTTCTTTCTTGGCCAGCTGTCCTGTAACCATTTGCCATTGACAGTCCACTATCAGCCAGCACAGGGTGGTAACTGCTGCTGCTGTGCCATTATTCAGCTCAAATGGTGAAGGCAGATATGCTTTATCTAATTATCTTGGTGCTGCAGATGAGCCCATGGGGCATTAACAGGAATCTGCCTGATGGTACTTTGGGGGTTTGTTTTCAATCAGGGAAAAATGGGAAAAATGAAAAACAAATTGCACAGAAAATTGCAACACAGAAATATCCAAATATCAAAATTAAATTCTTAAAACCAAACAAAAAGGTGGCAGTAGCACATTAAGCTCTGGTGTGGCTCTGGTTCCACCAGTGTAGCCCCTTTGAATAATCATTGTCTTTAACCTGAAGTTTATGCAGCCTTTCCTAGGGATACCTGTTCAGTTCAGTGCAAAGAGAAGATGGCATCAAATACTAAGCAACTGTTCAATATTTTAATTTTTCCCTTGGTTGTTCAGTGTGTAGCCCCAGTCTGCATTTTCTGCACAGTGTCAAGATTCCTTTGTGAAGATGGAATTAATCTCATGGACATTTTAATTGTGGACTGAAAAACTCACATCATCTATAGCAAGTGATCTTTTGTGACAATCATTAATTGGCTTAACTAGTACAAAAATAAAATGCAGAAATGCTGTAAGGTAAAGCGAAGCATGCTAATTTAATAGGCCTTGGAAAAAAGCTTTTCAAGCCTCTCCTGTAGAGTTGTATCCAGTCATGGTGTGGCTTGTCAGGTCCTCACTGCTGCTGTGTGATCGCAGATTACAGCTGCAGGAGGACACAGTCTGTGGGCAGATGTGGAAACCTGAGTGAAGTAACTTGGCCAGCACCATATGTGGTCAGTGGCCAGTTTGTAGCTTTGGAGTGACTTAGAAACCTAACACAGACCAATTCCTCCAGTCCAAATAGATTCCAATAAAACAATGGTAACCACTGCTGTAGCAAGTGCCTTGCTGTGGAAGTGACAGAGGATTCAGAGGGAGCAGATGAATTGGCACCGTCTTCTGAAAAAAAAAATCCATTAATAATTAAAGAAAACTCTTCTTAGGATTTTGTTTTCATTGGTCTTACTGATGAGCACCCAGCCTCGGTGTGGCCTGGGAATATCAATAAATGGGTCTATAAAGCTCTTTCTCTGAGCTTGCAAAGCCTCACAAGACTATTTGCTTATTAAAAGTTTTCACAGTAGAAGAAGTGTTATTTGCAGCTTTTCTAATGAGCTATGACAGCTCAATTCCAGCTCCTAAACAAGGCTGTGAATCAGATTTCAATGTAATTAACAAAGAAACCAGAATGTTGTTGATATGAATGAGTATTTTGGTTCTACATGGACTCTATCAATACTTGATCCTTGCAGAAGCACTAAGAAGGGAGCTGTTCTTACAAAAGTTCCTGAGTTTATTCTCCACAAAAAGAGGGAGAGTGCAGTGAAAGCTGGCTGTAACACCTTCCTGCCTCCCTCACTCTCAGCTTCCCTCACATCTTTGGGCAAGCTCAGCATTTTCCTGTCTTGGAATTGGCAGGAATTAAATCCAATTTGGATCACTTTCTCTTGCATCAGAAGCAAATAGGATGCTTTTTATCTCAGCTTCTTCTCTGTCATTCTTCCTCAGAAATTTCAGAATTCAGAACAGCAAACCTTGTGTGGAAATGCAGCTAATTTGATAATGACACTAAAAAGAAATAACTTCTGAGAAATAATAACATAGTAACAAAATACAATTAGTAATATGGATTGCAGCAATGTTGGGATGTAAATAGGATAAGTGAGCTATTGAAAGAGTTTATTCAGCTGAGTCTATAATAGTTTTTGGAATGAAACCCAGGACATTTTGGTTGTTTAAAAGCGTTTGCATCTGTGTGCTGAACCTGAAGACTGTGGGTAATGGGATGTAAACTGAGGAACAAGGTGCTAGATGAAATGGGATTGTGGATAAAGCAGGTTGGTTAATTTTATTAAATCCATGCACAAAGAAGCAATTGTTTAATGTTCCCCAGGGCATGGACCATGAACAGCCTGTGCACTGGTAGAACAGAAATAATCCACTGTGGGAGCTCATTCCCAGTGCTGCCATTCAGGTTGGCAGTGTCCAGTGCAGGTGCTGACAGCACTGCAGCACAAAGAGACTTCTTCCAGACAGACTTGGAGGTTTCCCTGCAGGTCTGGGGATGCCAGTCCCCTGGCAGGGCTGGGAAATGCCCTCACTCAGCAGCAGGGGAGGAGCCTCTCTGTAGCCCAAAGCTGCTGCTCCTGGGCCGGGCTGGCTCTGCCACACCTACCATTGTAGGTTTGGTCTCCTCATGACGCTGCTGCCACCTTCTTTGGTTTGGTTGGTTCGGGTTTTCCTGAAGCTCTCTCTCTGCCCCGATGAGGGATTTGTATCTGCAGGTTGTACTTCAGGGTGCAGCTGGTAGAGCAGAGGTGCTGCTGATTGCAATCCAGACTGTACCCGGTGTGCAGTTACTTTTATACTTTTTTACATCCAGAGCAATAGAAAAGAAGAATAAATATGTAATATTTTGTCCCTCACACAAACATCTTGCTATTTATATTGAGGTTATTTTGAGTGGTGCTTGCTAAACATGCCTGGTGAATTTCAACTGCATTTGAGATTCAATTAATGTTTAAATTTTCCAGCAATGAAAGAAGCAGCCTTTCTTACCAGAGCTGCACTTTGCTGGCAAACCAAGCTCGGGTCTGTTCTGCCAGATTTGCACAGACCCATCTGGCAGGAGGTGTTTGCTAAGGATCCACTGTGCACCAGGTTTGTTTTCTGGCTTAAACCTGTCTGTGCAGTGATGCTGTGTATCAGCTTTGAGCTGAACTTTAACTGTAGCATTTTTAATCTCCCGTCATTGTAAATAAATAGCAAAACTGACTAATTTGAGAGTGCATTCACAATTTCAGGCATTCTTTCAGTTCACATGGCTGGCTCCTGCACCAAAGGCTGCAGTTCCTCTGGATGATTTTGCTGCCAGAATTTTTGTTCATTTGTGGCTGTTAATATAATGCTCTGGGGCATATCTGATTGCACTCCAGGTGCTTTCCTTGGCAGTACTTGCCCTCAGCAGCAGCGGCTGGAACAGTTCTGTGTTTGCCCCATTTTCACCTTTCTTCTCTATTGGTGTATGTTCTCTCCAGTTCTGACACACAAAAATTCAGGGATTTCCAGTCACATGCTGCTTTTTGAACATTGATTAGGTACTGATAGAACATTAGGACATGCCAGGGTGTCTCCATGGGTGTCTACAGCTTTGGGTCAGCTGTACAGATGCCAGAAACTGGTATTGAAATAGGATAGATCTCCCCACCTTCATGTATTTCAAATTCTTACTATGCTGAAAATGTTACTTGTCCATGGCATTTCAGCATGATTCTGCCTCTCTATATAGGCAGTGTACTTTTTTTTTGGATGTTTTTAATTTCAGCATAGAACTTTTCTTACATAGATCTTCCCATAACCTTCATATATTCATGAAGGTGATAAGCAGTTTAGTTCTACTCTTCATCCCTCTTTGTTTTACATCCTCTGACCATGTGTATTGATAGCTATAGAAACTTGGGATTTTTCTAAGTCTGCAAAAGCTGTCTTGATTTAGTTGAAGTATTGGGCATTGAGTCTGAACAATTTTAAATTGTCCTAGAGAGTCTCCTGGAGCATCAGATTCCTCAGGAGAAGGACTTGGGGGGTGCTGATGAATGAAAAGCTGAATGTGACCAAGCAAGGTACACTCACAGCCCAGAACCCTGCTGAGTCCTGGGCTGAGCCCCCATTGTGGGCAGCAGGTCTGGGGGGATTCTGCCCCTCTGCCCACTCAGGTGAGACCCCACCTGCAGAGCTGCTTCCAACCCTGAGGCACAAGAAGGACACTCCTCTGGAGAGAGTCCAGAGGAGGCCACAGAGATGCTTCAAGGGCTGGAGCCCCTTTGCTCTGAAGCCAGGCTGGGAGAGCTGGAGGTGCTCACCTGGAGAAGAGAAGGCTCCAGAGAGAGCTCAGAGCCCCTTGCAGGGCCTAAAGGGGCCCCAGGAGAGCTGGAGAGGGACTTGGGACAAGGAATGGAGAGATAGGACAAGGGGGAATGGCTTCCCACTGCCAGAGGGCAGGGTTAGATGGGATATTGGGAGGGAATTGTTCCCTGGGAGGGTGGTGAGGCCCTGGCAGCTGTGGCTGCCCCTGGATCCCTGGCAGTGTCCAAGGCCAGGTTGGACGGGGCTTGGAGCACCCTGGGATAGTGGAAAGTGTCGCTGCACATGGTAAGGGGTGGAATGGGATGAGCTTTAAGGTCCCTTCTAACCCAAACCAGCGTGTGATCACTTACAGAGCCCCAGTACCACACAGGTCTGTGACTGCCTGACACATCTGTTCTGTGCTGTGATGTTATCAGAGGTCTTGGATACCCTGAGTGAGTCACTTCTGGGTGTAGTACTGGAAGAAAAGGTTCTATCATTAAAATAAATTAAAACTTCATCTACCCATGGCACTTGCTTATCCATACAGATGTCATAGGAAAGCCTGTTTAGTTGAAATATATGTAACTCCATCATTTGAAATATCTATTGGCATTCTCTTAGTTATAAAGCTCAGATTCAGGGTAGAAATAAATGTTTAAGATCTACAGAGCACCAGGCAACTTGTTTCCTTTTCAGTAGCACTTAAGGCAGTGTCTATACACAGACCTGGTGTGTGTGTTCCGGTCTGGAAAGTTACATCAGAGGCATTCCTCAGGTTATTCCAGCTCTGTGTAGAGTGCTAGGAATTAATTACTTGAGTACTTAATTACAGAAGCAGAAATCAAACACTGATGTAGGGGCTGGATCTTAATTGTGATTATTTTTCTTTCAGTTCTTCAGAATCACGTCCAGCTGGCCTGGAGGAGAGTGATCAGTCGTCGATGTCTGGAGACCAAGGAATGAGTTTAGATAAATCAGGCCCTAAACTCTCAGATTTTGCAAGTAGGCCACCAGGTAGTAGGATTTTTCTGTTATTATCTCAACGCAATAACTATAGGAGAGCTTTTAACTGAACTTTGTGACAGTTCTATTTTGTTTAATGCTATCACATGTTCAAGTTCAAACCTTTTTTTCTCCTCGTAAGTAATTGGTACCATTGTTTAAACGTTTTCCTTGGGTTAGCTCAAAGTGAAGAGGTGGTCTCATTCTCATGTATCATCCTACAGGTATCACACTGAGTACTGTATTGTTATTCAGCAGTAACATAACTGATAACAAATGCATTTCTAGCTGTAGCTCAGACTGATGTTTTAAAAATTTAGCATTGACCAATAGCTGATTTTTGAGAAGAAACAGGGATTGTAGTTGGAATGATCCTTTGCATGTAAAGAGGATTAAATCTAAAGTTTGCAATAGGATTTATATTCTAAACCACATGGGAGGTTCTTAGTATGTTTTGGCTGTGTTACACATGGCAGATTCTACTTTGTACTCAAGAAAATGTCAGGTCTGTAGCAGCTGTGCTGGTCCATGACTCTTGGGGGCTGTCAAACTCTGAAGTTTGCTTTAAGGACTAATAATTAGTAGAGGTCCAACTCCACATTTGTCAGTGGAAGGAAGCCCATGGACAGTTGCAGACTTGTCAGGTGGTGTGAACCTTGGGTAGTAGCTGATACAATACACTAAGAGATCTCCAGATAAATCTCATGCAAGTAATACATTAAGTAAAACTATTTTATGAACTAAGTAAAATCTTTGGCTTTGTTTGTAAAGCCTGTTTTTTAATGTGGCTCTCACCCAAGATAAACAGGCTCCATGCTGTACTTTCTATCCAGTCCTGTTTGTAACAGAAATTCTGCTTCCTCTGATCTTTGGTTGGTTTTAATGCATGTGTCATCCTGTTGCCTTAGGTTATTCATCTCAGCCAGTGGAGCAAAGGCCACTTCAGCAGATGCCACCTCAGCTCATGCCACACACGCAGCAGCCCCAGCCCCAGCAGCAGCAGCAGCAGCAGCCCCAGGTAGCCCCACAGCAAGGCCAGGCACCCCCCCAGACACCACAGCAGCAGCAGATGATGATGATGCTGATGATGCAGCAGGATCCCAAATCAGTCAGGCTGCCTGTGCCCCAGGGGATTCACCCCCCCAGGGGCCCCCTGAACCCGGATGCACAGCGGATGCCGGTGCAGCAGAGCGGGAACATGCCAGTGATGGTGAACCTGCAGGGGCCTGGGCCCGTGCCTCCATCTCCTGACAAGCAGAGGATGGCCCTGCCAGGCAATCCTCCTCTGGGAAATAATGCAAGGAAAATGGTTTATCCAGATAATGTACAGAATCCCTCCAGCTCACCCCTCAGAGAGGTGTCATCAGTATCCTCTCTTCCAGAAGGAGGTGGAGCTGAGGGCCCTCCAACATCAGGAGCTCAGAATAATGTGACATCTCATTTAGTAGTTTCACAGAACCAGTTAATGATTACAGGACCCAAGCCTGGACCATCCCCTCTTTCAACTGCCCAAGGTGCAAGTCCCCAGCAGCAGTCTGGTTCTCTGCCTAGTGCTCTTACACACCATTTTCCAAGTGTTGCTGCCCCATCACAAACTTCAAGGCCTAAAACCCCAAACAGAGCTAGCCCAAGGCCATATTACCCTCAGACTCCTAATAACCGTCCCCCCAGCACAGAACCCTCAGAAATCAGCCTGTCTCCGGAGAGGCTCAACGCTTCCATAGCTGGTCTGTTCCCTCCCCAGATCAATATTCCTTTACCTCCCAGGCCGAATCTCAATAGAGGATTTGATCAGCAGGGTCTGAATCCCACTACTTTAAAGGCTATTGGACAAGCCCCATCAAATCTCACAATTAGCAATCAGTCCAGTTTTACTGCCTCACAGTCACACAAGCTGGAAGGTGTGGTCATTAATTCGGGCAAACAAACCAACGCTGGAGGAACAAAGAGAGCAAGTCCAAGCAATAGTCGAAGGTCCAGTCCTGGATCCAGTAGGAAAACTACACCAAGCCCTGGCAGACAGAATTCAAAAGCAGCTAAATTATCATTGACAACTCAGCAGAATCCATCTCTCTTGCAGAACATGGAATTGCAGAGAAATATGATGGCTGGTTCCTCTTCTTTGCCAACACCTGTGACTACAAGTTTTCAAAATAACTCCATGCTAAGTAACCAGAACCCTGCAGCTTCTGTTCCTGCTGTGACTGGCATTCCTGAAGACAATAAGGAGAGCTTTAGTGTGCCTCAAGATACTGAGAGTCAAAGTGCACAAGGTGTCCAAGGTAGCAAGGACCAGCCCAGTATGGAACTGAAAGGTGTCCCTACTCCAGAAATGAAAGTGCTGGCTCCTGAAGAGAAGGCAAAAAAAGATGGGCAAGCCTTAGACAGCAGTAATCTCCCAGTCATGGAGGAAAGCAAAACCATGGTATCTCCAGCTATGAGGGAGGCACCCACTTCTCTAAGTCAACTTCTTGACAATTCTGGAGCTCCTAATGTGACCATTAAGCCCCCTGGGCTGACTGCTCTTGAAATGGCACCAATAGTCTCCACTGGTGAGGAGCTAAAGAAGATAGCTGTCATTCCTCCAGTGCAGGATTCATCCTTGAGCAAGGAGCCATCTAATTCACTTAGCCTGCCTCAAAATAATGAGCCCTGTCCAAATTCAGGGCACCAGGAACTGGGAGAAGTAAACGCAAGCGTGGCACAGAGTGTTCCTCCAGTTATGCAGAGGCCTGTTAGCTCTTCTTCTATTTCAGGTCCTTTACCCCCTAACCAAATAACAGTTTTTGTGACTTCCAACCCTATTACTTCTGCTGCTAACACATCAGCTCCGTTGCCATCCCACTTGCAGTCTGCGTTAGTGTCCACTGTTGTCACCATGCCCAATGTGGGCAGCAAAGTGATGGTCTCAGAGGGACAGTCGGCAGTTCAGTCCAACGCCCGGCCACAGTTCATCACACCTGTGTTCATAAACTCATCCTCAATCATCCAAGTGATGAAGGGCTCTCAGTCCAGCACAATTCCAGCAGCCCCCATGACTTCTAACCCAAGCCTTGTGCCTCAGTCAGTCGCGGTTGTTGGTCCTTTGCATATCTCACAGAATATCAAGTTCTCCTCCGGGCCTGCTCCTCCCAGCACCTCATCCACCAGTCCTGTGTCCAGTATTCCCACCAGCAGATCACTCGTTCTGAATCCCTTGGCATCTCCTGTCCAATTTCCTTCTTCTGCTCCAGCTCCTTCCAGTGCTCCTTCTCAGCTTCCTGCTCAGCCAGCCAAGGACTTCAGCCCGGAGGAGACTTCCCAAGGTGCAGGGTCGGGTGAGCAGTGCCCTGGTCCTGCAGGCCAGGCAGGATCTGTTGTTTCCCCTCTGCTTACAAGCAGCCCGGGATCTGGGAACAGACGCAGCCCTGTTTCATCCAGCAAGGGAAAGGGAAAAGTAGACAAGATCGGGCAGCTCCTGCTGACTAAAGCATGCAAGAAGGTCACTGGCTCCCTGGAGAAAGGGGAAGAGCAGTATGCTTTGGATGGAGAAACAGAAGGTCAGGGACTAGAAGCGTCGGTCCCAAACAGTTTGGGAACAGAGCAAGCACCAGCAGAGCTCGATACCAAAAGCGGGACACCTCCAGTACCCAGTCTCCCAAAACAGAGCACTCGTGGGCCCGGCAGCTCGAGCCTCAGCCCCGCTCCCTCCTGCGCGTCCCCGGGCGCGCCCCCGAGCACTCCCGGCCCCGGCGCGCTCCCGGCCGCGGCCCCTCCGGCCGGAGCAGCCCCGGAGCCCGCGGGCCCCGGCGCCAACGGCGGCAGCCCCGGCGGGGGCCCGAAGCCGAGCGGGGCCGCCGGGGCCGAGGAGAAGCCCACGGCACCCCCGGAGCTGCTGCAGAGCGCAGGTGAGTGCGGGGCAGGGACGGAGGGAGGAGGGGAGCGAGGTGGCTGCGGGAAACGCCAGGGGCTGCTCTCCCTGAACACCGCAAAATGCAGGCACTGCAGCCTTTTTGTACCTAACAGCTGAGTGATGCACAGGCTTGGATTTGCCAAGATTCACCTTCCAGATGCTTTATTTCACTTTCACTTTATTTACTGCATCAGTGGGGTATTTGTCATAAACATACGATTCTGTAACTTCATGTAACTGTTGAAAGCAAGGAGAAAAAGTGGATGTATCAATAATGACAAATACTTAGGGTGCTTTTTATAGTGGTAGATACACGGGTATTCTGCTTCATTCTTGCCAGACTTTTGATTTTGTGAATTATTTCAATTTCTTGACTTAATTATGATACTTTGAATTAATCCTAATAATATTATTTCCCTCTCTGAATAACCTCTAGGAAAATTGCTGAATAACCTCCAGAACAGAAGAAAAAAGCAGCCCACACCAAACCCCCATTTGTCTAGGGAAAAACCTAAATGCTCGTTTCAGAGAAATTAATGGAAAAGTTAACTGCATTCAATTTGAAAACCTAAAATACCTGTACATCTGATCTTTGCTATTTTAATTTGAACATCTGGCAGACTATATTATGGCATGGATGCTATTTGTTCATGCCATTTTTAATTTATTCGATCTGGCGTGGACATAAACCTATCATTCTTGAAGTGAGCTGAGTAGAGTGTTGTGCTTTACAACATGAATTAGACACAGAAGATAAAATCATGGATGATAAAATCCACAGAAGTCAGGGAAGCTGGAAACTTCAGTCTCAGTGTGACTTTCCCCATGGCTGTTGGATGTCATGGCTGTATGTCACTGGAAAATGGAAATGCTTCCTTTAAGCTTCACAGAAGGAATTCTGGCTTTCTAGGAGAAAAATTAAAGTGATAATCTTTATTTAAGCAGGACTTTCTGTCTTCTTGTTCTCTGTAAGTTCACTATCACATAGAAGACAAGCAAGCATTAGTCCAGCAAAAACTGTTTTTCCATCTGATTTTTTTACTTAGCAACCTAAGAAGAAAGGTCAAGTCATCATCTTATTGCCAAAGGCCTTCAAAGGCAACCCTGGAGCATATTGTGCACTTAATTTGAAAGAGGGAGGGCACTGATTAGTTAAAAATACACTATTTTCCCTCAGAACCTCTGTTGAAAGGAGACTAAATTATTGACATTTTAGGACTTCCTTTAAGTGTCTCAGTCTGCTGAAAAACTGTTACCTTTAAAATTATGGTTTATGATACTTCATTTCATCACTCATTCCAGTTTGAGAAAATTTCCTTGGGATAGTTTCTGCCAAAGTTTGTTTTAAAAAGAGGGAGGTGTGTTTGGTGGGAGGGAAGAGGAGGGTAGATTAAAAATATTGCATCCGCAAATGCCCAAGTGCAGTCAGCTGGGAGAGAGAGTGTTGTGTACCAGCCTGATCACACCACAGGAACTCCTTTGACTCCCTTTGACAATAATGCTTTTTCCCTCCACTTTTGTTCTAGCATCCTCTCAACATTTAACACAGAAAAAAAGTTCAGTTGCAACATCAGAAAGTACTGTTCAAAGAACAGGTAAATAGTCCTTTGGAAAAGCAGAATAGAGGTGAACTAAATCCTTTATGCTTGGAACTGAAAATGCATTTGTTTGAATGCATATTCAGTGGTCACTAACACACTGGGTATTTTGGGGGTGGGGTTTTTAATTATTATTTGTCCTTTTGGGATTGTTTTTCTTTGCTACTTACATTGTGCTCTAGAAGTCTCCAAAGAATTGTGGGAGAGTCAGGATGGGGTCAAGTAAAAAATGAAAAAATCCCCAAGGAAGGTTTTAGATATTCAGTGATAAATTGGACAGACTGGATTTGTAATGATACATTGTGCTGAATTTTGGAGTTCTGTTCAGAGCTAATAAGAGGGATGTTTCTTTCACTGTACCATTCTGAATATAGAAATATGTTCATGCCATGCTGGGAGTGTGTTTTAGAGTTGTAGTCCTTTTTTCTTCTGTTCAACTTCTAATGCCCCCTCAGCAGTGTTTCAGGATGGAGCCCTGGCAAATGACTTTATGGTGTTGTCATCTCTTATCATGGTGTTTCACCATCAGTTCTGGAGTGTTTTAAAAAAGCAATTCCCAAGTTGAGTAGGGAAAACAGATACAGACGTGGGCTTACTTATGGGAAGTGCCACTCTCCATCCATTTGCCGTCTCTAATCTGATTAGAAATAGAGTTTTCAGAAATTAAAAATTGTATGAAATTGTTTTCATTGAATTTCCACTAAGACAAAGGTGGTCATACACCTTTGGGTGTATGGGGGTTCCTGCTGGGGGAAACACTGATGCTATCCATTTTTTACTGTTGGATAATCTCCCTGTTTAAATTTTAGATGGGAAGAAAGGTAATTCCTTACGTTGCTTAGTCTTTTCTTCCTTTGTTCCCAAGACATCTGTTTTTCTCAGACAGTGCTATATCCATTTACACTGAGGAGGTTGATATTCCAACACTGCAAATTCATACTAGGAGGACAGACATTACCCATTCTCTTACTTCTTTTATGCCTCTATTCATTGTGCACACTCCAGCAAACTTTGGGTGCTAAATTGCTGTCAAAGGCAAAGCCCCAGTTTGTGCCCCACTGATCCCAAGTTTGGTGGAGGAATTGAGCTGGGCAATGACACAAAGCACAGGGAGTTCATCCATAGCACTGCAATGGTAATCCCTCCATCTCTGGCAGTTTCTTATGAAAGGGGCTGTGTTTAGGTATAGGTCTTCCCTCTCAACAAAGGATACAATGGATATGGAGAGAATTAAAAGACAGTAAAAAGACTTGGTGTTTTATATGCTGAAAAGGAGAGCTGTTTGCTGATGTGAAGACTCCAAAGGAAACCTGACCTGTACATACAAAATCACTAAGAGAGAGAGAGAAAAGAGATCAGACTTCTCTGTGCATCATCTCCCTTGAGATATTTTCCAATTCTGTACAAGTGCAATTGGGCTTCAGAAATTTGTCATTAGAAGATGCTGCTGTGAGAGGCAGTTGGGTTAAGTCAAATTTTTACATGCACAATAGAGCCAGATGGGCACTTTTAAGGTGTAAAGACTAATAAAACCTAGAAGGTTTAGTAGAAATAAGTTGTCTAAAATGGAAATCTAAAAAGGGAGAAGAGTGTAGCCTTTGTCAGGGAATTTCTGTACAGTTTTCTTCTGCAGGGCTTTAATTTTTCCCTGTCTTAGCTGGCTGCAGTGTCCTGAAGGCTGTAACCAGAGTGAGCACTTGGCCAATGTGGTCTTTGGTATTTTGGCTTGCATTGCTTTGAGAGAAGCTTATCCTTGAGATCTAATATGTGATAGAGAAATGTGAGCTAGTCATGTCTTGTCAGCAGGTATGTACCTCTACAGCAGACTTTAAAATTATGTTTTTCTTTTGTAGAGCTTGAGACAAATGCTGCAGTAGTTGCTGGTCAAAGGTAAGGAGATAGTTTGTAGATTCAGAGTAGATACAGCTTTTGTGGGACAAAGTCTCTTTCTCTTTGCTTCAATTGCTCAACCTCTGCTACTGCTTTTCATTTTCTTGGCCATACCCTTTCTTTCCTGCTAAGAAATCAGGCCAGTTGAATGTCCCAAACCATTGCTGAAATGCAATGAATTTAAGGTAACTTTTTCCTTAGTCTGTGCTTTGGGCAATGTTTCTTTTCATCCTTTCAGGACTGGATGTTTCATCCTGGAAGGGTCTTGATAGTTGCACAGCAAATCAAAACTAACCCTCCATAGCCTGCAGCTTAGTTGACATGTGAATTTTTGTTTTCTGAAAGGAAGTCTTTCGAAAGTTTGTCCTTCTGCCTTGAGGATTATTTTCAACAGTTTTCCTCTATTTGCTTGTTAACACTCTGTCAAAACTTGATAAGAAAGTCAGGTAGAAACTTCCTGTTGTCCTGGTTAAGACGTTTGATAATTAAAAGATAATATTTCAAATAGTTGTGTTCTGTCAGAAGAGATTACAGTTTCCTAAGATTCTAAACAGCCCAAGCTTTCACTCAGTTGCCAGTGAGAGCCCTGGGGAGGTTTTTGGCTAATGGTGCTGGCACAGCCAGCTGGGTTTTGGACACTGCCCTCATGGGTGGAGTGACGCCCCAGGCCAGGGCAAGAGGGGCAGCCCCTTGTTGGGTTCCTCCGGAGATGAGGCACTGCCTTCCTTTGTAAAGGGAGGGAATGCAGCACATTTTCTCACACCAGGAATGGCTCTGAATGGAATATTTAATTGTATTTATCTTTATTTGGGTTGGCATCTTTCTAAGACAAGCTGAAATTTCACTGGGCGTTTTCTTCAGGGTAGAATTTTTCTGAAAAGCTGAAGGTGGGACACTGGCAGCTGAGCAGATTCTCCAAATGAAGTGTCCTTGTGTGGCCATCTCCAGAGTCACCCAGAACATTGAATTACCACAAGGGCATTCTCAGGATTTTTCTGATTGATGCTCTTCTGAGCAAGACTGGAAAAGAAGGACAATGTTTGTCTCTCTTTCCATTGAGAAACTGTTTTATTTCAGGTTTCTGTTACTTAACCCTAAAGTTTTTGTGGTTTGAGTCTTTCCCCTCAAAGCAGGACTTGTCTGAAGGGTGACACTGAACTGGGACCTCTGTCACACACAGGTCATCTTGTGCTGTGTGTTCACTCCAGTCTCTGATTCAGGCAGCCTTTCTTGAAATCCTTCAAGTGTCACCCAAAGAGCCTGAAATGAGTTTTCTTCTTTTCCATTATCAGCAGAATAATTTATTTAGTTAATTACTTACCTTTGAATTCACAGGAGAGAAGTTTAGTTTAAACTTCTGAAACTACTTCAGAAATTGTCGAGCAATAATGCATTAAGGAAAAAACACCCAAGACTCAGGATGAGTTTACGGGGCTAAGAGAGATAAAATAAAAGAGGAATTTAATTACAAAATGTAGCACTCCCTTTATTGTCTCAGTGGCAAGAAACAGATTTCCACAGTACCTAAAATTATTATTTTATAGCAGAAAAAGCTTTCTGTTATCTGTTACCAAAAAAAAAGAAAAAAAAAAAAAAAGGATTTTGACTTCAAGCTTTAAAACTTGAAGAAACCTTTTAAAGAAACCTTTTTTTTAATATGTGAAGAAATCACTTGGATCAATGGAGTAAGTCTTTCTAGCAAACCCAAAAGCTGGCATTCTCCCTGAAGAGTTCTTAACTCCTCCTGATGTTCATCTGCAATTTCAGCTCTGTACCCTGGCACTGCAGCATCTCTAATGTAACCTGTTTGCTTTTCCTAGACTTCAGTAATGGTGGCACCTGTGGAAAACTGAGCAGACATTTATAATGCATCTAATTTCTTGGTCTTCTAATGTTGAAAATATTCTTTTTGAGGACTTCTCAATTCTGTATCCTCTGATAATTTTTGATAGAAATGGACTATACTCTGGCTTACTCAGGTCATTCTTCATCTGATAGAACTTCTGGTATCTCTAGCATTTCATATCTTCAGTGCTAATAGTCCGGAACTGGTACCTGTGTTGGGCCATCCTCCAGCTTGTCTGACTTGCATAGAAAAACATAATTCTTCTCACACTTCATCAGAAATATTTTGTCCCACTTTATTAGTAATGAGACAAAAGAGAATTGTGAAAAGTCTAAAACTCCAAGTAGAAGAAATTCAAGAACAGAAGATTCTGGCGCTTCGCAGGAAACTGTAGAGAACGGGCAGCGCAAGAGATCCTCGCGGCCGGCATCTGCATCCGGCACAGCTAAAGGTAACATGCACAGCCACCCTTCCTGGGGACAGGGCAGCTCCTAGCCTGCTTCCCCAGGGGTTTGCCCTGCCAGTAGCTGCCTCGTAACACTGGTTTCCAGCTTGTACACCTTGGGTGCTTTATCTCTAGTTTCAAGGATTTAGCCACAGGTTGGTGTTGAAGTGCTCCCCAACATCTGCACTGGCAATAAATCCCGTATGAATTCCTCTGTGGTACCTCTGTGGAACTTGTTTTCTGCAGCCCTCACCACCGTAATGTTCAGCACCTTGCCTAGTTGAATTCTCTTGGCAGAAATGTGTTGCTGTTGGAAGGACTGTACTCACATCAAAAAGTGACATTTTCCTTTTCCTGAAGCCCAAAAGACACAAGACTTAAGTCTTCCCAAGTGCACGGTCAGCTCTTGCCAAGTCAAATGCCATGGTACAGGCACGCTCCAGAGGCTGCTGGGGTGGCAGCCAGGAGCATCAGGGAGTGCTGTGTGCTAGCATAGAGCCTCAGCTCTGCTTCCCAACAACATCTGAACTCCTGGAGTTATTAACCCATGGCATTAGGAGGTGCTGACCTACCTTACTCCTACCCAGGTTTCAGTCTTTAACAATTATGCAGCACTTGTGTGATATGCATGGCCCAGTGCCAGGCTGAAGCTAATTCTGTCAGCTTCTTGTGTTTAAGGGTCAGAAAATTGCTGATGGACCAAAGTTATGCAAGAGAGTAGAGAGAGACCGTCAAGAGGCAACATTCAACCACTATTTTAAAGATAATATACAGAACAAAGAGATATTAATATAAAATGATTATATAAGGAAGTCAAGTTGAATTCAGCCACCATTTCTATACTGGAGGTACTAAAGTGCAATGGTAAGAATATTGTGTTTTTGGAGCTTCAGAGAAGCATTCCAGCTTTACGTCATTGTGCAATGACTCCCAAAGATTTCACAGGGGACCTGTATGTTCTGCACTTTTGTGACTGCTGAATTTAATTACATTTACTTCTTGTGGCAGGATTGTGCAGAAGAATCTGAGTCTGTATTGTAAAAATAAATTCTCTTTCATGATTGTGAAAAAGAGTTTGAAAAATGTGATGCCAGTGTAAAACCCCTGCCTGCGTTCGAGGGGATCTGGAGCGTGTGACCTGCCCCACACTGTACTGGGTAAACCTAAAGATGACAACCAGTGACACATCAAATTCTGAAAATGTGGGAATTTAAATAATACCAAAACTCTCACAGGGGTTTGTGCTGACTGTGTAATTCGTTTACCTCTGTAAATAAACCCCTTGTTTTTAAATCTTGCATCTGAAGCTGCCACAGTGTCCGAGGGCTTTGCTGGACACTTGGGTGCAGCTGGCAGGGGACATCTGGCTGTGCTGCCTCACCTGCTGTGAGAATGAGCCAAACCAGCTGCTCTGTGGCACAGGATAGACTGCACATTGGTGAGCTGGCCACAGGAGTGTCACCTGGTTTGCCACCTGTGCCTACTCTGTTGTCCATTTTTGTTGGTGAATCAGAGCTTAATTATCTTGGTTTGGTTGCTCCTGTCCTCATAATGTTATCTGTGTCCTGAGAAACCCCTTAATCCATTATAAAAGGAATGTGGGGCTGGGAGGAGTTATCTCTTGAGATAGAGGGTGTATAAAGTCATTATTAGGAAAAAGAATCAGCAGGGAGAGAGAAGCAGACTTTGATCAGCTGGAGTAGGAGCTCAGTTGCCAAGGTTGCCAAGGGTCACTGTGAGAGCAGAGGGGAGCACACACAGAGGGTCAGTCGTGTCCACGTGTGTCCTCTCTGGGTGTGCAGGGTTTGGGGAGGGGCTGGTGACATCCCAAGGGACTAAGACTGACTGAGCACTGCTGGCCCCCTCCTCCTCCCATACAAGGAGCCTTGAGCAGCAACAGGTTGACAGCAGCTGCTGCTGAAACTGCTTCAGAGCCAGCCCTGCTGCTTGCAGGGGCTCCAGGCTGCAGTTGAGCCTCTGCAGATGTTTCACTTCGGAAAATTGGTACTATAGTGGTGTTTTCCCCTCTTTGGAGTACTTTTCCAGCAAGGGCTGCTTTTAGCATTTACTGTAGCTTTGAGTTTGTTAAATTTTGAAATGTTGATTTGTTTTTCTAATTCCACATGTAACAGCCATGGACTTGTACTGCTGCTGTTCTAATTTTAGATGGGCTTGGAAATTTTTTTCCCTTTTGACTCTTAAAATACACACAGCTGCAATACTTTTTGGAAAACATTATGAAGAGCCAAAGAGACATTGCCAACGTTTAAAATCACATTTTTAAAAAGATCTAAAGATGCAAATGCCCTTGGTCCTTACTCGTTTTTTGTTTTGAAATGGAAACTTAGTGCCTTGGTAAGTGCACTGGGCACGTCATCTGCTGTCGCCGTGGCCCTGCGGGTGTTAACCTTTGTGTCTTTCTGCATCAGCTGTGTTCCTGTGATTCAGTGTACACTGCAGAGACTTCTTTTCTAATGACTTTCTAAGAACTCAGACAGCTGGGTTGTCACCTGGCACGGCAGGCTCCAGTACAGTCCCAGGGGCTGTGCAGCATCAGCTCCGTGGCTCCTGGGGCTGTGATTCCTCCTGGGATGTGGCTCCCCTGTGGCACTGGGGACTGCACTGAGGGGACAGTTCAAACATTTGGCTCTTCCTGTAAAGGCAGCTCTGTCAGGGCTCCCTGAATGTCCAGCTCAGTGTCCAGAGAGCCACTCAGGGCCCTGGCAGGGTCAGGCCCAGCTGCCACAGCTGCTCCAGGGTCACTCCTGGTGCTGGTGCTTGGGAAATCCTGCTCTCAGAGCTTTCCACTCTGGTGTGAGTTTGGAGAAATGACAGGGCAATCTGTGCCCCTCTGGGGAATGGCTTACAGACTGCATATCCATGGTGTTTTTCTTCTCTTGATTTCAGAAACGAGTGCCAGTGCAATGCAGTCAAAAAGAAGAAAATCCAAGTAAATTACTGCATGGAAACATGAGACTTGTAAATGAGTGTGAATTTACCAATAGCAATTTTGAGCTGTGATTTTTCTTTTTTAAATAAAATTCTGTACAGTAAGTCATTTTAATATTATACTGTTCCCAATAAATGATTTTTTTTCTAAAAAACAGATAAATAGATATAAAAACTGGGTTCTTCTAAAACCCCCTGGGTTTGCAAAGTGAAGTCAGGGTTAGCACATTAGGGTAATGTGTTTGTATGAAATGGAAGGGGAGGGGCAAACAATTGTAAATTTATTTGTTTCCACTTTTCATAAACAATTTAGAATACAGGGTTGTCATTTTTAGGTATTAAAATATTGTAATGTGCTGTTGTTTAAGTACTGTATGTGAATAGCAGTCAGAGGGTTTATAAACAAACCCCGTGTTGTTTGGAAATGTAAATAATTTTATTATATAGTAGATCTGATGTATTTGTTGTAGAAATGGACCAGTGAAACAAAAAATAAATTTAAGGGTTTGTATAATGTGGAATCCCTCATGCTCTAAATAAATGTTGTTGTCCTATAAATTGGGTTGAATTATTATTAGCAACAACAGCAGCATTCCAAACAGAAGGATTGGAGGGATTATTTAGAGCTCCGGGCCTGCAAGCTCCTTATATGTAGCTTTAGCAAGGAATTTGTTTAACCACAAACAAATTACTGATGCAGCTGTTCCTGCAAAGCGAGGGGAAACAGGAAGGGCACCCTGCTGCCCCAGCAGCCTGGTTCCCCACACAGGGCTGCTCAGCAGGGAAAGGCAGGGAAAAGGCTCAGTCCTAGGGGAAAGGCTTCTGCCAGGCAGCAGGTGGCCCTGGGTGACTCTGCTGCCATCGGGGGTGGCTTTGGGATGTGGTGCCATGGAAAGTAGGTCAGGCTCACTGTTCCTGGGAGTTCTGGGGAGAGCCCAGAGCCTGAGCTCTGTGCACACACTCTTCCACTTCTTTCTTGCTGAATTTTAAAGATATGTATCTCAAAATGCTGATTAAATAGAAATTGTTATTGAATAGAAGTTGTCCGTTTTTGTAATCACAGAAATTACCTGTTTGTGCACAAGGCAGCAGGCACTGAGTGAGGCAGATGTCACAGAATCATTGGGGTTGGAAAAGTCCTTTAAAACCATCAAGTCCATCTGTTCCCCCAGCACTGCCAAGGCCACCAATAACAAATGTCCCCAAGTGCAGCACCCACACTTCTTTTAAATCCCTCTAGGGATGGGGATTCCACCATTGCCCTGGGCAGCCTGTGCCAGGACTTGACAACCCCTTCCACGAAGAAATTTTCCCCAAAATCCAACATGAACCTCCCCTGGTGCAACTTGAGGCCATTTCCTGTCATCCTGTCCCTTGTTCCCTGGGAGAAGAGCCCGACCCCACCCAGCTGCACCCTCCTGTCAGGGAGTTATGGAGAGTGAATGTTCTCCCTGAGCCTCCTTTCCTCCAGGCTGAGCCCCTCAGCTGCTCCTCGTGCTCCAGCCCCTTCCTCAGCCCTGTTCCCTTCTCTGGATGGGCTCCTGCGCCTCAATGGGTTTCTTGCCACGAGGGGCCCAAAACTGACCCCAGGACTGGAAGTGCTTCACCAGTGCCCAGCACAGGGTAAGGCACTGGCCTGGTCCTGCTGCCACACCATGGCTGGTACAGGCAGGGTGCTCTTGGCCTCTGGGCACACCAGCTCTTGTTCAGCTGCTGTCATCAACATTCCTGACGCCTTTCCCACCAGACAGTTTTCCAAGCACTCTCCAGTGTCCATCCTTCCTGCCAGAGTGTGGCTGCTCCGTGTCCCTGCCCAGGCACAGCTGCTGTGGGTACAGGAGTGCTGCCCAAGTAGCGCCTCCTTGCTGGGCTCGTTGCAGGGTGCTGGGCTGGACCGCCTGAGCTCCATCCATCCCAAATAACCCCAGGCTTTGTCTCCAGCTGCCAAATTTGGTTTTCCCATAAGAAGGTCATCAAAACTTTGAAAGCTTGCTCCCAGCTATTTTTTTGTCATTCCCAATATCTAATATAACATTTCTTTGAAGTGCTTTTTCCAGCAGCTGCAGGGTCGTGGGTGTCTCCTTGGCTTGGCTCTGCTGGAGGAGCTGGCACAGCCACTGGGCTGGGCACGCCCCATCCCATACCTGCCCAAAGCTGCTCATAGCTGTGTCTCCTCTCATCTTGGGTATCTCCAAGGATGAAGACTCCTCAACCTCTCAACCTGCTCCTGTGGCCAACCACCCTGACAGCAAAAAGGCATTTTCTTATGTTAAGGTGAAATTTCTTTGTTTTTACTTCAATTTGTGCCTCTCACCCTGTCCCTGCACTGAGAATGTTCTGAGAATGTTCCAGTTCTGTTTTCTGCACTCTCCCCATCAGGAATCTGCACACAGGGTGCGATCTCCCTGAACCTCCTCGAGGGTGGGCAGTCCCAGCTCAGCCTCTCCTCATCTCCAAGCCTTTAATCACCTTGGAGGCACCTCTGCCTCTCATGGGTGCTGGGAACATCTCACACTGTGTTCGGAGAAACAGCTGATGCTGCAGAGATTGGCTCAGCTGGGATTTTCTCAGGGCAATCAACATCTGCTTCAGCTCCGTCATCATCTGCTGAGTTGTCAGGTTTGGTAATGGGGAGGGGAAAAAATCCCCTCCAACTCCTCAGCCTTGCCATCCCCTCTCCTGTGTGTCCTTGGCTTCAAAAGGGACATTTTTCTGTCATTTGTCTCTCACACCATTGACTTTTAAAAGCTGTTTTAAAAAACCAAAGCATTTTGCAGACAGATTTACTTGCAGGCTTTAGAGGAATACACATAAAATAGATTTTAAATATATATATATTTTTATTTCTTGTGATTTTTCTTTATATTAGATTTTTTTTTTCAGTCAAGAGACAGCTTTACAACCTACCAACCAAAACCAGGTTACACACACACAGGCACACGACACAAAGTAACCCAGGCAGTCGTGTCCTTTAGTCTGTCACAGGCAAATGTTTACACAATGTCCCCTTTTCCTACGAACCCTGCTTACACAAACTGAACACATAACACACAAAAAGGACGGATTTCGTTAGCTTCGAGTTTCAGACGAGGTCTCAGTCCTACAGCATAGGTGATGTAAAAACATGGGGATGGTTTTTCCCTCTTCTCCAGGATCCCCAGTGGCAGCCCAGTGGCAGCTGAGCCCTGGGTAAGGCACCCGGCAGAGCCTGGGCGGGAGCTGCTCTGCCCGGGCTGCCCGCGGGCACAGGAGGGGAGGGCACGGGAACATTCTCGGGACATTTTAGGGAAGGCTTAAGGCAACCTTTCTCAACCATGGAACATGTTCCAACCATGGAACAGTCCATCTGTTCCAGTGCTTGTCCGTCCTGCTGCTCCTGCTCCTGCTCCTGCTTGCTCACTCTCCAAACGCGGCCCCGTGAGCAACTGGGGTTTACACCGAGCTTTTCAAAGTTGCCTAAAAGACTTAGTATATCCAAAATGCTAAACGCTTTTTACAAAAAAAAAAAAAAAAGAAAAAAAAAAAAAAAAAAAAAAAAAAAAAAAAGAAAAAAGGTAACAGAAATGCTTTTTTGGGCATTCATTCTGCCGGGCTTCTTTGGAAAACCCCACAGTGACTTTGAAAACACAGAAACACAGAAATATTGAAAACTTGAAAACTGACTCCCTGGTTGCCTCTTGCATAGGACTTGTAACTGCAGTTCAGTGATTTATTCAAGTTCTGTAATTGTGTTAAAAAAAGATGCCAAATCATGAAAAAGGGTGAAGGCACATGTACAGTCAGTCCAGCATGGGGGAGGTGATGTGTGGGCAGATACCAGGGGTGGATACACAGAGATAGAATATTGCAGTGCTCTGTACCTTGGTACTTGTAGTCCTCTGTACCGAGGTGGCTCTGACACAAGAGGAAATGTCACTGCTATGCCTTGTGCTGCTCCCTCAACCCCAGACTTCCTGAAGCTCAAAGCTGAGGATGAGTGAGACGGGCACAGCTGCCCATGGCTTCCCCAGCAAGGATACATGAGGTGAATGCGAAAGAGCAGAGGAATTTTGGGCTCCCCCGTGGAACCCATTTTTAAGCTACACTTAGAATTTACTGCGCTGTTTTTCCCTCCATTTACAGAGAATAAAATCTTCCTCCCCACCATGTAGTGAAACAGGGTCAGAGTGGAAGGCAGAAGGACTTTCAGATTTAGCTGCAACAGAGTCAAAGCTTTGCAGCTCTTTTTCTGGAGCACGGGGAAGCATCCCTGAATAAAATATGGGGTTGGAAAAGCAATTCCCTTGCCAGCCCAGGAGGTGTCAGCTCAAAATGAGTGACAGGGCACACACCTGCGTGCCACCACTCTGCACAGAAGGACTCACACATAAGAGCCTCCTTTGCTATTAAATGGAGCTGCTCATCCTCGTCATCCTCATTCCTCTAAGGAGAGAGTTCTGGGTTTAGTTAATGATGAATGTTCTCAAGAAGCAAAAGGAAAGGCTGATGGAGATGCATCAATGGACAATGGAACTCCTGCCCAACCGTGTCCAGCCGTCCACAGACCACGGCCGGGGAGTGCTCTGGGATCCTGGAGATGAGCAAGGAGAAGGTGGCATCTCCAATAGGTCTGAGCAAAGAAGGGACTCTCCAGGCAGGCAGAGCCTTTCTCACTGCTGCATCCAGCTCCTACAGCCACATCCAGGCAACCTGTGGCAGCCACTCCTAGGATGGGAATGGGACCAGGATGGAGCCTGTGAGGACAGGAGATCACTGACTTTGTATGGAGCAGATCTGAGAGATGGAAAGCTCCAGCTTGGAGAAGACAAGCCCTGAGGGGGTCAGACCCTTTTAAGGCTCTTCCTGTCCCTGGGGCAGTCCCATGGGAGGGAGGAGACGCCAGTGCAGGGTGTCCCTCCTCAGGCTCTGGTCCCTGCCAGCAGCTGTGCTGAGGTCACCACAGGGCTTGGGGGGAAGCTCTGAGAAGCTGGGGGGTGCAGAGGTGCTGGTGCATCCCTCCTGCCACCAGCAGCTTTGCTGAGTGCATGCAGCAAAGGAGGAGCAGCCAAATGGAGGCATTTCGGAGTCACCTGTGGGAGTGGTGGCAGCTGACAATCCCTGGTGGCTTGAGAGCCCCCCGTGGCACCAGCTGGACATGGATGGCCTCTTGTTTTAACCCAGAGCCTCAGGGAAGACTCGAGGACTCCCAGCAGCCATTTGCAGGGCAGTGGGGCTCTGAGATATGCTGAGAACCATTTATCTTGACTTGAGGTGACTTAGGTCTTCTTACTGTCTCCTAATTATCAGATGTTTGATCTTTGGGGACTCAATTGTTCTTCTATCAATTCACATGAAGTTTAATTTTGACTTTATGCAGGGCAATGGAATTGATACTGATCCAGAGAGGGACTGCAAAGCTGTGGGACTCAAGCCTAGAACTTCACCGAGTATTTTCTCATCTTTTTTTTTCTTACTGGTGTGGTAAGATATCTAAGTGGGCATTTTGCTCCCCAGTAGGGCTGGGTAGAAGAGGAAGAAGTACCAATATGATATAAATGTAAAATTATTCATTAGAAACACGCCCAAAGAGAGAAGATTCCCACAGCAGTGACCTTTGGGATGAGCCATGCATTTGTGTTATCCACAATGAGAAGGAAACGCAGACTCCCACGGAAAGAACCACTTTTCTTCCAGACCAAGCTCTTGCAGCAGAGTTTGTTAAGAAAGAGCATTTGTGAGTGCAAGTTCCAGAGCAGCACGTGAGGAGGACTTTTGCCCCTGCTCCCTTGGCAGCCTTCCAGCTTTGTAAGAGCCACAATTCGGTGTGAGAACTTAGCTGAGGCTGCCTGTGAGGGATCCTGCGTGTGCTGTGGCCACAGCCTGGCCTTGCCCAGTGGAGCCAGCACAGCCTTGGGGCCTGGGGGCACAGGGAGGACCAGGGGGGCATCCCAAGAGGTGGCACTTCTCCAGCAGGGCTGTCCCTCCTGCTCCTGTCACACTCTATGGGCTCATCCCTCACACTGGGACGGGGCAGCCAGAGCAGAACCAGGCAATCAGGTGCAAATCTTGCTTGGAGAAGATCCCTGCATCACAGGGGCTGCAGTGGTGGGAAGATTCTTCCCTCCATAAGGGGTCTCACAAGTTCCAGCCATGTCTGAGAGCACTGCCCCAGCCCATCCCAGTGCCCTGCTGGCCCCTGCAAGTCCAGTTCAGGGCTGGGAAGCTGCTGCTGGGGCTGGAGCCAGCTCAGGTGTCTGAGCCCAGCACTGCCACACTGCCCAGCAATGCTGATATTTACTGAACAGGGATTTGCCCAGGTCTTTCTACGGGGAATTATTCCCCTTTTTATGCTCTCATTGCAAGAAATAAAAAAAATTATTTCAGTTGCCTGCATCACCATTTCTTCAGGTGATCATTCCCATGGCTTCCCCCATCCTGGTTGTCTCCTGATCCCAGGGATGTGGGAGGTCAGGCCATAACACGCAGCTCTGCTGCACTTCTCAAACCCTAGGAGGGCTCAGTGCTGAAAATCCATACCTGGTTGTTCTCAAGCAAGTCTAAAAAGGGACCAGCCACATTCAGCTGTAAAGTGAATTTTCAGGGCTTGAACAAATGAGGAGGGGCTGCAGTCCAGGAATGGTCCTGCCACAGGAGAGTCAGAGCACCCTGTAGCTCCTGTCACCACCACGTGCTGCCACCAGCCACATCCCTGCAGCATCTCAGAACCAAACCCCAAATTCTAACAGAGAAGCCTGGGAAAAAGACATTTTTAAAGATCCCAGCAGACTGGTTTGTCCCTGAGTCCATGCTGCAGTTTCCCCTTACACAAGCACAGAAAAGAAAGCACCCCACCTGTCCCAGCAGGAGCAGCCCAAGAGCTCCCTGCAAACCAGAACCTTCCCACCAGGAGCACCACACAGCACATCACAAGTACTAGGTACAAAAAAAATCCCAACAAATCCCTAAAAAATTTAACCCACACCCCAAAACAAGCTACTGAACACCCACACTGGGCTGTGAAATATCTACACATGCACATGGGGTGCACACACAGGAAGTTCTCAGTTTTTAAGCACCTTTCATTTGTTTTAAGATTCAAGGAGACAAAAAAACCTCAGTGAAAAGGGGTTTTCTTGCTTTGGCAGCACTGGACAGGAGACCTGGGACCAGGCCAGGCCTTGTGCTTGCTGCTGAGCAGGAGCAGAACATTGCAGGTCTTCTGCAAAGCACAGGTTGAACAGAGCTTTGCCACAGCACAGGGAGGGTGGGTCACGCTGGGGGCTGGCAGGTGAGTGTCAGGTGTTAATAAAAGGCAGGAGTGCAGACACCAAAGGGGGTTGCAGGAGCTCATTTGCTGTGGTTCGTGCACTCTGCTGACCTGCCAGAGGCTTGGGGTCTGGATTAACCTCTTCATGAAAACTTTATTAATAATTGATTAATCCTTTATAAACACACTCTGGATAGAAAGTGTGATAATAGTTCTGCTTCACCTCCTGTGCTGACTGGGCACAGCGTGATGAAAAAACTCATCTCAAACTGGCACAGAAAGAAGAAGGGAAAAGAAAACAGTTTGAATTTGCTTCTGAAAACCAGAACGGAGGAAGAAGATCACCTGTTTGAAATGGGCACTGGGGGCTGGGTGCTGGTGGCAGTGCCAGGCTGAGACAAGTTCCCCAGGACACATCCAAGGGCTGCTAGCTCACAGCAGATGAGCAGGGCTCCATAAGGGATTTCTCCTGGGGTACCATCTCCAGCAGCTGGGCAGGCACAGGAGAGCCTGGCAGGTGAAACACGGCAGGATCTGCCCCGGGGCCACTGCTGCCCCCAGCGTGTCCATCTGGGAGATGCCGAGAGGGCGGTGCGGTCACAGCCAACCCCTGATTCCTGGAGTGTTCCAGCAGCAAACCGGATGTGCAGGAGGAGAATTTGTAGTGGAGACCCAGCTGGGGCTGGACAGTGCTCGGCTTCTCTACTTCTTGATGTGTGCTGGGGCTGGAGAGAAAATGCTTCCTCCAAAGCTGCCGCCCAGAGGCCACAGAGCGGCTCATCCAGCGGCACAGGAAGGATGGGATGGGGAGGCAGCGCCTCTTCAGACACCCGGGAGTTCGGGCTCAGCCCCTGCTGCTGCCACAGCACCTGCGCCACTGTCCCTGCCCTACTCCTGGGCCATCCCAGGCATCGCAGGGGGAAAAAGGCATTGAGGGTGAAGCCCAGGAAGTCAAAGGATGTAAACGCAGCCCTGGAGGCAGGAGATGTCGGTCTCTTCGCCAAAAAAACACCAGGGATGGGACAGGGTGGTCTCAGTGCGGTCTCAGGCTCGGCGAGGGACAGAGGTTGCCCGAGGAGGGCGGGGCGATGCCAAGGGCACGGAGGGTCCCAGCTCTGTGCGTTTGGGAATGCCGAGGCAGGGGAGTGAAGGGGAAATGCTGCAGCTGAGCAGCAGCAGCCAGCTACTGTGGTCCAGGCTCCCTGGCTCAGAGCTGGGGACTGTTGCTCCTAAGAAGGTTCATTTTGATTTTAATCTCATTAAAAGAATTAGTAACTATCAGCTGTCTCAGTTCGGGCTCACCACAGTTCCTTCAGCCGAAGTCACTGGCTGATATTAAGGGATGCAACATGGTGAGTGGAAGAACCTCTGGTGAAGTCAGAATTTTCTGGAGTGTTGTGAGGGTATTTCTCAGAGGGTGGGAATCCAGGCTGTGAGCTGGTCATGAGCAGGATGTTTTCCCAGGACACAGTTCCTGAAAGGAGCGAACTGGGGGCAGATCAGCAAATTTCTGCTGGATTTGGAGCTATCTCAGCTGGTGCTGGAGCCAGTTTAAAGCCTGGACCATGTTCTTTCAAAGGCAGAAAGAGCCCATCACGGAGAGAGGAGGGACTTGCATCAAAAATTAGCATTGTCTAGGAGTGAAATTTGGCCCTTCATGGGAAAGGATGCAATTTTTAGTGAGGAAAGAAGATGCTTCTGTTACACCTCCCGTTGCAGCAATCCTCTCACTCAGGCCTTCCCCATCCTGACCCACTGCAGTGGCTCCCAGATCCATCTTTGTCCTTACTTCATCCTCTTCCCTCTGGCCTCCTCTTCAGCATCCCTTCACCACCACCATCGACATGCTTTGGCCACCTTGGGGAAGCTGTGCAGATCCCTGCCTCCTGTCCCCTCCCCTCCTGGGGACAGACACCAGGCAGACAACGCTCCTCGGCTGAACAGAGCCTCTTCTGAGTGTAAAGGTACAGAGAGAAATATATACACACACATTTACAGGCGTATCCACAGGGATACAGGGGTGGCTGGGGCAGGTCACTGGCTCCAGGAGGAAGGGGCTCGCTCAGATGGGACCACCAGCCACAGTGATGTCACACCAGACTGGTCACCCTTCCTGGCACAGCCAAGGGCTCCGGTGCTGCGCTGGGACGGTGCTTTGATTCCTGAGATTCCTTTTAAGGTTGATTTTAAAAAAAACACCGTGAGGCACCAGGAGTTGCCTGACTGACCCAGCCATGGAGATTCCACCAGCACTTCCAACCACAAGCCCCTTCGGGATGGGCAGTGGGGGGTTGTGTTATCATGGTAAAATGTAGCTAAGAAATCAAGGAGGGAGAGGAGTATTTGCTGGTTTTGCAGGGTGGAAGCATTATTTAGTGTCATTGATGAGATTTTCCGAAAAAATCCCAAATCTTGTGGCTTCATTGCTCTTGTCACTCCTGCTCGGTGTCTCTGTGACATCCCAGCCAGGCCGGACATGGAGTCATGATGCAGGAAAGGCACTGATGTCACAGGCTTATCAGGTTTCACCGGGAACAGGTGGATGTCAGGAACAGGTGGTTTCACTGGGAGTGCCGATGTCCCGCGTGAAGGCTGTCGAGGCTGTCGGGGAGGGTGGCGAGCCCTCCATGCCGGCGGCTCCAGGGGTCGTGGCCCAGGCGGCATCGAGGGCGAGGGGCGCGGTGAGGGCGGCAGGAGGAAGATGAGGAGTGCGGGCCGGGTGTGCGGGCGCGGGGTGTGGAGTGAAGCCGCCACCGTGTCCCCGGTGTCCGTGGGGCCGCACTCCGGGGCCGGGGTCGGCCGGGGGAGCCCCTGGGCGGGGCAGCGAGGTCAGTAGTTGCAGTGGCGCTGGCAGGGCTGGTGGACGAAGGCCCCGGGGAGCTGCTTGGCGCGGCGGGGCGGGCGCTGCCGGGCCCGGTTCTGCCGCTGCAGCGCCTTCTGGGCCAGGCGGTGCCGCTCCGCCAGCTGCTTGGCCCGCTGCCCCCGCTGCGCCTGCCCCGCCTTGTCCAGCGCCGCCGCCTTCACCGCCAGCGCCCGCCCGTGCTGCGCCACCGGCGGCTCCGGCCGCGGCTCCGGAACGTCCCTGCGGAGACAGCGGGGTCAGCGGGACAGCACTGCCCTGGGTGCCGGGGGACTCAGGACACCAACCCTCGCCCCGGCAGCCGGGGGATACAGGACACCAACGCTCGCCCCGAACGCCGGGCCCCGGCACGGCCCTCCTGCCCCAAGAGCCGCCCGAGGCTGCAGCAAGGCACAGGCTCTGGGACACCCGAAAAAACCCACACACCACCAGGAACTCCACTGTGTCTAAGTCCCTTGAGCCCGGTCTGTCTCCATCCCACCGTGACCCCTTTGGAGCTTTGGCTAGTCTCAGATTCCCTTTAGCCCTTCTCTGCCCCCTCCAGCACTGAGGAGTTCCTGAAGCTCTGGACATCAAGCTCTGGCCCTCAGGGAGACCTTGGAAAGAAAGAAGCTCTGAAGGAATGGTGTCCACTAGCCAGGACCAGTGTCGCCTAACCAGGAATGGTGTTCTCTAGCCAAGAATAGCACCCCCTAATTAGGAATGCTGTCCCCTAACCAGGAACAGTGTCTCCTGGCCTGGAGAAAAGCTCACCCCAAATTCTTACTCCTCCCCTGCCCCACTGAAGGGCTCCAGGGGGAGGTGTTGGAGGGCTGGGACTGGGGCACAGCAGGGACCCCAAGGCACAGTGGCAGCCTGGGCTTGTCCAGCAGCAGTTGGGCTGAGCAGCCTCAGGGGGAGAGCAGAGCTCCAGGATGTGGCCCCAGGAATGGATGTGGAGGACTGCAGTCCACAGGCCTGGAGGGGCAAAGGGGCCATTTGGGGAATTTCTGTTTAATTTCCCCACTGCTAAGCTGTGGTTTGGGGCAAGGAGAAGCTGGTGGTGTCCCAATCCCCACAGCTGTGGGATATCCCTGTGCTGGACCAGTCTGGGGCCAGGTGGGGGATTGAGAGAGGCTGCAGCACCCTTCCTGCCTGGGGGACTTAGGGGTCTTCAGGGGCCTCTGTGCCCAAAGACCATCCTGTCCCACTGGGTTTGCTTTGCTTGGGCCATACCTATGCAAACCCCCTGGACAGGTGGTGGGTGACAGGTGGCACTGGCACGGGTGGCATTGGCAGGAGAGGCATCGACACAGGTGGCTGTGCCAGGAGACTCTGCTAAAGGCAGGGGAGAAGAACACAGCACTCTTCACCACAGCCCAGTGCCAAGCTTGTGTCCTGCACCCATGGCCATCTGAATATGCTACTGAGACCCCTTAGCAGAGGATTTTGGGACACAGGGGCTGCCAGCCAGGCATGGTGCCAGTTGGGGCACCCTGCCAGAGATGCAGGGTGCTCCCTGAGATGGACATGGGGACACCGATATCCCCTACTGCCCTACTACGTCCATGGGTGAAACATGAAACATTCCTGGGTGTAGGTGGGGATTTGGGATGGCAGGACTGACCACCCACGCCTGCTCCCTCAGTGGGTGCTGGGGCTGCCGGCCCCCCAAACACCCTCAAAGTACACTCACTCTGCAGCATCGTCCTCGGGGGCCTCCCCATCCACCTCGAGGGTGCTGGTGACGTAGACGGACATGCTGGGGTGCTCGATGAGGAGGTCCTCCATGGGGCTGCTCCCCACGCCGTCGGGGCCGGGCTCCTCTGCAGTAAAACAGGGGGGAGGGGTAACAAACCAACTCTCGTCCATCAAGCAGGGACCGGTCGGAGCCGGGGAAGCGGCCGGTGGCGGTGGCGGCCCGGGGGGGGTCGGGCGGGGTCGCGCCGAACGCCCGGTACCGCCTGCACCGGAGCGCCGGGCGGGACCGGGGCGGGCACGGCTGCCTGGGGCGGGGGTGCAGAGCCATGCGGGGCGAGCGGGGACACACACACATACCATGTACAGTGGGGAGGGAGGGGGAGAGAAAGGGGCATCGTTAGTGCGAGAGACACCCACCGCCACCGCAGCGCTCCTCGCGGGCCCGGCCAGAACCCCCCGCGCTGGGGACCCGGCTGGGTACGGAAACCGCTCTGCTTGGACAAGCCGAACCACAGAGCTGGGAGACCAGCAGGGTTTACTGCAGCAACGGGTTTTTTCCCCTTCTCAAAAGCAGAGAAGTTCAGACAGTGAGAAATGCTGCTTTCCCCGTTCCGATGGCTCCTGAGCTGGGCCGGGCCGTGCCGGGGGAGCGCCGACACGCCTGTGCTCACAAACACCACCCAGCACTCCGCAAACATGGAAACCAAGCACACACAGAGCACAAAAACAGTCCACACATTTTCTCTGGAAGAAACCATGGGAATAAATTCTTCAGCAAAGGTTTTCACTGTGCCTTCAACTCCAGCCTGTTAGAGGTCAAATTTTGAGTGGCTGATGCAGAAGCTGACACCCCCCCCAGCCTTCCATGCCTTCCCTTCCTCATCTCTACCTGGCAACAGCACTCGGGCCGGTGCTTTTCTAGGCTGCTTGTCCTTGGAATTACTGGTGCTGTAATGGGAAGGGAGCATGCACCTATTGTGGGGATGCCCACAGCCATTCCCAGACTCATCAGGGGGATTTGAGGGAACTATGAGGAGGGAGGCAGTGCAGTATCTCTATGGACACATGTGACCCTGCAGCTGTAAAGGGAGCAGGAGAAAGCACAGATGAATCTGTTCTTGTGCAGAGAAATGCAAAGCATGGGGCTGGGTATTCCTGGCTCAGTGCATCTCCAGCTCCTCCTGCAGATGATGCCCCAGCCCAGGGCTCAGGACAGGCCACAGTTGGCCTTGCAAATACAAGAATGTCTTTCTCCAGGTCAGAGGATATCAGTCTATTAATAGCTGCTGACATGCCAGGCTGGAGATTGTTTGTGAGCCTGGAGACAGTCCCAAGCCCGGCTGGAGCAGCACTGTGGGTCTGTGGGCACGGGCAGCACAGGGTGACCCTGTGCCCATCCCATGCCAAGATGGGTTTTAATGTCACAAAGCAATATTTGGGGATCCTCAAGTACCTCAGTGATGCAGCCACATCCTGGGAAATGCTTTTGCTCTCTCCCTGGGTGCTGAGCAGGGCCAGGCTAAGAAAGGGGGCAAGAGCAGCATCAGAAACATCCCAGGAAGGTCTGAGTAATTTGGGTGCATTTTGCAACACAGGGAGCAATGACCAGGATGACGGGGGCTGAATCCAGAGGCTCCCTAGGCTGCCTCTCTGCTGCTGGGAGGGAGCCAGGCTGGGAGCTGCTGCTGGCCACCACAGCTCCAAGGCGAAGGATTGGGCCGGAATCCCCAGGTTTGGTCTTTGGAGTGCTTGGTATAACCCAAGCCCCAGAAATGGGGCTGAAAGAATCTGGTTCCCTGCTGCTCAGGAACTGCTGTGGGAAACAGCAGCTGAATTAGCAGTGGGGTGGCATTCAGAGGCAGACGCTGCTGGAAGCCAGCGCTGCACCAACAGCCGAGGCACTTCACTGGAAAAACATGGCAGTGTTTAGTGCCAGAGTCAAGCCCTGGCCCCCTCTAAGCCATCTGCAGTCTCGACCCAGGGATCAGGGCACAGCACAGCGTTTCTCTGCCTGGGGAAGCTCCTGGCTGCTCCTGGCATGCGATAGGCTCGCTGCAGCTGCTGCCTGCTGGCCCTGGCACGAGGCAGCTGCATTCCTGCTGCTCCAGGGACCTCCTTGCAACAACCCCCCTGCCATGGCACTGCTGTGACCCTCCCCACACAGTCACCTGAATGCCCAGAGGACAGGGAATCCTCCACAGCTGCCCATGCCCACACTACCCATCACCTCCAGCAGCTCTCCACAGTGCTCCCACTAGGCATGGGGCTGGCCCTGTCCCCATTGCAGGCTTGTCCCTGCTCTGGTCCCCTCTCCAGGTCACTGCATATGGAAAAAAATCCTAATGAACAACGCGAATCACAAAAGCAAGCACGAGGAACAGGCAGGGAACATTTGCTCAGAGACCCACTGCCTGCAAGAGGGAGGACAAAACCCTCCTCCTAAACCTGCAGGATACATCTGTGGTCCCCTAGGCTGGGGCGTCACAACCAGCCAAGGGCTACCAAAGCAGAGCACAGCCATCAGCAGCTCCTGCACAGGCAGGAGGGTTTGGCTCTGTTGCTGGATTTGCAAGGAAAAGGTCATAAAAACATCATTGCAATTGGCTGAGTCATCAATCTACAACAGAAACTCCAAGGTCTGAATAGAGCTGGAGAAGATCTGCACAGGAGGAATTCAATCTGCCTGGTTGGTGTCAAACAGGGCTCTGGATGCCTCTGCAAATGGGGAGTCCTGTGGGCTCTCTAGGTGCAGGGACCTAGTGCCAAACAGCCCTTGTGCTTGGCATGGGCAGTGGGAATAATTTGGGAAGATAACCCCCATGGAGCTGAGATTTACTCCTCTCAAACGACCCAAACATGGCCAGATCACTGGTGGCACATCCCCAGCTGGGACAGGCAGGCACCACTGCCACCTGCCCTCACATGGGGACAATGCCACCCCCCACCAGCACCCCAAGACTGGGGTCTCCCAGGTGAACAGGCTCCTGGTTCACTTTCAGCAGGGGCAGGGCAGGGAGCAGCTGAGCTTGGCTCCTCCTGGAACAGTGCTGTTCAGGGCACAGCTCAGCCGATGCCATGGCAGTGCCACAGCTGGTGGCAGAGCCTGCCAGGGCTGGGTCCCCACCCCACCGACCCCCACGGGCAGGATCACACCAAAACTCTGGGTGATCTCCCTGGCTGGTGCCTTGCCAGGGTCCCCTCCTGGCATGGAGGCACCTGGAGGCTTCTGGGCAGCAGCAACCTCAGCTGGAGACGCTGATGCTGCTCCCACACTGACAGAAAGTTGAGAACCATCACTGGGAGAGGAAAGGGAAAAAGGAGGAGCAGGTCAGGGGCTGCTGCAGAGACCACAGGGCTGGGCACCATGGGCAAAGCATGGGGACAAGGGAAGGAAAAATGAAGGGCAGAGCTTCTCCCATGTGGTGTAAGCTCATCTGCTGCCATCTCCAGGGTTTGCCCAGCTCTGGAGAGACAAGGATCAGCAGAGGCTGTGGGAAGCCAGTTTTGTTGCCTTCCTCACCTGCAAGATCAATTATGAGCCAGCCATCCTCCTCCTCCTCTTCCTCGACAAAGGGTTTGGGCTCCTCCAGGCCCTCTGGCGTGTTGCTGTCACTGAAGAAGAGGCTGGTGAGACGCTGAAACATGGTGGGAAGTGGTCCAGCAGGATGGACGGGGAGATAGAGCTACTGCTGGGGACCAGCTTCCAGGCACGGACACAGGAGAGACGGGCAGGGAGGGGAAAAACAGCCCTCGAAGTCTCAGTGACAGAGATGTTTGGTTGCCAGAGAAATCACAGCTAAGCAGTTTGTAATGCAGTTGTGAGGTTCTTCACTTGGCTTCAGTGCAAAGGCCTGTAAAAGGGAGAGACGAAGGAGCAGCACATTAGAACAGGCTGGCAGTGTGGCCCTCCTGCATCCCAGGGGCTTGGATGGGCTCAAGGGGACAGCAAAAAGATGGCACAGATCTGTGCCATGGGCTGCCCCTGCTGGTGTCGGATCTGAAAGCAGCAGGGAAGGGCTGGATGCCTGTGCAGCCCCCACCTGCATCAAGCCCCACCTTGTGTCCCCATCCTCATGGCTGGGGTGTCCCAGGAGACCCCTCCCCAGGAGCTGGCAGGGACAGAGCCAGACACTGTCACTAAGTCAGGCAAACATGGTGAGTTCCTCACAGCAGGCAGGGCAAGGACAGCATTGTCACAGAATCCCAGGCTGGATTGGACTGGGAGGGATCATAAAGGATCATCCCATTCCACCCCTGTCAGGAGCAGGGACACCTTCCACTGTCCCAGGCTGCTCCAAGCCCTGCCCAACCTGGCCTTGGGCACTGCCAGGGATCCAGGGGCAGCCACAGCTTCTCTGGGCACCCTGTGCCAGGGCCTCACCAACCTCACAAGAAGGAATTCCTTCCCAATATCCCATCTAACCCTGCCCTCTGGCAGTGGGAAGCCACTCCCTTGTCCTGTCACTCTAGTCCCTTGTCCCAAGTCTCTTTCCAGATCTCTTGGAGCCTCTTTAGGCACTGAGGTCTCCCTGGAGCCTCTTCTCCGGGTGAATAACCCCAGATCTCCCAGCCTGACTCCAGAGCTGAGGGGCTCCAGCCCTTGGAGCATCTCTGTGGACACCTTTGGACTGGCTCCAGCAGCTCCAAATCCTTCTTATGCTGGGTCCCCAGAGGTGGAGGCAGCTCTGCAGGTGGGGTCTCACCTGAGTAGGCAGAGGGGAAGAATCCCCCCCCCATCTGCTGCCCACCCCGTGGGGACAAGCCCAGGATGCTGCTGGCTCTCTGGGCCGTGAGCACACACTGCTGTTCACATCCAGCCTCTCATCCCAGCCCTTCGTGGGTCTCTGCTTCACCTCTGCTCAGCTGATCACTGTTTTACCCCTGGGAAGCAGATTCCCCCCATGGGTCAGCTCTCATTAATTCCAATAATGACTGCAAAGCTCCTGGCAAGGCACAGGAATGGCAGCCAAAAGGTGCAGAGTGTTATTTGTGTGTTATTTGTGGGCCTCTTGGTCCAGAGACATTAAAAGGGCATTAAAAGGCCATAAAATGCCATCAGGAGCTCAGTGCAGTGAGAGTGGACAGCTGCGTGTTGCCATGCTTGGCATACTGATGTGGGTACATTTAAAAGGTACATTCCCTGTTGACCAAGAGGCCATGGAGCTTGAATGATCCTCCACCCAGGGGAAACTCCATCTGCTCCAGGCAGCGTGGAATGGGAAGGGTACAGGAGGCACTGTGTGTCCATACACAACCCAGTCCTGCAGCAGCTCAAGTTCCAGCTCAGCCCTGCCACCCAGTGAAGTGGCTTCCCCAGTCCCAGCATCCTGGGAAGGTGGCTGGCCTGGGCACTGCAGTTCTGGGGCTCAGGCACTCTCTCATTCATCCCTGTGGGATGGCAATGCCTTTTGCAGTCTCTCAGGTGCCTCGGGAGGAACAACACCTGCTCTACAAGGCAGTAAACGAGAAATCAAGGAGCCTTCGCCCTGGATGGGATCCCCTGGACCTCAGGGACTCTGATGTCTGCCAGATGCAGAAGGCAGTGATGGAGCATGAAGCAGCCCTGCAACACCCAGCTCTCCCTAGCTGGATGGGCAGGGCAGCAGCATGACCCTGCCTGTCCCCTAGAGCAGCTCTCAAGCCCTTGGTGACTTCAGTTGTCCCAGAGGCACAAAGCAGACCATGAGCCACAGCCATGCCCTGCTCCAGACCCTTCCTGGCAGCCACCAAGCTCCTCCATCAGCTCATCCTGGAGGGCTCAGGGTGACCTACTCAGCCCTTCCCAAGGCAAAAGAATCTTTCGCTGGCTCCTGCCCAGGCAGTGCCACCTCAGTCCCTGCAGGTTCCACCAAGCACTTCTCTGGCTGGGGCAGCCAGTGGCAGATCAAGCTCTGAAATTTACCCAGGTATTTGGAAAGCCTCTGCTTTCCCTGGAGCAAACATTTGCCCCATTTACAGCAGGGCATGGAGGGCTGGCAGCCTTAATGGGAACAGCAGTGCAGGAGGGACCTGATCGTGTCCCTGCCAGGGGACTGAAGCCAGTGCTGTGCCTTGTCACCAGGCAGAGGTGGTGCCCACGGTACCAGCTTGGACCAGGAGAAGCCTTCTCTTCCCCTCAGGTCCCTTCTTCCAGTTTTCCTGTGTCTGCAGGTGCCCCACATCTGTGGGGGAGATGTGTCCCAAGGGAGTGCCTGTGCACCACATCCTTGGGACTGAGCTGCCCCAGACACCACACACTGACTCCCTGTCCCCTGACAGAGATGAGGCCACTACCACAGGACAGCTGCCATCCTCCCCAGGCTTCCATAAACCCTCTTCCTTGGCATGTCCCAGGCACTGCCAGCACAAGGGGACAGTCCACCAGGGATACTCACTTGGGGACAGATGAGTTTCTAAATGAATTATGTTTATCAGAAACCTTCCAGAAAGCCCAACAGACTTTTACAACGAGCCAGAAGGTATGAAAAATATTAGAAGTTAAAGTGGAAGTAAGGAAACCACAATGCATCGCTATTTTTTCCCCTTCAGAAACCTTGACACAATAATTACTTTTCTGAGTCACCGTGGCTGCAAATAACCCCAGGAGCCAAGAATAGGGCACGGGATGGGCAGCAAAGCCCCGGGATGTGCCGGGAGCCTGCCGGGGCAGGAGCTGCACCATCGCAGAACTGGCAGCTCTCAAAAGTTACAGTCTGCAAGAACAACAGCAACTGCCCTTGGAAATGGCAACAGGCTCCCTGAAACTTTCCATAAATACTCGGCGGCAGGAGCGATGTTGCTGACAGGCAGCAGGAGCAGCCCTTCCTCGGCAGAGCTAATAATACCCCACGCACTCATCCCGGCAGAGGTACAGATCAGGTGCCTTCCTCCAACCCACTTGGGAAATGGGGTTTTCAACTCATTTTACCTAAATTAGACCAGTGTTTCACAGGCTTGTTGTGCTGGATGTACAAAAATCCTAAACCTGGCACAGAAACACGAAACACGGGACAAGGGGCTCTGGCAGCTGGGTAGCTCAGGGGATCTCTAGTCATCACCCCAGAAACGACCAGTGAACCATCCCTGTGCTGTCCTCTACCCATCCCCATCAAGGGAGGGACTGGAGCTGGCAGGGACCTGCCTGGGACAGTTTGATGGGGCTGAATCAACACATTTGGTCCCACAACCACTGCGCCACAGTTCCAGCTGATCCCGTGCTTTGCCAGCAGCCCCATTGTTGGGATTCCCTTGGGGGAGCCCTGGGCACAGAGGCAGAGCTGCACCCCGAGGTGCTGCCAGCACAGACAGGCTGATTCCAGCAAAACAGGGGCTGATTCACAGCCAGAGCCTCTTCCATGGCAAATCAGGGGAGTGGGGGAGGGGGGGGGTGCAGGAAGGCAGAGAACAGTTTGAAAAATCCCAAAAGAAGAGTCTCATGATGAAGAGGTTTTTATTAATGGCTGACCAAGACAGGACCTGGAAGGGCTTTCCTCAGCCAGTCCAGGGTCTCAGCAGGGACTGGAGTTCCCACATGCTCCTCCAGATCCTGCCTGAAGGAGAGGGACCCTGCAGAATGAGGGGGAAATGTTTTTCCTGGAGCTGGTCTCTGTATCCATGCCAGCTCTTGTGCCACTGCTGCAGGAAGGTCCTTACACCAAGGACAAATGTGACCTTGTGCTGTTTGATATCACCACACACAGTCCTGGAAAATCTGCCAGTGGCTGGCAAGATCCAGGAAATTTTAGATTTGCCATGAGCTGCGCTATGAAACTTTAGACCTTTCCTCTCTAGGATGCGCTGGGTGAAGCATCCCAAGGAGCTGCGCACCGGGAGGGGAGCAGCCCACCCTGACAGCCCCATAAATCACAGAGGCTGAGCAGCACCTGGCACACTGCACTCTGACACCACGAGAACCCCAAGCTCCCCGGCAGCTCCCCCCAAGCCCGCTAAGGGCCCCCCATGCCAGAGCAGACTCACTGTGCAGTCAGCATTGAAAACCACTTAGATACAAGTTTATGTCACAGGGTTTTCCAGTCTTATTATGAGCAGGTGTTACCATTTTATTATCTGGGGAAAAACTTTTATATTTTTCCTTTTGTGTTCAGCCAGATAAGCAGCAGTTTGATGCAATGAAATCCCAACAGTGACAGTGAGCTACAGCAGACAGCTTTTGTCTTTTTTTGTTGTAGGTTTGTTGTTTGGGGCGGGGGGGAGGTGGTGTTTTGGTGGGGAGGAAATATAAAATGAGAGGAAAGATCTATTTTAGAGTGAAACAACACAGTTCTTGGCACTCTGTAGATTAAGCCTGGTGGGAAAGGAGGTCCAGCACAATCCTGTACCAGAGCCCAACACCTGTTTCTGGGAGGGTTTCTGGGATAGTTTCCTACCCCAGCAAAACCTTGGCCAAACAAGCAGCAGCATTTGGCACCTGCCCAGCTCAGCCCTCGTTGGTGCCACTTCAGCACTGGGCATTGCTGGGCTCAAGGGAGACAGTTTAATCCACTATTTTGGGATCCCAGGGTCCCAGTCTCTTTGCTCAGGTGCTCTGAGCAGGGCTATAGCTCCCCTACACAAATATGTATATGCATATGCATAAAAGAATTACAAGAGCAATAATGCCCTTTTTAATCAATTTCTACACTCCACAAAGTTTCTCCATGAGTCCCCCCAGGTGGGAGCAGGATTAGTTTCCAGGGCCTCCCAGGCTCAGCCAAGCTGAGGTGAGAGATATGAAATCCAGAGGAAAGTTGCCCTTTTAGGACTTATGACCTTTTTGAGCTGTCCCAAAGGAGGTGTCCTTAGAACAGCAATAGCAGAAGGAGATGCTGTGTTTGGTACCTGAGGGACTCCTGGGTTCAGCATCCTGGGATGTGGTGGAATTGCCCCATGGCACAAACCTCAGCCTGGCACTGCCAGCACCACCCCCCAGTCACGCACGGCCCCTTCCTGGGCAGCACAACTAAACTCCATAAAAATATCAAAGCATACATCTGAATCTCATTAAAACTGGTGGGATTTACAAAGACAATTGAGATCTAACGACAGAGGGATTCCAAAGCACCAAGGATTTGCTGGAAATAAGTTGAATAGATAATACTTTTCTGTATCAGAGATTTACATGCTTTACACAAATTTATTTGATATAGTATACTATATAAGCTGTGTTTTATACAGTAGATAATATACAGTATAGGAAGGTGTCCCTGCCAGGACAACCACTGCAGGGGGCTGGAACGAGCTGATTTTTAAGATCACTCCTAACCCGACTCATTGTGTGATTCTACGACATATTTAATATATTGACATATACTTCTATTTATATATTCACATTCCTTTTCCAAAAAGCCACGTTTTGCACCCGAAGAGCATCTAAACATCCCGGGGGGGAGACACATCCACGTTTCCTGCTGAGAAAAGCCACAGCGGCGGCTGGCGCGGGAGGGTCCCGGGGGCCGCCCACGCGTGAGCGCCGCGGGCAGGTCCCGGTCGCGGCCCCGGTCCCCGCTCGCCGCCGCCCCCGGGGTCACGGTGGGACAAGGGGGCAAGCGCCGTGACGTCTCAATGTCATATGCAAATGAGGCGACGTCACCACGGCGCAGCCAATGGGAGCGAGGAACGAGCGCGAATCATAATCCGGTGATGAAGAAACAAACAACAGGCGCGGGGGGGCCGAACCGAGGGGTCCCGGGACGCCCCCACCCCCATCCCCCGCCGGAGCCCTCCCCGCACGGGCGGTGCGAGCCCGCCAGGCCCCGGCCCCGCGGCCCCGACCGCGTCCCGCGGGGACTCACCGACCCTGCGTGTCCCGGGCGGCGGCAGGCGCTGAGGTAGTGCCGGGGCGGTGCCGGGGCGGTGCCGGGGCGGTGCCGATGCCGATGCCGATGCCGGTGCCGGTTGCGGTGCCGGTGCCGGTGCCGGTGCGGACCCCGTGGTTGTGCCGAGCACGCGCCGCTCCCCCGCACAAATCGGCACCTTCCGACAGCTGATCGTGACGTCACTGCGCGGCCCCGCCCGCCGCCGCCGCAGCCAATGGGAGCGGGCGCTGGGAGGGCGGTGCCCGCCCCGGGGCGGGGCCGGGGTCGCGGGTGGGGCGCAGGGCTCGGGGGGACGCGGGGGGACGCGGGCGGGGCCCTGCGGGTCCCTCCGTGCAGAGCCCTGGCAGGGAGCGGTGAGGAGCTGGGGAGTCCCGGGGACGCGGGAGGAGTAGGGAAAGGCTGGAGACCTCCGGAGTGTTGGGGCAGAGGGGAAGGGCTAAGACCCCCGGGGAGCTCTGGCACCGGGACACAACGGGAACGGGAGGACGGAGATGGACGAAAAATAAGAGCTGAAGCCATTGAAAAAAAATAAACAAGCGACAGAGCCCAGTCCCGGCCGCCGCCCCGAGGACGCGGGGAGGACAGGAAGGGTGCGGGGGGGTTATGCTGGCGCCTGCCCAAGGGAAGGGACAGAGGCTTGAGTCTTCCCACACACCCAGTCCCTTATCACTGCTGAGCTGCAGAGGCCTCATCCAAAGAGAAACTTGGGTGGGATAGGAACGAGAGGGCTGGGGCTGAACTCCCTGGATGTGCCACCCAGCCATTACCTGCCTGCGAGACACAGGGGGCTCAGGGGCTCTTCGAAGAACGACACCAGGAACATCCCAGGAGTGTCACAGCTGCTCAGGGTGCTTGGCATCACCAGGTTTGCCTTCATCCTCAGCATGGGCTGACCATGGGACCGAGGTTTGGTTTGACATCATGCCAGGCTTGTCACATGGCAGGATATTGTCTGTATAAAGATAGAACACTTATTAAAACAGTCATTAATGGAGCAGTTTGGGTGTCTTGAGTCATGCATGGAACAGTTAGGACTCATCTGACATCACAGGTGAGAATTCCCCACTGTAAATTCACAAGAGGTAGAATTTAACTGTGTCTTATTCAACACAAGGTCACAAATTAAATAACATTTAGTCTTCTGTAACTGAAGGATCTTGCAGAAGGGTGTAAACCATTTTGGGAGGAAAGCTGCCACCCTGCAGAGCTCCCACCCCACTTTGCCTGGAGGAGAGCAGAAGCCTGTGAAGCTTGGAGCAGTCCTAAGCAGAAAATCCACTCATTTGGGATGTCCATGGAGGGTATTTTGAGCTGGCCATGGCAGTTTCAGTTAAAGTCCAAGGAGCTGGAGGTGCCCAGCACTGCTGGGCATAGAGGGGGAGAATCTGCAGAAGACAACCAGGAGTTACAGCACTGCCACACTTGGCTCCCAGCCTGGTCCCTGCCTGAAGCCAAGAGCTCCTGCTGCCCATGCCGGTTCATTTTGCAGCTTCTACTTTTCCTGGTTTCACATGAGGTCATGACAGGATGGCTCCTGCTGGCTGCAGCAGGAGTGCAGAAATTAACCTCTAATCCTACTGCCACAGAGGAGAGCATAAATAAATGCAGCAGGATGAATCTTGTTAGGGTGAAACATGTTCCAGGGTAAAGTGCCCCGTTTGCACTGGCATATGCCCTAAAGGGCAGGTTTAAATGGGACAACCCTCGCTCCATTCCCACGGGGATGGGAAATGCTTCAGTCTCTGCTGCAACCCGCCCTGGTCTTCTACTGCCGAAAGGGGGTGGCAGTCCCCTCCCAGGGCAGCGTGCAGCCCCAGCGACTCACTGCTGGAAAAGCTGTGCACAGACGGTGAAGCAGAGAAAGGAGCTCCTCGCCAGTCCGAGGCCATCAGCAGGGGCTGCGAGGCCCTGCTGTGCCGGGCCAGGGGCTCTGGGTTGGGTGACAGCTGTGCTGAGTGACAGCGGGAAATGACTTTAATCCTGCTGGCACAGGGTGCAGTGGGCAGGAAGCCATGGTGGCCCAGCCCTCGTGTGCCTGCGGTGCTGAGCTGGGCTCCATGTCACTGTGTCTTCTGTCTTCTGTGCATGAGGATAGCAAGGAGAGCCTGGAGAACCCCCCCTCGGTTCCCAGGGAGAGCAGTGGCTGCTGACGCTGAGTAAGGGAAAGGAAACCAGAGTGCCTTCCCTGTGGCATCCTGAGGTGGCATAGGGGGACACAGGGTATGACCTGGCTTTGACTCCTGGATGGCCCTGGCTCTCAAGTCACTGGGAAAGTCACGCTGAGTTGAGCTGCAAGGCCTGAGGTGGCTGTGCCCAGAGAGGATGAGCAAGCAGCTGACTGCACCTCACCTGCCCGCAGGTAATGGAGAGTTAACTGTGGCCTTGGTGTGTCACAGCATGAGTCCACCCCAGCAGGTGCCTCAGACTCTGCTGCTCAGGTGCATAACTGGAGGCACTCTGTGACTGCTGAAAATAGGAAGGTGATCACACTGGCGTCTGCTTCATCCAGAAGAGTTTGGGAGCAGCACTGAGAGCCTCTGGCAAGGTGCAAGGCTAGTGTGTAATGCACGTGCTTCATTTCACCCAACAAATGGCATGCAAAGCAGGCAGGGTGCTCATTATAGAATGGTTTGAGTTGCAAGGGCCCTTTAAGATCATCTAGCTCCAAACCCCATTTACCTGTCCTTTATTAAAAAAAAAAAATATGCTTGGTCCAGCTACCCAAAACTTCTAAAAACATAAGAGATCAAGAAATAACAGTATGTTTAGATCTCTGCAAAGCCCTCCAAGAACATGTCTCCAGCATTTGGCATTGACTGAGAAGGGGGTCCCAGGGCACCCCTCCAGCCCCAGCATCCCATTCTGGTTTCCCTGCAGGTCCCTAGGGTGACCTTGCTGCATCCCAAACAGATGCTGCTCCTGGCATCCCTGACATGAGTTTTCCCCAAGCCCAGGGAGCTCTGCCCCAGCCATTCCTCCTGGTGATGCTGAAGTCACCAGGTAACTGCTGAGCACCTGAAGAAGCATTTTCCAGCCGTGTCCTGGGGCTATGGGTCAGTGGCTGGCTCAGTCCTTGCAGCTCTCAGGTGCCTGAAGGCCACAATGTGAGTGAGCCACAGGGCTTGCTGCCACCCCGTGAGCAGGGTGCTCGTTAGCTTGGCTGGGAAGAGCAGTTAATGAAGGAGCACATGTGCAGTGTTCAGAGACAGTCCTTCAACAGAGGCTCTGTGCCAAACAGCAGAAAACGGGCAAATGAATCACAGAGTATACTGAGCTGGAAGGGACCCAAAAGGATCAACTTTGGTCACTTGCTGCCTTGTGGCCAGGACTCCACTGCTCCCAGCACCTCACTGCTCCCAGCACCTCACTGCTCCCAGCACCTCACTGCTCCCAGCACAGGGCTTTGCATCGACTCCCAGCCCCTGGTCAGCACAGAGACCTCTGCCCAACCCCTTAGCCTGGACTGGAGAAGAGCTGTGAGGCACTCAGGGAACCTGTGGTTATATCGAGGCTGGGGACAGTTCCTCCCCAGGTCACCAGTGGGCCAGGGATGTACTCTGCAGTGGGGAGGAGCTGCTCTGTGCTGTGTGGCTTGGACAAGAGACAGTGACCTGAGCAAGGTTGATGATCATACCTATGGGACAACCACCACCCTCCAGTCCCACAAAACCTCCTTGTGCCACCCACAGCCCACGTAACACCCGAGGATGAGGGGAAGCGACAGGGCCTGGCTCCCCAGCTGCTCTGCCATGGCAGAGGGCAGCAGGCATGGCCAGCCTCATGATGCACTTCCATCCCAGAGAAACTGCCCAGTGCCTGAGATGGGGATGGTCCATGAAGAGCCTGGGATTTGCCTGAGGCTCTGAGTGTGGCTTTCCAGCTGTGAAGGAGCATGGAGGAGTTTACCTAGAACAAATACCGTGAGTGCCCTCTGGGAATGACCACAGCCAGGAGGTGACCTCACTGGAAGGAAATCTGGGTGTTATATTTGCACTTCTCTGACAAAAAGACCTGTTTCCCAAAGATGAACATGGGACGGAGGTTTTGCAATTATTGCATAAAAATGGACTTGCTTCTATATTTAGAATTTGGGTCACTAGCAGCTTTCTGCCAGAAGACACCAAAACAACCTTGAAAAACAGGGCTGCAAATCGGGTTTGGGCCAGGCAGCAGTGTCCGGTCGGGAAGACTGCCCAGGGAGACAGATATCTGGGGGACTGATCAGAGGAGGGGCTGGCCGCCTTTCGCAGCAGCGCCGGCCGGGGCGGGGTGTCCCTCCTGGCCGGGGACGCTGCTGAGCCCTCTCCACGAGCGGCCCCGTGATCCCAGCCCTGCGGCGCTCTGACTCAGGGCACCCTGGACTGACACCCCCTTGTTTTCCACAAGCTCCTCGCCTGGCTTGGGGACAGAAGGAAATAGCAGCTGGTGAGATGAGCCCGGTAATTTGACCCAAGGCCATTTTGAGATGCGTGTCTCAGCATGGAGCAACCTTGCCGGCCGGGGTGCAGTAGCCGGAGTCAGTGCCTGTGGGGCGAGACACGGCAGCATCCTGCCACCCCTCATCTCCTGATGTGGAGCTAATGGAGAGCCTGGAGCAAGTTCACCAGTTTCCATATGGCATCTCCAAAGGAGGGATCTTCTTCCTTGTTGAGCTCCCGTGGCTGTAGTAGTGACTGTGGTAGCACCAGGCAGAGTCTTTAGAGCCTCATGGCAGAGATGGCACAGCAGTGGTGTGATGTCAGACCAAGAGACCTCCCGTGCCTGATGCTCACAGAGTGCTCACAGAGAAATGGGATGGCTCTGACGGGCATGAGGTTGTTGCTACAGGTGCCTGGCACCACCACTCTGCCCCCACCTTGCCCAACGCTGGCTCCAGCCTTCAGGGACCTTGGGACTGTGCAGGGCAGGAGGACCCTGCAACCTCCTCTCAGCTGCCTCTAGCAGCACCAGAGTTTGCTCCCAGGTGTCACCCCGGAGTGAAACCCAAGAGAGTTCCCGATAAGGGAGGGCAGCTATAAATGTCCTCTCTTGTGTAGCTTTCGCTATATTGAGGGAAGGAAAGGAACACTAAAGTCTCCTCTTAATCCACAGTCTGGTTTTGTGCTGAGATGAAGGGAACAGATCCCTGTGACCATGGCCAGGGTGCCTCCCCCAGGTCCTAGTGTCTGTGCAGAGCTGGTGTGTGCACATCCCTGCACGCGGCGTGTCCCCAGGACACTCCTCCAAGCCCTGCCTACCACTCACCCCAGTGACCTGAAAAATACACCACCACCCAGATTAAAATAGACTTGGGGCTATTTCCAGTCAGGCCAGCAACTCTGCTTGGGGCCAATACCAAAGGCATGGCTGGGTATGTCCTGGCTGGAGAAGGAGCACAGCTCCCACACCAGAACAGTGTAAGATGTGGGACCACCACTACAACCAGCCAGGCATGGCATGGGGATCTGGAGAGAGGGGCTGGAACTTGGCTGCAAATGGCCAGGCTCTATTTGCTATGCACCTGGGGATGTTTGGGGTTTGTAGTTATTCCCTCAGGCTGAGCCACAGCCACCTGCACAGGCCTGGGGAGGCAGCACTGCAGTGCACAGCCATGTTAGGGCCATCATGGAGAAACTTCCCAGCCCAGCACTGCACATCTGATGGCTGACAGGAGATGAGCTGGTGGACACAGGGCTGCAGTGCCTGCAGGTCTCAGATGAATAAGGCCAGCAGAGTCCTGGTCTTATCCTGGCTCTGGTTCTCCTCCTGCTGCCCCTCTCCCACAGGCCCAAAACCAGACCACTTTGCAGCCTTGTGCATGACCAGGAGCGAGCCCCTCCATACAGAGCTGTGCCTCGTGTGCAGCGGCTCCTGAGAACCCGAGCACAAGGCACCTCCACGTGCTGGCAGCCACGGATGGGCAGTGTTAATAATCATGTTTGCTCTGGGTGCTGCCAAGCACCTGCTTGTGCTGGCACAGCACCCTCCAGCAGCCCAGCACAGAGGCAGGGAGAGGGGTCCTGCTGTTGGGGGGGTGCTGGGTGAGCCAAGCTCTGCCAGTGCTGGTCGGGTACTGCAGGCTGGGGTCGAGGTCACCCCCAAGGCAGAAGGGAGACAGCAGCTCTGCCCTGCCATGAGCTGACCTTCGCTGGGTGTATCCGCTCTCACCACGCCAGGCTGGGCTGGAGGTAAACACTGCAGAGCTGGGTGACAGGACTGAGAGCCCTCAAGGACTCTGTGGCACTTAAAACATCCTCCCCCCAGACACTATGAGAGGCAGAGTCCTGCTGTGTATACCTTGGCACCTTGCTGAAGGACCATGTCACCCTCCCCTGGAGCCAGGAGAGGAATTAGGATCGCAGTGACATTGGAGATGGGACTCCAAATTTGAGGAGAGGACAAGGGGAAAGTTTTTGCTTTGCTCTTCAGGCACCATCCCAAGACCTTTGATACACAGAGGAGTTTTAAAATACACACAGTCCCTGGTAACCCTGTTCCTCTGGGTTACGTCACCTGGGTCCTGGGTGCAGGCCGAGTGGGAGTGTGGTGGCAGACAGACCCAGACACAGCTCGGCAGTGCTCGCCCTGCCTGGATCGAGCTTGCTGGTGGCACTGGTCTGGCGTGACTTGCAGGAGCACTGCATTGGCTGTGCCCAGCTCCACTCCAGGGCATGGTGGCTCTGCTTCTCAGGACCTCCCTAGGCAGGTGAAGCGCCCCTGGCCCTTATGCCACCACGCTGCTCTGTCCCATCACAGCAGCAAGACCTGTCACCCTGGCACGGGGATGCTGAGGACACGTGTGCCTGTCACTTTGCTCCTTGGATGGTGGCCTGCCTAAGCATGGCCCTTTCCAAGGAGCTGACCTTAAAAAGAGCAAAACACAGGCTGCTTTGAAGGTTCCTGCTCTCAGGCATTTCCATCAAGTCTTGGCAGGCACCCTGGTCCTGCCAGCCAAGCTCTCCCACCAGGAGGGTGGCTGTCACCGAGTCCAGCCACCACTGCCTTATAAGGACCCTTCACTGAAATTGTCCTTGGATCCCTCTGCTCTCTCCATGTTGCACATGGAGATGAAACCCTCAAGAATCACTGAACCACCCCAGGCAGAAGATGCCTCTGCACCTTCTCCCATTCTCTCCCACATGAAGTCCAGGTTTCTGCTTCTCTGAAAGTCTCCTTCTCTTTGAAGGAGAGTTAGCAAAGACCATTCATAGTTTCCAGACTTAGATGCTCCAACAAAATTCCTTAAAAAACAGTTTTCTCACCTTTTTTTGAATATTAAGGAAGAAGCCAAAAAGCCTATTTGCCTGACTTCTTAACCCCCTTCCAAATATTTGAGTACCTGAGGATTCCAAAAATGGAGAGGCTTTGACCTGTGATACAGTTGAGCACAAGAGGAAAAAGGGGCCCTAAGTCAGCACATAGCCCAAAAATAGCACATGGGTTATCTGAAAAACGCACTAAATATAGGCAAAAGTGTTTCAGTCCCAGCTGCAGCCGGGCCAGCCCAGCACAGGGCTCAGTGTCACTTGCAGACAGACAGGACATTAAAGGTCCACGGTCCCAGCCGACAAGCTCAGAGTAGTTTCATGTCCCACCTCAGCTCTCAGGGCACCCAAAGCGAGTGCCCAAGATTCCCATCCCCAGGGGTGCTCCCAGGGTGAGGAGGAGGCAGCAAGCCCAGCTCTATACAACCCCAGGCACATGGAACTTCCACAGAAGGTCTGCGCTGGTCTTTTGGAGGGCTCACGCACAGGTGATCCTGCTGGGAGTGAGACCAAGCAGAATCCCACAGCCACCATACCTCTCAAATCACTCAGAACTTCACAACTGACTTTGCTGTTGGTTTAAGCCAGAGGGGAAGGTGCAGGCAAGGGCTCCTTTCATCCAAGCCAGGTCATTCAGCTCCATTTACAGCACAGTGGGAATACTTCCAGTTCTCTGGTACTTTACAGCCCTGTAAAAAGCCTAGCCCTTCCTTCTGCCCTGCCCAATGTGGAATGCTGACCTGTTGCAGAAGCTTTCAGGAATGGGAGTCCAGGCAGCCTTAAGCCCACCAGCATCCATCAGCCCATGCAACATTGCTGCCTCTGGCACCATGCAGAGGGGATGTCCACAGTGGGTCTCTCCTTGCCCAGGTTGGGGCAGTAAAGCCAGGTCCACCTGCAGCCTCCCAGACCCCTTGAGCTGATAGATCTGCCTCCTCCCCATCTCCTGCCCATTGAGGTATGGGAGTGACCATTCCATCCTGACACACAAGTTCCAAGGAGGACAGGAATGGGCCAGGGGAGTAGAGGGGAGCACCAGTGGGAGGCAGGAGGGAAGGAAGGGAATTTCGCCCTTGTGATTCCCAGGCACTGGAGGACTGCTCTCCCAGAACTCCAGAGCTCTGGGTGGGCACTAAAATAGATCTATCAGCTCTGCAGGTTTCTGGGATTTGGTGATTTCTTGTCACCAGCTCCTGGGGTTTAAAAAACCCTCCCCTGAGCAGAAGGACCTACAAAGGTGGAAAGAAGCACATAAAAAGTGTCTTATAGGGCCAAGCCTTACTATCTTTTTGAAATGAGATAGGAAGGTTTACTTGAAAAAGGCCCAAGATCCTTTGAAGTTCTCATGGCTCATTGCCTGCAGCCCGAGTGAGCCCTGGCAGCCGGGCATCCTCCTGTGACAGTGCTGGCAGCAAACCCAAGGAACAGCCTCACCTGCAGCAGAGGGGTGTCTTTTGGGAACAAAGGCTGCCATCCTCCCCTGATGCTCACAGATGCACTTTTTTAGTGGATTTTTAGGTAAATGCACACTTTGCCAGGCAGGTCCGATGCAGCCAGCTCAGAGCACACAGCATGAGAATTGCTGCTGCTCCCCATGGTGCTGCCCTCAGGAGCCAAGGTGCTTCCCCAGCATTTCTGCTCTGAACTTGCATCACCCCTTCCTGACATCCAGCTGCTGCCACCCAGTTTCAGCCACTGAAGGAGCTGGTTTTGCAAAACCAGAAACACAAACAGCCTCCAGGACCTGTGCCCAGATCTCCCCTGATGCCTCAGACTTTCTGAATAATTTCTTTCATAAAAACAGTGTCATGGCAGGGTGCAGATAAGCTCTGACAAATAGCGCCAGGCATTCCTGTCCTCACCTGTCCTTTGTGGGACTGTGACACCCCATCATTAGAGCTGAGACCAGGAAGGGGCTGGAAGGCAAGGCCAGCACAGGGAATTACCCCATGGGTGTGCGGGGCAGGGTGCTGGCTGGTGGATGAGGAGAACCCATAACATGGAGGAGGAACGGGATGGGGAAGTGCTGCTGTTGGTAACCCTCGGGTAACTCTCTGTTACCTCTCTGCTGTTGGTAACCCCAGGGGCTCGTGGCCCCTGAGAGGCCTCTCCCTTTGCCTCCTGGGAGCAGGGTCACCACTGCAGGAGGGACACTGGAGATGAAGGAGAAACTCTGTGGGACTCAGAGCTGAGAGTGCTCTAGCAGGCACGGGTCACCATGCTCCCCTGTCCATGACCCGGACAGGCAGAGGGACAGGGACAGAGCCTCCTCTGGACTCCATCCACTTCCCAAAGTTCCAGAGCTGGATTCTGCCTGGATGAGGGCACCATGACCTGCCTGCAGCACAGCATGTGCATGGCTGGTGATCAGAGCCAGCTGGGATGAAGCCAGGCAGCAGTGAGAATAACTCCCCCCACACCACTCCTCTCCTGCATCTCCACCTGGGCAGCAGCTCCAACACTAGTGTGGGATTGTGCCTGTGTGCCCAGGGTGGGGTTTAACCCTAGGGAAACTTCCCCATGCAAGGACACCAGGGATTGGTGGGGTTGTTATGGCCTGACCCAAAATGAAGGGGATCGAAGCATGGATCCAATGGAAAAGATCACTCCCGTATCCTACACCCAGCTCCTGTCTTTGCATTAACAACCCCACACCCCTCCAATGTGGAGTTTTAGGGTCGGTTTCAGACGGCCGGGACAGACGAGAGATCTCTGAAGCTGAGTTGTAGAGCATGAGGTTTATTGTAAGAGAACGTTGATATAAGAGACCTGCTGAGAGCTGCCAGACGCAGCCCGGAGCAGGGCAGAGAGAAGAGCTAAGAGTGAAGATCTAAGAGAGTTGAGAGCAGAGGTCTAAGAGAGAAGAGAAGAGAGCGAGCTTGTCGCTTACAATACCATAAATCATCTTCTGTATTGAATATTCTAATTTTCATTAACCAATCTAGAACAAACTACAAATCTTATAAAATTTGCATACAGCCTATGAGAACTATTGCATTACCATACAGTGTTATATTTTAAACTCTAAAAGCTGCTTTTTGGACCCTCTGCTAGGTTGGTGGGGTCTGCTCTGACCCTTGGACCTGTCTGCAAGCAGAGGGGATTGTTTAATCAAAGGGGGGATTACTGCAGGCAGCCATGCCATTGTTTTCTAGTTGTTCAGTAACTGCAGTTTGGCATCTCAAAGCTTGTCTTCATTTCAATCTTACTTATAGTTTCTGCATTCTCAGCATCTCCTACCAGGCAATCATATTTATAAGGTTTTCCTATTTCATCTTCCCCAACACTCCAACACCCTCCTGGGCAGCTCTGCTGCATGCCTCCCCAGGCAGGCATTATTCCCAGGAAATAAAATTCCTGTGAATTTTATTCCAATAAACCTTTTTCCTGGTCTCATCCAAATTAAAGCAATGAGAGCAGAGCAGCAGCAGAAAGAGTATGCCCAGGAGCACTGCTGCTTTTCTGGCTACCAACCTCTCACCAGAGAACCCTCACACACCTGGATGAAAGGTTCCTGCAGAAGTGCTTCTCCTGTGAACCCCATTTTGCCCCAGTTGGATAATTGGTGTGTTGTGTGTAACTTGGGTCATTAAAATACCCCTTTTTACTTCCTGCTCTTCTGCACCTGGGGGCCACTGTCAAGGTGATGCAAGAGGTGGCTCTGATTGCAGCTGGGTGGCACCAGCACTGTCCCTGCTCTCCTGCTCCGGTTCACAGGGTGTTGTTCAAGAAGGGATTTAGTGAGTGGGTGTGAAGGTAAAGCTGGAGACAGAGGTTGGGAGGTAGGGGAGATGTGGGAAAGCAACAGAGAGACTAGAAACCATTCTTTTGGTTACCAAAAAGTATTTCAGATGTGCCTAATTCAGCATCTCAAACACTGGAAATGGGATGGAGTCAAAATGCTGTCACTCCCCCTCCCCCGGGGCTGGCATCAGTCGGGCTGGTTAAAGGGGTGGCCATTATAGAGGAACACTCACAGATGTGCTTCTCTTTAGGAAGGTCCTTCCAAAGGCAGTAAGACTCCAACTGCTCCTGTGCCACCCTATAACCAAGAACCTAAAGACGGTGTTTCCATCACCACCTCTTGCTAACAGAAATCTGAAGAAATACAAAGGTGAATCAATTTGACCACCCCACGGAGGGTAGTGCATCCCCTGCCCTGCTGCCCTGGGATCAGGCAGCAGTGGAGGAGAGTGACTGGGTCAGTGCCCGGGCCAGGGTCGCATCCATGCCATGGGTGGCACTGGCATGGCTGGGGCTGTGCTGGGTTCATGTGGCAGCGAGGACGGTGTCCAGCAGACCTTCCCACCGCCGTGCACGCAGCTGAGCCTGGGTGGGCACTGCCAAAAACACCGAGGATCACCCTGGGGACAAAAACTGGGCAAGACTGGACTGAGCAATCTGGCCAGGCAAGTAGAGTCAGGGGTAGCAAAAAGCAGGAGAGACAGGTTTGGGAGAAGGACAGCACCTCCTCAGGGCTTCCTCCAAACAGCCCACGCAGCCTGAACCGGTCCTTCCACGGCCAGGCCAGACCGCCTGGACTGAGTCCCTGTCGCAGCCATCGAACCCCCGTGGCTGCCTGGGGAAAGCAGCAAAGCCGGAGGTGCGGTGGGTGGGAGGCAGAGCAGGGCACCCCCAGGCTCTGTCCGTCCTGCCTCCTGCCACTCCAGCAGCACAGCTCCGGCCCGCTGTCGGAGAAGGCGGGTGAGTCCATGTGCGGGTGGGAGAGCGGCTGTCGGGATGGAGGGGGCAGTGCCCAGCTTGCACCCCCACCTCCCCCATGGGCCCTGTAGAACCCCGTGGTTACCACAGCAGATGAGTATGGTGTCCGCAGCAGGGCACTGCGGTAGCTCCTTCCACCTGAGAAAGGCTGCGAGGCTCCGTTCCCGTCTCTGTGCCCCAGAGTCCCCCCTGTGAGAAAAGGAATAGCCATCATGGGTAGAGGCAGGCAATGGGTGCACCCCAATGGGTCACGGTCCATCCCAGAGAGCCAGGGTGCACCCCAACACCACAGGGTGAACTCCAGTGCTCACATCCTTCCCGAGGCAGCACACAGGGCAGAGGGTTTGGCCAGGGCAGGGCTGCAGTGCAGGAGCTCTGACTGCAGGGATGCTCTGCTGTGGCTGCAGCTGGGAGGACAGGGTTCTCCAGATGTTGGCTATAAACATCCCATCGCTTTCCCAGAGCTCATAGCTCAGAGACCCCCAATACTCCCGGCCATGGAATGTGGAGATCATGGGGATGTGGTTGGCAGCTCAGGCAACATGTGACAAGCACAAGGTAAGGGTCCCTGGGGCAGCTGACAGCCCAGTCATGCACCACAGGACAGGCGGGGTGGGGACTTCAAAGAGCCCGGTCCCACCGGACAAAGCAGGTGGGGAGTGACTCCTCTGGCAGAGCCGGTCTGAGGGCTGAGCAGCCAGCAGCCATGCTGAGCACCCGGAGCAGTGACAGTCACGGCCAGGCAGGTCATGCCTCATGGAGGCTGCAGGCATGACCACAAATGGCCCGAGCTCCAGGCACGGGGAGGAAGGAGCAGAGGTCACTGGCTGAGTCACTGGCAGGTGTGAGCACCACAGTCCCCAGCTCCAGCTGCACACTCCCCTCCAGCCCCATTTCCCAAAGCACTGCCCGGCACCTCCTGGCACACTGTCACACTTCGGCTGAATTTCTGCCCTCTCCCCCTTCTTTTTCTTCTGACACCCCCAGCTGTGCCAGGTGGCTCATCCCCACCAAACTGGTGCCAGGAGGAGATCTCCAGGGGCACTCAGAATTTGGGAGACCTATGCCCAGGCAGGGTCACCCTCAGCTCTGACTGGAGCCAGCACCAGAAGACAAAGCTGGGAATCCTTTGCTCCCCTGGCACATCTTTGTCCCAGGCAAGCTGGCACAGACACAGTGGTGCCAGCACCTCCTGCCCAGCTCAGCCAGCAGTCCAGCCTGTGTTGAGTTGGACACTGCCAGCTGGTTTGCCACTGCCTCACAACAAGGCTTGAGGAGGGCATAGATTTTTTTTTATAACCTTAAAAGCCTGGGAGTGTCTGGATAAAGCCTTGGGGTGAGGCAGGAACATTCTGAGCTCCATCTGCTGCCAGGGAAGAAAACATGTGATACCAGGGTAAGAGGTGAAACCAACAATCAAATCCATAAATCTTCACAAATCTGATACAAACAACCATCAGTGCAACACAGCAAGGAATTTTGACTGAAGGCCTGCCCAGCAGAAGGGTGCCAGGTCCATCCTGATGTCATTCTTGGGAGCTGATCACAAGTCCAGGTCGTGTGGCTGAGCAGAATGATGGCAAAGCAATGCCAGCTGAAGACACAGCCTGCTGTCAAGGTGAGTAGTTTAGCCAGTGCCCAAAAGCTGAACAGTGCTGTTTATCAGAGCGCTTCGAATCCTCTTCCCTAACTTCAGGTGTGCAGAGTTTCGGTGTTCAGCTCTTGTCATCAGCTTGTCCCTTCCCCGCCCAGGAGAGATGTCTGAATGAGTTTGTAGCTCTCTGGACAAACCCATCTCTCCCTCATGTAGATGACAAACTTCCACTAGATGATTAATTGCCTTAAGTTAGCTGGCAGGATTTTCATCTTTAGGGATTTTCTTTTTTTAACATTGCCATTTAAAACTCACTCTGAAAAGTATTCAAAGCAGAAATACAATCTTTCTGGGGGCTGAGAAAAGTTGATTTGCTTTCTTACAAAGAGATCTGTCTTTCATGTAAAGGAAGTTCCTGGCACATTAAGCCACTCAGAGGAATCTGAAGTGCAGTTTATTTTCTCCTGTCTCTGAACCTCTGAAGAAAAAACAATCACTCAGGTTCCCTTTTTGATCCAGACCACTACTGACCTCCATAAAAGACCACAAACCTCATGCTGTCTTCTGTCAGTCAGTAGCAGAAAGACTGGAAGATACCTATAGCAGTGGTATCCAGACTAGTAGGAAAATCTGTTGTTTTCCAAGTTAATAAATAAAATGTAAGCACCTTTCTCCCAGCAATTTCTAAAAACAGCAATACCCTTCAATTTAACAGCAGTTTTTACCCATGAACACCGAAAAAAAGAAGTAATGAGAAGTCATGTAGCCCACAAGAATTAAAGGCATATGAATAAATGGGTACTTTTTCATTGACAAACCCAAAAGTTGGCAGGTGTTCTAGCCAATAAACTCCAACAGAAGAGAACTTGAAAAGGAGAGGCAAAAGCAACTCAAAAAGGACCCCAGTTTAGTGAGACAGAGGATGTGAATGTGAATTTCTCCGGAAAACCAAAGCCACTGAGGACCAGTAATGGCTACAATGCAACTACTGCTGTGCAAGGTCTGTGGTGGGAAAGGCAGAAAGAAAAGATATTGTCACACTGAAGTGATCGATTATGAAAATAAAACATGACAGCTTGGCCAAAATAAATGGTGGGTGAAAGTTACCCCTCTGGGACATGGGATAGGGTGGGATAGATCCCACAGGAACAGGAAGCATCCCTGAGGTAAGTAAGTCATTGCACAGGGCCCTGATGAAATCTCAGTATAACAACAAAGCTGTGATCTGTCAAAGGCAAAAAAACTGCTTTAGGCTGGAAGAGTTTTCAGGGAGGACTGGAGGGTGCCTCAGGAACCAGAATACCTGATTTATACAGTGAGGCTGGAAAAGGAGTGGCTTGTTTACTCTGAAAAATGTCACCATTGCATAATTCCAGCAGGGCACACAAGAAGTGCCCAAACCAGCATCTGTTTGCAGGAACAAAGATGAATCATGCCTGAATTGGCTCTGTCTTAAACAGTGTTTTATGAAAGTTCTGTGGTGCAACATCCCCCGAGTGCTCCACGTGGGTGCCTCGCATGGGCAGCGCAATCCAGGGAGTGCAGATCTTCCATCAGCATCAGCATCAGCAGCAGCAGCAGCAGCAGCTCTCAGTTGTGTGTTTGGCTCCCTTAGAACTGCTTCTTTCCGTAAGGCAACAAAAACTGGAGGCTGCAGGGCAAGCAGTGTGTAGGTCCCCTGAGAGCTGCATTTACTGCTCCCTGTGTGGACCAACAGCCACTTCACAGCCCCACTGTGGCACTGCTGGTGGCACCACGGCAGGGAATCCCCAAACTTCAGCTCCTGAAACTGCTGCCAGGCCTCAGCACACCCAGCCCTCGGTGCATGCTCCTGCCAAATCACTCGCAGAGCCAAGGAATTTCAGGAAGAAAGGATAGCCTGTAAACACCCCAAAGTAAAAACTACCATCAGTTTGGGGTAAACACCAGGACACAGAAGATCAGGTTTAGGCCTCTGGGGGAAAAAAAAAAAAAGAAAAAGAGAAAAAAAAAAAAAAAGAAAAAAAAAGAAAAGAAAAAAAAAAGAAAGAAAAAACAAACAAAACAAAACAAAACAAAAAACGAAAAAACCCAAAAAAACACCAACATTAACCAAGCAAACCAGAGTTTTCTCAGAGTTTCCTGGTTTGTGTCCTTTCAGCTCCTTGCTGGAAGTCTCCATTCAGCTCAGCATGAGTCTCTGACATCGCCAAGATCTCTCCTCTGGTCTGCTGTCATCCCCGGTGAGGGAGTGAGCACAGCAGGAAGCAGTCCTGGGACCGTCTGAAGCTGCTTTTGTAGCATGAAGGGATTAGTGCCCTAAGCAGCCATGGTCCAGAAAGTTGATGTGACTGACCACCAAACCCCAGCAGTCTCTGCAGTCCTGGGGGACAGCACGTGCTGGGTCACCTGGGCCTTTAGGGACCAGGTCCCAGAGCAATTCAGCCTTTCTCCATTTCTGCAGGTGGGTGCAACTCTACCCTACAGCTCTGAAGCTGCATAAATCCAATGTAAATGTTGATTTGGACATTATCCAGCTCTTTTCAATGGCAACCTCAGTGCACTCAGCAAATCCTAGTTTCAATTACACGACAAATTGCTGTCTTCACATACTACAAGAAACGTGTTTTCACTGTCACTCAGTTTTTTAGGAGATTATCATGTGTTCCTTCTACTCATCTCCATTCAGATAAAGTGTAGTAAAGGCTATTTTTGTGTGAGGTTGTGTGAACAGGTTGTGCACAATACCCAGGGACGGGGATAGAGGAACACTTGCAGAACAGCAGGAAAGTCCATGCTGGGAAGGCAGGTGAGTGAAAGTCTCCCCACAACTCTTAAGCTCTGGAGCTTTGAAACCACACAGACTGAGAGCCTGAGTGTGCCAAGAGCCTTCTGAACCCTAACAGGCCCACAGCACTGAGTGCCCTCTCAACAGCCGAGACTCGCACCACAGCCACAGCAAACACGCGGGCAGACACCACGGGGGTCTGTGAAATACGCGAAGAATAAAGACCTGTCTGAGGGGATTTGCAAACAGCTCAGAAACCAGCGACGCTCCTCGTCCGAGCTGGGCCGAGCCCGCCAGACCCTGCCCCGGCTGGGCAGAGCTGCCCTCCAGAGGCGCCTGCGATCGACAAGCGGGAGGGACGGCGCGATGCCACTAGAGCACAGACCCATCCCTGCGCTCCGGCTGAGGAGGGGCCGTTCCGTGCGGCCGCCCTGGGCAAGGGCGAGCGGGACGGGGCAGCTCGGGGGACAGGGCAGCTCGGGGGACAGGGCAGTTCGGGGGACGGGGAGCGGGACCCCCGCCTGGCCGCTCCAAGCGGCCGCGGCCTTCGAGCTCCTACTAAGTTACTCTCCCCGCGGCCGCCGTAGTCCCGAGCTGTGCCGTGCTGTGGCGGCGCGAGGGCCACTGGGACATGTAGTGTTCCCGGGCGGGCCGGTTCATTGTCGCCGTGCTCCCTGGCACCGCCCGGGAACTACAGCCGGCGGCAGCGGCGGAGCGCGCGCCGGGATGGCGGCCCCCTTGGTGCTGGTGGTGCTGGCGGCCGTGACGGTGCGCGCCGCGCTCTACCGCTCCAGCCTCGCCGCCTTCATCGCCGAGCGGGTCGAGGTGGCGTCCCCGCTAAATGCCTGGAAGCGAGGTGAGGCCCGGCGAGCCCGGTCCGAGCCCCGCGGGGGCAGCGGAACCCCCGGGCCGGGCGGGCAGGGCCTGACCCCGGGCCCGCGGGGAGGGGGCCCGGCTGCGCCCCGGGGAGGGCCGAGCCGTGCTCGCCCGGGCCCGAACCAGAGCTGCATGGAAGGGCCCTGGGCAGCCGTGCCCGGGAGGAGCCCGTGGGAGCCTCTGCTCGGCGGCTTCGGGGGCCGGGAGGGCCGCGGGGCTGGAGGCACAGACAGGGCACAGAGCCTGTGGCTCCCGGTTGTCCCTGCACAGGCACCGTGTCGTGGTGAGAATGCCACTGCACGGCCCCCAGGTCACTTCCCTTGGTCTCTTGGTGTCCCTACACGTTACCAGCAATTCAGATTCTCTTCGGAAGGCTGAGTGGGGTACAGGGTAACTGGGACTTTTCAGTGGTGTTCATCTGTATGTCATCTCAGCCTGTTAGGAACCTTAATTTATTTTAAAGACGTCCCTTTGGTATCCAGTTATTGTGCAGGTAAAATTATTTGCCATTTTGGGGTGGAAAAGAGTGGCCAGAAGTAATAAAGGTCAAAAGTACAAGTGCATTTGATGACCTGAGGTCTCTGCTCCACAATATGTAGCACTTGACACTTCCTGTGCAATTGAATCTTTCTAAATACCACCTTAGAGCATCAAGGTTGGTATCTGGAGAGTAAGGAGAAAAAGTGGCATCATCTTGAAGAGTCTGGATTGTCACCACACAGGAAGTTGGTGGCAGCCAGAATCTGTTTCTCCAGCATGTCACTGAACTGAGCACCTCTTGTGTTTTCCTGCAGTGTCCCGCCTGTTTCCCTCTGAACAAATGCACCCATTTCCCTTAGCTCCTTTCAGTGCATTCTGCTCAGTCCCAGGGAGTGTCTGTGCTCAGGCGGGTGGAGATTCTGTGGAAAAGCACACACATGCATGGCAGGGAAAGCTGTAACTCCATGAGCACAAAGGACCTGAATTAAGGCTGTAAAATGTCAGGAAGTTTCAACAAGAGATAAAGCTTTTAGTTTTGCCTGGCAATACGTGGTCATTTCTGTTCTTCCCTCGTGACTTTGGACATTTGAGGCCTCTCTACATCTAATGAGGCAAAACAGTTAAAATTCTGTATTATGTTGTGGTTGTCCTCTTTGAATTCAGTATTTCTGCAGCATAGTTGCTGAATATCACCTAATGGGTGACTCAAAAGGAGGAGATACCATGCATGTGATTTATATAAGTTAAATGCAAAAGATTTCATCTGGAACATTTCTAGCTGAAACAAATAAATAAGTGATGAGTGCCCATGCCAGAACGTGCGTGGCAGAGCTGGAGGCAAATCAGTTCTGGCTGACTGTTGGCTCTGGGAGGTTTGGTGTCACCCATTCAGTGTGAGATTCTTGGAGTGTCAATACTTTAAAAACTGCACTGTTGCCATCGTGAGATCTCTCAGTTCCCACATTGCAGGGTTCTAATGCAGATGTTTTGTCTGTTTCAGTGGTCGAAGGATTAGCTCTGCTGGATTTAGGGGTCTCGCCATATTCTGGAGCTATTTTTCATGAGGTTGGTTTGCATGCTTGGTTTTAACTGTGATATTCCAGTGGCAGGGGTCTAAGTTTGGCTGCTCAGAGCCTGGAAAAGGCTGTGTGCCTGTCTTGTCCCAAAGACTGCAGAGACCCCAAAGGTGTGTGGTTTGTCTGAGCAATGGTTATGCAGTGACCAGGACGAGGAAATCCAGGTAATGCCAGGCCAAAGAAAATTATCTTTGGCAGGGTAGTTCTTGTAGAACTGCTCAACTCTTGTAGTTTGTCTCATCAAATCACCAATATTTCATCTGGACAGTATTTCCTATGGATGTCCCTTCTGCTCTCTTTCAGACCCCGCTGATAATCTATCTCTTTCACTTCCTGATTGAATATGCTGAGCTGGTGTTCATGGTAGGTGCTCCTGGAAAGCTTCTTCTGAAAGGTCCCATTCAGGGAAACACTGAGTGTGACTTTCTTTTCAGTCGTTCAGCCTCCCTGTAGCTCCAATTCCTGCTGAGCTCACAGTTCATTAGAAAGGCAGCTTTGCCTGCACAGACCCACATTCAGGCTTTTCCCTTCTTGTGCATATTCCTTCTTTTTTGTGAGTTCTTGCTTAGGTAAGTATCCCCACAGAGGGATAGGAAGCTGTGGTGAGATTTTATTTCAAATTTCAAATGTTATCTCCTACACATAACAAAATACTTTTCCCCCGCAGCCTAATGCCTGCACTGCAGTTTCCCACCAATCCCTACACTGCTGCTTCTATCTGCCAAATCCCAGACCTGCAGGGAGCACAAATTTGTCTATTTTGCTCACGATCAGTCTGTCCTTTGCTTTTTTAGATAACTGATGTGCTAACTGCTGTGGCCCTTTACTTGGCAATCCAGGACTTCAACAAAGTTGTGGTAAGCTGACTTCCCAGTGTTGCTGATCCTCTTCTCCCAGCAAATACAATTTTCATGGGCCAAAGAAAAGATGTGCTAGAGAATGTAGTGTCAAGTCCTTGTTGCAGTAAATCTGGTCCTATTTTAATGATAAACAAACAGGACTGCATGTGGTAGACAACTGAAGCATTTTAAATTTTGTTGTGGCATTATTACAATGTCTGTAGCTACACACTGAGTGGTGATCACAGCAGTGTGCAATCTTCTGTAGCCTGGGTGTTACACCTTGGAGGGGGTTTCTTTGCACACAGCATGAGGTAATACATAGAAATGTGTAAAGGGAGGAGTGAAACCTTCCAACAGTTCTGAGGTGACATAAATCATTCTAGTGAGCATGGTGAAAGTCTGACATCAAATACTGCTTGTTCCCTTCAAATTACAAGGATGTGTATTTGGAGGTGAGTGATTCCTCCCTGCTCTGAAAGAACATTTTGTGTAAGCAGTGCTGTGCTCTCTGCAGTTCGAGAGGAGCAGGGATTGGGTATCAACATCAGCAGGGAGACCACATCTTCTGCAGCATCTCTGTGATCTCCCATCCAGCTATGTGCTTGTTTCTTGTCCTCTGACTTTGAGGTTAAGGAAATAACCCAGGATAGAGCTGCAGGCATGTAAGAATTGCACATGTGAGTTACTTTGGTTGTTGAGAATTTACTGGCATCTCTGTTGTTCTGTCCCACCATGACATAATTCAGTCAGTTGATATTTCAGATTTCTCTTTTGTCTCTGTAGAGAGCCTCGTAGAACAAAAGACATTAAAGAGAGATTTGTCATGGAAGTATCCATCTTTAAAACAACAAAGACTGCACACATGTGGGGTTTGAGTGTTCAGGGGCTTGTGTGTCGAGCAGCGAATTTATAAAGTTAGCTTTTCATTAGAGATCCAGAGGGGTGGTAGGAAGATTGAGTATTGTACTCTAGTGTGGTGAATTCACTGGTGGCTGTGTCAAGATGTAGATACAGGTAATTAAGAAACATTAAACAAGTAGAGATTATCTGCTTCCTCCTGACTCTCACTTCAGTTGTTAAATATTTGAGAAAAGGTAGGGTTTTTTGTTCTCTACAACTCCTTACATAATATAAGTTTTAGCGCACACCAGGGGCTTGAATATGCTCCACAGTAATAGAAATCCCAGGCTGAGCAATATGAAATAGAATTACACAAGTAGTATAGAATAATGGCTTTTCTCTTCTGACAATCTTTGATCATTCTCCCCTGTTCAGTTCAAAAAGCAGAAGCTCCTAATAGAACTGGATAAATATGCACCAGATGTGGCTGAACTCATCCAGACACCCATGGAGATGCACTACATCCCCCTCAAGGTAGCACTATTGTAAGTATTGCTCCTGTAGGCTGCAGTGGGCTCCTTTGGTTCCTCAGCTCCATTGGAAGTTTGTCTCGTTTGGGCCTTCAAAAACTGTCAAAAGTTGTGTTTCTTTCCTGCAGAAATTCTGAATTTCCTGTTGGCTCTGAATACTCAGTTAGAAAGTGAAAAGCAGATGCATTTCCATGTGCTTGTTGCCAACAAGTAAATTCACTCAGGCCCTTTGAGAAGGGCTCAGCAGCATAAGGTCATTGTTTGGGTAACAAGAATGTTGTGTCAGCACAGATCATTAGTTACTAGCAAGGCTGATCAGTATATTATCATACTGTATTGGTAGTCCTCCAGACCTTTTTCTTTGCTCTGAACCTATTTAAATGAAATTATTTTAATTCTTATTTCCAAAAGGAGCTGGCATCCTTGCTAACTTAAGTGTGGCTGCGTTCTAGAATGTAAAGTTGTTCAAAGTTTTTCTGTAATTCCAATTAAAATGTGCCAGTCTTGCATAGCTGGCTGGTTTTGTGCCAATAACCCTAGATCTGTCTGAATAAATGTACAACGCTTCTGCAAAGCAAGAAACATTTTTGGTAGTAATTTTCTAGGCCATAACTTGCATGTTGGACATCTCCTCAATGTCTCATTCCTGTAGTGGGCTCCCTATGGCCCCTGTGTCTGCAATCCAAAGGTCTGGTTTTGCTTCAGATTGAAGAACCTGTTCAACTGAATTAATTTGCTGATGAGAGGATCACATCAGATGTAAATAAACAAAAGAAAAGGCAAAGAACATTTTTTTTTTCTTTGAAGATCTCTTTAATTAGATGCTCCTTTGAATGTAACCTGAGCTTTGCTCTTTTGCAGCTACCTGTTAAACCCCTACACTGTGATGTCTTGTGTGGCAAAGTCCACCTGCGCCATCAACAACTCTGTCATCGCATTCTTCATTTTAGCTACAATAAAAGGTAACACAGTGAAGAAAATGGGGCTCTTTATGACTTTCTAGAAAGATTTGAAATGTGGCAAAAATTGAAAAATTAAGTGAATGCATTCCCCTGCATTAACAGCAGCCAGCATGGGCTTTATATAGGTGGAATTATATTGATCTCTTTCTGTGTGTGGGTGACAGGAGATATAAACCAGCCAGTGGTTCTTTCTTATGGAATGAGTCATTCTCCATTCAAAATGTCAAGAAGACACTCTCCAGGATACATTCTACTAAAAACTCCCTTAGGTGGTGTTCTGATATTTGTGAATCCCCTGCAGAGGATTATAAGTTTCTTCCCATTTTGACTTCCTGTCTGTATGGCTGTTTATAGTAAAAGTTTCTTATAAATGAACTTTTTTTCTCTTTGCAGGTAGTGCCTTCCTCAGTGCTGTGTTCTTGGCCTTAGCAACATACCAGTCACTCTACCCTCTCACACTGTTTGCTCCAGCACTGCTTTACCTTCTACAGGTAGGTGATTTCTAGCTCTTGGTACCTGTTGTCTTCTTGTAGCTGTGCAGGGACAGTCCTGGGGAGGGGAGTCAGCCAAGTGCAGAGTTTCAGAAGAAGTGTCTCTCCTCAAGCCATGGCAAGTTTGAACCCTGAATGGGAATGCCTGTGTTTGCAGAGAAGGAAGCAGGAAGTCACCTACAGAACGGGATGGTGTTTAGCTTGCCCAAAATAAGTGCTGCTCCTTGTGTCATGTGAGCAGCAAAGAGGGGCTCAGACCTGGAGAAGTTCAAAAGTGCTGGTTTGGAGTTTAATGGCAAAAGGCATGTTCTGGAGAGAGGCTGATTGTCCTTTCTCCCTCTTCATTAACAAGATCCTGAATCCCACCAGGGCTTCAGGACTTGAAAGCTTGAAAGCTGCTCCTTCAAGTGTCATAGTGCCAATGTTTGATGTTTTCTTCCGTCAATTTAAAACGATGTTCTGAACACTCAAGCTTTCTTGTGGCTCTCCACATGATGAGGTGCTTCTGTTCCTCTTTCAGCGTCAGTTCATTCCTATCAAACTGAAAAGCAAAAGTTTCTGGCTCTACACCATGCAGTATGCATCCCTGTACCTGTGCAGCCTGGTGGTGATCATCTGCCTCTCCTTCTTCCTGCTCAACTCCTGGGATTTTATCCCATCTGTTTATGGATTTATGTAAGCATAAGGATTCTTACTGATGGTTTTCTGTCTGGCCCCACCCTCCCCACCCAGGTTGTTTCTTGTCCATCACACACAAGTGTGTGGTTGACCCAGGAAGTGTGGGGTCTGTGATTTGCTGGCAATGTGAGAGAAGAAAGAACATGTGGAGAAAAGCAGCCAACTCCAACTTCTGTTAAACAGATAACAGCAAAAATTAAGGAGAGGAGCTGTTCTCCACTGAGTGATTGGAAATGGATTTGATTGTTGAGCTACCATGGCTGTGAAATATTCCTCTGCTTGAGAATGGTTTAAATCCTGCTGAGACATCAGGAAGGATTCCTCAGTAGGATTTAAACCTGCTCTCCACGTTTTCATCCATTTGGTTTCTCTTTCATGGATTTACAATTTAGATCCTCCACCCAGTAGCACACGATGGTTAATTAATGGAACAGAAGCAGGGCAGCGAAGAACAACCATTAAAAAATTTACCATGACTTTCTTTTCAAATTTCAGCCTTTCTGTTCCAGACCTGACACCCAATATTGGCCTTTTCTGGTACTTCTTTGCAGAGATGTTTGAACACTTCAGTCTTTTCTTTGTATGTGTGTTTCAAATCAATGTGTTCTTCTACACCATTCCCTTGGCAATAAAGTTGAAGTAAGTATGAGTGTATTTCTCTGCTACTTTGTTTTACTCTTAAGTTGTCCAGTGGAAGCTTCTAAGGCTGAAGTCAGATGTCTTGATCTAATCTAAAAGATTTTTAGCAGGGCCTATCCTCCTCATTTCCCATAGGTTCAGCTCTGTTCCTTTTAAATAGAGTGACTTGGGCTCTGCAGTGGAGCTCTGTGTTGCAAGCATCCACAGAGGCAGCAGAATTGAGGCTCTAGAAGTGTCTGCTCCCTGCCAGCATAAGCCACTGTAGTCAGAAAGCAAGAACTGGCTGGAACTTCAAGCTCTACATTGTCAGAAAAAAAGTGGAAACTTGTGGACTTTTCTATCTGACTTCCTTGACTTCTTTCTGATAAAAAGCACCCATTACCATACCTGGATTCTCAGTGGGTTTGTCCTTTGGCTTGTACTGGATAGATCAGGTGTACCAGAGGAATAACTATGGGCTTCAGGCTTCTCCAAGTTGCCATCAGAGGGCAGGTGCTAATTGCTTCTGGTGAATAAGGCAGAGCTGGGGAGGCACAGTGCAGGTGACCGATGTGGAGGTGTAAATGTGTGCTGAGGGAGGCCCGAGGTTGCTGAGTGAGGGCTGTGGCAGATGTGCCTCCCCTTACCCTGCTGCTCTGCAGGGCAGCTCTGTCCACCTCACACAGCATTCGGAGCCTGGTCTGGAGACACCAGGGCTGCAGGAGCCTCCTTGAGGCTATCCCACAGCACATCTGTGCCCTTGCTGATATTTATTTATGGTTTTCAGACACCCTACTGCATCCTCTTAGTCTTTGTTTGTTTTCCCTTCCAGGGAATACCCCGTGTTCTTCATGTTTGTGCAGCTCGCCATCATTTCTATCTTCAAGTCCTATCCTACCGTAGGAGATGTTGCACTGTACATGGCCTTCCTTCCAGTCTGGAGCCACCTTTACAGATGTAAGTTCTTTGTGCTTGATTATTCTTTACCTACAATGGGAAAGGGCCTGTCAAATAATTAAATGGTCACCACTAAACCAAACCAGACCCAAGGTCATGGGCTCTCATGGCCTCCATGGGGTGTCTAGAAGGAGGCTGGATTTTGGAGGGTTTTTCCCTCTGGTGATATAATCCCTAACGTGTCTTTAGGACTTGGGTTGAAATTGGTCAAGGAGGAAATTTTCACTTGTACCTTACCCTCCTTCTCTCTCCAACTTGTTCTGAAGATTAACTTTTTTATAAGAACCTTTTACAGTCCTGCATCCTCCAGATGTTTTGCTCCCATTTAAGGCTGTGTAATTTGTACAGTGCTGCTGCAATTGGTGAGTCCCCCAACCTTAAAGTGCTGGACCTTGCAGTCGTGCTTTGTTTTGCATCTGCTTATTTGCTTAGAGTGAAAGTAACTGAATTACTCCAAACTATTGTCCAGTCTTTTTTAAATGCTTCAGAAAGACCCTCTCTAGCTCTTGAAATCACCAGAGAGCTTCCCCTGGATTCTCAGGTTCAGTCTATAGAACCTGCTTCCATGGGGAGATTTGGAAATGTGTTTTTGCTGGCATTTCTTGCTTAAACCAACTGCTTTGACCAGCCCTGCCGGGTCGTCCACGCCTTTCACTGCAGCCTTCTCCAAGCCAGGTCAAGTGTGTTCATGGACAGCTCACCTGCCTGTTGTCAGAGACATAATCAGAAGTCAGGAGACCTGGAGACCATCTGCTCTGTGGGTTTCAGACTCAGGAGAGCTGAGGCCAAAGCAGCTGTGATCAAACAGGGCAGGAATACCCAGGCTGGCCCTGAGCACATCACAGCTGTCACAGGTGATGAACTTGTGAGAAGCCCTTGCTCAGTGTGGTTCAGTTGCACATTCCAGGCATGCAGTGAGACAGACAGTCATGTGTCACATGCTCCCACCCCGCAGTGTGTGAGCATTCCTGCTGAACAAGTTTAAAATAAGTGGGAAGAGGCTTGGATGTGACAATGCTCTTAAAACATCATCTGCCCTCAACTGCAGGATGATGGGCATGGACTGAGCTGCAGCCAAGCACAGCAGCACAAGTGTCAGGATGGATTACAGCACTGCTGCCAAAGGATGGGCATAAGCACTTCACCGAAAACAAAACCTCTCCTGGCCTGGTGGTTCCCAGCTCTTTGAGAAAGCTATGCTTGGTTTTTATCCACCTGGCACATACTCAGGCAGACTGCTGGATTCTTGCAGTTCCTGAGGTCCTGTGTCTGTCAGTGCATTTGGCCTGTAGGAGTTTCTTCCTTTTATGGTGCTTTCATTTCCTTCCCGAGAAAGGATCTTTTCCTATAACACACAGATTCTTTTTTTCCTTTGTCATTTGCTTGATGAGGCAAGGGATTAAAGTGCTCTGCTCTCCAAATTGGAATGCTGCTGGCAAGGCCCCTTTGCAGACTGCTGGTTACTGTAGTGTGGATACCAAAAGGCCAAAGTCACCCAAGAAATGGATGCAGGACCTAGAAGGAAACAGCTACAAATGGGAATTTCACACTGCAGCAAAGACAGAAGTATTTATTTTGAAGGGAAATATAGTGGATTTCTTATGACCACTATCCAGGAAGTTCCTAAAGCAACCTGTGAAAGGTTATTGGAGGGAAGTATGTCTTGGCAAGTGCCTCGCACCCCCTAAATACCATTACTGGTTATGTGACCATGACTGCTCAATAATGCATCATTTTTACAGCTAGTTTTCTTTTGCAGTCCTCCGGAACATCTTCATCCTGTCATGTGTGCTCATTTTCTGCTCCTTCCTGTTCCCTGTTCTGTGGCATCTATGGATTTATGCAGGAAGTGCCAACTCCAATTTTTATTATGCCATCACGTTGACTTTCAACATAGGGCAGGTCAGTAGAGTTAGACAAATGAAGCTGCACTGTGGGCAGGCTGCTGGATGGGGTGGCTTTTTTTTTCACAGAAAACGTGGTCAGGCATTGACAGGGACTGCCCAGGGAGGTGGTGGAGTCCCACCCCTGGAGGTGTTCAGGGAATGCCTGGACATGGCACTCAGTGCTCTGGGCTGGGTGACACAGTGGGGGATCAGTCAAAGGTTGGACTCAATGATCTCAGAGGTCTTTTCCAGCCAAAATGGCTCTGTGATTCTGGGACAGCGCTTGGATAGAAGGAGTCCTGTGGGTGCAGCTGAGATGCCTGTGCAGCTGTGACACAGCTGGACCTGCCATTGTCATACATTTATAGTAGTTGATAGTATTTTATAGTAGTTTGTGGAGCTACTGTATGTGAGTCTCCTTTGGCTTAACATGGTGAGGGGATGGATGAGGTCACAGTGGCTCCTCCAGCAGCGTGTGCTGAACAGCCCAGGGACTGCTTAACCCCTGACAGGGTCTGTCACCAACACGTGTCCCTCTCTGTTCCTTGCTCTGAAGCACAGCTGATGTGTGTGAACATCTCCCTCCACAGATCCTGCTCATCTCAGATTATTTCTACGCCTTCCTCCGACGGGAATTCTACCTCACTCATGGACTGCACCTGACAAGGCAGGACGGGACAGAGGCCATGCTGGTTTTGAAATAAGGACTGTGACCACCATTTCCTGGGACATGGGCCACTCTGAGGAATGTGCAAAGCTTGGGTTACATGGGGTGGGTGGGGAAGGTTCCCTGAATGAGGTCTGACTTTGGGAATGATACCTACTGAAAGAAAGGGCTGAGATTCTGGGAATACCCCTTAAGCTGCAGGCTCAGCACAGAGACTGTCAGAGCTGCAGTGCCTCCCCCCTCAGCTGTGCTTTTCACTGCAACCTCAGCCATCAGCTCTGGGCAGTCCATCAGGAACAGGACTGTCTGAGCTAAACCCAGGGCTAGAGCTCAGACCATGAACTGTTTTCCACCACTGCTTCTTGGAGATACTTGCTTCTCTGGGGATCTTCCCCTTCACTGCTTTGACCAGTCATGCTACTGCTTGGCACGAGGCAATCTCTGGGTACCTGGTGCTCCAGCCCTGGCTGCAGATTCCTTTTCTTGGTGGTTCTGCTGCTAAGGGATCTGGAAGAATCCCATGTACTCAGTCACAGTGGGGTGCTGTGAAAGAGTTGGGTGACCAAGGATGGTGACCTTGCAGGACAGCTGGAGCTGCTGCCACACGTGGTAACCTCAGCACTCAAGTAAGAACCAGAACTGGGATGGGATCACGAGCAGGGTGGGATCCATGTAACTGCTCTCTCCCATTGGAGCAACACAGCCATGCCAGGAGCTGCACAGAGGCATTGCAGGTCTCAGAAGGAATACTACTGAGGAGATGGACTCTCACTGCTCCCAGTTTGTGTTGGGTGACAGCCTAGCAGTGCTGGGCTCACACTGTGCTGCTGTGATCACTTGGGGCAGCAGCCAGGACCAGGACATGTCACAATCTCCCCCAGACCAAATCCAGGAGTCTCAGCCACTGCTGTTCTGGAGTTACTCCAGAGCTGCTCATCACTACAGGATGTGCACTTGTCTGTGTCACCCCTGTGCCAGTCAGTGCTGGGCTCATGGCTGTGCACGGGGGCGCCCTTAAATCAGCTCCACTGGTCCCTTCCGCTCCTCTCTGTGCTCAGACCTGCTCACCTCGGAGCTGCTGCTTCTGCCCCCTGGATGTGACAGTCTGGCGTGAAGCCACCAGCTCTGCTGGCTGTGTGGTGGCACTGAGATGCGGTGACCAGTGTGTGACAGCCGTTTGCAGCATCACCACTGCTCCCACGGGACATCCGAAGGGTCGGGAATGTGGCATGGCAACCAAACTGCACCTGGTACCGAGCTGAGAGATGGATGTGCCCAGGCAGGTGTGTAAACAGATCTTCTTTCTTTGCGGACAATTCAAACTTTTGCCTTACTGCACTGCTGTCGCTTTGGGGGTGGAGCCGCACCCAGCCCTGCCCCGGCCTGGGGGGAGCCTCGGGCCACTCAGGGGCTGGCGAGGGCATGGCAAGGAGCAAAATAAACTGTGCGAGTTTTGAACACCTCGTGGGCTCTGTGCCTTGGGGGCTGGAGGAGCAGGGAGGTGTGGGAGGCACTGGGAGTCACATGGAGGGGGTGGGAGGGAATTCAAAAGCAAACACAGGTTGGGGGAGGAAACAAGTGACCAAAAAGGAAACGGGTCTTTGAGGCAGGCTGAAACACCCCTGGCTTTAGGGAAGGCCAGGTATGTACAGGTAACCGGGCAGAGGTGTAAGAGAAATTGAGAGGGTGGCTAACTGGAGGGAGCTCTGGGGGGTGCTCATTTTACAGCCCCTCTTTCCACAAAGACAACAATAATTCATCATGAAGAGGGTGACAGGAGGCAGCAGGACTGAGCTGAGGGCTGCAGGCACTGTCCCTGTCCTCTGCAGCAGTTGGATTTGTTCCTGGGGTTGTGCCCACTCCAGGAGGTGGAGTTGAGATTTCCCTGGGATTCTGTGGGGAAGCCCATGGGGAGGCAGCTGTGCCCCTGCAGCCCAGGGAGGGCACGGGGGGCAGAGATGCACCTGCAGCCCCTGGAGGAGCCCACGCCAGAGCAGGGGAAGGACTCCAACTCCTCTCCCTGAGCAGCAGCACAAACAGAAACAACTGATCATAACCCCTATTCCACATCTCTCTGCACTGTTGGAGGGGAGGAGGCAGAGCTGGGAAGGAGGGAGGTGTGGGGAAGGTGTTTTTAAGGTCTTATTTTACTTCTCATTATCCTGCTCGGATTTTGTTAGTAATAAATTCAGTTAATATCTCTAATTCAAGTCTGTTTTGCCCTGACAGTATTTGATGAGGGATCTCACCAGGTCCTTACCTCAACTCGTGGACATTTTGCTGTATTTTCTCTGCCCTGCCCGGCTGTGGAGGACAGTGAAAGAGGCTTTGGTGGGTGCCTGGTGTCCAGCCAGGGTCACTCCACCACACAGGTGTTGGCAGTTGCTACAACCATTGCAACATTTGTGTTGCAAAGAGCAACTCGGCACGACCGGCCCCGGTGATGCCAAAACAAGGGCACCCCCTGGCCTCGGGGCTCTCCGCGTGGTTGCAGGTGACAGCCGGGGTGCTGAAGAGGTGACAGCCACCGGCCACCGAGCACTTGGCTGCAGGGGGATGCCTGCCCACGCATCCCAGCAGCGTGCAGGGGGATGCCACGAGCCAGGACAGGCTGCTGGCACCCACACCCACCGTGTCACGCACCGATGGCCGGGGAGGGACCGGCGCGGCTGAACATTAACCCCGGGGCGGGGTCCAGGGCTCCCCGGCAGCGCCATCCCAGCACCCCAGGAACACCTGCAATGAGGGGGCTCCGAGTCCGCTACCAGCTGCTGGTAGGTCCGTGGCGGCAGGGTCCCTCATGGCAGCGGGGAATGAGCTCTGGGGCAGCGCTGGGAGGCACCAGCCAGGCTGGACACAGGGCTGGACAGACAGAGGGGCTGCCCTGGGGAGAGTGAGGGGCTGGGGAGGTGCGGGGGCTGATGGGCACACGTGGGACCGACCTGCCCCTGCAGCCCTCCCGAGGATCCCGGCACCCCGGTGGCAGATTTCCTGCCGCCCGGGCTGCACTCACTCATCCCTCCTGCCCCCTCAGGGTGGTGGGCAGGGAATTGCTGCCCACCCGCCCTTGAGCATGAGCTGCACCCACAGCCATCCTGAGCACGTGGCTGGCTGAGACACTTGTCACCAGCGGCCACCAGGACCGCGGCACATCCCCGACCCCTTCCACGCTGCAAGGTCAGCCTGGCCGCGGGCAAGGTGGAAAAAGGCAAAGCTTCACCCCTTCTGAGGGAGCTGCAGCTGTAGGAGCCTTCCCTGCCTCCTCTTCCTCCTCCTCCACCCTTCCCTCCCCCTCGGGTGCCCATACACCCTTGCAGTTCCGTGTGCACGGTCTGGCGGGGTGCCAGGGCACGGCACGGCACCCGAGCTGTCGGGAGCAGCGGGCAGCCAGGAGCTGGGCTGGAGGCTCTGCCTGGTGCCCATCCCCGTGGACTTCGACCCCTTCTCCCAGTCTCTGGACAGAGGATGGGAGACATCCCACGCTAGGCGGGTTCGGGCCCGCGGGGATGCTCAGCTCCCGCTGCTCCCAGCCCGAGCAGGACGAGGATCTGCCTGTTGGATGCGAGGACCCAGCTGGAGAGGGGCAGCGGGCCTGGGAGGGAGCCCTAGCGGCCGCCGAGGAGGAGCCCTGCAGGCTGGTGCTGAGCACACCCAGCAGCATCCTGAGGGACAGGGACATCGACGAGGTGAGGCACTCTCCGGCCCGCACAGGGATCCCACCCTCCCGTTTATCTGCTCCTGTTCATCATCATCCACAGCCATGACCACCGTCCTGCCAGGAACGGCCAAATGGGTCACATTCCCTTGTGCCTGGGGACAGCCACCTCAGCAGCACCTCTCGGGGGGAGGAAAAAGATGCTTGGGGAGCCATCTCAAAAACGTTTTCCGGGTGATGAAGCTTGAGGGAAGTGTTCTAGGACGCTGCTGGGAGGGCTGGAGGCTTGAGGACACCTCTTTGGGAGTGTGTTGAGGGGGCGGATGCTTGGGAGCATCTGGCAGAAGGATGCTCAGGTGGCTCTCTCGGGAGGATGCTTGGAGGGATGATGTGTGGGACCACCTCTCGGGAGGGCTCTCGATGAGATCTCCCGGGTTTGGGCTGGGGCAGGGGAGGATGCTCAGCTGGTCAGCACCGACTGAGGCCCCTGTGCCCCAGCTGGGCCCCCAGCTGCCCCCCCGGCTGACGCAGCAGCCCTGGCGCCTGCTCTACTCCACCGTGCGGGACGGCTTCAGCCTGCGGAGCCTGTACCGGAGAGGGGCTGGGCCCGACTCCCCGGCCCTGCTTCTCATCAGGGACACGGAGGCGCAGGTACGGCCGTGCCCTCCCCAGCCCGGCTGCCCCGTGTCACACGGGGCTGGGCACCTCCTCCCTCCGCTGGCAGGACGGGGACACGTCCCGGCTCTGGGAGCCCCCCTGAGCACCGCGTCAGGAGTCTTCCCCTTTGCCAGGCCTTCGGTGCCTTCTCCGCCAGCGCCATTCGCAGCAGCAGCGGCTTCTACGGCACCGGAGAGACTTTTCTGTTCTCTTTCTGCCCCGAGCTGAAGGTGGGGCTGCAGGCTGCCAGCCCTGGGGCACCCCGGGAGGGGGCTGGGGGGTCTGGGGTGACCGTGCTGCCCTTGGCCAGAGGTGGGGACAGCAGCCAGGGGATCCTGTTGGCAGCAGCCCCCCAGATTTGTCCAGGGCTGGGGGAAGGCAAATCCCAGGCAGAGTGCAGGGAAGGAGGCTCAGGGAAGGGGACCCTGCGCAGCTGGGTGTCACCGGGTTCCCTCCACATGGCAAGGCAGTCGCAGCCCAGCTTTGGGCTGGCAGGATGTGGAGACAGCCATGTCTCTGGCACCACTGGGGGCTGTGTGTGTGACAGGGCATTGGTGGTGGCAGCTGTCCCCTGGCAGGGCCCACAGGGCTGTTGGCAGGGATGGATCAGAACCACACACTCGGCCAGATCTTCTGGAAACGTGGAACACGGAGGAGCCTGAACAGAGTCAGCTTTGCTCAGCAGCCCCCAGCTGGTCCTCACAGGACAAGGATGGGAATGAGGATAGAGACCCTGTGCTCATGTCCCGACTCCATGCTGTCCCCATGCAGGTGTTCAGGTGGACGGGCAGGAATGACTTCTTCATGAAAGGGGATGCGAATCTGCTCATGGTCGGGGGGGGCAGGTAGGAACTGTGCCCTGTGCCGGCAACTTCAGCCTCTCAGGGGGCCACCAGCCCCAATGGCCATCAGAGCCATCACGGGAACTAAGGCTGCCCTGTGGAGCACGTGGTGATGGTTTGAATCCCAAAATACTGGCATTGCCTGTCCAGCAGCACTGAGCCTTTCATTTCCTAACCCTACTGCCTGCTGGCAGGGCTGTCCACTCCCTGCCCGCTCCCTTCCCTCTCCCTGCCTGCTCTTGACTCACTTCCAGCCCATTCCTGCCTGCAGGCACGGTGGGAGACCTGGGCCAACTGCTTGTCCTAGCCCATGCTCATTTTGGGGGACAGAGTGTGAGGACAGGAGGTGTCTGGTGCCACGGGAGGCCTCCAGCCATGAAGGAGGCAGGTCCCAGCTGACTGCTCTTGGCACATTTGCAGGGGTAGGTTTGGGCTGTGGCTGGATGGGGACCTGCACCACGGGGGCAGCCAACACTGCGAGACTTTCGACAACGAGCCCCTGTCACAGCGGGAGGAGTTCTGCGTGCAGGATCTGGAGCTGTGGGGTCTGGCCTGACTGCAACAAACACACACAAGGAAAAAGACGCTAGAGAGAGGATGCTTTGGACTGATGCCTGGAGCACAGCTGTTCCTTGACAGTACCCACAGAGCCTGTGGGATTGCACCAGCCTCATCCCCTCCTCCTTTCACCTGTTATCAATAATATCCCCAATTCATGGGGAAAGCACAGTCGGTGGGGGCAGTTGATTGGAAAAACAGCAGTGGGCTCTCGGGCCTGCAGTGTTGCTGCAGAGTGGCTGGAGAGCCCAGAGTGCGTGCATGGGCCCACAGTGGCATAGCTCAACTAACCCTAAACCTAACTCTAGCCCCAGCCTCAACCCCAACCCTAAACCTAACCCCAAGCCCAAACCCAAGCCCAACCCACGTGGCTGGGATGAGGCAGAGCTGCCCTGGGAGGAGGGCATAGGGCAGAGCCCCACAGGGAGAAGGAAGCTTCAAGAGCAGTGAGGTTGTTAGGACTGAGCAAGCCCAGGCAGCCTCTGCCCCGGGCCTGGCTCTGGAGAAAGCACTGTGACTGCTCCTCAATAAACTCTTCCTGGCCTCACGCTTGTCCTGGAAGCATTGAATGGCTCTGTGAAGGTGTGCAGGGCCCGTGGTGGGGAGCAGGCTGGGAGCTGTGACAGTGCCAGCCATGTCCTGTCCCAGCCCTGAGAGCGTGGGGTCACCCCGGGCACTGCTTCAGGGACCCATGCTCCTCTGGCACAGCCCACACCCTCTGCCCATTGCCCTGTGAGGACCAGGGTGTCCTCCTCAGGAGGGGATGACAAGAGCCCCTGTTGCCTCTTTCCTGGCTGACAGGGTTTAGCCTCTCATTCCTGGAGGCTGAGCCAGCTCTCCTTGTCCATCACCCCTGTCCAAGCAGCAGAACCAGCCCCACAGGGGGATTCCAGGCAGGGGTGGTTCATGGGGTTCCATGGGAGGGCAAGGGCATGTCTGGTTTGACCACATTTGAGGTACTTATTGTGGGAGCACAGGTGGACATCCAGCTGAAGCACTACCCCATGACCTCACCTGATGTCATGGAGGTGGCCGCTGTCCAGGGTGTGGCTGCTCCCTGCTCCCTGGCCCCACTGCCCTTGAGGAGATGTGAACCAAGAACCTCTTCTAGAGGGAAGCTCTCCCACAGACAGCAGGTAGGAACACCGTGGCTGTTAGGAATGGTGCAGTAAGACCATTTTAAATAAAGTCCATACACTGCAATTCTTAAAATGAATAGTAAAATAATAGTTTATAAATTTATTCTTCAGAGAGGCTCAGATAAACATGCTGAGAAAAGAAATGCGCTCAGGACTTAACATTAAGTATAAACTTTTGATTTAACATAAACAAAAAATCTCTCCCGAGTATAAAGTGCACAGTTAGTAACAAATTCAAAATAAACCCAATTAACAATAATGAAATTACATCAAAATGATACTTGATCTTATGCAGACAAGGGAGATGAATGCCTTCACTCTAAGGTATTTTTTTCTTGAAAAAGATTAAGTTTTTTAAAAGCTTTTAAAGAGGTCACAAGCCCTTTACCAGTTTACCTGGTCCACTTGCAGGTCTGAAATACAGTTAGACAGGAACACAGAAGTTACACCTTCAGACACAGGAGCACAGATACAAAAGCAGCAGCAGAAGTACAGGGACACTCACTGTCCATCCCCCCCCGCCCCTGTCTAACAGCATCAGTTCCCAGGATAAAAAGGGCAAAGGAGACATGACAGGAGCTCTGAAGTTCCCTCACAGCACCTTCCCACTGGGTTATTTTTCAGGACCTACACCTGACTGCCTGAGCCAGATGCCAAACACCACCTTCCCCATTCCAGATATAAAGGCCACACATCGCTCCAATTCCTGAGCATTATTGAACCTTTTACTTTATGTTTTTAGTTTTGTGGTCAAGACTTTCTCAAGCTTTGAGGTTTCATTTAATGAAAGCAGCCTTCCTCTTAGACCTGAGTAAAAGATGAGAGGAAAATGCTCTTCCTTGGTCACTTGTTCAACAGAACAGATTCAGAACCAGTACTACCAGTACAGGAAAATGATCAGAACCCTCACAGATCTACAAGAGGCAGAAAAAGGGGACACAGGGAAAGTCATGAGATCCTGAAGAACAGGGCAGGGATACAGGAATGGAGGGATTCCTGATGAGCCTGTCTGCACAGTACAGGGTAAAGCAGAGCCAAGGTACACTTGGGGCAGGACCCTGCTGGCACTTCCCCCTCTGCACACCTGAGCCCTGGCAAACAGCTGGGCAGCTCGGCCTTCCTGCAGCCACTCACACCACGGGCCTTTTGAGCAGTCTTTGCAGGACAGGCAGTAAAAAATATAACATTCCATGTATCAAAAATACACAACAAAAAAATAAAAGGCTGCATGGCACTGCAATGCATTGTTACTTCAAAAAAATTGTGGTCACTTGTAGCAAGAGGCCTGCATCAGCTTTTTGAATACCAGAAAAATAATCTTTGATTATCAAAGGATTCTCCTTTCCCTTCAATTTTTTAAATGAAATTAATTTTGCTAATTTTGAAGATGCCACCCTTGGTAATTTCTTCTTTACCCCACAGCATCTTCAGAAGCATACTTATCCCTCTCTTCCTCAGATACCGAGAAAACCCCACCCCCCCAAAAAACCCCATCAAACCCAGGCTGGGATTTTTTCTGCTAAGTCATGCAACAGCACAGCTAAGGGAGGGATCAGGACTAGACAGAGTAGTAAAATCTTATAATAACAATGAATTGCAATTTTTAAAGTTCCTCTTGCTACACAGTGCCAATACATTCAAAAATAAATGAGAACTGAGTTTACTCTGTTGTAGTAAGTCGCTTTTTAGAAGTCCATCTGGATAAGTATCTAAGTTAAAACATTCTGCATTGTAAAATGCATTCTGCATTGTTCTGTGAATTCTGCCAGTGTATCCAACTGGCTTTTAGAAGAGTTGATGCTCAAATTTACTCATCTTCTGAGGAAGCAGACTGAATAATGCCAAAAAGAAACCTTTGTTACTCATCAAAAGGAAGCCTTTGTCTGCAGCTGGGTTCTGAGGCTGTCCTGTGCTCATCATCTGTCATGTTATTCCAGGTTTTCTTCATTGGAGTTAGATGAGGAGCAACAATATCACCATCCTAGTATTAAAGTCAGGAAACATTAATGATGGTACATTCACTTTTGCTTTCCATTCTAAAGCAGAGGAAAAGCAGCTCACTCTCAGCTTTAACAGGAAAAAATCACTCCAAGGTCCCAGTATCTTTGTGAATCAAGAAACACTGGGGTGGAAACTGCTGCAGAGTGGTGGGAGACAAAAGTGCCCTGCCTGAGAAGGCATCACCACTGGCAGTCCAGTTCTTCCTAAATTATTACCAGAAAATCTGGAAGGTCACCTGGCTGTATCCTGGCCACTGGTCTACAAACGGAATCGTGAGAGCATTTCCTCTGACTTCACCACAGCACCTCATTAACACTGCTGCAATGACCTGCCCGTGGTGCTGGGATGTGCCTTGCACTGTCTGAAACAAGTCAGGTTGCTACAGCAGCTGCTCTGAGGCAGTGGGGTTCATCCCAGTCAGACAGATGTGAATATGTGCTCAGGCACTGCCAACACAGACAATCAGCTGCCTAAACTCAGAAATCACCTGGTGAGATGCACATTGCTGTGCCCTGTAGGGTGGATGTGCCTGAACTGAACAATGTGCTTACAGGACACAATCACAGTCTACAACCAGGGAGAGCTGCTGTTTGATCCATTTGTAAAAAACCCTTCTAAAATTAGCTGGTCTAAAAGACAGATGCCAAAAGAAAGACCTAAGAACAGGCCTTACACAGTTTTCCATGCCTGTATCCCCACCCAGGAACATTCATCTCCTGGTGGCCTCTGGTGATGGAGGATGCAGCTTCTTCCCCAGCCTGGTCTGGTGGGAGGGGGTTTGGAACAAGGTGATCTTCAAGGTCCTCTTCCAACCCAAACCCTCTCATGATTTTATAATTCTGTGGTACTTTCAGGTATCTCCAGCACTACTTCAGTGAAACCAAAGCACCCCCAGATGGGAGCTGTGATAAAACGAGGGGTTAGGTGAGTGCCTCTGCCACAAAGGCAAGACTTGAATGTCAAACTTTTTAATGAAAAAGCAAGGTTATGGAGGAAGATGGAGAGCTCTAAACAAGAAATACAGTAAGTGAATTTGTTACCTGTGGTTTGGTGAAATCATTCTGCATACACCACTGAACAAAGTACTGTTTTGCAGCTGAAATAACATGTGGATCTTGACTTTTGTAATAAACCCGGACAACCTGCTCCATAAATATTATGGGTAAAAACTTTGAAACCTTTGGAATAGAACAGAAAATAGCTTTAGTATTTCCTGGAATACAAAAGGAAAGCAGTAAGAAGCCCCACTACAATCTAGGAGTTTTATCCAAAGTAACTGTGATATTCCAACTCCCAGTGTATTCCAGTTAAATACTGTTCACATGCAAAGGCTGCCAGGGTTCCAGACTGTCACAGTACAACACACACTGAACACCTGCAAGGCCATGGATGCCAGCACCTCTCCACAACTCCTGACAGAACCACACAGCACTGTGATCACTTCCATCATAGGTGGTAAAAATGCTTTTCAGAAGGAAAGTAAAAACCTACCTGTTCTTTACTGATATTGACTGCCTTGGAAGGATCAGCCTTACAATAGAAGTGAACCTTATCAATTGGATTCTGGTCTTTCATTCCATAATCCATGTTGATAACCTTGCATGTAAAGCAAAGAAAATGGCATTTGTTAATGTTTGTCTTTAGTTTTCTCACAATAAATACAAAAGGCCACACACATGCACAAATATACTCCACTCCTGGAAATTACAGCAATCAAACGGAACAGTAATTAACGAATTATTACTTAAAAAAACAATCTGGTATTTGTATTTTGCATCTTTTCTTCCACCCCTTCTTGCTCTGACACTGCCAAGTGGAAATTCACATTTACAGTGACCAGCTGTGCTTTGAAACATCCTCGTTTCCAGCACTGGAAGTGGACTGGTCCCTTGTCAGCTTGGGCCTCCCCAAAATACACAACCAACAGAGGCTGCAGCAGAGTTCACAGGTAAATACATGAGGTTTAGACAATCTGGTACACCAACATTTCTGTGGTCAGCACGGACCCACTTCCCTATGATTGCAGTTTGTGGGACGGGAAAAGCCCAGGTAAATTCTTTAAAGCTCAGTGAACAGCTACAGCCTTGCCCAGTGAAGTGAACCTTCAATGCAAGGGTGCTTTAGGAGGGGCTCGTGATGCACTCTATGGAAAGCCACTCACTCTTCCCAAAATGAACTGAGAACAGGGATTAAGCTATGTGACACCTGCAGACTGTCCCAGCTCCCTCCTTCCCAGCAATGCTGGCTGCAGACAGAGCTGGGGCAGGTGCTCTGTGCAGCAGACAAACCCCAGCAGTGCCTGCGAAGCACCAGGTGTGCCAACACCAGCAACCTGGAGGTCACTGTGCCTCTTTTCCTCCCACTGGCCCTGCAGGCTTCCTGCCTTCCTTACCCATCCAGTGGTCCCCAGGCTGCTGCCATTGACATCCATGTCCCAAACCCCAGGGGTTTCCCCACTGCTCCTTGCTGGAGTGAGGACAGTGACAGGAGAGCCCATCTGTCACCAGGAGCAGTACACACATGACAGCCCAGTGAGGCTGCCCCACACCCTCCCAGCACAGCAAACCTCCCATGGGGAGCTCCTTGCCCTCAGACCCCCAAGTTGAACCAGGCCTGCAGCTCCAGGCACCCTGTGATATTGTTCTTTCACCAGGGCACACAGGGCCCTCTGTGATCGAGGAGTTTTTATTTGAACCCGCTCTGAGAGGTGTTTACATCAACTACGAAATTCTCAGGCTTTAGTTTCACATCTGGAGGGTCCTTCTCTGGCTTGGAATTAGCAATGCTTTCTGCCAGGCCATACTCTGAAAGAAACCACACCAAAAGATTAACTCAGTAACTCAGGTTACTTTTATACACTCTCAGGTCTAGGTCAGTGCAACACAACACGTGACACATATTTTTTAACTAAAGCTTTCAATTCTTCATGGCTTGACAAGACTTCTTGCAGCAATCTGGTTGTTTAAATTACTGTACACTACAGCCATTAGTACAAAATCCAGTTTTTAGACACAAACCAGGCTTATGCAATTGAGAAGACCCAAAATCTGCCAGTCTGTGGAGAAGTTTTACACCTGATGATGGGGCCAGCTGAAGTGAGCTCTAATATATCATTATTTTGAAATAAGACAACAGGAATTAAACTGCTATCTGCTTTGAAAAGCACTCATGAAAAAGACTGAAAAAGTACATGCATGCTCATGCTTAATATAGAATTTAACACCAAGAAATTCAGCAGTTATTATTCAGTTTGATGTTTATTCTCAAAGCAAAGCACACAAATTACGATTCTAAGCAAATGTGTTCCTTATTATTTTGAAATTTTCATGAACATCAAATGATATAATAACCTTCTCAATCACTGGACTGTAACAGTCTTTCATAAAATTTTATATTTTTCAGAAAAGTTTTCCTGAAAATATTTCTGCAATAATCAGCTTCTGAATTTCCACATGTTGTCATTATTTTGACTGTTTGTAGATAAAACTTGCCCCATTTTCTTATATGTTTCATGTCTCAGCTACTGAAAGATGAGAGGAAAATGTTTCACTCTATTTTTTGAATAGCAAATAACAAAAAAACAAAACAAAACAACAAACCCTCAAATCAAACAAAGCCCACATGGAGACAGAGATAAATGGATGGTCAGCAACTTCAAGAACATTTTTATGGGGACAGAATTCAGAACCTTCCTCTAAAGGACATTACCTTTACAATTTTCTTCTTTGATTCAGGTCGAGTCTCTCCTAAAAACTTGTACAATTCACGTCGTTCTATTTTACGCAGAATTTCTTGTGCCTCCTCCAGTTCTGGTTGACTTGAGTGCAGAATTTCCAGGTAGATACAGTCTGCCAAAGTTGCATTGATTTTTGTTACGTATCTCACAATCCAGTGCCACAGCAAAATGCACAAATAGGGCCAAAGGTTAAAGCAACAAGAAAAACTGCTGGCTCAGGAAAGGTACTTTGAGGAAATGACAGAACCAAGTCTGGCAATGAGAAGTTGCAATTTTATCTTAATTATCATTAGATTCAAATGGTTGTTGGCAGAAAAACCATCTCAATTCTCACCCCGGCAACACAATTTTCTTATTTCACTAGAAGTTTCTCCTTTTATTCAGACAGTCTTGTTTAGCAGAGTATCCTGAACTCCAACACTGACTGGCTCAGGACATGGGTACAGCTGCTCTGGGGAGCAGAAGCTCACCCACCCCCAGGAAGCAGAAAGTGGTGCAGGACAGAACTCCGCGGTGGCAGCAAATTCCCCCCACAGCAGCAGCCCGACCAGCTCACCTCTGATCCTGCTAAGCTGAGCCCAGCCCCTCATCCAAAATCTCCCGGTATCTCTGCCCTTCCCAAGAGAAAGCCCCCAGCTCAGAGACTGCAAACTGCACCCTTCCCCCTCCTCCTTGGCTACATCTTGTGTCTCTCTTAAGGATTCATCGATCCCATCTTTTAGGCAACAAATGGGAGAAAATTCCCTGAGCAAAAGAAAGAAAAAAAAGGAAGAATCCTAACGCTAACCCTAATCCAGGCCTGCTCCCACCTTCTGTGCACAAAAGCAGTAAAAGGAGCATTTTAACAGGTACTCATGCTCTTTTACTTAAAAAAATAATTCTGAGACCTCATACCCGTCAGTTTAGTGTAGGCTTCCATGTCCTCCATTGCTGTAGACATCCGATATACTTTTCCTCCAGAGCCTCTTATTTCAAAGAATTTGTCTGCTTTTTGAAAGGCTTCTGTAATCCTAGTATGAGACAAAATTATGACTTTAGGGTAATATCATTTTGATATTGCCTCCATGACACTTTAAGTACTAAGTCTTTCCACAAGAATCAGAAGTGGCTTTTATTCTACGCCACACCTTATTGATTATCTGAATATTCCAAATGGATATGGATTGTTTCAAGAATTTAAAAATAAACTGAAAAGGAAGGAAAGGAAAATATACTTGCATTATTTCAATGATGTTGCCAGTCTTATGCTGGTATGCTCTGCGGTGCAGGCAATTCCGGGTGTGGAACATCTCGTACAAATTCCCAACTTCCTGAATCAAGAAAACCCTATCAGCATTTACTTTTGCCACTGTCTTACTAGGAAAATTAAAACAATCAATCAATTAATCAAATTAGTTGTCTCCTCCCATTCACAGCGTAAACTAGAATGATTATTCACAGTTTCCAAATGTTGAAGCTGGCTCAGGACACCGTGGGAGAGCAGAGTGCTGACAGTGAGCCCAGGCAGCCTGGCAGTGAAGAGGACCCCTCATCCCTTTAGCAGCCCCTCACCACAGCCACATTCACCTCCTGCCCAGAAGACCTGAAGCAGGATCATGCATATCTGATGGGTCTGTAGAGTCTCCCCTGACAGGACCTGCCAGGGGAGAGAGGACCTGCCAGAGGACAGGACCTCCTCTCTGTCCCTCCCCCAAAGAGCAGCTTCTGAGAAGAGCTTTCAGAGCAGTAATTACTTCTCCCCGTCCTGGGCTAAGGGAACACGGGGCAGGACCCCCAGGACCCCCAGGCACAGGGTGCAGCCCCCCTGAGTGCCCCCAGGTGCTCTGACCCTCCTGGGCTGCACACCCTGCTCACCTTGTCACGGGTACAGATGCGCTTCTGGTTTTTCACCTCGCACACCCGAGTGAAGATAAGCAATCGCTTGTAGTCAAAATTATTGGGGATTCCAAGGTGATGGCAATCCCTAAAAACATTCCACAGAGTGTTTAACAGTATAATCATATTTTCACATACAGTAGCATTTTGTTAATAGGAATTCGTAATAAAATGTAAGATTTGTACCTTGCAAAATAATCCCACTTGTCAACGTCAATGCCATTTTTTTTGTTGGCTACAATCTCATAGAGGAAACTTTTGTCCTTTGGTCGACCACGGTAGGGCCACTGAAAGGGGAACCAGGAAGAAAAACATCACAAACAATAAGAAATTAAAGTGTGCCAACAATGTCCAAATGGCTTTTTAAAGACAGTGGAAATACACTTTGACATCCAACACTGAGGAAGCGAAGAACACAAAGACAAGGAAAGAACTTCCAGAAGCTATCAGGCATTAGAAATCCAGAACCAGGCCTAAGGAGCTGCCTTCTTGGAATTTCAGGAAGAATAAAGCCCATTAACACAAGCATTCATTGCCTGTTATTCTTCCAAAAGAAAGTCTGTGGCTTATAAATAAATAAAGAGCATATGAACAAAGAGGGGACATTTTGGAATTATTTAATTCTCAGGGAATTAAACACACAAACTCTGCAATCTACAACTTCATGGAACAGAGTTTTAAAACACTTACTTGGATGATTTCAGCAAAAAATTGTTTGAACAGTCAGCTACTTAAACTCCTATCTCACAAAGGACAATTCAGCCATAAAGTAAACAGGAAATCAGTACCAAAATAATAAGATACAAGTTGCACATTTTCTTGAAAATTTAAAGATCCTTCAGCTAAAAAAAATGCCATAAAGTGGCCTTGAAATTGTGAAAGTGGAAACCACTGTGTGCAAACATGCTTTCATGTTACCTGCACTACAGAAATACTAAAACAGATTTGAAAGCAACAGAAACACATGCAAGCAGCAGGAAGAAAGCACTTTATGGATAAAAATACCATGATCACAAAGAGCTGTGGGACATGTTCAGGACACTGTGTCTGGTGCCTGAATACCCATTGTCCATGTCACACCAGAGCCCTGCAGCACAGTGCACAGGCTGCCAGTGCAATCTGCTGCCTGGCACCAGGAGAGTGCTGCCACTTACCATGTGTGGCACTCCTCTCCCTGGTATCCTGCTGGAAAACAGGCACAGAATCCAAACCAGGCAAAGGAAAGTAGGGAAAGAACCTGGCAGGAGATCAATGCTAGTGGCAGGCACCAAGATTCAGATGCAAATGAGCCCATCAGGCACTGACTCACCGATTTCTCACAGGCAGTTTCATCCACAGGCCCTCCTATTTGTTCCTTGATGAACAACATATCTTCTTCCAGGACAAGACCATAAAACTTCATCACTTCCTCTAATTTATTGGCACTGACCAAGTGCTCGAACATTTGAACAGAAGCAGTTTCATGCTGTGAAAAAAACCCATCCAAATGTATTTCATAGTTTAAGCATCTTTCCTGCAGTGTCACAGCTTTACTTCAAGTCAGCAGCACTGCCCAGCAGGGCACATGGGCAGGCTGGTGTGAAGAGCAGCACCTGGGGGCTTTCCTAGTCATTTTGCATTAAACGAAAGGAAATCATCTGCTCTACAGAGTCCAGAAATACACTCTTCAGCAGAGAGCTGTTCATTCTGTGTGTTGACAAACAGCAGCAAAGCAGTTACAATGCTAAAAGACAAAATAATCACTTTTGCTGCGTAGAAGATTAACCAGTTTACTCAGCTGATTTTGCTAAGAAATTACAAGCAGAGAGAGGTCTGAAAAGACTGTGTTGCAAACAACTGCTGAAACTCTGTTCAAAATTTTGGAAAGTTTGAATTCTAAACACTATTGAATATCCTGGCCTTGGACTAAAACATTATACTGGAAAGGAAGCTGCCAGTCGGTACTTTGCATCTGTAAGACACATTCTGCAGAAAGCTCTCAATATGCATTTTAAGGCACAAAGCTGGCCAAAAATGGTCAGTGCAGCCCTAACAAGGATATCATCACAAGATCAGGAAACAACATTCTGGTTTTCAATTAAGCCATCAAAATGATGCAATAAGGTAAGGCCAGATGACCACTACAGCCTCACAAGCACTGGAACTCTTTAAAGTTTCTCTAAAAATTTCAGGTTTGTGTTTTTATTTTAATAGTGAAAAGCTTACCTTCCACTTCAAATCTGGACGAATGAGTGGAATAAATCTTCCATCAAACATGTGTGAGAATGGCCCATGACCTTAAATATAAAGATTACACAGGTTCTGTCTGAGACATAGTCGTCAGCAAAAATTTCTTGAGCAAGCTTAGGATCTGAATTCCCCTGTATTTGACTTTTCTTGACATATCAGAGTCTTAGACTGATTTAGGTTGGAACAGACCTTAAAGATCATCTCATTCAGACCCCTGCCATAGGCCCAGACACCTTCCACTGTCCCAGGCTGCTCCAAGCCCCATCCAGCCTGGCCTTGGACACTTCCAGGGATCCAGGGGCAGCCACAGCTTCTCTGGGCACCCTGTGCCAGGGCCTCACCTCCCTCACAGGGAAGAACTTCCTCCCAATAGCCCATCCATCCCTATCCTCTGCCAGTGCGAAGCCATTGTTCCTTGTCCTGTCACTCCAAGTCCTTGTCCAAAATCCCTCTTACCTCTCCTGGAACCCCTTTTATGTGGTCTAAGGCCTCTCTGGAGCCTTCTCTCCTCCAGGCTGAACACCCCCAGCTCTCCCAGCCTGTCCCAAAGCAGAGGGGCTCCAGCCCTTGGTGCATCTTCAATACCTCACTCCAGCAGCACCATATCCTTATGTTGGTCCCAGGGCTGGAGGCAGCTCTGCAGGTGGGGTCTCACCTGAGCAAGGCAGAGGGGCAGAATCCCCCCCTCACCTCTGCCCATGCTGGGGATCAGCCCAGCACAGGGGGGGTTCTGGGTTGCCTCTGGTCCTGTCCAGCCTCTTACCCACCACTGCCCCCAAGGTCTTCTCCTGAGGGCTGCTCTCAAACCACTCTTTGCCCCTCCAGCCTGTCCAGGTCACTCTGGATGCCCCATCCCTTCCCTCCAGGGTGTGACTGCACCACACAGCTTGGTGCTGCTGACAAACTGCCCCAGGGTGCATGGATCACACTGTCCCCATCACTGACAGAGTTTATCCCCACACAGGTCACTCATCACTGGGCTCCACCTGGACATGGAGCCTGTAACCACAACTCTCTGAGTACAACCATCCAGGTAATTCCTTACTCATCAACTATGAGGAAGACTCAGGTGTAACAAGTACACTTCCCTAAGATACTTTAAGTACTACTGCACTTAACAGCCAGTTCCAGCACCTACACCACAGGCAAGTACTGCAGCAACACTGAGAATATTAATTACTCTGTGTCAGCTCTGAAGAAAAGTAGTTATGAAATAAATATTACAATTTTTGAAAGGAACACTAATTTTCACACTGAAATGTTTCAAGAGACCTGGAGAAATCACAGAAGGAAGTGGACACCTCAGCCACTGAGGGCAGAACTCTAAGCACAATTTGAAAACAAGACAAAACACTAGCCAGGAGTGGCTACAGATTCACCAAGTGGAACTGTCTCCACAGATGTGCTCCAGACCAAACAGAACAGACAAAACCTGTCTTGGAATATGGCCATGCACTGAGCAGCCCAAAACAGCTCACATGTTCTGACCTCATAGCCAGCTTTTCATCCTGGGTAGCTTTCCAAGAGCATCTCAGCTGCTCCTTACCCAAATCATGACAAAGCCCAGCAATTTCTACACAGAGGATGTCTCGCTGGGTTATATCCAGCTCTGGCTGTCTCTCCTTCAGTGCACGAACCAGACATCCTGCAAGGTAGCCAACCCTGTTGAAGGAGGAAAAGAAAGGAATACAGCAGTGGTTTAGGATGAACAGAACAAGAGAAGTTCCCCCATTCTGTTTTGCTCCATTATGTCACAGCCCTTGTCTCAGACGCAACATACAAGGAATACCCAGACCTGAGAGAGAATCACAAACTGCTTCGTGTAGTAGTTTCAGTCCTCTGAAAGCAAAAATGCACGGGGTACCATGCCCAAAACACAGAGATGCTACAGCATCCTACAGTATTTCATAACACACAACCCCACAGCAGCTGTGTAAGGGAACAGCAGTGCACCACTGAATCTTGAAGCACCTCAGCTTACACAGAATCCTTGAATTCCAGTCAGGGCAAACTGTGAAGGTCTACAACAGTCATCAAAGCATTTGGCTCTTTTTTCAAACTTCTGCTTTAATAATAGCTCATGACAATTATTTCTCATCTTCTCATTCATTTTAGATTTGAAACTTGATTTAATCGAATGGGACCCTCTGTTCTCATGATACAAAACCAGCAAGAGCAAATACATGGCACATACTCCCATAAACTGTTTATAACCTCTGCACAAACCTCTTTTTCTACCTGCCTCAACAGCTCCCCTTGCAGAACAGGTTAAAGCAAGACAAGGCTTTCTATGATGAGGTAGTATGTTTCATTAGTCCAAATTTCATTGTTTGATTATTTTTCACTAGACCAATAAGCACATAAAACTCACTTCTTCTATTTGTAACACTGTAGAAATCTCTGAAATTATATACAAGTGGAGAACAACTGTCCTAAATTTAACTCAATAGATTAATGGAACTGTTCAAAAGAAAAGTTGCTGATACAACTGGAGTTTTCAGACTTCTGTTGTGAAAACTTTGTTTATATTCAACCACATTTTTGCCTTTTTGGTTTATCAGATGCAATCAATCCAGGCTGCCTCATTCATCTGACCCTTCTGCAATCTCATTATAAGTAGGCCAGACTTACTCCACAATATTTCAGCACCAACAAAAGCAACTTGAGGCTGGCCAGATCACCTGAATAAAAACCACTTACTAGCTTAATTTCACTGCACCTTGGGATATACCCTTAAAACAAACTCAAATTTGTCATTTATCAGCTTCCCTGAGGAGTGTGAATGACCTAGCAACACTCTAAGAATCCTTGCATCCATCACATTTCTGCTGAACTGAGTTACAGCTATCAGCCTGGCAGCCTGTCACTGATTGCATGAGGCGTATCTATTGACAAAGGCAAACAGGACAGATCAAATGGATATTAGCTGTGCTGAATGATGTGTGGGGATTACAACTGTCTGGCAGATCACACAGAGTAGCCCCGGTACCCTTACTAAGTTTATGCTTTAAAATTTTTATTTTGACTGGGGGACCATAAAGCACTTACGGTTTTTAGCTAAAATTATCCTTAGAATAATAAAGGGTGCAGGAAGAAATAAAACATTGATCCATCTTGTAGGTTTCTTTATCTGTCTTCATTAAAAGAAGTTCAAGGGAACAGCCCACAATCACACGGGATATCCAGCAACACCTGAGATCAGAAATGCCCCCCTAGCACTTTTCAACAACTCTCATACAGCAATGCCCCTTGGCTGTGGAACCAAACTCAGGGATATCCAGATGCCAGAGATGCGTGTGCCAGAAGCGCCACTTTACCCTAGGGAGTGCTCAAAGCGGTTGTGAGAGGCTCCTGGAAACACAAAGTAGGTGCCACCCAGCTGCTTGATGTAGCGGAGGCGCTGGAACTGAGGGGTGTCGATGATCCGAACAAGCAGGGGATGCATTTCAATGTGCCCATGGATAGGATCGTTAAAAACCTACAGAAGGGAAGGGAAGGGAAAAAAATATATAGTGTAATTAATATTTAAAATGTGACTTTGGAAAGAAACAGGCACTGAGGTAAAGGATATCCAGAATGCTCAGGTATTTGGTGGGAGTGACCGTTCATGTTCTGTAAAACAGACACATCCTGCCAACCCTCTATCAAGACCCATCACAAAATCATAGGATGGCTGGGGTTGGAAGGAATCTTAAAGATCATCTTGTTCCAACACACTGCCATGGGCAGGGACACCTTCTACTAGACCAGGCTGCTCCAAGCCCTGTCCAATCTGACCTTGAACACTTCCAGGCACGGGGCATCCCCAACCTGTCTGCACAACCAAATTTATCTTAGAGAGCTACTAAAGCTTGGCACCAAAAAGATAAAAGTGCCTATTTCACATAGCAAGGGAAGTAAAGTCAAAATGTCTAAAAATGTTATCTCAACCTGTGCAATTCCAAAACTTAACATGTGTGAAAACTGTCTTTATTAATCTGCTATTCAAACTAAAGCAGGATACTGCAATGCATGTCTGAGATACCCAATAAAATAGTTTGGCCTGATACTGTTCATGCTTTTAAAATCAAATGCAATTTTGCTGAGTGGAAATTATGATTGTTACTTTTTCCATAAAATAAAATGTAAAACCCCAAGATAACTAAAATATGAAAAAGTACTTCCTGATAAACACATATTTTTAGAGACATCTCAGTAACTACAGGGACAATAGATAAGGAAAACACATTTAATCCTTGCTGTCAAACTGCAGGCAAAACCATTCCACCATGCACATATCTTGGTAAAATACTGAGGCAAATAAGGTTTCCCTGTGCTCTCTACCCTTGGTCACTGAGCTGGGAGGCTCTAGCAGGTACGCAGACTACAGAATGTGTGCACCCTGGCCCCAGTTAAACCAATACACACCACTGGGAGAAGCAGCTGGACACAGTAAACAGTGAGTCTATTAACCGAGGTCTGGGTTAATAAAATAATAAAATATAATATAATAAAATAAATATATAATAAAAATAAAATAAAAATATAATAAAATAAACCAAGGGGAGGCTCTATGCAGTGGGGTGTGAAAGGGGAGATTCTCCAACACATGTCAAACAGTTCTGCTCATTCAATCCCTCACAACCTGCAGGTGCCCACTGAAAGCTTCCACATGACCATTCAAGTATTTCTTTTAGTTAATGTGGTTTTTCACAGACCACCACTACCAAGGGTGAAGAGTTTGCTGCTGTGCAAAGGAAAGGCACTAGCTGGCAGCACCAAGCCAAGAGGTGGGGAGGCAGAGAGTGCAGGGCTTGGGGCAGGACCTGGCTGTGGTGTCCCCACAGCATGGGTTACCTTCATCACCTCCATGTGCTGCTGTTGCAGCTGTGTCAGGCACGCCAGCACTTCCAGGTGCTCAGCTGGGCAGCTAGGAAGGAAAAAGAGACTCTGAGAGCAAAGTCTGCAATGCACCTCCCTTTACAATTTGCAGTACATATGGAATCGCTTGTGCGAGTTCCCATTGATATTCCTTGATGGAAGAAGACCGCAACTTTTTCAGAAAAATACTGAAAGCATTTATCCTTCTAAAATGAAGTATAGAAGGGAACAAATAGCTACTGAACATGTCTGTACAGCAGTGTAAGTGCTTCTCCTGCTTCCACAGAACTGAGAAATAAAACCACCAAGAAACTGATGAAAAAAATTGTGTAAGCCACACCTGTAGTTCTTTAAACTTATGGGAAAGACAACATGCAGCATCTGAATAACTGATATTTTTAAGGATTTTTCCTTAAAATAAAATGTCAGAGTCACAACAAACAATTTTTATAAAAATTTCTTGCAGTCAACTGTGTATTCAAAGTTTAATTTTGTCAAATTAACTTGAATTTTACATTAATTATTTTCAACTCCAACAGCAAAACCACTGCAGTTTAAAACATGCTCTAATTTTGTTGAGACTGATTCTTCTATTTTGCAAAGATATTTTGCTGTCATTTTTAATAATCTATTAAAGGTGCCTTCCACAACACACAGCTAAACTTCCAGTGCAGGTACTCTGCTGTAGCCACAGCAGTCTAAGAGCACAGGCAGTACAAGTCTGGAGAGATAATATGCTCTATCACACCTACTTTTACTAACTCTGTCTGCAAGCCTTGACTTTGAGCTAAATGGTTTCAGCCTCACTATGACAGCAAACACTACCATGAGAAAATACTTTTTCTACAGCAGTTAACCACCCTGAGATCGGTTTGATATCAGCCTTTCAACGTAAAATTTAACAGAAAACAAGACTATAAAGTGTCAACTATTAGGAAAAAGTAATGCTTGATGCACTACCTATTCTCATCTGAATAATTTAATAATTCAAAATCCCTAAAATATTAAAGGCATGTGATGTTTGAGCCATAATTGCAACCCTTTGTGCCCGACACTGGGCACCAAGGACTGTCGTGGATTAACCCCAGCTGGGAACTCAGTCCCATGCAGCCACTCACTGCTTGCTGTCGGTGTGATCTTGGTGTGACCAATTGCCTGGATGTCCCACCTTCCCTGCTCTTCATCCTCCTTCTAATAGAAAACAACAACAGGGCATTTTTCATCTGAAGTCTACAAGGTCACACCCTGCTAACCAAGACAAATCCTGTTAACACAGGAAACTGTGGTATTCCAAGACTCCGCAGGCAGATTTTCTCCTACAGTCAAAGCAGTGTTACTGCAGGTTTCTTGGAAATGATGACAACTGGCACTTCCTCACCCATTCCCGTCCCTGCTTTGTTCACACCCTTCTTCATGCCACAGGTCACAAGTACAAAAAAATCCCTTTCCTGTGCCCAGAGTGTTCAGCACGCAGCACACTGTACCCCACATGAAACATCCACTGCCAGCAACACGAGAACACCTTGGAAACCCACAGTGGTGCCTCCAGGCCCCACTGGCCCAAGCTGTGTCCTATGAACATCCAGGAACCTGGGGAACTAAAGATGTGCATTCATTAGCGGCCTGTCACAGAGAAATGGTTGAAGTTACTGCAGGACACAGTGTGCAGTGGACAGTAAAAGAATAGTTTTCTTTTTGAGATGTTTACAAAAAGCAGAACGCTTGAGCAATTTCTCATCCAACTCTCAACAGCTTCAGCTTAATAGAATCAAGATGTCAGATCTCACAGAAGGAAACTTATACAAAGTTAACAATACCTTATACAAAGAAAACCCACAAGCCTGTACACCCAGCACCATCTCTATACCAAGAGCTCTCTGCTGCCCTGTGCCCCCATCACCTGTACCCCACGCTGAGGGACTCCTGGCTACCCCATCCTGCTGCCCATGTTCAGCACTGACAGTCTGACTCCCCAGACTGGCTGCACGTGTCCAGTCTGCCCTTGGACACTTGATGCTCCTTCCCTGCCAGAAGCAACCAGCCTCCTGGCAAGTCCATAAGAAAATGAGACAATAGCTTGTCATTTCAGTCAGGCAATTACCCGGTACTTCAGCAATAAACAAAGCCTTCAGCTGCCTTCCACGACATCACAGCATTTCTATCTGCACACTTCAAACAGCTGCAGGTAAACCCCTCTTCCACAAAAAGAGAAACCAAAAATACCTCAATGACTCCTGTACTTGTCTCACCTCGTCCAAAGCACAACACTTCCTTCTTGTCCCGCTGGGTCACACCAGCTCTTTATTCTCCTCCAATAACCACACCCAGACACTCAACTTTTCCACTCCCCTCTGCATGCTGATGTCTCAATAAAACAGCAAAGGAGCCCTTCACCCTCAGCACGGCACCACCTCTGATGACTTGTCAGCCAAGAAGCCAACACCAAAGTGCTCTAACCCCCAGTAGAAAGCACAGCTCTGCACTTGTGTGCACCTGTCAGATTACACACCTCAGCCTACCTCAGGGCCACCAACCACAACATCAGCAAACAGCTGGAGCCAACAGATGGGTTTTGAGACAAATTTGGAGGAAACAGTATAAGCAAGGTTAACAAAGGAGTAAAGAAAAGACATTACAAGATTAAAAACCACCAGGAAGTATGTGGTGAACAAGTAGGCTCACATCCCAGTAGAGGGGAGCAAGAGAGGATCCCCAGCGGGGCAGAGAAGGGGCCAAGGGGCCTTTCCAACACCCAGGATAGCAGGACAGATTCGTACTCTGCTGTTGCAGAAAAACAAGAAAGCATATTCACCACCAGAAAGATTACAAGCATTTTGGGGCCAGTCATTCCCTCATTGCTGGGAATAATCCTTTACACCCTTTAGAACAGCATCCAGTGTCCGTGTGTTCGCAGCAGTGACCACTACAAGCCGGACTGTCTGTCCCAGACTGCTCAGGGCAGTGGGGGCTCACAGCAGCAAGGACTCGGCCACTCACTCACAGGCCCAGGACACACATCAACACTTCTTTTTCCACAGCAGCCCACGCTGCTGTAGCGACAACAGAGAGCCAAGTCCCGGCAGCTGCTGCAAGGCTGACCTGTCAGTGCCCTGGATTTCTCCCAGGGAGACGGGTGACACTCGGCCTGTCCTGAGCAGCACCTCCCGCTCTGTCAAACATCGGGGCCGCTGTCGGTCCTGGACTTGGAGCAGCAGCAACTTCAGGCAGAAAAGTAAGTTCCCGTCAGCACTCCTGGAGCTCACTCTTGTGTTCCCAGCAACACTCAAAAGATCACTGTGCTACCCAGAGGATTTTCATTAAACCTTTTCTAACGGATCGAGTTTATTGCTTCTCATGGTTACTTGGGCAGCGAGCGTCCGCGCCGTGGCTGTGCTGGGATCAGCAGGGAACGGGAACTGCTCCGAGTGTCCGGGATCAGCCCCACCGAGCCCGTGCCCTCGCGTTCGGCCCCGCACGGCTCCGATCGAGGCGTTCGGGGCGGCCGCGGCCCAGAGTCGGGCTGGGCTGGGCCGGGCCGGGCCGGGCCGTGCGTGTGTGCAGCCGCTCCCTGCGGCACGGCCCCCCCGCAGCAGATCCTGGGCCTCGGCCCCCGCAGGGCCTCCCCCCTTTCCCCGCGGGCGGCGCTCACCAGACGCGGGTGACCTCGGGGGCAGAGGCCGGCAGCTCCAGCAGCATCCTCCCGGTGACACCGCTCTCTGCGGAACAAAGCGAAGCGTCAGCATCAGCGCCAGCGGCGGGACTGCACGGCCCCGGCCCTGGCCCCGGCCCCATTGCCGGCCCCGGGCCGCCGTACCTCGGAGGCGGCGCAGCAGGCTGGGATCGCCCACGCCGCAGCGGGAGAGGTGCTGGCAGAGGCGCTCGGTGTCCCACAGCCGCGGGTCGCTGCGGTCGCCGCGGTCGCTGCCGGGCCCGGCGGGGCCCTCGCACCGCGCGCGCTTGGCGGGAGCGCCCGCCGGGCTCCCCATCCCGCACCGCCACCGCGCACGCGCAACCGCAACGGGGGTCCGGCGCGCAGTGACGTCATCGCCCCGCGCAGCCCCTCAGCAGCGAGCCCGGCCCCCGCCCGCCGCAGCGCCCGCCTCACCCGCAGGGCGGCACGGGCTCCTCATGGCGTGCTGGCAGCGGCCCTGCTCTGCTGGCAGCGGCCCTGCTCTGCGGGGATTCACGTGGAGTGCCTGGAATCCTGCACCGGCACTGCCCGGTCGTCATCCCTGGGACTGTACAACCCTGGGTGTCCACACAGTTTGGGGAACAAGAGGCTGGAGGGTGTCGCAGTAGAGATGGACACACGACACGCTCACAGTCCAAGGACAGAAAAGTTTTTTATTATTCTCCGTTAGTACTCTCGTACCTTTTTCACAGCTACTGTGGTTTATTACGATTGGCTGCTTAGCAAACAATGACAGGGCTGTCTACAAAACAAGGACCATTGAAACAGCAATGCAATTAGCTATACAAGCAATTAGTTACATATTATAAGTAAGTTCCTTCTGGTACACTCTTGATGTTCCACATCTTCTCCTTGTGTACAGAACATCTTCTTTGATTATCTTCTTGGATGTCACGGTGGCTTTCATTGTGGCTGCAGGTTCTCACAGTTTTCTCACGAGCAGATTTTGACTGGTTTTAAGTCAACCTCTGAGAGGCTTCCAGACCAGCTGTCAGCCTCATCAAACCCCGTAGGAGAGCAGCACCACAGAAAGGGACCTGGGAGTGTGGGCTGAGGGCAAGTGGAACAGGAGCCAGCAGCGCCCTGGCAGCCCCAAGGGCTGTCTGTCCTCGGGGACATCAGGCCCAGCACTGCCGGCCGAGCAAGGGGGTGACTGTCCTGCTCTGCTCTGCACTGGGGTGGCCTCACCTGCACTCCTGGGGGCAGTTTGGGGTGCCTCCAGATGTGGATTTGAAGCTATTAAAGAGCACATGCAGAGGGCTACAGAGATAGTGAATGGCATAGAGGGGCCGTATGAGGCCCCTTGGTTTGTTCAGCCTGGAGGAGACTGAGCTCAGCCCCCACTGGGTCTGCAGCTTCCTCCGGAGGGGCAGCTCCGATCTCTGCCCTGGTGCCACGGACAGCACCTGAGGAACAGAGCTGTGCCAAGGGAGGATCTGGATATCCAGGGAAGGTTCTTCCCTCAGAGGGTGCTGAGGCCCTGATCAGGCTCTCCAGGGAATGGGCACAGCCGTGGGGCTGCCACAGCTCCAGGAGCATTTGGGACCATGTTCCCAGGCACAGGGTGGGGAACTAGATGATCTTAAAGGTCCTCTCCAAACCAAGCCATTCAAGGATGCTGTGATTGTTGGGGTGTCTGGTGCAAGGCAAGGAGCTGGACTTCGATGATCCTTGTGGGTCTCTTCCAACTTAGAATATTCCATGATTCTGCGATTCTACAAACTACATATTGTCGCCGTCCGCATTCCGGCCAGTGGGCAGGAGGGTGCAGTCCCCTAGGCGGGTGCGACGGAGGGTCCTCGGTGGCAGCCGACTCCCCTGTCGCCGGGAGCTCCTTTCCCTTGCACTGTGGCTGCAGCTCCCAGAGAGGCGAACAATGTATCCACGCTAGGTAGCGAAGGGGAGTTCTTCCCACAGGATAAAAGAGACACTGTAGCACAAGGTCTAGCAGCACTCTGGGAACCGAGGTCGGAAGATCCCGAACTCTCTATGACCCAGCTTTTTATTGCACACAGTTCCTCCTCGGGGGAGGAACGAGGGAGGGACAAGGGGCGAGGAGCCAACCTGGATAATAAAGGGGAGGAGAGGGGGTGACAGAAAACGTAAACAAAACTATCAATGACCGTTTCTAGAACGGGGGGAGATTGACAGTTGAAGGGCAGGTGGCTTCTCCAGTCCACTTGGGGGGCATCCACCCATCCCAGGCCCGTCCTTCTTAGGGCCAAACCAAGTTCAGACCCTGCCTCAGGGGGAATTCTCATCGGTCCCCCAGGGCTTCTTCAATGGAAACATCCCCCGGGACACCTGTACCACCGCCACAACATATTAGTCTTTTAAAACAAAAGCTCTGGCAACAAAGAAGCCGCTACAGCAGCATCTGCACAAATCAGCCTTTATTTCCTTGTAGAGCAGATGAGCAAGTTACTTAAAAAGCTGAGTTCATGCCAGCTTTATGCTTACCTGGAGTGACAAAACCAGCTGGTACAGATCCAAACCTGTGCAGGGCTGGAACTCCTGCCTGCAGTGCTCAGAGATTAACCAGAAGCCCATAGCTCAGCCCTGTTGGAGTCACGCCTGCCTCTGTGGGCACATCACCTGTCATTGCAGGGCTCTCTCCCTCTCGGTGCTTTTTAGTGACTTCATGCAATGTATTACTCACCTTCTCCCGGAATCCACAGCTGACTGAAGCACAAACAACAAAGAAACCTCTGGAGGAAACTTCAGAAAAAACACATGAAATACCATGAATTTAAACAGAAAAAAAAATCCTAAAGAAATCTGAAGGAACATAAAATGATGGTGGTCTTGGATATTACAGAAAATGCAGATAGAAGACATGGTTTAATGAATTAGCACAGCAAAGCAACAGGAAATACAGCAACACAAGTTAAAATACTTTATAGTTGTTTATTACAAAATACAGATTTACATGTGAAGGCACTTTGAAACCGTTACAGAATTTCCATGTAAGCTATCGTTTTAGCAGTTCAACAAGCCCAAAATAGTTTTTAGATTACCTAAAAAGGTGAAGAATTCTGAACTGAATCCAGTTGTAGTACATTCATTTTCCTAATGAAAAACACTACACCTAACAACAGTTAATAAGGATTTTGGCTCCATCAGTTATCTACTGTCAGAGAGGGCAGTGACAGGAGCAGAGACACCAGGAGACCTGCACATGATACTGAATTAAAACCACATCAACTAAACTCTCATCATACAATACTGTGGAAAGACTGATACTGTCATGCCTGACCATACATTTCCTATCCAGAAAGGCTGAAATTCTCCACCTTTTGTCTCAAAATCTGAAGACAAACATTAAAACTTGAGTAAAATTAAAGGAAATTTAAAATCTACATGGAACCTACTCCACTGCATGGCCATTTTGTCATGCTGCAGCTCTTCATGGGCAAGCACCTTTTTTTGAAAGTAAAAAAGTTAAAAAAAATCAAATACTCAAGTACTTAACGACTCAAAAACAAGTTTGTAAACTTTCTACTCCCTGCTGAGTAGCGTCCCTGCACGCCTACACTCAATAATCAATTTCTCCATCACTGCTGGCTAGATTCATTAGCTAAGGCTGCTCAAAATCACAGCAGTGGTCTCGCCTGGAGCTGTGGATCTCACAGCACACACTAACCACTAACCCACCCAGCCAGTGAAGGAAACAGCGCCCCTCAAACAAATCCTATATAATCGTTCTTTTTTTTCAGTTCAGTTACACAGAAACTGAAAATTACAGTGCTGAGAAGTTTCTGTATGGCTCTAACCTTATATAAAATTATAAAGTAAGATCCAACTCCTGATTTTACAGTAATGAGTAAACCTTGACTTTTCTCCATTTTGGTAAAATAGACCCTACCAAATCCTCAGCGTTAAAAGCTCAGTCACAAGAACTGGATGTTGGAATTTATACTTTTCTAGTGAATCCAAGCCTTCAACAGCCATAAATCCTCATACATACACACCTCCTTATGTGATGGGCTTACGTTCAGTGTAGATACTACACAAGAGGCTAAAGGTCTTCAGGAAAAAATAAAACAGTGGTGCAATTTGTTAAATGAATCTGTGCATTTGAACAGCTTTGAGATGGCCAAGCCCCAGCTGCTGATTTCAGCTGTGACTGTATTTCCTCATGGGCGAGCTGCCATTGGTATGAACAGATCAGGGCAGGCTGCTCTGTGGCTTCCAACGTGGAGCACCAGCGGCTCAAGGGAATTGAGGCTCACAGAACTGTATCTCAGTGCTTTACCAGAGTCCAATCTAAGTCACCACTATTTGTATTTAAGGCTATTGCCTTTGTTACTGCGAAAGGTGTCAGATACATGTCACAACCTACACTTTAATGGAAGTTCTGACAGTTCAAAACTGCTCAGCTCTTCCTGAGGCTAATTAACTTCTTCTCCCTAAAGTCGCTCCACCGTAAAATAATGCATAGAGTTCCATATTCTTTTCAAATAAGGCACTTTCCAAGTTTCTTCTCCCAATACCAAAAGTTTGAGGAAACTTTACTGATTTCACTCATTTGTTTATCGCTCTTATTTCAACAATAAAACCAGTAATAGAGCCTGAGTTACACTCAGATGTCATGATGCTCCAAATGAGGCTTGAGAACATCCAATATGGCTTTCACTGAACACTCTTTTGCTAAAACAGCTCAGAGTAAGTTACAGCACAGCGTGGCCTTTGGGAATGAAGATCACTGGCATTTCCTACGTAACTGTTACTTTTTGCATCCTGTGAAAGTCAGGTGAAAGTTCAGTGTTAAAGGAACTTGGTAGTTGTCTATATACAAACTATGAAATAAATAGCACAACAGCTGTATCCAGTTCCGTAACTTAGAGATGCCACGGAAAACAGAAGTTTTTTAGTGATTTGCTCTTTCACTGACAACATCCTGCAGACGTTTTAGTAGAACATCATCATTTTCCTGGCAGAGTCGCTTTGTGGGGGATTCAGTGTCACTGTCAATTGTTATTGCTCGCTTCTTACTCCTATGTTCACCTTGTTTTATCATATTGTTGATGTCCTTCAAACTCTGTGATCAAAACAAAAATAACGAGTTACTCTGACTCCATTTCAAATTTGCTCTATGTCTGAAATATCAGAGAACAGGTTATCCTGCACCTCTGAGTGATGGAGTCTACATATAAAATTCTACCTTTCACTGCAAAGTGAGACTGTTCATTACAACACCTCAGAACCTCATTAGACCACATCCTAATTAGACAACTAATTAACCCTTTTTCAAACTGACCGCTTTCAGCCTTGTTTTTCTCTCTACCTTGGAAGGGCTGCCATTGAATCTGTAGAGCAGAGCAGTTGGAGGCGCGAGGCAGGTGCCGTTCTTGTGAGGTGACACGTACACTGAGTGCTGCTGGGAGATGCGCCGGGGGGACACCGGCTGCTGCCGGATGCTGGGGAACGGTGACAGTGGCAGCGCTTCCATCTGCAAGAGAGACGTGTCTGCACAGCCTGAGAGCAGCAACTTCACAGGAGAAAGGATTAATACGCTTCCAGCTCTTCTTTAGAATATTTTATCTTGTGACAGCAAAACAACAGATCAAGTATCGATCAAGCAACAGAATTAATTTTCCAAATGCCTTACACAGAATAGTCCACAGGCATTTGAACAAATAGGTGTTGCATTGATGTAAAGAAGCTGGAACTGGGTTTGCAAGCTGAGCAGAATCTGCATTTGTCCTCTTGAAAGGCTGTTAAAACAAATGCTCATACCATTACCTGCAACTATCTGACTTGACCCACACCAGGTGACAAGACAAAGTTATTGACATACGTTTAACTACTAGGAAAAAAGACTGTGAGTATTAATTCCAAAATACTTTACTTACCACATGATCCTGGTTTGTGATACCGTATTTCAGTGCAAATGATTTTACTCTTCTTACGTAGACTGTGTTGTAAAATTTAATAAGATCTCCCCTCTCATCTGTTTCTGATTCACTCGAGTTCTCTGCTGCGGATCCTCCGGAGGAGCTGCCAGCTTTCACAGATGAGTCTGACAATAAGAGAGCTTCAGATTTCAAAACTACAGAATTGGCAAACTAGGCACTTCAGAGTTGAACTTACGATGTCCAGCTGGCAAGAACTTGTCCATAAATTGACCAGTCAATGAGAGGAATTCAAGAAATGTGCTTGAACCAGGATCAGGGTGTGCTGCAGGTGGTTATGAACATTGGGAAGAGCTACCAATTGCTGTGAGCAGGCTCGCAGGTTATGGCTAAAAAGGCCAATATCAACCTTTATTCCAAACTCGGAAATAGCTGTAGCAAGAAACTGTAGCACAACTGACCCCTTCTTCCATGCTTATTTTGGGGAGTGGTACAAAGCCATTACTTGCTCTTAAAACTAAGCTTTAAGCAGTCTGACAACTCCCAGCTTTTGGCTTCTCTGAAAGTCTCTTGTGATCAGCTAGCAAAGAAAACTCGGTGCTCAACTCAGATCTGCACCAAGGAAGTCACGACACCATTTGTTCAGGCACGTTCTCTTAAGTGGGAAAGCTTGCAGCCACACAGCAAGTGTATTTTTGTTAATGTTTGCTTCCCCTAATTAAGCTGAAGTGCTATTAAATACGACCTTCTATGTCCCCTCCATTCTGCTGTCTGCCAAGTAAAACAGAGCAGCACACAATAAAGTCTCTGGCAATCAGTGCACTGAGACAAACATCAAAAGCTCCAGCTGACACCCGTAAGTGACTCCTTTGTCTGTCTGCCTTCCTTCTCTCACGACACAAGCACAGCTCCTGTGAACTGGAGTTAATACTGCAAAAAGGAGACACGAGTCCATAAACTAAACAAAGTCTGGTAGGAAAAGCCACTGAAATGCTTTGTAACCAAGTACATTTGTCTGACAAAACACCAGAGCCCAGTGTCACTTCAGATACTCCAAGATATCCAGTAACTGGGGAGGTGCCAGACAGGATTTAGGTGAGATCAGCACTTTTTCCTGGACCCTGGTAGAATCCTCAACAGGCCTTTAAAAATGGCTCTAATACTCACTAAGGCAGATTGACCTCACCCACAGGGAATTTACCACAAAAACAAACTAAATTCCAGGTGTGTCCTGGCTGCAGATCTGCTCATGAGTTCACACATGGGCTCGTGATCTTTCACTTTCCTGACATGTCACTCAAAACAGGCGTGCCACAGTTCTCATGCTTTCCTCAAATACTGCTCTTATCTCTTTTCTTCTCTAACCCAGAGCAAAGAAAACATTACCTTTGTAAAAGAAACCTGAATATGAGAAAATGGTGCTCCTGGAGAGGTAATATTTTTATTTTCTGAAACAAGTTCTTCCTACTAAAGTCTTCAGAATAGGTGGTATTAAAAAAACCCCACCATAATATTCCAGGAACTGTTTATCTTCAGTGTTCTTTGTTATCAGTGTTGCCATCCAAGAAGAATTACAGTATCATTGACATACTAAGAAAATACTGAGCAACCAAATTTACTTAAATGAAATTAAACATTCTTTCCAACTAGGAAGTGTATTTTCCATATCTAATACACAGGACAGCGACTGACAAGGTCTTTTCTTTTTCAACAATACATTTATTTTTCTTTAATATACTTAAAACTGTAAAACTTGCTCCACTTCTCAGTACTTGACAGTTCAGTTCTTTTAAAGCCCCCAAGTATGTTACTGAAAAGAGCAGATTCCTTTGCTGTACTCACCTTCTGTCATCTCCGTATCTGGATTTGCATTTTTGGCCAATGGGACATCATCAGAAGTATTTCTCAACAAGACACTCCTATAAACCTACAAGACACCAGGGACAAACACCCTTGTCAAGGAAAGCAGGGAAGTCAGGAGACCAGATGAAATCCAACTGAATAGGAAGGAGTATTACACTGCAGAGGATTTGACCTTTCTCTTATGAGCACAAACACGTCAAAAGCCAACTCTGAGCTTTACAAAAAGTAAAGGCAATGCTATTGACTTACATGGCTATTTGCTTGTGGCTGATTTCTGTAACTTTTCATGATGTCCTGAAAAGTTCTTTCCTCTTTGGTTACCTGGAAAAGGAAAGGCTGTTGAAGACCAAGTTCAAGCATGAAGGCCATGCCGTTCAGGTCCAGTACGCACATTTTTGAGGAGTATTACTATGACTACATAATTTTAAAATTTATCTCTGGTGATGAGTCTATGAAAACAACAAAGATTTTTTTGTTCAGAAATTCCTAAAGCTTTTTGTTGCTTATGATGCTTAGGCATTACTCCTTTCCAGACTCTGCTTCCAGTGACACTTAAAATTAAAGAAAGAAAATATTATAAAATCAAAAATGTGTTTTGTGAATTTGGAAACTGGATCCCTTAAGTTTTCTAAACAGAAAGCAGGGAAATCCTGAACAAGCCATTAGGCAGGCATGTACACACATGCAATTTCACCTTGCTTTTTTATTTCAAAATTTGTTTAAGTGCTTTGTTTTTCAGCCATACATTTGTAATTTTAGGAGCAGACAAGCAACAATTTTTGTAGGAGGAGCCAGGAGACAAGGTATCTGGCTAAGCTGTCAGGTCTCACACTACACTGGAGACAGCATTCAAAAGCCTGTATTATAAAAAAACTGCAAAACAACTGATAAATTACATTATAAAATCCAGAGCACTGACTACGCAATGGCTTTGCTATCAGTATTGACATCAGGTGAGCCTAACCCATGCTGCAGTAAAGAGCACAGGTAGTCACAATTTAAACATGAGTTTCCCTCCACACATAGTGCTCCCCTTCATTTGCCCTCAAAAAAAGATAATCCAACCTCCTGAATTTTGTGTCTGAATTAGACTTGATGGACACTGTAACCACCAGCTCAAGTTTGAGTCAAACCAACAGACAAGTTGCATAATTCAATTTAACACCACCTTAAATTAAATCTGGCAAATGGAATTCGAAATTAAGTACAAGTAACAGGCAACCACCTCAATTCCTAAGCCTGAATCATCAAAAGCTGAAAGGATTTTTAGGAATAGAAACCAAACTACATAATTTCTGTGCCTGCCTAATTCTGTAATTGTAATGGAGTTTTTATATTCAGATGATACAGATTGTCAACATGACAAATGGGACAGAAAACAAATACAGGGCAGTAAGACCACACAGTGCTTTGTCTGAGTCATCCAGTGCTCACTGGGAACGCACTCAAGAAAAACTCTCTCAAGAATTTCCATCAACAAGCCAGTGAGCAAAGATATGCAAAACAAGGAAAAAAACCATACTGGGACTTCATCCACTTCTTGGAAGGACCTTCCTCTTCCCTCCAGTGATACAACACGAATTAATCAGTCAAACTGTAAATGCTGAACACACCTGACGTTTTCAATTTAACACAAAATTCCATTAATTTCTTAAAACTACACATTACCTTTGCCATGATATAAAAAGCACAGAGGAGGAGCTGGTCCAAATGCCTGTCTTTCATAAGATCAGCACAATGAACCAACGTGAATTCAAAGCATGTCCATATCTTCCTGCACAGGTCGTTGGAAACATCCAGCTTTAAGCACAGATCACGCAAGCGCACACTTGCCAGGTGATACACCTGGGAGGAAAAGACACAGTAAAGACTGAAGCCAAGCAGGCTTATCCTGGCCTGCAGAAATAAAAGACCTCAAAGCAGAGCTGTTCTATAAGGGCCACAAAGATGGTGAGAGGGAAGGAACACCTCTCCCATGAGAGAGCTCTGGGAGGCTGCTTTCTCTTCAGCCTGGTGAAGAGAAAGAAGACTCCAGAGAGGCCTTAGAGCCTCTTCCAGTGCCTAAAGGGGCTCTAGGAGAGCTGGAGAGGGATTCAGAACAAGGGCCTGGAGTGCCAATAGCTTCCCACTGCCGGAGGGCAGGGATAGATGGGATATCGGGAGGGAACTCTTCCCTGTGAGGGCAATAACACCCTGGCACAGGGTGCCCAGAGAATCTGTGGCTGCCCCATCCCTGGAGTGTTCAAGGCCAGACTAGATGGGGCTTGGCTAGTGGAAGGTGTCCCTGCCCATGGCAGAGGGTGGAATGATTTGATCTTTTAGGTCCCTTCCAACCGAAACCGTTCTGGAATTCTGGGATTCAAAGACTAAGTTGTCCACTCTTCAGTTGTGGAATACTTACAGAAAATCCACCTAAAAGCATTGTGCCTATAGCTCCTATACCATATCCCTCAGTAACCAGTTAGGCACTTTCTTTATGCTGGAAAGCAGGAAGGAGCAGTGTCATTTCCACTTGCTGTACTGAACTCACCTTCCTGTAGAACAGTGCCAAGGAGCCCGTTCTCTTTGGTTTGCCAGCTGCTGGCAGCTGCACCTCTTGTGCTTGGTTCCCAGGAGGGCAGCAGGGAGCCTGAGCATCCACTTTACGTGGCTGGCCTAAATGAATCGAAATGGGGATCAAGGTGATTCCACCCATGTCATTTGCAATACCTGCAGAGGATACACACACCCAGAAATAAATTGGTTCATACTGCAGAGTCAAACAGCAAATCATACTAATTTACAAACACTTGAAACTGCAGACATCTCATCCTCTGTACTACAGTCTAAAAAGACTCTGTTCCTCAGAGTCTTCAGAAATGGTAAAAACTACATTTCTGGTAAGGTTTAAAAGGAAAATCTGAATGTGAATGATCTTTTCTAAAGCTTATCTGAAGGTACAAATTTTACAAGTAATCACAATTTCTGTACTTGGTTTTCCACTCTTTTGGGGGAAGGTGGGTTTGCTTTTTTTTATTATTCTTATTTTGCAAAACTGACAGCATATCCTATACAGTCCTCATTAGTTTCCTCAGTAATCAAATTCTCTTGTTGAAAATCTCAAACATGAGTAGTGCAGAACTTTTAATCTTTAAAACTATAGACCCAGTTTTTAAATAAAGAAATGGCTGTAAACTCATTGCTCATGTATCATTTTCAGAAATATTCAAGTATCACCCAACTTCCACAAAACAGAAGTCTCACAGTATATTTTGCTAATGTTAACACATAACCCTTATGCAGAAGCCTTTTGAGATTAAAACAGACCAAATTAAGACACATTGCAGTAAATCATTATTAGAGCTGAGAACCAAAGTATTGCTCAAGGTGTGAGGCACAACTGGAAGGAGCACAAACTCCATGAACTTCTAGAGGAGAAATCCTGGTTGTGTTTCCCAGGGATCAGATGTCTCCAAGAAGATGATGTCAATATACTCTTAAGATTTTTTGTTGTTGGAGCTTAGGATTGCTCCTTTTGTTTTCTTTACCTCAGGGAATTTTCTCCCATATGTTGCTAAGAGACAAAAACAACCGGTACTTAAGAGAGACAAAACAAGTTGCCATGATTCAGGGCAGGGTGGGGAAGGGGGCTGGCCCTGTCTTTACCTAGGGTGTTTTCTCTTTGGAAGGGAAAAGATACCTCGAGATTTTGGCCGGGTAGTGAGGGGCTGGGCTCAACTCCTCACCCTTTCTGGTTATACACACACAGACTGGTAAAAAACTGCTGTCCCCTTCCCATAGCTTTGCCTGAAAGCCCCGTAATTTCAAAGTTATAATAAAAGGGAGGGAAGGGGGTTGTATTCTCCATTTCAAGGGAGGTTTCTGCCTTCCTCGCCAGACACCTGTCCTTCAAACCAAGACAGTTGATGTCGACAAAGTAACTGGTCTTTTAGAAAGAAAAAGCAATACACTTTCAAGAAGAACGGTTGGTCTAAGCATACCTTAAGAGCAAAGAAAATATCTAGTAGGGAAGAAAAACAGCAGTAATTCCTACCATGCAGTGGGATAGTGACCTTCTGTCCAGCTTTTCCTGGTCCTGTAGTGGTTGTCATGGTCAGCACTGTCTGAGCAGGAGATGCTGTTGCGTTTTCAGCACCAGTGCTTGATGCTGGAGCAATTGTCAGCTTAGTTCCCTTCGTTAAGATTTTTTCCATCTGCATTTCTTTGGGGCTGTCATCTCCAAAGAGCCTTCTCTTGGCACTCCCAGCTGTAGGAGAACTGTAGCGCTCGTGAACGGAGATTGGAGACAGTGGCTGCATGTCTGGCATGTCAGGGAGAGAAAAATAAACCCACAAAACCTTAACAATAGCAGCTTCATAGAAATACTTCTGCAGAGAAGGGGAAAGGCTACCTTCCAACTACACCAGCAGAGATCTCTTTTAGCTCAGGTCTGCTCTCAGAGTTCTCTGTTTTGAGGTGATAAGAACAAGATCCACAGTCTGACTGACTCCTTTTATTCCCTCAGGTATCACATGGAACTGAGCAGCCACTCTGATCCACAGAGACTGAGGAACACACAGGATCACAGGTACTTACTCCAGTCACCCTAGCAATTAGTAATATTTGCAAATGTGACTCTTATGAACACATTCCTCTACAGGAACCCTGACCACATTCCTTGGACATGCTGTCTTCCCTATGTTCTGGCTTTCAAACTCTCTCTAAACTGACATCAATGGACAGTAAGTGATTAGATGACAACACACCTCAGAGTAAGGTCAGCCTGGCATCAAACCAGCAGCAAAATCTGCTCCAGTCCAGAAGGGAAGCACCATCACCACCCTCTGCTGCCATTGAGTCACAGCACTGGTTTGACTGGGTGCATCTAGACCTTCCCTTGATCAAATAAGAAACTTCACAATTCCAAACGCTCAATTCAGTTTCAAGGTTGCTTTTTGCAATTACAAGTAAGTTTAAAACCCCTCTCCCCAAACTGACACATTCAAATAACATCAGAAGCCTTGAACATACCTCGTCTTAGACTCCCACCAAGGTCCGTCCGAACCTCTTTCACTCGAGGATGGATTATTGGAGATAATGGCATCATAGGCAGGTGCCCAAACCCACTGCCTCCATTGCTGGCCTCAAAATTACTGGGAAATATTACCTGAGAAATAAGAAATGTCAGTGTAAGATAACAAATTAATTTCCCTTCTTTGTGACAATCTATTAATAGAAGACTTTCTGCAGTAATGGTCTCATTTGAACAGTTTTCTGCACAAAACAACAAGTGAAAAAAAGAAGAGGAATTTCCTAGTAACAGAAAATAGGTCACATACTTCTTCGCAGGTTGGGACTTGTTTTCTGATGCCTCGAGTGCATTCCAGAGTGCCGAGTTCCGAGTCCAGGCCAGACTCTCCAGAATCTGTTCCTCGATGCTGTTGAGGTGCTTCACCATGTCCCTGGAAAGTCCTTCCTCGGACCGAATCAGCACTTCAATAACCTGATGGCAATGACACACAGAGCAATGTCACACTGCTCATGTTTAACACCATCAAACTACTATTTATTTCAGGCTCCACAGAGTGCTCCAGCCTCTTCCAGTGGAGATGGAGGAAATGTGGTTAAATAAAAAGCAAAACCAGAGAACAACCTGTAAAAGATATTCTGTGTTCTGTTACATAAAGGAAACCCCCCCAAACTTAGCAAAGCAAGCCTGTGATAAGTAGTAGCAGCCAAAGGCAACATTTCAGAATTTTATCTACTATTTCAGAACAACACTGCAGTCAGTAATTATAAATATCAATAAAATATATGCTTGAATGCTTTAGTCTAGTAAAAGTTAATCAGCAGTTAGTTACAGATCAGTGCCATTTACAAAATGGGGTTTTTTGCTTTATACTTCAGCTTCAGCTTGGCCATTACACCTTCAAAGTAATACATTGCATGACAGCCAGAATTTAGAACAGACCTAATGCATAGTTAGTATCAATTAATCCTTGTCTTACCTGATTCCCTAGGGAGGAACAGTATAATTCTCTACGACTCTCAATCCAGTAATGTGCCATTTTTAATACAGATCCTGTCCTAAGCCAATGTTTATTTACCTTATAGAAATAGAATGGCCTGAGGTCAAGAACTTCAATGATCCAGGGGAAGGTGCGAGGGGAGCTGTAAGCAAAGAGCACAATCTCCAGGCAGCATGCCAGGAGCGAGCGGTGAAAGAGATCCTGCTCCAGGAGAGCCTGCAGAGATCACAGGAAATGCCACTGGCCTCAGGTTTGGGAAACACAAATCAGAATTCTGTGGCACTAACAATACACAGCTTATTGTTGGAAAGAAGCTGGCTGCTCCCCCCATCCACAACCTCCTTTTTATAGGGAAGTGGAGGATAAAGAAGAGGATAAAAACTATCTGCCCATAAAGCTGTGATTCTAGAAGGCAACACAAATTCAGATGTTTAGTTATGACAATTATACTGGTTGAAAGAAGAAAAGTCTATTTTGGCAGCTCCCATGTTAACACTAAAAAGCTCCCTTTTTAGTATTAACAATATACACACAGTGCTTTACAGTGCTTTGTTCTGGAACTGCCTGAAGATAAACTCCAAGAAACAGTTACAAAAAAGTATTCTAATCTTTCACTGGTTCTTTACTTACAGTCAGATCCTTCCCATGCAGTCTCCGTGTTTCTTGCACCATTATAGTCTCCAAGATTTTATAGTACAAGATCTCTGCCAGTTTTAATCTGTTTACAGCAAAATCTGAAATTTAAAACCAACAGAGATGAAGTCCAATGCCACTGGCACAAACGGGACCAGCACCTGTCCTCAACCAAAACAACAGTGCATGTGTATATGTACAGACTTTGCAAACAAAGAAAAATGTTCAGAAATCCACTAGTCCCAAGTACAACATGAAATTCCATAAATATTCCAAACTATTATTTATCATAATATTTCTTGTGATGTAATTTTGCAATAATAGTTTTCCTATTTGCTTTCAGTTTCCTTTAAATTTTAAAGCTAACAAGCATGCAAGATTACACGTGTTAAGTGTTGCTTTTCCATGACCTCTGGGTTACCCAGTTTGAACTGCAGCCTTGGGTTTACTTTGCCATAAATTTTTATTCTTTACTGTGTACTGTTTGACAACAGCAGTTTTGTTTTGGATGTATCCTGGGATAAAATCAGCTCCACTATATTAAATACAGAGAACAGTCTATGTATGCATTCTGTTTGCCCTGGTTTAGTATTTTGAACCACCCCATGCCTTTCACTCCATACCTATGTGAGATCCTGGCTGCTCATCTGTTGATTGAGTGTAGCTGCAACAGAAGGTCTCACCAATTTCCTTCACTCTGCTCACGATGCTTTCCAAGGGGCTGCGGGCACAGGACCTGAAAGACAAAGAAAGCCTTGTTTGTACAAATCAATATCCAGTTAAAAAAATAAGTATCAAGAAACAACAACCATAAAACCAAAATAAAAAGATAAGCCAATAAAAGATAAGCCAACGATGAGCATTCCTTATCAGCAAGAACCTGCATTACACAGACAGAGGAATACACAGAGCTTACACAACATCGTGCCCTCTCTTCCTAACAGGGCCAGGGAGGATGTGCACATCTTGGTACAAATGCAGAAGAAAGCAAGAACTACAGCAGCACAGTGAGGAGAAAGATGAATCTGCCAGGAACAAGGCAGTGATAAAGATGCTATAACAGGCAATCAACCAACCACAGGCACCCACAACACCACACAGACCAGGCTCAGCTACAGGGAGCACAAAAAAGCTTAGAGGGAAGAGGCAGCAGCTTTTTCCCATTTCCTACCAAGACTGAGAGAACTCCTGAACTCCACATTGCCACTGTCATAAAAAAGGGCCAGAATATCTGTGCTGGAGATGTTTCTTCTGAATGCTTCTGAATTTTCCAGCAACTGTTTTAGAGGACAGTGGCTGGTGTCAAATTAAGACACTGAACTACTCTGAAAAGCTAGAACTAAAATCAGCTAAGGTTTCTCTTCGAATAAAGCCTTCTAATTAACTTCAAGGCTTTTTCCATGGAATTTTAATTTGAAAAAGAAAATACTGAAAAGCCTAGAATATGACAGTCCAAACTACAGTTCCTCCATTTCTTCCAGAGACACAGTGTATAAACCCCAGTGCTTGCTGAACTCGTATCCAAAATGAACCAATTACTTATCACAGCTCTTGCCAAAGGTTTACTCAATTCTTGTTCCCATTTTAATAATTACCTCACTCTTAATAGACTGGTTTATTATGTGGAATAAACACATGTTTTATTAGAGACTACAGGCACATTAATGTCTTAATTGTATAGTATAAATAGTATCAGTCCTTACAAACACAACCAAAGACGGATTTTAAACAAATGCATCCTGCTGAGCATTTGTAAACTTTTAAGAACTAGTGCTATGAAAACTTTCAAATATACTTAACTCCAAAGATGAGAAGTAATATTTTTCACCTGTTTATGACTTGCTTCAACACTTCAAATATCAACTGCTAATACAAAATGTCCATTCTGATTTATAAAAATACATCTGGAGACCTTACACTGTTATGCAGTAGGACCTTAACTTGGAATTAGGTGGTATTAGGGCAGATGGTGATGCTAAAGTTATGTCCTGGTGTATATGTCTTTATTTCAGGGATTACAAAGATCCCTGGGGGACTCTTATCAGAGTCTCCAGTAACTAGAACTGTCATAGGTGTGGAAGGTGCCTCTTTCAAAGTGGCAGCCACATATTGATAGTCACTGTGTGTCAAGTGCATAACAAAAGCACTCACCACTGGAAATCTTCTGAGTACTGGTCTCTGTTGTATATGCCCTAATACTAAGCAAACATCCAGCATCTTTACAGATACTTACAACTCAATTACTACTTTTTATGAGCTCTGCTCAGGGATGAAGGCAGTAATGTGAAGTGTGCTCAGGAACAGCCACCAGAACATCCTGAGTGGGAAACAGGGCTGCTGCTATTCCAGGTCAGCACTGACAGTGACCAGGGTACTGCAAAGCTCATCCTTGTGTCATGGGGTTACACCAACACACCCTGAATAGTTTGAAGGAGAAATGGGGAGTCTGTAGGCTGCTTTTAGTTTTATCTTCCCCAGCTGGGGGCAAAGACTGCACTTGTACACTTCTGCCCTCCTTCAAAACCTCTGCCAACATGGCCACCACATCTTTGAATTGAGAAGTACTTGTTTAAAACATAAACAAACAGAAAAGGCATCTGGCTGTCAAGCAGACAGACAAATCAACATCAGCAAAAGCTGAAGCTCCATTAACACAATGGTGGTGACAAGTCAGATGGGGGTGTGCATGTTCAGCCACCCTTCTCCAGATGAGATCATCTAGAAAGCAGAAGCTCCTTCAACAAGAAATAACACAGAAACACAGACCAAAATCTCCTGCATCGAAGAAAAACAAAGCCAAAAGATGATTTTCTGTGTCAGTGAGAGCAGTTGAAGGGGGGACATACTCACTCAAAAATAGCTGTAAGTTGTTCACTTGGTGCATTTTTCAGCCCAGCCACCATGCTCTGCAAGCGGCTCACGCTCTGCGTGGCCGAAGCCACAGGAGTGATGGCAGCTTCCTTCTCTCGCAGGTATCTCCTGCCAGTCAGGGGAGTTGAAGGTGCAAATGACCTCTTCTGTCAGACAGAGAAAAATAATTAATAGAAATCAGCCAACACAAAACAAATTCAGTGTCAGGGTTTCGTGGTTTGATTATGGGGTATAAATGAAGCTTGGACAAAACTAAGACCTAAGTATTTGGGTATTAACTACTTACTGATTTTTCTTGGACAAAACCAGACAATACACATGAAAGTGCTCTCATTCTGTTTAAGGAATAGTTATTTTTAAAATTCCACAGGAAAGAAGATACCACATTTTCTCCTTAGCAAGACAGCACTGAAGCTGTTCACCATCTTCCTCTCAGGAAGAAGAAATTTCAAGTCAACTCAATGATTCAAAGAGTGCATAAGGATGGGAAAACTTGAAAAATTTCAAGTGAGCTTGCCAAGTTAAATCAATCACCTTTTCAAAATGCTGCTGCAGGTGACACTCCATGTGAGCTCTTGCTGCTGTTTTCTCTCCTGGTACATCTGCAGGGAATTTTCGAGTGCCAATTTCTTCTTCAGCATCAGCTCCCAGGAAAACTCTCTCATCAAAGTCACCCACAGTCAGAACATATTCCTCATACTCTTTATTCAGTGCTTTGCTGAAAGAGAAGCCCAAAGTTTAACTGCTGAAGAAACAAAGAAGGTGCCTGAGGAGTGCAGGTACAACCTTAAACCAACACAGGGCTCAGAGTTTGGTGCTCTGAACAGCAGTGCTGCTTCCACCTCCCTGAGCAACCTGCCCCCAGTCATCCCTGCCTGCCCTTGGACCCCAAACCTCTCCGAGATCACTGAAGGAATCACTCTTCCAGCAGCATTTAGCTCTCAGTAAGAAGAGGGAATAAACAATTTTACTTTCATACCAGTTGTGAATACACCAGTCTGGAAGTGCTCAGCTGGTCAGAGATTAAATCTGTGCTCACACAGAACAACCAAGGAGATCTGCACCCAACTCTCTCCACCTGACTTCTGGGCTTGCCACTCTGTAGCCCATGATTTTCCTAATAGTGCAGAGAGGGGAAAGTGAGGAATTATCTCACCTGGGTTCCATTTCTAAAACCACCACTGACAGGTGAGACCAAACAAATCCTTCACTTTCTTTATTACAGCAAACCCAAGTGGAAAAAAGGAATGTTTGATCCCACAAAGGTTGCAAAGCTTTAAATATATACTTGGGAAGTAGAATGGAATTTATGGATGAAAATCAGAAATGGCTTCCATCAATAAATTCTGCCTGCAAGTTCCAGTACAGGAATCCTGGCCAGGATTGCAGCTCCAGCACATATAATAATGGAATATAATAACCTATTCATGACACAAGCAACTCTGTGATCCCACAGGAAACCTGACTGTATCACAGGTGCAGCTTCCCCCTGCCTTTTAGGAAAATGTAAAGGTCTGTGGAAAGCTGGACAAATAAACCCGAGATGCTTAAAAGCATTTTTGAGATGTCAGACTATCTGCAAAAGAACAGGGACTGCTGTATCATTCCATGTGACAGTGTTGCTGAAGGAATACTATTAATTTTAAAGCAGAACAAAAGCTGTAACTCACCTATTTTCTGTAAAGTTGCAAAGATCCAACAGACAATCTCCTTTTAAGATCTAAAAATAAAAAGCAGAAATATCTTAGACAATAAAATCAAAACTGTTTCAAGTGTGAGGGCCTGATGGTTTCAGCCAAAAAGGAAATGAGATTTAGGTGCATAACTTTTTTTTTTTCTAGACCAAAGGGCTGCAGTGCCATTACCAGGACAAAGCACAAAGCCCAACTGGATCCAAACTCCAGACAAATTCACTGTTCAGAGCCAGCCCTACAGTGTGACATCTGTTCACTGCTGGGTTAGGGACTGGCTCAAAGAGCAACTATGAAGAAGATTCCACAGAGCTTGGAAAACATTTCCAGGATCAGAACTAGAGAGACCAATTTCTACACCTGCAACCTCAACCTCTCCTTCCAAAGTGTTTTGCTCAACTTCACGAGAAGCAGCAGGACCCATGCTCCCATGACAGACATCCCACAGCATTATTTCACAAGGACAGCACTTTTTTTTGCCTGAAGAAAACACCATCCTTCATTATTTGGTTTCACACTGCCAAGAAAGGAAAGCAAAGATTCTTCACTGACACAAAAAGCCAAAACAGAGGAGACCTTACAGCACACAGCACTAAAAGTGTGAGGGAATTCTGCTCCTGCTAAAGTATGAAGAAAGCCTGAGCCAGCCTGAGTTCCTTTGCTCATTAACCAGTTCCTTTGCTCATTTCCTTTGCTCTCCCCTGTGAAAGCTGCAGGACTTAAATGATCTCGAGACCATCATGGAACTCATCAATCTCGTGAGCTGTACCTTCCTATCAAACAGCTTTGCAATGTATGGTTTGAAGTAGTGCTCCTTTATGCCTTTTGCTTCCACGAGGAGCCCATCATGCAGCTCACAGAGAACGGCAATGATGCAGGGAGGATCCTCGGAGCCTTTGATCTCCAGAGTGTGGAATTCCACTGGTAAGCCTGGGAACCAGAAGGAGGGAAGACAACCAACCGTCAATTTAATTTCAAATGAGCCAAGAGAACAAAGCCCAGTTGATTGTAAATAATCTGCCCCCACCATACCTTTAAATGATGGATTTAGCAAATCTCTTCTGTTAGGACACAGAAGGGCATTGGCAAAAATCAGGTCCAAGCAGCACAGAAGTAAATGATAGGAATTTACTAAATCATCTCCAATCATACGGAAATTACCTTTAAGAGACAGCACATCACGTCAAGCAACACAACAGAAGTTCACAGCTGGGAATGTATACAAAGCATGCAAGCAAAGCAAGCAGCCTACCCTTAGTGTACACAAAGAGAGTCCAGCAGAAGTTGAAGAGATCTTTGACGCTGCAGGGCACCCGCCTGGCAATGAGAAAAATGGGGGAAGAAGTTACTCTTCAGTTCCAGGAAGCCAAACCTTGCTCTACAGTGCAAATTTCATTCCATTCCCCTGCTCAAAACAACAGCTGGAGCTGCTGTCTTAATTCCACATTAAGGCACAGTCTAAGCTACATATCCTGAGTTCAGCCTTCACTGCCTGACAGTGCCTGACCTGGCTCCATGGAGTGTCCTGCACACATCCACAACTTCCCAACCCTGCTCCCAAGCCAAAGGTTGCCTCTGACCCTGCCAGGCATCACCTGCTGGTGTCACACTTCCCACAGAACCCTCCTGCAGCCACAGGTGGGGAGGTGACATGGGCTACATACATTCCAGTGATGGTTTTTCCTAAATATTCTACTAAAGCATCAGCCATCCCCTCAAAACAGGCAATTACAGCTTGCACTACAGCTCAGCTGGTGACTCCTGTTTGGAGCAAAACTATCCAAGCCCACGGAGCTGGAAGGCCAAGGAAGACACAACTCAGCCCACAGAGCACCCACCAACACGGCTCTGAGAAAGGAACACAAGCAGAGCACCCAACAGAGCCCCTCCACTGCGCTCTGCCTGCAGATGTGGAGCTACACCGGAGTATTGTACCAGAACAATTATCCCAGTTACATCCAGAGAACCCTCATGAACTGACAAAAACACCTTTCAGAGCCACAGCTCAGCTCCCTCCTCCCCAAGGTCACATGCTCACTGCAAAGCTGTCACAGCCACATATTCTGCAGGGAATACGGACAAGCTCCTTTCAATAAGGCAGACATTCCGTGTGTGTGGAAGAACCATCCGCTCCCAAATTTGTCGTAAGAATGAGCACATCAGCTCTAACTGCCTCCCATTTGATGTCTCCACTCATGTGGCAGCCACGACAAACGCCTAGAGCATGGGGGATGTGCCAGCCCCTGAGCAGAGGCAGCATGGTATGACCCCAACCCCCTGCCTGTCCTGTGCCAACACCAAACACCCCTGTGCTGCTTCAGTTACTTCTGCCACTCGTTTGAAGTGTTGATCTCACTATACCTCAGAGCTGACCCACCCCCTGGCACCTCTCCCCACCACGCCTTGACATCCTCACCGTGGGACAGCTCCTGTGTTACAAGAGGTGGACGTGAAGCCCAGCTGAGCTGAGCTGCACCCATCAGGGTCAGGGGTGGCTCTGCACTGGCCACGTTTCAGAGTCAAAGAGATCCCCTCACTAATTTGGAACTTGGAAATTAATCTGGAAATTAGTTTTCATAAACTTATATTGGATATAACTCTTTCCAGGGAAAAGTCACATCAAATGTAAAAAATACCTCTGCTTCCTGCTTCGATGTGGTTTGGAAGTTTCTTCATAAGGATTTTGAAATACATCAAAAAATATTGGCTCAAACTTTTTGAAAATCACGGTTGACACTTCAAAATTTCTCTCCAGCCTCTCAACTCGCTCTCGGAATTCCTGGGGCAGGTTTGACATGTCCATCCACTTCTTCATTTTGTTAAAAAACTGAATTAAACTTAAAAGAAAAAAGAAAAGTCTGCTTTGAGCTTTAACTAACTTCCATTCTAAAATTTTAAAAAGCCAACATGCAGCATATTTACTCCTTTAATGACTGACATTATTATTATGTAGGTTTACAATTTATTTTTATAAAACTCACAAAATGTACATATATTATCAGCCTTTTGCCTTCTATCACCCTGGAGTTTCTCCTTGACCCTCTTTTAAGGCATGGGAACACTAATTTGATGTGCAGGCTGTGCAGAGCAGGGCAGGGGTGGGCAGCAAAGTGTAGGTGCAGCAACAGGCAGGAGGCAGGCCAGGAGTTGATGCCTGTCAGAGTTACCTGCACAAAACCTGTCAGCTGAGGATGTAAATAACCAACAACCCCTCCGGCAGCTCAGCGGGGTGCAGGTCTTTCAATGGAATGAGGACATTCCCAGCACCGTGTTCCCGGGTCAGAGCCACAGCGACGGGGAGGGAGCAGCTGCCGGGGCCGTGCAGAGGGTGAGTTCTGTGATCACCAGTGCTGTGCTCCCAGAGCTCTGTCGGGATCTGGCCCGAATCCCGAGCCAGACACGCGCTGTGCCGGGATGGAGCACGCCGAGGGCTTTGTGGTCGAATTAACTACAGAGAGAAACAACCGGCGTGTGCAGAACGGCTGCCGGTCCGACACGGGTGGTTTCTCAAACACCTGAAGTTGCAAATTACGTATTTGCATCTAATTTCCACTTGTAGTAACAGCGGATTTACTGCTCTTACCCCGCCGCGGTTGGCAGCGCTCGGAGCGAAGGAGCGGCACCGGGGTTAGCGGCTCGGGCAGGGCAGGGCAGGGCAGGGCAGGGCGCTCACCTGAGGCGTGCGGAGCGCAGGATGCGGGTCAGGGAGACGCCGTTCCCCTCTATCGGGCTGCTCCCCACGGTGGGCACGCGGCTCCGGCGGCAGGCGACGTACAGGGCACAGGCCAGCCAGTGCAGCGCTTCGCCCTGCGGGCACCGGGACAGCCGCGGTCACCGGGACAGCCCCGCGGGCACCGGGACAGCCCCGCGGGCACCGGGACAGCCCCGCGGGCACCGGGCAGCCCCGCGGGCACCGGGACAGCCCCGCGGGCACCGGGACAGCCCCACCGGGACAGCCGCGGGCACCGGGACAGCCCCGCGGGCACCGGGACAATCGCGGGCACCGGGACAGCCCCGCGGGCACCGGGACAGCCCCGCGGGCACCGGGCAGCGCCGCGCCCCGCGGGCTCGGCCGGGGCGGCACCGCGCCCGCCCCCGCCCCCGCCCGCCCGGCCCCGCCCGGCCCCGCTCACCTCCAGGCTGTAGGTGCCCCGCAGCGCCGTGAAGTCCCGCAGCGCCTCGGCCGCGCTGGCCGCGTCCAGGTTGAGCTCCCGGCACAGCCGCTCCACGGCGGCGCCGGGATCCGCGGCCCCCGGGCCGGACATGGCGGCGGAGCGCGCGCCAAAACCGCCGGAAGGGCGGGGCCGCTTCCGCCGCGGGGGCGGGGACAGGGACAGGGACAGGGACAGGGACAGGGACAGGAGGGGATGGGGCGCGGAGCGGGACGGGCGCCGGGGCGGCGCTGTCCCTGGTGCTTGTCTCCCGGTGTCACCCAGGCTCACCCGTCCGCAGGCGGGCGCTCCCGGCCCATTCCCGCGCACGGCTCCGAGGCCGCGGCAGGAGCGGCTCTCCCTCGGCCGCCGTTCCGCACAGCCCCGGCTGGGGTGGGGTGGGACCCGCGAGGCTGCGGCCTCTTCCCGGCGGCTCCCGGGCCCCTCCACCCCTTCCCTGCAGCGCCAGCAGCCGCTCCCGTCGCGGCGGGCGCTCGGAGCGCTCCCAGGGGCCGGTTCCGCTGGAACCGGCGCTCAGGGACGGAATTCACCCCAGGCAGCTGCGAGAGCTGCGGGTCTGGCCCCTCACAGCGAGCAGCTCGACTCAGAGTAACACACCGGGCACCACAAGCAATCCTAGAGCAGCGATCGGGCTCTGTTTCCAACAGCTTCTCAATGGATTCATGCTGAGAAAAAGGCAAGTCACGTTTATCACTGAGTCAGGTGAATTAAACATTCACATATATTTGCTGAAAAAAATTATATACATCTGTAGCAAGGCTCTCCCAAGTCTGAAAGATAAGCATCATCTAGTCACTAAATTAAAAAAATAAAAATCTGACTTTTAAATCTTTTTCTTTTTATCCATGTTCAAGAGCACAGACAGTTTATTTTGTTAGCACATTTGGTGAAGGATGTATGTGTGTGAATAGCCATGAAAACCGGTGAAAATTTGGCGTTTGTTTGGGATATGATGGAAAAGAAGCAGCAGCCACTTAATGCCTTACAGTCTAAATAATCCACAGAGTATATCGGGTTGCAAAAGGGTCACAAAGTAGCAAAGAGAAGCCTGAACACCCAGAGACGTAGCATACATGTCTGCTAAGGAAGAACAAGGTATAGAGCATGCTGGCTAATTAAATAAATTTCACTTTAAACCCTGTTCCTTGCGCATGTAACCCTGGAAAAACCATCCCATAACAAGAAATGGACTCGGAGAGATTTCTGTATCCATTCACAGTAAGGCTTTGAAGATATATGAAGTTTTATAGCATTTGTATTTTAAGGATTTAGGGCAAGTACATGTTCTTCCACTGAATAAAAACAAAGTTAGTACTTAAAAGGTTCAAAAATATATCAATCGTGACTTTTTTTTTTTTACATAAATAAATTATATTGATTTTGGATTTAACAGCTGAAAAAACCCTTTCTGCTTCCACTGGAGGCAAAAACTGAACAAAATGTTAGTTAAATAGAGATAGCAGCATTTCTAAGAAATCTGTCGATAGTGATACAGTATCTATGCTACAAGAATGTTATTAAATAGAACACAATTACTGGGGGGGAGGAGGATTGCATTACGATTGGCTACATACTTTTAAAAAAAATCATCCAATCTAGTAAACTGGGAATAAATTCTGTGAAAATAGAAACCAACTGGTTTTTTGACCACGGGTAACAGACTTCTTTGAGATGCTAATTTTAACATGTACATAATTTATAATCCCAAATGTATAAAAGACAATGACAAAAAGCATCATAAATAAATAATGCAAACTGAAATAGTTATGTCAAAACATTTGGACCATCTGATAAATTAGCAAAATTGCAACAGAAAAAAAAGTAAAAAATACAGTAAATTGTGACAACCAAGTGTGAAACTGATGAGTAGCACACTCCAACTCCCTCCCAGCCTGCCCTTCGCTCATGCTGCACCACTGCGGCTTTATTCAAGTCTCAGACCATGAGCTGCAAGTAAGAACAACCCCAAGTGAAAGAAGAATTAAAGGTGTGAGGGGAAGGAGAAATCAGAAGAGTTGCCCGTGGAGGAGTCTCAGTACCCAGAGCTGGAGCATTAAAACCCGTCCATTTGAAATGCAGATGCTGAAATCATTTGGGGGACTGGAAACACTGTTCAACAGCAAACGGAATGGGAAGAAGCCAAAGTCATCTCTTCACAGTCCACCACCAGAAAGTAAGGAACTCTGAAAGTCTCAAGGGTCCTTCTCAGAGGACTCCCCAAGGAGGGAAGCTGGCCTACAGCCTTCTCTGTGTTTGCTGAAAGAACGTCGCTTCTGGGGGAAGGAGTGGGAAATACAAAAACTCAGAAAGCCTCAGTGTTCATATAAGAGCATTAAAATCGGTGTGGTCTGTTCATGGCTGGAAAAAAATACCTTTAGAGCACCTGTAATGCCATAGCTGAGAACTAACGCCAGAGAGGAGAACTGAAGACAAGCCGAATGATGAAGGAACTGGTTGCTACAGGTACAGTAACCCCAGAAAAGTCATGCAAGTGTGCAAAACCTTTCCAGCTCAAGCTGGAAAGTTCTTGTAACTACCAAGGAAAGGGCAACTAAACTCCACGTAACATAAAACCAAACGCTGGTTTTAAAAAATACAAAAAAATGTCAACATTGTTTTTTCACTCTCTGCAGTTTGTCTCCAAACCTTTGAGGTGGGGGTGATCAAGAATTTATATCACTACCAGTTATGCTTTTCCTTTCAAAGAAATGAATATATGCATTTTCAATCATTAGTTATATAGTTCTGTCTATACTACTATTCTAGTAACCATGATAAAATAGGGAAATACTTTAAATCAAAAATACACATTAGCACTTACTATAGCTGTGCTTTTAGCCCAAATAAAGGCTTTTTCGTTCAGTGTCGCTGTAGACAGAAATACTCTTGTCTGTGTGTTAGACCAAGAGATAAACACTTTTCTTTTGCTCTTGTTTTTTTGCTGCTTTTTCTTCTCAAAGGAGTGAGCAATTTGCGGGGGGTGACCAAGTACTGGATTTGCTATTGTCGGCTGGGATGATTGACTGGAAAAACAGAATGAGAATTCAGTGCCTCCCGTACTAGCTAGACAACACTGTTTATCTAATAAAGTGGCAAGACCCTGCAACTATTAACATGTAGTATGTCACCAGTTTTTTCTGACAGGGAATTAGGTAGATAATATTACTCATGGAAACACAGGTTTATGAAGGTGGAGCAGGGTGGGAGGGGAAGTAACAAAGAGTTTATGGGATAAGAAACTCACAAGCCACAATCTTTTTGTGTTTTTCTTTCAATGAAAAAGTTCTACTCGGTATCATGAGCTGCTTGGCGCTCCTCCTCTGCTGGTCCATCTTGCTCCTTCTCTGCAGCCGCCGGCAGGCTCTGCTCCACACAGTTTTGACTGTTTGCAGCTTCTTTCTCCGGCACTGAGACAGTTTCTGGCTCTGCATTTGCCGATTCCCCTTTTGCTTTCTTCCTCTTCCGCTTTTGGCTCTCCAGGCTCGCCGCCTCCGCGTGCCTGCTCTGCTGGATGCCGGGCAGCGCCATGCCGATGCCAGGGGAAAGGAACATGGAGGGATAGATCAGTCCAGGAGACATCCCTGGGATAAGAAACGGGTTAAAAGCTACAGGACTACTGGTAGTTATTGCGGATTCTGTCTGATTAGAAAATGAACTAGGACCAGGCTTATCTTCAGTGAGAGGTTCTTTTTTCCCATCCTGGCTGCCCTGTTTCTCCTCACTGGCCTTTTCGGTGCTGGCGGAGCCACCTTTCGTTGTGCTTGTTAACGAAGTGGGAGCGGTCGCGGTGCAAGTCGTGGTCATGGGGGAGTTGAGGAGTCCTCCCACACCGAACATCTGGGGGACGGTCGCCATGCCCGGCAGCATCATGGGCAGCATACTCAGGGTGCTCTTCACATCCTCACCAGCGGGCACTGCTGCAAAGCCAGCAGGAAACCCCACCAGCCCCGTCAGAGGGATCCCTTGCATATTCCTCATGTTCTGAAGTCCCACTAGATCCATCCCAGCGATTAGTCCGTTCATGAACAATGGTCCCATTCCAGAAGAATCTGCTACAACACCAGGGCCTTTAAGGAGTTCGCTGCGGGGCCTCCTCCCTCTCCGGCGTGGCCCAGTGTCCCGGAGCACAGGCTCGGTGAGGACACGATTGAATTTGTTTTCGGGTAAGTAGCCCTGAAAATGAGACATAACAGAGAACGCCCGACAGTTACTGCTGCAGCAAAGGGAATCTGGCTCATCTGTGCCCACATCTGCATCCCAGATGGTGTCAGCACAGAAGCATTTGCCTACATGATATGGAATTTGAGAGGTACACACAACTTTTCCCCAAGGGATGCTGCCAAATCCAAAACACCCTCGCTCTGCCCTGGCAGGATCCTGCACTGTCAAATGCTCAGGGAAGGGAGGAGGAAGCATGTTTTTACTGTTTTTCACCCCAGCCCTCAGCACCAGCTGCTCACAGCGCAAGAAGCACCAGGGCAACCACCCTGCTCCCTGCCCAGCTCTAACTGTGCCTTCAGCAACAGGTGAAAAAATCCTCTTTGAGATGGAAAGTGCCAAATTTTCAATGCTCTGCAGGACAGCAAAGCTTGTGGGATGACACAGAGTGTGGGCATGCTGTCTGAGGAGTTCCTGGTCAGAGGTTCACTGAGATGCCAGGGAGCATTCAGCTCTTCTGACAGAAGAGATATGGGACAAAAACCCAGCAGCCAGAAGTGGGTGAGACCATCCAGTTAGAGCAGTGCAGGGGAGATCCACAGCACAGCTTAACAATCCCTTTTTCAGCATCCTCAACACAGACATTTGAACATTTCCCTTCGGGGTTCCCTTGGGTTTCAATATCATCACTCCTTGAACCATTTTGAATAATAAGTTTAGGTAGGAAAAGTATTTCCTGGTGACACCTGTAGTGCAGAAACATGAATTAGATGCACCTGGCAGTCTGCTTAGCACAGCACCTGCCCAAGGAGGGAGAACCTTCTGGGAGCATCTCCCACTGGCATGTGGGAGAAGCTACATGGGGCCATGACTGCCCCAGGCTCTGTGGGGCAGTCAGCCCCAGCTCTTGCTGGTCTGAGTGCCTGGAGCAGCCAGCCATCCTCCTGCATCCCTCCCCTACCAGCATGGGTGTGCATCTGCCACAAGCTCAGTGTCGATGGGGTGGGAATGATCATGGGATGCAGCCACTGCAGCAGGGCACAGAAGAGGTGCCCAGGCAGTGCCAGGCACACAGTGGTTTCTGTGGCAAATAGACTGTACCCTCAAATCAGGGGAAGAAAGAGCTTGCCCAGATGGGGCCCTGATGCCAGCTTGGGACAGACCATGCCAAACCTCCAGTGCTAAGGAAAAACCCATCTGAGAGCAGTAAAAACCTCTAAGCCAACACATTCACCCTCCAACTCTCTGCAAGGGTGTCACACAAACCACTGCAGCCCAAAACTAGGCAGCAGGTGAGAGGACTGTAGGGAGAAGTCTGGAACAGGCCAGCCCGTGGGGCAGGGCAGTGCCCTATGTGCCGGAGGGGACATCGCTCTTCTCCACAGGCTCTGCCACTCACCGGGGCAAGGACTGTTAGACGGACAGGGTGGGTGAAGGTGGCACAAGAGGCTCTGTCCTGCCCTTCTCCCTGCCTGTGCCCGACCCTTCATGCCTGGTGACCTGAGGGGCCTTTGGTGGGCCTGTGACTGCGCAGGCAGAGTTCACAGGAGCTGATGAAAAGTGTAAACTAGAGGTGTTCTTGAAAATTTGACCTGTGAGAATGTTTTGTTCACACCCTGCTGTGCAGCTCCTAGGGCATTCCTCGTGCCCCTGCTGCTCTAAGCACCCCAAGGCTCTCCAGCCAGGCATGCTGAGCCCCATTCCCAGGGCCCTGGCCCCCTCTCTCCGTGGCCTGGCACGAGGCTGGTGGTGGCACAGCCCAACCTCCCACTCTGCCCCAGTGCTGCAGCCATCCCCTCCCACACACCCAGCCCAGGGCCTGCCTCGCACCTCCCAGATCCTCACTGGAGAAAGGTTGTGGGGATGGGGAGGGGAAAAGAAAAGATGACATGATACAGATTTCTCCAAAAACTCTAACTTACTGAAAGCTTAACAATGTCAGCCCAGTCAGCTGCAACAGCATACTCCAAGTTTGCATCAAGCCACCTTGGCAATTCCTTCAATGCTGGTGCCGTGGCTCCCCCTAACTATAAAACACAGCAGAAGGATGACCTCTATTGCAGAGAGAGTTATGTAAAATAATACAAAAAATATGATTACACTTCCCCTAGCTTCTTGCTTTGGGCTGCAGTTTGGCTGGGGTGGAGACTCTTGTCTTGCTACACTTGCCTTTCTGCAGGATTTGGTGTGTGCCTGCTGCCTCCAGACACACAGGTCAGGGAGAAAAAGCAGGTTCAGCCTCTGTGGCCCAGCCCATCGCCCTCCCAGGTACCAGAGATGGGGACAGAGCTTCTGTAAAAGCCATATTGAAAACTGGAAAAGCCCCCAGCTCACCTAGGAAAGGCCAGCATGGAGGCAACAAAGGGGAAAACACAGATGTGGCTGAAACAACCTTTCTGCCTCACTCTTTAGTTTTGCTTTTAGATGTGATCAATGTCACGTCACCTTCTGACCTTTTATTGCCCTGGTTTGTTTAAGAACTAAATTTCGGTGCAAAGAACTCCTGAACATCCCTTGTTGTTCAGAGAGGTGAACACCAATGCCCTGGAGATTAGACTGCAGACAAGTAAATCCAAGCTCCCCAGAAAGCAAGAAAAAGCCCTTCCAGCCCTCAACTTTCTACAAGCCCAGCGGTGGGATGGGTATTGGTGTGCTCTGGCCTGCACCTCGTAAGGAGGAACAAACCAAAGGTATTTGCGTGGCAATGTCACAATTTGCGGCATATTGTAATGAACTCAAGGGGAACAATCAAATCCAGGATGGGAAGCACACGACAGGGCTGTGCTGAGGCTGGCTTTAAAGCCAAAGGCTGTATCCCATTGCCACTGAGGGGTCTGTGCCCCCTGGCAAGGGACGGCAGTCCCACATCCCTTACTTCACACAGACAGTCACTTATTTCACAGGTCTGCATGTCCTCGGGCACACGTCACACCACAATGTAGATTAGAGACCTTTTGTCTCATCCATAGGCTTCTTTGGATTAAATCTCCCCCCAAGTGAGCTCAAGGTCTGCTAAGCATTTTGGGACATTGATACTGAGCATAGCACAGGCCCTCACTCACCCTCCGTCCAGTACCCTTATGTACCACGGGCACGCGCTCCTCTCCCGTCAGAGAGCCAATGTCCAGTTTGTTGGGGTCCTTGCAGCGCTGCCTCCTCTGCTTGGGCTTGTCTGAAAAATTCTGGAGTGCAAACAAGACAATGTTAATGAGACTAGGTGGCTTAATGAGCCTGGCTGGCTACAAGCCCTGCAGGAGAGCAGCATGGATGGGCTCCCAAGGGACAGGGAATCTCTGCAGGCTGGGGCAGGAGCAGCACCAGCAGCACAAACTGGTCCCTGCCACAGGACCAGCTCTCAAATGAGCAGAACTGATTTTTGTAGGTATAAAGGCGTCCCTGGGGTACCCCACTTAAGAGTGCTCTGGCCCTTTCTAACTCCCCTCCACTCCTGACACTGCAGATCCTTATACATGCATCTGTAAATAGGACACTGCATCCAGCCAGTAAAGAGAGGACAAGTCACAATGCCACTTCTCTCACTCTCATACAGCCACCTGCTTCTCACCAGCTCAGCTGTGCTGGGTTTCCTTCCTCTTTTAGCTGTTTCCAGCACCTGCAGCCGAGATGCTGCACTATGTTTCTTTGGGATCAGAGCCCTCTGGAACTGCAACCTACTGAGTTTACAGCCAAGTCCCTGCACACCCACTGCATGCACCAAGCCCCACTGTCAATGTGTCTGCAGGGATGGAGCATTATAATGAACAACTTGGATAGCATGGATTCCTGAGCGTCAGAAAAACACACTGAGTGCAGTTCATCCTCTGAATTGAGCTACTGCAGTAACCCAAAGCCTCTCTCAATCCATCCTACCCAGAGAGAAGAGATCCTGCAGGGTTGGCCTGCGGCACTGGGGGCTTGCTGGGAACAAGAGCTTCACCAGAGGCATGGTTTGACTGGGCAAGCTCCAGTACTTCCCTGGAAGGCAAGGGTGTTGGGAAGGAGCGGGCAGGCACTTCCACACCTGCTCCTGCGAGCCTGGCCCTGGGCACACAGGTGGATGTGTCTCTGGACTTTGAAAAGCAAAGGCCACCCTCCTGAGCAAATGTTGGGCTCCTCACCTCTCATCTCTAACAAGCTCCAAAATGCTAATGTCTTGCCTGTACTCCAAGCTCCAGGAAATCCCCACCTCAGGCACATGATCCTCCAGGACCAAGATGCAGTCTTTTCTGTTTTACCACCACATTTCTTCCTGCTCTGTTTCACGGCCTGTGCTCTGTCTACCACATGGTCTAACAGGCTAAATAAGCTGAAACCTGGAGCAAACCAACCTGTGAAACCAAGAGGTGGAGGTTTATGAGACAGCAGGAAGAACCAGACAGAATGTGCACCCCACTCTGAGCCACTGCTTTTTGAGAGCATCCACAGCCACAGGGCCACAGCCTGTCAGCCTCCAAGACAGGGCCTTTGGAATGGCTCTTGCAGAGAGGTTGCCTCTTGCCTGGGAATCTTATTTAGTACAACAGCACTGCCTAAAGTGACCCCAGGTGAAAAAGAACAACATAAACAGGCCTTGAGCACCTCAAATTCGTTTCCTCGTTTCTGTCCCCATCTTTCCTGGCACTTCTGGAACACACTGTGCATTGGGCAGACGGATGCACTGCAGCTGGAGAACCGACCTTGGGCTACAGGGCACAGCTCCTGGAGGATGCCAGACAGGTCCATGACCAGGGAGCCTTGGAGGATACTGACAGTCCCCAGTTTGGGCATGTTTGTGTTCTGGGGGAAAGGAGTTCTCCAGCAGCAAGTGCTTTTTGTTGCTGTACAGGGGAACAGTGCTCACCCCTTAAACATGTCCTGAATCCCTGAACAGCCCCAATGAACACCACAAACCAGGTTACAAGAAAAAACCAAACACAAAGGGCAGCACACAAGGCAGGCACACACACACACGCCACTGAAGGCCACCCTTACTGTGCCAAAGCTGGGAACATCGAGTGTGTAGTCAGACTGCTGCCGGAGCCAGTCAAGGAGATTCTTATTCGGGACAGCCTTCTCTTGGCTGCCTGCAGCTGGGACTGGCTGTGGAGTTGAGGTAGCAGCAACTGGCCCATCAGGGAGGGGACTGTTCTGAGGGGGCTGTGGCTGGTCCTCCTGAACATCCTGCTGTGGAGGGAGGAGCAGGGAGAATCCATCAGCAGCGTGCAGTGATGCATGTGCACCCCAAAAGCACAGCTCCCAAAGCAGGTCATTGCTCCCATCACACAGACTAATTCACATACTCCCAGTGCCTCTTCCTTAAAACCACCCACCACATTACATTTCCATTCCATCCCCAGCACTGGTGGTAGGGAGGGCAGAGAGAGCTGGGAGATGCTTCTGAACTCACATGGAAGCACTCTAATCACCAGGAAGACCAATATCCCCTCAGATCACTCCTGAAGTGGTCATGGGGCACTAGTCTTGCTCCATTCTGTGAGTGGATCCCAGGATAGAAGGAGAAAGGGTGCAGTAGGTGTCTTCCTCATCTTCCCTAAACCTAAACATTCCCTGAGCTATGACTGCTGCTTTTGATAATGCTTAAAAGGATTTAAACACTCCAGAGTGCTGTAAACAAGAGGGATAATTTCCCCTCCTCCCTGCAGTATCTGCTCCTGCCTGGTCCCGCACAAACCTGTCCTGAAGGAAGCTGCACAGTGTCATGGGCAGCAGAGCTTGGAGGGCAGAGCTGGGCCATGAAACAAACTGTGCTGACTTCACTGGGCCCATATGAAAGGGGGGATCATCAACCCACCTGCAGCCTGTTTGGAAGAGGCCTCTCCTTCAAGAAGATGAGGTCCATCCCTTCGACATTTTTCCTCCTGCCCCGTCTCCTCCTCATGGCAGCATCATCTCTTCGGAGGCTGCCGTTTACAATCTGTCCAGTGACAGGATGGATTAACCCTGCCTGTAGGATACCAGACAAGTCCATGCCCAGGGAGCTCTGGAGGGCATTCACAGTGCTCAGTTTGGGCATGTTTGTGTTCAGGGGGAAAGGAGAGGAGTTGCCCGGGGACCCGTCAGAGGCTCTGGACAAGTCCACCACTGCCTCACGCCAGCCGTTCAGCACGATGGGTGGATGGACATGGGCTGCTGTCAGCTGCTCCAGGCTTCTTTGTTTGGCATCTCTCTCCATCTCAAATTCATAGGGTCTCCTGTGCTTCCGCTCGTCTTTTGCAAAGGCAGGGTTCACGAAACCTTCCTGTGAGTACCAAAGTCACAGAGGGTTACAGCTGCTCCTGCCCTGCCCAGGGACCACAGCTCCTCACACCAGCACTGAGCTAATGGTCCAGCTCCCGTGCCTCTCTGACGAGCCCCAAGGGATGTTCTTTCCTTGGGAATATCATATCTCTTTCCCTGTGTGGGAATGGTGCAGGAGTATCCTCACACACACTCAGATCTCCCAAGGTGTTGTAACCATGGCTGCTCACCCAGCTGCTGGGGCCCCAGGCCACCAGCTTCTGTCTGTCCAACATGGCTGCTGGGGACTGCGGCACTGGCACTCGGTAGCTGGGGACCTGACAGAGTAGTGCTCCTTGCACCCCTTCCTTTGGGGCACCAGGGAGATGTCCCCTTTGACCCTTTGTCAGGAAGCACCTCCAGAGCTGCAGGAGCTGTGGAGCTACCAACAACAGCTGTCTTCCAAGGAGGGCAGCAGGGCACTGAGAGCACAGGGCGCTCACCAGGAGCCATCACCAGGGGACCAAGTGGCTTAAGCCATGTGCTAAACATCCCAACTGGCATCAAGGGGAAACTTGGGAAACTCCTCAGTACTTTTGGGCAATGTCTCACCCCAGAGTCCTGAGCCTGTCACTGCCTGAGGGCCCCCCCTCACCTTTTGTACTCGTGACAGTAAGACCCCATTACTGAAGCTGGGATCGGGGGCTTCTGGCTCAGCAAAGCTGCTCCTGCCACCAGTGCTGCTGGCCATGGCTGGGGCTGTCAGCAGGCTCTGTGCCTCAAACTGCTGGCTGGAGGAAGGCCACCTGCCCTTCAGGATAGCATGGCAGATGTTGTCAATGCGGTTGATGATCACACGGTCCTGCAAACACAATTGGACAGTGGCAAGCTGAAACTGGAATGACTGACCTGTGTATGACAGCTCAGGATTAAAGTCAAGTCCAGCCCAGGTGATCTCAGCTCAGCAGGGAACTGCTTTGGGGGCAAGCATCTCCACAGCATGGGTGCTTGGGAAGAGCATCCTGGCCAGAGCATCCAATGGGGTGTGCAGAGGAGCAGGAGGCATAGCTGGAGCTGCGTGAGCCACTGCTGCCAAGGGCTACCCAGGAACACTTTGATACAGACTGTGTTCATTTTAACCTCACCTTAGGCCACTCAGAGAAGGAGTAAAGTGTCTTCTCCTGCAGCAACTGGGCAATGGTCGGTGCCCGGGCATCCTGAAGATCATCAATCTCCCCAGGCAGGACAGAAGCAGAATTCTTGTTCTCTTCCTCCATGTACTTCTCTGGGCCATCTAAAAAAAGCAAGGGAGAATAGAGCCCACCACCACCTCCCACCATAGCCATGGGTGACTGTCAACCTGAGGGAGCTCTCAGGACCATACCTTGGCTCTGGTTGCTGCTGGTTTTCTCCCCGTCATCTCTGTTCCCACATTCTTCTTGCTTTATGCCCTGAGGCTCAGGGTGTGGAGCCTCTGTGCAGCCTGTCGGGCCCTCAGCATCTCGGCCCAAGGGTTCTCCCCTGACACAGGGGGGCTCTGCCACCCGAGGCCCCCCCTGAGGCAGAGATGTGGGCAGGCTGAAGGGCTGGCTCTGAGCCTGGCCTGGTGAGTGCTGCTGGGTGCTCTCCTCCTTCAAGCCACAGTCCTCCCTGCCCTCTGCCCCGGGCTCCCCCAGCCCTGGGGACTCCCTCTCGCCATTTATGTCTTCTGGGCAAGTATCCTCAGGTGTGGGGAGACCAGAGCTCTGCTCCTCACCCCCCAGTTCATGAGCCTCGGGGTCACAATCAGCCCTGCTCCTGGGACCATTCAAGCCTTCCATGGCATCTGCTGCTGCCTCAGAGTTATCATCGTCCTCTTCTTCCTCATCTTCCTCGCTGTGGCTCTGACTTGGCCCCGACTTTGCCTCCAATCCTTTCTCCTGCAGCAGACTGATGAACCTCTGCTCAGGAGGAACCTTTAGTTCGTAGTTATGGAGACTGGGACTGTAGAGCCCCACACTTAGGACCCTTTCCATGGTGCTGTGCTCAGGCAGCCCTGCCGCTGGGCTGGCAAGTACTCCTTTCTGTTCCAAGCCTTTGCCGAGCTTGGCTGGGGCACTCTGTGAAGGATTGTTCTCGGGGGTAGAAGGTGAAGGCTCAGCTTCCTCTTTCTGACTGTCCATTTGGTCAGAGCCCAACTGCAAACCCTCTAGGAAGGGAGCCTCTCTCACGGCATCTGCATCACAGCTGGACGGATCCTCATCCCCCTCCAGCTTGCCCTCCGAGAGTTTGGCAATGCTGCTTCCCATGTCTGTGCAGCTTGGGCTGTCCCTGGCAAGGGAGCTCTGCTCGCTGGGACACGCCTTCTCATCATACATCATGCACACCAGGGAGTCTGGCAGCGAGCTCTCATCGTAGTTACTGGAAATGATGTCCCGGACTTCGGACATGAACGTGTCACAGTTTGGGTCTGGTGGGCTGCCCCCAGCCTGGCTCATGGCGCTGTCCACAGGTTCCAGCTTGATGTGACTCTCGGCTTCATTCTCCAGCATTTCACAGGTCTGGTCCATCTGGCTGTACATGGGGGAGCTGTAGAGTTTGGAGTTAGACTGGTAAAGGCAGCACAGGGTTTCTGGGCCCGGGAGTCCTGTTCTTTTATGCTGGGCATAGTTTCTGTAGGCGTCTAAAAAGGACAGCTGGGGGTCGTTCATGATGTAGTAGTCGGTGCGGTTGAGGCCGTGCTTGGCAGTGCCGATGAGCAGGTCCCGGTCGTGTTTGCCACACTCCCACCACACGGGCAGGTAGAGGCTGGGCCGGCACAGCTTGAGGCGCTCGTGGAGCTGGGGGCACCTGAGCACCTGCTCGCGCACCTTCCGCAGCAGCTCGATGCGGTACAGGGTCCTGGCAGCGCGCTCCTCCGTGATGGGCTCCACGTAGATGTCGGGGTCTGGAGCACCTACAGCAGGGACAGCAAAGCCCAGGACACATTATTTGGGTCGGCAGGAGTTCTCCAAAGGCAGTGACGAGCAAGGTGAGTTTTAACCCTTGCTCATACTGCAGGTGAAATGGGGCCAGTGCTTGTAGCCACTGCTGAGGCCTCTTTTTCCAGTCTCAGTACCTTCCAGTCATATCCCACCAAACAGACTCAGGGAGCAAAATCCCTCTGACTTGAGCTGCTGGATCAAGAGTGGCACCAGCTGCAGAGGATTTCAGAGCTCTGAGCTCTGCTCCATCACCACCAACAGTGCTGGAGCTGCCTGGACCTGCAGGCAGAGCAGCTCTGGGCACTCCAAGCCCCTGGTAGCCCTTCAGCCCGTGGTCAGGGAAGGGCAGCTCATGCAGCTCTTCTGATGAGGAACACCTACCTAAGGCACAACACATGCACAAACACAAGGAACTGCCTAAGACCAGACTCCATGACACATCTGAAGCAAAATGTTTTCTGCTGCTGTGGGAAACAAATTGCTTTGTGCTCAAATAGCCTCCAAGCAGCTTTTCATCTGTCATGTCCTGTCTGGTGCCAATGCAGAGCCTCTGCAGAGCACTCAAAGAAAATGGATGCCCTGTATGTCGGCCAGGCTTCCTGAGCCTCTTGCAGTGGATCCAGGCTCCATTTACCCTGCAGCAGAGCTCCACAGTCATCACAGGCAGAGGTGGAGTTGACTCTGTCCAACGGCAGCAGAGGGATGCTCGGAGAGCACAAATACAAGGGACTCCAGGAAGCAGAGGCAATGCACACAGCATGGAGCTGTGCTTTGTGTGTGCTTCTTCTCTGCTTGTCCCTCACATATAGAGGCTGCTGTCTTGGATAAAACTGGTTGTGACTTCCTGTGAGAACTCCAAGAGATCTGTGAGAGCAGGGGCTGGAACCCATGGGGCTGCTCTGTCCTCCCACTGTGCTGGGGAGGCACTACATGGTGGGGACAAGGCAGCCAGAAATGCATGAATGTTACAAGCCCATGATCTGTCTGGCATCTCACTGCTTCCAACTGTCTCTGAAGCTCCTCCCTTGCTCTCCTGTTCCACAAGAGCAGCGGGATCCCTTCTACATGGACCTACTCTATATGCCACACAATTTCCACTCACCATCCTCTTTCCACAGAGGGAGACCACAGACATTCTTGCACATGGCCACAAAGCTGTAGAAGTACTTCTCCAGGCTCTCATCCGTCTTCTTCTCCAGTCGAGAGATGGCTCGGAACTGGGCCCAGTCAAAGATCTTTTTCTCTTGGTCATAGATAACCCCAAAGGAGGAGACAGTGCGGTAGAAATCTGCCTGCTCCCTCCTGGTCCACCTGTGGAGCAGGGAGGAGATGGGAACACCACTGAGACACGTTCTGGGCCCAGAACTATATATATATATATATATATAATATATATATATTCAGCTCCTCTGAACTGCAGCTCCGAGCCAGCACCAGCAAGCAGCTGAGATATGTCGAAGGAAAGTAGATGGTGACAACACCCACAGCACTCTCCAACTGCCCAAAATACACCTGGACCAGAATTGCCACCCCTGTTCCCAGGGGCTGCAGTCATGTTTCATTTCAAAAATGATAACAAGAAGTTAATAAATATACTAATGATCCAAGTCAAGGAGTCCAATGCTGAGTTTGTCAAAAGGCCAAGGAATTCAAGTGGGCTAAATCAGCTTTGTAAAGGCTCCTTTGCTGGATTACCTTTTCTGCATTTCTTTGTTCACTGAGTCCATCTCAGAGGCTCTCCGGAACATCTCATCCTGCAGCCAGTAGCCATGGTTACCAGGCACCAGCATCTCGGGGCGGGCAGGTAGCTCCTTGCGGTTGCAGCGCTGGTAGACGGTGACGAGGCGCCGCAGTCTGGCCGTGAGAGCAGAGGAGACAGGCCAGCAGGATCTGTCTGAGTCGGAGCCATCCTGGGCTTCAAACATCAGCAAGGACATTAGTATTTAGTGCACACGCAAAGCCACAGGCTCCCACATCCTCTGGCAAGCTCCAAGAGCTTCTTCCTCCCACCTTCTGCCTCCCACAGGGAGCATCAGTGATCACAGTCATGAGTAGGGGGCCATGTGACCATCCCTAGGCTTGTTGGCTCATAGCCTCACCATGTCTTAGCTTCCTTCAGAGAGAGTCCAGAGGCTGAAATCAGGCCAGGCCACACATGGCAGAAGACTGCAGCTCCCTGCTCAGCAGTGGGGCCAGCCAGCCCACGGCACGTGCCAACACTGCCCACTGCAGAGACCTCGCACACTCATCTCATGCAGGCAACTGCGTGGATAAGAGGAGGCTGATGGCTTCCAGTCACCCTGGGTAGCTTTGGCTGGAATCACTCGGAACCCTGGCTGCCCTGCCACAGGGCCCATCCATGGGTCACCTGTGATGTGACTCTGTGCATGAGGGCCCCTGCCCAGGCTGAGCTGCCTCACTCACTAACACAGAGAAGCATGTCCCTCCAGCCCAGCAGTGTGTTCCTCCCACCAAGCAGTGCCTGGAGTAGCACTCGGGCTCAGCTGTGCCACGCCAAACCCTGGGAAGCCATGGACCACACTGCAGGAGACATGGCCTCACCTGCTGCTGGCTCGTCCCGCTTCTCACTGGCTTCACCCACCCCAGCAGCCACGATGTCCTGCAAAAGAAAATGATCAGAGAGGGTTCAACCCCACACAGAATCGCCCGTACCCACAGCCCACCTGTCCTTGGCAGGGTGCAGGGTGGTGGGATGGGCAGGGTAGGGCTGCACATACTGGCTCTGCTCAGCACACAGGATCAGAGGTGACAGCTCAGAGAGGCCATTTTGGGCCTGGAGGGAAGGATCACCACAGAGACAGAGGCTGTAGTGCCACTGCCCAGAACAGTGACTGCCTCCACTGTTCAAATAACTTCTGCACTCTCCTGTGCTGCCTCATTCCCTGATCTTCTTCTCTGCCGAAGCCATTTCTTTTGGGACAGCCCTGACTCCTCTGCCAGGGCCCCACGTGGCTCCTGAACCCAACCAAGAGTGAAAACCAGCATTCCTGGGCATCCCCAACCCTCAAGCCCCCTCAGCTTCCCACAAGGAAGATGCTGCCCAGGTCCACAGGTAACACAGAGAGGCACAGCAGAATCTGTGTCCAGGAGGCAAAGGCACTGCACACAGGATGGGGCACGGACAAGGCAGACCAGCCAGGCTGACTCCCTGCTGCCCTGCAGCAGAGCTGAGGGAGTCAAACCTGCACCTCAGGGCAGGCTGAGCAGCACCAGATGTGGATCTAACACTGTGAATCCCACTCACCTCCTGTTTTGACAGCCCCTCCAGCTTTTCTCCACTGCTCTCTTCTTTTTCCACACTGCCCCTGGGTGAGAGAGTTAACAGTCCCTGGTAGTGGCAGCACAGCCCCTGTGGTTGTGCCAGTTCTCAGCATCAAGAAGTGAAGAATTGGTGCTCATGCCATCCCTCCACCTCATACTGGGGACCAGCTCCCTTCTGCCCTCCCCTCTGTGCTCAGAAGCACAGCCTGCTCCCTCCCTCTGCCGCCCTGCTTCAGGAGTGAGCCAGGCTGCTGTGAGAGCTCAGCTTCATCCCCTGCCCACCTTTCAGCAGCATCCTGTGCCCCATCGCTGACGCCCTGCTCGGCAGAGAGCAGCTTCTCATCTGGCATGCCCACCTTCTCCAGGAAGCACAGCGCTGGGTCCGCCCGCATGGCGTTGTACCGCTCGTAACCTGCCTCGCCATCAGGACAGACAGCACAGAGCACTGAGCCTGAGACACAAAAACCTCCTGCTCCTGGCACTCAGCTCCCCACCTGGCTCTCACTCCCTCTGTGCTGCCACGAGAGCAATTCTCACCCCCAGAAACTCACAACACTTTCCCAAAAGTTGCTAATGGCTCTGCAGCCCCCGGGCAGCAGGCAAAGGGAAAGGTCAGCCTTCCCATCCCAGCCAGCAGCAGCACAGCCCCCACGCGGGGCAAACAGCTTTGTGTCTCCTGGAAACTGCACGGGGACTCCAACGAGGCCAAGAGAAGATCTGTGCCTTTCTCCTCACCCTCACACAGGAACTGCACCCTGCTCCTGGCAAACCAGTCTATCACAGGATCTGGCATGGCCACCCTGGGCACTGCGGGGTGCCTGTTCCCCACCCAAAAATGCTGCTGGCACCTGGGGACAGGTCCTGGCCCTGTGTGGCCATAGAGCCACAGCTCTGTCCCTCGCACTGACATGATGTCCCCTCCAGCACCAGAGGTACTCGTGGGCTCACACAGCAGCCCCCACCAGACAGCTGGGTACACACCGTGCTTGAAGACGCCAATGAGCAGGGATTTATCAGCTTCAGCATTCCACCAGTCCACTGGGATCTCCACGTAGTCAATGTCTGGCAGCAGCACATCCAGCTCCCTGTGGCAGACATGGTATGAACACCCCTCTCCCAGCCTCACCAGACCCTGAGGGGCACTGGGCACTGCTCAGAAGGGACAGGGGGAGGCAGGAGCCATGGCTTGCGGGCTTGGGGACAGTTAATGAGCACTGGCCTGGGGCGCTGTCATGACATGGGTACACATCTCCCTGGGGCCAAAGAGCTGGAGCCTTAGTTCCACCACAGCCTGCTGCCCTCCTGCTCCTGTTTCTCCAGGGCAGTGGCTGACCCCAGCCTCTCTCCCCTCCCACCCAAGCAACACCAGAGGACTGAAGATTCCCTCTGACCCAAACAGCATCTCAAGGGGTAAAACACTTCACAACCTACCAACCCCAAAAGAATGGTATCTCCCCACATACACTGCTGGGAACTGTGCTGGGGAAGGCAGCAGCCCCTACTTAGGGAAATTAGGCTTTTAAGCTCAGCATATCACACTTCTCTGAGAAGCACTGAGACCTGAGTCTTTGCAGAAAGATCAGGAGCTGGCAGGCTGCAGGCTCAGTGCCATTACAGAGCCTGTGGATCCCACTGTTCCCAGTGCTGGGAGGGACTGCAGACCAGAGTGATGGGCATGCTCTGCTCTGAGGCCTGGCCCTGAGACTGGGAGCAATCTCTGTGGACTCCCACTTTGGATAAGGGCCCATTTGCCAAGCAGCACACAGAACCATTTTCCTGCAGGGTGTCCCTGTAAGTCCCCACCACTCCCAGGCTGGTGTTACACTCTCAGAGCTGCCTCAGCAGGGCTGCCATGGCTGCAGTCTCTGCACAGGCAGGGGGGCTGACTGAGGGAGAAGTTTTGCCTGAGGAAGATCTGGGGTCTGATTCATCTGGAGCTGCAGAGAGTCCAGATGTGGCTGGGTCAGACACAGTGGCAGTGCTCAAGCCCGAGAAGCCTCACAGGGGTTCACCGTTAGGTCCCTACCTGGCAGGGGTCCCCTCAAAGGCTTTATCCGCAGCCTCCCCCAGCACTTCAGCCTTCAGGTAGTAGAGCATTCGCACCCGCAGCAGAACCCTGTCCCGGGCAGCAGAGAGGTCAGCAAGGCCACTGGAACCTGCTTGACACCATGTTTTCCCACATGGAAGGACCCACTTCCTCAAAGCAGGATGGGCAGCAGCAACCATGCAGTGTCGTGCCACACTGCCCAGCCCTGTGACCTACTGGTCCGAGGGTCGCTGCTCAGGACACGGCTTCCAGGAGCTGGAGGTGAATGAGGGCAGTCCAGCAGCGGGAGCACGGTGATCCTTTTTGGGCTGTAAGCCTTTCACAACTCCCTCCCACCCTCCCAACACTGAAGGCCCTCAGCCCACTGTCTCCATGAGCCAATGTGGGCTCCCACAAGGGGGAATGGTTTTAAACTAAAAGAGGAGAGATTTAGATGAGATGTTAGGAAGAAATTCTTCAGTCTGAGGGTGGTGAGGCCCTGGCACAGCTTGCCAGAGAAGCTGTGGCTGCCCTATCCCTGGAAGTGTTCAAGGACAGGTTGGACAGGGCTTGGAGTAACCTGGGATAACGGAAGGTGTCCCTGCCCTTGGCCAGAGTAATGTAATAAGATGTTCCTTAAGGCTCCTTCCAACCCAAACCACTCCATGATTCCATGACTCACTTGTTGCAGTGCTGTTTGAGGTGCTTCTTGTAGCTGTCATCATGGAGCACCACCTCAGGGTTGCAGGTGGCGAGCCAGTCTGCGTTCTTTATCTCAGGAAGCAGCATCTGGTTCTTTGTCTTCTTCCCCTTCCTGCCCCTGGGCACCGGTGCTGACAAGCCTGTAACAGTGAGTGGCAGCCAGTGAGCACCACAGGCACCTCTGACACAGCCTGGCACTGCCACCAGGCACCTCTGGCACTGCAGGCCAGGAAGAGCAGCAGAGCTGGGAGCTGGAGGAGCCTGGGCAGAGCTCCCAGCTGCAGCCTGGAGACCCCAGGAGGGGAAATGCAGCACGTGGGGGACATCTCTGTGAAAAACTTGGGGATCACCACAGAAAGTGAACTGCTGTGTGTTCTCAGTTCAATGCCGAGCACAAATGATAACATGGCCTTTTGGTGTATAAAAGTATCACACAGAAAGAATGAAGCATGGAAGAGACCTTGGTCCTGGGCACAGCCCTTGGAGACTTACTCAGACACTACAGCCACCTCTGAAGGTCACTCTATGGGGACAGTTATTTAGGACAGGAGTTCAAACAAGAAGCTCTCCAATGACGAAAGAGAAGCAGACCTCTGATCTGATCTGATCCGATCTGATCTGGCAGCTCCTTACACCATGCATCTGGAGCAGGCCTGGGGGGCAACTGGACAGCTGAGTAGGCTAACTCAGCTGGATAGGCTAAGGTACCAACAGGAGAGGGAACGCGGTCCCATTTGCCTGACAAAGATAAAATGAGATCCAGTGGCTGGAGATGAAAATTCAACACATTTCAACCTTGAAATAAGATGTGAGTTCACAGCAGAATGTGGAAACAACTCCTGGTGAGGTCACTGTTGTTTGTAATCTCCAGAGAAGGATAAGCTGCCTCTCTGGGAAGCTGCAGACATGAACGGGAAAGGATGCCTGAGCTGCCCCATCCCATCTGTCTGGTCTTATGACACCAGTGAAGAAGAGAAAGCATCACCATGTCATCAACTCCTACATGAAGTCTGCAGCTCCATGACAGGACAAGGGCTGTGGCCCAGGTGGCTGCTGGAGGCCTGCAGTAGGCAGCAGGCCTCCTTTCCTCAGCACCAAACTGGCCTGATGAACTCTGGGCAAATGCTGCTTCCTCAGCAGCCTGGTCTGTTCCAGGATGAAAGCCAGGATGGTGCTGGATCAGAGCAGAACTCTGGGTCAGACTGTCTTGGTGCTGTGCTCACCCTTCCTGATCACATGGATGTGGGATGGAGAATAGCTCCAGTATGCCCCAGCAAGGGCTGAAGATTGCTGCTGCTTTCTGCCCGTCAGGGATGGCACATGACTTGCCCAGTCAGCTCTTTCCAGACACAAGTGGCACCTGAGGCTGCCTGGGGAGCCACAGCAGTCACTGTTGAAGGACTCCCTGACTGAGGAAGGAGCACTGCTCTCCACTGCACTGTTCTGCTGCTTCTGCTCTTCTCCAGCTCCTGACATCAGGCTGAGATGTCATTGCTCCTCTGGCCCAGACACCATGGAGGTTTCACAGGTGGGAAAAGCCATTCTAAAGAGTTGATGGAGAAGCTGCTGGTCGCTTTGCTGGTCAATATTCAATGCTCTTGCACTAAAGCAATCCTGACCCTCCACTGAAACTGTGGCTTGTTGTTACTTGGCATTATCTAAATCAAGCCCATTCATACCAGTCAATTTGTTTCTGACTCCCAAGCCCACTCCCAGCTGCTCCCAGGGCAGGGCTGTGTGGCAAGAGCAGGAAGCAGCATTGCCCAAGTGACTCACATCGCAGAAAGTGACTGGAATAATTTAATTATTTAATTTATTTAATTATTTAATTTAATTATTTAATTATTATAAAATAATTTTGACAGCCATCGAAAGCCACATCCTTGGACCTCACGCTGCAAAGGACAGTTGGACACTTCCAGGCAGAAGGAAATTATGATGTTGGGTTTTAAGCACCAACTATGATGTACGTGGTGCTCAGCAGCATCACCACTCCAGAACAGCCTTCCCTGTGCTCCACCATCTGGGAACAGAAGTCACAGGTTTCAGCTCAGCAAACTGATGTCAAAAGCAGTTTGGAGAGTTCCAGCCCCCTCACTACTCACCTTGTGCCACAGATCACAAGTACAGAACAAGCATAAGTTTTCATACAGGCACTGGTGCTCACCAGTGCTCACTGCCCAGAAGAACCACAATATTCACAGGCCAGATAAGACTCAGCATCACCTCTGCTCCCACCACAAGGCTCTCTCTGCACTGAAAGCCACAGAGCCTCCCCCACTCAGCCAGCCCCTGCTGCTGGCTCTGAGGGTCAGTGTGGAGGTCAGCTCCACAGAAGCCCCTTTCTCTGTGCAGAGAGAATTGCAGTGCTCAAGCACAAACATTCAAAGCTCTGCTTTGAATTCTGCAGCCTCGGTCCCTCAGGCTGGCACAGGACAGTGGGTACAGCTGCAATGGCAGAGAGAACACGCAATACCTGAGTGATTCTGCAGAGCCTGGTTCTGGCCGTCCTTGGTCGGCGTGATGAGATCCCAGATAAAACTCTTAATCTTCTCATCCCCTTTGTAGTGTTTGACGCAATATACCAGCAAGGCCCGACAAATCATCTCCATGTCCTTCTCATTCAGGTGCCACTTGAACCGCCCATGGGTCAGGATATCTTTCCAGCGTCCCCAGCTGGAACAGCAGGAACACAGAGTAAACACTCCTGTGCCATTAGAGACCTTGCTGGCACCTCTCTCCAGAAGCTCCTGTGGGGGCACAGCCCTGCCAGCTACCCTGGATAGGGATGTTTTGCACACACATTACAGGTGCAGAGAGAGAGAGAGAGATTTGCAGGACTGAACAAGGCAGACGCAGGAGCAGACTCTGGAAGTGCCAACTGCCAGCTCATGCTTTGTCCTTCTAACTCTTCCATGCCAAACATTTGCTTAGAGCCCAGGTTCCACCAGGGAGGTCACTGCTGAAAGGAGGGAACACAGCAAGCAGGACAGACAGGAAGTGGCTGGTGAAGCCAGTGGCCCACATGGACACTGGGGCAGCTGGAGGCAGCTGGAGGCTGTGGCTGTGCTCTCACAGAGGTGAGACTCACCCAAATATGAGCAGGTTCTTCTCCACACGGAAGCACTCAGCCCGCAGGTACCGCCGCGTCTTCTCGTTGAAGCGCCGCGAGCGCGTAGGTCGCTCATCTGAGTCACTGTCCAGCTCAGAGAACTCCATCAGCTCGTCCTCCTCAAAGGAGTTGTAGTGTTTGGTTTGCTTCCGCACCCGGGGTCTGTCGATGACCAGGCTCTCCTGTGATGGACAGAGCAGACAATGTTCTCAGGTACAGGCAGAGACACTTGTATGTGCTCTTCCGGCCCCTGTCACCCAGGCTCTGCTCAGCCTCTGGCTCCTGCCTTGCCAGTCCTGTGGCTGACCATCACCTTCCCACTAGGATACCCGCTTCGAGTTGCCTGTGTACAGCTCTGCCTGCACAAGTGACAACAAATGCACAAGTGCACAAAATTCAGCCTGACTGATGACAGACTGAAAATCATCCCCTCTACGTCCAAACTGCTGACTGCCAGCAGCTGACTCAGCTCTGAGTCACTCCTGGCCCTCTCTGCACTGCCTGTGCCAAGTGCTGTGCTGAAGGCAGTGCAATCTCTGTATCAGGGGGACAGGTGGGCTGGAACAGGAAAGGCAGTTTCCAAGAAGGTGCAGGAGGGAGCAATATGAAATTAAATAGCATGTACCTGCCCCCTCTCCTTACCCCGCCCTGCTGAATGAATTAATGCCAAGTAAATCTGCCTGGATTTCAGGCACATAGAACACAGACACACACACACACACACACACACACTCTCTCTCTCATTGCTCCTGCTTGAGCAGTGAGCTCTGCAGAGCTGCAGGGCCTCCCTCCTGCTGCTGTATAAAACCATCTCTACAGCACTGCTGCCTTAGCCGGAATTATGGCAGCCCTGGGGCCGCACTGGAGCCAGTGGCAGCACCCTGTGCCTGATGGAGGAGCTGGGAAGAGAGACCTGAGCTGCACTCAAGTCCATCACCTCAGTAGGGCCAGCAGAGTGCTGGAACCCCATCTGTCCCCTCCCCAACAGGCAGAGGCACCAGTCTGCCTCATGAGAGGCAGCAGAGGGGCAGCTCCAATCTCTGCTCTTTGTGTCCAGGGACAGGACCCATGGGAACAACTGCAGCTGTGTCAGGAAAAGGTTTTTTCCCCAGAGGATGGTCAGGCACTGAACAGGCTCCCCAGGGAATGGGCACAGCCCCAAGGCTGCCAGAGTTCAAGGAGCATTTGGACAATGATCTCAAGCAGAAGGTGGGTTTGCTGGGAGTACAGACTGAGCACCCGGAAAATCAGGGAGACACAGACCAACATGTGGCTAAATAAATCAGGGCTTCAGCCAGCATTCATGCATCCATCTTCCCCTGCTGGAATTCTTGATGCCCAACACAAACCTCTTCAGGAGCCCAGAGGAAGCATGCAGCTCCCACATGGACACCAGGCCACATGGTGTCAGATCAGTTATAGGGCACATAGGCCACAAACTGCATCCTACCTTTTCGTTCTTGGCATCTGTATCGAGCTCTGCTATCTTGGCCCACTTCTGCCAGAAGTTGGGGTCATCTAAGGAAATGTCCGTTCTGTTTCCTGATGCTACGAAGCTGGCCTAGAGGGAAAGGAATGAACAGGGTGCAACCCACCATCCAGGTGTGCTTTCTCCCACACAGATCCCCCACATGCCTGTCTGAGTGCACAGTCTCGCTGCTGTGGGATGTTACACCCTAAGCTGATATGTGCCAGAGGGTTCTTTGTTCACCTAAGAGAGCTGAACCCTCCTGTTCTGCAGACATGCCCTGCTCTGCCTTCTCACCAGCCTGAACCAGCTTCAGAGGGAGAGCTGAAATCTAGGCAGCCTTCCATCACTGGCCAGGCTGGTGGCCCCTCCTCAATGCTCTGCTGACCATCAGAGAGACAGGAGACCACACCAGCTATGGAGCCCCAGCAAGGTCTCACTCCTGGGCACAGTGGGACAGCAGAGCTTGCCCTCCATGTGGATATCTCTCCACTCACAGGTAGGAGGTTGGCTGACCATTACTGCCCAGCATGCTTCCCTTCCTCCACCCCCCAAAGGAAATCCCCCTTCCCTCACAGTGGAGCGCAGCACACCTTTGCAAATGTGGAGCCCTTCCCTTCAGACTGGATGGTGATGGTCTGTGTCCTGCGCTGGAGGATCTGATCAATGTCTTCCTCACAGAACTTGGACCCCTCGTCCTCCTCATCCATAAGTGCACCGTAGGCCCCCTTCCGCAGCAGGTCCTCCACCTCCATCTTGGAGAGCTGCTGAACCTGGCCAGAGCACAAGGGCATCACCAACCTGGCCAGCAACCATGACCACTGCACAACAAAAGGCTCCTCCCTCTGCTTCAGGAGAAAGAGTCCCAAGTCAACCCAGACTTGCTGCTGCTAAAGCAAAGAGGTCACTTCAAAACTCTTCCTGAGGGACTGTCAGGAATTTCAGTTCATGCCACCCTGGACACAGCATAACATGTGCAGTGCAGGAACAGTCTGGCAGGCCAAAGAGCAGCAGTGTGAGTGTGTGGGACTGGCCTCTCCCTCCCCAAAGCCCCTGCTCTGACCTGGCAGTGACTTGCAGAGGGAGGAAGAGAGCTCCTGCAGAAGCTCCCACCTGGCCCCGCTCCAGCAGCCAACCTACCCCATTGGTGCTGCCCTTGCGATTGATGTCCTGCAGCACAGCTTTATCCAGGCCCAGCTTCAGGCTGGCCTTGTCGAACATCTCACGCTCGTAGGAGTTCCTGGTGATGAGGCGATAAACCTTCACAGCCTTGCTCTGCCCAATGCGGTGGCAGCGAGCCTGAGCCTGCCAGGACAGAGGGCACAGTGTCAGTGCAGGGAGCCCAGGATGTGGCTTGTGGCACCCTGCACCAGCATCTACACTCACCCTCCTGACCCACAGTCAGCTCCCACCCAGCACAGTGCCCTCACTCCCTGACTGTGCCTCATCTGGCTGGGCTCTGGCACAGCCTGCACAGCTGCGGAGCAGGAATGGCAGATCCCAGCACCCTCAGGCAAGGACACAGGGCTCAGGCTGGAGCCTTGGCTCTCTGTGGTACACAACACTGCACCCACTCCAACACCAGGTATGGATGAAGTGTTGCCCGTCTGTGCTTTCAGAGACACACTGTGATCCCCCCCACATCCTGTTCTCTCTGCCCGCATTCCTGCCAGCTCTCCTGTGCCCAGTACATCTGGTGCTGCTGCCCTGTTCTACCTGCCTGGCACAAGTGATAGGAGCTGTGCCTCAGGACCTCCTGAAAGCCTGCTCAGCCTGTTACCTGCAGGTCATTCTGAGGGTTCCAGTCAGAATCGAAGATGATGCAGGTGTCGGCAGCAGTGAGGTTGATTCCCAGCCCCCCTGCTCGTGTGCACAGCAGGAACACAAAGCGATCCGAGTCAGGCTTGCAGAAACGGTCGATGGCAGCCTGGCGCAGGTTGCCGCGCACCCGCCCATCGATGCGCTCGTAGGTGTACCTGCTCGGGAAGGGGAGAGGTTATAGCAGCAGCACACCGGGGCCTGAATAGGCTGAAGCTTTCAAATCCCTTTCTGCTCCTTCCCCCAGGCTGTGTGGGCACACCAGCAGCCAGGACTTACTGGCAGGACTAGTGCCCAGGTGAAGGCCTAGGCCCCATCAACCTGTGTGCACTGTGGTCATTCCCGAAAGTTGTGCCTCTTATGCTGACAAAATCATCACAACCCCAGGCACGGTGCATGGATATGGGGCTGATGGGAACCAGGACCAAGGGAAGGATCTACTTCCACCTGGTTACTCTGAGGACTAGCCCTGGGCTACACAAAATGAAAGGTCTGAGCCGCTCAGCTCTAGGGTTTCTGCACCCTCCAGCAGTAGATGGTAACTCGGATCCATCAGTATGCGGGCATGGACTGGCCAAATGCCCACCCTGTGTTGCTGCCACTCTGTATGCACAGTGCATGGAGGTACCATGGCAGAGCCATGGTGAGTGCTGGAGCCTGTACTAACCGTCTCTGGATGAGATAGTCCTCCAGGATGTCAAGGCAGCGCACCATCTGCGAGAAGATGAGCACCTTGTGCCCACCAGCGATCAGCTTGGGAAGCAGCTTATCAATGAGCACCAGCTTCCCAGCTGCCTGGATCATGGCCTGCAGCTGAAAGTCTGGTGCCTCTGGGCAGTGTGTTTTACGGAAGTCTTCCAGGATCTTCTCCTCTGCCCCTGCCAGGTGAAAAGGGATATGAGTTCTTGGTGAGGCTGGCAGTGCAGCTGCCCAGGGCAGCAGCAAGAGACTGCATGAACAACAGAACCCATTCAGTCAGAGCCAGGGAGGCTGGCTTAGAGACCTCCTGCAGACCCTCCACTCCTGGGACTAAACTTCTTAAGGGCTCACATCAGTTCTTGGTAGAACAAGTCAGGTTGGGACATTGGCCCTGTGTCAGAACACTCCCAAACACAGTGAGCCTCAGAAGACCCTAAGGTGCCCATCAGCAAGCAGCCCTTGCTGCCAAGCTGCCTTGCTGGGCTGCCTGGGAAGGCTACAGGGCAGATCACTGCCACACCATGGGCAGATGGCACAAGGCCTGAGCTGGTTCCCCAGGCGGGTAAGTTCTGTTGGGAGTGAACAGTAAATGTTGCAGTGTCCCCCCACACAACTCCTGTGCACAGCCCTCACCATTGATGAGGTACGGGTGGTTACAGCACTTGCGCAGCTCCATCATGGTATTGATGAGGTTGGGCATATTGTGCTGGTTGGCACCCTTGGAGAGGAAGGAGAAATTCTTCTCCAGGATGGCCCGGTAGTATTTCTTCTGGATATTAGTGAGTTCCACCTCAATGATGGTCTCTTGCTTGGGTGCCAGATTCTTCTCTACATCATCCTTCAGCCGTCGCAGCATCATGGGTTTCAGGATGGACTGCAGCTTTTTCACCTGCAAGCAAGTGCAGACACTCACTGCCCTCACTGCATGGGAGGCACACGGGCCCAGCAGAGGTGTCTGCAAAACTAGAGCCTCCCCATGCTGCAAACCCACTACAGGTGACTGGAGCAGCTGCCCAGCAGCCAGACAGGACAACTTCAGGGGCTGGGGTCCTTAGGGCAGGCATGTCAGTCCTGGGCTATGAACTCCACATGCCTCTGCTGCCAGCAGCCTTAGGAGTCTGATGCAGGAGGAGAGCTTAGAGTTTGGATGGTAGCTGAAATGGTGGCTGCTTCATGTGCCTGTGCCTGCTCCCACAGAATGACGATCCTTGTGCAATTCCCACATTCAAAAGGCAGTGGGACAGCCCAGACATCTAAGCAGTTTCCCATGACCCACACTCAAGGACAGCTTTGAAGGAAGGCTCTCTAGGGGAACCTGACAAGAGTGACTGACACATGGACTTACTGACCTCCACATTCCCTCTGCACTCTTGTTGGTCTCAGGGACAGACCAGGTGGGAGAGGCAGGTGAGCTGTTCTACCCAGGCATGCAAGGGCAGCAGGGAGTCAGTTGGGAGCAGACCACTGCCTTGGCAGAGGCAAGTCTCCTCTCCCCAAAGCAGCGCTGGGGGCTTTGTCACAACATTGCTTCTCCTGGCATGAGGAGTCCTATCCACTTCCATGAAGCACATGTCTGAAAGCATGCCTGGTTTGGTCACCACGTGTCCCAGTGGCCTGTGCTAAGTCACCAGCATCACTCTTCCAGGTACCTGCTCCTCTGTCTTCAGGTCTCCAAACTCCTCCAGGAAGGCTGTCTCTGAGGGGAACTGCTGTGGCTCCAGAAAATTTAGGAGGCTGAAGAGCTCCTCCACTGAGTTCTGCAGGGGGGTCCCTGTCAGCAGCACCTTGTGCTCCTGGGAACACACAGAAAACAGGTTGAGGGCTCAACCCCATTAGCTGGGTTGAAGGGGTCCCAAGAGCATGCTTCTTGTCTTCCAGTCTAAGAAGCACTCTGAGTGGCCTGGGAGCACACACATCCCCTAAGAGGCTTCCCTGGCCATGGCGACAGCCCTGACTGAGACATTGCCACACAACACTGTCTCATGGCTCCCAGGACGCTCCCATGCACATGTTCCAGTCCAGCTCTGTGCAACAACAGCCCATGTTTCCACAGCAGTAAGAAACCAGCTCTCACACCACAGCCCTGCCCAGTGTAGGGCACAAGGCACATCATGGCCAGGGGTGCTGTGTAGGGCTGGCTGGCAACTGTCCCCACGTGCTGCAGCAGCTTACACTGTGCTGCAAGACTGGCCAGGGCTCTGGCAGGGAGCACCCCCAGGTGGGAAGGCACAGGGGAGGTAAATATTCCACTTTGGCAAAAGGAAGTTCGTGGGGGCTGCAGGGGACCAGTGCCCTGTCATCCATCAAGGGGCCCCCTGGATGGTTTTCCTCCAGCCTGGCACAGGGCCTGAGCCGCTGACAGTGGCATCTGACTGCTTAGCCAGCCCACCCTGCTCCCAGGTGAACCCAGGCAGGACATACTCACCAGGGCCATGAGCTTAAGCCCCTCCAGGAGTTTGCAGTTCCTGTTCTTCAGGCGATGTGCCTCATCAATGACCACACAGCGCCACTGGATCTTCTTCAGCTCTGGACAGTCAGCAAGGATCATCTCAAAGGTGGTGATAACCACCTGGAACTTGAAGATCCCAGGGACAGCGTTACCCTAGGGAAACAGAAACAAGAGTTTGAGTCCTGCAGGATGGCAGCACACTGTCAGACCTACTGTCTGACAGTATCAGTGTGAGCATCTGACTCTGAGCTGGAATTTCCCCAGAATAATCTCCCTCAAGCATTGGGCAGGTTTCTACAAACCTCCTTGATGACCACAGGCTGTGTACCTCCAAACAAGACACTGCCCCAGGGCAGGCACATAGGCCTGGACAAGAACCACGGCTGTGCTGCACCCTCCCCATTGTGCATGAGCTGTGCCTGTTCACTCACACAGTGCAACCTGAGCCCACGCCAGCAAATGGGGCTGTAAAGACCACCTTTCCCTCTGCAAACGAACAAGCTCTACAGGCAGCTCTGTGCTTCCCAAGTGAAGGAAGCCAGGGCTGGGGGATGCACCCTGGGAGCACTGTGTGCATCCTTCACCTGTGTGTCCCTGTACACCATCTCGTACTGCTGGATCATCTGGCGGCTGATCTGGCTGCCGTGGTACACGATGGCGTTCATCTCCGTCCACGTGCGGAACTCCCGCTCCCAGTTTGTGATGGTGGACAGAGGTGCGATGATGAGGAAGGGGCCATGGATGCCCATCAGGAATATCTCAGAGAGGAAGGTGATTGACTGGATTGTCTTCCCCAACCCCATCTCATCAGCCAGGATGCAGTTCTTCCTGCAGGGATGGACAGGGCCAGGTCAATGTGGCTCTTGGGGGCAGAAACCACTCTGTCACCAACTCTTTGATGGGATGTCAGGGACACCACCTCTGCCCACACTTATCTGACCCTGCAGCATGGAGCGTGGGGGGACTTTGGCATGGTGGCTCAAATCTGCCTGGGTAAGCCAGCCAACTTCTCGTAAGATCATAGGTTCAACATCAGTGTGAAAGATGCTATTTTTCAGGCACACATGAGCCAGGGAAAGATGCATCTGATGGCCTGCTGCAGCTGAGAAAATGCATATTCCCACCTGCCTGCCACACAATGGGTCACCAATAGCCTGGCCAATACCAAAAATCCAGATGTATCTTAGAACCATAGCTAAGCCCTATGCTTATCTTCAAGACTCATCAGCATTTACCAGGGAGAAACATTCCTAAAGACTCAGTTGCAAAGCTAAAGCAAATCCATTGTTTCTGGCAGCTGCCTGCCAGCTCCAGCACTTGAAGGACTCAGCAGCTGCTCTGTCAGACCCCCGTTTGTCCGCTCTGCTCCCCAGCTTTGCTGTTCCCATGACAGCACACACAGGGCCTGCTGCCAGCAGGACTGCTCGTGGCAGCACTGGGCTCCAGCCACTCCTCACCTGTTATACCAGTTAAAGAGCAGCCAGTTCATTCCCTCCAGCTGATACTCCCGTAGCTGGTTGCTGTTCTTGTACTCCCGGGACTTCTCCAGCTTCTGCCAGGACTCGGACGCTGGACGTTCCTAGGCGGGGACAGCAGGAGCAAGGTCCATGGGAGATGCTAATGCCCAGTGAGTCCAGATCCCGCTGCTGGGGCTGCACATCATGACAACACTTCAAAGCAGTCACTGACAGCTGAGTCATAACGAGAACTTGGCCTCTGGAGTCCACCCTCAGGACTAACCCACCCAGAGAGGAGGATACAGGGCTTGCACTGCAGCACCAGGGACAAGGCCAACACTGCTGGACTGTGGCATGACACAGCCAGTCCCTGCGCCCAGGGCAGTGAGCTGCCAGCTGGGTACGTTACCTCAGGGTACGTTACCATGTGCTTGATTTCTGGAGGGATTTGGAGGGCTTCAAACTCTTTAATCTTCCCTGGGTCAACATCCTCCTCCAGCTCCCAGGTGCTCTCTTCATAGGGCAGTGAGCACCACTTCACCAGGTAGTGAGTCACCTCCTGCAGCACAGAGAGAGGCAGGCTCAGAAACTGGGAGGGCCAGCAGCCCTCTACCCACCCTGTGCCAAGGGTCCTCGGAGACAGGGAAAGCTGTGCAAGAGAAGGCTGGGAAGGCTCAGGGTGCTCAGAGATGACCCACAATGTACACCATGAGGCCGGGCTTCCTGCCAAGTCTCCCTCCTTCCCTCCATGGGGCCAGCAAGAGATGCAGCCTCTCACCTCCCCAGTGTCAGGGTCCTTCGTGTGAGCCACCTCCAGAATTCGATCTACCTCCACGTAGTCTGGGTTGAACAAATCCTCATCAGGCTGTGATGGCAAACAGTAAAGCAGAAGGAAAGTTCAAGGTGATTCCAGAGTTAAACAGATGGGCACAAGTAAACAGCTGTGGGGCATCTGTCCCCAGGATGCTGCTAGCTGTGTGCAACACACCAAGTGCCCTGGACACAGGTACAGACATCTGTCTCTGGGCAGGGAGGATGAAGGAGCCTGGCAGAAGGCAAAGCTCTTTCTTTAGAGCAGTCACATGCTCCGTGCTGCCCTTGCTGGGAGGCAGAAATGTCCTCTCCAGCCTATCTGGCCCTAAGGTACAACTTCGAAGCTGTCTGCTCCAGCTGATGTGCAGCATCCAGAGCTGCGACTGCCACTGTGCAGAGCATCCAATGAACCCCATGGCTGCAAGGAGTGACACCTTGGTCTCTATTCCTGCCTTCCTCTTGCCCCACCTAGCACAGTCTTTGGGCTAGGGCTTGGGAAGGAGAAAAATCAGGCTTCTACGCTCACAACTCCCCAAGCCCCAGTTAGTTACAGGAAGAGCACATGCTCCTTGCTGAACTGTCAGTGGTACACAGTGTTCCAACACATGCTTTTTTTTTGCATCCTGAGAAAGACCCCAAACAGACTTATGAGTGAGAAGTTTGACACACCCCCCCAGCTTTCCAGCTACAATGGAGAAATTTTCATAGCCTACTGGCCCAATTTACACTTGTAAGGGACAGTTTGAGGAGATCCAACAACTATCTCTAGAGCAGCAAGATAAATTATAGAACACCTTTCATACTAAGTAAGATTAATCTGCTTATACAGCAGAGCAGGCAGGAGCTGCCCTATGCCCAGATATTTATAGCTCCCTCTCTCCCACAGCATCTCTGCTTCACTACAGAAGCACCTCCAGCCCTGTATGCTGCCCTCCCTCCCACCAAGCAACTCTTCCAGAGCTGGCAGTGTCCAGCAAGTGACACTTGTCACCCTGCTCATAATTCCATCAGTGACACTGCAGGTGTCCAGGGCACAACCACAGACCCTCAGCTCTAGCCCCAGTGCCTTGGCCCTGGAAATGGACTGGCCTTGGAAGCAAGGTGTCAGGGGCAGCTCCTGGCCTGCTCAGCTACGGCACTGGGCTCAAGGTCAGGCACCACTGCTCACTGTGCTTCACTCTCACCTCTGTAAAAATGTGTTTCATCTGAGCCTGTTTGTTTCGGAAGCGCTTTATCTTCTGCGAGATCCTGGGGTCCTTCTCCAGCTCCTCCAGCGTTGCCCATTTACAGTGGAGGTAAGAGCTGCAGGAGGAAAAAAAAAATCAACACGTGACCAAGAGGCTTTTGGTCCCAAACCCATCCACCACACAGAGCAGCAGGGATCTCCCAGTGATCCAAAGAATGCCCAGCCCATGCCTATGCCACCCCAAACTGGGAAAAGCCATGGCCCAGGACCAGGCCAAGACCAAGCACTGGAGCTGCAGCAGCTTCCCTGCTTCCCAGCACCACAGCTGGTTCAGGAGGACAGAGGCAGGAAAACAGGGATGCTGGGGCTGCAGCTAGGGATGAGATGGAGGTGGGAGCACACAGTCCTTGCCCCTGCATGCACAGGGCCCACAGAAAAAAGCACCACAACACTGCACGTACAAGTTCCTGTACTTTACGTAGAACTCCTCTGTCTCAAATGCCAGGCCTCCAGGATGAGCCTGAAAGCAAGGGAAGGAGAGTCAGTGACAGTCAGAGGCTGTGCAGAAGCTGGGCAGGTATGCTCAGCCATCCCCTGCAGGCCACAGGCTCCAGGGACTGAGCCCCAGGGATGGTGAGGACAGCCAGGCACTCATTGTGCTGCTGCCCCACAGACACAGTAGCCCTGGGGAACATGATGTGAGACCACTCTTGAGCATGGGGCACTCCAACACTTCTGGGCATCAACCCAGGCCTGACTCCTCTCCAGAGGCTTTCAGGTGCCCAGGACAGGAGAGGCACCACACTGAACCACAGCTCAGAAAAGTGCCAGTCTGGGCATGACCCAGGACCCCACCACAGGAGCAAGAGCACCAACTGCTGCTACATCACAGGGCAGCCAGGTCCCACCCCTCCTCTGCTTAGAGACTTCCAGTCCCACTGACATCTTTGCCACTCACCTCCTTCTGCACCATCCTGGAGGCAAGTATCTTCTCAATGATATTGGCATCATCCTCAGGAGGCTCCTGGGGACAGGAAAAGAGCTCTGTTTTTCCAGCTCATCACGTTCCCCTGGAACTCTCCCAGCACAGAATGGCTGCTTGCTCCTCTCCCAATCCCCCAGCCAGGCAGACAGAGTCAGCACTGGCAGCTGGCAGAGCTGTGCTTGGGGAGCCCTTGCTGGGTGAGAGGGTGTGGGTGTTGCCAGCTGCACTCACCCTCTGCCCGCCCTCCTCAGGTCAGCCAGGCCACAGCACTGTCACATTTGCTGTGTGGGTCCTTCCAGCTACACCAGGGCAGCCAGAGAGGGTGGAAAATCTCCCAGAAAGGAGGAGGAAGCTTGGGCACTTCTGCCCATGGACTCAAGGAAGGAAATATGCCAAAATGTGCACATTTCTGCTCCCAGGCACTCTCTCTGCCACATTCTGGTTATGCCTTGGCAGTTATACAGCCCCATAGTGCCGTATGGCCCCAAGGGCCTCAGGAGAGCAGGCAGCATGTCTGTCAGGCCCTGCCACATGTCACCCACACTCTGTCATCTGCCCATCACCACAGGACATGGGCAACAGCACCTCACCTCACCACTCTCCATGCAGCTCTTCCTGGCAGACTCCAAGTGCTGCCTCCTTCCCTCTGCAGGCTTCTACTTTGTGCCCCGAAACTCACCCCTAGATACCCTCTGCTGGCACCCAGCACAGCCCCTCTCACCGAGCACAGGCTCTGCTGCAGCTGGCCCTAATGCTGTCCTGCTGCCAGCTCTGCAGAGCAGGAGGCTCTCCTGGCTGCGGCTGTGCCAGGACCAGTCCCACTGAATGCCAAGGAACAAGAGAGCCAGCACTACCTCTGCCTGCCATGCCAGAGTGGAGGCGGAGAGGGCGGAGGTTCGCCCAGCTCCCAGCACTGCAATTGTCTCGCCGTCATCATCCACAACCTTGAAATCCAGGTCCTCGTTGTACTTCCTCCTCTTCACCTGCCGTCCTGAGCGTCGTTTCTGCATACAGGATGAAAAAAGACAGTGCCAGGAGGCACAGACAGACCAAGTACCTCCTTCCTTGCTTGAGTGGCACAGGCTGTCAGAATTCCTTCCAGGCCACCCCCTGCCCCAGAAGGATGGGTGTGGTAGGAAGAACAGGCTTTCCTTGAGATGCGTCTCCATCCTGACCCACAGAGCCCCATCAGTCCCCAAGACATGAGGCAGAGGAGCCCTGCAGAGATGCCCCCCCTGCACTGTGCCAGGAAAGGGAGCTGCCCAGAGCCGTGGTGGAGGGGAACACTCAAGGCTGTGAGACATGCAGAACCCAGGGCAGCAGTGTGCACCCAACCCTGGGCCAACAGCTGACTTCAGGCTGATAGAAGCTGACCACACTGCTGAACATGGTCTCTGACTCCTGTGCCCAGAGGCCCCGTTGTGGTCCCACTGAGAGGCAGCCAGGATTTCACCCACTGGTAGCCAGCTGAGGACTTTGGACATACCTGGCTGTCAGCTGACTCTGCAGACTCCTCTGGGCTCTGCACAGATGGGCTCAGGAGATCCTGATCCAAATCCAAACTGTTCACTGGTATCTCATTTTTCCTCTTCCCTTTCTTCTTCTTCTCCACAGGGGTGTCTTTGCTGCTGATGCAGACTGACAGTTAGATCATGTCCTGGGGATCCCAGAGGAGAGGCAGCAGGCACCCACACAGAGCACTGCTACCACTGGATCACCCAGAGGCAGCTCAAGGCTCCTGGGACCGTCCCCAGCCCTGGGGATCCCCAGTTGGTGATGCTCATTAAACACACCAAATGTTTCTCCATCCAGTTCCAGAAAACTGGGATGAAAGGGCACACCTGCCCTACCTGGTGTGGAGGCTGGGTGCTCTCATCAGCCAGGGGAACAACCCCACAGGGGCTTGAAGGAGCTGGAATTCAGCTTACGGGGTCTAGTGCAGGCACAAAGACCATCTCCCCACTGCCAAACTCAGTTCACCAGGGCAGCAAGGTGCCTGCTCTGACCACAGCACTCCCAAACACATCCCTTGCTGACCAAAATAAGAAATAAAGCTCAGCTCCAGAGGCAACCCTTGTCCTGGCACCCTGGAAACAAACCTTCAAGCCCAGTCAGAGAAGCACTTGCCACACTGCTGGCCACCTCCTGCATGTGCCACAGAGCCCTGCCAGATCCCAGCAAACCTTTACACCAAGCACAAGCTGCTCCAGTTCATGGTTTGTGTTCCACTGAGCCCCCTCCTGCGGCAGCTGAGCAGACTGGAGTGAGCCTCCAGCCGGAAGGAATTAAGCCCTATGATCGCCACGGACACAGGAGGATGCAGATCCAATTCCCACAGGCACAATGGCCCAGCACAGCACTCACTGCGGGCTCCAAGGGCCCACTAGGAAGCTCTGTCCCACCAGGCAACTGTCCTCCATGCTCAGGTCACGAAGGGAATTGGGGCTCTACTCCCATGAATCCCACCACCTTCCTGAAAAACACGGAAAGACAAGCCCAGTCCCACGTTATGTTCTCAGGGTAAGGGCCACCTGCACCCCTGTGGCACCAGCACAACCTCCCTGCACAAGGGACCAGGAGTACCACGGTAAAAAAACAACTGCTCCCAGTATGCCAGTCCATCCTTACCTTCTGCAAGGAACAATGTTAAGGGAATGGCTCCAAAGAGCTGGTGCTTGTCCCAGGGCTGAGCAATGCCTCCTTCCTCACTTCCAGCCCCACCATCTGTCCCCTCCATATCCCAGATCTGCACAGTGGCAGAGGAACCATTAGTTTCAAAGTCATGTCAAGGTTTTAGCTCCATTTAATGAGAAAATCTCTGCTTGCCTGTGACTAGCAAAAAATAAAGGTAAAAATCTGTTGTTCGGGCCAAAAATGCCCTGGCCATGCATATAGGCCTGAATTAGAGGTCCTGAAAATGCTCTGCGAGCAGTGCTTCAACCGAGCAGAATCCCAAGATATTGATTTGTAAGTCACAATTAACAACTGCTTCATTCATGAGTCAGTCGTTGACTATGATTAGAAATAATTTAGAAGAAATTATGCCACCATTATCTGCCACTTAGAGGACTCCCAGCAATCATTCCATGTGCACAGAGTACAAACTAACTAAAGCCTGCTGCTCGCCTCTCCCCTCCCTGAGCTGTCAGGGGCCCTCAGGCACCTCCTCAGCTCCACGCAGCCAGGGGGCACAGGGGGATCCACAGCTCTGCTCCCTGCAGAGCTCCCACCCTGACACCCATGGCTGTCCCCCATGCCGGGGGTTTACTGGTGGCTGACCCAGAGCCCAAAGCAAGTCTGCGAAAAGGTTCAAAAAGGGGCTGCAGAGACAGGGAAGCTGTAAGGAGGACCCATGGGCTGGACTTTCCAAGCAGCAGAGCTGGAACTAAGTCCTCCTGGAAGGTGCAGATGAGTGGGAGGAAGCACCACAGGCTCAGGCTATACTGGGACAGAGCATGAGGAATGCACAGAGCTTTGTGGAACTCCCAGACTCCCACACACAGTTTCTTCTGGTTGCATGATGTGTTACAGATTTATATTACACTGTTTGGTTTGCATGAAGTGGCCTCTTCACCAGGGCTCTGCTGGCACCCAGCACAGCAAGTTGGTTGCCCTTCAGCCCCCCCCACCCCCGGTATGCCCAGAACCTGCTGTGCCCAGGTAGGAGAGTCAGGGTGTCCAAATCTGCAGCTGGGGTCACGCTGCCACAAGCCCCATCTCTGGCAGGGTGGTCTCCCCACCAGCTACTCACAACAGCCATGGGCTGCCCTTATGTAACACTCAACACCCTGCGAAGGCACTGCTGGCAGCCAAAGCACCTATAAGAGCCATGAATGCCTCCAGGAGCACAAGCCTCCATGGCCTGCTCTGTTCCTGGGTTCCTCTGCTTTGCTCTGGTCCCACAGGTCCTGCTGCAGGGGCAGATGTCTGTGAACTGCCTGGATGACAGGTGGAGCACAAGTGTTATTAGAAAAATCTGATACCTGCATCCCTCATCCCAGGACCCTCCTTGGGGCCCAATGCTGCATTCATATGGGCTTCATCCCTCCCTTTCTTGCCTGCAGCCCCTCTCCTTTCCTCTCCACCTCTATTCCTCTGCTGCAGCCCTCCTTGGGGCCAGGAGGAACTCTTCCCTCATCCTCCCAGCACTGCCCGCTCGATCCACTCATCCCCATCTGCTCTGGCTCACCAACCCATGAGGAACATCTGCAGAGCCCCAGGCTCTGGTCCTGCTGAGCAACCCACACCTCATCTTGTCCACAACCAGCCCATACCAATGGCACCAGAGGCCACCCCAGTGCTGGCTCCACAGCCGTGGTCTCTCCAGGATCCAGCTGTCAGTGAGCACTGAAGGAGAAGGGTTGTGGAAGACCAAACGACATTGATGCTCTTGAGATCTGCTCTGCTCTCTGCACACATTGTTTATTAAAAGGAAATGAAGCTTCTGGCCAACAAGCCTGTTAATTAAAAGGCTGAGCAATTACCAGAGGCAGCGGTGCTGGCCTGTGCAGTACAAGGGAGTCCTCAGGCCTCCCCCCACTGCTGGTTTTGACTGCCAGCACAGTGCCACAGTTGCCAGGAGGGACAAGTCTTCCAGGGGAGGAAGAGGGGATGCGATGCACTCCACCATCCTCCCAAACCTGAGCCAAGGGGAGGCAGGCTGCTGGCCCTGGATGTGCACAGACCCTCATTTTCACACAGTCCAGGGCCAGCTTTTTCTCACTCACATACCCACTGCCCAGGCCCCAAATCATGTATGACACATATGTATGACATGCTGCCACACAGCACCTCACTGTCCTGGTGGGACACCTCCCTAAAGTCCCTTTTGCCCCAGGACACTTGGCACAAAGGCCAGACCAAGGAGAGGTCAAGACCCTCTGATCCTCTTATGGATCTGGAGTCTCGCAGGGCCTCACCCCCAAAAGGACACCCACCTGTCCTGTCTCTGCATGGCCAGAGAGCTCATCCTGGCATCCCAACCAGCACATCCAGCATTCAGACCAAGTGTCCTGCACACCCAGGGCTGCTCTCTCCCAGCTGCAGCTCCTGCAAGCCCACAGTCCTGTCCACAGTAGGTACAGGGACAGGGCCACACCACCACCCACCTGCTTTTCTTGGGTCTTGATCTGGGGGCTGGCTCAGAGCCACTCTTCTTGTCTTTAGGCTCCTTCGGGGCTTTGGGTTCCCGAGGTTTCCGAGGCTTCTTAGCCACCTCCCTCTGCTTGGGCTCCTTCGGCTTCTTGGACTCCTTCACCTTTTTAGGCTCTTTTGGTTCTTTAGGCTCTCTCCTCCTCTTTGGTTTCACCTCCACAGCTGCTTTATCTCCCCCTTCCTGCTCTCCCAGATCCTTTTTCTTCCGTTTCTTCTTCACTCCCGTGCCCCCACTGTCCTGCATCCCATTCTGGGTGCTTGTTCGCTTCTGGGGAGCCCCGTTGGGCTCCTCCTTAGGGCACTGGCACTGGCCACCTGTGTTTGTGGCTGTCACTGTCACCTGGTGGGGCACCTCGTCCTGCTCTTCACTGCTGGCAAAGGTGTCCTGTGTCTTGCACTCCCAGGCAGACGACATTGGGGAGAGGCTCAGTGCTTTTAAGCTTGGCGGCTGCGGAGAGAACGCAAGGCAACAGGTGAAACACAGGGTATCTAAGGAATTAAAGGGAACCTATTCAGGACCAGGAGAAAATCAGCACCATTGATGCTGCTTTTGAGACCACTGGCTGTGTAACAGGATCAGCCCCAGCCTGTGCATTGCTCAGCTCTGGCAAGACAGGGATCGGCTGTAACAACTTAGAACCACAGAATGGCCTGGGCTGGAAGGGACCTTGCAGATTACCTACTTCCAACACCCTGCCAGGCACAGGGACAACTTTCACTAGACCAGGTTGCTCAGAGCCCTGTCCAACCTTGACTTGAACACCCCCAGGCATGGGGTAGTCACAGCTTTTCTGGGCAACCCTTTCCAGTGCCTCACCATCCTCACAGCAAAGAATTTCCTCCTAATATCTAATATAATATATATATTATATGTATCTGTATTTCCTCCTAATATCTAATCTAAATCTACTCTCAGTTTTAATCAATTCCTCCTTGTCCTGTCACCATATGCTCTTGTAAAAAGTCCCTCTCAATCTTTCTTGTAAGTCCCCTTTAGGCAGTACCCCTGATAAGGACAGTAGAACAGAACAATATTTACTCCTATCAAGGACAGTAAAACACAATAGCACAGCCTTGTAGAAATAGATAAAGGATGTAAAATAAGCAAACAGAAGTCATGCAAAGTGCAAGCAGGATGCCAGCTCAGGTCTGCAGGGCTGACAAAGCAGAAGTTATGCAAAACAATGATTTTGCACTTACTCAAAAGCAGGGGTCGAGGAACAGCCACCTAAAATGGACACCACAAGTTGAAGATGGACCCCAAAGAATCATATAAGCATTTCTGATAAGGGTTGCAACTATGTAAAATAAAGCCAAGGAAGTGAGGATAGCTAATGAACATGTAATGAGTGTTTATGATAAAATCCCTGCTCACCCAGCACTCATCCCACTGGAATGGAGGAAGGATCCCCCCAAGTGATAAGCACGCTGCACTAAAGAATGCCAGCTTCTAATACTCAAAACTGTGTTACAAAGTTTCTATCTGGACAATTTCGGTATCACTCCTTTAGGTAAACCCCCTTTAGGAACTGGGAGGCTGCAATTATGTGACCCCTAAGCCTCCACATTTCCAGGCTGAACAAACCCAATTCTCTCTGCCTTTCCTCATAAGAGAGGTGCTCCATCCCTCCGATCAACTCAGTTGCCTCCTCTGGACTGGCTCCAACAGGTCCATGTCTGTCTGGCACTGAGGACTCCAGAGCTGAATGCAGCACTGCAGGTGGGGCCTCACCTGAGGGGAGCAGAGGGGCAGAATCCCCTCCCTTGTCCTGCTGCCCACGCTTGTTTTGATGCAGCCCAGGACATGGTTGGTTTCTGGGTTGCCAGCACACACAGCCAGGCATGTGCAGCCTCTCCTCCACCAGCACCCACAAATCTTTCTGAGCAGGGCTGCTCTCAGTTTGTTCCTGCCCCAGTCCGGATCAATACAGGAATTGATACCTGATCCACACTTCCTTAAAGATCTGCCAGCTCTGTTCCACTCCCTTGTGCCAGAGGGCAGCCTCCCAGAAGAAGTCTGCTTCCCTACCACTCAGTGCCAGCATCTTGGCCTGGGATCCTGGTGGACATCAGGTGTCACAGCCTGTCATGTCCCAGGAGCAGTGCTGGTCCCAGTCAGCAGTGACTGCCCCCATCTGGAGCAACCAGAAGCCTCTGGTGCAGGCCCTGCCACGAACAGGCCATCAAATGCCATCAAATGCCAGCCTGTGGGACTCAGGAACACAGCGAGGGCTCACACAGGCAGCACAGGGGTGGAGAGGCAGGGAGACCAGGCTGCTTCCCACCAAATGCTGCAAGCCCAGAAACTATACTCTCAGAGCTGCTTGGTTTGTCTTGAGGGGAAAATGCTTCATGTTATGATCCTGAAGCCCACAGCAAGATCTGGCTATGCATGTAGGACTGTGCTGCCAAGTACAGTCTGCAGTGAGAGCCTGGCGTGCTGCCATGAGCCAGGGAATGGGTTTTTCTACTACCCCTTGATGAGGTTCAGTTTATCCTGGCTTCCCATCAACAGGAAAAGTCTAAGAAAGCAGTGCCAGCTTGTGCTCCTGCATGGCTCCAAAGCACCCTCACTGCTTTGCCTGAGGCAGGCTGGCTGGTTCCTCGTGGCAAGCAGGAGCTCACTGTCCCCGTGCAGCTTTGCCGGAACATCAGCTGCTGCCCCTGTGCTGCAAGGGAAATCACCTCTGCTTCCAAAGGGTGACAGGCTGAAGGTGTCACACTGCTGGGGACACAGCACTCTCTGCAGGGAACTCTCGGCCTGAGTGGCCTGAGGCCCAGGTGTCCACAAGCCAACTGGCTGCCCACTGCTGTGACTGGGCTACTGGCCACTGTGTCGGCAGCCATGGCCAGCACTGACACATCACCACACTCAGACCCCCTTCACAGGGAAGAACACATGTAGCTGCAGGAGCCTAAACCTGGCAAATAGCAGCCCTGTGACATGCTGCAGCAGGGCAAGGCAGGCTGCTCTGGGCTGTTCCGGAGCAGCCAGGGGCTGCTCTAGGCAATGCTGACCCTGAGGGGCAGGAGTAGGGCAGGACAGGCAGCAACAGGCTGCACCCACAGCACGATGAACCCACCTGTAACCCTTGGTGCCAAAGCACCTGGAGGCATTCAGCACTACAAACTCATAAGGATTTGGGGAAGAACACTAATTTTGGTCAAATCCTACAGCCCTCCTAAGCGGCTTCTACTTCTCAAGGTGTGAGGGGGTCTCCTTGTCACATGCTCTGTACAATTCAGTTTTGCCATCCTCCCCCTGCAGAGCTCTCTTGGCCCAGCTAAGGTATAGGTGACAAGTCACTCTCTCCCCACATGTGGGCTGGGCCAGCTCTCAGGCCACCTGCCTCATCCTGCTAAGCACTTCTTCCAACCCCACTGGGTATGGGGTGGCAGTAGGAAGCACATAGCATCAGAGGTACCACAGAGCAGTAGGAGGATTTCTGCTCTGTTCCTTTTCCCTTCATGAACCACTGAATGCACCCTGGGACAGCCTGTAGGCATATGCCAAACTCTGCCAGTGCTTTACAGTATCCTCCAGGAGCAGGGACAGTGACAACACATGCATGGCTGGTTCTCCCATACTTTAGCGAGCGCATCTTGAAACTTTCCTCAACTTTTCAGCCTCCGTTTCCACTTCAGCATCTCAGATGACTGCACGAATCAGCAGCCTAGGATGGGCACCATGACACAGCTCTGCCTCCCTGAGACGGTCAGGCTGGCTGTCTCCAGCCTAGTCTATCCACACAGCTGAGCAGAACACAGGAGCAGAACAGGCAGCTTCTTTCACACAGAGGGTTTTGCAGACTGGTGAACCAAACACTCCAGCAGCCCCATCCCCACCAGCCGTGTGCACAGCATGGGCTGTTGTGCTCTGGTTGCCCAGTGTCCACACTCCTTGTTTCCAGCTCTTAATCCTATGCAGCAAGAAGCTAAAAATATACAAGTGCCACCTTCCATCATGTCTCTGAGCAGGCTCTGCAGTCACCATGGGATGTGTGTGCGTGATGGAGGTGGGGCCTGGCTCTGTTCCCAGGATGCTCCACCACAATGCAGCCCTCAACAACTACAGCCAGGAAGCTCCACCTGGTGACCGGGTGAGCCCTGGCAGCAGGCACACATGTTCCCACCGCCCTAGCACAGGGAATGGGTGGGGCAGAGGGCAATGCTGCTGCCCCGGGCTGTCCAGGCTGTCCTCCCTGCTCAGTTCCCTCTGGCAGGGAGGAAAGCCTGTGCAGTTCTTGGATCTTGGAGGAGACCCAGCACTCATGGCTATGTGTGCAGGAGAAGGGCACCCTGGCAGCTCACTGCTCCCTCCGTCCTTCATCCTCAAAGAGAGAGTGCCCAAAACTCCTCCACACACCCAGCACCGGGGGTCATCACACCTGACAGTCTCACCATGACAAAAAGAAAGCCCACAGACACAGCCTGGGACAGAGCTACAAGTGTCCTGGGGCTTGGACAGCTCCGCTCCCTGTGCCAGCTCCCACTGCTCAGGATCCCGCTCCAGATTCGGGGAACTCTGGTAAAAACCCCCAACTGCATCTGCAGTACGTGAGACAGCAAAGCTCACTTTCACACAAACAGACCCATAAAATTCAGGAAAATCTTTCATTTTATGCAGTGAGTGCTTGAAGCAAAGGCAAGCAGAGCTCTCCCAGATGCTGCCAGGGGCCTCCTTCATGCAAAGGCTGCCAGTAGCCACATGGTGACTGCAGCCCTGGGCTGTTCCCCACTGCCTCCCACTGCTGTCTGCACACTGCACGGGATCCAGCCATTCCTGACACTTCCAAGCCCAGGATGGAAAGTCAGAAGACCCCTCCAGAAGAAGGCTAAGGGGTCCCAGGGCTTTCCATCTCTGTCTCCAGTGCAATTCTGCTCTGCTCTCACAGTCCATGCAGGATGGGAGCATTTCCATGGCTGTAGAATAAAGAGATTTACAGGCACTGTGGGATAACTGCATTTATTTTAGTTCATTATTTCCCTGGTTATTTAACAAGTCAGAGTTTGGCAGAAATAAGGAGTAGAAGACCTTTCAGTGCCCAGGGACAAGCAGGACACAGACAGGAGAGACAGCCCAGGGAATGATGGTGCTGAGCCCTCAAAGAAAATCCATCACTTGTCATTGCTCTCAGGGCACTCCTGTCCCACCTCCGCCAGCAGACAAGGAACCCTGGCATGGAAACTGGTAAGTCATGAGACAAGTGACAGGTTTCACGAGTTAGTCACAGCTTAGTGACAAATGTACCAGATTTTTGTGCATTACTAAGGAAGAAGAGTTGTGGAAACACAGCCCCTGCCTTTGCTAACAACAGCCCGTCAGACAGTGAACCAGTTGGCTGTGCCCTGCACCCCAAGCCATCATAATTTGCACAGAAAGAGAGGCACTGCTGTGGGGGACACCAAGGGGGCACAGAGAGGAGCTCCTCCCCAGACAGCCCACTTTGAGACCCCATCTCTCCAGCCCAGGTTTCCTAATCCACTGGCAGTGGACATAGGCAGGACAAAGCACTGGCCTAGGACAACCAAGGGCTTGGGAAAGGAGAGAGCACATCCAATATTTTTTCCCAAAAGCAGCTGACAGCTCCCCTGCCATCTCTCACCAATAAGAAGGGTGCCAGCATTTTGCCAAGCTTTTCATCCTCGGGCTTGAACCTACATCTACATGATGACCAACATGGAGCTTCTGCAGGTGAGAGGCTGGCAGGGAAACACATGACTTTGGAGAGCCTTGGAAACACATAAGCATCTCATCTTCTCCAGAGAGGCTGTTCAATGGAAAGCAACAGCCCCCCTTGGTGCCATGAGAAGCCTGTTTAAAAGGTGTGGGCACTCCTGGGCTCAGGTGTCCAGAGTAATGTGCAATGGCACCCCTCGCTAGTTTTGCCCCCAGCGCTGCTCATCTGAGCATTACAGGGAGCCACCCACCCCTCCACCCCCTCAACCAGGCACCCAGAATGCCCACAGGAGCCCTGCCTGGCCAGGCTTTCTTCCAAACACTGAATTTGGGAATGCTGAACCCTACCCCATGAGATGTTGCAAGGATTGTCCAACACTTCTGCTGGCTTAGAGAGCTCAGGAGATGAGCAGCTGGAACTCTAGCCCTCCTTGCTCACACCACATGCCTTTGTCTCCCTCCCAGATTTTATCTGCAGCAGCAGCTATAGAAAACAATTTGTCAGTTGAACCCTCTAAATCTCCAAATGGTGGGGGAGGATGGTTCTACTGTGCTTAAACCTCATGTCATTTCAGTAATCCCATTCCCAGAGCACCCAAACCTGTGATATTAGCTCAATAAGTGGCATGAATTTCTTACCTGGGCTTTGCTATCAGAGAAGGGAGATCACAGACCCACATCCCAAAGCACCCTGCTCTCCTCCAGGCCATTGCACTGCCCCATCAGGAGCAATCCAGCCATGCTCCTTCCTCCTCCTCACCTTGAGGCTGGATCTGCTTCTTCACAGCATCTTTAGGACACTGCTAAACTCACTACATTCTACAGTACTGGTGCTCTGAACACACACCTTCCAATATCTGCAGCATTTGCCTTGCTGCGAGCCCAGAACAGCACACTGACCTCTTTGAATCACTTCCCTCCCTTCCTCCTCCCACCAACCAGCCACGGCAGTGTGATCTGGGGTGCACTGAGCAGCACGTGCTGCTTCAGAGCTGGTTAGAAATGGCACTGGCTTGTGCTCTCAAACAGATCTATCCCTCAGCTCAGTGCTCACTTTAATGGTTTCCCATTAAAGACACAAAGGAGCTCCAGGCAGAGCAGTTTGTTTTACACTTCCAGCCACATTTCAGCCCCGCAGGCAGAGCAAGACTCCATGCATGTAACAGGTCCTTTCCCCTCAGCACGGTGCCAATGGTCAGGCTCTTCCCCTGCACATAGTTAATACAGACACCACTGGCCCATAATTCTCCTCTGGGAGCAGCAGGAGCAGGCTGTTATGATCCAATGCAGCAATCCAGAAATGATAGCTTTGTGAGATGGGATTTTTTCTGAGTAAGGGAAGAAAATTTCCCCCTGTCCAAGCTCTCACAGGTCCCAACATGATCCTCCCAAACTTGCCAGCTGGTATTAGTCCTGGTGTATCATGTTAGTAACTGTAATCACAGCCAACATGTGGTTTTGTAATGAGATTACAGCAAGAACCAATACTATGGACTTTGAGACAAAAAGAAGGGCTGTTCCTCATCTGGGGACAGCACCAAGTCAAGAGCATTTCCACTACTGAAGATAAACTCCACCTTGTTCAATGCCCCATCAGACTCACCCACAATGAGGTGCAGCTCAGGTCCAATTTCAGGAAGCTGAGCTGCACCCCTGACTGGAAATTCAAAACAACACTCCCCCAGCCTCCTTCCCACCACACATCAGTTGCAACAATTTCCACATAAGACATGTTCCTCAGGCCTTGACAGCTGAATTGGAAGAAGGAGAGGGTCACAAACCTGCTTTTCTTTTTTCTGTATTTTCATTATCATCAAATCTGGGATGAATGTTATTTCTGCAAGACACAACACAAAAAAAAAATTCACAATGACAAGACTGCTGAACCTGAGGTACTCCATCCTTCCACTCCCCTCCAGGAGGCTGAGCCAACCCCGGGGCTGCTCACAGCAACAAAGCTGCCAGAATGAAACTCCCAGGGACAAGCTTGCTGAGCCACAGCAAGAGCCCAACCACAGATACCACCACAGCTCAGTGCGGCCCGAAACCCACTGGCCAAGACCAACGTGACAGCCACAGTCTCGGCAAGAAGCAGCACACCTGGGGCTAGCACAGAACACACTCCAAGCCCTCAGAGCCCCAACCTCCTCGCCTGCAGGCTGAGAGCAACCAGAAGGAAATCCTGATGGATCAGCTCCAGCTGCACAAAACTCCCAGACAAACACTAATGTGTCAGCCCAACAACCTTGCATCCAAAACTGTCAGTGTTTACTGCAGAAGAACAAGTAATTTCTAATACTTATCGCCTTGCGTGACAATGACAGTGAGCTCTGTCTGAAGGCTGCCAAGATCCAGATCATTTTGGGAATGGCACCACAAGTGAGCCTGCATAGGTGGGGATGTGGACTGCAGGAGAGGACCCACTACAGCCAGCCCTGCACTGAGGGCTGCTAACAGAGCTCCTTCCAGAACCCAGCCTGGGTCCCCCAACCCAGGACCCTGCCCTGGCCAGCTGTTAGCTCTGAGAATAGCTCAGATCAGCTGCAGAGGATCAAATAATTGCCCTGGGGATAGGAAATACCAACTATTTTCAGTTTTCTGGGAGCACTGTTGGGCCAGGGGAGGCAGGGTGCTGGCCACCCAGCCTGGGGGGAGGAGGACCAGACAGCTCTCAAGAAAAGGAAAATGTTTCCTTAAACCTTTAAACCTCAGACTTGCCTTTTTGAAACCATTTTCCAGACTGCCATTTTTATAGGAAAATATAAAACATGCAGATTTTCCACCCAAGGCCCAACACTGACATGTCCCACCCCTCCTTGCAGAGCAGCAGGGAGCAGGGGCAGCCCCGGTGCGAGGGGCACGCAGCACTGCTGGCCAAGCTCTGAGAGGCAGCCTGGATGGGAGCTCACACCCCTCATCACAGGCACTCAGCAACGTGCTCTTGGCTCTTTTTCCGTCAAATCTTCACAGGGTACTTTTAAAAGACACATGAGACCCCTAAAACTGTTTTACAGGCTGAAAAACTATTTGTGTCCATGAAGAAATTCCTTATGGCAGCACGAGATGCCAGTTCCAGACACTACTGCTTCCATGCCAGGGCAGCAGCAAAAGCATCTGCTGCCCACCTCTCAGAGCAGCACCTCTCCCTCTCTCCAGAAGCCTGGTATCTGGAGATATCTTTGCTGTGTTTCAACCACACCATCTCACATCTCAGGAGGATATTTAAAGGACACCGATGGAAACACTCAAAATGAAAATACCCCAGTGCAGGTCTAACAAACACTATTAACTGAACTTCTGTAGGCAACTGTTCCACAGGAAAAATCCTGCCCACCAATGCTGCATGTTAGTAGTGATGCCAGAATCCAAATCTAAAGCTTGGATGGAAAACTGGGAAGAAGCAGACAGTCTGTGCTAGCATCCACATCCTTCAACAGCCCTGCTGACAAAAGGCACGGCTGCCTGGCATCCCTGTGGAGGGAGCGAGAAGGAAGGGGAAAAGTGAGTTAATGTTGTCCAATCCCTTTGAAACAGTAGTTTTCTGGCTTTAAAAAAAAAGTAATCCAGAAATAAGCACATAAAATTTGAAGGAACCCCAGCTTATCCCTGTTCTGCATGACTGGCAAGCCTGGGGAACAGGTCATCCACATGCACAGGACAGCCGTGGGAGTGGGGCTGTAACAGCACTGCCAGAGCACAGAACACCTGGCCTAGGAGAAGACTCCCCTGGCAGCCCTTGGCTGGGCTTCAGATGTGAAATTAAGATTAGAGCTGAAGGAAAGCCAAAATTCACAGCTTGACAGGGGCCAGAAAGGGCCTACTAGAAGAAAGTAGGGGCTGCTAAAGACTTGAGTTTGCAGACACCTTCCTGAAGAATGACCTTGGCAATAAGATTAGGGCTGGGATAACACTGAGACAAATAAAGTCCAGAGCTGTATCAGGGCTGCAAAACTACATGGCAGCTTCCAAGAATGCTGGGCTGGGAGAAAACACTGGTTCAGGCAATTGCTAGAAAACTTCTCTATAGCTTCTCAGAAAAATCAGGGCTATGGCTAAGAAAAAGAAAACCCAAGAGGTGCAAAGGCAGCGGAGCTCACCCAAGCAAAGAAGGAACTGCATGAGGCCTCACCTGGGAAAAAGCCTTCATTAGGAAAAAGGCTGGGGAGCTTAGCTAAGGCTCTGCTGGAAAACCAACATCAGGGTCCAGCGTTTAGCACTCATGTGGGGCTGGAAACGGATGGCAAAAGGTAAAGAGGCTGTCCTGGGAACTGGTTTAGAAGGTTCCCTACAGTTCAGCTGGAAAACAGCTCAGGTCAGGGTCTGGACTGAAAGGAAAGGTTACAACACACCTGGCTGCCAAGAGACCCATGTGTGACACCTTTTGCAAGGAAATGGATGCAGGCCCTTTCTTATATCCCTTCCTCACAGTCCATAAGCAAACACAGGGCTGGGCTCAGGAGCACAATGCCTGGTGTTACTGCTAGAGTGAAGTTGGAAAGGGGCCGCCAAAGACACGTGAGAGCAGCCCAGAGTCCCAGGATGAGTGAAAGCTTTGGTGTGAGCCCTGGGTTAGGGATCTTCCCTGCAAATCTGCACAAAAAATAAGAGATCTGAGTGAAAGCCAGAGTTTACAGCTGAGCTGGGGCTTCAAAAGCAAAGCAGGAGCTGGCAGGACAGCTGGGTTGGGTCAGTTTTCATCCAGGCAATGGCTGTGGGGCCTTTTCAATTGCTCCATGGAAATATGAGAGCCAGTACCAGGATTAGGGGTAAGGGCTGAGAGAGGGACAAAGCCTAGAGCTGCACTTGGACTGTGGCAGGAAAAGGGCTGCCAAAACCAAGTGGGGGCTGCCAAGATACAAGGGCTGGAAGAACTCTATTTGGATTTCCAGCTCTAAGGCTCAGATGGAAAGCAAGAACTACAGTTAAGGCTGACAGAAAGTGAAAGCTTAGGGTTGCATTTGGAACAGCGTTAGAAATGGTATGCCAAAGATTATTTTAGTTTGTCAGGAGCCCTTGTCTGGGAATCACTTTTTGTACAGCAGTTCTTGTCAACAGGTTCAGCTATAAAATTAGTTTCAGAGTAACACTGATGGACAGAAGAAGCCTTGACATACAACTGAAACATGGACAGCAGTGGGCTGCCAAAGCAAAGTGGGCGCCTGCAAACAGACTGGGGCTTAAAGAAATTTTTGGTCTGGAAAATGGCTCAGCAGCCTTCTCTAGAGCTTCCCCAGAAAGGGAGAGCTAGGGTTGAGAGGGCGTGAATCTGCAGCCAGAGCCAGGAAGGGGCTACCAGAAGGAAATGGTAGGAGACCCAAGCTAGAAAAAGTCTCAGGTCTACCTACATGGCTTCAGGGCCATGTCCACCCATTCCCAAGAAAAGGAAGGCCAGAGACAGGACTGAAGGATGAGAGCTGCCATTGGAGTAGGGTTGGAAGGTGGCTGCCAAACACTTGGGATGGGAGAAATTTTTATTCGTGCAATGCCTGTGCAATGCCTGGAGGTCTATGTTTCAGACTGAGGAGGAGAATGAGATGTTTCAGAGAAAGACATTTCTTCATTTAAGGGAACACAAAGCCTCTGGTAGTGTGTCTTGGTTTGGAAGACAGGTGTCTGCCAAGGAAGGCGGGAACCTCCCTCGGAATGGAAAATGACCCCCTTCTCTCCCTTTTATTATAACTTTGAAATTACGGGGCTTTCAGGCAAAGTTACGGGAAAGGAACAGCAGTTCTTCAGTAGCGTGTGTGTGTGTATAACCAGGCAAACAAACAATAACAATGGTAACAACATCAGAGGCAGAGGCAGCCGCAGCCTTCCCTGCGCCGCAGCTCTGCTCGCAGCCGGCAGGGCCGGCGCGGTGATTCCCCCGCGGCGGCAGGGGGCGCTGTGCCGCGGGCTCGGCCGGTCTCTCCGCACGGCAATGGCGGCGCAGCCGGGGGAAGGGATGGGCAAGGCGCTTCCTCTGGATACCCCCGGGGGCAGCCGGTCCCGGTGCCCCTCCGGACAGCGAAAGGAGCTGCAGCAGGAACCTGGGAAGCAGCAAGCTGCTGTAACGGCAGGGGCAAGCACACTCCCGGGGGCGGCAAACAGAAGTGCAGCACCAAGTCCCAAGAGGTGGCAGGACTAGAAGCAGAAGCAGCGGGGGCTCGCAGTGGGCACACAGCGTCGGGTTAAAGTGTGGCCAAAAGGCCCGGAGCAGCGGCAGAAAGCAGCGGGGCCGGGCAGAGGCAGGCGGGCTCCCACAAGCAGCTGTCACACGCAGGCAGGACACGCTCCCTCCTGAGGGGAGGCGGCCGGGGTCCCATTGCCAGCGAGGTCGGGTGCTTGAAAGGTCCCAGCTCAACAGCTGCTGTGGCGAGCAGAAGCTCACCCACCCCCAGGAAGCAGAAAGCGGTGCAGGACAGAACTCCGCGGTGGCAGCAAATTCCCCCCACAGCAGCAGCCCGACCAGCTCACCTCTGATCCTGCTAAGCTGAGCCCAGCCCCTCATCCAAAATCTCCCGGTATCTCTGCCCTTCCCAAGAGAAAGCCCTACAGCCAGCTGCACCCTTCCCCCCCCCCCCCCCCATCTTGGCCACTTCTGTCTCTCTGTAAAATATCCTCGTTATCATCTCTTAGGCAACAAATGGGAGAAAATTCCCTGAGAGAAGGAGAAAAAAAAAAAAAGGAAAAATCCTAACCTCCAACATGGTGTCAGGCTCCTGCCCTCCTTCATTCAGGTGCAAAGGGAATAGAGTAGAACAACAAAGAAAACTTTTAAAAATCAAATGTTTGTTTTCACAGGCTGATGCTGTGCTGAGGCTAGCTGAATTTTTACAAGGACAGGTAAAAGATCAAAAATCTGTAACCTCTTTCTCAAAAACAAAACCCATTCTTGTTGAAACATTAAAGAACCAGCCTGAGGCACTGCACAAATTTGCACTGCAAAACAGTGAGAGCCAGACAAGGATTATTCCACCTGCACAGAGGAGACTCATCACAAAGAGCACCAACACCACCCAAGACTGAATTACATTAAAACATATCTTGCGGAAAGGAGCTGTAATTAGACTGGCCCACAAATCCAATAGTCTCCACAGCCAGCAAGCTGAAAACATGGCATGTGTTACCAGGCAAAGAGGACTGTGCCCACAGGTTACAGGAAAGGGGATGCATCTGCACCATTCAAGCTGCTCTCAGTTTACGTCCTACTTGCCTTCTAGGAAACTCTGCTAGTGGGCTCTCACATCTCAAATTCCATCTGCTTTTTCCAGTGCGTCCTCCAAAAAGGCTACATCCCCAATGTAATTCCATTCACCACCAACATACCTGACAAAAAGGTGTTCCTCCTTGTAATATAACACATACACACAGGTGAGGGTCAGTCAAACAGGACCAGTTCTCAGGGTCTCAACAGGACGGACACTTTGGGGGGAGTGATGCAGGGGGATGGAGGTTGGATTCAGTGGTTGGGCCCCTGAAAGACCTTCAGGGAACCTGTCCAGAGAAGGGCAACAGAGATGGGGAAGGATCTGGAGCACAAGTCTGATGAGGAGTGGCTGAGGAAGCTGGGGGAGATTAGCCCGGTGAAATGAAAGCTCAGGGAAGACCTTCTCACTCTCTACAGCTCCCTGACCTGAGTGTGGAGCCAGGTGCACTCTTCTACCAAAGTAGCAGGATACGAACAAATGGCCCCAAGATGCACCAGGGGAAGTTCAGGCTAGAGATTAAGAAAAATTTCTTCATCAAAAGGGTTGTCAAGTACTAGCACAGGCTGCCCAGGCCAGTGCCATCCCTGCAGGGATTTAAAAGACATGTGGCTTTAGCACTTAGGGATATGGTTGAATGGTGGCCTTGGCAGTGTTACATTTACTGTTGGGCTCAATGATCTTAGGGGCCTTTTCCAAACTACTTTGATTCTGTGGTTCACAGAAAACTGTCAAACAGGTCCCAAAAACAGTAAGGCACATGGCACAATCAGGGGCTATCCCATCTTTCCTGTGGGGGGACATGTCCAGACTTGTCTCAGCCTCTCCCTCTCTCCAAAACCTGCATATGGTCCCAAGATACCCACACAACCACTGCCAAGGACTGGGCCCACAGATGACTTCAGACACACCAAGTCCAATCTCTGGCATTCTCCCATTGCAGACTTCCACCATTCTTTGTCTCAAGATGTTCGAACATCCCCTCAGTCATGGACACATCAAGGCACTTCAGAAAGGAAGTTTTATTCGTAGCTTTTATCCGAAGAGCAACTCTCATTTCCTGAAGGGAAATCTCATCTGCAGCACGGTGAGGAAGGTGGGAGACAGCAGCTCTGAATGCAGTCCTAATTTTGTTTTGCCTTTAGTTCCAGGGTCCATCTTCAAGCCCTGTCATCCCTGCTCTTCTCTGACAGTTCAGGTGCCCCCAGGTCCCCAAACCCATGGCACAGGTGTACATGTCCACATGCCTTAGCTGCAGTTCAGAAGCTCCCCCAGGCCAGCTCAGCCCCAGAGCTGCCCTGGGGCAACATGAGCACAGCCCTGTCTGTCTCCCCAGGTCATGTCCATAGGCTTGTCACCAACAGGCGAAAGGGCCACAAACCCAGCAGAGGCCTCAGCAGCTGCAGAAACTAATGGCATTTACCCAAGAACATACCTTATTCAGTACAGCAGCAAATTTTTTTACTTTATTAGATCACATTCCTGCAGCACAGTTGCCTGCAAGAGGCAGGTGACAGCCTTCTTCAAAGGGGAAAAAGCACCAATTTTATCTGTGGAAATAAGCTGCAGCTAGGAAACAACTGCAGTCAAAACAAAAATCAACACCCCAGGTCCTTAATGATCCCCTTCAGAAGGGCAAATAAAAAGGGGCATATGTCTTTCTCCAAGCACAACAGGATCTGGAATTCAAAATGACACAAAGCTCACAAACCACCTCTGGAAGGCCAAGGGGCACCCACAGGCCTGTGTGGGCATGTCCACCTATGTGCCAAAACCACTGGTGATAACCCATCTGGAAAACCTGCACTCTTTCTTTTCCCTTGTTGAATAGCAATTTTGCACTCCACTCCATCCAAAGCTGCTGCAGCAAAGAACAGAACCAGGAAACAGCCTTGGACACTGCAAACTTGTAAGCTAACACGTGCCACTACACAGAATCCCAGAATGGCTGGAATTCAAAGGGATCTCTTGAGATCATCTTGTCCAAGTCCCCTGATAAAGCATGTTCACCTTGAGTAGGTCTCACAGGATTGTGTACAGGGAGGTTTTGAATATCAGCAGAGGAGACTCCACTCGGTACACTTCAATTCTGATTTTCAGCCCATATGTGTGGCAGACATTCAATGACACAACCAAGCCACTCAGCACCCTGCACACACACACACACACACACACACCACATCTCAATGAAGTGATAAAAATCCAGCAGAGGGACCACATTTGCTTCTCAGCAGGAGTCTTCAATGCTCAAGTCCCAGGCCAGAAGTGAGAGCCCCTGATCTCCTGAAGCACAGCTGGGTCCACTGGGATGACAGTCTGCCTTGCACCACTGCTGAGGTGACAAGGTCCTCCAGCAGATACTTTTCCTGGAAAGTAAGGGCACACTGCCAGCCAGGAGCACACAATGACACTACAGACTCACAACACCCTGCAAACATGCACTGGGGTCCATGCCTCAGCTGTCCACCCTGAGCTAAAAGTGCATTTAGTGGAAGGTGTCCCACCCCACAGCAGAGGGGTTAGAACTAGATAACCTAAGATTCTTTCTAACCCATTCTATTCTATGATTCTTTGATTTAGACATCAGCAGCTTTCCCAGCTCCTTTTCCTACATGGCAGAATGGAAGCGCCCCTCGGTGGCTCATCAGTGACATTCAAGAGGAACAGGAGCCCCACATTTCAGGCTGGAAACCCCTCTGCTTACTACAAACCAGAGAAGTGCTCTAATACAGTACACCTAGCTCCACACATCCTCGCTCATCCCCCAAACTACCTACCACTAGCTCACTGGAGATGCACACTTTCCAGAACAACCTTGTCTTCCAGCTCCCTGCAGACAAAGGATTCCCCTTCCTAGGTGCAGGAGCAGCACCTGGCACACACACAGCAGGCTCAGGGAGGAGAGGTGCCAAGGACAAGGTCTCACTGCAAGCAGCTTCTTTGAGATAGAGGCATCAAGAAGTGTCCAATCTCCATCTATCAGCAGACTTCTGGTGACACTTCCTTCAAGGTGAGGGGTGCAAGCCGCACTCACCTTCTCAACATCATGTAGCCCTTGTCTCTTCTCCCTCCTGTCGTTTTGATGACAAGAAGAATCCCTTGAAAATACAGATCTCAAACAGGCACAGCACTTTGTATGCGGCCCTGAAGGACAAGCAGGAAGATAAAGAATTGCACAGCCATGCTATGAAATTACTGATTTTCAGACAAGCAGGTCTGCTCTGCTGACGTGCCTCAAAAAATGCTGCACCTCCCCAGTGGCTGGGCACAGCTTGAAGGAAAAGAGATGAGTCATGGGTGCCAGGTCCAAACCTGCTGTCCCGGCCTGCAGGCCAGTAGCAAGCCAGGCTCATGGGTGACAGCTAGCCCAGGAGAAGTGGGGTGGCTCAGCACTGCCTTGCTGCTCTGGTACCTAAGGATGTGCTAACCTGCCCTGATGTGCTAACCTGACTAACACTGGCAGAGGTCACACTACAGACTGATGAGAAGCCTTAGAAGTAAGAACTGCAGGCAGCTCCCACAGATACAGCACAAGGGCCCTGCTCAGCCCTGCCAGACACAAGGCAGCAACAAAGGGCACTAGGCAATAGGGCAACAGAGCCTTCAGCAGCCTGTCTTCCAAGTAACGGGTCCTGATCTGTCTTTTGCTGCACACACCAATCCCTGTGTCAGTGTCAGCATCTGTCCTCGTGTGTACCCCCCATTCTAGAGTGGTGGGGACACTCCACTGCCTCACATAAGCTGCAGAGTAGCTCTCTGAGGGAAGAGGTGCTTCTCCAGCCCTGACTGCCCAGGAGTTGCTCTGCTCTCCACCACCTGCTGCCATTGTGGGAACAAGCCCTTGGCTCAAACACAGAGCAATGTCTTATGCCTGATAACAAACCCTACAGCCTTGAGGAATGTACTTGAGCCAGTAGCCATTCCTACCATACGGGATGATGTGAGCTGTGCCATTTCTCTGTCAGGATCAGGCATCACATCGGGCCTTTGCAGAACTGAGCCATCAGTACTGCTGCACTGGCAGGAACCCCTAGAGTCCTAACTTGAGGCCAGAGGCAGAGGAACAGCCTCAGTACCTCATGGTGGACCCCAACCCTCAACCTGGAGAGCCTCACACCAGCTCACTGCCCAAAGCATGTCAGGCCAAATGGGTTCAGAGTGCTGAATGTATGGGACCAGGCTCGACAAGCAGATGAGAATCATTCCCAAAGGAGCAAGAAGGGTGCCCACATCTGCCAGAAATCAGTTGAGGGAAGTAAGGACCGGCTGTTGCTTGCCAAGAGATTTGCTGTGTCCCCCTGCTACTCCTGGCCAATCACTAAGAGAGCTATGGAGTAACAGACAACAGATCAGAACTGATAGGATCTGGCAGACTTTCCCAGGCAAGCTGGAACAGAAGGCCCCAGTCCCTGGCAGCACCACCCCATCAGAGGAATCTCCTCAATAGCTTTGCAGTTGGTAAAGCAAACAGCAAGCCCAAGAACAACCAAGCAGAGCCCAGGCATCAGCCACCCTCCCCACCTGATGCATCCACATTGCAGGTGAGCAGCAGTAAAGGACTCACAGGTCTGCTGGGACAGACCAAGAGCAGAACCTGGAACCTGCTCTGTTCTGCTTGGCTTGACCAACAGTGTTCTCTGAGACCAAACATCAAAGAGACATCTGCAGTCCTCTGGTGCTGTTTGAGTCTTGCTACCTTATCAATGCCTGTTCCTAAACAGGGCTGCACAGGCATGTCTCAGCCGGCAGAGCTGCCAGAGCTTGAAACTTGAGTGTCTGCTGCAATCCAGAGGGACTCAGGGAACTACATTCCTGAGAGCTGCATGAAAAAGAGGCTCTGCAGAAACATCTTCCTGCCAGCGGATTTAGAGAGGTGCTCCCATCACTGGGGGAGCTCCAGGCAGGGGAGACACGAAATGACAACACAATTTCTACCAGGAAAACACATGAGGCAGAGCTAGGGGAGGAGTGAAAGAGAAGCACGACACAAGATGACACTTCTCTCCCTGGCTCCTCCCCGACAGCTCTCTGCAAGTTGAATTAGGGAGGGCTGCGTGGTCCAGCAAAGCCTCCTCCGTGGGCAACCCGGCTGGCTGCTCCTCCTCAGCACACTCCATCACCCGAGAGCATCTCTGCAGGATACTCTCTGAAGCAGGCACCCCGTCCCCGTCAGCAGCTACCTGCCTGCAGTCTGTCACGCAAGCAGCCTGGCAGGCAGAGCATGGCTCTCTCCCCACAGCCTGCTGCAGCAGCATTTGTTTATGTGTCTGCAGCTGCTCTGTGCCTTCGCCATGGGAATCCAGGCTGCAGCTCCATCCGTGCCGAGCGAGAAGCAGCCCCGGCGCACAGCTCGGCAGGCACGGTGCTGCGGGGGGCACGAGCCCCTGGAAACCGGCCCGCTGGAGCGGCCAGCCGCATTCCCAGCCCTCCGCAGTGCCTCCCCCACATCCTGCCTCCAGCTCTCCGCTGGGGGTAGAGAATGCCAATCTCGGCTTGTAATTTTTCCAAGTTAAAAATAACCCAGTAGTTTAGCAAGAGAGGAGCAGCAGCAGCAGCGATGCAGGGGGCTGTGGCGTCTGCATGCTCATTGCGAGGCAGCTCAGCATACATTCTTCTTCCCAAACAGAGGGTGTGGAGAAGCAGCTTCCCAGCTCTCCTCACACAGCTACAGAAAACAAGACTCCCTCAGCATCCCATCAGGAGAGGCTTTGCCAAGCAGACAAGTGGTCTTCATTTCAAAGCTGCTGCAATATTCCCTAAGTGCTCCTTGTCACCAATGGGAAGAAGGCACAGGCCCCACACCAGGATGAAGGAAGCACGGGGAAAAAGGAGAGTACACAGAGGTCCAAATAACCCAAAGTAAGGGAGCAAACACACATCAGGTGGGTGCACACGTCCAAGACAAGCGGAGCTTACACCAACAGCCAACCCCAAGGGACACAGCCATGCTTCGAGCAATCTTTTGTTCTCAAAATATTTTAATCTTTAAACAAAGAAGGCAGGGGGGAATGAACTGTGTTGTCTATGGGGCCAGGGGAGCTCAGAGATCTGCTGATAAGGACACCAAATGCACATGGCAAACCTGCAGCACTTTCCCAGGACGCCCAACTCCACCACCCCATAGGCAAACAGGTAACAAGACTCTGACAGGCACACAATAAATCACCACAACCTCCTTGCCATTTGCTCCCTTGAAAAAGGAATATGGTTGCTGCACAGCATTGCCCTCCAAAAAGCCTGTTCAGCACCAACACTCTGCTCCCAAGCTCTCAGCCCTTCAGCGACAGCCACGTCAGAAACCCCAGGGAGACACCTGGCCTTGTGTCATTGCCTGTGCACACAGGACGCTCTGTTGGCACCCAACAAGCAAGAGAGCATACGCAGGTTGGATACAGCCCCCGGTAATGCAGCTTGAGTCAGCTGCACTTCATGACTCTCATGACAAGCTCACGTGGCAGAACCAGCAATAGCTCCTTTTTGGAGGGTTTGCAAATGCAGCTCCTAACCCAAGACCATAACCACAATGACCTTCAGCAGCTGCACAGTGCCAGAGGGCTGAGAACTGAGGGCTCACTCAGAGTCCAGTGAGCACAGCAGTGAGCAGGGACCAACAGCACAAGGAAAGAGAAGGCAGCAGAATGGCTAAAACCCCTTCAGTTTGTCCAGTGAAGGCACATCACGAACACAAACTCATGCTTGGCCATTCAACACGCACACAAAGAGATGCACTCCAGCTTGCTGCCAAAGAGAGGAAAACCAGATCTGAGCTCACCATAAAATGTATTTCCCTCATCACCTTCGTGAACAGCCCAAAATGAGGGGACACACTACTCCTAAGTGGCACAGGAGTTGCAAGGTGGCTGCCTGCAGAGCGGGGATGCACCCAGCATCAGCTGTGTGCGTGCCCTTTCCCACATCATGATCCTGCTACCCTGGTACGCAGCAGGTACCAGCAGCGAGATACGTTTCTCAAACCTACTGTATCTGTTGCCTTCTGGTCTGCTGGCCAAGACTCTGACTCCATAAGCCCCAGGCAGTGGATTTTAATCCTCAACATCAGCAAGGCAGAAAACAGAGGAAAAACAAACCAAATCTCTACAATTCAGTACCTATGCAGCAAAGAGAGAAAGGAGACAGGCAAAGCTTGCCCAGGCTCGTAGCTAGCACTCAGCTAGGCTCCCATGGGGACACACACTTGACCACCCTCATTGCCAAGAGGCACAATTTCATGGGCAAGGGTGCACTGGTGGGCAAGAACATGTGCAGCACGCTTTCGGCAGAACAGTATCCCACCAGCAGGATTTGTGTGCCTTGTCAAGAGCATCCCCAGTTCAAGCTCCTGCCACATCAGCAAAGCCCATTGCACATCACTGATGTAGCACTTCCCAGATCTCTGCTACCCATTAAACACAAACATGCTCCAGTGTGGTATCCAATCCAGGCCACCACACAGCCCAAATTAACTGCCCTGTCTGCCAAATCTTAAGTCATTCCTCCATCACCAGTGCCAAATTTTCCTTCCACTTTATTCACCAGCCCCAGCATGCTGACCAGCAAGCCAACAAGGAAGGACATGAATGGAGTGCCCAGGGAACAGTGACAGTGGCCATAAAGCCTTCCCACTTCTCCCATCACCTAATTTCCTACTTTAAAATAAGAAAAATGCAATATCTGTATCCACATGCTACAGGAGAGTACCAAGCTCCAGAAGCCAATAAAGCCTATGGCCAAGTGTCACTTACACAGCATCCTGCACAGCTTTCCCACCCCTCTGGCACCCTGCTGCAGGCTGGAGGCAGCCAGTTCACAACCCCTCTCCTGGCCTGTGGCAGTCAGCAGCTCACTGCTCACAGCAGCTCAATGCAGTGGCATGACCAGCTTGCTGACAACCAAAAAGATGCCTGGTGGGCAACTTGTCTTAACCTGGGACAGCCCACTCAATCTGCTCCTCCACAAAACAAGGAGGCTCACATGTGAAGGCAGGTGTGCTTCAGCTGCCAAGGAGGCTGTGGAAAGCCTCTGACCAGAGTGAGAACACAACCCTAGCTACATTTTAGATGGAAATGGGCAAAGAAGCTCAGAGGACACACTCAGTGCTGGAAGCAGGCTCTCCTCCCTGAAGTGCCTAGCTGTTACCCCTGGGCAGAGAGAGAATTGTATGCCTAGTGCCTGCTGGCTTCGTGGACCAGCAGTCATGAGGAGTCAGACTTCCCAGTAGTTTAAGGAAAAAGCCTCTGATGAGTTAGTGGGCTCCAGGGAGCTCTGAAGCAAGCTGCTTCAGAGGCTTCTCACATCCAACTGCTTTCCAGCTACCAGGAAGGATATAGAGGTTTCAGCAAAAACCAGTGCCCTGTGCACTCTGCACATTTTTCTGCTGCCTTTTATGTCTCACACACAAGTGCTCAGAGATTCACTTAGCTGTCCAAGTCCATCTTCAAGGTCACTGTCCCTACAAAGAAGCCACCAGGCACATAATTTAACCTTTATTAGTAAGAAAGGTGTATAAAAGTCAGTCCAACCAGTAGGCCTTGACAGCTAGTCAAATCACAGAACATTTTATAAGGTTTGAGAGCTTTATATCAAACTGCACCAAACTCATACTAACTCAAGGCAGATAGCCAAAAAATGAGATGGCATTCCTGAAAGTACAGATCTTCTCCTCTTGGTGTTGTTAATATCCTGCACAGCAAACTCAAGCTGTCAGAAAACAGCTTTGCCACACTACAAACAACTCCTCAGAGGCAATCATAACCCTTTCTGCCTCTATTTTCCAATGCTAGAATAGAGACAAAAAAATCAACATTGACATCAGTGCTACTGGTGGTGAATAAACTCAATGCACCTCAAGACTTGGCTGTAGACACATATGAAGGACACATCTGACACCCTTAGCAGATTTCCTGCTGGGAAGGCACAGCAACACTGACTACAGCCCCATATAGTGATGAGGACCCCACTGCAGAGTCCAGTCATGCTGAAAATCATTCCTTCAGGAATTTCTGTCAGTCTGCTCCAGTTGGAGCTCCCTGCCACAGACCTCCACAGTGGATCACTCTTACCCCTGCCAGTCATTCACCTGGTGTCCCCACATCCCTGTTTGCTCCTGTTATCTGCTGACTAAGGTATTCCCTGCTGTTCTGCTGCTACAACCACAGTAAAGAAAAAGGGTGAAAGAAAAAGTTGGTGCCCTCCTGCCAACCTCCTGCTTCATCTAATGAGCAGCCCACGGGAATGTGCCTGAGGAAATACATTCAAAGAGCTGAATGAAATGTTGCCAAGTCACCAGCATCTGGGCCACAGGAAGAGAGTTAGCATTTTAAACATCTCCAGGCCCTCACAACAGGATGGACACCACTGCTTTGCCAAATGTCTCATCTGTGCACGGGTGGCAGAGTGGCAAGGGGTGTATGGTGCCTGAAGGGAACTGAGGGCCAGCCTTGCTTTGCCTACCATGGCCACATCTCAGACCACAGCTTGTGAGCATGGGCATTGAAGGCTGATCCTGAGGTACACCTTAGTTTGTGGTAAGTAAGTAGCTCTTCTCTGGGCCAGGCAGCACTGCATCCTGGCCCCAGGGATCTCATGAAAAAGGTGATAAAGGAAGCTCAGTTTGGTCTATGCTCTCACACACAGTGAAGGCTGGGGGAGCACAGAAGGCAGCTCCAGGAGCAGGACATTTTGCTACGCTGCTCACTCTCCAAGCACAAAATAGCTCCAACATCAGCTTGCCAAGCCCCTTGATTGATGCTGCCCTGTTGGAGAAGAGTTCCTGCACCCACAGAGGCTGTACCTGCCCTGCCAGCACTGCAAACCTAGGCTACCCACACCAGGGCAGGGCAGAAAGGTTGGATGGCAGACCCCTGCCTGCAGCATGGCCAGGTATTGGGGGAGCCAAGCTGTTCCTCAGCACACAGGAAGACAACATCCCAGACAACCACGGTCTGAGAGTTTTTGTATGCTGTGGGGAGGTCCCACAGCTCACGGCATCTGTTCTGCCTGAACATCCTAAGAAAATCTAGCAATCCTCACTCCAAAATTGCAACAGACAAAACCTGCTGTTGTTCAGGCCTGAGAAGTTACTCTGAGAGAACAGTCTCCAGAATTCAGATGCCATCTGAAATGAGACATTCTTCTCAATCATCTCTTTTTTCCTTCCATTTGTCTTTTACACCATTCCAAGAAAGAATAAAGTATGGGAGGCTGAGAGCAGCGCCAAACAGAAATTCATCAGTTCCTCATGTGCAAATGCTTGGGGCTCAGTGATGCCAGCTCCTCAGGTATAGGCAATGCTTTAATACACTTGGCTAGCCCTTTTAAATGGTGAGCACACCAAGGCCTGCCCAAACACACTATGAGTAAAACGCCACTGAAAGTGCATATAGAGAGGTAGCCCCTTCTTGCCTCAGCTCATAAAGCCCTTTAGTCAGAGAGCAGTTCAGTGAACAGTGAAGAGAGCATCAACCTTTTCAGGCTGGAGAGCCACAGATGTACGAGTAGGGAACATACAGGCAGGAGGGGCTCCTGCTAGAGGATGCCAAGCCACTGTCACTAACACTGGCAGCAGAGTCCCTTTTTCCGAACAGAACAGAAACCCCAGAGCACACCAAGTCTCTTCCAACAGCACACAGGCAGAGCTGCTGTGGATCTCTCCTGGACTCAAGCTGCATTCATTCAGGGCACAGACAGAGAAGATGTCCTGGACACTCCTGGCCAACCATCATCATGGGGTCAGCCAGCCAGTGGGCAAACACATGGCATCAGCTGCATCAAGCTACCAAGAAACTCTTGTCCCTGCTTGCCTGGCAGGTCTGTAGACATCAGTCTCCTTTGACAAGTAGCAACATGGAAGCCAGGTAACCAAACCCTGGCCAGAGCAGGAGAGCACAATTCCCATGTCCTAGCCCACTCTTACGGCACCTACCTGTCAGAAGTCCAAATCAACATGGTTTCCACATCTCCTTTCCCTCCGTACTTGGGTAAGTCACTCATATTCTGAACCTTTCCTTCAGCAGGCACCTCTGGAGGAACAATCATGCAAAAAAGTCCAGAAATCCACTTCTACTATGTGTGTCTCCCTCTTCCAGCTAAGGGTGACAGAGTGGGAAGTAGAGCTGGATCCAGGAAAGGGTTTAAGAACACTGTCCTCAGCCCTAACGCCATGCTCCACTCAGCAGAGCAGCCAATGGAGAGCCTGTCTAGAAACCAGAGAGCAGTATTTGCAGATAACCACATTTCCACACACAGCATGCCCTGTCAGATGTGGGCACAGCTGTACCTATTCAAACACATAGGTCCTGCAAGCTGCCCTTGAAGAGGGCACTCTCCTTGAAATTACAACTACCAAAGCTTCAAAGAGCCTGTGCCCACAGGGACACACTCCTTCCTTTGCCTTCGGGATTCAGGACCCTGGTCCTCACACTCAAAGCACAATGTGGAACTGACCTAACTCCAAACCAGTGACTTCATTCTCTGACAGAAACTCTCACCTCTGTGAGGCGGAGAAGTCCCCGTGACTGGCCCACAAATATGCAACCACAAACCTCAGAACCTTCACAGAAAGCCCAAGCTTTGCTTCAGCCAGCCTCCCCGTGACATCACTGCGCAGCAAACAGAGCACAGCCTCTGCTGTCTGCGGTGGAAGAGAGAAACCGGCTTTATGGATGCACCAAAGTGCATGCCGGGAAAGGCTCAGATACTCAGTGAGGGGCACCCTGCAGGGACTGAGAAACATCACTGAGAAACAGGGCTTTGCTTGCCCTAAAGCAACAAGCAGAGAAGCATACAAATAGGAGTTGCACTCCTTCCAAGTCTAAGCAAGCACAGGGCACAGCCTTGGATGCACCAGGCACTTAAAGAAGTCGTCAAAAATGGCTCTTTTCAGATCCTCAATTAACAGACATCAAACACTTAAACTTCATTTTATCTAAAGTATATTCTAAGTTCAACCAAAGCAGATGAAAGATTGAGGGTTAAAAGTGCTCTGTGCATAAAACCTAGAGAACTCAAGGCAGTGGCTCACACAAAAATAGCAGCTTTCACAGCACATCTATAGCAAAGCACTAATGTTTATTTTTGTATCTAGGACTAACTTTAATTCTGCCTCGATGCACATATATAACAAGGCATTAATGTTTCTTAAAGAACCAATATTTCACCCACCTGTATGTCAAAGAAGTGGAAGTCCCCTGTAACTTTGCAGCACCCTCATTCCTGCATGTAGCTAGTTGCTAATGCTGGAATTCACCTTCCAAGGCAGCCATACAGTGTAAGTTGAAGTGCAAAATCAAACTATGTCCACAAAACAAATACATATTTCCCGTGCAATAGAGAGGGAGCACATCTTCCAGCAGTGGCTGCTAACAGGGAGGGCCTGGTAGCCAAAGTCCCTCAATTAGCTAAAGTCCTGCTTCTGCCTTCAAAGAAATACAAATACGATACCTCGTAGGGGAAGAGGTGGGGATCTTCCATCCCAAGGGGTTTTAACACTAAGGACAGTAAGTTCCTTCTCCACACAGGTCCACTGCCAGCCACAGGGGCACAGCCCCAGCCAGCCTTCCCCACCAGGCCTTCACACAGGCTTTTGGCTGGGGTCCCCCACACATGCCCATGCCCTTCCCACCTATTTTCCTGCACCAGAGCTCCCAGGCTGTAGCTCAAACAAGTAATTTAGAACCACATCAAATAGTGAATGCAACAACCTTGCCCATCCACTGCCTACCTGACCCTCCCTTGTAGTAACAGGCAGGTTAGCAGGATATGCAGGCAGCTCAGGGGTCTAGAGTAACACCAGCCTGACCCCGATATAGTCTCCTACTCTAATGCAAAGCAGGGCTCCGCAGATCCCGCGCTTTTTAGAAACATTTAGAAAACACTCTGAAAATTGACACTGACAAGCATAACTTTTCACTGCTCTCAGCACAGTCACCCCAAAAGGAAGCAATGAATTACCTGCATTTCAACCCAGACTTCCCTGACAAATGAGCCAAATGGCAGAGAGAACCAGACAAGTCTCAGAAGGCTTCACCAGAAGAGATCTAAACTTAATCTCACCAGGAAAAACACAAACCAAAAAATTCCCAAACACCACAGTAAAACAAATCACCCCAAAACAACCAGCATAAAGTTTGGGAAAAGGCAAGCCTGCAGAAGGCATGCTGTACCTCAGAGGGCAGATGGTCACAACATCATGAAGCAGCATCCCTTCCTCAAGGGGAAACTGGGGCTGGAAAATATGATGGGCACACCACGGCCAAGCCAACATCTCACCATCACCATAACACCCACACTCCTTGAACCATACCAAACACGCCTCTGCAAGCACATTTCCAGCACCCACACAAAAAGACTAAGAGGGACTGGGACTTGGTTCCCATGCTTCTCATTTTCTTTCCTGGACTGAAAAAGAGTTTTGCTCCTGTTAGAGCAAGATTTATACTCACTACAGGCTGAGAAGGCTTTGGAGAGGCATGGAAACAGCATGCACCCCTTTACCTCAAGGCAGTATTTCCTCCACAGAGAGAAGGTCCTCACACAAAGGATGGGTCAAAACCTCCCATGACCCCTACCTGGTGCTAACACAACCCAACACCTCTCTAAGCACTGGGCCCAAGCGCAGCACAGAGCAGGAGCTCTACACTCAGGCATAAACTCTCCCAGCTCTTAGCTGACTTCCAAAGAGCCAACTGCACTCAGGCATTCCCTAAAGCACAGTCATAACCTCTCCCAGGTATCTGCTAGGGACTGGCCTTTAATATTAAAGCCCAGCCACCGTGTCCCAGGTATACCCTAATTCTTAAGCTGACTGGACACATCCAACGTAACAATGCTAAAAATTATTAGCCACATCTTGGTGGATTGCTAGGCTGCATCCCAGATTTTCCCATATAAGGGAAAGTTGAAGGCATTGTCCTATCACACGGAAAACATATTGCACCAGCCTGAGATATTAGGAACAAAATCAGAGTCTCCTCATGTCACAAGCTGACACCCAGAGAACCACGTTTTTCCCTTTTTGTTGCCGGGTTGGTCAGCTTTCCCCAGCTCTGTTATTCCACCAGGGGCTGGTGCCAGATGATCACCGAAGGCTGGGACAGGCATTGCCCAGCGTGGCACTCACAGCATGGTGCTGTGAGGATTTTGCTGCCACCACCACCACACTTGGCAATACAGGCACCGACACCTTTCCCACAGTCAAGGGTAATTCTGTTTTCACGGGTGTTTAGGGTGCTGAGAACCCACCACAGAACCCCTGCATGCTGTCACTAACAGTCACAAACATTGCTGCCCCACTGCATACAGACCCTTCATCCTGACTGTCTTGTCTCCCCCTGACAGTGCCTGTTGGCCTCCAACTGCTCTGCCTCTGCTTTCACAGACCAGGGTAGGACCATCCACACCAGAGGCTGACTCCACTGTCCCAAGCAGGGAACTGGGGATGAGTAAGGAGAAATGCATCCACAGCTACTTGCAGGAGCAATGAAACAAACCTTCTCAAATGCCCCAAGGCCTGGTGAGATGTCCAACCACAGAGCCTGACAATGTCTCTTTAAAATAATCTCAGAGCAGCCTCCCTACGCATGCCTGCTTTCCAGACCCAACACGGGAGTCTGCATTCCTGCACCAAGGGCTCACTCTCAGCACAAGGCTGATCAGCTCTTCCCCCTCAGTGAGGGAAAGCTTCTCCTGTGCACTCATGAGGATGATATCAGCTCTTATCTGCGCAAAGCCCAGACAGGCCAGGACACCACTGCAAAACACAAAGGCCCACTCTGGCAGCCTCTCAAAAAACAAGTCTCACAAAGTCGCCCAGCTCACAAAAACAAGTTCACGTGCTTGTACAAAGCCCTCTTGAAATAACACAAACCACTACAGTGAAACTCTTTATATTATCCAGTTGTAGAAGTTTATGTCTTTGGAGAAACTCTTGATAAAATATTAAAGATCATTCAAGGGAAACTAGATCTTAAGAACTATTGAGATTACATTTTTGGGGGGAAAGGAAGGCAGAGATTTACTTTCTGCTAAAGAAATACAGTAAAAAGCAGTCAGGAAAACTAGACACTTCTGAGACCCTCATCCACCAAGCCACTAGAAAACAACAGATCCCTCAAAGACCCACAGCACTGACCCTAGGGTCTAACATTGGAACACCTAGGGCCAGCTACACTAAGGCCACCATGCAGGACAAAAGGAAGAGGTAAACTCAAGCCACTAAAAAGGCATATACTACTAAGCTAGACAGCAGCACTGAGAACACAGTAACAAGGCCCCTAACAGCACCTTCCATGAGAGATGTGCATTATTTACATGGATAAACACTGCAAGAACTGCCTTAGTGTCAGATTCACACAGGGTACCCACACTGGCCTGCAGCAAGGGGCTGCAACTGCCTCCTCAGGGACAGGGCACCAAGTGTTTCTGCTGGGAAGAATAAGAGTAAAGGAATACGCAGGAATAAACAGCCAGGGCTGCGGGGTGGGCTTCAAGCTTCATCCAGATGCAAACAAACCAAGATCAGTAATTCTCAAAGTCCTCTCCTTGCCTTCAGCTTTTGTTTGAAGAATAAAAACATGTACTTTCAGTTCTGCTGCACAAGGCACACACACACATTTTGATAGGATCCAGCTCTCCAGTTACTGTGTTTTTCAGCTTGAAGCACTTGAGGGGCAACATTCCATGAGCTTCACCCCACTGCTGTCATGCTGCCCATCTCTGCAGTGAAGGCAGTGCAGCAGCACCTCCAGCACTCCTGAAGGACCTGCAAGAACAGGCAGCTGTACCAATTCAGAGACATGGGCTGAATTAGCGTTCCCAAAGACAAATTCCCACTTTGTAGTGGAAGAGGAATGTATTTTCAGGAAAGGAACCCAGGGGCAGCCCTACACCAAAACGAACCTAGCTCAAAGCCAAAAAGCCTTAGGAGAGAAACAACTTTTTTACTCCAGGAAGAATTTACTCCCAGAGCAAAATATGCTGTTATTGCTTCATACTTCAACAGTTTGACCAAAACTACAATTTCTCGGCAAAGGAGCACAGCAGAGCTTCTGAATGAACAAGGTAAACAAGGGGCAGGGAGAGGCAAGACAGCACCTCTTCCCATACCATCACCTGAACAGGGCACAAAAGCAATAGCAACACTTCACAGCAGAGAAAACACTGAGAGCTCGGTGATTCCTCTCCTCTGGCAACACCCTGATCCAACTGACTCCACAGCACTTAAAAAGATACTCTGCAAATGAAGGGGTCAGGGATAAATATCTAACAGCACAACAGCATCTGTCTGCCCCCCAGGAGCCCCATGCCAGGGAGGCAGGCCGGTGCCAGCTGAGGGTTGCTGGAGGCTCCTGCCCAGTCCCGTCGGATGCTGCACAAGCACAGTCAACCATCTCCGTCCATCTCCCCTCATTCTCCAGCCCCAACAACATTTGCTGCATTTCCTGAGCAGGATGTAAACAAGAAAAAAGACCGGGCTTTTGGCGAGAAGCATCCCGACTCCCTGAGGAAACAAAGCAAGCATTTTTCATAGAAAAATTACCAAAATACTCTACCATATCAAAGGCCAGCAACAGACCAGGCAGAACCAGCTCTACGTGTGCTGGGGCAGCCTGCCTGGCCCCCGCGGTCCCCGACTTCACTGCGAGTTCAGTGTAGTTGTCAGCAGGCGAATTGATAACCAGAGGGGAACCCGCTCTCAGGCGGGTGCACCCCCTCAGCAGCAACCCGAGCTGACGGTTTCGCTTCCTCCTCCTGTATTGTTTGCGTGCGTGTCTCTCACAGCCTTCATCCTACAAACCTCACTGATCAAGGCTAAAATCCACCTCCACGGCCAGTGAACATCACTGGCGAGCACAGGGGAGCCCCCCGGCGCGGCCGCTGGCACGCAGCGGGTGCGATGACTGCGGCGAGACGCGGCTCCGCCGTGCCTGCGATGCTGCCTCTGTTGTGACATGGCTGCGGTGTCACAACCGATCCGCGTCTGCTCCGCGCGCAGCGGGACGGAACCGCGCTGACAGGGACGAGCTCGCGGCCCGGCGCGGTGGGAGCGGCCCTTGCACCGCATCCCCCCCGCAGCCTGGCTCGGTGGGGCCCGGCAGCGGGCAGCCCGCGCCCCGGGGCCTCCAGCGCGCAAAGGGAGCCGCTTCCCCCCGACTGCCAAGTTTAGAGACTTAATTATTGATATTCTCGAGCACCGCAGCCGAGATGCTAGGGGGGAACTTCGCCCCGCGGGCGGGCTCCGGCACCCCGCACCCGGGGGGGCTCGCTTCCCCCTCCCCGGCCGGGAGGAGCCTCTGCGCAGCGCCGTGGGGAGCCCGCCCCGCCTCCGCCCCCGGCCCCGCACGCCCCGGGACCCGTCGCCGTTGCCGGGGGCGCCCGGCCCCGCGCTGCCGGCCCGCAGCCGGCGAGGGGGTGGTCGGGGGCGAACGGCAGGGCCGGCGAGACGGGCCGCGGCCCCCCCGCGCTGCCGCGGCCCGGGGGGCGGGGGAGGGCGGCGCGGAGGGACCCGGGGGCGCCGCCGCCCCTCCCCGCGGCCGGAGCCATGACAGGGCCGGCGGCCGCCCCGGCCCGCGCCCGCCCCGCGGCCCGCGCCGCCGCCGCCGCGCTCATTCATAGCGCCGCCCTGGCGCGGCACCGCCGCCGCCCCGGCCCCGCCAGGCGGGCGAACCCAAAGTTCGGGGCAGAACTTACCCAAAATGGCTCCGCAGCCGCCCCAACACAAACAGCTTTTATTTGGTGAAGTTTAGCCCAGCACCCTGCAAGGACACCCTAACCTCGCCCGGGCCCGCCCCCGCGGCGCGCCCATTGGCTGCTCGGAGCCGCGCGCCGTCACCCATTGGCGGGCCGGCCCGTCAGCCGCGCGGCGCTCGCGCCAAGCTTGGCTGCAGCGCGCCCGCCGCTCGCTCCATTGTGCTCCTGTTTGCACCGATGAAAGCGCGGCGCTGATTGGCCGCGCCACCGCCCCCGCGCGCGCCGCCCCGCCCGAGCGCTCCACGTCCGCGCCAGCCGTGCGGTGCCCGGATGTGAGCGGGACCTGAGCCCCGCCCCGGGACCCGCCCGTGCCACACCGCGGCATGACCCGCCTGCACCGCCCCGGGACCCGCCCGTGCCACACCGGGACCCGCCCGTGCCACACCGCGGCATGACCCGCCCGCACCGCCCCGGGACCCGCCCGCACCTCCCGGCACTGCTGTGGGGCTGTGTCTGCCCCGTCCCCGCGTTGCGCTCTCCGCAGACGCTGCCGCCCGGGCCCGTCGAAGTCCTTGAGGTGCGAAGTCCTCGAGGTGGCCCCGCATGGAAGAAAAGTGCGGGAGCGGCCTCGGCCCACAAGGAGGGAATGCCGCTCCCCTGAGGGTGCTCCAGGGAATGCCGCTCCCCTGAGGGTGCTCCAGGGAATGCCGCTGCCCTGAGGGTGCTCCAGGGAATGCCGCTCCCCTGAGGGTGCTCCAGGGAATGCCGCTCCCCTGAGGGTGCTCCAGGAAATGGGCTGGGAGCAGGCTCAGGGCTCCGGGCTCGGGCTGGGTCACCCACCTGTCCAGGGAGAAACTCGGCGTGGAGCTACCGGCAAGGTTCAGGCCTGACGAGGTTCAGGTCCGGCGCCGATCAACGGTGAGCCAAGCCTGCCGAGGTGGGCTTTCCATCGAAATTCCTCACAACCAGACCTCCTTTGGATGCCTGTTCCTGGTCACACAGTGTTGAGGGCTTTGCGCAGTAGCCGCAATGTCTGCTCTGCCTCAGCACCCCGCAGCTGGGCCAGCAGCACCCTGGCTTTGGTGGCCCGCAGTGCCATGCCTGCTGTTCTGCCCAGGAAGGTGGGAATGCCGGGGAAGAGGAGCAGGGCTGGCAGTGTGCTGTCACTTCATCTTCCCTGCTGATGCAGAGATGCTCCAGCACCAAAAGAAACACTGCTGAAGATAATTAACTCTGCTGAGACTCCAGCTGATGAACTGAGTACAGGGGAGTCATGCAGCCATTCTGCTTGCCAGGCCCCTTGGGAAGCTGGCACAGCCCTGTGCTGAGTCCTGGCCTGTGCAGCACCAGCTGGCGCTGTTGTCCTGTGCTGTCTGGCAGGCATGTTCACTTTATGCCTCCTGGCTTTCCCCAGATGCTTTCCCCAGAGCTGTACAGCTCTTCTACTGATCATGGAGATCTACTGGGCAGCACCACTGGGCAATGCTGGTGTCCTTTGCATGCACCTGTCACTGCCCACTCGTAGATTAAACACAGCCGAGAGACACGGATCCATCATGCAGCTACACCTACCCCGTTCCTTGGCTCCTCCAACTCTCCCACACAGACCAGGACACTGTGCTCTTCCCAGTGAAGCAGCTCTTCCTTCTCCACAGCATTCTCCTTTATCATTTCTTGCTTGCTCCAATCCGCATTTCCACCCTCCATCCTTTCTCCTCCCTCACTCTGGCTCCTTGCCCATGGATGGCACTGGTGGACACTGCTGAGATCTCACACGTGTGTTCTGTCTCTCCTGTGCCCGAGTTCAGATTCCTTCTGCTTATAGAAGGCCAGCATTTGTGAAGTATTCCTCTCCAATGCCTTCCCCTTTCCCTAGTCCTACCTGCTGCTTCTCTAGCCACCAGTCTTGCCTGTACCTGATGTGTTCATCCTGCACTAGGCAGCCTTTGGCAAATCAGCATCATCCTGTGCTGTATCTTCACTCTATCTCCAGCCTCAGAGTGAAGAATGCCTGTTAATGTGGAATTAATTGGTGCTTTATGACCAGGGAACCAAAACACCTTTTTTGCAGATCAACCCATCAGTTGTTCTGTTTTGCTCAGTTGCTCTCAAAAGGAGTGGCTCATTGCTGTATGTGTGAAATGGGCCCGTCAGTGGTTAGGGACGGATAAAGCAAGGCACAAGCAAATTCCCTTGCCAAATTTACCTGGCAAGTATCATTTGGCAAGACATTGTAACACCTTTGTTACAGAATTGCAGAAGTTTTGGTGGAAGAGGACTACAGGAGGTTACCTAAGGGGTTTCCAGAAGTCCCTTCCCAGCACCACATTGATGATCAATGCAAGATGAGATCAGCCATGGCTCTGCCTCCGTGAGCCATTGCACCTTCCATGGATGACCTCTGTCAAGGCTGCACTGTCCCAATATTCCACCTTAACCTTTCAGGACTTTGTGGTCACTGCTCCTTAATGTATCTTCAGGCACTGCCAAGAAGGTTTTGAGACCATCATCCTTGAAATTGCATTATCAGTACTTGCAGAGTGCTGTTGGGTCACGTCTTGCTACCTCTTCACCAGGAGAAAGCAGCCCAGCTTCTCCACCTGTATTCAAGGGCCCTGTCCCCACCTTGGTTGTCCATCACTGACGTTTCTCTTGACTCTTTTGTGAGTTCCAATATTGGACAAAAAAAGAATGTATGATTTTATGTAGGGTTACACTGTGTGTGTTACAGAAAAGCAGACCTGGAAGGCCCAGAGCTGAGCCTCTTCCCTAGGCCCAGAGGTGCCCAGGAAGCACATCCAGGTCACCAGGGATGGACATGGGAAAGAGGATCATGGCTTTGTGCCCTTCTGCACCCATTGTGTGTGAGTATTGTACTTGGTGACCTTATAGGGTACTGTTTATCTTTCCTGTTTATATGGTGGCACATCCTGTGTGTGGGATGGGATAAAGGGAATTTTCACTGCGTAGTAGGGGGCAGTAGCCATAGTAGGAGTCATAGGAGCAGTCTTAGCAAGTAGTCATAGAGTGATCTGTAGTAGTCTTAATCTCTGTCTGTATAATAAAGGACTTTGCAACATCACAGTCTCGTCAGAGAAGTCCTTGACCCTGCGTTGAATACTGCAATTTTATAACAAACTCATCTGCCAGTTCAGTCTTAATCCAGGCCACATCTGTTTATTATTTACAGAGTGGGATTGCTGTGTTTTGGACCAGGTGATTTAGAGAACTGTTCCAGAGTCAGTGATTCATTGTGCTTGCAGCCCCCGCACAGGACTGAGGAGTGTGCCCAAACTGTGACCTTTCCCACCTGGTCTCCTTACCAGGCCTGCATCAGCTTTGTTTCTGAGTGACCTCAGCATCCTTTGATGCCAGTACTAGACATTCCCTCAGCCTCTCTGGAAAACAGGATTAAATCCAAATTAATGGATTCTTCCCATGCCAGTGAATGTTTCCAAGTCTCCCTGGGCTCAGGTTGTAACCCCTGTGAGTGCAGGTGAGCAGATCTGGGGTCAAGCATCACCTGGAATACAGCATTGCTGCTGGCACCCATCGTTGTAGATGAGCAGGCAGCTGTGATGTTCTGCATCCTCCTGCCCTATGCTGTACCAGCCCTGTGGACCCCACATGGTGCTGCCAAGGTAGCAGCTGTGGTAGCAAAAGCTGTCACCTTCATCAGGTCAGACCCAGGATCCCAGGAGCACCTTGTGCACAGCAGCTTTACCTGGGTGGAGAAAGGTCCACCACCAGCAGTTTCCCAGTGAACATCCCCTGGACTTAACTTTTTGTTCAAGTTTTGTGGCTCTTACTACATTGGAGCTGCCTGCTTGGCAGTGCTTCTGAGCACTTCTTCCAGTTAGTGAGAGTGAAGGGTGCTTAATGGCTTATCATTAGCCAGGTCCCTGAGCATCCATTACCCATCTCTGTGTGTGCTCTGCTCATCCAGTGCGTGCAACTGAAGCAGAGCCATTGGCCATCACTGCCCCTGCACTGAGAAATTATCTCACAAATTCAGATTACACAGCCCTTGTCTATAAACACTGTTTCTCACCTGGCACATTTCCTTCTCATTGTCCCCTACTGATTTTGTTTCCAGACAGTTTTTCTTGCCAGGCTCCTCTGTCCCCAGGCTCCCATTGAGCACCCAGTATGGCAGGGGGTCTGCTGCCCAAGTGAGCTTCATCTGCTTTGTTTTACCCCAACATTTCATTCCTATGACTTCTCCATCTGTCAGTTCCTGGACGAAGCTGGTTTGATATCCCCAGCACCAACCTGTGGGATGTCTGTGGGATGGTGACAGTGGTGCTCCCATGGCCCATACAGACCCATTTAACCCTTTAGATCTCTTGTCCAGTTCTACCTTTGCTTCTTCTCAGGCTGTAAAGACACCCAGGCCCCTGCTACAAGGGTTTTCCATGTGCTTGTGCCCAGAAATGGTTAAATCCTGGAAACAAGGGAGCTTTTTTTTAGTTAATGCTTATACCAGGTAATACCATGCTGTTGTGGACTTGGCTCTCTCAGAAACCTCTGCAATGGAGACTCCAGCCCCTCTTTCTTATGACTGGGCAGATTATTCCCACTGCTTATCTTGATTTTCCCTGTCATAATCTAAGACTGATTCTATCTGTGTTATCTGGCATGGGCAGATTCCTTGTTGCAGGAATCATTTACATTCCAGCAGACTGCTGCTGCAGCCCCCTTCACTCCCTTCTGCCAATTAAACAGTCCCACATTTGCTGTGTTTTCTTGCAGTCATTTTCATCAGTCCCACATTTGCTGTGTTTTCTTGCAGTCATGTTTTCCAGGTCTCCGACATCCTTATCTGGATCCTCTCCAACCAGCCCAAAGGGCAATGTCCACACACAGCTGCCTTCTCCAGCCATGGAGAAGGGCAGAGCTGCCTCCAGCATCTCCACAGCACTTTCACCATTACACATCCCAGCATTGTATTTGCCCCTTTTTTTGCTGTTAGCCCCCTGCTCTGCAGTAATTAATAAGCATGTCAGTCCCTCCCCCAAAAATTGCTTCTTGCAAGTGAGTAATTTCTTTTTTTTATACATTTCCTTGTTTATATGATGTGCTGGCTGTGCTGGAATGCTGCTGGTATGGGGCTGTGCTCTGTGATGTCCTGCTCCCCAAGCCTGTTTATCTAATTTCTCAGTGAGGTGTTGTGTAGGGAGAGTTTGGGGTTAGGAATCTGCCTTCCAACATAGTCTCCATGCTTCCTATCTTCCTACTGTGCCTGCAGTTGTGTTTCTCATGATCTCACCTGCTGACAGCCACAGCCTGGAGCCTGAGCTGGGACCAGCACTCATTTCACACCAGGGTTAGGCTGGATATGATCTGCAGCTTGCTGCTGAGATGTTTTTATGGACCTGTGTCAGAGTCTTTTGAACATCAAACAGACACTGTTCTTCTGCCAGAGGAGAGAACCAGACCAGGTTTGCCCCAGTTTGCCCTGAGAAGCCAGAGTTCCATCATTCCCCTTTCCACCCCAGAGCACCAATCCTGGCTTTGCCTGTCCCCTTCCTCTCCATGCACTCTCCTGCAGTGCCTGCTGAAGTCTTTATCTGTTCATTTTGACCTTCTTGACTTTGCATTCTGAGTGGATGCGTTTACACTCAAACCTGCCTGCCTGCTTCCTGGTCTTTAAAGCTCTGGAGTTTGGAGACAGCGCGGGATGTTCCTGATCCTGACATGGCCTTTGGTGTGGCCATTGCTGTAGTGTCCCACAGCTTCTCTTCAGCTGGGCTGGTGAGCTGTGAGCAGCAGACATGGCCAGTATCAGGGGGCTTGGAGATGCCTGAGGTGCCGAGAGGGGCAGGGCAGCACCCAGCAGGATTGTCTAAGGACAAGGTTTTCCCCATGAGGGTGGCTAGACCCTGGCCCTGGGCTCACAGAGCTTTGGGCTGTCCATGTATGGAGCTATTTGAACCATACCTGAACAAAGCCCCAAGCGTCCTCCTCCCATACCCCAGAGGTTCCCGCTCCCAGTCCCAAGTTCTAGCTCCTTCCCCTCTGCAAGACAAGGAGCTCTTTCACGTCTGGGTGGCATTCATCGCATTGATTTCCCCCCCACAATCCACAGCCACACCCTGAAGTTAGAAGCAAAGCCATAGCCTTTCTCTTCTACTTGCCTCTTCCCAAAGGAAAAAATCACTTTTAAAGCCTTGGGAGTGTTTCAGGAACTCTGTTCCTGCTGTCCTGGTACCACAGCAGCTGCTTGGGTAGGGACATTCTCCATCACCCTGATGTCCTGGGTTTTGGGTGAACCTGGCAATTGCTCATGGAAAGCCTCTCAGCTTGGCAGAATGGCATCCAGGTTCTCTCTGGATTGCAAGCCAAATGTATCCAGCCTTCCTCTACAAAACAGTACATTTCCACTTAATCTGCTGCCTGTCTTTCCAGAACAGACTTTATCCTTCCATATTAATATTCCAGTCATGAGCCTGAGCCCACCTTACCCCCCAAATTCCCTGCTGGAATAAATACAGCTGGTATTTATGAGCAAAACGCTGAAGGGAGCAAAATCCATCCCTTGCCCACCGAGCCTGTGCCAGGGAAAGAACCTGGGTGCCAGAGCCAAGCTGAGAACACCAAACTCCCATCATCCACTGCCCAGGAGCCAGTGGGGAGTTGGGAAGGAGCTCTGGGAGCTCTTGGCAGGCATGTGAGTGTGGCCTGGGCTCCCCAAAGGCAGCAGCTCCTGCCTGTGGCCAACACCCAGATCAGAAGGACCTGCAGGCCTCAGGGAGCAATGGGGGGCTCTCAGCAGCCCCCGCTGTCTCTTGCTGACCTCCTGGCTCTCGGAGCAGGAAACCTCTGATGGAAAGAGCAGGAGGTTCCAGGGCTCCCTCTGCACCAGTCCTGCTGCCCCAGAGCCCCCGTGGCTGCATGGGCAGTGTCTGACAGGAGGAGTTTCTGCACAGCACCACGAATGGTGCCCATCCAGCTGCCCCCAGACTCCCATGAGGTGCCAGGGGCAGCTCTGGGTGCTCCGGATGGCTGGAGCAGAGCTTGGGATCACAGGACACATCCTGAACCAGAAGGCCCCGGGGAAGAGGAGTCTAAGGGGGCAGCACCCCTACATCACATTCCCCCCCACCTGAACACCCCAAACTTCAGCAGGAGTCCTTGATGCTCCTGGCTCTCCCACCATCCCTGAGCCCCTCCTGCTCACTGCCCACAGCCGCCATTAAAATAAATTGACAAAATAAACCTAATTCAGGCTGTAATTCTATTTTCTCAACCTGAAAGGCAGAGTCCTGCAAGTCCCTACAGGCTCCTGCTGCTGGGGAAGACAGAGCCGTCACTGCACTAATGAGTGAATTAGATAATGAAAACAGTATTTAAAATAATCACAATATTTCTTTATTTGCATGTAAAGATGACATAATAAAAGATAATTAGCAGCATGTGAAACAGTTCTACTACTCAATTTTCTCAGTTTAGCTAATTAATTATCTTAGTTAAATGCATCATTATGGCTAATTTTAGAAAATCCAGCAGCTGCAAGGTCAGAGTGGGAACAATTTCAATTTGTAATTGGAAGAAACATGAAAGTGAGTCAGATAATCTTTTATTAGATAATAATAATAATAACAATGAATCACACAGGCACATATATTAAGTACTTTAAGAGGCAGAAAATGCACTGAATCATTTAATAATGTCATCAAATGGGCTTTGTTAGGGGCTGCTGGGGGAGCATGAGGGCACTGGGCCCTCAGCCCTGCCTGGAAGAACATGCGGTCCAGTGCTGGCTTGGGATGACTCTGTTGGGATGGGGCTCAAGCACCATCAGGGTCTGCCCTGGGCCCCCCTGGCTGTCCCTGCCCTCAGCCCCTACCAGCAGCACAGCAGAGCCTGGGCAGGAGGGTCCCAGCCAGGGCAGTACCAGCAGAGCACCCTCCCCATGTACTGGATGGGAGGGCTGGCCAGGGACCCTAGGGCTCCCCAGAGTCTGCAGGGTGGCTGGGGGAGGCTGTGGGACCCCAGGATGGCAGAAGGGAACGTCCTGGCAGACACTGGCTCCTGGTGGGAATCCCCGGTGAATGTGGGCAGTGGGCAAGGGCAGCCTGTGCTGGGGAATTCAAACCCCAGCTGAGACATGATGGAAGGGAGCCCAGGACCACTGTGGCACGGACCACCTGCCCCACATGCCAGCCCCGCACACCCGTGTCTCCTGGGACACCCCTGCCCTGCCTGGGTCCTGCCCTGCTGGGAGGAGTCTTTACCCTCGAAAGCAGCCTGTTCGTTCCCCCCAGAGCTGCCCAAGGCTGCAGCTCTTCCTGTCCCACCGGGATCAGTTCTGGGGACAACCAGCAATGGATGGGGCTGGCCCAGCTCTGCCTTTCCAGTAACACCTTTGTAAAGATCCCTGGGGTAAGCTCAGAGCTGCTGTGTCACCTCTTCCTGACACACTCTGCTGTGCCAGGCACAGCTGGGCCCTGTGTGTAGGGTGGGTACTTTTTAGAGCAGAAATACAATAAATATAGTTTATTAATGTTAATTGTAATCTATAAAAATAAATGTAACAATGAAGAAAATCTCATGGCTCTTGCAAGAAGGAGAAAACAGGTTTAAACCTCAGCTGCACCCAGGTGAGCCTCCACCCAGCTCCCACAGCTGCTGCCGTGCCCTGGGTGCTGCCCACGGCTTCCAGAGGGCCTGCTGGGCATGAGGGGATCCCCAAAGCAGCATGGAAAGCCAAAAGCCAGGGCTGAGGCCCCTGGGATGCTCCTGGTTGCCACAGCAACATTCTGCCTTCCTCCATGATGCTGTGGTGTTGTGATGGAGATGACCTGACCCACACCCCGGAATGCCCATTGGCCCCAGAGCCCTGGAGTGCCAATGTGGCCATTGGGCAGCCCAGTGTCACCAGGGACATCCCAGCAGCACTGACATGGTCCAGGGACACACTAGCAGCACCTGCCTGGCCTGGACACTCCCTGCCAGCACTCACCCCTGCAGCAAGTGTGCTGGAGATGCAAGCAGCCATGGCTCGGGCTCAGCCCAGCTCCACCTTCAGCCACTTAACCCCCTCATTTTTTCACTGCAGGCAGCCAAATACTTTCTCAGTTTAAAGCAGTAACTAAATTACATTTCACCCTGGAAAATGATCTGTACTGCAATTTGGCTTCATTTGTGGTCCAAGCCAGCCATGTTGCAGTGAGAACAGGCACCTTGGGTGTCGGTGCTCCGTGCTTCTCCCTCCTCAAGTTTGTAGGAACAGCTGGTGAAAACAGAGGGCACCGGGGAGGAGTCATCTCCTCTACAGTCCCGTGGCAAAGCTGCCACCAGCTCCTCTGCTTGACATGGGGTACTGCCAGCTGATGAGTGCCCCATGGAGCAGCTCTGCTTCACTAACAGCAAATTAGAAGTTAATTCTCATTTCTGGCTGTGGCAGAGGGCACAGCCCTGGCTGCTCCATGCTGCAACCACTCCAATTTCAACCAAGGCTCTGGAAAACACTAAAAATTGACCAGTGCAAAGTTACTAGATAAGAATCTTTAAAATTTATTGGACTAATTGTGTTACATTCAATATTTGATGTGTTTCTCCTGGACAAAGAATTGGCATAAATACAAACGAGCCTTTGTGTGCCTTCCCTAAACAAATAAGAGATAAAGTACTAGAGACAAGGGAACATAGTTCACATCTTCATATTTACATTTTACCTTTACTTTACAACTTAGCGCCAGGAATATTTACAGAAAAATACAGTAAGAACAGAAAGTTCATGTCTTGGCAAGATACAGGAATTCATACAAATTGTCTATGATTGAAGCACATGATATCTGGCATTCTCACTTCTAATTGCTCCTGCTAAATCCATGGGGAAAAGGGCTGTGTTTGCCTTCAACAGTATCACTCAATTACACAATCACAAAAATGCATCAAATTTGTCTGTGAGGCTGAAATTTAGTTCTCTCTTCTTCCTGGGCATGAAGAACCTTGGGAAAAGAAACACTGTGACCTAGGGAGAACCCAGCAGGAATAGCCCAGGGGCAGCCAGGGCTGCTCCTCCCCACAGCCTCGCACCCTGCTACCCTCAGCTGCCCCAAGTTCCACAGGCACTGTCCTCCCCTCTCCTGCCTGCTGTAAGAATCCAGTGCCTTTCTAAAAGTACCTTTAGAAGAATGGCTTTTCTTTAAAAGTCTTTATTAAGGTACTAAAATGTAATTCCAACACTCTGTTTAACAATGTGACAGTGGTCACCTCCTGCTCTGTTAAATCAGAATTATGAACCCAGACTGGAGGGTTTGATGAAAAGGAGGAGTCCCAGTTTAATTACTGTGGAACACTTACAAGTCCATGGGGAGGGGTCAGGGCTCATCTCCTCTGATGTAACAGGGATGCTGACCCAAGCCACTTAAGCATCAAGTCAGAAATTTTATGCAGCAGTTTGTGATATTAAAAAAAAGTCTGGATTCTTGGCAAACTCTTGCAATCATCATGGAAATAAACCTCATTTGCTCTGACCCTTTAGGGGAAAAGCTCTCAAGGGAGTACCCTGGACTAGCTAAAGCCATTGGAGTTTGGTCAGACTTTGAGAGGAGATGGCTACAATTCCCAGACTGGTGGGGTACATTTCATTATGAAGCCTGAGACCTCCCTGTGTCCTGGGGAAGGAGGGACAGTCCCTGCAGGCACCCTGCACTGGCACAGTCTGCCCAGGGTGCCCACTGCTGTGAGTAGCACCCAAACCGTGAGGGATGGCAGCACATTTCTGCATCACATTAATATACTGAACTCTGACTTTCCTGAAGGCTTTCCAGAGAGCCAATCCCACCACCTACAGCCAGGTCACAGCCCCTGAGGCCTGCTCACCAGCTGGTTCTACAACTCAACTGACACATGTTCTGAACATCCATCCCCTGGCCCGGGGAGCAGCCACAATGTGCCCAAGTTCCCTTCTTTCCACTTGGGTGGAACTTTCCAAGTTCACTTCTTTCTTCTTGACTCCAGTCAAGTCACATGGCTCTCACAGCTGTTACTGCTCCCATGGGTGCCTTTTAGGGAATCATGGAAATGGACCCAAGACAACCCTTCAGCCAAGCACAGACCTTTTTAAAGAAAGTAAATCTTCAGGCACACCCCTTGGCTATCTCTGTCAGAAAGCACTCAGGGTTTGCCCCAGGGCCCATCTCTGCATTGCTGACTGCTCCTGACTGTCTGCCAGCTTCACCTGGTGTAGCTGTGCTGCATCCCCAGGACTGTAACACAGCTGTGGGAGGTGGGGTTGCTGTTACACTCTCAGTGTGCAGACACAAGGATTGCACAGGATGTTTATGAGTTACACATGCATTGCTCATGCCTTTGAAACCAGTGGGCTCAAGTGTGTTTGGTCATTAATTAGATCCAATAGCTACAGACACAGTGTGGGTAAATTCAGCATCTGTGCATTAAATTGCTCCTGGCAGGAGTTTGGCAGAGGGATGAGGCTGTCCAAGCTCCCTGCACAGCTTGGCCAACGCACCCAAACACTGCCCTGGAGCTCCTCCTGCCATGGGCCACCTGGGCAGCACACAGCTGTGGGCCAGCCAGCACACATCCTGCTACAGGAGTTTGCTTTGGGTGGTTTCATTTTTTCACTTTTTATTCATCTGGATCAAATTCCAGAGCTCTTGAATTGAGTGGTCAGTGTACTTATTCCCTGCAAAAAGCACACATTACCTTGGCTGACCACCTGAAAGTCCTTTTACATGTATTTTTAGGGGCCTGTGTTTCCATGAACTCTTTGTGAAAAACCACATGAAAGCCAGGAGCAAGGTCTGTCCTTGGCAGAGAAGTTGTAATGAAACAATTAAGGTGCTTCAGGGTCAGACCTGTTGCAAAAATTAGCTCTGAAATATCAAAATTCAATGCCTGACAGGTATTACTGCAATGCATAGCACAGCTTATAAAAACCACTTTGGAAATAATGTGAAGAGCTCCCCAGTTTCCTGTTCACCTATCCTGTTCCATCACCTGGTGCTGGAAGGATCAGGATCCCTGGTGCTGTCAGGCTGCACCTCCCCAGCAGTGCTAGCCACAAGTCACTGCTGCAGCACCAGCTGGGATGTGCCAGGAGCCAGGGGTGCTCCCAGGGCTGCCCGTGCCCACCACACCTCTGAGATCCCAGTATCACACTTGTAGCTGTAAACATCTCCTAGCACATCCTTTGAGTCCTGAACACATCAAAGCCACAGGCTGAAAATGAAAATTCCTGACCTAAGTGGAAGGGAAGCGCTGCTGCCAAATGTGAGAATGTACAGGAGATTCAAAGCAATGTGAAGTTGTAACTCCAAAAGGCTTTCCTGGCATTGAAATTAATGGGGAAAAGAAGAATTTGTGAATTTTCTTTTTTGAGTTTAGTCTGATTAACAGGAGCTTCTGGAAAGTGTTGTAGAAGCTGCAAAAGCTGCTCACGCTATAAATAACAGGAAGGAGGCAGCCCCAAAATCTCAGATTTCAATCCAATGGAAGGAAGGCAAGTGATGTTTATGCTTTTTATGGAAATGGTGAGTAGGTGATACAGATGCTTCAAAATAAATTAAGTAGTTGCATTAAAAACATTAAAAAATAAAAATCAAGCTACTGAAATTAAATGTGACATTTTGCAACAGACCTGAAAGTCATAACCTCACTTTATATAACCAAAAGCACTTATCCAATAGTAACTCCTTTGGGAAAGTCAGGTAATTTCAGGTGGTGGTGGTTGTCTCATATGCAGATGGACTCACTTGGAGCCCTGGAGGGAGTGGCCACATCAGCATCTGGGCTTTGGATTGCAGGACCTGCTTTTGCCAAGCAATCTTCCTCCTCTTGCTTCTGGTACACAGGTGGGTTACAACCAGTGAAGCATCTTCTGCTGAGCACTGAAGGGGGACTGAAAATGTCTTTGAAGTTCTTACAGGGAAAGTTAATGCTCTGGACCAGACTCCTCCTCCAAGGAAAGATCCTGCTCCCTTGCCCTTGGACACATGGGTGCAGCAAGGTGTCTAATGGGAGCTTTGTTTGTATTCTTATTTCCATCCTCATATGCAGAGATGGCTTCACTTTGATTGTTTTCCCCTCAGAGCGAGACACCTACAGTTCCTAATTATTCTGGAAAGGATGACTGGGTGAAGAGATTATTTTGCTAGCATCCAGGAAGACTGGAATTCAGTAATCTTCTGAGGGTAGGTGAATCAAGTCAATATCCCAACTGCAATGTTTCAGATTCATTTCTCATTCCTCCCACATGGTATCTGCTGACTTGTACTAGAACATGATTTCCTGAATTCCGGAGAGCTGAGAAAATTTGCTGTTGTTATTTAACTGTTTTCATTAGTGTAGCCACCAAGCTCTGATCTAATTGTCCTGGAAGGATAATGACCTAGGGGTTGCAGTTCTTGAGCCCAACCTCCTGGAAAAGTGAGGTATAAAACTCTGGCTCCAGCTGCCTGTTTCTGTATTTATTGACAATATCTGCAATTTTCTGTTTTCGGCGCACGTGGGGGGGGTTGTATGAATCACTTTCCAGCCTCTTTCTCCGGCAAATATTTATTACTGTCTGTCTCACTAAAAAACCTGAAAAAGAAATAACGTTTGAATCAAGTTTACATTCAGTCCTGCACCCCATTGCTGGCTGCCCAGCCAAAGACAATTTTGGGTTCTGTCCCATCTAAACCCGGGGGAGATGTCCAGCACCACCAAGTCAAGAACTTTTCTCCATGAACAGTTGATAACAGCCATGGTCCCCAGGCTTGTAAAGAATGAAGAAAAGGACTCACTCAGCAGTATCCTAACTAGAGGAGAAGGAGGAGTATTCTCTGCTTTGCCAGAGCCAAGCAGCTGCCTGGAACAGCACACTTGGGACAAGAGGACAAACCCAGGGCAGCCAATACAAGAGCCACAGAACCACAGCCCCAGCTGTGACACACATTGGAACCTTAGCTGGGCCCTGAGGTCACACTAGGTAATTCCAGGGGAGCCCTGAGAATTAAAAAAGTACCTGTCAGTACCTTTTTCCAGTAGGAATTTCAGAGCCTTCCCCTTGGAAAGGAGATGAGGAAAGACCTGATGGGTTGTGGCTGCAAACAAATTTCCCCTTGCTGCCTTGCCACTTTTGTCACCCCTCTGTAACTCACACTGCTGGATGTGGATGGAGGAGGAGGTGGGGAATAGAAGTAGTAGCACTCAAAAGCTGGCAGCTAACTTCATCTTATTTTGAAAGGAAATTTCTATGCCTCTAAGAAAGCAAGTGTTCCTTGCCCCCTTTGATGCTTTACAAGCTCTTTCTTACAGACAGAAACGTTTAGAGGACCTCACTGCACACAAACTACTCCTGCTGAACTTAGAGATGAGACAGATTTCACTATATTAACAGTCCTGATGCAGCACAAAAACAAGCCCAACTCTAGGAAAACATCTCGGATTGTTTTTCAGTAAAAGCCACTGTCATTGGCTGAATTCATAAATGCTATTTTAAGGGCCCAGGTCTGGCTTCTATTTGCCAACCACTGACTTAAGTATACAAACCCTAGAACCTGAAAGTCACCTTCAACAGCAGCTTTATGGTTATGTACAGGTATCTTAATGTTCATTATTTCATTTTACTCTGTCCTGTACTGCTCTCACTGGGTGGGATTTCCAGTTACTGAAGCTGAATAGCACCAATAGCAGGACAGTTCCACAAATACATCCAGGAACAGAGGAAAAGGCAGAGGGCACACATGGAACCTGTTAACACATGCCTGCATGGTACTGTTATTGAACACATAAGAAAATCCACAATTGCTGTGGTTTTAATCCCTGTCTGGCTTCTAAAGCAGAAGGAACACAGCATGACAGCACAGTAACAAATTCCACAGCACCCTCTGGTGCACCCTTGCTCTCTGTGCTGAACACCAGGGTCCCATTTTGGATCTCTCCTATTTAAACAAGCCCTGTTCCCAGTTCCAACCCTCTCTCCTGCTGTCCTGGCAGCCCAGCACTGCCCACCTGCTCCCTCTGCTGTTCCTGCAAAAAGCATGGCTTTCATTTGTTCAGCATTGCCTAACACATTTTCCAAAGAAAGATACAAAACCATGTACTTTGCAGATATATTATTATTAAAAAAAATAATAAAATAATAACACGAACATTCCTAAAACCCTTTAGCTTACCAAGAGCTCTCCTACTGACTATCATTCCATCCACCAGTGGAATAACCATGTTGAATTTCCCAGTTGCTCCTTGTAGTTTTATCCTGAATAAGCCAGTGTTTAAAGGATGGATGAAGATCACAGGAACCTCCTTCTCAGGAATGGTAGATCTTAAGGGAAAAACACAACTGCTGAATCAGTTTTAAAGCACTGTTTCAATTAATCTACAGATGAAAAATGACCCCTTTTAAGTGTTAAAAGGAAGTCTTAAAATGCCTCATGGCTAAGGCAGCAGGATCCTGGGGCATGCTCTGGACCCTCAGAAGGGCTCTGACATTAGTACTGTCCCCACATGACTGGAGAGCCCTGCAGCCAGGGCACAGTGTGTGTGTAGCATTAACCACCTCACAAGGGAGCCAGTCAGGAGGGAGGCTCATCACAGACTCAGATAAAACTGCACATTTTTTTATTTATATTTTATCTGCAGTGACATGAAAATCTCTTTCACTTTTTCCACCATAAAACAGTCCACTCAGAAACCAGTAAAAATAATGAAAATAAGAGCAGTCTTACCTCAGGGAAGTGCTACTATTGGCTGTGGTTTCCACACCAGTGCTAGTCTCAGATACCAGATCAGGGAGGGGGAAGTTTTCTGTAAGAACAGGAAAAAAAAAAAAAAAAAAAAAGACAAGAAGAGAGTTTTTGTTATTAAGAAAAACAAAAAAGGAACAGAGTTTTCTCTGGTTCCTGCCCTGCCCTGTTGTTACTCTAGTGACCAGTTAACAGAAGTTGTACATACCTATATCATCATAACGTTCCACCCACACCACATACACTTTGGTTTCAGGTCCCATTGGTGGAATGGTTCGGCCCTGAGGCATCCTCTTGGATCTGGAAGTAGGACTGAGCTGTTTCAAACAAGGGAAGAGCATTTGCAAACATCATGAGTCCAATAATGCAGCCAACAAGTATTTCCCAGATGCTCCTCAGTCATTCATCTCTCAGCCAGGTACAGGCTCTGACAGCTCTGAGCAAGGGCAGCTGTGCTGGAACCACTCCCTGCAATCTGGGTCACTGCCCTACTTGTACTCAATACAAACTAATATATATATTCAACCTTGAATCAGTTAGAAGTTTTTCATAATGTCCTTGAAGATCTAAAATGAGAAACTAAATATACACTTGGAAGTGAATTCTAAACAAATAATCAGCAGTAATAATTCTTCTGCTTACAGATATAACAGTTCATGGTTTTCTGCTTTGTCAGTGTACAAAAGAAACTTCTGGTACTTCAGGCACAACTGACATCCTGTTTTAAACTGGGTAGGTAGGAAAAGTGTTCATGTCTACCCATCCTCAATTTCTGAGCATGGATTTGAGGCTCAGTTATTCTCTAAATAACTGCATATACTTTTTCCTACATGCATTTCAAGATTTCAGGATGCACAGTATTACCACTCAGCATGTCTACATTTTATATTTAAGTAATGTAATCGGGCTATCTCCTACTACGGATGCAAATTCTGGCAGGACCAGAGCAGATATCAAAGATTAATGGCAAGGAACAAGGAGCTCTACACACCAGGAAACCCAATAGTATACTAGCAAAAATTTAGGCAGCATTGCCAGCATGCCTCTTGAAAGAAAAAAAAAAAAAAAAGCACCATTTTTCAATGGAAGTTTTGCCTTACCCGCTGGGAGGGATTAAGATTGTCTGTATGATTGGGGAAGAGTTCAAGTGTCAGAGGCTGCTGCTTCAATATTCCTGGCAGCAGATCCATGTTGGAGTCACTTTCTTGGTCAGAGGCACTGCTTTCCAGTGAATCAGCTGTAAGCCAGAAGAAAATCAGTGGGTTTTGTCTATTCTTCCACCAAAAAACTTAAGTTGTCATCATATATAAAGTTTTGATACTAAAAAAATGTAGTAAGGCTTTTGAGACTAAACATGCATAAATGTATGGTCAAGTCAATCTAGTCCTCATAAGCAGGAAGATGAGTTAGGAGACAGCTGCCAGTTATTCCAGAAACAATCTGCCAATAAAGCACTTCCTATGGACTTATCCTATGGACACATCCCAGCACCTTCCTATAGAATACAGACTCCTCCTTCCTATGACTATGCCATATTTTATTCCAGGCAATTTTCAGTATGCCAAAGATGCCATGAAAGCTGTTGCTTCCCCACTTAGTGGTGCAAACACTCCTCCAAGTGCTGCAGGAGCACATCACTAACAGGAAAGGAAAAAACATAGGCATCACCAGCTGATGGTGAACCACCTGTCCAGCCTAAAGCACCCTGGCAACAACAAAACTGCTGTGCACACCTGGACCTCTGCTGAGGCTCAGACTGAGAAAGGCACAGAACAGATGCCACACCAGGAATGAGTCGAAGGATTAGAATGCTGTAATCTGAACATTCACAGCCTTCTGACAAGGATCTTGCTAAACACACTACTTAGTTAATTTAGGTTTTGCTTCTGAAAGAGTTCTCAAAAAAAGGTTGGTTTCATTTTTGTACAGAGCATGTACAGAGAGATCTTACTCAGGGATTCCACCAGTGATGGGACAACAAAGGCGATTTCTGTCAGGGCATCGGCATAATACAGCACCTTCTTCTGCCCATTGAAGATACTTGCCCCAACATCTTCTGAGATCATCAGATCATCTGAAATGCACAGAAAAGGAAAGTTCAGCCAGAAGGAAGCTCTACTTCTTTACACACTGCGTCAGAAATGACCTTCAAATACAAGGTGCAATCAGTGAGAAGAAATCATGCAAGTCTCATTTTAAAATGAAAGAGTCAAATCTCACAGCTAACAACCCTTCTCAGATAAATTATGTCTTGAAGGAAATGGCATTTTGGGTTGGGAGTGGCTTCTTTTTGAACACATTTCCAAGGTACTGGATTCTTTATTTCCTAGTACTCCAGCAAGCACATCAATCACAAGAGTACATCTACTGTCTACTTCTGAGCATTCTGTCTAGCAACTTCATTCAGTCATTCCATTTCCAAAGGAGATCACCAGAACAGGTCTGGGCCTTGGAGCAGTGACACTGAAACCAGCCCAGACACTACCAATTCCCTGGGAATCTGATCAAGTTGTCCAAGGGCGGACCTAACCCAATCCCCAGTGTCCCATCCTGAGATAGCAGCTCACATTCTTGAGGATCATTTTGGGTGACAGGATGGGGAGAGGGTGGTATATGACAAGCTCAGGGGAGAAGTTGCTCTAGTGGAAAAAAGCAGAGTCAATGAAGCAAGACAGAGTGCCACGTGTGGGTTCCAATACCTCCAGGACCTATAAACAGCAGCTTGAGTCAATATCTCATTTTAATCTACTTAGAGAACACTAAAAAAAAATAAAAAATAAAATCACACAGTATTTCAAGCCTATTTGCCAATACACAGAACAATCTGCAACTGATTTCACCTGAATACTGGTTTGGGATAATATATTAAAGACTCATCAAATCTTTAAAAATATAGCCCAGAGGTATTTTTTCTTGCTGAGGCTACGTCCTCCCAACAACATACAGACACTAGTTTTGCTCACTCTGACTTGAAGCTTAATTTAATACTTCCACATTTCTTTCTAGCAAACATCAGTTATAAAAAAAAAAAACCAAAACGTCAGTGTTCAGATCGGCACACAAGAGCAAGAAAATTGTCTTCTAAAGGAACCTAAACATTTTAATTTACTACAAAAGATATGTACTATGTCTTACCTTGTTCTTGTCCCTCTTCATCACTGCAGCTGTTGATTGACCAGCTTGTTGAGACATGACCAGTCCACCCGGGGTGCTTCCCAACGTCAACAGACCAGCCAAGAGACAGCAAGAACTCCAGGAAGTGGGGCTGAACAAGTCTGGAAGACTCCATGTTCTTCAGGATCTGAAACCACCAGCAGCACCATGTTGACACAGAAGCAGGAAACAAGTCTCTTCCTCCCCAGCTTTTTAATTAACATTTTTGTCATCAACATGGTTTTGCCCCAATGGAGCTACAGAACAAGTCTGGAACCCCAGGCTTTCTACATGGACATTACTCCCTGCTCCTCAGCATCCTCCTATCCTGCTTGGCCTTGTCCTATTCAATCAACTTGACTTTCTGCCAGCATTTTCAAAGCCTGTAAAACAGTGAATTAAATGGCTGGAAATGGCAATTTTGAGACTCAACCACTCATCAGAAAAATCAGAGAGAACTCAGTGCAGAACCTGCATTAGCACCAAATGTAACACAACGATTTTCTAGATAGTTTTCACTATTAGACTGAGTTAAAATTTGAAGAGAAAGGTATTTTCCTCACTACTCACCTGTATATGACATAGAGTGATTTAAAGTGCAGGTCTCACAGCGTGTCAAATTATGAAACTGATTTCCCAAAACAATTTTCAGCAGGATTGAGTGTGCACTTTAATGAAGCATCACACTGTACTGTTCATGTTATACCTTAATTCTCCTTCTGATAGAGATCTGGGATGTCCCCACATGCAAAGGCAATTTCTACCTCACTATGACCAAGTGAGAGCTGAGCCCCTCACCAAACACCACACAGAGACAGATGTGATTTGGGTACCAGAACCAGCGGGACTGGTGGAACAAACAATCCATCCATCCTTTCTGGGCCATGCAGGAATTTGTTTTGTGGCAGAGGCATCAATCATTTTGGCTTGTGCAGGGGCAGAACATTGGGACACAGGCCCCAACAAAGCAGAAATTGCAGGGATGGGTGCTGGAGGGAAAGCTTCCAGGCTGGAAGCTTTGTGTAGTCCTGACACTCCATCCTAATGGCTCGTACAGCGTTCAGCAGTGACTAGACACACTGCATTGAAACATTATCAATCCTCATGACTGAGCACACTGAAACCATAGCTGTGCTTCAGAACAAGTCAGGGTAGTGTGGGCTGGAAGATGTAAGAGCTCCATAAGAGCATATAAACATTCTGCTAGCTCAGCAGAGCACATCTCGGCTCAAAAGCAAACCTTGCTTATCTTGTTTCACAGCTGACTTTGCAGATGAAAAGACTCTGCACTGGCTACTCCGAATGACAATATGAAAACTCACAGACAGATGATCCTGGTTTCAAGAATTGTGTCCCACACCAGAGTAGAAGGTGCTGCAGTGTTCTGTCAGCTGTGCATTCACAGTGACACAAGCAGTTGGCACAATGATTTATTACAGAAGCCACGCTTCTACTCTTTGCTACAAGAGTTATGAATGGCATGAGGTGTTAGAGAAATATCCTTTCCTAATGAGCCCATAAACCCTCTTAGCGAGTTTCTAGGTCACAAAGAAGTCACAACTTAGATTTGCACAGATTAACCTGATTAACCTAATTGCCTTTGAATCTAAATATTATAGCATAAAAACTTACAATGCAATAATACTTCCTTACTTGCAGAAAGTTTTTCATTCCTTTAACATGTGTTTAACATTAGAATGAAACCAAACTACCTTGACATTGCTCATTGCTGGAACAAACTGCAACCTTCCCTGCAAGCTGAGCCAACAAAGCTGAAATGCCTTTCTGATCTGAATCTTTGAACTCTACAAATAAGGACAATAAGGACAGAACAGATAATAAAAATACTATTAATATTTTAATATATATCTTATCTATATTTTAAAATTATTACATTTGTTACAATAATCCTAAGTGTGAGCAACGTACTTCAGCCTACAAATGAAGGGATTACGCAGTGACTTGTAGCTAGCACTGGTTCTGCCACTCCACTCTAACCACCAGCAGTGATGCTTTACTCACTTGGAAATTATCAGAAACATGACAATATAGACTAGTTGGAACTCCACACTTTCACTTACCTCCTGGCTTGTTTTCTGGCCTGCTTTCATGTAGAAAATGAAAACAGTATCAAAAGGCCGACAAGGTAACAAATCCAAGTAGCCAAGGTCATCAAAAAACCCAGGAAGGGCAGAGTCAAGTGCAATCAGGTGAGGAGGTAGACGACTGTTAGTAGGTTCCTGTGCAATAGACAGAGTTCAACAGCTTAAAAACCCATCTTTCTTAATTGAAAGGTCTTTATGGCTTCAATGGCCATCCATTAAAATATAAAAAGACAATTTCCCTTCTCTAAGAGCAAAATTATACAGGGATTTCTGATGCAATATAATCTTGTCATTGTAAATGAATAACAGCAAGCATAACAGGTTGACAATTCGTTGCATTCCGCTCTCGTTAAATAAAAGTGGTACTTTGCCAGTGAGAGACAGAATAGATTGCTCAGGAAGAGCACACAACAAAAACAGCAGATGCTTTCAAAATATCACAGCTATGCACTCAGTTGCATGTGTAGTTTCAGATTGACTTAAATACCAGTAATATGTAATATACTGAGCACTTTTAGACATAACTTTTGCAAATGCTCTGTAGTCTACTTTTCCTGACAGCTTTCTGGAAGAAAAAGCAACAAATACAAGGGAGAATCCACAGGTAAGAGGCAGAAATTTTAAATTAAGAATATGGATCACCTCTATAAATTGTTATTTTAATTTTAAAAAGAAACCTCTACATGTACTATGTACTCCCAAGTGTTCATGTATGATTAAACCACAACCACCTCTGAAGCAAAACTTGTATGGCAGTTATATTTCAGAGAGTCTTCAAGTACCATCCCAAAACCTAACTCATGTCATGGAATGATTTTAAGTGTGAACATTGGAGTGTGATGGAAAACAAAGATACAGCCACCTGTTCAGAGCATGTTCAACTTGCAGCCCAGCCTTTCACAACCCTGCTCTTAATCCTGGAATACGGGAATCACTTGATTTGATTAGACTGCAGCTGAACAGTAGTTGGAACTTCACAGATGATTTTCCACTAACAAAACTGATTTTTCCCTATTTGTCAAGTCAGACCACATAGGAACTGGACACCACCAAGGGGAATCAGATCACCTTCAATGCCTCTAATGAGAGGAAGCCGAAGTGAGAGAGGAACAGACGTGCTGTCTGGAACTCCTGTGCTGGTGGCGGAGGCTTACACTCCGTGATGGGGTCAGGAAAGCTCTTCTTCTGCCACTCCTCCTCACTTCTCTGATCTATGGAGGTCTCAAAGACAATCTGCTGAGCCATGCCATTCCTCAGCTTCTCATGGCGCTCTTCAAGCTGGAAAACATTGCGTGAACTGCTGATGTCACCAAAATCACAAAGATCCACTAAGAAAACACTTCCATCTCTTAGGAAAGCTCTACAGCAGCAGCTGCAGTCCACCATCAGAATAGTTACTAAAACATTTTCAACAAGACCTTGCAACATTGCAAAGTAAGCACCCAAACACCCTGTTTGCATAGGAGAGCTCTGTGAATATCCAGTATCAGCTATGGCTTCTCCTATTCAAGAGAACAGAAATTAAAACAAATTAGATCCTGTGAAACCTCAAAATGTTTGAGATATGCAGTCTCTTCTTCCCCCAGGAAGTTCTCAAAAAAAAAAACCAAAAAAAAAACCAAAAAAAAAAACCCTTCCATTTCCCCAGAAGAAGCAACAAAGTGCAAGTCACTGCTTCCTACAATACCAGGATATTAGGATCAGTAATGAAACATGTTGAGCAGTGTCTCTCAAATAACACATCCAAAGCATTGTCATCTTCCTGGAGAAGTGCATAGATTTAACTAATTAGCAGAGGTTATTATTCCATTAATATGAAATTGGACAAGCTAAAGAGTAAAACTACAGTAAGACATTAGTGCATGACTCAGGAACAGACAAAAACCCCAAGAACAAAACTGAGTCAGAGACAGCTCCTTACTTCCTCATTCACGATTTCATGTAAATCAGGAATGCTCAAGTCAGCTTTCACAAATGGAATCTTGTCCACTTCTTCAGGAAAAGGGCGGTGTTTCACACTGTATTTCAATCCAACATCATTTTTAGGAGCTGGTCGAGGTTCTGGTACAAATGTCTGACAAAACAAGGTTGTTTTTACATTCAAGGTATTGTATCACTAGACAATATTATAACAGGTGAAAAACATTTCCTCTCCCCTCCCCACCAGAACGACACTAATCCATTGGTGAGTAGTGTCATTAAAAAAACATTAAATACTTTAAACCAATAGACTTGTATTAAAAATGTGACAGTAAATTTTAAAAAGACAACTCTGTTCATTTTGAAATCTATGAACCCTGCTAACCATCTAGACTGTAAACAGTTGCAAACTCCCATTTACAGCCATCTTTGCAACATCAGGCTTTGTAGCTTGAAGAGCTATTCTCTCTGCACCACCACATTCTACAAAAAAGATAAAAAAAGAAAAAAAAAAGAAAAAAAGAAAAAAAAGACAATGCCCCTTCCCTTAGGCAAGCCTGCAAGTCGAGAAAACAACAGCACTTTCACAGCCTGTAGTTAATATTAATCTCAAGTGGTAAAGAGTCACTAGAGATGTGGCACATTACCTACAGCTAAAGGCCCTATGGCTGAGCCTTAATGTATAATCAATCACCAGCTCTGGGGGGCTGCCTCACATTAGTGGAATTTCTGCTGAGCATCTCTAAGTTAAAGATTTCTTTATGGGCTTTGATAGAGACCTTTTGATTTGCTTTAGCTCCTCTTGGTAAAAGGCATAGTTGCTGGGCCCACGCAAATCTTCCAGATGTCCCACGGATCAAAACAGTGACAGAGGGGAAAGAATCATCTGCAAAGCACATGGGTTTAAGAGAATAAAACATCATCATATACTGCAAACAGTTCACTGTGTGATCATTTAACAAGAAGGAAATGCAGGCACGATGGCAGAGGTTTTGCTTTCAAGGCTAACTCCTCCCTGACCCTGAAGAAAACTCCTGGTGAGAAGCAAGCAAATCTCTCCACAGCAGGGAAGTGCTAGTCTACTTTGTCAGTTCAATACTGGCCAGCTCAGTTTCACCATTAAAAGTAACTTTCATCCAAATTCATGAAGGTCACCATTTCCCACCAAAGTATCTCCAGGAAATCAAAGAAGATTGTCCAGCCACTGCCTGTTTAGATGAGACAATGACCATATGGAGACACAGATTCCATGATGCTTCCATGACCTTCTGCAAGAGTTCCTCACAAATAGCACCAGTAAGAACAGTGGAAGGACAAAAGAAAATGGTCAAACAAAAGCTTGGGAAGATTCTGACTCCACATCATGGAAAATTTTTCCCCACAAGGAATAGGGACACAGAGTTGTCCTCCCAGGTTTGCAAGACCCACTTGGATAACACCAGGTTGCATTATCCTGGTCCATATTCAATGCTGGCCTTGTCTACAGGAGGAGGTCAGACAACAGAGTCCTGAGGTGCCTTTCTACTGGCACAATGACAGTTGTAACATTTCAGGGATTATCAGTGGCATTAAAGTTACTCCCACCACTTCATCTCAGAGCAACACTGCTCTGTGTGCCCACCCACAGACAGGAAAGCCCCTGAAATGTGAGAGAGACACTTGATGAAATACCTTTGTGTTTTGCAGCTCCATACAGAAAGTTTTAAGCGGAGAAAGAAGGAAATGGGAAATCTGAACTTACTCTGTTCATTCCCTAGAGGCTGCTCCAACATGGCCAGGATGACACTGTTATCCAAAACAAAGTAACGGAAGCTGTGCTTGCTTATGGTGGGGAGACGGGAATATTTAATTAACGTTGTTTCATTCACCAAGCTGCAAGGAGAAGCAGGACCACTGGGAGAAGGAAATGCTCCAAGTAACTGCATAATGCTGCAAGTGAGAAAAAAGTTGAGTTATGACAGATTAAGTGAACTGTCCCACCCAAGCACAAACTTCCACTCATATTCTTCATCTGGATCCTGATCCAGCAAGTTACGTTATCAGGGCACATCTGCCCTCGCCCATCAGGTTGTTTTAAAACAATCAGTACCTTCAGAAAAACATCCATGAAAACCTACAAAGAAGGATACTCTGCCTATAGAATGAGCTTCTTCATAAGTTGTGTTATAAAGATATTAAGACACGCTTTAAATCATGAAAATCTGTACTCTTCCATAGCTTTATGTCCATTTTTAGAAGGTTATTTCTCCAGTCATCCTTACTTTTGCCTTCTCATATCAACGAACAGGACAGACATGGCAGCGCACTTGTTACAACTGTCTTTGCTTTCTTCAAGTACATATTACAGTAACTTAAAATGCTTTAAGGGGTTGGGACCCTAAAAGGTCCAGGATCACACAAGCACAGCTACCACAGATTGCAATCTTCACTGGAAGAAAGCCTCCAGGTGGGGTCCAACAGTGCCAACCTCCTTGGAACCACAGCCTCAGGAGGCCCCCAGAAGCATCGCTTTAAATCATCTGAAGTTGTACAGGATGGCATTAACACTATAAGAAATTGAGAATTTCTATGGCAGGAACCAGTAACAAGGGCTGTCCAGTGTTGGACTGAAGCTCATATGATCTAAGTCAGGACTTTTACCCTTAACACCAGCACCCAGACCAAAAGTAAGTCTATTGACTGCCCCCCCACCCCAGACTTTTCCACTTTACTGTGAGAACAGTTTCATCTCTCGAAATGAAAACACTTCCAGGCAACAGTAAGAATTCATCCACAAGTTCCAATGAGTAGTTGCTTTTTCTTGGAAATTACACAGCTGTTTTTACTAACAGTATCATTTATAACAGTTGGATTCCAAAGCAGGGCAATAGCTGCTTTCTTTTTTGCAAAACATATTTATCCTCCCCATCCTCAATCTGTCCTGTCTACCACCATGCTGTTCAGCCCATAACACAGCGCTTTCCAACTTCTCTGGAGCAAATCCCAATTTTCCTCTCTGTGCTTCTCTTCCCCAACCCACACATTATCTGTTACTGCATTTCCAGCAGAACCTCTCAAATATATTAATCAAGCCCAATGGTATTGGCAGGAAGCCACCCCATTCTGCTCCAGCAGCCATGTGCTGCATGTGCCATTCCCTGCTGTCGCACAGCGTCTATCAGTTCCCTAACCAGGGTGGGGACAGCATATGCTGTCAGGCTGAGGAGAAGGAGAAAAGAGCAGACAGGATCATGAGGTTAAGTGAAAGAGAGGGAATTGATGTCTGCAGGGAGGCCTGGCTGGGAACAGAACACCAGGGCTGGAGGATGGTCTGGGTTTTGCTGCACAAGGAAGAGAGGAAGCAGGAGGGGAAAACAGTGACCAGAGGGATCTGTTTTCTGTTAACACCAGCAAGGGGAAGGGGAGAGGTCTAAGGCAGAACACAGCCCTCCCCAAAAGACAAAGAGAGGGAGCTTCTGCCTAACTTCTTAAGTGTTCTTGTTACATCAGAGATCACCAGCTGGGAACTCCCTATTAAACACTCTCAGACAAGGCAATATTGAACATTTAAGGTGCTCTGACAAATTACATACCATGTTAGTGTAGCTTCAGCAGCATCCTTCACTCGCATGGATGCAGGGTTTGGTTCCTTATCTCCTTTGTACTTGACCTCCTGTTCACTGTTTTTGGATTTACTGCCTGAAATGCCCAGCTCCACAATCTCCAGTACCTCTTTTAAACAATCCTAAAACACAAGAACCACCTTGAAGCAGAAACACTTGGATAGACATACCCAAAACCTCAGGGAAACATTGATACATCATTAAATAAAAAAACCACTGCTGGTAATATGAGCTCTTTACATGATATATTACAGGAGAGGCCAACACTCAGAACTGCAGATGTCATACACAAGTGTTGTGCAGAACAAAACCACCAGCTGAAAATATTCAGATTGCTACAACAAAGGTTCAGATCTCATGGCTTGAGCTACAGAATAACAAGACTTCTCCTAAATAAATAAGTGATTAAAACTGAATATAAGTGGTCAGGTTTTACCACCAGAAACCAGACAGGTTTCTATGTCTTGGCCTTTTGTCCTTCCTTATATTCGTTGTTGATACAGAATAAAAGGTGAAGAGAAAAATCAAAGTTTTCTAACAGAGCAAAATCAACCAGCATTGAGCTGAAAAGACTGGCTGTGAAGAATTGCAGCAGGAGTTTATAGAGCAGCAATACAGCAGGTGAAATTCCAAGTAAATGTAAGAGAAGGTACCTGGAAAGCTGCATTTTTAATACTTGCAAATGCAGGGAAAGGTTCTCATCTGACTATCAGGTATGAGCTACTCAGTGTCCAGTACATAATGCACACAGTATGTAACACTATCTCCTTATAGTGGTAATTGAAATTAAAAAGACCATAATGAAATGGAATAAAGCATTATGCAACTGACTAAACACAACCTGTGCCACATCCAGGGAACCTATCCTATCGCAGTCACCTACTGCCATGCCAGTACTCCAAAGCATGCAGAAAGCATCTTTAAGTAAAGTCCTGCCTGTGGGTCTTCAATCTTCTTTTTCTAAATATACATATTTTTATATGTTACAGAATAAACAAAATGTAAAGATATGTAATGCTCTATCTAAAAAGATAACAAAATATTACACAATACATACGTATCTATTATCTATAAGAACACAGAAAGATCACTAAGTTGGCTTTGAAAGGAGAGTAACAATGAAAATGTGCATTCAAATTTTTTCTTAAGCAGTAGAGCAGAAGGAAATTGAAAACCTGCCTCCATTTCCTGATCTTCTCAAGCTTCCCAAGCAAATTCCACCTTACATTGAGCTGTGCTTTGCTCAGTTTCTAGAAAATTGGTTTCTTGGTGAAACAAACTCTGATTATCAAAATATTAGCATCAAAGGAATTCTGTTAAGCCTAGAAAATACTTTAGTCAGGTAAGAGCTGAGAAATGAGGAGAGTCATTGCTACCTGCAGCAGGTAGCTATGGGTTACCTTATTCATTTTTATATTTCTCTTTTGGTTTTTTCCAGGTTTCTTTTCTTCTGTCTTATTCCAGTTTCACAAAGCAAGAAGAAAAATTGAGACCTTCCTATAACTATAAAGGTAATTTTAAAGCCAAAAACTGCATCGGCAAATAAAGATCAGGCATTAAAGTTCAGAACTACTGCACACATAAACTATTTTTGAAATTCCTAACAAAGCCAAGCAAACCACACTATTTTAAAGTATGGAGAACAGAGAGGTTGGGCACAAGAGGCATTTCAGATGCTGCTCTCAAAATCTGTCCACTGGAGCCTCTGACCTTCTCATCCAGCATGTCGGGGTGCTCCGTGAGCCAGACACAGAGGCACTGGAAGGCTGCCACGATCATGGAGTGCAGGTCCCGGGAGTGCAGCGGGGCTGGGCGGCTGCACTGGTACACGATGTAGCTGCACACGGAGCTGATGGCACGCTTCCGATCCGACAGATCCACCACCACCTTCACCTGTGGCAACAAAGGGGACAGGGTGAGAACCCCTCCACAAAAACCTTCCAGAGAAAAAACAGCTTTTGAAAATATCTCCGAGTGTAGTTTTAAAAAACAGCAATGAACAGTTGGGCTCTTTTTTGATTATGGCTTAAAATTGTAGGTAAAATTATTTAACAGTGATGGATGTTGAAACTAAAAGTAAAGAAATGCTGCACTGAGGTGTGACCACATTGCATGGCTTCATTTCTAAGAGCAGGAGTGGTACCAGTGTGGCTTGGTAAGAAAACAAATGTAAGCTGAATTTGCAGTATTGAAATTTATTTTCCACAAATGCCTCTTCTTCACCTCTAGCAACCCATTGTGTATCTCCAAGAACCCACTCACTGCCAAGTCTCCCTTCCATAGGGCTTCATTCTGTCCAAGTAACTTTCCCCTAGACACAGTCTCAGCACAGTAATTTGCATCGCTGCAAAAAGGAACAAAAAAGCCATCCTCAGACAAGCAGACTGATAAAAACCCCATAACCTCTTCCCCAAAACTCACTGCAAACATCCCTCTCCTGCTTCTTTCCCTGAGCCGGGAAAGAAGCAGAGAGCACGGCTCTAGACCAGAAGGTCAGGAAACAGCACAATGAGCCATGATGACCGGCACTGAAAGGTTAAAGAACTGAATTTCTCTTCTCTCCTATTCACAGCTGGCGACTCAGCACAGGAACAGATGGATTTTTCTACTCTGTAGCATTTGACCATGCTCTGTAAAGCTCTGCTTATTCAGATGCACCCTTATCCAAGCAGGGAGGTTGATGGACTTGCTTGGTGCCAGCACTGAAGCCTGGCAGCTGTACTCCACAAATGGGAGTGACAATTCAGAGCCCCAGGATATTCGTAGAATATCCTTCAGAAGCCAAGATCTACAGCAAACAGAGTCTCCTCAAGATGAGCTTATGAAAGGTAGGTTTATGAACCAGCACTCCCCACAGGAAGCATGATTTTTGACTTTTCCAAGTCCCACTAATAACCTGGTGCTGAACAGGTGCTGCCCTGACAAGACAGGGCAGGCCCTACCTGAGAAAGGCTTTGGGACTTGTCACCTCCAAAGACACAAGCAGAACAAAACCCCACAGTAGTTCTGCAGGAAGAAGTGATCTCTTTTCTCCCACTTTGTTGTAAAGGGAAAAGATATTCCAGGGCAAGAATTACTTCAGTTGCATGAGAACTACACAAAGACTACAATATCTAAAATTAACCTGGGGATACATTTGAAAAGATAATATATTTCCACATTCCCATAACCCTGCAAAAAAACCCAAACCAAACCAAGAAAACCCTGGATTAACCACACAAGCTGCAGAAAGCCCTGGTTCTGTATGTTGCTCTGTAAGATCCAATAATACACATTAATTCATTTCAGAACACTTTCAAATACATTCTTCAGTTCATGCTACTGCAATAGTGAATAAACACCCAGTCCAATATGGCTCAGTGCTGACTTAATGCTCTAAAAATGCCTGAGACACACATTAAGAGATCTGTTGAGTTCCTGAGGGATTATGATGGGAAATGCTGAATTTTCACACCAGGTTATCACGGCTGCTCTAAGTACACTGGACTTTTGCTTAACAAAGGCCATTAATTCCAGCCTGGGCACAAGAGCTCTCAGGCAGAGAGGGGCATTTTGCATCCCAACAACTCTTCTCCCCCACCTAGTAGCTTAAGTTGTTATTTGTGTTGGATGAACTGTGTGCCGATAAAGCTCTGAAGAAGGCAACACTTCATTTTAGCAATACACTACATTTTGTCAAGCTTTAAAAACTATTTCCGAGATGAGAAGGGGATAAGTGGTACAACAGAAGTTTCAGCCAAAAGGCATTCCCAGGCCACATGTCTGTCCTTTGAGCCACAGTGTGTTTACACTGGGAGAAAATTACCTGTTTCTTTTTCATTTCCAAACAGAATAGTTGCTGACAAACTCAGCCACAGAAATCTATTTTGTGGCATGACTTTCAGCCAGGCAGGACTACAACCAGCCTGTGAGAAGGGGCCAGAGCACACCAAGCTGCATGTCTTACCTTTGCCAGTCCAGAGAGCAGCTCCAGAGCAGCCAGAGAGATACTCATGTCCTGCCTCCACTGGGAGTTGAGCCTTTGGGTTACCAGGTGGATGCTGCGGATGAGCAATCCAGCAGCTGTATCTGTATGAAGAGCTAGGATATAACCCCAAAACCACACACCACAGGGAGGGAAAATAACTAAGCATTAGTGACAATAAGCAAAGCACAGGCACAAGGCAAAGCAGCCACAATACAGACATAAAATAAACCCTAACCATCTCAAAACTGGGTTGATGACTTTTGCACAGGTTAACTCCCTCACGTACTCTCCAGGCATTATACAAAACCATTCAGCCCAGCTAGCTCAATTTAATTCTTTTTTTAAGACATTTTGAATAATTCCAGAGCTCTGCTGCATTTCAGCAGCAGAACAGCCAGCTTCAGGTTTTGCTATTGTACTTAAATTGTCTGTCATTTTACGTCTTTTAGTCTCTGAAAAATACAGGCATTGGTAATGTATATTAAACATTAGTAGTTGTACTGAGGAACTAAGGAGCACGTGCAATTTCAGATATCTGTGTCAGAAGTTAACCATTCTTTCCACACCTAATGTTTATCAAAAGCTGCACTAGTTCAATACATATAGATAATGAAACAATCAGTCCTAGAGAAGCAATTATTTTTAACCTTTTGTTTCCTTGAACCTTAAACTCAAAATTAAAAACAGAAAATGTTTTAAGTATCCATTGTTCTCACTTCAAAATACTATGAAACATAAATACTATCTGTATTTGTTAAAATGGAAGTTTGCAAATTAATGTCAGAAATAAAAAACTGCTCAATGACTAGTTATAGAGACATGAGAACTATGATAGATAAGGCACATCCTTCCCAAAATTTAAATTACCATATTTAGCACTCAAGAACTATGTCCAATGTCACACCAGGAGCAGATTCAAGAGTCTACAATGGCTAAACAGTAACAATAGACCATCTTGTTTTCAATTTTCTCGTTTGAAGCATCCAGCAGAAACATAAATTCTTTTCATAAGCTCCTTGCAACCTTACCTTCTGTGCACAGGAAATTTAAAAAATCCAATAAAATGAATATACTAAAATATATTTCAAGTTATGTCATGGTATGAAGACTCAGTAATTCAAATATTTCGAAGATTTTTTAAATATTACAAATTAATATTTGTAATACAAATTTTACAAGCACTTGCCAATGAAAACCCACATAAATTAAACATACAATTCAAATGGTGTGCAGAAAACTATCACTTCGATAATTTCAAACAAGCAAATCCTGTAGGGAAAGCACCAACATGTTTATATGAATCCCTAGAATATATTGAAGCCTTTCCTCATAATCTCCCTCTTCTTGTTATTTACAGGACTAGATAAAAAAAACCACCACCAAATATTTTTGGTTGATGATAACAGAATTGTCAGTCTAGGCTACAATATAATAAAGGTGACTTGTTCTCACATTTAATTGGCCAACATCAGTTAAATTGAAGACCAAAGGAGCAAATAAACTTGCAGGATCTTGACAGTCAGCCAGTTCACCACACACAGATTTAGAACATGGATTTTACTACAGAGAGTCAAAAACGGACAGTACAAGACATAGCAAACTGAAGTTAATTACTAAATTCTGTTGTTACATGACATATCACAAGCATTCTGCTTACTAGCTTGGTAAAAGCCAGAGTCCCTGAAATGTTCTTTAAATGTGGTTTAAGAAAAGGTGCTGCAGAGGTCAGGAAAGCACTTGGAATACTCTCAAAAAAAAATGAAGCGATTAATTTACACTTGGTGTACATATATCCCATTCTTGTTGACAAAAACCAAGTGTCTTGAAAATGTAAGTTAAAGTTTGCAAACACCTTTTTCATAAGTTTTTGCATTCTGTTTTTGAAAGTGTTAAAGAGTCCTTTAGTAGGGTTAAGACAACCACTGGAAGGGCACACGTGAGCGTAGACTTGCAGCACACAGCTAGGCTATTCCCCTGGCTTTAAACACCTGGGCACATTAATGCTTTTAGCCAGAAGTAGAAGAGGAAAAACCCAGAAAACATCAACCTGGCATACCATGACAGGGTTTTCCAAAGAGCTATCCTTACCATAATCCCTCAGGAGGGCCTGTGCTGGCCGCTCACTGTCAGGTGTCGTGGGCTCTGTGCTGCCACCGCTTGCAGTGCTAATGCCACTGTTAGTGCGACTGTGGCTTTTGAAGAGGTTGTTTTCACCACCATTCTGCAAAGTGAAAGGCAGTTTAGAGAGATGAGAAAGTTTCTGAGTTCCCCATGCTCTCAGATACAAAAGATCAAACGTCAAGATGCTACCTGAGCCCCCTTCAGTAGCAGGTAAAGTGAGGAATGCATTCTTTCTGAAGAAGTAACTTCGTAAACAAAAAATACTCACTGTTTCCATCTGACAGCCAATGGCTTCTAGCAGTGCTGAATCCTGAACAATATTTAACATTGCACCTGCAGAATCAGATAGAAGTAGGTAACTATGGACTACAGTAGACTTCACTACTAAAAATTACCAAGCAGCACAGAAGGTTGCCCAGGGAAGCTGTGGTTGCCCCATCCCTGGAAGGGTCCAAGGCCAGGCTGGACAGGGCTTGGAGCAATCTGGTCTAGTAGGTGTCCCTACCCAGGGAATGGGGGTGAAATAGCAGGCTGGAATGACATGACCTTTAAGGTCTCTTCCAACCCAGACCACACTGTGATTCTATGAAATGCACCAAACATTTATTGGCAGATGGAAACAAACCCTGCTCTTGTTGAGAAGCTGGTGGCACCTGTGAGAATTTCTGCCTAAACTGGAGATTCATGAATGCCCTCCAGCTAAAGCCACGAGGAAATAACTTCACATATGGAAACAGGAACTTAAGAGGAGGAATATGGGCAGGTGAACTGGCAGGGACTAGCATGGGAATAATAATTCCCAGTAGAAAAGCCATTCAGGGTAGAGCACCTAGACCCAGCTGGCTGCAGACCAGCTCAGTGTGGAGGGGCATGGGACCACAGGGATGGGATTTAACAAAGCATCACCCTGAGCTCCACACTCTACTTCAAAACTTCTGGATTTTGTGTGAGGATTTGCACACTGCTAAACAAATGTCATCTGTATTTTGCCAATACTGGACCATCAATCACCAGTATTTCAATATGTTTCTTAGGCCTAACCATGCCAAAACCTAAGGTTTTCTCTGAAATCCATTAGCCAAGAATCCCTCCTAAAATTATGACATTTTTACCTACTTCCATTTCTAGTTATGACCGACTTTTTGTGCTATAATCTGCTTTACCTTTGCCTCTACTTTTCAAGTACTACACCAAATAAAGAGAGAGAGATTAACAAAAATGTGAGGCTTTTTAAGATGTTTCCGTAGCATGAGGGAGTACACATATGACAACCTGCCAGGAATTTAAACCTTCTTGCAAAGCAACACATCACTAACAACCTATATTATCCCAGGACAGATTAAGACAGTCACTTCTATAATACAGTTAATAAATAACAAAGCTGAAATAACCTAGTATCATTTGTGTGTTGTTGGGATCAGTTTCCGTTTGCAAAGCTCCTATAAGGATATTCACAAGCCTCAGCTTCAAGGACAGGAATGTTACTGGCTTATCATACGCTGAACTGTCATCATTGCTGAATTTCCCTTCCAGGACAACCTGAAGAAAAGATACACTTATTTCAGTATCAATAAAAGATCACATCAGCAAGGTTTCAAAAGCCAACATTCGCAACACATATGGCTACTGACACCTTGTAATACAGTCTTACTGCTCCACCTTCACTGGAAGAGTTCCAGTGCTAAAGAAAACACTGAATACAACCCACAACCCATCCAAATCCTACTCCCAGGGAAAGAAAAGTGGACTGCAAAACGTAGTGGTAAGTGTACTACCTCAGACTTTATTGTTCCAAAATGGTGAGGGAGAGGCAACAGAGATAGCAAGATGTTAATGGAAGCTCTTCTTAGCTCTGTGGGGTTTACATAGATTTTAAACTTTGAGAGTTCTCTGCAAATCAAAGCATCAGACAGTTAATCAACTTTTCACAAGAATCTGGAGCCGAATGTAACTAAGTCAAAATTAAATATACACCCACCCAATGGTCTTAAATAATTTGCAGTATGCAGTGTAGCTGTTTCTTTCTGAGACCTATCCAAAAGAAGCAGTGGCTCAGATTTAAGCCCAGGAGATAAATAATAATAATGCTTTCTGTCTAAAAGCCTAACATCAAAATGCAACACGGTACCCAGACATAATGCATACCTTGAAGAAGGCATGCAGAGACCACCATTAAGTGCCTAACTTAGCAAAACATTCAGGAATCTGTAAAGTTCTGAAAAGAACCTACTCCAATTTCGTAAGTCTAAATTATCGATTTTTCCATTTAATGATGTATAAGATGACTTACTTATTGAATACACTGCAACAACAGCCACTACTGAGTATCTTGTGAAAGTTTACTTTAAAATCAATAGGCTTTCAATATATTTTTTAAATATTTCAATAGATTTCACTCCGATTCATAAAGACACTGCTTTGCATCAATGAATGTGGAGCCAACAACTCACATATTTCATTTAAAATAAGCACTATTATTGCTTTAAAGAAAATTGCATTAAATAAAACTGAAAATTCGAGCTTACACAGTGTTGCCATTACCACCATCAAATACATACACACTGTGGGCCCCACATTGCAGAATTCCTTTAGTGAAATCACTCAGGAATGACAAAAGACCAATACCTCCCAACATCTCTGATGATGTTTATATGGAAATAGCAATTTACCTGTCAGGTAAAATAGTTTCCAGAGCTGAAATGAAGTAGGGAACCACAACATCAATGCCTTTCAGGTCACAGCAGAATAGAGGAGGGGAGTTCAGAATAACACTGGCAAGAACCGGGTGGCAAACGAAATCTGCTATCTGCAAACCCTGAATTAAAAGCATGTAAAATCTGACAAAGAAAGATAAGATTAAATTATTTGCACATAAAAAGCATCAGAATCCCACATGAAAAAGAATGTGCAGACACTATTTGATCTTGTCTATATGAAATAGAGTAAGTTTCAAAAACAGATCTAGGAAACGTTGATATGAGTCTTCCCCTACATTACTTGAGCACAGGCAAGCACAGCTGACCAGCATAATAAAGCCTCACAAATGACAGGTATTACAGATGAAAAGCCAGTGCAGCATAGTTTTACTGAAATCTTTGACTTGTTGCAACACCCGGACTGGGAGCTGAGCAAGCACAACCAGCTGGTCACTAATAGTGCTTGGATCATCTGCTCTCCACTCCCTTTCTATGTAAGGGTGGGAGCAATGCCTTGATTTTAATTCCCCAATACAAGAAAAATACTGTGAAATCTTGGGGAAGGCAGTGGACAGGACAATGGACAGGATGTCAGGACAAGATACACTGATCAGCAATTTGGAAAAAGAGACCAATCATAACCATCATAACCACTTCAAATGAAAAAGCAAGGGCAGGAACCCAGCTGCCCATCATCCTAGAGCATTTAGCTTCTCTTGCAGCTTTCTTTTAGAGAACATGTATGCCCTCTTAATTGCTTCAAAAGTCTTGCAGACACAGAGGAATCCCACTGACTGGCCAAGAGAAATATGAACTATCAATAAAAGAAATACAACAACATTCAATAAATAAAATTGTCCAGTCTTCTGGGAAGTTTTGATGCCATCTGGGACAAATGCACCTAAACAGTTTGAGAGAATCATGATTTAAAACTGATTCTCTGCCTCTAGTATTTGCTATTTTACATAACAAAAATTTGTGAAAAAGGTGTACTATGACAGACAAAACTGCTTCATTTTCTCAGAAATAAAACTGAACAGAAATAAAACATTTCAAACACAACTGTTTCAAGTAAGGGAATACTACTGCATTTCAATACTCAGAGGATGATAAAAAAGCAACTACAAAAAAACAAACCAAATGATGTGGTATTTGAGAACACAAGAACCTTTGTGTCTCATAAAGTGTACAAAGTCTCATGCCTGCACATTCATTTTTTCCATCTGAACAATATTCAGTGACAAACTAAACAAAAATAAAAATACAGGAGGGAAGAAAGGGCCAAAGAAAATGTTCCTTCCAGCTGAAGGTACTTTAAGGCACTCTCCTTCAACTAAAACCCAACGAAAAGCAGCATCATGAAAATGTGAGAGGAAAACAGTGCTGGGCTTAGCCAGGAATCCCTGCTCCAGCCTCTGAAGGCCAGCTAGGTGTTTTTGAACTGGCAACACAGGATTCAGACAGCGACTGAATGCTATTCACTGGGAATTAGTCTGCATCATAAAGTCACACCAATAAAGCAACTGGAAGATAGGTTAGTACCGGGATAGGTAAGCTGGTAATATTTCCTCCCCAGTCTTCTTGCTACAAAATATCCTACAGAGTGTCCCGCATGCCTCAGCCCTTCCCGCTTCATAGTTGTCTGGGAATTCACTTGCATCAAACATGGGGTTGGAAGCCATGGTGTCCGTGGACATTTGGGATCCTTTCCGGCGGAACTCCACGCTAGCCTGCGTCGCTATAGCTGGGGAGAGAAAAAACACAGCATTTCACTGTGTGTGTTAGTGTACAGAACAGGCTCATGGGATCCTGGACACAAAGATCAAGTCCAATTTAGTAGTCAACATGAAGCTATTAGTTCATTTGAGCCAGTGTCTCCGTTTAGGAAGTATTTGTGGATGTACCTAACTTGTTTTCTTCACATGGATGACAGCAACTGACCTTCATATCCTAGAGACTGTCCCAACTTTTTGCTGGGAGGAGTGCACTTATATCCAATACTAGCTTCCTATGCTCTCTGAAAGTCAAGGATCTCCCTCACCTGGTTCTTGTCCCCACAAAAATGCCCTTAAAAACCAAAAAAAATTTATATGGTGCCATTATTATTGACCTCCAAGGAAGTACTTAACTTTCAGCTGGCCAACTCATCTCATGCTGCCCTGAACACCAAGTAGCTTTGATCCTGTTTTGTTGTACAAACATACTTATTAAAAAAAAAATTAAAAAATCTTAAGGCCCTGTACGAGAAAAGGAAGGTTGTGGAATCCCATTCTCCTAATTCTGTCCCTCTCTCCTCACATGATCACTGAAACTGCCAAATAAATATGAAAGCCTCCAGACAGCAGCTACCATGGGCTGGCTATCTCCTGCTCCTTATCTTACAAAGAAGCTCCATGACCCTCTCAGAGGGTCCTAACCTGGTTCTGTCCAGCTCTGTGGTCCCTCCCTACAGGCCAGTTCTGCCAGTCCACACCACTCCAATCCATGTCTTTTTGGAGAGATTTCTGGTCTCTCACACAGCAGCATTGTGTGGATACAAGACCACTCTCTCTGTTGGCTCCATCCTTTCTTCCAGGAGAGCTACCAAAACAAAATATATACTGCACTCAATGCCATTTTTTATCATTTCTTTCCTCTTCCTTGGACAGCTCTGCTGTAGGATTACTAACATCTTTAAGAGTATGTTCTTGTTTTTAGCTAAGACTAGATGGATTTTCAAAACTTTTTATAAACTACAAAAGCAAACAGCAGACAATGTGTGCTCCTGACATAATCACACCTATGTGTTTCTACCAGCAAAAGAGAACTACTTCTGTCTCAGCTCTGGGACACTGGGAAACATCAGGTTCACAGTCAGCCATGCAAACAAAGGCATGTTAACACTTTAGTAGTTAGAATACCTGATAATTTACATATAGGGTGTTTTTTTGTTTTAAAGGAAATGTCTTCATGACAAGTGCCCACTCCTAATTTTTTGTCCTCAAATTTATCATTTAACCTACATTTACCTCATAAATTTTCATTGACATTAAGTAGCAAATAAGTACAAATCTTTATGCATCTTCCCATGAGCCATTTTTTTGTCCTAAATAAGCTATCCAGCAATATACTGTAGTTGGAAAAAAACACTACATGCACAATGCATACAAATCAAACACTAGGTCTGTAAAATAAGCTTTAAGTAAAAAAAACATGGTTAGTGCAAAGTCCTGAAATTCATGACATGATCACAGACTAAAGTACAGAAAAGATGGGACTGATTCAGGCAGATTAATTTGCTTTTGCCAACAATCCTCCCCATTCAAAAACACACACAAAAAAAATTACTTGTCTTTTTCAAGTAAAAGTGCAAAAGCTATGAGAGACAATGAGAATGAATTTACAAATAAAATATGGGATTATGGAAAAAGAAAAGCATGACCGCAATTAAGGAAAAGCTACTGGTTCCTACTTACAAGATTTATAAGAAAGAAGAATTTGGATAAAAGATGCTGCAAGATAATAGAAATAAAATGGAAACAAATCAAAGGACAGCAGTAGTTATAAAATACTTTTAAGATGATGAAATTGTAATATAAGTTAAGAAGCTTTTAGCTTTTTAAAAAATAGATTAAAAGCTTTGTGATACAGCAAGCTCGTTAAACACATAGGAAATTGGCATACAGGTCCAAAATTATGGTTTTGAAAGTACCATGCAAAACAATGAACAAAAAGTTACAAAATACAACTAAGATTTAGAGCTGTTCATATCAACGTACGCCAGTTCTTGAACAGAATGTATTAACCCTTCTCAGCTCACAGACCTGTCCCCATGTCGCAGTGCACATGGAGCACACACCATCCTAAGGCTCCTCTGAATTTGGGTATGTCTTGAAGGGAGAAAGTTACTTACCTGCAATCTCTTCACAGCAGTACTCCTGCTTCCAAACCAGGAGTTCCCAATGGTATCACAGCACTCAATTCCCTAACAACCAGAATACCTGAGCATGCCTCCCCAGCTCCATTAACAATCTTCCAAAGCAGAAACAAAAGGCAGAACACTCCCAGAAACACTGACATCTCAAACAACTTCTGGAGAAAGAATAGAGTAAGAACTCCAGCAGCCAGGTACTACCTACCAGCTGGGGAGAGCTACTTCTTTGAACAGACAGGGTCAGACCTGTAACCAAGCCCCTCAGCAGCACTCACAATGTCCCCATTCAGGGCTGCTTAGAATTTGCTTCTAGAGCCCCAGAAATATTCTAGGGGACAATAATGACAGTAGGGCCAGAAAAGGTGAGGGTAACAATGTACCCCAAGGCTTCTCCACTGCCAACAGCCCCTGGGTGATATCAGTAAGCCCCTGAGGTATCTCTTTCAGCTGCTATAAACTGCAGAGCCAGCATCCTTTAGGTACAAGGATTGAGAATGAGCCCAAATTGGAAGATTCAGTTGCTGAAATGCTGGCACAAGCTGCTGGTGGGCCTCTCCCCAGTCTCAGAGGCTGAGGACAGTAGGTAGCAGTAGCATGCACCATACAGACAAGCTTGTCTGAAACACATCCTGCCACTAAACCTGCCCTGGTACACATATACACACCCCAAGCTCTCATTCTTGGGTTAACCTCATACAGGTTCTATAGTCAGTTTCTTAGGAAGGTGTTATCTATCACAGGGATCTAGTTATCCCACACTATCAGCTACATAAATGTCACACACCCATCTAATTCTAATGACTATGCCAGCAGGATCCAGCTGCTTTCACACCACCTATGCATCTTCCAACAGGCTATTTTTACTCTCTCACCACAACACAGTGATGTGTATCAGCTGCCCACCATAAAGCTTCATCATCAAAGTCTGGGTGTAGAAACTAAAACCTGATTAAGGACACTCAAGGCCCAAAAGCATCATGCCAATGATGGCAAGATCACTGCTCTGTTCAGAATCCGCAGAATCCAAACAATGACACAGGACTATCTTGAAGGACAGGGCTCGAAAGCAAAGAGGACAAATGCCTTCCAGGTGATAACCTCCACCAGCAGTCAACTGCATACAGATGACTTCCAGCTAATCTTGAGAGAGAACAATTCTGTCTTCCCAAAGACAGACAAAACCAGAACAACCACAAATGTGGAATATCTAGTTTTCCAATCAAGAGTTGGTACAAGAAGTTCACCCATGAGATGACAGAAAATTGAAAAACTGTGTGGCAGCAGTTAACCTGACAGAATCAAGAGAGTTGAGGCTGAAGGGGCCCCTGGAGAGAGTCAGCCCTCCTCAGCAAAGCAAGGTCAAGAAGTGGACTTCTACCATATAATTTCCTCCATTTAATAGCATTTTCCCCAGTATCATAATTGGAAGTGCCATGCTTGTTAGAGCAAGGGAGTATTTAATAGTAAAAAGTGGGCTTATTTTAAACTGAAATCCCCAAATAGCTGCTCAGCTAATAGTAGATGCTGGCTCAGCTCAAGGTGTTAAGTATAACAGAGCACTTCAGATTTTACTTTTGGATTATGCATGTATTAATCTTGCAGGTAGGAAATGTCAATAAATCAAGGAAAAAAAGTGTACATATATTTTTTGTAATATTTACCAGTCATGCTGCTGTCTCTGTTTATGCCATTATGAAGTTTACAGTGAACAAATGCTGCATCAAATAACCATGATCCAAAGAGGTTCAAGATGCTGTTAACCTTTGGCCTGCGAGGAGCTGGAAGTGGCCGAGGCTCAGAGCTTGTCTGGTTTGGGCTAGAGAGTGGAGAAGTAGAGGAGGATTGGTGCTGCACTTTTGAAGCATGTGCAGTAGTTACCTGTTCGAACAGAAGAACAGATCAGCTCCTAGAATCAAGGAAATCACCTCCTCTAACTGAGGAAATGATCCAAAGGGTCAGCTACTCAAATACAGAAGATGAGATCTTACAGTGCTGGTTTTCATTGTTGCTTTGTTCACAGTCACTGCCCGATGCCTGCGGTTGTGGGGTGGAGTGGTGTTGGTAGCAGTGCTCTGGGGCATGCTCAGCCTGTTCACTGGCGTGGGTGGTGCGCTGTCCGACCGGGGTCGGGAAATGCCTGTAAGGCCAGGAATAAAGCAGGCTTTCAACAAGAACAGAGGGGTCACCAATTATCAATTTCAACAAGAATTCCAGGGGCTCACACAGAGCAAGCCATTAGTAAGCACTGGAGCCTTTGGTCAATGGCCATGCTTCCCCCTGTTCCCCAAAACAGCAGGAGCAACAAAAACACCTCTCCCTATTTTACCATTAGCAGAAATAAATGCATGAGCAAATGAAACAGTAATTACATCAGATAAGCAATTGATTAAAAAACACCAAAGGATCCCACACCTTAAGGCTGTGGGAAACGACAGGTGAGAGAAACCAGTCTAGAAGCAGGCAGAGGGAAAGGAGCAAGGTTCACTTGTCAAAGACAGTTTCACAGCTCACTTCTGCCAGAACTCAGATGCCTCTCACCTTTGCCTCTTTCCTGATCATAACTCCCACACCTTTTTCTGAGACATCTCTTAAGATGTCTGGCCCTTACCTTAAAGGCCACCTTAGCTCACTAAATTAAGATGAAAGCCATCCACCACACAGCTTTCTGCTTGGTTTGAGCTGAATCAGCTGCTGAACAGTCAAGGCAGTACAAAAGATAGAGTAAGAAAGCAGAGCAAGCTATAATTTCTCTGGCAGCAGCAGGACATTAGACCAGTTTCTATCCAGCTTCAGGGAAACTCAGGGTGTACAGAGCTCTTCTCCAACAGAATCAGAAGCAACTCAACATCTGCAAAACTTGAAGTGACAAACAGCACTTCTGCCCATTTTAATGAATACCAACACCCTTGTGTCCCATATGAAAAATGAAGTGGGAAACTGCAGTGTGCTTGAGAATTTGACACAGATTTTTTTTGAACCATGTTAATTAAAGCACCCAAGTACTTTTCATAACACATTACAGAACAATTTGCTCCTGCTTAACCATCAGTGTTACAAACCCAGGCAGAATATGCACTACGAAACCCATTGTCTTGGTACATCTGGCCGGAAAAGAGGATGCACTGTTTTGCCAAACACATCATGTAGGTACCAGGTAGAGCAAGATAAAACCCAATGTTTTAGCACTTGTAAGAGAAGGTAATGAGCACACCCCTCAGCCTCCACTGAAGGGATTTCTGCAGCTCTCAAGTCTGCCTGAGCACACTCTCCCAATCCATACCTACAGCCTGAATTTAATTTCACTGAGAACTCTCCTGTGCCTCAATGCATTGTAGTCTCCATCTCTGCACTCCAGGTGGGCTATTATCACCCCGGGTGCTTTATCTTGCTACAAGATCTTCAGAAGTCTTAAGTGTCTGATTCACAAAACCACAGAGTAGTCCGGGTTCAAAGGGACCTTAAAAACCCCCCTTGTCATGGGCAGAGACATCTTCCAGTAGATCACTTTTTCCAAGTCCCGTCCAACCTGGCCTTGGACACTTCCAGGGATCCAGGGGCAGCCACAGCTTCCCCTGGGCACCCTGTGCCAGGGGCTCACCACTGTCACAGGAAAGAATTTCTTCCCAGTATCCAGTCTAACCCTGCCCTCTGTGTCCCTAGAGCTGCTTTTCTACAGGCTGACTGTCTCATTCCACTGGCAGGTTTTTTCTAATGCTGTTTACTTATCTGCTCAAGTCTCCTGCAATCTCACATCAGCTCACACTTATGGCAGATGACATTTGTTTGCACACATTTAAGCAGAAAAGCAGCTGGAGACAGGCAGCACTTCCCAGTTTACAATAGCATGTACTCCCTAAAGAATTTTCAGTAAGTCTGAAGCATGCTAAGTAAAATGCTTTAAATTTCAGGTACTCCATCCTGTTACTTAAAACTGACCAGCCAGAGCTACTCAGTTACCAGCAGACACAAGGAAACACGACTTTTCTACTCAGCAGTAGTAGCACCCACTAACCATGAACCAAGCGAAACTCTCACAAAGATCTGAACATGACAGTCCAAATTCAGCACCTTACAAAACAGGCACACAGCAGCTGCCACAAAGCTTAGAAACATGGTAGTGAGTGCTCATAACATGCTAAAGCATAGCAGGGGTGACTAAATGGAAAGAGAAAAGAAGCATTTCTTGGGAAAGAGATCCCTGGTTTTGTTTTATTTTATATTTCTGATTTATTGATTTGTTTTGTATTTGAAACTAAGGCCATCTACAACTTCATGCATTTAAATGTTACTGTTGTGTATACAGATTTTTTTAGAAGCAATCTGAGGTCTCCTCATCAATTCCAGGATATACTTCCAAATGATAAATTGTTATTGCTGTATTTATGGAGAATACAAATTTAAAGATAATAAAATAATGATTAACTTAATATTCCTAGCTATCCATGGGTAAGACAAAAGCATTACCTAGGAATGCATCCACTAAACAGCTGATTCCACGCATGGCACGAAAGAATATTTGAGGCAGATGTTTAAGGCAGGGGTACTGATTCATTTCTTGAGTCATCCCACTCACATTCAGAAACTGCTCCTGAAATTTGGGGGTAGAGCTAATAATGGCTGGGTTACTCAAATCCACAGGATTACTGCACACAAAAAGAGCAAAATATATGTTAGTCAGTTTAAGAACACCTGTTAAGATTTTAAAAACACTTGAAGATGCAATAGTTTAGGGCATTTAAATAACACCACAAATCAGCATTCAGTATCAATACATTTTAGCTGTTACTCCATCACAAGAACAGAGTTTTCCCTTCCTGGGTTGGCAGTAAATAGCTGTCTTCATTTCAAACATTACCCAAACACACAAAACAATTTTCATTAAATAAAACCAACCAGAGGACGCACTTGCTAGACTAATTATTGCAGTAATATTAATTACTTATGAGGTCTTTTGAACCCAGTTAAGAGTTTCTTACACTGTAAAAGTTACTCTAGAAAGGTAAGCAATGAATTAAATATTGTCAAACAGAAACAAGAAGGGGAGTGGATTGTAAAAGTTTGAGCAATTTTTCCTGACTGACTCAAATCCTGAAATAGCAAATTTTAAACTCCAAATTTGAAGAGTACAGTACCTGCGACATTAGTATTACAAACAAAGAAAGAGGGTTTTTTAGTTTGTTAAGAAGTAAATTTTAAACAGTCTAAAGTTTATCTAGCTTTAACTATTAAATAGTATTTTGTATCAATTGTTTAATAGTCTGGCCATTGAGAGCATTAACATAATGCCATGTCCAAAAACCTTTAAAACAAAACACAGCATTTGGTTCAGCTGTACACTAAAGAAAGATTAACACGTATGTTAAAATTAACTGTATAGATTTCTTCATAAAAATAAATATATAAAGATAAACACCCCTGTTAAAAATAAATTGTAGGTTAAATTTAACCTGGAGAATGAATGGAAGTCATATGCATCTCCCAAAACTATTGTTCAGCCTTTCCTGTTTTTTATCTCAGAGAAAGAAAACTATTGAACTCTTGTTTTTCAGATCCTCCAAAATGCCAAATAGCTACAATAGTTTTTAATTAACTGAACCAGTTTACATTTTGAAAGAGTCACAGTTGAACAACACCACACAGGGCCTGCCCTGAGCTGCTGCAGGGCACAATAAGTCTCATTTTATTCTATTTAGGTGCTTAATCTTGGCCATCTCCAGAGAAATGTTTCATTTGTCATGCGAATGTATAGAGCTGACGCAAGAACAGGAACAGGGATGGCTGTAATTACAATACCTCAGCATATGTAAAAAGCGAAACCACGTTTGTGCAACGCACTCATTATCCATTTCAAGAGGAATCAGACCAGCATCTTCATCGGGAATTTTGAACGGAGGAAATGAAGGTCCATATGTAAAACGCAGCAACCTGGAAAGCAAGTCAGACAGACCTGTCCTTCAGCTCATACTCCAAAATTTAACAGTGCTTTTGAGCCTCAAAGGTATCAGCAGCCCACAGGTGAGTCCACAGGCAACTATGCAACATTTCAAGTTTTCCTAGACATCCCTATTTTGTACAATCACACAGCCCTCTTACAGCCTTGGATGGTGCACACCTGGAGCCTGCCAACAACATCAACATCATCTTGACGTTCTCTAAAGGAATAGAAGAGATCTGCATTGCACTCTCTCAATATCCCAGCATTCCCAGAAACCAGTTTGTCTTTCCCTAAGCTGACTTCCTTGTAATGGTCAAGAAATATCCCACTCACACTTGCTCACTTATAAAGCCATACAGTTATATAGTGATAAAGTCATTGCAACTAGGAGAAGAGGAGAATAAAAGTTGTCTATTGCTGACTCCTAAACCAAGAGTCAAACAGGTTGAATTTCCACCTTCCACTTCTCCCAGCAGTGGGCACTACAGTAACCTGCAGTCAATTAACACAAGTGTCTGAAATCACAGCCTATTAACAGTACCTGGCCTGGACAGAAATGCAAAAGAGCTTGAGGACATGAGGCCTTCTCCAGATGCAAGGATGATGAGGAATCCATTCAGTGCAGGAGCTCGTGGTGCAGTTGCAGTGACAGCTGCAGACTGAGCTCCCTGAAGGGACCCTAGGGTAAGAGGCTGGGAAATGCTGACCGTATGTGTAACAAAGGGCACTGGACCTGTGGCCCAGCCAGGTGCTCAGACATGGCAAGAGCTGAGGACTAGGGAGGAAGAACTAAGACTTGCATGAGCTTGGACCATGAGGGGATAAAACCCAGGAGACTTTTATTGGGGCTGCTCCTTGGAGGCACCAGCTCAAGCTGTTTCAGTGTTACTGTGCCAGGAATTAAGGGCTTTCTGGAACAAGACATCTGAGATTCCCATGGGAAACCTGGGGTCAAACTGGTGAGGAAAGCTGGTCTGACTGCAAGAGTGGGGAGTGCAGGGAGTCAAGCAGGGCACTCCTTGGCTCACTGGAGCTGCTGCTGCAAAGGGGCTTCAGTCCCAGCAGTTAAAGTCGCTGGTGGTGGGAGAGTGACTGCCAGAGAGTCTTGGGAATGGTCAGACTGGAAGTTTCCTTAAAACCAGAAAAAGACACATCTGTACTAGGCAGCAAATACTCTCCAGCCTTGTGTCCACCTACATTTAGTGCCCAGAGGCATGACCCCATGGTATGTTTTTGCTGAGGAATTACTTGGCTCTAAAAGACCCAAAATAGCCTGGCCCAACCCCATGCACAGTCATGCCCCACACCACTGCCTGGCAACACAGTGCACTGCTTCAGTTCTCCCTACGACTGCAAGGAACCAGTTTTTCAAAGGGGATGACCAAATCTTTAATGAAATATGGGAAGTTTTCAAGAATGATTGAAGACACAAATTTTAAGCCACACATTCAAGACAGTTAAAATATACTTAAAGCAACCTAGATGGGGAAAAAGCAGTATCTATTGGTATGGCAACACAATTAAGACACCAGTTTCATCCTGCTAAAAATCATAGCCAAAGACACAAATTAACACTGCATACATGTACAGATTTCAGAATATAATTTTTCATATGGTTTTCATTTGAAACATTTACTCTCAGCTTATCGCTAATAACCCAATTCACAGAACTGTTTACTAAAACATTTTAACTGTTTTGAAGCTGGAGCTCCACTGAAGTATTAAAAATGCAGCTTAAAATACCACTGAACCTGAAGTCAGCCCCAGAGGAGCCTAATTTTCCATGTATCAGGCATAAACCAACACTACTGAACACAGACTAAAATATTCCAGAAACCCTGCAGACTCCTGAGCACCAACAGAACCAAGACTGTTAGTCAACAGTGGGAGAGAAAGTGTAGGCACAGTGCATGGTGCAGAACACCAACACATGTTTTGAGACAGAGCTGTTCTTTTCAGATCAGTGAATCAAAGTATTTTCCGTTATGTAACGCTACATCTAACAAGCTAAAAATAGCTAAAGAAATAGCGTGGGAAATACACAGAACTCGTATTGCAGCTTTATTTCCCAGGGGTTTAACAAATAGCTGCATAACCTGGAAAAATCTATCCACACTTCACATTTTGACAGGTAATTCAAAGCAAAAGTTTTCAAAGTTATAATAAACCCTTGCAGAAAAATACACTATTGAATATTTCACAATGCACCAATTTCAACACATCTTTGAACTTTCACAGAAATAAGTTACTGATATTTCAGGAGAGCTGGAAGGAGACTCAGACAACCCTCTTACCAGCAATTAATTCAGTTCTTTCCTCCAAGAGGTTGAGATTTGTCCCACAAAGACTTCATACCAAAAATATTTCTCAATATTAAGGTACTGAAACTCTCCTCACTGTTCAGAACCTTCTACAGCAGCCGAAACTCTCCTGCAACCCCCAGATGTGAGTGTTCATTTGGTCACTTTGCAGGTGACACTGAGGTGGGCAGGAGCTGACCTGCTGAAGGACAGAAGGATCTCTAGAGGGATTTGGGAAGGCTGGATCAAGAGGTCGAAGTCACTCTATGAGGTTCAACTCAGTACAGCTCTTCTCCCCTACTCTAGAGCAGAGAGCCTGTGGTCTGCCTCTGGCCCATCACATCCTGACTGCCAGTGCACAACTGCCAGGTAGCTGTAACACAATTTCAGCTCCAGAGGGTCCAAGCAGAGTCCAAGAGTCACCTCCAACCCAGCAGCATGAGCATTAAAAAGCACCTAATCATTCTGATGGTGACACACACATATAATACTGCAATAATATTCTTGAGTCATTCCTCAGGCCATATGATGAAGAGTCACAATGATGGAGACAAAGTGCTAAATATCAGAGAGATGCTAAGCTTACACAAGAACAGAGAGAATCCAACTCAGATCTTCCCTTGTAGAACAAAGGAATACATACACAATCCAAGGATACAGCAAGATCTCTCACTTTGCATTGCTTATTCACTTTTGGATTGCTGCACATTCCACAAATAACTAACTCCAAAACATGCATAACCATGATTATCCCCATGCATGCATTTATTTCCATGGGATTTCTCCTACCTGGAAGTAAGGGCACAAATGACCTTGCTCCACTGCTCAACTACTGCAGGATGATGTCGCCAGTTAGCCACCATCTCTTTGGCAGTTTTCCAGTAAGGAGGTGTTGGAAAGCACCGCGTACAAGCAAGTAACCATACCTCAAACAGCACACCGATTAATTTCTCAGCCAGATTCTCAGCAATGCCACCTTACAACAGAAACAAAGCACACCTTCAGTTAGTGCTCCATCTAAGTAACTTCAAATATCTCCCCAAGGTGGTTTTGGTTAAAGTGCATAAAGATAAAGTCCTTTTTTTTTAAATAATTTTTAAAAGTCATCCTCGATTGCTTTCTACAGCCAATTAGCCTTTTTGCAAGACCAAGTACAATAGATAAAGCCCAGACACGTGTGTAATAAGGGACAGTAGGAATTCACCAATCTTGGGCAGTCTTCTGTTGCACTGTGTCTGTATTGAAGTCTTTTTTCTTTTAAACAGGTAAAACTGACACTATTATTTTGCACAAGGCAGGTTGAACAGCACGACAAAGGTGTTTCAGTGAAACAAAGAGGGAACAACATAGTCTGAAAATGTTCATCCCAAACTGTTCCTGTATAAAGCCATTGCCCTGCAAAAATACTTTTAGGAAAACTCAGCTCCAAACCATTCAGTCTTTTCTGGCAATGCTTTATTTTGGAGTAATGGGGCAGTATTAGGAGTGAGCTATTGAGCTTGGGTAGCTCCTAAGAGCTTTTAAGGGGTTCCCCCATCCTACTGGCAACTGAAAGTCAAGAAAAGCCAGAAGTTCTTCCAGTAATTGAACCAAATGGAAGATGAACATGAACCTTGCACAGTTGGAGCTGCTAGAAGAGTGTCATTGATCTGAAGAAGAAATAATAACAAAACCTCCCAGGTTTCTCTTGCCATAATTGTCGACTCATGAGCCAGCTTCTGGACAGCTTTCAAAACCTGCAAGCACAGTCTGATCTGACTGGATCCTGGGTCTGGCCTGCAAGAGAAGAAAACAATGCTCAAGAAACAGAACTATAAAGTGATGTATCCAGTAACATGAACTCTCAGCAGTTACAAAAGGAAACAAATACTATTGAGCAAGGCCCAAGAACATGAGCCAATATGCTTCTGTGCACCTCAACTCTGTCTCTAGGCATTCTAACTTTGCTTTAATGAGCACAAGATGCACCGTAACACATTTCTCCATGTGAGACTCAATACACAGAGCAAACACTCACTGGAGCAAGCACAATCCATCATCTCAGATAACAATAACAATCCAATTGAGACATCATGAATTATTACATACATAATTCAGAAGTGGTAAAACTAGGAAAACATATCGTTAGCAAACTAATTTAAATTCTTCCTAGTTCTCCTCTTGTTTCCAAATCAACTCTTATCCCTTCTTCCTTTAGTCTGATGTTCCTATTTAATGACACCGTTCTAGATCGTCTTCTGTAAATCCAAGCAGATAGGAGTAAGGAAGGAAGAAAGGAAACAATTTCATATTTTCAAGGTATTCCCTGTAGTAATAATCAGATCCACACTGGCACTGCTGAGTCACTCAACACAAAGTTGTGCAGAAGCAGCACAAAGCGTCATCACTTCTTTCCATCAGTTTGCTTGCACTATTCATAGACTTCTAGATGTCTAGATTTCTACAGAATTTGGCCTTTTGGCCATACTTTTTCACAAGTATTGTTCCCATTATTTCATATGAGAAGCATATGAAGTTATTACAAAAAAAGTACTTTGGCAGTCACATGTTCCATGGTCTCTCAAGTAATTCCAGACTTTTATGTTGTAGAGGACCCGGATATCTGTACCTCACTGTCCTAGAGAGGCAATACAGGGAGAGAGAGTTCTCATATTTCCTTCCAACAGTGTTTGTGGAACTGAAACTTTATCTGACAGCAGTAACAACCACTACTGCTTATATCATCTTCAAGACGTCTTGGATATTCTAGAGTTGCCATAAATAGAATTCAAATATGCCAACAAAATGTTTGTTTCTTCGTGGTGGACAGAAGGTCAGTGCAAGAGGAAAGGACACAAACACCCCCTCTCCTGTCACTGCAGCAGAGAGAGGAAAGGTAACTTGACTCCCCCAGCCTTCACAGTTTTATTTTTCAGCACCACACTATTTCATAGACTGTGCATGTAAACATTTGATTCAGCTGAGCACTCAGACTAGAATAATCTATACACACCTGCTCTGTATGGATGTACTCAAGCTCCTGAGATGCCATTTACACTGAAGTGCCCACTTCAGGCTGCTGCATTTCACACCTCACCTAAACATCACCATCTGAGTCTGAACAACTCTGGGCCACCGCTTTTAACACAGACAAACCGACAGCTACATTGTTTCCAGAGGACCAGGATGAGGAAGGAAGTTACTTTATTCATAACCTTCCATAGGACATAGGCGCACAATAAAGACTTAGTATCTTCAACAAAAGAACAGATTTTCCGAGGAGACAGTTCAATGCAGGTTGCTATAACAGCTCCTGGGTGAGTTTTCTACATGAGCCCATCAGCATCAGCAACCTGCATCAACTGGGTAAACCCAGAAATCATTCTCCTCTTCCCCACCTTTCTTCAAACCAATCAATAAACAGCAAAGAACTCCTCTGAATTTACACGAGTTATTCAAATCCTTTATTAACAAAGCCTTTAGTAAAGTGACCCAAGTGCAGCAGAGCACTTTGAAGGCCACCTGCAGTGATACATTATTAATAGTGATAAAAGCAGATGATCTGATACTTAGGGACATATACTAAACACTGGTCTAAAGTTAAGTCCTTTTCAGGGGGCACTATTATTTAATCTTACTTATCCAGTCCATATGTCCAACAGCAGCAGGTAAACTTGCCATAAACTATAAGGTAATGATGTTTGTGCACTCTGACAGTGTAGCTGTGTCCAAGACCTAGAAACATGTCTATGTCAACACCATCATTGAAGGATGTCAGACAGCAAGCACTACCACCATGGCATTCTTTCAAAACTACCAGTGAAGGATAGTCAGCATAACCATGCACATTTAACAGCCAGAAAGATCCAGGTGCAGAGCAGTCACTTACTGCAAGATCCCTCAGTACATCACGAATGTGGTCAAATCTTGACTAACAAGGACTGCCATGATGTGCTCTTAGTTTATCTCAGTTTTACACAATGAAAAGCACATGGTCACACAGTGATGCTCTCCTGCCTTTCCCCTTACCCTCCAGTCATCCAATAGAGATAAATCTTGAAGCTCTTGGGACAGTAAACATTCAAGCATATGAACTATCTATAATTATAATTACCTAACCACAGCAGCAACAACTCAATTTGCTAGTGCAAAATTACAAAAGACATTTAGAGAAACACCTTCCTCCTAAGCTTGCAGCAATTGCAGTCTTACTTCACTCAAGAGCCTCCACACCTCATGAGTCCTCTGACACGTTACCTGCTGGCTGTAGCTTGGAATCCCTCAGCCTCCTGAGCATCCCAGCCCTAACACTCACCTTGGTACAAAGAGATTTTGGAGATGTTTGAGAATGCTTTGAACATAAAGGTTTGGTTCCTTAATAACGGGTAAAGGAATGGAGTCCTTAGGTAACACGAGAGCCATAATCCAATCTGTATACACATCCACACAGTATTTCACAGTATCGCCGTCCAAAGGGAGGGTCAGTCCATAACAAACCACCTCCATAGTCCATTTTACCTGACAAACACAAAGCAAAAGTTATTAAAAATAAACATCCATAAGTAATTACTGGTCAGAGCACATTAGTTCTAACTCAAAAAAAGAACAACCCAACAAAACCAGTAGTTATGTTGTATAGGCAATCCTGTTTAACATATCCTGCAAGAAAACACCAAACCATTAACTCATACATCATGAGATTATGAAGAATATGAATAAATAGCAAACCACTCTCTAAATCCTGACTCTCTTAAATCTGTACTGTAGAGAGAACTCTTCAGAATACATAAAAGCTGCTGGTGGAAGATTTTTAAATTCTAATAAATACTTGTACTATACAAATACTTCTTCTTTTTGAAGTCACATGAAGTTGCTTCAAATCTGAAGGTAATTAGAAAGGCTTTGTGTTAAATGCTAAATTCCTTAGGTTTGAGTTTTTTTGGTTGGTTTTCTTTAGCCTGAATTTCCTGGTACAGTAGCCCAGACAAATATTTACTATTAAGTCATGAAGTATACTGTTGCTATGATCTAGTTGCTAATAAAAACCCTGTGGAGATTACTAAACTAAAAATGCAACACACTTCATAAAACTTGAGACAATAAAGAGAGAAAAATAAAAGAGGCTATACCAAACCATTAAACTGTCACTCTGGCATGAAGGATACTATCATCTCCAAGGAAAGACACTTACTTCTTTGTCTGTTTTTAGTAAACTCTCACTTCCAACGGATGATGTAATTAAAGCTTGTCCAAGAGGACGCACCACTGCATTTGCCACTTCTCTTCCCACATTCTCAGGATAGCTGTGAAGTACACTGGTATTCCCCTGATCGTTTTGAATGACAAGATGCAAGGATCTCCACTCTGAGTACATAGTGCCTCTATGCTACAATCCAAACAACACCTGGGGGACAAGGAAGAAAAAGAGGTAATTAGTCAAAATGTCTATGACATGAGTTAGCAAAACTGAGGCTGTGTATCACAATCCAGACCCTTGTAAATTCAAGATGTACATATCCATTTCATACATTTGACAATTCAGAAGAGATTCCAACAGTTGTTCTTCAACCTTAGTATGTATTTTACACAGACAAGCTTTAAATACCTTGATTACAGAGATTACAGCAAGTTTCAATTTGGGACTATCAGCCCATTTTAGATACTTAAACTTGAGAAGTGACTTCACCTCACACTTCTGCTTGCAGCATCTTTGCAGGAAAGATGCTCTCATTTACACAACATCTTCAGGTAGGTAGAAAACAGTTCTACAAATATTCTGCTCATGAAGTAATGGCTGCACTTCATCCCTCGTTTCCTTTTTCATCTCAACAGCAGTTAAAAAGAGATACCAAGAAACTTCCAGGAAAACCTTAGTCATCTCAGAAGACAAAAATTCAGCCTCTTTTACATTCATAAGGTATTTCTACCTTAGTAGCAGGCAGTACTCAAAACTAGTAGTTGAAAAATGTGATTGAGTGAAAATGAAGAGTGCCCTTTATGCGCAGAGAGTTCAGGACTGGCTGAACCTTAGTTTAAGCATCACTAGCTTAAACTCACCATCACTTTAGAGTTTCATTACAGCACATACAGGTTCCAAATCTATGGCACTGGGGTGCATTTCAAATCTCTGTGAAGTCAATACACACACAGAGTCACTCCCTAAAAATCTACATTTGTCTCACAGATTCCAGACAGAAAAGTCACTAGGACACTTCCCAGACAGTGCTCTCAGAACTAGACACAGTTCTTTCAGTAACAATGCCAGCACAACTGCAGTTGTGCATTTCTCTTCACTGCCGTTTGAGACCAGGAAGTCAAGCTGACCATGAACTAACTAGGTTTTTGCAGTGATGGGGGCTTGGGCTGGGTATTTTGGCACTGTTGTGAAATCTCAACCAAGAGAGGTGGTTAGAAGCAGCAGAAGCTAAGCTATGCTCCCACAGCCAGCAGTAGCACACAAAACACTTACGTGCTGTACAGGGCAGGGCTAGGAGCCAGGCCAGAACCCCCCCATGCCCCAGGAATGGGCAGGACAATGCAGCACCAGTCATGGGACTGCACTGGGCAGCTCACAGACACCCATCACACATCAAAAATATCCAGAGATCTGATCTGATGAGAAACATCTGTGCCAATGCAACAAAGCAGCGAAGACCCAGGGCCAGAGGGGTGGAAGGAACATCCCTCTGACAGCAGAATGCTTTGTACAGGCTCAAAACAACATTAAAATGCTGCTTGAGCAGGTGGTACCACAGCAGCCTGAGCCACCAGAACTGGGACTGTGCCATCTCCCTTTCCTCCTCTCCCAACAGAACCGGCAGTCTTTTATCCATTATCTGAGCCAGCTGACCACATGAACAAGGAAAGCAGGGCTGGCACAGGAAAAAAGCAAGGAGTGTTCAAGACACACAGCTCAGATCAGCTCAAGCTGTCACAGATGGCACTCCAAGATCCATTTGCCAACTGCACTTACCTGGCACAATTTGGAAGCCAGTTAGTTATACAGGGAATATTTTGAACACTTCCCTTAGATATTCCTTGGCCCAAAACCAAACAAGAAGCCAGGCCTGGAAATACACATTCCTAGGGACAAGCCTATTTAAACAAGTCTGCCTACTTAGCTGACTCCCTGAATGTTTATACCCAAAACCCTATGCAAAGAGCCTGATGATTCCCTTCAAGGGAGACAGAAAAGTGAAGCAGCAACATCTTGTCTTCCAAACTACATCCTTCCTGGTTTGAGGCAGCAATCACGTGTGCTCATCTGATAGTGAGTTCACCAGAGCAGCAGCAGCAGCCTGCAGGAAGTATAACCCCTTCATTCCTTCAGGCACCTTCCGTCCTCTGGGGGCTGAGGCAGGGGAAATGTTCATGTCACTGTCGTCAAAACCCTTATGCTTAAAAAAAAATGGCAATTCCATGACACAGAAAAGTCACACACACACACACAAACTCCCCAAAGTCAAGCCAAACCAAAAACCCAAACAAAAAATCAAACAAAGGAAAAAAAAAAAACCACACAAAACCAAAATACCACACAAAAAATACCACAAAATTCCAATCTTCAGTGATGGCTTCAGTCACTGCTTAGCTTCACTACCTAGGTTTCCATACTGGCATCTTTTTCTTTCATATCCTATAGCCACAGAGACACTTCATCTTCCCCTTTCTCTCCCACCTGAACACCATCTTAGTCCCCAGCCTGTGTTTGGAGTCAAAGCAGAAGGAACACAAGTGAGATATCATGCACTTTCCAAGACTTCCCCCTCCTCTCTCAGGCCCACAGCACTTTTCCTCTACCCCCAGAGCAGAGTCCCTTCCCCCTGTCTCACAAGGGAGGAGCAGAACCACTCTCCATTGCTTTCCTGTGACACAAGTTCATTAGAAGCATGTAACCCTGTAACAGCATTTGAGGAACGTTGGTTTAAATAAACTGATTTGAACTGGTAAAGCAGCATGAACTTTCCATACCCGCTCTCTGGCTGGTGGCAAACAGCTCGTGGCAGGAGTTTATCAGTGTGTGATAAGCACAGCACACTCACTGTGGCTGCCCTCATCCCAGAGCAGAGTGCCCAGGTGTGTGCAAGGGCTGTAGAGTTCAAGCAAATGGCAGGCAATGCCTATGTAGGAGCTCTCTCACCTAGAAGAAGGAACTCAACAGACAAGGATTCCCAAATTCTGCTGCATTTTAGATAACCTTAATTGCACTAGGGCAGGGGAACACGAGGACACAATCATCCGCCTTCATGCAGCTCCCTGCTAAGATGAAGAAAAAATGCAAAGCTCTTCTAGATGACCCTTCCACACCTCTGAGGAGTAGCACTTTTAACAGATACAGGATATATACAATGTGCCATGTTTAAGAGGTTTAGCAGCAGGGATACCACACACTCCCAGCCTGCTGCCTGACATTCATATATAAATTTAATGATCAGCCTGTATCTTGTTAATATTTGAGGTTTCCTTTGGTCTTGGAGAAGAACCTCCTGTTCTTGTAAAAGAAACCTCCTGTTGGTCCTAGCAATACATAAGGAATACTGAAAGAACTAATTGATTCGGATGCAAAATCCTTACGAGGGGGATTTATCACGGTATCGATCTATTCACCCCCCTTTATTTAGCAGTTAAAAGTTTTTATTTGGAAGGACTAGAAGTCACTTTTCATTTAAGACTCCAGTTCAACTGCCACCTGAATTGGAAATGGCTGCAATCTGTTAGGATTGGAGTAGCACTATATCTATCAAGTATGCAGCTTCTTCTAACTGAACAGGAATTTAAAAAGGCTGGAAAGCCTCCACACAATGATATCTGAGACAATGCTCCTGACAGATTCTACACACTGACAGCTTCCCAACTTGCCTTAGATAAAAAGCACCTAATGCTGTGCAGCAGCAGGACTCCCTCCCTTCCAAGAAGCTGTACTTATCAGTAACTACTGAAACAGCAGCAGCAAACTGAAGACAAAAAAAGCAACTGCCACATCACACCTGATTTGACTTCTGTTTTTGCAATGTTTCTGTATTTCAGCTTCAATAAAGCACCCTCGCTGGCCCAACTAACATCTCCCAAGTTTCATGAAGCTGAATATTCGCACTTCACATACACATATGTCTTACTAGGGTTCAAATCACTAAGGACTCTCAGAAAGCTGATTAAGAGGAGGGTGAGAAGAATAATAAACCCCTGTTGTTCACCAAGCAGTTTTACACACCCTTGTATGCTATAAGTTCACTGTATGTTCCTGAAGGCTGCACTAAATAAAACATCCTCATACTCTCACAGAGAGACCTGTAAAGACATCGCCAGCATTAAAACTAGTAAAACAAAGGAGAAACTGAGCATGAATTCCAATATTCCCTAGCATGGTAAATAATCTGGATTTCAATGTATTTCCCTCCCAATTTGTTTCATTTTAGGAACTTCAGTAGTTATCACCATATAAACCACTGAAACTGGATGTCTCAGCATGGAAGTCCCAAGATCCTCAGTTCTCAAACACTGCAGAAATCAGTGAGCACGAAAGAATGAGTCCATAAAACTCAAAAAATAAAGTTCCAGTTTCTAAAGATTTTAAATGAACAGCTGCAGCCAAAATATTTAAACTCCTGGATCACCAAAGTTAGAGAACTAAACAGAGCCATATTCTGCAGTTCCTTGGAAGGAATGTGCAGAAGCTCTGAGCCTGAAGCTGAGGTGTTTGGAGTGTGCGCAGGGGAGAGGTCAGGGAATCAATACCCACCTACAGAGCAGCTCCTCAGAAAATGTGCACTGAGGGAGGGAAGTGCTGGGGGCAAATGTGAACATTTAGTCTTTTGTGCTCAGCAGTTTCAGATGTAAAATGAATTATTTTCCTACAGTGCAAAAGAACTTCAAGCACAAAGACAAGCTGTCCCAAAAGTGGATCCTTCTTGGCTTTTAGCAGAACCAAAAAAGCAGAGCAGACGGAATGGTTAGTAATACAAGAGATGCAAAGATGAGCAGAGAAATGCTCAGGGAAGGCTGAAGGCCTAACTGAGCCTAAACCAGAGAATCAGCCACCAAAAAAAGGTCTACATCAAAGTTCTGGAATATCGGATACTCTTTCTAAATTATTTCCTGGAAAAAAAGGAAGTCCTCTCATTTAACATAACTTCTCCTACCTAACATCTGCTTTCTAGAGAAAAACAATTCTTGCCAGAAAGCCATCCTGCCACAACCCACCTTCCCACAAAGCACAAACCAGAGGTTTATGAGCAATTTTTCTCAGTCCTGTGACATTCTGAGCATGAACAGCTGGTATGTGCCCACTTGTCCCACTGCCCTCCAAGTACACGTTGGAGAAAGCGAGCTAGACCTAGCTGAAAGTAACTGCACCTCTGGTATTAAGCTACCAGGCCTGAGGAAGCACAGTCATCCTGGTAGCTCACGTCTGGAGCCACCTAACAGGTCAGCTCTGCCTCAGGCATGCACTGTGTGTAAAGGACAACAGCCAGAGCAGAGAGCAGGCAAAAAATAAAAATGGCAAGAACAAAACAGAAGAACTATCTGAGAGAAAGACAAGCAGAAAGTTGGTATTTTAAGTATTTTGTTAAAGAATAAAAAAAATACACATGTCAGGGTTGCTATTAAATTTTTTAAAAGTCTATAAGCAAGGCCAGAAGAGATCAGGCACACAAAAAAACAGGAACTCCTCTCATCCTTTCCTAAGCCATTTAGCCACAGCACTACTAAGGGTCAGAGAAGAGCATCACAGCTGCCCTTGCCCAGAGAAGACAAATCTGTCAGATTTTCTTGCACTACTGTAGCAGAATGCAAGAATGTAGCAGAAGTTAATACATGAATGCACCACAAAGAAGGCTGGGTCTCACAGAACACGCTATTTAAGGCACAGAACTCCGTTCTCACTGTCTCCAGCACTCTCAGTTCATGGACCCCATTCCCTCCTTAGCTCCCAGGAACACTGCTGGGCACAGCCTGGCCAAAGCAGGCAGCAGGGCACCTGCCATAGAGAAGGTCACTGCCTAGAAGCGGCATACTGTTACAGCTGAAGATGATCAGCCATAGGAAAGCAAACACATCAGTCAGTTTTGTATGTTTTGGCTATCACTCCGCTTTCAAGCTTCATTACTCAGGCATCAGTAGTACTCTGCTTCTCACTATCACTCTCATTTTTAACAGCAGGTTTGAGAAAATTATCTTCCAGGCAGGTCACCTGAGAATTTACTAAGTTTTCAAACCCCTCATTTGTGCCAAAAGCTATTTAATGAACTTGAAACTCGACTGAGAAAAAATTTTACTCAAAAGTTTATTTTAGATTGGCACTTATTCGTCAGTCCAGTTTCTCGTGAAGTCTCCAAGCTGACCAAGCAGGAAGGACTCTCTTGCAGGCACAGCCCCCTTACTCCGGGGAGAAGCCTCGCTGCAGTCCACTGCTTGCCAGATAAATAGGATCTACTGCCCGCTGGGCCAGGAGAGCAAACGAGCCAGGGAAAGCAGAATCCCGACAGAGCCCAGGAGGCCTGAGCCGGGCACGCTCGGCACCAGCGGGCTGCTGGTCGGAGTCGGCGGGGAAATAGCGACACAAACTTTTCCCTCCCTCAGGCCCAGCCTCCACTCGCAGGATCCCCACCGGAGGAAGAGCACGGGCACCACCTCACGCTCCTCCCAGGGACCCAAAACGCGCTTCGACCCTGGGGCCGGAGCAGGGGCCGAGAGGGGCCCTGGGCCGTGGGGGGGTCACCGAGGGTCGCTCCCGCCCGCCCTGTGGTGGCTCCGCGGCACCAGCCAGGCGTGGGGCGCTGGGAGAGCCCCGGAGACAGGCTCGCCCGCCGCCCTTCCCGCTCGGGCCCCGCCGCGGCAGCGCAGAGGTCAGCGCGGCGGAGGCTCCGGGCGGCGCCCGCGCCATAGGCCCCGCGGGCGGCGAAGCGGGCCGAGCTCGACAGCGCCGTGGCGGGAAAGCCGGCCGTTTTACCTGCGCCGAGAGCCCGGCAGACATGTCGGGGCGCGCCGCTCCCTCAGGCCGCCGGCGCCACGGGGCCGCGGCCACACGGGACCGGGAGCGCCGCTCGCTGCGCTCGGCCCGCGCCCGCTTCCGGCAGCGCCACAAAGCGCACGGCACGGCCGTGCCATGCGCATGCGCGAATGCACTACAGCGCGATCCCCCCACCCCTGCACGCGGCGCCTGTGCCGGCGGCACCGAATAAGTCGCAGGGACAGGCTGTGCGCATGCGTAGAGCGGCCGCCGCCGTGCCTGGCACCACCGTGGTTCTCTTACTCTTAAAGGGGCCGCGCACCCGGCCCCGCCCACACCGCGGGCTGCCCGCGGATCCCGGAGGTTCCGCCATCTCAGCGTTGCCCGGGCGCTGCACCCGGGCCCGGGCACGGCCTGTGCGGCTCACCGGGACCGACTGCCCCCCGGACCCTCGGGTGCGAGGAGCTGCTGCCGGCCCTGTCCAGCTCGAGCACCGTGGGCAGCGACCGGGAGCCGCCGGTGCCGTTCCGCTAGCCTGGGTGCGGCTCCTCTGCCACTGCCACCGCGGGGTCTGCAGGACGCTGGTGTCCGGCCCGGCCTTGCCCTCCGGGCCGCTGCTGCCGCGCCTCCCTCTTATGGGGAGGAGCAGCCCTTTGCAGTAGTTCTTTGAGCAGCTGGTGTGAGCCAAGGCACAGCATGCAGGGAGCTTTCTGGATGGAGTAGCGTGCTGCTCCATGTCCTGACTGACTGAAGGTGAGGAGTCATCACCTCTGTAGCCTGGAGAGATGCTGGACAAATGGAGCCAGCAGGAGAGATCCATCCTGGCAAAGCAGAACTGCAGTCAGCCCCTCCAGGAGTACAGGCTCCAGCCAGGAGCTGCTGGAGCAGCTTTGCTCTCTGCGTGAAACTGGAAAGGCATGGAAAATCAACCTTACTGTCCCAGTAGGTCTGAACAAACCTGGTGAGACCTGGGGATGCAGGGATGGCATAGTTATGCTTGTACCCCACTGTTCCCGTGACTACTGCAAGAGAAGGCAGAGGCGTCTGCTCAGGACCAACCCCAGGTTCTTCACTGCCTGTCACCCGATCCCTACTGGCCCTTCCTGGTCCTCGGTGGAAACAAGCCATCCATCAACTGGGACAGCCCTCAACAATCAAATGAGTCTTCTGTGGGAAAATCACTGGAGTAGGCTCCCTTCACCGTGCACTGAAGCAGCACATGTGCTGCATGCTTCTTTCTGTGCTGTCACAAGAACTGTCAGAGAGGAAAAGGTTAGATTTTTAACTCCTTGCAGAATCAGACCAATCCCAGGAACCTTCCAGCCCAGTTAGATGCTTTGATGGGGACTTAGTTTTGTCAAAGCTGTATCTCTGGCAGGTACTCTCTCCCCAGAGGGGGCTGAAGATATGCAGAGAGCGATAAGCAGGCGACAATGAAGAATGCCAGTTTCTAATACTCAAAACTGTGTTACAAAGTTTCTATCCAGCCGATTTCAGTATCAGTGTGAAGTCAACTGGCCCATCCAGGGCTTCAGCAGCCCCATCCACGGGGTGCCTTGGCCCAGAGCTGCACTGAGGACACTTGGCACGACTGAACAACTCCGAGAGCACAGAGGAACCCCAGCCCTGACTGCCTGTACAGCCAGAGAGCCTACCCTTTTAGTGAAGACATTTCCCCTAATATCCAATCCAATCCTCCCTTGGTAGAAATTTGAGGCCATTTCCTCTTATCCTGTCACTTATTGCTGGAGGGAAGAGCCTGGCTCCCCCCTCCTGTCACGGAGTTGCAGTCTCACCTGAGCCTCCTTTTCTCCAGGCTGACCCCATCCAGCTCCCTCAGCCACTCCTCATGATCTTGTGCTGCAAATCCTTTTCCAGCTGTGTTCTCTGGATACACTCCAGCACCTAATCCATGTGGACAATAGGCAGAGCAGTGTGGGGACCAGCCACATCAGAGAGTCTAAAAACAGTTTCCTGGGTGGGAGAGCCAGGAAATTCTTGTGGCAGGAAATTCTCCTCTTTCTACCTCTGGTCAACAACTCATCTAGTTTACATAATCCCTAAAAATGTAAGCAGTATTGATGTTTCTGCTTATAGTGCTTGCACAAGTCCACACTTACCCCTCTTCCTTCCTCTCTAGCTCTTGGTAGCCCAGACAAGCTCAAAGGTATTATGAAGAGCTGGAATTATGCTTGGTCTTGTGCAAGAAGGGGCAGACAGTACTTGGCATGTTACTCTTTAATGGCTTTTATTTGAAAAATTATGAAACAAAAGTTAAAAAGATATAATTAAAAAATTAATTGTTCAATTAGAATAAGGTTGGTGGGGTGTAATACACATTGTAGGGGTCTGCCCAAGGGACAAGCTACTTAAAAGCCAAGGTCCATGCAGAGCCAAGCTGAGAAGGCACAACTGGAGACAGGCACCTTCCTGTAAGTGAGGCAGGGAGGAGGGCACTGGGCTGAGCAGGAATGGGACTTCCCCGAGGATGGGGCTCCCAGGTGAGGCTGGTCAGGGCCAGTCAGGCCTCTCTGGGTATGCTCAGGTCCCCCACAGGGCCATCTCAGCCAGTTCAGGGACTGGCTTGTACCCAGTGATCGCTTACTGCACACTTTTGGAGAGGGATCTCAAAGAAAATTCTGGTCCTCATAGGGAGGCACAGTCAATACAGCTGGTGTGGTCTGCCTGAACTGCTGTCTGATCAAAGACTTGTTTAAGGGCACCAGGGAGGAGTGGTGTAAAGGGAATCTGCCAGTTCCAGGTGTGAGGACTTTTGGGAGGTACTTTTGAAGTCCATAGTGCAGCAATAGACCTCAGTGGCCCTAATCAGCCACACCCGAGACTTCCCAGCCACATGATGTATTCAGTGCTCTTTCTTTTCTAATTATAGAATAATTACATTTGAAAAATCCCTCTTAAGCCATCATTAACCCAGCGCCACTGTGTTCACTAAACCATGTCCCCAAGTGCCACATCCACATGCCTTTTGAACTCTTCCAATGGCAGTGACCACCACTGCCATGGGCAGCAAGTTCCAATGTCTGACCACTCTTTCAAGAAATTTTCCCTGGTATCCAATCTGAACTTCTTGCAGCAAAACTTGGGGCCATTTCTTCTCATCCTGTCACTTGTTCCCTGGGAGAAGAGTCTGAATCCCATCTCGGTCTACTGGAAACACACAGGAATGATTTACGTACAGAGGCCTCAATTCTATCTCACCTACTCCATTGCTATCTGGCCTTCAGTTATTGAAGACCCGAGGTAAAAGCATTTCGCAGGACCACAGGGTGGCACCAGAAACCAGGGCACGGGTTAGGTTTGCGAAGTACCGCGATCCTAAATGTTTAGGGTAAGGCCGTACCGAGGGTAAGGCGAGAGGCCCTGGGGATGCCACACTACTCCGGGAAGCGAGTGTTTCCACTTGGAGACGTTCCTGGAGAGGGGAAAAGGCAAGGAGGAGGTGGAGGATAGTACACGCCCTGCGCGGAGCGCTGCCCAAGACGCCAGACGGGCAGCGAGCTTGCTGTGGGATGGGGCTGACTGCGGCCTCTGAGCGGGGACGGAGGGATAACCGTGCTCAGAGGACGACACCCTGTCGAGTCAGGCCGACAGCGTCCCCAGCCCCGGCTGCGCTGCTCCGCCTCACGGTGCCCTCACGGCCGGGGCGGGGCCCACGGCGGAGCGGCGCCCTCTGCCGGCGGGACGGGGAGGCTGCGAGGGGTGGGGCCATGTTGTTCGTAGTCCCGACCCCGCGCAGAGGCGGCCCAGCGCAGGCGCACAGCGCTCCGTGCCGCGGCGGGCGGAGTGCGGCGGTACCGCGGTCCAGGTGAGCCCCGGGCCGGCCCTGCCGGGACCCTCCCCCTGTTCCCCGCGGGACCCCGCGGAACCGCCGAGGCTCCGGGATGCACGGCTGTCCCAGGACAGCAGGTGCCGCGCGGCGGCGGCGGGCGGGCCGGGGTCAATGGCAGCCGCGTCCGAGGGCACCGTGTGTCCCGCCGCGCCCCGGCCTCGGCGCCGCCGGCGGTGGTTCTGCCGCGAGGGGATCGGTGCCGCCGCCGTTCCCCGCCCAGAGGCGCCGTGAGGGGGGCTCAGCGCAGCCCGGCTCCGCTCGCTGTGAGGCGCCGGCCGTGAGACCCGCTCCCCCCGGCAGTGGGAAATGATCCTCGTCACACCGGGCTGCGCCGGGAGCGGGGGAGACGCCTCGGAAGTGCCCGAGGTTATTGCGGAGGTGTTTTTTTCATGTAAATAACGGGCGGGAGTGCGCTGGGCGTTCTGCTTTCTCTCATGTAGAGCTTTTCTTTCTGGTATCGTGATCTCAGAATTCTCGTGTGTGTTATTTACTTCGGACAACGCAAACTGGGTATTTATCTTTAATTCGGCCCATCCTTGTCGGAATACGAATGGAAAGGGAAGAGGTTTTAAAGATTTTTTTTAATTTGAAGTATCATGTCTCTTTTTTCTGTTTAATAAATATTTTGTATTTCGTGTAAGTCACAAGGAGTAATTCAAAACATTGTCTTGAAATCAGAGGCTTCTGCTGTCTTAAAGAGCATAATTTTAAAGGGCAGTACAGAAGATGTAGTATTCCAAAACAAGCGGGGCTGTGAGCCCTGTCCCAGCTGCCGAGACACTGTGGCACTGCCCCGGCGTGTTGCATTGCTGTTGAAGAGCCTGGGCTCTCTGCTGTTCTTTGGTGGCTCACAAGCCCAGGGAGGTTGGAGCCGGTGTGCGATCGTGTCATGATAAGGTATGGTCTCGGCATGAGTTGCTGTGAGGTTGTAACTCGGTTTGCTCCAGGAAACAGGAACTGTCTGATCAGGATCAGGGGGTTGTATCTGGAAAATCCAAAATAGTTTTTGTGTTTGAACGCTGAGGTGATGAGAATATGTGGGTTACAGGTGGAGAAGAATGGTGTACATCCCTGGAAGTATTCAAGGCCAGGTTGGACAGGGCTTGGAGCAACCTGGTCTAGTGGAAGGTGTCCCTGCCCATGGCAGGGGGTTGGAATTACGGGGGCTTTAAGATCCCTCCCAACCCAGGCCGTTCCGTGAAGAATCTGCTTCTGCTGCGTGTGTCAGGCGTGCTTGTGAGTCTCCCATGTTCAGAGGACTTGGAGGCTTATTGCTTTAGCTGCCTTGTCTGTAGAAAAGAGAGTCTTCCAAATGATAGAGCCTGACAAACCAGGTTTAACAACAGTGTATCAGTCTGTGGGGAAAAGCAGAAAGATGGTGTAAAGTCAGGGAGCTCAATTTAAAATTAGCATGAAGGTTTTCTAGCACAATAATTTCCTTGGGCTAGGCAAGCAGAGTTTACCAGAGGTCTTGCTTAGTGAACTGGGGTAGAGTCCTGAAGAAGCAAGGTGATCAGTAGGATTCATCTGGATTATTGGCCACTGAACTGGGGATTGTTGAGGGAGCTCAAGATGGGCAATGATTGCTCCAATTTCAATTATTTGTTTGGGATTTTGAAACTTGTGTGGCACACAGGGTACCTTGTCTTAGGGCAGCACCTTCGAGTGCCTTATATTTGCCTTGTATCAAGATGTTTGCAAAGGTAGAAGCTGGAAATATTACACAATGAAAATTAAATAGTATTATGCAATTAAAATTATACAACTGCTGGAAGCAGCATTATTGTAGCCTTTAACTATATTCTTAGCTACTCATTCTGTATCTGAGGTTAAAAATTAAACATTTCTCTGTTGTATGCTCAAGGTAAGCATTACAGCAAAGTAGTAATATATAGGTATTTCAGTAAGAAGCACAAAAAATTACAGTATAGTTTAAGGACAAAAATAAAACCAAAAGAGAAATCAATTCAGCTTTTAATTTTTGAGGGGCTTGTTTTTATGTGTAAGAAGAGACTAGGGGTTTTAATTTGTAATTACTTCATTGTCATTCTCACAAACAGTAGCTTAGTTTCTTCTTGGGAAATGGTGAAGCCAAACCCTCTGTTCTGTTTTCATGGGCAGTGTTAACACCATAACCCTCTCTGAGCAGGGCTTATATTGTGCTCATCGTGTCAGCTGTGTCTTGGGTACAATTAAATGTGTCTGTGCTGCTTAAGCCCATGTTGGACACTGTGCAGGGCTGGCTCAGGCTTTTGGAGTCTGTGAATATTATGGCCTGGTTTAACCTGTGATGGTTCCAGGAGCAGAGGAGTGCTTTGGTACTGTTTCCCTGTGTAATGTTGAAGACAGTGTTCTTGATAGATGTCTCAGTGCTCCTCACTGTTTCATGTTTAAATGAATATGGTTTGGGAGGAAGAATAAAATCCTGTATTGCTTTGCCCCAGGAATTCTCAGTGCTCTGGCTGGTCAGGTCAGTTATTAAGCAGAGCAGTTGTGATTTGGTCCTGCTGTGGAAAGGGTTGGACGACTGTGCCTGCTACTGTGCAAAGCAGAGTTGATGAGAGACTTCAATAACCTCACTTGAATTTCAGTTCTGTTCGTGTACATTCTGAATTGTAAATGGGATTTGCTGGATTTTTTAATCATCTTATCGATCACTCACCGCTTTCTATCTGATCATATCCCCTTGTATTCTGTGACTGGTATAGCCCCATTTATTGCAGTAATCCAGTGGGTGCTGTGGGCAGCATGGAAGGAACAGCTGTTTTCATTTGCCTATTGTCCTTTCCAGTCTTGGATGCGCTTCTGTATTTACAACGGGCCTAGTTCCCCGAAGGGGTTTTCCTTATTTTACATAATATAAAAACAGTAGAGGTTATAAATGTAACGTTTAATTTTAAAGTAACCTTTACTATTCAGTCATGTATAAACCAGATTCTCTTTGTAGTTACCAGATGGACTAAAGATGTGAAACAGCACCTTTTCTTCCCCCAGTAGAGTTGGAATTTTGGCTTTTACCTGTGTGTTTTAACGGATGAGATAGGCAATCAGCTGCTTCCTTTTCATCTCTGTTTTGATGATGAAACTGTGTGTTATAACTTAACTGATCCAAAGACTGGCTGCCATGCAAAAGGGCTGGTCATATTCTTGCTCTCTCTTGTACCACCTTTCAGCATTTACTGGCAGTTTTTGTGATCCAGTTCAGTTTGCTGAATAATCAGAGTACTAATCCAGCCCTTCTGTGTCCTCATCTCCCCAGAAGATCAGCTTTTGCCAGGTAAGTAAGCTGAGTGAGTTCAGAAAAGGCCTGAGGAGTACCAGAGATGTAATTGATTTTTGTGGTGTAAGAACACTGTTCTTTTCTAACAGTGACCAAAAAGAGAAGAGCATTAGCTCAGGATGTATATTATAAACCTTTGCCTGATGGCCCTCTTGTCTCTTGCCATTTGTAGCATGTCAAGAGGTAGATGTTGTTTGCTTTTATGTTGTTCATGATTAATGCATTTTTCTACCGTGACCTAGCCTGTGTCTCCCATCCACTTAAACGTAAGGCACTGCCACATCCCAGGGGAGATTTTCCAGAGCACAGAATCACCTTGTAGGTGCTGACTGCCTTTCTTTGTTTTGTTTTGAACTTGACAGCTGCTGGCTTCATTTCCTATCTCTTAGCTGTTGTATTATTTGGACACAGTGAAGAACTGATCTTGATTTACCTTCTCCATTCAATTGATGACTTTACAGGTTTGTGTTGTATGTCACTGCAGCAATCTCTGTTTCCAGGCAGAAGAACCCTAGCCTGATTGATTATTCCTCATTCATATTTGCAAACCTTGTTTCCTTTTAAAAACTATTTTCTTTTCTGTTATGTCCTCTTGAAAGGAAGGAGAAGGCACTGCATCTAGGATTTAAGATGCAGCCATTCTGTATTTTTATATGGTGGTTTTATTACTATGCATTTTCTAACATTGTCTTTTCATGCGTTGAATGACTTTGAACTGATGCTTTAATCAATCTCTTGTGACTCCAGCAAGGTTTTCTGAATGTTAATAATCAGTTTGGAGCACACCACTCTATACATGTAATAAGGACCATTTCTCTTCAGGCTGCTACTTTATTTGTGCTGAATTTAATCTCTTATTTTATTTCTCCACTCTCTGAGAGTTTTTCTGCAGATCTTCAGCCAGCCTTTCTCTTTGCTCTCAGAATAGCTTGTATCCTCAGTAGACTTTCACTCTGCTCCTTGCCCCTTTTCTCAGACTTTATGAATACAGTGTGTAGTAGAGTGCTGCAAAAGGCTCCTTGCAGTCTCTCTCCCTGGGAAAATTGACCACTTAAGCCCACCTCTGTGGTCTGCTTTCAGCTGTCCGCACTTTCCCATTCAGGGTTTTCTGAAGCTCTCTGGATGTTGGCCATGTGACAGTTGTGTCTGCCGTGAGTGCTGCGCAGTGAGAGGCTCTGCGTGCCCTGTGCCTCTCTGGCACTCCTGCTGCCCTGCAGTGAGCCCGGTCTGGAAGCAGCTCGGACTGGAAATGAGCCCAACAAATGACAAACTAGTGCTGGTTTAGTGGTGTTGTACTGGCAGTGCACAAGTGCAGGGGTTTAATTAGAATCAGGTAAGTGTGTGTGTGTCTCTGCTTGCTGCTGCTGATTGAAACTGCCAGCTTACAGGCTGAGCTGTAGTCTAGACTGAGGCCGTGTATCTGTGCACACACTTCCTATTTCAAATGGTCCCATTTGATGCTGTACTTAGATTAGCATGGCTTGGTGTATGAATTACGCCTAGGTACTAATTCAGTTGATTTTGTGACTGCGTTTGGATGGTTTCTCTGATGCTTGCGGTTGGAGGAGCTCTTCAAAAACTTAAAGCCAGGTTGATTTTTGTTGTACTGGTATTTGAATATGTGCTTGTCTGGATGCATTGCATGTGGTCAGAGGTTCTGTGACCAGACTCTTGTGACAGTAATCGCTGACTGATTTCTCTGTGGCTCTGCTCCAAGGGAAGGAACTGTCTTAGGTCTGTGATGGTTACTCAGAGGTGTTACTTGCCTTAAAAGTGGTTTACTATACTGCAACACTCCCTGTCACTCAGCCAGTGTTCCAGTTCCCACCCCAGACCTGCAAGGAATTTAAAAACCTTTGCTGATCTGATTTCCATGGGGGCTATCCTGGTTCTTCTGAACTTCTGTGGTGGCATGCTGGGAAGCACAGAGGTGGAGGTGCAGGGATAAGAAATGTTTTCTTTGCTGTCCACCCCTGCGCCCCCCTCCCCTTCCCCCTCAATCTTACTTTCTGGTATATCTATGCTTTGGGTGGTAAATGGAAGATTTTTTACAATTTAGTGTTAATGATTGGACTGAATGAACTTAGATGTCATGCCACCTTTCTGGTCCTTCTCTGGCCCGAGACAGTCATACCAAAGCAGATATGAAGAATTCTTGCACCTTTCTTACCAAATGTTTTTTTGCTAGTTTCGTTTTGTTTCTTTGTTTTGTTTCCTGTTGATGTGGAGTATGCCTTCATTAATTCTTTGTAAATGTGTAGGAATGTTGGCAACAACTTCCACATTTTAGGTAGCCTGACAGTCCTGTATCCAGGTATTTGATCAGTTCTTGAAATCTGAGAAACAACAGTGTCAACACCAGGGCTGCCTGGTCATGTGTACTCCAGAAGCTTCACAAGGATAATGAACCCATCAAGACCTTTGCATAGTAATTGAGCTTACACTGTGAGAAATTATTTTTGTTGTGCCATTTGGTAGGAATTGCCTAAATGAAGTGAAAACAAGGGTAATTCTAGGCCACTGTAATTATATGTATGCTGCACTCACACCAGCATAAAGATGTCTTTAAAACGATTATCAGGAGGCGGGTCCTGTGCCTGTTCCACGTGAATGCATTCCATTTCTGGCAGTGGTGTTAGAAAATGGACGTTGCTTACTGGACCTCGTTTTCCTTGGCAATGCAGCGACTTCTAAAAATGTCTAAGAAGTCTGTCATTCTGCATTTTTAGTTTTTTATTAACTGTGATATCCTGAAGGGAGCAGAATTTCTGCAGGAATTCCAGCGTCAGCAGTGAAGAGCAGATGGGAATGTGCAGTGCTGGAAGGCAGAGCAGAAGCAGCTTTTGGGAAGGGATAGTGAGCTGAGTGTCACTTGGGGTTGAGCTCAGGAAGTGTCCTCAGGAGCTGGTTTGATCTGGGAAAAAAACTTTCATCTTTTTTCTTTGCTTAAAAAATGTTTTGTTGAGGTGGCAAAACAGGCACAAGACAGCCTTCAAATGCCAGCTCATGCACAAATGGAGCAAATATACATAAAAGGGCTAATTTTTTTTAAAAATCAAAGTTGAAGTAAACTTGAGGTCAAGACAGACACATATGAGCATGTTAGATTTAAAATTACGTAATAAAATACTTTTAATGAAATTCCCAGCTCTGGGAGTGGGGGGGAAGCAGGGCATTATGTTGAAGGTTGCATGCACTTTTATGAAGGTTTGTGGCAGAATTAAAGCACACTTGTAAAGAGAAACTCTGAAATATCTCTCTGAGGAAGTGTGAAAGTTCTATAAAACAGTAAAATCATAGGAATAATCAACACTGGAGCTCATTATCAGCATAATCTGGCAAACTTGAGTATAAGAGAACTAGAAAAGAGAGAGAGAGGTGATGAGAGAGCAAAGGCATGGAATTAGAAGAGAGAAGGAGACATTAAACGGTTTAGGACTTTGCACTTCGGAAAGAAAGCCACTGGGAGGACAAAGGGAAGTAATAAAGCTTTATGAAAGGGTGACTGGTGCAGGAGGTGAGTGAAGAATAGCCTGCATTTCTGAGACCATGGGAACTGTTGGGACATCCAATAAAAATGTAGCTATAAATCAGACAGATTGAAGATTTATTTTATACAGTGTTTTCACAATATTAACCATTGCCAGAGAATGATGTGGAAGCCAAAAGCACAGAGAAGTCAAAGTTAGAAAAAGAAATGGAAGACAGGTGACATATTAATTTTTATCAGCAGACATACATTATCATAGTAAATAGAAGTTAACTTTGAGGAAACATGAAAAAAATCCTGTGACACTAAGTGATAATGTAGCATTTTAAATTCAGCAGAGTGAAGTAATGCAGCTGGAGAACAGCCCCCACTGTATGTGTACAACGATGAGCTCTGAATTGCTTTTCCAGTCAGAGACAGAACTGGGGGTTATTATAGGCAGTTCTATCAAAATGTCTCATTGTTTAGAAAAGCAAATTGAAGGTTAGATACTTGTGGAAAAATAATAATGATCAAACTAGGAAACAGTGGTGTGTAAGCTCACAGTGCATCTGTGTTGTGAGTGCTGCATGAGTTCCAGTCCCATCACTCTCAAAGACCCAGTGAAACTGGGAGAGATTCTGAAAAGGTTGATGTGAATGATCAAAGGTGTGCAATGAGTTCCTTGTAAAGAATGATAAATAGATTAAAGCTCTTCAATTTCAAGAAGATGTCTTTGAAGAGGATGTGATGGAAACACAGTCTTAGCAGCATGGCATGTATGTGGAGCAATTATTCATTATTTGCTTTGATAAAAGGACTAAGACCACCAAATGGAAATAGTGGGTGGCAGGCTCAAAACGAAGTGGGATATTTCTGAAGTGGGAGCAGGACCTCCTCCTCTCTGTTTGACATCAAGTTTTTAATCTGTTGGAACAATTCCCTGGATTTAAGCTGATTTATTCTGCAGTTAACACTTCATCAGAACACTATTCATGGGGCTTTGTAAGCTTAGCTCTAGAGCTCTGTTCACAAGAGAAATCCTTTTGAATGGTGGAGTAGGTATATGCAGACTGGCAGGCTAAAATGGCCCCTCTGATCAGTTTTCATTGGGAAAATCAGTGCAACTTCTCAACAAAATATAATAGTAGAAATACCTGGTAAAATCAAATACAGTTCCTGCAGCTCAGGACATACAGCCTCACCTTGTGTCTGGTGTTTTCAGGTTGTGAGCGAGACCTTATATACCCTGTTTGTCTGACCATTAGCTGGGATGGTGGTGTTTTCTTACCCTGTGGTGGTAGTTCCAGCTGCATCTACTACAGAAATCATATATTAAAATATCAGCCAGTTGCAATAGTGTTGTTTTGGGATTGCTCCACAGGAGTTAGAAAAGCAGAAGGTTTTGGATTCATGGAAACTGGATATGGTTTCAGTGTACAGGTACTATTTATTTGTGGTTTATTATCTGTGCTTTCTTGTGTTTGCATATTTATTGACAAAATTAATTTCTTGCCATTTTAGGCTGGTTTAGCACCTTGCTAAACATTTCTTTTCTGAATTGTAAAGGCAAATTCACTAACTAAAACTCATAAACTAGTTAAGTGAACTGTGCTTTTGAATTGTGTTTAACATCTGCTCCTGACCTGCAGAAGGCCATCTGGTCACAGAAGCGTGTCATTATTTCCAGTTCATTAAATAAAAGCTATCCATTCTCAGATTTCAGATTGGTGGGTTAGGAAGCTGTTATTGCTTTGCTCAAGTGCAGTGATGCCTTAAAGAGCTGGAATAAAACAACACACTTTTGAGACAATATTAATATAGGAGGTAATATAAAGGCTGCTCTTTATTGGGGACCTCCAGGGGCAGATATGGAAAAATGCCCACCCCCTCATAGAGTGAATACAGTTTAGTAAGTTTAGCAAATTAGCATAATTGACAAGAATCCCCAGTTAGAAGCACAAGTGATGAGGTAATTCCTCCCTGGTTCTACCCTTTTCTGAATTCTCCCCCCTCCTCCTCTTAGACAGGAACTAAACTTTGTTTATGAAAATGTGTCTTGAAGAGCTGTTTTCAATCTTGGCTTCCAGAGAGCCTAACCTTGGACCCCTAGGGCTTGGAGCCTCTGGAATGTGTTTTATCTTTCTGCCTATCAGGGTAGGGGAAAGTACTGGAGTAAGCTAGGAACTATATAACTATGCAACAATAGTCTACAGAGCTATGAATATATATGAAGGAAATATAAAAGCAAAAATCACTTTGGCAACAGCAGAAGCTGGGACTGCACTGGTGAAGCAGAACACAGTTTCTTTCAGTAGGCACATATATAGGATAGAAAACAGAGCAGCCTATGCAGGTTTTGGGAAGTTGTCCAGAGGCTTGCACAGGGCAGAGGAGCAACAGAACAGCAATGCCCAAGGGTCTCAAGGCCCATAAATGAAACTTAGCTGAGACCTTTATGCCAAGACTGTGGTCTGCCCTGCCAGGCAGCTGATTCTCCTGTCTGTGAGAGAGCAGCACAGGAGGCACAGGAAGTCGGAATCCCATTATAAAGAAAGGGAGAAGTTGCAGTGGAGAGCTACACAGCACACATGGTTGAAGAAATAAATGCCTGAGCAGCAAACCTGCAGACCATGGGAGCAGCACTTCTGGTTTCCATCCTGTAAGAGCTGGCTTGTCAGAGAGTGGGTCTCAGGAACCTTACCCTGATTGTCATGGCTGTGAATCCCTAGAGAGGAGCTTCTTCAGCTCACCTCTGTTGTCTGCCAAATGAGGGAGCATATGTTTAGGCACATTTAATGCCATGTTTTGTAGCATAGCTTGACAACTGATGGGTGTAATTTTGCCTCAGTGTGGTTAACATACAAAGCAAGAGTGTAAATGGCTATGGAGATAACAAATTATAAGCTGTAGTCAAATTGATGTGAAAAAACCAAGAATTTTTAACCTCTGAATGCAAGGCTTTGTTGCACTGAGTTGCTAAATAGTGGGGAGAGATTGTACCTCCATAAGAAAACAGATTTGAATTCAAGCTGCAGCTTTTACATCTCCTGGAACCCTGCAGGAAGCAGTTGTGCCAGAGCTTCAATGAGCAGAAAGCAGAGCCTCAGAACCTGCAGATATTATGGTTCACACTCGGGTCCAGGTCTGTAGTACTCATGCCCTTGACTTACTGAACTTTACTGCAATTTCTTTCTTCCTATATTGAAATGATGTAAATTGAGAGCAGTCTTGTCTTAAACATGCAAACATGTATTTAAGATCTCATTTATAGGTAGATGGTTTCTTTCTGGGGCTGGACTGCCTTGTTTTGTTGTAGCCTTCTGTCTTGTACCCTGATTCTAATCTCAGTACTTAATGATTCACCACATCTTTCCTGGATTCTTCTCTTACTGGTTTTCAAAAAGCCTAGAATCTACTTCATCCTTTGGGAAACCTTTGGAAAGGGTTGGATAGTTTCAGTTGGGGGATTTGAATGTATTTATAGTAATATATAAATAGAGGCAAGAGGAATACTTGCAAAGCAGGTGGTACTGGGCCATTTATAGAAAAAATGTATGATTTATGCATGGATTGTTTCACGCAAACCTTTTGCTTCGCTTGTGGCCTATCTTCTACAAAAATCTTTTGAGTGTTATGAATATTTATGCTGCTTTGTTGTGGTATTTTAAACTTGCTTTCAGCTTATGAAATGACATGTTTTTCTCTTTAAATAACAGGAGGAATAGAGGGAGAAATTTGTCTCCTGGGCAGACAAGTCTGCAGAGCTTCTACAAGAAGTCTTTAGCATGGTTGGAGCAGGGGATAGCCCAGCTCACCAACACCCCACCCTTTCCTTTGCCTCTGCACTTGGAGATGTGCCTACAAAGATCTCTCTTCTACAAAGCATCCTCTTTTGAGAATTTTTTGTGACCTTTTTTGCTCAAATGTGCCTGTTTGCCATGTTTCAGACCAAAACACATGTTGCTGTTAGCATAGTAGGGTGCTCAGGTGAAGTTGTGGCAAATAGTCATGTAGAGCTAGTGGATTTTATGCTGTAATCACAATTTACCCAGATTTAATTCAGGGCAATCGCATTGAGCTTGCTAAGACCTTGGGAAGAGAAAAGTACATGCATCTGCCGATGGAATATCCTCTGACTAGATTAAAATGAAGTGCTGAGGCTGTATCAGCCATTTTCTGGAGAGCTCACTAGTGAGTGCATTGGGAAGAGGTGGTTCAGCAAGCTAAAAAAGCTGCTTGCAAGCAGTGACGTACCTTTTCCTTCAAAAAGCCTTCAAAAAACTTTGCGTGCTAGGTGAATAGACACAGAATCAAAATGTGTAGAAAAAAGTCCACCATCTGAGGCTGTGCAGGTTTAATCTTTTTGTGTGGTTTTGCTCTCAGTTGAGCAATTCTCAGTGGCTTCCTGGCACACCTCAGTATTTGGTTCCCACAGGAGGGATCCTTCATGGGTCTTGCTTCTGGGTGCGAATGTGCCATGAACTGAGGAGCTTCCCAGGCTGACTGTGCTGCAGACTCACTGTAGAGCAAGTCTCTTCCGTGAATTTCTCTGCAGAGGTTTTCACAGCTGTTTGAACCCAGCTGGTGCTAAGGAAGGTTGTCTCTTCTGTCTCAAGAAAGTTTCACATATTTCTCAGCTCAGCACCCAAATCAGCAGCCCGTCTTTGTTGCTACCCAGCTTGCTTACAGGATTCAAAAGTATTTTTCTAGCTCACTCAGCTGATGTCCAGGAAGTCCACCACATGCTTACTTCTGTTCCCTCAAATGAAGTTGATGACTTCAATTATTTAATCTGCAGTAATAGGTACAATTTTCCCGAACAGCCAGGTAGTCTGCACCATCAGGTGTTATCATCTCTTGCCAGAGCCCTTTTCATGTTGCTGCAGCTGCTTGCGCTAGAAATTCTTCTGTCTAGAAACACAGCTAGAGTGTCTAGAGTAAAAATTAAATGCCTTGTAAACTCAGCCATATTGTTCCTCCATCTTTGGTACTGTATTTATACTCAAAGATTTCTCCTCTGGCTCTGTGGCAGCAGCAATTTCCCACAGACATATGGCAACTTCTCATACTGTTGATTGCTTTTTTTTTCTTTCCTTTGCTGACTCTGCACCATCTGATAGAATGATGGTTTGGGCTGCCAAGCTAAGTGTTGTCTGCACATGTTCCACTGGATCAGCACTATCTAGGGCCATTTTTATATCTCACCTTGTACAGCAAGGGCTGCCCTGAGTTCTGGACTCTCTTACATTCTGCCAGCAAGGAGCATGGATCTCCACACCTCTGTCTCCTGTGTGTGGATGTGGTTTTGGCTGTGTGTCTCAGGGATACAGCACAGCCTTGCCTTTGGTGGCAGGATGCTGGGGTTTGGGTATGTAGGGCATGACAGGGGAAGTCAGTATTGCCACATACTAAACACAGTTTTTCACTCTGCTGATCAAGTAATTTCCAGTTCATTTCCAGACATGCTATGGCTGAAATACCAGCAATGCATGGAAGTGGGTGCAGTTTCTCACTTGAAAGGCCTGAGCTTTCAGGGACAGCTTTCAGTGGGCAGGTCAAAGAGTAACCAGACTGACTCAGTGAGAGCAGGACTGGGTTTGCCTTCTGCACTTACAGGTGCTTTGTGTTGCATCAAGAACCAGCTTCTCGCAGGCTTAATTTGAAGCACAGACAAGTGTAATGAAAAATCTGAGTGTTCTTTGATTAGCATGTCTTGTAATGCTGTTTCTAACAATATGCCTTTGTTTCAGAATCCCTGTTTGCTGCTTGGAGGATTAATTGGCTCCACTTCCAGCACCATGGATGAACTGCAGGATGTTCAGCTGACAGAGATCAAACCACTCCTGAATGACAAGGTAATGATGGCTGCTGCTTTGTCCTCAGGTGTGCTCGGGATGACTTTGTGTCTGGCAAGGAGCCATAACTGCCAGAATCTGTCTACAGATTAAAGTACCTTAAGTACTGAAACCCAGTAAATTCTTCCCCACTCTGGTAATCTGCCACCACCCACTCTTCCAAAGTCTCAGGGAAAGACAGACCACCACAACTGAGATAAGTTTGGAGTCCTGGCCAAACAGTATGTTCGCTTGTACAGGTCTTGCATTTTGCTGCTTGCCTGACTGCAGCCAGTCTTGACTGTGCTAAAACAGAGGTCTCTGTGGGAAACTTCCATGATATTGTTGGGGGTGTTCTGGGGCGTTATGCTGATCTCCTTTTTTCTTTTTTTTTTTTTTTCTTTCCTTTTTTCCTGTTTTTTGTTAACAGAATGCAGCTCGCAACTTCCAGGACTTCGACTGTCAGGTAAGACCATGTGGGGAGACAAGGATTGGTTGGTAAATCCCCCCATAGCTCAGCAGTAATGTTGAGAGAGATTAATTAATTTAATTTTAGCTCCTGTTAAGGTTTAATCAATAAGAACTGGAATATATCCAGTGACTGAAATTCCCCTTCACCCTTTTATGCCAAGCAGCATGAAATTTCTGACTTCTGAGGTGCAGACTGTTCTGCCAACATCTTGCAGGATGGCTGTTATCCTGAAAAACAGTTTATTGAAAAAATGCAGTATGCTGAAGAACTCCAGCTCTTTCATGTCCCATCTGGTTCACTGGCTGGGAAAGTAGGAGTTTGCATGTTCTACCTGTTTGTTTTGCGAGGAGATAGAAGTGACAGAGCTGCCCCAGATGCAGCACGCTGCTTTACTGGGCCTGTTGTGACACAGCTGTGGTTTTTTACCAGTGGTTTATTGATGCTACAGAGGTGAGCTCAGTGGCTCTGGTTGCCATAAGAATAATCCTTTCATAGAAGCGGTTGCTCCACCAGCATCCAAGACAGAAGACATGCTCTGTGATAGGCAGAGCACAGCACTGAGATTCTCTGGAGCATTTTGTGGAGCACAGGCTCATTTCCCATACCAGATGACCCTGCTGCCTTCTCACTGTGCATGTGGGTATGCAGCTAGTGGCTGTTGTTTCTCTCTAGCAGTTGGATGCTGTTGTGTCTGTAGTGCTCTGCTCAGCACAAGGCACAGGTGCTACTGTAGCACACAAGGGGCTGGCAACATCATGTGACAAATTTAATATCCTGAGTTCTGCTTGCAGGGGTGCAGGCAGTGGGGTGGTGAGGGAAAGGTGAGCGTCCATCAGCACTGTTGGCATCCCTGTTGGCAGTGCAGGTCCAGTTTGAGCTCCCCAGTAAAAGACATTGACATATTCGAGCAAGTCCTGTTTTATTTGTCTGTGTTATTCTGTGCCCTTGGTCATGAGGTCACTTGCAGTAAGACCATCCTAGAGTTTCACAGAGTATGCTGAGTTGGAAGGGACTCACAAGGATCATTGAGTCCAACTCTTAAGTGAATGGCCCGTATTGAACCCACCATCACTGGTGTTATCAGCTCCATGCTCTGACCAGCTGAACTAACCTCAGGGTCCCAGCTCCTTCCAGGACTGACTGATGTCCCTGCCCTTGGTTCTCCTTGGATACAGCTGGAGCAGCAGCCACCCTCAGTGTTAGTTCTGTGGTGCCTCTAGACCTCCATCTGGCTGAAATCTGGAATTTCAAAATATTCTCTGCAGCTGGGCCGTGCTTGTGAATGAGAGAAGTGTTTATTTTAATCCCATCTCAGGAATGTGTCATTAGCACTGTCACTGACTCTAGGAGGTGTGTAGGGCCAGGCACACAGGTTCCCCACACTGTTTTCTGTATAGCTTTATCATGTGTTACTTTCCAACGTAACATATATATTTAGGGTTTGTAAGATCTCTCCTTTGGTGAAAAGGGGGGATGCCGTTGTGAATTTCTATTCATTTCCCCATATGTTTGGTTTTATTTTTGAGTAACTTGCCAGGGTCAGATCTGGGCAAAGTCAAAAGCACAAGTTTGTGATTCTTCCTGCTTCTGAAATTTGTTACTCTGGGGTGAATGTGAGTGAGGAAGCTTTTAGCTTTTCTGGTACAGCTGACTTCCAGATACAGCTGTCCTGGTTTTCTTAAACTGCTCATATGCAAGCAACCAAAGCTAACTCTGATACATAACAGGTTGTCTGGGCATCTGTTAAACAACCCTGCATAATCTGGTAACTGCAGTGGAGATGAAATGGAGAGCTGGCATGGGGACTTAGCATCATTATCAATATGAATTTAGGTTGTTCTCAGAACTAAAAGGTATTAACCTAAATCTGAGACCTACATTTTACTTGAAAGCTATATGAACCCTAATGAAGTCTAAGCTTGGCTTTTCCCAGTGTCCATGGGCAGATGGTGGAATAAATGGTTTGGAATGCTGATGGACAGATGGTGTGGTGACCTGTGCTGTTAATAGAGCTGTGCCTGTGCTTTTATTATCTGCAGACCCTCTGCAGCTTTCAGAAGTAGCTATTCTGTCTCAGCCTACATCTCTCTCTTCTTTTCCAGATGATTTACTTTAAATAGAAATGAAGGAATATGCTGATATATTTCTAAAATTATCCAATGAAATCTGTGTTATGTTTCAGTCTGAAATAAGCTGGCATTTGATCTGATGAGTTGATCTGATCATTTGAGCTGACACTTCCCCTCTGCTGCCTCTCACCAATGGGAAGGCAGAGAAGTATTTGGCTTTCAGCACACACCATGCAGAAGGGGGCTCAGGGTGTGGAGGTGGTCTGGAATTTGGCTGAGTATTTGCAGAAAGCTCTCAAGGAGGAGGAGGTGGGAATAGGTAAGTCCAGGACATGCAGGGTTCATCTGAAACAGAAAGGACAGGAGGAAAGAGGAAACTCTTTGAGGAAAGAAATTGCCTGGTATAAAAATGTGCTGTCTTGCTGGCATTAATGGAAAATGTGGAGTTACTCAGTTGCTTGTGCCTAGAGTAAAACACAGCACAATGTTTGCAATGTTAATGTCAGACCTTGATGAGGAATTTTTTGCCACTTTTACTGAGTGTCATTTTTCAATAAGTCCATGTTCGTACTGATTCAGTTTTGGAGAAGTTCTTTTGCAAGTATGTAAACTTAAAAGTAGTTTGAAGCTTTTTTAATCTGCGTTTTTAAAAGTTTGCTTATCCTTGCCTAGCCTCTTTGCTTTATTTTTACTTGCTTTGCTGTCAGATAGGGTATGTGCTGCTGAGAGGTTATTGACATATTCCATTGTGTGTATTTGATGATGTTGGAGAGGTTGAGTTGAAACTGTGTTCATTTTTTATTTAAGACAGCTTGTGAGTGCTACCTAGTGGCATTGAATACAAGATGTTTTAAAGGCATCTTCTGTTTACTGTGATGAATTAAAACAGAATATTAGCACTTTTGAGGAAGGGTTTGCTGAGAGCAAGACAATGGAGTCTCTGCTTTAATCTCTCCTAGTTAGTAGCTGGGAGAGGCTGCCCCCGGAGCGTGATGCTGTTGTTTTTCACCTTTTCCAAATCTGACAAAGATGACATAAAGTAAATAGCTGTAGCCACAGAGTCAGTGAAAAAGGGGAAAGCTTGCCCTGAGTAATCTGCATCTCCTCCACCTTACAGCAAAGCAGCAGAGGCAGTTTTCTTTGGCTTAGATGAACCAGGAGCTGAATGTCCTTAAGGTGAAAGGTTTTTTGGAGATGTTTTTAGCCCTATGCTAGTACAGACATTTGGCAGGTTTGAGCAGAGTGCAAGCAGCAGACACCTTGCTGCTCTGTGTTCTCCCAGGTTTTAATGTTAAAAAAAATTTTTTGAAGGGATTTCACACATGTGTTTTTTATTGCCAGTCTCCAAATTTAATAAATTACCAATTTTTCTAAGGAATTAATTTTGAACTTTGAGCAGCTTCACATTGGGACTAAAACTCATCTGGTAATACCAAAAAAGAAGCTTAATACATTAGTTATGGAAAGCACTGGTTACATGAATTCTAGTCATTAATCATTCCCACTGTGAAGCAAATGGTTTCTTCAGCCTTTAATAACTTCTAAAACTTAAGTACTGGATCACACTGTGACCTGGGTCTGTGGGAGCATTGCTGAAATTTGAACTGCTGCCTCTGCTGCCTGTAAGTTTCTGTAGCTCAAGGCATTAGTACCTCTGGAGCTGCCTTTCTCTGGCCACTATCTGTTTTTCTGCCCAAGCTCTACCTGGAAGTGTCTCTTAACAGTAAAGCTAAAGCAAGGCAGTGCCTCTGCACATGTGCACTCTCACTGCTCACTTTCCATCTCCATGAGAGATCCTGTGGCTGCAGAGTCAGTTGCTTTGTTTTCCTGATGCAGTGGGACAGTGAACCCAACCCTGCACTTCAGCTTACAGATTTCCTTAAGGCCACCAGCTCACTGGACGTGGGGCAGGGCAGAGGGACAGGGGCAGGACTCTTTCCAGTGGCACTTCATTATCAAGTCAGCCAATCTAAGTTGCATCCATTATATGGTAACAACACTGCATTTTAGCCACAAACTTCTGTGGAGCAGCAGGTTAAGGAGCCCCAGAGCGTGAGAAGCCATCATTGACATGATTCTGAGGACAGAGAAATGTATTCTGTGCCTTCCAAGAGCTGCTCTGTGATGAGAACCATAATGTATTCCAGATCAATATCCTTGGGAATGGATGGAAAAAATCTAACCAGCAAACCATAGAAAACTTCACTAGTTTTGCACTCAAAATTCAGAACAAAACCTGCACAGAAATGGAGAAGATTGTTGAAGATAAACTGAGCAGAGAGCAAATGCCCACTATCCATCACAACAGAGACAAGGAATGGTGCCAGAAAGCCAGCATGACTAACAGAAGAGCAGAGAGTCTATTGTAAACAAAGCATTTTTAAAAAAACTAGAGAAAATGGAAGAGGTTATAAACTCTAGCAGATTAAATATATGAACAGAACAAAGCAGGCAGATGGGTTTTTGAGAGGTGATTTGCAAAGGGGAAAACCCAACTGTCCTGTTTTAGACCTCTCAAAATGGAACCTGGCAGGAAGGCTTAGGGCTAGTGATAGCAGAAAAACTAAACATAATTTTTTCTGCATGCAGGCTTGGCACAAAGCAACTCCCAGAGAGTGCTGTGCTGGAATGCTCTTTATGGGGAGCCAGCACAGACCCTGCCTTAATCCACAGTGCCTGCTGCAGAGGCTCTACAAAAATAATGTTTATGCATTTGTAGTAGGTTGCCAGAACTGGAAGTATCAACCCAGGAGTTTTAAATAAATTTAAAGATTAAATAGTTGAGGTGTTAAGTGAGAGGTTATGCTCCTCTGTGAAGCTTCCATGGTGCCCAGTGTTTCACCTGTCAGACATTTTATAAGATCAGAATTCAGAGGAATTATGGGAATTCACTGACCAGCTATAGCAGACGGACTGATACAATTAGCAGAGTATAGTGGATCAATTACACTGATGAATATTAGGAAAGGATAATGTGAGTTCTTAAATGGAAGAAGTCCTGCTCTGCAGAGCTGTTGGAATTCGTCAGAAGAGTCAGTAGTGATATAAATAAAGAAAATTCAGTCAATGCAGCCTACTTGGATTTCCAAGAGACAGGACCAAAAGGAGTCTTAAGGGACTTAGGAGGCCATGCAGTCAGAGCAGAAGTCTGCTGATGGATGAAATACTGATTTTAAAAAACCCAACATTTGTTTTCACAGTCAAGATCACTTGAGGAGCACTCTGGAGATGTGTGCTGGGACCTGTGCTGCTTAAATAGACTTTTTAGTGGTATGGAAAAAGTGATGGAAGATGCAGTGACAAAACTTATCTGTCTTTGGTTAAACAAAGTGTGCTACACATTGAGTCAAACCTTCCTAGAGTGGAAAATGAAAGCATGGGCTCAGGGCTGATGATAACATTGCAACAGATGAGTGACAATGTCAGCACAGGGCTTGTGGCTTTCAGCAAAGCAAATCAATCCTTGTTCATCAGGAGCAGAGAACAAAGCCACCCCATTGTGCTACTTTGTGCACCCACAGCGTGCCTTCATGCCTTTGACATCTTGCCAGCCCCCTTGGCTCAGCAAGGACCGAGCTCCCTGGGGCAGTTGTGGAGCACAGCAGTGTGCTCAGGGTCAGCTGCTGTACCAGGGCTGGCTGGAGAGTCCCAAACACATCAGCCCAGAAAGGGGCATGTGAGGGATACAAGGGGCATGTGAGGGATACAAGGGGCATGTGAGGGATACAAGGGTGTCACTTCTGGGGAGGATGGAAATGGGGTCAGTTGCTTCCCAGTTCCCAAACTAAGAGCCAGGAGATCTCATGCAAAATCAGCAGATACAAGATAGGGAATTACGTGGTTCTTTACCCCACCCCTGGTCACAGGGAGAGAGAGGTACCAAAAGCACAAGTGTTTGGGGGTTGCAGCCCCATCCTCAGAAAGTTGAAGACCATACCTCCAGTTGAGGAAGTCTCATTTGACCTGCAGATTGTTGGAAGCTGTTACAAGATGCAAATGTTTGAGATCTTGTATCACTTTTTCCTTTTCCGCAAGCACGGGCTCCTGCAGTCGGCCCGGCAGGCTCTAGCTCCAGCTGTTCTCAGTGCCTTCTGTTCCTCCTCCGTCATTGCTCTTCTCATTCCCGGCCCCCAGGCACCGCTGGTGTTCGAAGCTGTGCTTCCCAGCTGCGCTGAGTGCATCGATGGCAGCTGCCTGCCCAGCCCCAGCGCTGTGTCCCAGCAGCGAGTGTGGCACGGGCTGTGCCCGCGGCTGCCGAGAGCAGGCTCTGGGAGAGCGAGAGAGGAGCCGAGCCCAGCCCCTCACCCCCCAGCCGAAATCCCCCGGGATCTCTGCCCTTCCCAAGAGAAGAGCCCCCGGCTAAGAGGCTGCAGCCAGCTGCACCCCTTCCCCCCACCTTGGCCACGTCTTTTGACTCTCTGAACTACTGGTCATTGTCATCTCTTAGGCAACAGATGGGAGAAAATTCCCTGAGAGAAAGGAAAAGAAAAAAATAAAAAATTTCCTAACTTCCAACAAGTGTACATTCCCCGTGTTTGAGTCTGTAATGTGACTGAAGGAGTAGCAGGGTAGTCCCCTTTCCCCCAAATCGCAGTTTACACAGTCTGCAAAGTCAAAGTAAGCAGGAGAGCAAGAATTGATTATTAGCTCATGGAAACTTTTCCTTCCCCACTTGAGATCTGAGATCCAAGTTTCCAAGCTCAGCTTTGGAAAACAGAAATGCAGGGTGCTGCAGCGTGAAACACATTGAAATGCTTGGCTCTGAAGGGAAGTGGGTGTTTCTATTTCTAGTACCTTGTCCTGTAGCTTACTTAGTAAAAGCATGTATGACCTTAGCAGTAAGTTCAAATGTAATTACAGAAAAGACCGTGATGCAGACATATTTCAATATCATCAGCTTTTTTGTTGCTTTCTGTGCTTTTCTCATTGTTCCATCAGTTTAGTTTTTGTGATTCTGTTTGATGGTTGGCCTTTTGCTGCTGCCTATATACCCTACCTCATCTCCTGCAGGTGTGTTTTCATGAGCCATCAGTCAGTTTAATTGATCTTGTGCTCAGGGCAAGGTTATTCCTTCTGCCACCCCTTGGGCTCTGAGCCAGAACCAGCATTTGCCAGACCTCTGTGAGCTTCTTAACTCACTGACCTGGCAGAAGTCTTAACAAAGCAAGATTAATAAAAGAAAAAAAAATTTAAAAAGGCAACTGGATCATTTCCTGCCAGCTCAATGAGTTCAAGCTGCTTATGGAAGAGCCTAGCAAGTGCCAGAGCTGGCAGAAAGACCTGCTCTTAGTGGCAGTCCTTAGCCCAGCCCTCAAGGGTGTAGGGAAGTGCAGGTGGGAGTTGCAGGCTCCAGCCACTTTGGCATGTGCTGTGCTCTCCATTGACTTCGCTGTGTTTCACCCTTCCAGCCACCTGCACTGCCAGTCTCACTTATCCAAAACCAGCCACTTTAGTTAAAGGACTCATTAACACCTGGATGCTTGGAGAGCACTAAACTGGAGTCCAGTGCTGTGGCAGAGTACAGGACAGAGCTTTGCCCAGCTCAGCAGAGCAGCCCTGAGAGCTGAGACCTGGGCAAGGGGCAGAGCCTGGGGCTTTTCTGGAGGCTGGGGAAGTGGAGGCTGCAGCCTGGGCTGCCTTGTGCAGCCTTGCTGTGAGGGCAGGAGTTGCCCTGTGGACACATGCTTGCTTTGCACACACAGATGAGTCCTTTCCTACCCCACAGTCCCCTCCTAAGGAAAAGGGAGCCAGGTGAGCCTCAGGTGAGGTGATGTCATCTGTAGATGGGTCTCTGCTGCTTTGTAGATAAGTACTCTGGCTTCTGCACATGCAGGAAAGCTTTGGTTAGCTTCTATTCATGAGAAAAACCCATGAGAAGAAACTAATCAGTTTCTACCAGTGAGAATGTAACATCACCAAAAGTAAGGCATTTAAACAACAGAAAGAGGAAAACAGCACCTGTTATTTTTTGTAATGACTGAATGCTTATGCTATAAGTAACCAATAGTATTATATTGTATGTAAATAATAGCCAGTGAATCTATTGTAATTTTGTAGCCAATGAATATGCAACACAAATGAAAACATGTAAAAGTGTATAAAAGAGGCTGCTTCCTTGAATAAACAGTTTCTTGCCCTTGTCCGAGGCACTGACTGTGTGTGTCGTGCCCACCCCAGTAGCGACATTGGGCAGTGGTTGGACACAGACTGGATACAGAGATTTGACAGGGTTGTGGGTTGGCCAGGTTGGATGGATCTTGGAGCTACCTGATATAGTGGAAAGTATCCCTGCACATGGCCAGGGGGTGGAATGAGATGGTGTTTAAGGTCTCTTCCAACCCAAATCGTTCTGTGATTTCAGGAGCTTTACTGTGGGTAGGAAGGCAGTGTTAAAGTGGGAATGGGGCCCTTGCTGCTGGCCCTCAGGGTTCCCTGTGCAGGCAGCACATTTAACACTGGGGCTCCTTCTTCTCTCTCTGCAGGAACATGACATTGAGACAGCTTTCGGAGTGGTTCATGTCACCATGCGGGGCACACCCAAGGGGAACAGACCTGTCATCCTCACATACCATGACATTGGCCTCAACCGTAAGCCCTTGCATTGCCAGGACCCTGAAAAAGTGATTATTCGTGGTATTTGCTTTTGAGCGTGGGGAGTAGCAGGCCTGGCATGGAGCTGAGATGAGGTCATTCCAGGGTGAAAAGATAAAGGTCTGTGGGAGAGAGAGCACGTGCCATGCCCCTGTCCATTCCAGCACCCCTTGAAAAGTAGGGCCAAGGTGGAAAGGTGGAAATAGGTCCACTCAACACACTGTAGTGCTCTAGCTGACTTGCTGCATTGTGTGATAGGGCATCCATTCCCTGGGTGCTTGGCAGGTGAACAAGTCCCTTCTATGTGGCTGCAGCAGTAGTGTAATGTCCTGGTGGGCTCAGTTGTTCTTTTCGCATGTCTTCCCACCCAAAATGTACTGTTAGGTTCACACAGGTGCTCCTCTGTGAGTGCTTTGAGTACATTTCTGGGGCCTTGCAGCCTGGACTGTTGTTTGTCTGCTGCCCTCCAGTCATGGCAGTTCTATTGCTGGGACTCACTGCTGCATTGCAGTTCTGAGGCACAGCACATGCACCATCCAGCACCCACTGCCCTGTGGGCTCAGTGAGGACTTGAGCTCCTGCAGGTGTGTTGCCCTGGTGTTTGGAGGGTGGCTTGCAATAAAACTTAAGGAAGTGTCTAATTTCTTTTTGTTGTTGTCGCAGACAAATCATGTTTTAACGCGTTCTTTAACTTCGAAGACATGCAAGAGATCACCCAGCATTTTGCTGTGTGCCATGTGGATGCACCAGGCCAACAGGAAGGAGCCCCCCCATTCCCATCTGGGTAAGAGCTCTGCAGAGACCCATGTTGTTCAGTCTGGACCGAGGTAGCACTCAGTTTCAGCCAGCTGGGACTGCTAGGCTGAGCGTAGTGGTAAGCTGGTGTCAGCAGCAGAGGAAATGGCAAGAAGAGGAAGCTTCCCTAGGGGCATTCAGGAAACTGTCCAATTACTAAGACATGGGTAAAGCCCTCACTAGTGCTGAGTCTGGTACCAGCTTTCTGACTTGAACATGAGCCCAGCACACTGCAGTCCAGCTGGCATTTCATCTGTGTGTCCTGCCACAGAAGTCTGACTGTCCAAAAGACCACAGCTCTGTGTTAGTCTTGCTCGGAGGGCTGGGATCCACACAGTCAGCTGAAACATATTGTTGCACATTAATAACCTGTGCACGTGTCTGTCAGATGTTCCTTGTCCCTCCTACCTTGAGTGGAACTGGAAGGTAACCTCTGTCAGGCTGTATTTGAAGGTGCTCTCTTGCTTTTCAGGTACCAGTATCCCAGTATGGATGAACTGGCTGAAATGTTACCTGCTGTTCTGACACACCTGAAGTAAGTCTCTGAAAGGAAATGGGTGAGCCAGCTGGATACCCTATTCCAGCACCTACTTCTGCCTCTGCTTGCCATGTCTGATATGCTCACTGAGGTGTCCCAAGAGGCACAAGCATCTCCCAGCCAGTGTGACCCTGTCTAGTTCAATGCTGGAAGCACTGTTCTCTACAGGAGGCAATTTATGGCTGCTGCATCACTGCTGCATTGTTTTGAAAACAAACCATAAGTGCACAGTTGGATGCAGAGGGGAAAGACTGCCTCTAGGGGTACTTCAGCTGAGCTAAGTTAGTCTTGCTGACTGTGAAATGCCTCTATTTCAGCCTGAAAAGCTTCATTGGGATTGGCCTAGGAGCTGGTGCTTATGTCCTCAGCAGGTGTGCAGTAAGTATCTCTTCAGTGCTTGTGACCCCTGTGGGCTGTGGTCATTGCTGGTCAGACTGATGGTGTGGGGCACGGGCAAAGGAGCAGTCAGTAATTACAGCAGGGCTGCAGGGAGCCATAGGAGAGCTACCTCCATTCACATGGTTGTGTTGGAGCAGTCTGGGTTACTCTGAAGCTGTGACAGGCATGGAAAGATTGTAATGTGATGCCTTTGAGTCAGCAGAGCTCATCCTGAGTGCTGGGAATAGCCAGTCTTTAGTCTTCACAGAGACTGGCTGCCTTAGTGTGTGCTGTGTCCAGTGTTTGTGGCACCAAAGGATTGATGTGGTGATGTACTGCAAACCGATGTTGATGAGGAATATGCTTTGTCACTGGAAGGAAGCAGATTTTGCTTCACCCTTATGCAAGAGAGCTGCCTCTCTTTCAATACCTGCTTATACATTTCTCTCTAGTGTAGTGTTCATGTGAAATCAGTGGGTATCATTTAGTAGCCCAGGAATTTGCCTGAGTCTTTCAGAGGTAGTGTTAAAAAACCCCCGTAATCTGACATTTTCAGTAAGATTTGCTTCAGGTTGTTGAGTGTAGAGAGAGCTCCCAGTTGTTTGGGCCACTGTAATTTCTTCAAGCTACTGTACTGTGCAGCTGCCCCTCCTACACAAAGTTCTCTGTTTCCTGATCTCTACAGTCAGGATTGAGCCGGGGCAGTATGAGGCTCAATTTATTTTGTTCCTTTTACTTTGTCTTGCACCTTTTGCAAGAAGCTTTCCAGCTGCTGCACCAGCTGTTGACCACTGTGTGGGCTGAATCATCCTTCTGAGTGTGCCTCTGCTCTCTCCCCACAGCTCAGCCACCCTGACCTCGTGGAGGGACTTGTTCTTATTAATGTTGATCCATGTGCAAAGGGATGGATTGACTGGGCAGCATCCAAGGTGAGATTCTGCTTCCCCCACACATGTGCTCTCCACAGCACTTAATGAACAGTGTGTAGAGTTTAAAAAAAAGGACAGAATACAGGTATGTTTCCATTTCTGGCAAAAACTGTACAATTTAATTTATGTCCCTGCAGCATTCTCAGTCTGGGTATAGTATGGCCTCTGCCCTAGGAGCAGGGGTGGGTGTGATCATGTGAATGAGAAATTTAGTCCTCTAATTTAGTCCTCCTGCTTGCAGGCTTCATTTGATTGATATTGAATTAATCTCTTAATTATTCTCTTATTCTGGCCTCTTGAAGTTATTTAAGGTTTCTAGTTTTTTGGAGAGCTGTGTTGTGTATAGACAGTTTTTTTGAAGCTTTGCATGTCCATTCCAAGCTTCAGGCATTTGCTTCTTATATAGTTTGAATAGTTTCTTCATTATTTTCTTTACTGAGTAGCTGTTTTGCAATGTGTGATGAAACTGCATTTTCCAGTTACTCTCCTTCTCATTCACGGTCACTCTTCAGTTTTCAGGCTGGACAACCAACATAGTGGATATTGTCTTGGCACATCATTTTGGCCATGTAAGTACCCAGCAGATGCTAATGTTGCTCATGCAACTGTACATGGACTGTAACTTCTGTATGTGTCTGCTCCATCAGATGAGGGTTGCCACAGGTAGTACCATTTTCTGTGTGTGTCAGGCTCACATCGGGGTTAGCCTGCTGCGGGGCATACACATCCTCACTCTTGCCCTAACTGTCTCCAGGCCATGCATGGTGATAGAGCTCCTTTGTGATGCTTAGGACACTGTCCACAGAAACAAGTGGCAACCAGTTCTCTGTAGCCAGCATGGAACCCTTTGGACTGTGGGTAGAGGATAGGTCAGCTGGAATCTTCGTATCTGTCCAGATGTTGAACTGCTGTATTCTGCTCGTCTTACCTTCAGTGTCAGCAGAGGCAAACCAGCCCCTCCTGGAAACTTTGGATACACCAATGCCTTCTGTTTGGGATTAGCTGTCTCTCAAGCAGCAAGCTTACTGGGCAATGACAGGGATAGTGCCTTGTGCACACTGTATGTGCCACACAGCAGATCAGTCCCTGACCTGGACTCTTTTTGCAACAACACATCAAAGGAATGCTTCCTTCTCAGGCACGGCTTCCTCCTGCACACATCCTGTCTTCTTCCCACTGTCAAGCCCCTTCACTGTGTGTAGTGCTTCCTTGCATTCCCTGCTCTCTCAGAATGTAGTTTCTTCTTTGAACTGGGTGCTGGGATTGAACTTTCCCTTGGTCACAGTCTTACAGCTTATGTATAAAGCTTTGCTTCTGAAACACTGAGCGTAAGTGGCAGACCTGCCTAGTGCAGAGTGGTTTCTGTGCAAGCATTACTGAGGCTTAGGAGTTAACTTATCCCATCTCAGGATACCTGTACCCCTGTGCTTGTGCACTGCCAGTTGTAGAAGTGTAGTCACATTCCCAAAGCATGGCACGTACCAGCACAGCACACAAATACCTCATGTCTCTGGGATCCTGCTGCAGCCTGGGGTCACTGCCCTCTCTGTCACTGCTCACAGGGAATGACATGTATGGATGTGCTTTAATGTTTTGGTATTTTTATGACTATTGCTTCTTTACTTGTGAAAATGTGTTTCCTGTTTTTCAATTCTTCTGCTTTTGTACAGGAGGAACTGCAGGCAAATCTAGATTTGATCCAAACATACAGGCTTCATATTGCACAGGACATTAACCAAGATAACCTTCAGCTGTTCCTCACCTCATACAACAGGTATAGGATACCTTTTTGCCTGACAGACAGCTCCCACAGCTTCCCTGCTCAGCAGATTTGCTGCCATATGTATTATCCTATTGGGGATATCCATATAGGGAACCTTTGTCCTAAGCCTAGTCTTCAGCTGTTACTGAGCCAAGCCTAGCCCTTTTGTCTACCCCCAGACCCTGTCACACCACAGTAGATCATCTCTGGGCACACAGCAGTTCCATGAGAGGATGGATCCTGTTTTCTGGGGATGACTGCTGGACTCCTGGGTGCTGGAGCCAGCACTTGTGGTTGGATTTTGTGTGTCCCCATGATAACCAGTTTCCTCTGCAGATTTAATGGAGAATTGTTCTGTTTTGTCTTTCAGTCGTAAAGACCTGGAAATTGAGAGACCAGTTGTTGGTGTCAATGAAACAACTGCAAAAACACTCAAGTAAGTTGTCTGAATCAGCCTCAGTTGCTGACTGTGCAGTCTCTTCAGCAGAAAAGATGCTGTTGCTTCTCGGCAAGAACTCACCAAGCCCAAGCAATGGGAAGACTGTCCAAGATGGTTCCAGGCTGTGGTGCAGGACTGGCAGCTGCAGTGGGTCAGAGGTGTCTGGAAGTCCTGTCATTAAGAACTCTTTGAGATTCTCCAGAAGGCAGGGTCAGAGGCACATGTGTGCAACAGCAATGGCAGTTGCTGTGCATGGAGGGGACAGTCTGGGTGCATCTGCAAGCCCTGGAGAATGTTGTGGTACAACAAAATGCCAAGGTGTGATGGCAGGCAGGGATTTTGCTGAGCATTTTTCTGTTAACCTTTCATGAGGGTCTTGGTTCACAGAGCTCAACCTTCTCAGAAACCCCTTTGATGCACTTTGAGTAACACCTCTGTTTTGGCTTTTGACCAGGTGCCCTGCCTTGCTTGTTGTTGGTGACAACTCACCTGCTGTGGAAGCAGTGGTATGTATCCATTATTTCCTCTTGTGAGATCAGCCCCACAAGTCACTTAGCCCTTGGATGGAACACCTGCCATTCCTCCCTGGATCTTTAATTTGTTGTTCACTTCCTGCATGATCTCTGCTTCCTTGCTCAGTCCTTCCTGGCTCCAGAGAAACTCCCATTGCTGAAGACAGCCACTGCTTCTGGTGCAGCTACTCCACATTTTACACCTGAGTGTTCAAGTTTTCTGTGTTGACACCATGTCCTTCTCTCCTTTTTTTTAGGTTGAATGCAATTCACGTCTTGACCCAACCAAAACGACCCTTCTGAAGGCAAGTTCCACTCTAGAATCATTCTGGCAGCTCTACTTAGGTTTTTGCTTTCCATACATTTGGCTTTAAGAAGTTTGTGGACAGTCATTCAGGACTGTGCTCTCTTCTCCATGGAGCTGGAGCTGAGAGGGAAGAGTTTGTCAGGGGGTCCCCAAATCCCTGCTTTATGGCCGTCTTCAGCTGGCAGGGAAGACCCCTGAGAGACAGCAGAGCTACCCTTGCCTCCACCCTGCCCTCTGCAGCACCATCCTTTTCCCTAGCTTTGTCCTGGTCCTTCCCAGCCTCAGCTGTGGCCCCGCAGTGAGCCGAACTGCAGCTCTATGGAAGTGCAAAGTGACAGGGTTGGGCAGAGTGGCCGGGGAGAGGTGGCAGTGGAAAGTGCTGGGCTTCTAGAATGTGACCTGAGATCACATGGTGACACGGCCCCCAAGGTGCAGGGTTCCCTCAGCAGCAGGTCCCTGAAGGTGTTATCACCTGGCCTTGCTCTGCCTGTAGAGGTGAGGTGGTGGAAACTGCAGTGTGATGCTCTCAGCCCTGGTGGGTGGGTGGGTGGGTAGTGCTGGTGTGGTTTGGGGTTGTCCTGGGTGGGAAGGACAGCTCAACCTGCCCTTTGTTTCCTGTTGCAGATGGCTGACTGCGGGGGCCTGCCCCAGGTGGTTCAGGTGAGACACACCTTGGCTCTCCCATGGCATTTGAGTGGTTCAGAGAGCCCTTTGTTCTGCTTGCACTAAAGCCTCTCTGTTTCCACAGCCTGGCAAGCTGACTGAAGCCTTCAAGTACTTCGTGCAGGGAATGGGCTACAGTAAGTGGCAAATACAACTTTGTGGTTTGAAGCAGGGTTGTTGTGTAGGGAACTCAAGCTTTCTGGTCCATCTGAGCCCACTGGCATCTGTGTCCCTACCCCTGAGCCAGTGTGGTTGCCAGGAGATCCATCCATGCTGCAAAATCAACTAGTGTGCTGACAAGCCTTAGCAAACCAGTGTTCCCTGACATGTGTTGGTGACTCCTTTCTGGTTGCTGGTGTTGGTTAAACTTTGTAAAGTCTGTCTTTGTGCCAATCCACAAAAATATGTTCCCAAGAACAGCAAATCTGTGCATACCTTCTCCAAGGGGGAGGGAGGCAGCAGTGCAGCCTCACAACTGGTCCAGGTATGAGAGCTTTTCCCTTTCTCCTCAGATGTTCCTATTTCTGTCAGACTCACCAGGTTAAGTGATACTGCAGAACAAATCCCTCTAATGGCAGAACAGGTTCCTGGGTGACTTCTGAGGCACCCAGGCAGCCCAGAGAGAGCTGTGCTTTGCACCACTGTATGTCCTGCCCTATGGCTTCCTCCCCATGCTTGGAGGCAGACTTTGTCACCTGAGTGTCAGACTAACTCAGCTCCCTTCCTTCGTGCTCCTGAGGAATTGGAGGAGAAGGGCTTCTTTACTTCTTTATCTCCAAGGAGGGCTTTACTACTCAGGAACATCAGGACAAGGGCTTCTCAGTGCACTACAGCAGCTCTCTCTTTCTTGCTGGGGCCAGGAGTTCCCTTTCTTGATGATGAACCTTCAAAAGCTGGGGTTAGGGAAGGGGTTGGTTTGTGTGACTGGCTCACCACTCAGCATGGCCACTGTGAGAGCTGGGGCACTTGCAGTGGGCTCCTCACAGCTTTGCCAGCTCATGGTCAGGGCTTAGCAGAACCTGTCCTTTTCCTCAGGGCTCTGCAGGTAACACAAACACGTAGGACAGTCGTGCTCTCCAGTGCTGGCCAAAGGAGCCTGATCCTGCAGAGGAAGATGCTGTGTGAGGAGGGTCCCTCTGCCTCACTGAGTGTGTTTCAATGTTCATGTCTCTTGTGTTTCTGGTGTTAGTAAAGTCAGCAAGTGCTGTCATCAGAGCAAGGGCTTCAGCAGCACTCTGGGGCTCAGCTCTCTTGTCAATAGGCTGTGCAGCACTGGAGAAGGACAGGTCAATTTTCTCCTTCCAGAATTAGCAGCTGGTCCCAGAATTGTTTTCCCAGCTTTGGTGGGTAAGACTGTGGGACACTCTGGGGTGTGATGAGTTCTCTTGGAGAGAACAAGGTAGAAGCAAAATACAGCTGGGCACTGCTAGGAATACAGAAGCCAGTTCTCCAAGAGCTGTGCCTGTGCCTGCTGTACATGGGCTGAAGCAGCTGGGCATACTTCTGCTGACACTGCAGGTGGAAGGTAATGGCCTTGAAGGAGACGTAGCAGGAGTCTGATGCTGTCATCCCAAAGACAGGAATTTCTGATCTGTATCTGGAGTTACACAGTATAGCCCAGGGAAACGGGATCTCTGTTGAGCAGGTATGGAGTGTGCTGTGAGGAGTTAATGTCACCAGCTACAGTGTGATTTTCAGCTAAAGGCATTGAAGAGTTTTGGCCCTGATGGATTTTTAGGTGGATTTTTTTCCCTGAGATGCTCATTAGCAGCTGTTGGTACAAATCCTGGGAGCTTTCAGTGCAGTGTATGAGCTGGGAACAGAAGGACAGGTAGCTGGGGGTCCCAGGAGTAGTGCAGCCACTGGTCACACACCACAACTAATTGGCTCTTTCCTGTATTCATCCCTTTCCTTGTCTCATGTTGTTTCCAGTCCCTTATGTGCAGCTCAGCCACCTAAGCACTGAGTCAGGTACCTCCAACGTGCGTCCACCTCGGCCCTGTGCTGTGTGCTGAGTGGAATTGTTCTCCGGGTGCTTTGCTTTGTCTCGGCATGTCCTGCTGTGGGTGGGCTGGTCATTGTACTCTGTGTGCTATGGGTTTCCACCTTTCATTTGTATTTTGTTGACTGTTGCATGACTTCAGCTCTGTGGTTTTCTACAGTGATGAGACTGACTTTCAAAAGGTCACCCACAGCTGCCTTGGTTTGCACAGACACTGGCTGTGGCTGCACTTGCAGATGATCAGTTACACTGCCGGCATTTGCTCACCTTGGACCTTTTGAAATTGGGCCTTAAACATCTTGCTTTTAGACATGCAGACTTAATTTTGGGAGTGAAGAGTGAGTTTTCTTCCCGGGGTACAGCTCTTTCTGTGCTTACCCAGTGACACATACCCGAGTGACTGTGGGTCCTGCCTCCTGGGTGCCTCCTGGTCTGAGTGCCACACGTGTTCTCTCTTGCAGTGCCAGCAGCCAGCATGACCCGGTTGATGCGTTCCCGCAGCCACTCCTCCTCCAGCGTGGGCTCTGGTGAGAGCAGTCGCAGCCGGTCCCATGCCAGCACCCACGGGGAAGGAAGTGCTGGAACCCCAGAAGGAATTGACCTCCAGGTTGCACCTCAAACCATGGAAGTATCCTGTTAGGCAGGAGCCCCTCTTCTGGATTCAGACAGCTCCACTTGCCCCACTGAACCCACTCAGAATTTAGCATTTCATCTGACATGGCATTAACTGTTCTCTCTAACCTGTGCATGCCCATCCAAGCAGCCACCTCCTTGGTAGTCTGTACTTGACATTACTTTGATCTTTTCTGTATCCCGCTGGCATCAAAGTCTCTTTAAAACTCGTTGGCATTCCACAGTCTTAGTAAGTCCCATTACTGTACATGCTGATGCCATCTCCTGTCTGTGCTGTGTATCAATCCAGATGACAGCCACTGTCTCCCCTCTTCATTTAAATATAATTTCTGTGGCTTTGTGAGGTTTAGAATTGCTTTCTAGTTGTGCTTCTGCTAAAGGACCCTTGTGGTACAGTTGGTATGTCGTTGGTGGGACGTGGGAAAGTAAGACCACGAGGATGTGGCACTCCAGGCACTGGAGCAGGCAGTGCAGTGTGGAGCTGGACCTGGGACACAGAACCTGCTGAAAGATCTGTGTGTCCCCAGGACTGTTTCACATGCCAGGCAGCCTGAGAAAGACAAATGGTCAGGAGTACTGGCTTGGTCTTACTTGTGTATGTGTGTTGAGAAGGAGCAGAGTGATTTCTTACCTGAGCCTCCTGAAAAAGCAAAGCAATTAACCAGTAAACTACACTAACAAGGTGCACTATTAACCCAGTACAAGGGATTAAACTCCAGCAGCCCTGGTTCTAGACCACTTCTGCAGCCCTCTGCTGACTCAGGATGCAGAAGGATGGGATGCAGTGACACTGGTCGCTGTTCTGCCCTGGCACAGGTGAATCTTTAACACTGAGCAGGTTGTGAAATGGGAAGCAGTGCCTCTTGCCAGGTGGAGATCCCAGAATCTCCTGCACTGCCAGCTCTGTGTCCCACTGCTGCTGCCCCAGGCAGGATCTGCACAGGGTGCAGGGAACACCAGTGAATGTGACAGCTAGCAATCACACATTCTTGTGAGTTGGGTGAGCAGTCAACACCTCTGTGCAGGTAGCAGTTACTGTGGAATTCACAATTCTGTTACCTTTTTACACCTGGCCAGGTCACCATGGGTGGACAGCAGATGCCTGCTACAGGCCAGGGTCTGGTGTTAATGGGAGAAAAGGGATGAGTGGTCAGGCTGCTGCAAGTCTCAATTGATAAACAAAACATTCTTTCCTCACCGCTGAGCAGCCCTGACCCAACGGGACCTTCCAGGGTCATGCTCACATTCTGCTCCATTTCAGGTAGGGAATGGGACCGGGAGGCTCTGCCTGAGGGGGACTTTGTACCGGTTATTGAATAAAGCTGTAACTGGGTTTCATTGTTACACCGTGTGCTCTTGGTGTTTCTCTTGGCACGACCTGCACCCCTGGGGCTTTGGCAGTCTGAGTGTCTGCTGCTGCATGCAGCAGATTCAGCCCCAGCCTTAAAATCCAGTTTCACAAGAACCCTTCTTTTTTTTTTTTTCTTTTCTTTTGAGAATGAAGTTAGAAAGGAAAATTTGCTAGGACAAGGGAACACATCTGCTTTCTTCCCACTAGGGAAACTGAGAGGGTAGAGACAGAACCTGAAGCTACATCAATGCCTGTCTCTGCCTTCAGGCACCCTGGGCCACATACACTGCTTCTCCAGCCCTCCCTGGCTTCTTCCCCTTCCCATACATTTTCTCTACATGGATTGTTCAACTGCATCTAGAGCTCCTCGTTTCACACTGTCACTAATGTTTGTGCTTCCTCTGCCTTGAGCTGCCCCTGACAGGCTGCTCATCCAAACACAAAGCAGGGTCAGATCACACATCCTAGGTACTAATATATTACATATATTAGGAGTTGGGGGAACAAAATGCATGAGCTCCTCAAACAATACTCAACATAAACTATTAAGGATATTTATATAACAGATCTGGAAAACAATAATTTCCAGACTTTAGCAACAATTAAGAGATAGATATACCTGACAAACTACAGTACTTGCATTTCAGTGCCATGTAAGGAAAAAAGCCCAAAATTGTTTTACTGAGTTATCATTAATTGAAACAAAGACTTTACTAAGACTTAACCAACAAAAACCTATTTTTTATTTATTCCAAACACCAAGATACAGAAGTTTTCAAGTTTTGCAAATATTGCTCCAAAACAAAATTCCATGTACAGCCCCTTGGTTCTAATAGTGCATCAACAAACACGTGTGTACCCACAGTGCAATGTTTGCTCAGTTCATCAAGGCTCCACGTTGCATTCACTTACCAGTGATTTAAAGAAACAAAAAAGTGACCTGTCAGCCTGAACAGCTCATCCAGACTAAAAATAACAATGAGGAAACTTGCAAAAAAAGGGACAGAAATGAATCCAGGCAGAGCACAATGAAGAATCTTCCCTGAACATGAGAAGTACTACTCTATTTTAAATAAATATTTTCAGTCTTTATCTGCAAGGGCTTCCCCAGCACTACTGAAGGGATGCAAGTCTCCAGGATCTGCAACCTGATCTACCCATGGGAACTGCCTTTTCTTCCAAACCTCCAGGACTGCCCTGAGCAAAAATAAACTGACAAGTAAAAACACACAATGAGCACACAAACACCATTGCTTGAGAAGAAATCCCCCTTTGGAGCAAGAAGCCTGCTCAGGGACTGAGTGCTGGAATGCCATCAGACTGGGAGCACAACCAAGCTGCTCCCAGGCAGCCCTGTCCTGCTTCACAAATTGTAACCAGGGAACTCTTTTTCTGTCCATTGCACCTGAAAATCACCAGCTGCCTGGGAGGCTGCTCTGATGTTCAGAACCTGCTGTTCAGGTTGTCTGGTCACCACCACCTCCTCTAGAGCCACACGAGCTCAGGTACCTGACAGGAATGAGCCAAGCATTGGTCTTCAGAGAGCCAAAGTGGTCCTTAAAATACCATGTAAGCTTTATTCCAATTGTGTTACAGAAAAGTGAGTTTGTTTTTCTGCTGTATGTACGTTGTATTTACTATTTACCAACTTAGTACTATAAAACTGTGAGACAAATTATTCCCTGAACTGAATCTTGGCATAGAAGTCTTAGTTACTACCTAGAGCAGCCTAATTATTTTGTTTGCTGAAGGAAATAAAGTATTCACCATTTAGAGACTGTAACTCCTACAATACTACTGGATATTTCAAGTTTACATTATTTTTTGCAGAATAAACACATTACAAATCTATATTCCAAATTAATAATTTGCACAGGTATGGGCCTTTCCATTAACAACTCTGTTTGAATGTTACCCTTTGGTAGTACCATTGCACATAATAAAATATGGGTAACAAATCCAGCTTTTTAAGGACACCCTCTCACTGCAAAACCAGCTCACCATGTTCCGTAGGGAACTGAACTCAGCAATGTCTGGGAAGGAAAACTAAAGTTGCAGTCATTATTTCAGGAGTGGTGATCTGCAGCTGAAAGTCTCTGAACCTCTCAAATGTTCACAATATTCCAAAGGTTCTGTCTGTAGAACGAATGAACATCAGCAGTTTGTCACCTTGCTATCACAAAGTAAAAACAAATCGAAAATTAAAACTTCAGGTATAAAAAGGGACTTTGTGAACACAGACCATTTAATATAATAACCCACTCACTGTCTGCCAAGGACAGCACCTCATGCATAGATCTTGAGGCTTTATTTACACAAAATAAACTGATTCCCAAAACCACACATTCATAGCAAGTCTTTACAATGAACATATCCAGAGTACTGAAAAAAGTCTACATTTTCAAATAGAACCGGAATGGCAATTATTAACAAATGGGTAGAAAATACATCACATCCATGACAGACCATGCTGCAAGTCTGAACTCAGAGCGTGGCCCCAGTCCTTTCCCAGCAGCAACAAGGGGATCTCACCAGCAGCTGCTGCAGGAGGCACCAGACGGCCGCATTTAAGAGCTCGAGAATGCACACAAAAACCACGTTCATGGGCTCCCCCAGTACCAAGTCATGGGACAGTGACAGGATAAATATGGAAAACAATCATTTATTCTGAAAATAAGTGCAATCCACCTGTGACCTCCTGCTACATTATTTACTGTAACAGAAGTGTGGGTCAGGCTGCTGTTACTTGCAAACCTCCACGTAACACTTTATAGTCAAGAGCTGGACATTCATACTTACTAAGTCTGAAACTGTTATAGCATCTCCTAATGATTAAATACTGAGTGCTAGTATGCATAAACCAGAAGAAAAAAAAACATGACATGAGTCACTTAAACTATGCAAAGTTATTTACAACCCCTGTCAACCAAACTTTTTTGGCTCTTAGAACTCTGTTCTTCAGTGGCACAATTTTTAGTCAATTTAATGATGAAGAAGTTACTGTTTGGATGAGCAACTTGTAAGGAGTGAAAATTTGAGTGTAACGTATCAACCAACAGACAATCTCTGGAGACAAGAGTACAACCTTTTCCACAGCATTGTAATTGTCTAATAGACCCGAAATAACCTTTTTGCTGTTCTTTGAACAACACTTCTTCACGAGTCCCTGAAGTCAATCTGCATCCCATGCAAGCAGCATGCCAGTTCCATTTACAGATTCAGAGCTGCTCCCATCAGATGCTCCAGCTCTGTGCAGTCACAGCCCAGAGCTCCCCAGCCTCATGTGGAGCAGCACAGAGCAATCTGCTGCACCTTGCCCAGGTCTGTTATCAGCTGCTTTATGCAATGTTTGAGCTGGGGGAGTCGAGCCAGTGGTTCTGGGGGTTCCAGCTCTCCTGTGTAATCCAGCCAACTCTCCAGAACTGCAAAGAAAACAAAAATTGTCACTACTGCATTTCTCCGCAAACAGCTAATCTGAAGTCACAAAACAAGAATTCTTTAAATCTTTTGTAAATCATGAGAAAGCAGTGGGCAGTATTTTTAACACTTGTTTGAGAAATTGTAAAACTGAACACCTCACACCAATCGTTGCAAGTAACTCTTGATACATAACCAACTAATTCACATGGGGATGGGGGAGAAGCTGCTGCTCCTAGGAAAAAGCAGGAAAGGAAAACTCTGGACCAGACATTGTGAAATCTTGTGCTAAACTTCCTCTGATCTGTGTCAATTCCAGGACAAGGACACTGTAGTACAGGGAGTTTACGCCATCAAGGATGGGACTACGGTAATGACAGAAATCTGTCTCCAACACAGAACACAAGTGACCAAGACAGAACTGGGTAACACAAAGGGGGGATGAAGATCAAAAGTACCAACAGCAGAGTGTCACACAAGGAAAATGAACTCCGGCTTTAAAAAGCTTCTCAGTGGGAAACAAGAAATCCCACTGAGCAGCAGACAAGTCAAGTGATAACATAACACACCCACAAGGAAGGTGGTCAAGTCGGACTGTGATGAGCTCTGGCGATGTTGACAGTACTGCAGATGGAGAGTGAAACCTTGAAGACAGAATAAATAAATACCTCAGCCAAAAGCAGCCACTGCCACCAACCAGATCAGCAGGTCAATGTCACCCACGGGCAACACCTGCTGCAGAACCAGCAGCATCACCGCCACTGACACATCCCACCTTGGAGTAAGGAAGGTCCTGCTCAAAGCAGCAACCCCTGCTCAGCAGCAGCTACAAAAAGTCTATCTTTTGAGAAACACAGCTTCTTTGTTGAGGCAGTACAGCCCTGACTGATCTTCACTACCTGAAATAACCCTTCAGCTGTCCAGCTTTTCAGTAACTTATTTACAAAGAGAGGGCTCTGACTTGGGCAGGTTGGATTCCCCTGCAAGTAAAGCTGCTGTTATAACCACTACACAAGCAATAGCCAGACTTAACAACGTAAAGAACTATCCTGAATCATTTAATGCAACACAAAGGGTTTATAAGTCTCCCATTACTACAAAAATCTTAAAAGACATTTAAGTGAAGAATTTGGAAGAGACAGGAAAGGATAAGAGCCTTGTGCACTGAAGAGGTCACTCAGAATGGGCTAACATAGCCAGAAAGGCCCTGAGGAACAGAGAAATGCAGACACACAGAGGAGTTTTGGAAAATGACAAAAGCCTAACCCAAAAAGACACAAAGATGTTCCAGTACATCTGATGCAACTATTTAGAGATGACTTAACTAGAAATTGTTCTGTGAAATTCTGCTCTTTGTTTTAAAATCCACCCTGCACATCAGCAGTGTGTCTATTTTCTATTAGGAAATGTGATAATGGAACATTCAACTCTTTGTAGGTCTGAAGAAGTAAGATTCTGGTTAATATGTTTTGAACAGGTAGTTCAGTTAAGAAAGGTTATTTTTAAAACTAGAGAAACACTACTTACCATCTAGCTCCTTCTCAATGAAATCCATTCTGTGGATGACTTCATCCTGCAGAGATTCCACATGAGCTAAAAGATTGAGCTGCCACTGCAGCTGCGAGTTCACAACTCCTTCTTTGTCTTTTTCCATCAATTTCATTTCAATAGCTTCCTCTGGAGAGACTTTCTTAGAGACAGACTCTCTCACCTAGCAGAAATACACACATTAAATATTTGTTACAGTGAAACAGAACTGGGGAGCAGATCTGCCTGAGTCCTCCCTAACTGCTCAACTCATCATAGGCCAGAAAACAAGAGAGACACAGACACTGAACTGGTTTGGGCAACAAGATCTACATACAGACATTTTTACAGGTATTTTCCTAAAAACTACTTGTACTTCACAAGCTGGTTTGCTGAAGGTGACATTCATACACATGTGTAGTTATCTCCTTGCCACCCTTCATCTGGAAGAAAGGCCTCTACCAGGTCTGACAGAGCTGACAATGAGAACCAAGCATTGAAAAGCTAAACTTAAAGTGCTCCAGTAGGAAGAAGATACAGGACTATTCCATGGTGATTAGTCTTCAAAAATATCACTTCAGGTTGATACCATTTTTCCCCATCTTGAAATGCTGCCAGAATTAATTTAACCATTAGGGGAAACATGGAAACAAGATGGAAATAATTAGAAGCTGGCCTACCAGTGTATTTGGTAGCATCATACATGCTTGGCCTGTTCTCTCTCTTTGCTAGTGTTTATTTCTACATTTAACACACAAAATTAAGCAGCAATGAACTACCAGTAGAGCACAATGCATGGTCCACACTTTTCAAACTACTTGAGGTCCAGAAGTCAACATAGATTTTTTAAATTATAACATAAAATGAAGGAGTTGATCACATTTATCATTTTACTTGTTACTGGCAGCTTACATTTAACAGTCTGACAAAAAAAAAATAAACACAAACAGACCAAAAAGTATTTTAAAAGGCTGAGGTTTGCACGCTGCCAGGCAAACACTCTTTGCCAGAGAGGGCTATTTTAATAAAAATACCTTTGGGTAATTGTGTTTAGATTCATTTTCCATCTTGCATATTTCTTGGTCCAGATTCCAGCCAAGCCTCTCTGAGAGGGAGTCATCCCCATTCTCCCTTATTCTGTTCACTCCATCATCCATGGCTGAACCTCTTGTTTCCACCACCAGCCTCTGCTCTATGGCAGGGTAGTAGGCCCGGGGCTTCTGGTAACAGTGTTCACTTGTAATATAAGATTCCTCCACAGAAGGAATTGCTGAGGGTTTCTCAACTGTCCCATTCCAAGTTCTGTAACTTGCTGTCTCCTCTTTGCAACAGTTTTCCTCAAAGTGAATGATGTGTTTAGTATGGATCTTTTCATCCACCGTGATGTGCTTCCATGGATGACACCAAAGCTTTAAGTCAGGGTGTTCTTTATTTCTGTTCAAACATAAAGTAACCCACCCAATTTAGATGTCAAAATGACTAAGCAAACTATCCTCTTAAGTAAAGAAATTAAGTAAGAATATTTGAAAGACTGCATACTCAAGACATTGTAATCACTAAAATAATGCCCAAATACTCTGAAATAACAGTTTCACTGACCTCAGTTGTGCATCCTCCTATGATGTTCTGTTAGGGTCACTATTTCTATTTCCATAACATGGTACAAAAGCCACGTGTTTGGATTAAAAAAAAACTTGAAGAGTAAGTTGCAAATAGACACATCCAACTTCTCACCAATGTTGGTCCTTTATGGAACTTTTTGCTTCAATATTTAGAATTTATAAACAGCAGAAATTAATTTGAACTGGGCTATTTTTAGGAAGGTATGGTACACCAACATTGTAGTGGTGCTCCATAGTGGCCATAGTTCCCTTCATCTGTTCTTAGAAAAATTCTTATTTTAATTGTCTTGAAATTGACTAATTATTTATTCCAGCAGAAGGGACAACTGTAGATATCAGATTATTACAGATAAAACAAACAGAAAATTTAGAGAGAGCATTTGAACTCATGTTGTTCCTTGTGTCAGGCATCAAAAGAGCAGTAAAAGGAGTACAAAGCAGAACACTCTGCTACCTTCAACAGGCTGGCAGCTCATGTGCTACAGGAACACAGCAGAGCAAATCCTGACCCTAAAGCACCTGCACTGGGCTGCACAGAAAGGGGGAGCTGCCCTCAGGTCCCCTCTCTGCTTCCTTGCAAAGGTGGATGGACTTATTCTATTCAGCTGCTCCAGCTTTTCCAGCTGTTCACCAAGTCACTCAACAAAACACCTGACTTTGGCAGTAACTGCTTTCCAACCCCTCCTGCAGCAGCTCAGGTTTCTTCAATGTCTCTCAGAGGAAACCAGAGTGAGTACAGCTGCCAAGGACATGCAAGGACTTATTTCATAGAAGCATCTTTGCCTCCGGTGCTGGCACAACGAGGATGTACCTCCCTGGTGAGCCATCCTGAAGGCATGCCTGGAAAAGTGAAAGCCAGGTGTTCATTTACCAAAGCTTTCTGCTCCAGCTCCACTCATCTGCTACACCTAAAGACACTGTATTTTGCTCAGAACAGAGCAAGGGATAATTTTTCAAAAGACAGAAAATTTTTCTGAAAAAATGATGCACCTAAGGATGAAAATTTAAATGCTAATACTTGAGTAACCTTTTAGCTCCTGCCTGCTGAAGGTTCACCCTCCAATGGCACTGCCAGGGTCACCTTTGCCACCTCCTTGAAACACTGGGCAACACTGTCCTAATCATTTCAGGCACCTGTGAAATCATCTTCTCTCTGTTGATCTGCATCCAAAGTATAATAATTATTCTAATTCAGCAGTTTTTCAAATCCCTTCTAATTTATATTGTGATAAAGAAAACAGTGGCTGAAGCTTTTAACTAGATGATCCAAACAGGACTGCACCTCACCTTTAATTAAGCCAGGCCATCACACTGACTTCAGCATGGGAGAGAAAAGGAAAAAACCTGCAGCAACCATCACATACATGCCCAGTGCTCCCTACCTCAGTACTATATAAATCTCAATTCACAACTGGAAAGCCTGAAACTCAAGTTTCACTCTTTAACAGAAGCCCCAAGGAGTGGCCTTACAATATTTACGTTTCAGTCTCCAAAAACAAAAGAGATTACTTACAGATCTAACTAAAGGATCCCATAATGGAAAAGCAAAACCTTATGTTAAAATGACTACTCTCTTTCTTTAAGCATTTTCACACTGTTCAAGCATTTCCAGTTCTGTCAGTGGACCTCCTGCATCACCACAGATTAGGGGAAAGGGTCTAAAGAATGCCAAAACTACTTTGTTTTCCAAAGAGCTGCTGCCATGCAATTTGCCAACGAATAAATTATATTTATGGAGTTCAATAAATTTAAACCACTGGATTTGACTTAGAAAATTTTTTTTTCAGTCATCTCTATCCAAGGAGGACTTTAAACAGGAAAATACACAGACAAGTTGACTTGATAAACAATTACGTTATTTTCTGTATATATAGCTGAAATGCTCTATGCTCAGAATGAAGTGCTGCAGGCTGCTGAGGGTGCAACCACTCTCCCACTTCAGGAGAACAACACAGTGTACCAAACAAAGAGATCTGATTCCTCCTGGACAAGCTATGATCAGATTTCCTGGAATGGAGAAAGGAAGTGCTGCAAAAATGGTGCCATGGATTATAAGTCTATACTGTTCTTATTTAAAATCCATTTGGGTGATTCAGGAAAAGCTGTCATTATTAGTTTTCTTCCTTCTTTCTTTCTACTTTCCCAATCCTTTCTATACACATTGTCCATTTACACTCAACTCACTTAAACAGTTTTCAAGCAGCCAAGTCCTTTCCCAAGATCACATTAGCAATTCAGCATAAGTTATAAATCCACAGAGCACAAATGTAAGTCTGAATTTGTGGTTATTTTTCTATTTGCAGTCTGATTCCCAAGGAGAACATGCCAGTTTGTACTTAAGCAGTGCTTACTGTAATATGCTCATCTTCAGCTGCAGCCCGTGCAGGACCTCGATCACTCTCTGGACATCCCCAAGCAGCTGGTGAGTGGCCACAATCTTCTTGGCATTCTGGTGGGAGTAATTCTCTTCCAAAAATGTTAAGCCATGCATGTGACCATTACTTAACCACTCCTTCTCATACCAGTACTTTAAGCTGGACCTCTGACCTAAAGTGACAGTAATGAGTGAGTTAAAATGAAATGTTGACATTGCTGGTAGTAATTCTGATCTTCTCCAGGTACTGCAACAGCTTATTTGTTCTTATCAACAGAAGCAATGAAGATCCTGTAACAGCAGACATAACCCTGAAGAAATGAAGAACTTGTAAAGCAGGAAGCCAAAAACCTCTGCCCAACTGTAAAAGCATTCAGACCCCAAATTCCACCAAAGGATATCCACAACAGGCATTTAGAGATGAGCTAAGATGTGCCCAGGGGAGTCTTTGCTTGAGCTTCCTGAGTGTTTTCTACACTCCTTTGTTACAGTCAGACAGGACAATCCTTATTGCAGCAAATATGTGACAGATGGTCATCACAGTGAAAACATTCTTTACCATTCCTGTCCTGTGGTAATTCCACAATATTGACTCATGGACATTCACATAAACTGAACTTTCTGAAACTTACCTACAGTGACAGACACAAGTAGGGGAAAAAAAACAGTGTAATTTTTCAGAGAGATAGATTTAGATACAGATCAGATGTAGATAAACTAGCTGATTTACTACATATATAGCAAGGGTCTGTAACCTTAAATTTCTGTACCTGGAGGATCTTGACAAATATAGCAGGTATATTTCTCAGGTATATTATCTTCCAGTAAGCCCATACAGACTCCATGCTGCCAGCAGAGACACTCTTCACACTGTTCAAAGTCAACAAGTGCACATTAAAAGAAATAAAGGCTAGAGGAGCTCAATACCATTATGTCAACTAAGAAACACAGGATCTACATATTTTAAGACAAGAGATCACATACCCTTTATTTCTCAGAGCATAAACCAAAGCAGAAATGTTGTCAATGCTGGTACAGGACTGCAATATGAGCTCAACCAAACTCTAGCAACAACTGCAAGCAATCTCAGATGTTGTTCTTCACTGACCTACAAAGATGCCAACTTGCTAAACATTTCATCTCTGTTCAACATCACTTTAATTAATAGTCTTATCTGCAGGAGAGATGATAGAAGCCTCTCCAAGTTTTCTGTGAAGCTGGTTTAAAAAGGGGCACATACATGTGGAATGGACAGATGGCTTTAGGCAGATTAGAAACTGAAATTGCAGACTTTGGAAGACAACAATAGTTTATTTCTTGTACAAAACAAAAGTTTCTCCACTGACACCTTCCACTGTATTCACTGAAATGTGCATTTACCCTCCTCTTCATACCTGAATCATGAAGTCATTTTCTTCTTTTACTTCACAAACACAGCGAACAATCTCAAAATCACTTTCTTCAACTTCTTCATCAGGGTTGGTGGTTACATCAACATCCTGACTGCAGTCATCGTCACTCCAAGGCAAGCTATCCATAGATGACTCACTCAAGGTGTCATCCTCTGTACAAGAAGTATTAACATAAAATCCTGAGTAATTACAAAAAAGGTCCCTCAAAATCTCATCCCAAGTATGCAGACATACATTCCTAAAAGCATGAGTTCACAGTGTAATTTAAAGAATATCACAATTGTAAAAGTTTATTCAAGGTTACTACATAATGAAGTTTTATAGGCTCATTAATTGCTCCTTCAAAATATTCCAACTTAACAGCTTCTGTCATTAAAACTGTACTGTCAACACTGAGTATCTCAAACCAAAGGCATGAAGTCTCTTCAGACAAAACTATAAACAACAATTCAACAACAGGATTCATGCTAGTTGCTGCAATTTATACAGAATTTTGACTTGGCACTTCCAGTGTAGAGCTCTCAAAAAGAGCCAAGAGGGTTCTACTTTATGAACCATTCAATCTCACAAAGTGATGTTTCCATGACAGAAATGCTGAGTCCAACACAGAATTTAAACCTGCTTCAGCAAACTATTACTTTCATTTAGTCTTCTGTTTAGGATGCATTTATAAACTCACAGGCAATGCACTGCACAAGATATTCTTGCAGAATGCACCCACACTACTTAACTAAAGCATTAGTGCATCCTAGATTGAATAAAAGTGCCAAGAAAATTTTAACTGAACAGCATGCTAAATTGAGATTCTTACCTCATAATTTTAAAGCAATGCCTGCATCTTCCTTGGGGACAGAATGGGAGGGTCAGAGGAAGATGATGAGGTATTTTAATTATTTGAAAATAATTTAATGAGTTAGAGGGGAATGGAAGGTAAAAATTTTAGTCTTAAGAAAGATGGTGGGGTCTCACCTACAGTAGGTGTAACTACTTTCAGCATTTAACTCAGAATCATGGAATGCAAGAATAGAACCACCAGTCTATGGCATAAACTGTATCTTTTGGAGAAACATCTGTTGTCAAATTAAAAGGGTTGAGAACTCAATACAATTGTTTATTTTCATGTTTAAAAGTTCTATTCCACTTCTGAACTAGGACACTCTTTCCTAAAGTATTGTGGAAGTGACAGGTGAAGCACACTACACTTCCATATTACACAAAAGCTTCACTTTTATTTATACCACATCTTGTTTATCTACGCAAAAAGCAACAAAACTATTTTGAAAAGGATAAAACAAAATTAATTCTGGTATTTTCCACCACTTTCAATGTCTGTGAACTGATCAAAAGAAGTCTGAGCAACTGATGGCCAAGTAAACTTAGTTTTTTTAGGCAGGGGGAAGGAAATGCACATAATCCTGAGTAAGAATAGCCAAATTTACACAATGAGAACCAGTTCTGAAGTATGTTAGTGCTGTTCACATATTTACAGGTAATGAAAGACAGAACCAGCAAGACACAGAGGAGAGTCATCTCACCATTTGCTTTTGATTTTCCCTTGTGCTGTCCTGAATCAGTGCAGTGCAGCAGGGTACTTGGGTGAGCAGATGATTTATTTGAAGAATTAGATTTTGTGACAACTGATTTTTCAGGTGAAAGTTCTTGTGAGGTATCTGCTTTCTCCCCAAAGCCTGAATACCCTGTAAAATTGTAGTAAACGTTATCATTAAAAATCTGTGGTCAAAGAAAGTTGACAGAAGAAACAGCACCAAGCATGCCCACAGCAGGCATGTGTAATTCACTTGAGCCAGCTCCCAGCATGCTGGAGCTCTGAGACTGCACAACGCTGCTGCAAGATGTGCAAGCTTTCTACGAGCAAGGAAGGTACTGTCTGAACCAGGCAATTTTATACTGCTCAGTCACTGTTTCCTGCTGACACAAGTGAGAAAGCTCTAAGTGACCAGGCCTTTCCAGGCCAACTGTTCTTCAGGCTGAGCAGGTGTACAAATGCTTTTGCTTTACAGGCACTTCTACACAATCAGTGCTAGCTGGAGACCTCCCCCTCACATCCCACTGTCACTCACACATTCCCTAATCTCACACACTTCAGAGTGGACACAAAGCACTCCTTTTCCCAGTCTGTGTATGGAACAGAATGCACAGGTGGACAAGTCCAGATCAGGAGTGTGTGAAGAAAACACCTTGAATGGTTCCTCTGTGAGGCCTACACTGGGTATAAATAAAGGCTGGCTGCAGTTACAAGTAGCACCCTCCAGTTATTGGGAAAAATCTTCCCAGTTCCTGGACTGAATTACTGAAGTCACCATCAAAAAAAGGCACGCAGCCAAGAACAGACTGACAAGCAGCTTATGGGGATTATTTGTGCATAAACCTACAAATTATATTTTGCACATTATCATTATACTCGTGAGCACCATGCGATCAGAAACTCATTACAATTATTTGTAGCAGTACAATTTTAAGTCATTTGGACTGTGGTTTTTTCCATCCACTCTCTTAATAGCTTGCCCTATTCATGGCAGCAATCAGAAAAGTAAGGTATTTTCTATCTCAGAAACTCCTCCTTAAGGAGATCCAGTTTCACAAATTATGCCTAGCAGATTGAAGTATGCTGCATCAGTGATCCCAGACATCCATCAATAGCAGAGAAAGTTGTCACATTTGATCCTTAAGTGTCTCACCAAAGGAATTTTCCAGAAACAGCTATATTTTCAGCAGTGAAGAATCCATTACCTCAATACCTGGGCCTTTACTTCAAGATCAAACCTTAAAGTGGCCCAAGGAAAGCATTCCCAGGCCTCCACAGATGAAATCAACAGAGAAGACACACTGCTACTACAGCCATTTTAATGTAGTGCAACAGCATGTTGTGAGACACGGAAGAGGGACACAGCTTAAGTATAGACTTTAAATCAGGCTTTTACTTAATCTCTCCAGAAAAAAAGATTCATTCCCTTTAAGAAAGAAATTAAGGCTGTGACAGGTTTAATTGGGCTCATTGTTACAGACCCCTCCCCCTCAAGTGAATTTGTAAGAAATACCAATGTTAACAGCAGAAAAAGAGGACTCAATGTTTCCAAACTCCAGCATTCATAAAGCAGCCCCAGAACTATCAAAACTGAGAACAGCCTGCTCACAGGGCATCTGCACCCTCTGAACTGGGCAAAGCTTGCACAGAGCACACTTACTAAGGAAAAGCCCGACTTAAAGACTGGCATCCATTTAGGAGTGACATTTATTCTGTGTCATTACAAACATTATTACAAGCCACCATCCAGCATTAACAATGAAGCTTAACTAGGAAATAGATTATCATGCCAATCACAATTTAAAATCAATCACTTAATAAAATAAAAGGTAAGTGAAGAAAGTAGTCTGAACAGCAATGCCTGCTCTTAAGTGATCTAAAGTGAGTTTTTTGAGGTAACAAAACAAAATAATGAAGCCAGTTACATCTACAGACGAAAAATGAGCTTTACCAGGCTTAGATCTCTTTTTCTTTTTTTTCTTTTTCTTTGACTTGGATCTTCCATAGTCTTTGGATTTTCTTTCTTTGTTCTTCTCATGTCCTTTAACAGCTGAAATTAGACAATATTCCAAATTAGTTTAAAATATATATATTCTACTTCATTATTTTCTTAAAAGCCTCCATGGTTTCTTTGGACAATCAAGGCCAGTTCACTGTGAAAAAAAAACAAGAAGAAAACTTATTTGTAGGAATTTGCCAGCTCTCAATTGGAATGATCTATTTTAAGTCCTAATTTGACTGTCCCATAACAACATATGAGTATCATGTGGGAGAAATCAAATGTACAGCAGTGTCCATTGATTATTTACATGCTTCAGAGATCATAAAAAAGACTGAGGCATTTGTTACATCCACTTCCTAAATTATTATGCCTGGACATTTCACTAGCAATATAATAGAACAAAACACCAACATCCCAAACTCCAGTTCAGTTCCCCAGTCAAATATTTTATTGATACTGAAAGTGGAGTAAGTGGTTCAGCTGGCTTTAACCACTATTCTCCATCCTATTTTTATTGGATTAAAAACACACCACAATTTCTGAATGACAGCTGTCAATCAAGTCTACCCTCAAAGCATGCTTGCAGAGCATGCACAGCACAGTATAACCCTGCTGCAAGGTCCTGTACACAAATCCCAGTTTTGGTTACATCCTGTCTTTCAGATTTAAGTCTCAGCAGCAGAATTTCTAGATACTTACACAGCTCCTTAAGTAAACTGTCCTGACTTAGAGATGCAATCAACACCTGTTACAGAAGGATGCCTTGTATGTCAAAAGGGCTCTGCTCTCAGAGTGCTTGGCTGATTGAGGCACTCATCATCCCATTCACAAACTTATCTCAATGCTGGATGATAGAGATCTGAGTAAGATGCTCTAAACTGTAAGAAATCTTCACTTGCACAAACCATTTGAGAACCCTAGGTTGTCTGCAACCATTTATGAAGCAAACCAGCAATACCAGTGTATTATGTCAACCTCTTTCACACATGTAAACAGTAAATTCCCCAATTCACCAGCCGCATATTTATGGCACAAACAGTTCAGTGAGAAACTGCAAATCACAGTCACTTTTATCAGCTGTGGTAAGCACGCAGGAGACCTGCTCAATAGCCTGTCCTCAGGAGACTCTTTAGCTCTGCACCTCCCCATCCCTCTCAGTCCTCCAAGATTTCCTGCTATTTTGCCCCTTCTGTGGCCCTCCTGGCATGAGGTTAGCCAAGGTAGCTCAGTGTGCTTGCCCGCATGGCCAGGCCGGTCACCTGGCCTTCAAAGGCAGTAGGAGTGAGAGCACAAAAATCACCTTCTTCTACCTCTCCATGGGTGTCGAGGGGAGTTAAAAAAACCCAAAAAACAGGAAAAAAAGGTTCATCTTTAATGTGTCAAACACAGTGCTTCCAACTTCCTTCTTACTCTCCTCTGTCCTCATCTCCCATTCTCCAACTGGTCAGTATCCCCTTGGTACCATTCCCTTCTCTCTACTCACAAGGATGCAAGGAAGTTCTACCATTTTATTCTTCCAGAAGGGCAAAGAGAGAATAACTGAGCTCAACAGAGGTAGGAAAATTTTGCTTCTTTTAATTTGAAAACTGAAATTCACATTATCAGATTGCTGGATTTGTCTGAAGATATCCAAGGGCACAAGGCAAGCTTCCTCAATCACTAACAACATATCCAAGACAAATATGAAAGAAATTGTCACTTTGTCCCCTTAAGCTTCCCCGTGTGTCTTAAAATCTGAAAAAAAATCCAAGTATTTGCAAATTTCTGTGTGCAGCTATCTTCTGAAATGCACAACACAGTTAATGCATGTTTCCCTGAAGAAAAAAAAATCTTGAAAGAACAAATGATTATGTATGATACCAGAGCCTTCAAAAAACCCAGGTACTGAACCATCTTGTTGTCTAAAGCTGTTTCTTCTAAGTGCTCTGAAATGTAATGAATTCTCACTGACACAAGATCAGATGGAGACTTGTCTAGGTCAGGAGCATCCTCATAGATGCACATGATCAAACAGAAGGATAAACCAAAAAACATAATCCTAAAAATTAAGCACAAAACAACTACATTTTTAAATAGTTTAGTTGTTTGTTTTTTTTTTAAGAAGTCAGATTTCAACTCCCTTGAATGGCAGAGACTCATAAGAACCGGGATGAACACTCACCATCCTCCATCACATCATCACTGTGAAAGTTCATTTTAATCTCTAAATGCCACATTCACACACATCCCACTGAGAACAGGGAGGAGATACTGATGGATCTCATTCAGACCTTTCCACAAGGGAGGGCAATGAGGAATGCCCAAGAACAAACAAGATGCTATATACTGCCTGACTGCTGTGATCAACAGAATAACACAGAGACAGCTAAGGTGATGATCTCCAGGACACAGATCATCTGCCACAGATACAACAGTCTAACCTCAGATTTTGTGTTTTCCTCATCACTGAGACTCAAGTTCTTACCAACATCTGAAGCAAAGTGGTGATGTAGCAATCTACAAATATGCTGGAAATTATTTATATATTATTTATATACATACAAACTATTAAAATACACGTATTATTCCTATGAGCGTGTGCATATGCATCCATCCCCGCACCCTGTCTGGCTGTTACCCACCCATACTACAGGAGTTTTCAGTATAAACAGGGTCTACACCGTACCACTGAACAGTCAAAGTTGTGAAGTTCTTCAGAGATGTCTAGCAGCAACTGCTGCCTACCAGAAATGGTCAAATGCCATTGAAAAAAAAAAAAAAAACCCTACAAAATAAAACACCCTACGTCATCCTGCCCCATGCCCACCCCCCACCCCCCTTTAAGTTTAGGTATCTCAGTAAGTAAAAGATTACTTAAAATATTTAATGATTTGGACAGCCAGGAGTTTAACAGACTTAAGACCTAGAAAGTTCTCATGCCCTTTAATACTTCAGTACTTTTTACATCCTATAAATATTACCAACTGACTGGGAAGAAGCAGCCCCAATGCAGACAGCACGAAAACTTACAAAATGACAGTGAAAAAACACTGCTTACATTTTATGCTGTACATTTATACAAAATGACTCTCTCTAAATGAAGGTATACGGAATATTATCAGTTCCTTACAATGTTTAAAACTTTCCCAACACTTTTCCACGTTTAACTTTCCATGTTAAACCAAAAACCGTACCATGTTGAACTCTCTCCCGCGGCCTCCGCAGAGCTCTTGCTATGTGGTTCCTGGTTTGGTCTCTAATAGAATGTCGGTGACTATTTAAAGCACTTACAGGAGTTGAAGTTCTTCTCTTTTCTACTTTTTCACCTCTATATGGGGTACTCCTGAGGGCTATGTGTAGAGGAGCATCTACAAAGAGAACAAAGACCAAGTCCAAGCTTTAAATACTTTCCAAAGTCAGTCTACTTCAGCAGCAGCAGCAGCAGCTCTGGCAGCCCATGTGGAATTTTTTTGATCAGACATTGCTCAACTCAGTCCTAGCCCTGACTAAAGGGTGAAAACCTCCAATGCTTTTGCTGGATTTGTTGAGGGGCTTTTCTTTCAAGAAGAAACAGTGGATGCCCACACATTCCCCGAAGCTCTGTTCTTCCAGAAATACTGTGACTTTGAGAAAAGATGGAAAGATAAACAGTTCAGTTCAGCAGAGATAAAAGTTGAGTAATTTTTGTTAGTTTCTCCAAGAGAAAACAAGCCCAGTTGGTTTAATTAGAGGAACCACAGCCAGTTTCCAAAGGTGTGCTCTGTAACACACAAAGAAGTGGCATAAAGCAGCTCTGCACATGGAAGGAAGAACAGCTTTTAAATACATACCACTGAAACAACGTTTCGACCAAGAGTGAGATGCAAGAATTCAGGATCACTACCTAAAATTCATAAAAATCCTAAGATGCAGAAATCTCGCCTGAGATTCCATTTTTTATTAAAGTCAAATAGTTTCATCCTCCTAACTGCAAGTAGCAACTCCTACTGAAAGATTCCTGGACACAGAAAAAGAGCAGCAAAGGTGATAAAAGCTAAAGCTGCATGGCAAGTGGGACAGTAGACTAAACAAGAATAGTGCATTGTCATTTTAGAGTATTATATCAAGTATCTTAGTCAATGGTAAAGTAGCCAAGATACAATGACCCAGTAGCCAAGGTGACAGGTTGCTGACTTCCATCAAAAATGTCCAGTTCTATCATCATACACATCTCAAAAGTTCAGAGGACAAGAAAGACAACTTCTTTCTAGTCTGAAGATTAACATGCCACACTTGGACACCTCTAATAAAACAGCTGTGAGCAGAACCTGAGAGTGACTGAAAAGAGAAGGATGAGAGTCCCAGAGACCACACTTAGGAAAAGAAATTGGATCAAGCACCTTGCCCTGATCAGCATTTCAAGATGAAAAAATAACAAGGCACATTAAGACATGTCCTTGTAGAGCTTTCAGAATCAAGTGGATCTCTTAAGGCAAAAGAAACTCCAAAACGCAGAAATCTGATGACATTTTTCCTGGTCCTCCCTCTCTGAAGTTAGAATTTAAAGGGAAAAGAAAAACCCCAATCAAAAAACGAAAGCCACTTGCAACTCTTTCCACAACCAAACTTATCTTCTAGTCACATGCCCTAGTACTCTATAGCAGCCATAAAAGACAGAAATTAAACCAAACCCAATTACCACACAAAACACTCTAAAATATGCCTTTTGTCCAGACAGGCAACTCACTGCTGCCTTTCACTGGGTGCATATTTCCCTCAAGAAAGTAGAAGGTTTTGCCCACAAATAATTACTAAATCAGAAGATACTCCTTGACAAAACAACAAAGTGTGTGTATGATTTTCCATTTGCAACATGACTAAGTTCTCTTGCAGGAGAAAGTCTAAAGAGGTTTTGTGGTAATTTTTTTGTTTGGTTGGGTTTTTTGATGTTGTCTTTATTTGCTTATTTTGTTTTTAACTCAGATCTATTTTGACTTCCTGCTCCTCTGAGGACTTCCATGACTAGGGGTCAAGATATCATCAGTTCAGATGACAAAAACAGAAAAAAACATTTTCCCATGGGACACAGTAGCTGAGAAATAAGATTCAGGTACTACATCATCTCTTTGGGAACACCAGTGCCCTAACAAACTATGAAATGCAAACAGTGTATTTCAGTACAGGGTATAAAGTCACATAAACAATATTTTCTGCAGCTTTCCTGACTGTCCACCACTCTGCAATAACTTATCAAAATATTTACACAACACCATGTCAGAGAAACTCAGAACTACAATACAAAAATCCATACAAACATGATGAGATTTTTGCCAAAAATACATCCTGTTTTTATGACACACAGCTTAATATATTTCTGTAAGATTTCTCAGCTAACCATAACATTGTCCTGGGGGAGGTCAAGGTACTCTATCACACGCTGGATGTATTATTTTCAGTAACTGACACAAACACACAAGGTTCTGAAATACCTTTGTTCCATTGGCAGGAAAGTTTAGAGGGTCTACAAGATCTTTGAGCACTCTGAAATATATTTTAGGAGTTGTGATTGAATTTGAGGGGATTAAAAACCTGGACATTCATCCAAAACTTTTGGGACAGCAAACATTAAAACTGATGCCATGGAGATACAAACTTACAAGCCTTCCACACAAGAGAGTCCTTTTTCCTCTTCATTTGGAAGTGTAACTCAGGTCAGTTTATAAAATCATTCTCTAAAGAACAATTATTCGTAACAACCACAACTAAGACCTTGTATTTAGGCATGTGCCTTTAAAACTTGCCCATTTCTTACATTTGGATTTTCTGCGTTAGTACCACCTGCAGAGTGTGCCACCTGCTTCCATCCTCTGCTCTCCCCAAGCCAACCTTAACCCTGCAGAAGGTTTCCTACTCCTGTGCCTCCACCCAGTCCCAGGATGACTGGGTTGTGAGGCTGCAGCGACAGCAGGACCACACTCACGGAGACTCCTATGAGGAGTACACAGGGGATCCCTGCGTGTTTTCTAAAGTGGCTTGCGCAGGCCCCATGAGGACACATGCACCTATGTCCCACCTCAGGGAAACCACAAAAGGCATGAAAAGCCTCCTCTGACACCCTGGGCAATGACACTTCCATTGTCCTTGAACAGTAATGCTGCAATTAATCATCAGAGCAAATTAATTTCCAGCTCAGATGACAATGAATGCCACCAACAGGAACAGAAGGTATGTTCACAAGATGCTGGAGATGAACAAGATTGCTGATGAACTGCTTACAGCCTTCTTCCATGGAGTTCTTTCAGGCCTCTCTCCCCTAAGCCTGGAAGAAGTAGCCTGTGTCACATGAAGTGCTGAGCCAGAAGCAGTGAAGGATCTTAGAAACCGACACACACAGACCTGAGATATGAAATTACCTTAACCATACAGAAACTACACAGAGAGAGCTTTAGAGAACTTACACCTAAGCACATCAAGGCCCAGTGACAGACAAGGCAGTAGCTTTCTGTCCCCTGGAACCGTGATGTAGGACCCCAGGTAAGAATCACTCACAGGAAGCAGAGCCTGCATTCCCACACATGTGAATCAAAGTTACCCTCCACAGCTGGGAGATCATTTGCTGAGAACTTCCAGTGGTATTTTCAAGAACTGAAAGACCATGTTTCATCTTGACTTACAGCCACCCCCCAGAAACCAAATGCAGTATTGTCATGATAAGCTGAAGAGAACTGGCAATTCTGCAAACAGAGAGGGTGTTTATGCAGTTCTTCCCCTGCTGCAAGGAAAAAACCATTTGTAGATCACCATGCACATTCCGCTGCCTAGCAAAGAGGCATCAGTCAGCCAGAATTAAGAGGAAACAGGAAAATTTCCCAAAGGATCAACCTGACAACCACTACACAACAGGCCAGAGGTTCACCTGTGAACAGCTATTAGTGACAACCAGATGCATGGTATGTCTTAAGATGTCAAAGCAAGTTTGCCAACTCCACCCATGCACAATTCAGCTCTCATCAGTAACACAAGTAAGGACAAAATACCTATTTTGTTTACATGTATTCATGTTAAGAATTCATTCATTGAGTTGCTTATACACTAACAGGACATAGTGTAATTAACTTTGAGTAGGCAGAATTTCTAAAAATAAGGTTATGTAAAAAAATTTAAACCTACCAACAAAACATTTTTTCTGTCTTTAAGTGCTCTATATAGACTCCACAGTAGGGACACATTTTTTTACAGTATCCAAACTACAAATTGCAGGTCTGCTCCCTTCTTTTCTTCCTCATGGCAAGGACATGACAAGGAACACAGGAGAACCAAGAGTGGCAAGCAACTCACCAGACTGAGGTTACTGTTCTATACTCACAGCCCAAATCAAAGCCTAATACCCTACAGTGTTTTAGAAGTTCCAAAACTGAGTTTAGCTTCCATTATGACCAAAACTCCTGAGAAGAGCTAATCCAAGCTTATGGCTTTGGATTATTTAAAGATACAGAAGTATTTGTGGTTTACATGTAGTAACAGTATGTAAAGTCACACTGATCTTGTCAGGAACAAGCAGTAACACCTCAAATGAAAAGTGACTTTCTGGACTCTTCAGGAAAAGCAGCCATGAAGCAAAGTAAGACAGGATATATCCTGCTGTAGTGAGCTGGAGCTCTGTGAGCAACATGTAAGACTTTGAAATTCATAAACAAAATATGAATGAAAGATCAACTGCAAAGACAAAAGATGTTAGGGAACTCAGCAAGGAGAAAGATGGATTTTATAGAAAAGGCTCCATGAGAAGACAGAAGACATGACTGGTTTTATGGACTTGCAGTACACAGAGACATCAGTCCACAAGAGCCAAGTTTGGACAGGTTATCAACAACCACTGCAGCTCACACTAGACCTAGACTGCCACTCTGGTGTCATGCCACACAGAGTGCTTCAGAGAACAAAGGTGAAGCAGAAGTGAATGTGATTTTGCAGACTGCAAAGCAGTTAAAACTTACTACGTTTTTTTTGTTAACCACTAAGTTTTTATCCCTTTCCACTGACCACCTGTTGTGTGAAGATCTTTCTCAAACACAGCTGAAACAACTGTACTTGTTAAATACTAGGATTTTTCATTCTACAGAGCAGTAAATACTGCAGAAACTGGTACTGGATTTCCAGCCAGGTTTGTGCTTGAAGGCAGAAAAGTATAGACAAGTAAAGTCAAAACCTAAAGACAAGGAAGAAATAGGAGAGAACTGGAGGTACCCAAACTGTTCCCTAATACAGAAAAGGATAGAAGTCTTCAACCATTACTATTTGTAAGCCAGGAGACAAAGAAACATCAAGTCAGGAACTCAGGGAACTGTAGTTTTTAAAAGGGAACAGAGGGTTAATATGCTGGTGAGCTGCTACAGAAAAACAGGAGAAGATCCATAGCGGGTTCTTTATCAGAACATGACCTCAATTTCTAGGGGAAGGAACATCTTCATACCCTTCTACAACATCACATTCACACATACTACGCTTCTTCTCCACAAAGAAACATGCTAAGATAGAGCTCCAAAAGACACTCCTTCAGCCCAGAAGAAAATTATTTTCTTGTATTTTTTGCCTGTCCTGCCTGCTGCTGTTTAAAAAAAAAAAAGGAAGAGATCAGCACCATACTTACACAATGAACCAGCTGTGGTCCGTCCTCTTTTTGACCTTTCTTGATTAGCTTTTTCAGAAGCCAAAGAAGCTCTGGTTTGAATATTTCTTTTTACAGGGCTCTGCTGTGATTCTGCAGCCTTCTCCACTCCATGAAAGTATTTCATGTGATAATGCAATAACTTGGCTTTGCGAAAGGATTTTGAACAGTCCAAGAACTTGCATCTAAACTTGTGATCTTGGTCAACAGTTGCAGCTTTTTTTGATGCAAGAAAATCTGCTCTCCTACAAGGTTTTGTTACTGTAAGAACAAAACAGATAAATTGCCCCATGCATTTGCTATATTTATCAAATGGTTTCCTAAAATTAAAACAGCAAAAAGAAGTTAAGTAAGCATGCATTCACACATATTAGCTATGAAATGCTAAAAATAAAATGTTAATGTCTTATCTGCCTTTAAGATCAGTAACTCTGAAGGGAAACCTCTACCCTACACTGCTCATAAAAACTGATTGTCATGACATGACTGTTTTTATGAGTAAGTTACAACATTCTGCTTCCCTGAGTCTTTGCCCAGCAGATGGTATCACTGTACAGTGCTCCTAAAGGTAAAAGACTGAATCACACAGAGATTACATCCCTAAGTCAGAACACTAAAGATTACTTGTTTACAACTATTCATACCTTTGGTGAAAGAAGGAAAACAGTTCTGCTTCTCTGCTTACAATTATTTTGCTACCTGCTTTCTGGGTACACAGTCCCACCACCAAAGCCTGGTTACTTCCAAAGACAGAGGCAGTATGTCAGAACATTTTTCAAGTAAAACTGAAACTTATTTCAATTTTTAAGCAGCAATGAAAAACAAAATTGCTTGCATCTGTTACAAAATGTTCCCTATGAGCTATACTTAGTTAGCTTCTCCAAAAAGCAAGGAAAGTCTTAAGATTCAAATGTAAGAACATTTTAAGGCACCTATTCCACAGAGCACTGCTGTGCAACCCAGGGCTGTATCTATCATGAACTTCAGGAACTTTTAGTTCATGCTTTTGCTAAGAAACATATAAAAGAAACATTTTAAACTAGATCAGATTACTATCACCAGTATTTGTACTCTATACAACACATGAGAGGTAAAAATGAGGAAACAAATCTAAATAGATCTAGGTAATTATCCATCACTAATACACACATAGCATCAAAAAATCCCTCTCCAGCTAGAACACAATGGAAAGGAGGTATCATTTCTAAAAAACAGCTTCCAAATACAATTTTTCAATTTCTTTTGCCAGTACTAAACCATTATTTCCATATTTACAAGTGTTTTCGACTTTTAGAATTAAGAAAGAAGTGTGTAACTGCAAGACCCAAACCTAGCAACAGTGACTAAAACTGAAGGGATGCAGCACATGAATGAAAATTAAGACACTGTATTAGAAGTAGCTGTAAACAAGAGACAAAAGTACTCAGAAACATTATGAACAAGAATTAAGATTCTCTGTAAGCGCAGTAAGGCATTGAACAGGAGTGTTAAAGGCAGTGTCAACACGACCCCGGAGTACAACCATAGTACAGCTTGCTTCCAAGTTTTTAGCATGCAGTAACAAAAATGGTGCTACTGAGCAGCACACTTAAAGGTTATGTCATAGTGCAGAAAAGCATCCTGAGCTGTATCTGAGGTATACTCAACTTTTAAGTATCGTGTACAAACAAATCTTTAACATGGAGAAAACACAAGTAATTGTACCCTGACGCACAGGGAAAGATTAAGCCATAGGCAACACCAAGCTGGTTAAAAGAAAGAATATGCAGTGAAATTGGAGAAGGAAATAGTACAAAGAAAGACAGTAGTTTTGGGTGTTTCACAGTGGTAATGACCAGAAGGAAAACACTGTGGCACAGCCACATTAAGAACATGCTGACAGGAACATCAACAAGACTGCAGCAAAGCCAGACTCACACTTGCAGAATGATGAAGTTTGCCAATACCAAAATCAAAATACACTGCAGACCATCAAAAGCTGCATTCAGGAAGAATGAAAAAGTATTTCAGGAAGGCTCAGTGCAATGGCCTGTGGGTTTAGTGAACGCAAACAGAGAAAGGTTCTCTTCACAGTAAAGGAAAAAACCCAGCATTTGGGACTACAAATGCTGAGAACTTGTTACTATTTAATAACCAACATGAAGCTGGAAAACAACTGCAGCAGAAAGGAGTAACAGCGTCCAAAGACTTAATAAAAAAACATTACAAAGATGACAAAGGGAAACTATTATACTATCACACAACTGGCAGGATGAGGCCCTGCATCCAAGCTCAGAGCACTGAACTGGACAGATTCTGGAGAAGATAACAGGGAATGGCTTCTAACTGATCAGCAGCAAGTTAGAAGAGGAAAGGATTGCATTAGCTGAAGTTAAAATAAGGATAACAAAGACATGGGCAAAGGGAAAGGAAGCAGACAAAGAACTTACTGCAGTGTGCAAAAGGAATGTATTCAGAGTAATAAAAACACAGATGAGCCCACAAAATTTCAAACAAAGTTTCAACCATTCCCATCTCTACATTTTTCTCCTTCACAAGCAGCACAACAGAACTCCTCGTCACCTCTGACAACCAACTCTGCCACCCAGGGCAGCCTCAGGAGGGCCCATGCTCTGTGTGCTCTGAAATGACTTCCTACACCAACACCTAAAGGGGCAGCTGCCATCCTTACACACTGACAGAAGTTTTGCTTACAACATATGGCACTAAAATTGGTTTCTAGAGAAACAGGTTTGGTGTATTGTCTTCAGATTTTCATGCACTTGCCTTTACAGAGAAGCTTGGTGGGTATTTTCTGTGAGTACAGAGGAAAATGAATAGTAAATTGACACCTGCTATTTCTCCCATGATTATAATCAAAATTCAAACTCCTCATCTGCTTTTCAGTCAGCCATTACAACATTAAGCACAGACACTCATGGTCAAACATCAGTGTGTCCTTTAAGTTTCACTACAGAGAAAAACATTCCTTCAGTGTTCCAGTCAGCAGACTGTCACATTTTTTGAAAGGTAACTTGATTTCGCTAAATTCTGATCACTACTTCTGGTTCCTTGTCATTAGAGGTGCCAAAAGCCAGCAGAACAGGATTTTAATCTTTCAGTATATGTAATTATTCAGAATTTTGTTGAAACTTTTTAAAAAGGAGCTTCAGTTTTGACTAGCAAAGCTACATTGCCCTTTCAGAACATGTAACATTTTAAAACATCTCAGTCATAGGAACACTCCAGACTGTGTTTGCTATTATAAATGTCTGCAACCACCATGACTCCTGAATCATCTACCAACCAGTGCCTAGAAAAACACCCTTTAAAATGAGTGCTCATGTCCTTAAAAATTCCTGTTATTCAAATGCTATAAAAACCATGTTCTTCCGATATATCATGCAAGGTAGAACTTGCACTGCCAGAATGCATTACTCAACAACGCCAAAACAACACGAACATATCACACTGAGGAAAACACAGGTTTTACAGTATTTTCCTACAGGAAGAGAATTAATTCCCACTAGGTGACTAGAATTAAAGTCTACAGACAAATAATAATGGTAATACTGTGTTACACTATTGCCTTTGTTCTACATATTAAAAGTCACCAATGACTAATTTCCATGCTGTACTTTGTGGGAATCTCACATACATCAAACACCCTCCTCTCCCACACGCACCACCTACTCCAACAATGTACTCTTCCCCTTCCCAAGCCCCAAATCTCTTCAAAACACATGGCAGAATGAGAACATAATGAACATAACTGCCTGACACACAGTTATTCTATCTGGAGCACATCAGTTCCCCTGATAATCACCCATAAATGAGTTAACTCAGCTCTCAGTCTCCAACACCAGCTATTTTCAGGACAGCATGCCTGGGCTTGGCAACATTCCTACCCCTCCACAAGAGCAGAAGCCACTGGTGCCCATCAGGCAGCTCATCAGCACTGGGGTGCACTGATACAATCCCACGACCAAGACAGAGCACAGAGAGGAAAACACAGATCCACTTTTAACTACAAAGGATTTATCTGTGATAGAATCTATGAATTAAAAAACCTTCGTCTCGAGCTGCTCATTAATAACATTAACATTTTTAATGTTGGTCGAGTATGGAAATGTAGATTCTTGTACTTGGATTTCAGATGACAACACTTGCTCAAAGACCCTGTATAGCTTTTATCCCCAATCCTTTAGAGTGCTTTACAGTAAAAACACCTGCTTGCCACATCTGGATGTCCACTGAGGTGCATGTCTCATTTCTAGTGTTAAATGAAACAACTTGCAATTAAATAAAATCCACACTGAGAAGTGTGGATTTTTACGTACCACCAGTGTTGTACTGCAGGTCAGAATTCAATGTGAGTGAATACTCCCAAATTAACTTCAATCTGGCTTGCTCAAGTCCTGACAGAAGAGCCAGGAACAAGAGTGCACAAACCCCATCAGAGCCTTTGGGTAGGTGCCAGTCGAGCCCTGTTTCCACAGCTTTGCTGCTTGTATCTAATGAAGGAAGCTCAGGCCACATCCCACACATTCCATTAGTGTGAATGACACCACACACACAAATATAACACATTTTAGTTGGAATTCTCCTGAGTTTAAACCCAAATTACAGAAGCTCAGCAATAGCTGAAGGAGACCAACATCAAAAGAGCTCGAATTTCTAAATAGTAGAAGACCATTTACACATCCAACCTGAACAAAGGAAAGAGGTCAGGTTCCTTCCTGCACTGAGGGTACACATTAGTGGAAAGGGAGAGGACATGTCACTTGAACAGTTACATCAGAGTGAGAGAAAGAAGATACGTGCAAACAAGAGGGAAATTTAAAGTAACCAACAAACAACACACACAGATTACTCCAGTAATGCTGAGCAACTGTAAATCTCTCCAAATGCTCTGCTCCACTTAAAATCCAACTTGTTTGATAGAGCATAAATAAGGAAACATGTACTTCAAGTTTCCCCAGTTAGCCGTAGATCCAAAGATTAAAGTTATAAGAAATAATCACAGGACAGCACTGTGTTTTGACAGTCTACTATCTGCACAGGAAATTTTAATTTGAAAAGGCAAGGTAAGAACACACACTACCTAAGAGAAGATAAGAGTATATATATATATATATATATATATATATATATATATATATATATATATATATATATATATGTAGACACTGAAATGTTAGAACTATTTCATATAATTCCACTAAAGCCTCCAAGTCTAAACATAAGGATATAAAAACACACAACCAAGCTTCCCAAACAGCTGTAACAATGATGCTACCACATACTTGCAGCACATTAAGGAGAAAAGAACCTGACCTTTTAAGGTGTTAAGTCCAATTTAATCCAGAATTCCACACACTGAAAACAAGCATTTGTTAACTTCATCACTCACACTGAAAATACTACACCCAGCCATTTAAAAATTACCATTTCCACTTTTAAGATTGCTGTCCAACTCAAAAGTGTAAGATTAAAACTGAGTTTACAAGGAATAAAAATATACGGTTTTTTACCAAGGTTAACATTGCAAGAATGTACAATTTTAACACTTGTACAATTACAAAACACGTGGCGTCAGCTGCCTTAAGAAATGCATCAACATTAAATATGAAAAATCCGAACCTATAGCAGCAGAAGGTTCTTGAGTCCTGACAGGAACAGAGGAAGATTCAGAGTCTTCAGCTTTTTCTTCCTGCAAACTGGCATCAGTACTGAGTGTTGTGCTGTGTGATGTATTTCCAGGTGATCCTTGTTCACCAAAACTTTGGTCAGATTCAACAGGAATTTCTAACTGAACTAGAATGAGAAAAAAATTTCCATTGAGTAAAACGCATATAAAAGCATTCTGCAGAACACTCGAGGGGGAATCTAAATCACATTATAATGGAGAAAAATACCCATCCATGCTCTGACTGCTCTTAGCCACACAAAATTTTTACAGCACAACTAACTTGTAGCAATGCTCTAAACTTACAGCTGCTTAGAAGCATACAAGCTAACTAACTGTTTACAGCCCAGAAGAGGACAGATCTTTTCAAACCACTACAAGAGCTCCCCACAAAAGGGAAAGGCAGTGAAGCACAGGGCAGAAAAGGGAGTGGCATCTCCACTCTGTTTAAGCATAAAAGCATCCCATTTGATGCTTTTAGTGTTCAGCAACAGAATTAATCTGTAAGATCTCCAAGTTCAGTACTTGGGCTGTTACTTCTACAATCTGAAAGTGTTAAAACTTTGAAATTACCTCATTTTCACAATCAGAACCTGCATTCCCTACAAAACAAAACCAACCAACAAACCCCAAACCAAACTATTTCCTTGGATATTTTTACAGCCTATGGAGCTCTTCTTTGCTGGAAAAGGTCCCACCACCCAAGGAAAATGCTAAGGTTACTGATAGAGAGGGATTCAAAAGCCAAAAGCAATCAGGACAGCAGAATGATAGAAACTTTCCATGAATTTTCCCCACACTGCTGATGCAATCAGGTTTTAATGGCAGATATAATGCCTGCAGGTTAAGCAACTGAAAAGATAGAGCTTGCAACCATCTACATGACCACCTCTTCACAAAAATTCAGAGTACACTGCGAAGGCACTTACCCTTCTCAGATTCATTTTGGTTAGATACTGCATCTTTCCAAGTCTGAATTTCCGTGGAAGTTGTGACAAGATCTGTATTTAAAATCTCATGGCTAATACTGGATGAGAGTCTTGAAGATCGCCTCCTGATCTGGTCTCTCTCAGCACTATCTGAAGAGCTCTTAAATTTTTCCTGAGCTGGAACAGTTGTATTTAATGGTACCATGCAGTTACAGGAGTACAAACAGATCACAGGCAAACTTTCAAGTTCTTCCCTCCCTACGACAGCTTGAAAGTGTGTTTTTTAAGGACTAAGGCTAAAAGCAAAAGCTAAAAAGCCTGGATAATTAGGCCTCTGTAAAAGCTACAATGGTAAGTTACAAATAAGCATAAAAATACAGCAAAAGCTATCAACCTTTTTTTTCTAGTAACAGATCTGAAGTATGAATACAGATCAGTATCTTACTGGTTCCACTGAGTAGAATGCACATAGAAGCACTCTGCAGAGCAGTGGGGGAGTGTGCTCATCACATTATAGTGGAGCCAGTCTAAATAAACTGTTCCACAGACAGAAGTAATATTGGGAGTTAGGTAAGACAATTCAGACACACAAACAGCCATGACTGAGCTGGAGAACCTACACACAATGAAGTTTAAGACTCTGGTATTAAGGAAAGGAAAGAGCTTTCTTTAGATCATCATCTCCTTCATCATGACACCACTACAGAGAATATAATTTTCTTTCCTCATCATCATACTCAAGTTCTTCAGTCTCCACACACAGCACACCAAGGTAAAGTAGAAGCTATTTGACTGCAGTGGCATGAATATTTACATATTATCAAAGTACCCTTGCTTCAAAGCAAAGTGGTAGATCCTCCATCTAGTAACTGAAGAGTCTCTACAACTTTTAAGGCTTTTATAGCCTTCTATATATTGGAGGCAATATAATCACTGCCACCCCTACATCTATGAACTTTCGCATCAAGGCTCACAATTTAAGCCTCCTGTATCCAAAACCAACTTCCAAGATTTAGGAGGGAATTCCAGCACGATGATGCCACATATGAGTGGCAAATTTAAGAGAAAAGGGTCCTGTATTTCAGCCAATGCATCTATCACAGTTCAAGATTAATGCCACAGCCGTTTTAACCCTCTCCCACCCATTAAGCTCTAAGAACTTTTATATTTATGCACACACACAGAGTGTGAGAGCTGAATTCCAAAAAACTCACACAAGTTTTTTTCAATCCTGGGACGCTTCAATGGAACATCACCTCCTTTAGGTATTTTCCGACGTCTTAACTCCAAAGTTATGGGCTGCAGTGTCTGAGAACTTGGCTCTACAGATTTAGATAACAGAAGAAAAATTGACTGAATACAAAGCTGTGAAACACTTTAACACAAACTTCCAAGCCTCACAATCTAAAATACTGGACTTGCATAAATACAGTTTCATCTGGCTTTCTAATACCTACATAGTAGCATTTAACCCTACCATAGGTATGCTTTATATTACGTGATAGTTACTTGCCTAAATCTAATCTCTGACCAAACCACCAAGGCACAAAACTTCAGTATGTTCTTGGCTGTCCTGAACAAAGATGAGCTTAAAATTTCTTGAAGAATTTCTAGAGATTTAAGCTGAGAAAGAGCAAGATACTTCTTATTCCTTTAGGTAAGTCTGAAAGGGTTCTGGTACATGCCTAAACATTTAAGCTTGGCTACTTACCTGTGGGAGGTGTTACTGGTGGTCTGCCACGCTTTCGCTTAGTTTCTTTTGCATTTTCCTGTGGACTCTTTACCTTGTCATTCTCAGGCTTCTTCTCAATTTGTGTATCTACTGAATATTCCATATCATTCTCTGATATATTCTCTTTATCTTCTTTTCCATTCTTAGATATATTCTTTTCTGATATCTTGCCTTTTTCCGAGATGACTATAAATTTTCCCTCTTTATCAGGCTGTTTAACTCGTTTCTCAGTCTTTAATGTCTTTTCATCTTCGTCTTTCTTTGCATTACCTGTTGCTTTCCTCTGCTCTTTAAATTTCTCCCGGTTTTCAGGAGATGACGGATTTTCATTACCTCTTTCCTTAGGCTTAGCATCACCCACAATATTCTAGAATAGAGAATGACAGAAAAATCAACTCATAGTCTAAAAGCCCCCCCTCCCCTTTGTATTTAGCAGACCCGCATCTTTATCCAATTTTTTAAGTGACAGAAGTACACACTCTATTGCAACCCACAGATTAAAACTAAGAGGCACCCGAACTGCTGAAGGACCTGTGCAACGTGAATAGAAGAAATCCATTCTGCACCATGCCACAGCAGAAGAGATTTGCTGTTCCTTTGTTCCCAGATGTAGGCTGGGTCCCTACCAGCTTGTGCAGTACTACATAAAACCTCTAACTGGGACACTGCAGAAAGAGTGGGAGTCAGGAGCACAGAAAATGGCAAACAGCTCAATCACTTGGATGTGCAAACTCTTCTCCTTTCACAGAAGAGTCTCATTCAAAACAGACACACAGTTTGGTTGTACTAATCATTGCTGCTGGTATTGCTAGGCAGAGTCACATCTACCTTTTCACTTTAAGGGACTTCGTTTCAGACATACTGTATTTTAGCAATAAAGGTTATTCATTCATTTCATGTTTTGTAATTCACCAAATCTAGCCACCTGAACTGTTCATTTAAGAATACACTAGCTGCATAAACACCACACTTACCTGATCTTTGGAAAAAGCTTTGACATGAATGTTTTTGACTGTCTGAACTACACCATCATAAAATTTCACAGTGTATGTACCTAAAATATTAAAACAAAGGATAAGAGTTCAAAGATCAGAAGTGATTTAACACAGCATCAGCTAACAGCTCCAATACTCCAGCTGCACAATTAGCTCCAGGTGAAAGCTGCCTTCCCTTTGCTGTTAGAACCCCCAACACAGAGCTCCTATCCCAGGCCAGGGAGACACAGCAAAGTCATCCAAAACAATTCTGGTCAGATTATTCAGCTGAATGTCTAATCTTAGAGTTGCTCCTTACTCACAAAATCCCAAAATATTTTTGGTGGAATATTCCAATATATAATTACACAGCCTTCTTCTCTTTGATCTTACAACACACACAACCTAAAGCAAGCCCAGCACTAGAACAAATCCTTCAGTTCCCCCTCCCCTTCTGATTTTTAAGGGAGTTTTGCAGCTCTGACAATAGGTTTTATTGCAGTTTACAGGCAATAACAAATTTAAGAAACAACTTTTCCCACATACATACTTAAAGCAATTACTGACTGGATAGCCCAGCAGGAAGTTTTTATCTCATAAACAGGATAAGAGGCTAAAAAAAGTTGATGACAGACTAAAACACATATATGAAAATGCAATTTTTCAGAGCTGTTTTCCATCTGCTAAAGGATCTCTCCACCTGCTAAAGGATCTCTCTCCACCTAAACAACGAGGTTCCAGCACAATTTTAGAAATACATGACAAAACCAGGATTCCTTACCATCCTTGTTAACAGAAGTAACTTTGGCTGGATAGAAGCGACAGTCAGACCAGCATGCCAACACCTGATCATTGATATGAAATCCCTACAAAACAGTAGTTAGAAGTGTCTTCATATGAGAATTACCGAAATATACAACTTTATTAAAACATTTCAATTATTAGCTTTCCAATGTTTCAAAGAAATCATAAAATTTACACGGTAGGTAACACAGTAACAGTGAAGCATTTTAAAGGTCATCAACACACATTAAACTGTTACACACACAGTCATCTAATTTCTACTTACTGCACAACCTTCTTCCTCATGCAATCCTTCTTTTCTTAACTGTATTTTCTCTAAGGGACGCAAATAAGGACTGTCCCAACAAAACCATTCATCATATCTATGGTTCCAGCGCTTGAAATGGATAAGTACTTTCCCCTCTTCATAATCAATTTCTTCAATGTGCGCTGGATACCTGGTCAAAGGTAGATTAAAATATTTTAATTAAGAATAAGGTAAGCCGTCTCAGACACTTTATACAAATAAACCTTGGTTTAGCTTCTCCAATCTTATTAATTTGATGTACCACTTGCATAAGCAATAAAGATGCTACATAATGATGGAGCAAAGAACATAAGAAATCCCAAAACTGAACAGCAAATGCAAACATTGGCTACAGCTAAAGGAGACAACTAAGGAGTTATTAGTCTGGGGTGGAAAAGGAAATTCAACTACAGATTCAGAAGTCAGAAAGACCTTCCCCACATCTAGAAATGTCACATTTTACAAAATCAATAGCTACAGTTCACTCTTATCAAGAGTAACACCTGGGGGTCAATACACTCACTTGTCTGAGATATCCATCACCAGGAATCATGAATCATTTAGCCAATGTAACAGCAAAAAGACAGCAGGCATACTAAATGTAATTTAAGTTTTAGATTCTCAAAGTTCAATTTCATCTGCAAAATCCTAGGATTTTTATATATAAATTTCTTAGTACATCAGAAGTAGAGGAATTTGAGATGAGTCAAATTCAAATGTTTCTGATCAGGAAGACCTTGTAAACTCTGTATTTCTTTAAATTGCATTGGTAATTTGTAATGTCAGTATTTCAGAATCACAGATATTTCACTACCCCAGCTGTAGGTAACATTCCAAGTACAATGCTTTGCCTTCCACAATAGTAACATCAGGAGAAAATTTCCATCTGTCGGTGTTTTCAGTATGCTGCAAGAAAGGCAAGGTCTCAGTGAATTCTTGAACAAAGAGCTGAAGACAAAACTCAAACCCACAAGTATTCTTTATCTGGTAAACCACACTTGAAAGACAGAACAAGTGGTAGAAAGAAGTGGCATCTCGAGAGCATGAAGCCTGCTGCTAATAGTAAAGCCCTAGACAGGTAAGAATCAGGACTCAAATGCAACCCAGGCTAACATTCTACTACCCTACACAAAGGGAAAGCAAATTTACCTACAGCTGAAATCCTCCAGCAGATCTAGGACATGCCCAGTCATGACTTCACGAAGAGCTACAAAGAGGCCATGCTAGAGACTGACACTGCAACTACAGACTAAGGCCTTGCTTAACACTCACACACGTCACACACGTCAAGCTATGCCATTAGCTCATCTCAATGTATTATCAAAATGCATGCAGCAAACGCTGTGGAGAAGAGGAACTCAAATGGGAGATACTTATGGCAGGGACATCTCTAACTGATTACCAACTTCTGGGAAAAAAAAGAAACTTCCTTCTTGTGACAGTCAAGGTATTTTATATTTAGGTAACTCAAGTACTGTCCTCCACAAGTTCATGAGGGGGCAACAGTCACAGTCACAACCTAGTTGTACTAAACACAGGTTATTTTTTGATATCACTAAGTTCACAGGTTCTCAACAGCCCTGAGCACCACACAGTGACAGGCCAAGCTCCCTTCCTCCCACATCTGTACCCTTCTGTAGAACTGAGCAAGCACACCACACCAGAAGGCACAAGTGCTCACAGATCTATACAGAAGAGTAATAGAGCATTATCCATACACTTCCTCCAAATAGCCTGTGAACATACACAGGGGTAGAGGTGACTTAAAAGAAATTCAGACTTGTTTATTTAAGAAAACATACTATGAGAGGATACACAAAGTGAAAGACCTGAAGCCTGGCTAAGGCCCCAGAGTGCAACTGAGGTATGTCCAGGGTGGCCCAACACATCCTCCCCCAAAACCACAAAGGAAATAATCAGCTGACTCAATGGGTATTCAAGACAGCTAACTGACCCCACATAAGAAAACCCCAAATGGTACTGATTTAAGCATTTATCTAAAAGACTGTGAAATCGGAGGCAACCTCTTGCAACATCCAGGGAGGGCAAAACAAGTAGTTTTCCAGCTCAATTTGAAAGGAATTATGAGCTCATACCTTTCAAGGACTTATGAACTGGCTAAACCACCACTCAATCAGTTTAAATGATCCAATGCAAAAGGTTTCAGGAAGTCAATTCAGCTGGGACAGTGTCCATGTGCATGGTTACAGCAACCCCTCTGGGATCCCTCCACTCAGGGCTGCCCTACTGCAGCAGCTCCCCTCCGCCACCCTCTGAACTCCAGCACTGTGTACCAAGAGACCTCTCAGCATCCACAGAGACTCTCTCCCTACAGCAAACCGAGGCCAACAGACACTAATCTCTCATAACACTTCTGATGCATCAACCCAAGCCCTAAGAACATAAGTCAAGCACCAAAAGTACTCACTGTGCTCCCTGGAGTTCAAGTACAGGAGATGATAGATAACTGTACCAGGAATTGCAGCACACTGCCAATATGCTATGATTCCAAACGCAACAAAGCAACCTCTGGGACAAGCTCTAAAGATGTAACATTCACCTTGCACTTTGGCAAGGAGTAGGCTACACATTGACTACTCCGCTGGCACGTGAAGTTTTTTCTTCACTAGGGTTGTGCCTGGAAGTCCTTAACTAGCACAAGCCACTGACATGAAGGAGAGGTACATGGCACTCTGACATGAAATATTTTCCAAAGCATAACTGTCAATGGAGTGGCAATAGCGGCCCATGAATTGACTGATGCATTTGGTACTGCCAACACTTTAACCAAACAGGGGACTTGTGACTATGTTTTAGTGCCAACACAGCAACAAAAGTACACACAAGAAAAACTTGGACCTCCAAAGGTCTACCACTGGGAAAAGCAAGTGTCAGCAATCACAAAAACCTGTGCCCCCACAGGAGTGCACTGTAACCACACCATGGAGTAGTCCTGGTCACACACGAGCAGATGAAAGCAGCAGAGAAGAAAAACCAGTCCACTGTGTCCTCTATGAATCCACACCCAATCAGCTGTGTCAGCACTGATAGCTTTGCTAAGCCTCCAACTCTTAAAAATTTTGATTTAGAAACCCTGAAAATGCAAATGCACACAGTCCAGGGTTCAAAGCTTAGCAAGTAAACAAAAGATTTCAGAACTGGAGACTTCATAACCGAGTTGTGAGATCAGAGCTGCAAAGCACTGTGTGTAGGACAGGTCATTTAAGACCAAGTGTTTCCAGAAACCAAAGAACATGGAACAAATAGCACATCCAAAATTCAAATTTAAGCCAATGGATATCCAGAAAGTAGAGCAGGTTGTTCAACTCCCCTCCCAGTATTTTCCCATGCAAGAGTTATGTACGCCCATAGTCAGACACTGTTGTTGAGCAAACGTGTCAGGGTAAGAGTTATGGACAGGAGTTATTAGCCTTACTCAAACACCACCTACACCAAACTGCATCTTTAAAAAGCCTACACTACAGACAGGCTAAGAGATCTTATTTTTGTAAGCCTGACTCATTTTTTTGCTGTACTAACAAAACTCGATAATGCCAAAAATGGAGGCAGATTCAGATCAGTGCTTACCTACACAACTCTTGGTTGCGCAGGTAAGCCAAATTAACGTGCGAATAGGATTTAATGTTCATACTTAATATTCTTGAAGGAAAGAGCTAAATTTTCACAATTCCAATGGCCTCGTACTTGGAGACAACATGCTCTGCATGCAACCAAGATGTTTTGGAATAAATCCCCTATGTCTAAGGCAGTGCACCATCCTCCTGAGATGTCCATATGGTTTTTAATACTGACTTTGCACACTTCACCTGTTGGCAGATTGCAGAGCTTTAAGTACAATCATATCTAACCCACACAGACTTCTTCATAAAAATCAACTATAGCTGATTTCCGGAAAGAGAAGTTATCCACAGGAGCTAACAAAACCAAATTAATTCCTGTATTTAAGAAGTCTTTGGCAATTTTCATTTTATCTCTCATTCACTGAGAATTATTAAATGCTAAGTTTTGAGCTGACTGCCTGAAATATACAAAATTAGAAAGTTCAAAGTTAGCCAAAGTAATTTTTAGGCTCTTTTTCATCTTCCTAATGCAGTGGTTAGTGAAGAGAAGTGCTCTTCCTTACAGCTGAGGGCTGCAACACAGGCACCAGACCAGACTTGGTAGCATGGAATATGTTTCCCCACACAGTTCTTTAATTCTAAAGCTGACCACCCTCGTATGAGCACAAGCCTAATAAATTCAATCAGATTTTAAAGCCTATGAATTCACAAGAGCACAGAGAAAGGATATTCTGTAAGCAAGCAAGGATATTCTGTACTGCAAAGAATTTATTCTTCCATAGTATCTGCTCTGCAGTGTTAAGTATAGCACAGAACTTAAAGGGTGAATTGAGGAGAACGAGAGCCTGAAGTCCAACTAGATTTAGGAGCAGTCTTATTCCCAGACACAACACCAATACAACTTCTTGAGGGCCAGCACAATATATCAGCATCTATCGCCCATTTCAATCACTGGTATATAAACTTCTATAAATTAAATACTTTCCTACAAACCAATGACTACGACTCTAAATATTGTACCAACACAAAACGTTTAAGATATTAAAGACTTAAAATTAATATAACATGAATGGTTTTAAAAATATACCAGTTTTTTAATCTGTCACGGGCTTCCAACTGGGCTCCCACCTCAAAGTTGATCCCTCTTCTATTCGGAGGATGTTTTGTCATTTTGTAATATCAACACTGCTGATTTTATTCCCCTGAAAAATGCAATTAAATATCAATCACTAATCAAGACATACACAAAATAAGCTTATGCACTATAATCCCCAGAAGCCAGATGTTAAGGGAGCACTGTAATTTTGGTTTGCAGAAAGTAAGGGTGTAATTATCTTTTAAACAAGGGTTCCCAAGTGACAGTGTGCAGAATGATTCCAAAAGCATGTTCAAAATGGCAGCTACCGGACCATGAAAGAGTGAAGCTCAGCCTCTGTCCATTGGTCCAAGTTCCAGATCAATTAAGAAACACAAACCCAATGCTTATTCACAACTGAGACAGAAGTTTCATAGTATTTTCTCCCCCCTCCTGGTTTTGATGAAAACAAGGAATCCAGTAAATAGGAAGCAGGCAAAACAAACACAATGATAACCTTTCAACAGCTACCACATTAGTGAAACACTCTAGAACACTATGTCACCTCATCACTCCAAGTACAATAAAGTTCAAAGACATTAGAAATATGTAGTTTTTTTAACCAATTTTAGAAGCCTCTCTATACTGCTTGCATATTTGCATTGTTTTTGTCCAACTTCTCCACCATTTTAACCAGAAAATAAAAAAAAGTCTTCATTAATATTTGTTTCCAACAGATAATATAGAAGTTTAAGAAATCTTGCTCTAGTAGTTTCTCTCAAGGTACACACATAGTGAAAAAGCCTAGTCAACAGCTATTTTTCCTGATTTTTTTGTCAGTTGTTTCCCACAATTTTAAGATACAAATTATGATCCATTCCCATAGTCTTCAAGCCCACAAGATCCAAAAACACAAGTAAGTCTTATCCAGTATCAGTGTCCTAATAGTAAGGCTGTGTCTTGAAGATTCAATTACAGATGGACGAAACTGATTTGAGTTAAAATAAAAAAACCTTACACTACAAGAACAAAGAGACATGCACAGAAGTAAGCACCAGCGTTTTGCTTCACAGAAGGCATAAATAGCAATGGTATCAACTGAGCTGCACCTACAAAAGGATTAACATCGTGAAGAACTGCTCTAAGTGTGGTTCAAAAATCAAAGATCTTTAGGAAAATCATAAAGCTTCTATGACACAGAAAAGTTCCTCCTTCAGCACACTTTTTAGGCTGGGCCATTTGCCAAGAGCTGGCCACAGAAGCAGCCCGAGCACCTCCATTCAACCACCACACTGCAAAGAAACTTCTCTACCAAAAGCTCATCTGCTGCTTCCCTCTAAAGCAGTGCTTTTACACTGATCCGCACCTCTGTTAAAGCAGCCTGCAAGGGTATGGGGGGAAAAAAAAATCCTATTGCCTGTAAGTTTGATTCTAGCCACCTAGGAACTGAAAAAAATTAATTTCCTAGAATAGTATCCTGATAACAGACTGAGTTCATACAGCATGGGTCTGAATCTGCCCAGTCTTCTAATGGTTGGGAGAGGAGTCCATAACTTTTAATTGGGAAAGGAAATTAAGAAAAACTAAGATGGTTGGGATCTTACTGTTTATGTTACATCAGAATGTAGAAATAAAATTTAAAAAAAAAAAAACAAGCACAAAGCCATATTTTATTTTTAAGAGGTGTACCCACCCATACCTCAAATATCCATTATTTTCTTTGCAGATTTACATCATTAAAATACCTCTTTCTCACCACTAGCAATGGAATTTCATGCCTCACATGAAACAGACACACAGTTTGTTTAACACTTGTAGAAGAAATGACATCTGCAAGTTGATTCTTTCCCTTTCCATTTGCAGCCAAATTCAAGAACAGCTTCCTCAAGCAGCTGCATACTTGGCAGAACATTACATGAGATAAATTACTCAATAGAGGATCTCAACCATTTTACCCCGAAACACCCCACCTTAGAGCAAGACTGAAACCATGAGACACAACTTTTACACGACTGTTACCATACTGGTAACTTCATTTCTCAGAAAGCAAGCACTGAACACAACAGCTTGCCTACTTTGACATTTTATGTTTCAGCCTCTGTCCTCTCCTGCAAAGACAGCTTAAAAACCCTGAACTACATTAAAACAGCTTGTCAACAAACAACCCCAGACTGATCAGACAGTCATAGCTACAACTTGGAAATAAGAATGCTTTGGCAGAGCATCTCTTCTAAAATTTTTTTCACCAGAAAATCAATTTGTACTAACTTGGTACCTAAATCGAGACATGAACAGGATTTCCACTATGGTAACTCTGAGAATACATTTATCCCATGTATTCAAGACCATGATTAAAACAAGGAGAATAGGCCTATCCCAAGAGCTGCATGGCTCTTCTCCAAAATTCTTACTTCTCTATGAAAATAAGATCTGTTTCAGGAACAAATATTTCAGGATTTAGACAAGTCACTACTTCCAAAAGAAAATGTTTCTAAATCTCCATGATTGAAAGAATACATATTATTTAAAAGGGAGTGTCTTTTCTTCTCCATCAAAGTCATCATAAGGTAGCTTAACTTTTAAAGACTATTCAACTACTCAGACACATATCAGTGAGGAAGGTACACTTAGAGCAATGCAGAGGAAAATATATTAATACTGATCCCTTCAGAGATCACAATTTTTGACTTCTAAAACAAGTGTTCTGCTCTGCTGACAGTGCAGATCCTGTACACCTTCACCTGTAGCTGTTCTTACTCTCTCCAGTTTTAAGCTCTGTCAGTGCAGAGCCCCAAACCTGGCATATCTCCAAGCTCCAACAGAAGTGGGCTCCTCTGGAAACTGATAATCTGTTTTACATTATCAGACAGAGCAAACCCAAGCAGTTATGGTAAACTTTCACTAATAACAGCCTTTACCATTTCCTTTGTGGAAACTGCAAAATCACTGCAGCATTTCCCAAACCACACCTACCCTGGCAAAAACTATTTTCCAAATCCCTGCAGAATGATTAAACCATTCCCTTATGAAATGTCACACTAAAACCCCTTCCTTGAAATCAGCCCCACTTTCAAACTTCTTACTGTCTCAAGTGCTGCTTCATAAGCAGATCAAAAGAAATGCAATTCACTTCCACAATTCAGCCAATTTCCTTCATTCGTCTGTGCATCCATGCCAAACCCAGGGATTTCCCTCCCTCTGCCATAAAGATACAATAAAGAAAAAAAGAGGAACACGATGAAAACAACTCCGTATTTCTCTGACCTGATAGAGGAGCACAGTCAACTTTGACAGTTTGCATAAATAAAATACTACTTTGCACTGAAAATTTATATTTTATTCTGGATGGGAAGCTTGCTATCCCAATTCCTAGGAGGCACTCAGTACCTTGGTGGTGACTCAGAAGGACTACAGGGTAGGACAGGCAAAAAATCACTGACAAAATCAGGAAGTAAAAGCAACTAGCCAGAGATTGTCTTGCGCTCCCTGGAGATGCAGTACAGATGCTGCTGGCCTGGGGTACTGCAGGAAGCACTGCCACTCCTACACAAGCAACACAACCTTGTTTTGTTTCCTTCTAGGACAAAGCACGTTTACAGCTGATTCCACTAACACTAAGACTGACTCTGCCGTCCTCTCCAGCACCACTGTTCCAAATCTGCTGGCGCATCTATGCTGGCAGTATGGAACTGCCAAGGACTAAGTCCATTCACATTTTGTACACTAGGTTTTTTTACTCTGCAATAGTTAGCTTTGACCTTTTATTTTCATCATCTGCACCCGTGACACCAGCCTCACACCTTCATCAATGGTAAAATGATTAAAGCCTCACCCAGTTCACCCCCTACAATATGCACGCCCCCATCAGGAATGGCCAGTCCAGAGAAGTCCATGGTCCCCACCGCAATCGGACCTTGCAAGTGGATGACCACAGCCATGCTGTGCTGAAACCACACACCTGCAGATGAGAAAAGGTATGATATCAGACTGCAAAACAGTATTTACATGCACCATTTATACTATGCAATCCTAATGGCATCTTATGAAGACTAAGTGGAAGTCTCACAAGCACCACTTAAAAACTGTATTGGCACTGATGTGGGAAGGTGATTACAACAGACTTTTATTGCCTGCAGACAAAACTCCCTCTGCCTAGCAGGTTTTTGACTACAGCAGCAGTGCTGCCATGAAGCATGCATTACTTTGTTTTACCCTACACATAAGAACAGATCTAAAACCCCTATACCTGCTAAACATGTTAACCCAAGAATAGCTTCTGTTCATCCAAGGATATCTGCTCCTGCCTCATGTTGTTTTTGTGTACAATTTCACATGTAGGTGACTGTTTTTGGATGTGACCCTAAGTTTCAGATGATGCCCTGGTATTTCAAACCACAATGCTTAGATCTCTGGCCAAGTTTATGGGTTTGGGATTTTTTTTTAAGTAACAGAAGTAACATGAAAGATTTAAACCGGACAGGAAGACCTTCTGACACTGCAACAAATTTCAAGGAACACTGCATCACCTTCCTTCTTCTATCCAAAAGACACATTTCAAACAAGGCACTGAACTGTAAGTTCTTATTTGCACGATGTAGCATCCTCAACTACATATTCACCAGCACTTACTTGCTTTAAAAGCTTCCCAGATTCAATTAACAACTACACAGGTGAATTCCGAGCCACACAACACAGAAACTGGATCCTGAACTGATGTTTAACATCTCTGTAACAAGAATGCTGAAGGGTTGATTCCTCAACACTGACATTCCCTCAAGTCGTAAGACTTGAGTACTTGATTTCAGTCTCCTACATTTTCTCTACTTTATACAAGTAGATTAAGAGAACTGACACCAGCAAAAAACTACATTTGCTCTTCTCGTCAGGCAGAACCAAGACTTTCCCAAAGTACTCAGTGAGAAAACTGAAAAGGTGTTAGATGAGTGAGCCTCTGAACAAGATCCTCACTCTCTCCCTGAGATTGCAGGGGCTGGAGAACATCATTTTCATCCCCACAGCAACATCTCATGTAACTGTGCTGTCAGCTTCAACTGGTGCTGAGACTGGGACAGACCAACACGGAAGCAGAAATTACAAATATAACCAATTCAACAGACCAAAAACATTTTTTTTCTATAATGAAATCTATCTGAATTACCAAGTGCAATTAAAGAAATATAGTCATTACTGAAAACAATTCTTTTCAGTCATTTGATCATGTCCCATTTAGTTGTTTTGGTATTTTCCTGTAACACACTAAAGATAAAAAACAAGCACCTAAGCACTGAACTAACAAAAAAAAATTGGAAAAATGTTTCAGTCACATAAAATAATCAGGTTTTTCCTAAATAAAGCAGTATTAATGAAAACCTACTTTAATGAGACAGGGTATTTTCAGTTTAAGGAAAAAATGCCTTTAAGAACACAAGAATTCAATGCAGATAAGTCTTGTAGAGGCACTGTGGATAGTATTTAAGTAAAACCTGAATTTTAAAGCAAAATTCAAAAGCTTAAAGAAAAGCTACAATTTAAAAAAAGGATCCATGCTTATACTCACCAAGAAACTTGTTTATGTTGCTGCAAACATTCCAAAAAGTGCTGTATAACTATAGGAAAGGAAAAATAAAAATCATGTGAATTCTGAGACTAAAAGTAGTTCAGAGTTCAAAAAAATAATCTCCCTACAGTCAACAGTATCCCCATAATAAAATAACACCTCTAGAACAAAAATGTAATCGGAAAATATTTCAGGCTGCTGGAATCCAAATTAGGGCAGCACTTAAGAGACCCTTACAGACACACAGGCACTCTCTCTGCATATCCACATCGGCTTTCTCCATCATTTATTTATCTGTTATCAACTGAAAGTCACCAGTAACTGTATCATTACTCCTACTTTGGTGCAACAGGTCCTACAGTATTAACTAACTACAAATTAACTAAGCAGTCCTCTCCTGTCAATGAAGACATCCTCAGCTGGATGGAATCTACATTTGCCACATGGCAGAAGGAGTTGAGTTTTGCCAATACAAGAATGAACTACAGGAGTTTCTCCAGAATCGCTTCTTCATACACAAATCCAATTCCTGTCAATACACACAGGCTTCCTCACACTGCAGGAGAGGCAAAAATGGCCATTTGCATTGTTCCCAGAAGCCAAATTTAGGCTGCAGATTGGCCACTCCAATGACATTTCTCAGGGTTTCTGCCTGGACTGCAGCTGCATAGAACCTGTTGTGGTTTAGGAATGGTATTCTTCGAACAAATGTTCCCACTGAAAGCAGAACTGGAGGCACAAGAGGTAAAGATCATTGGCTGAGATAAGAACAATTTACTGAAAACAGCAATGAGATAAGAAAATTAACCGTAATAGCAATGGTATTAAGAACAGAAGCCTACAAGAGAGGCAAGCAACTCACGCGTGAATGCTCCTGTGGGGGCCTGACACAACCTGACCACAGCCACACCACTGGAAGGGACCTCTTCCCCCACATTCCCAGAAGATGATGTGAGGTGGTACAGAATTTCAGTACACGTCAGCAGGCTGCTGCAAACTGAACTCGAGAGACTCTTAAGAGACTCTTACAGACACACAGACACTCCCTCTGCATATCCACCTCAAATTCTAGCCACATCCTCTTCTGCCTACTACAAAAATTAACCTTGTCCTGGCTAGAACCAGGACATTATCCATCCCTTATTCTATACCACATACATCATGCCCAAATCCTACCCAACTATACACATACATATATATGTATATATACAGACACAGATGTCTACACAAGCACAGGTAGCACTGTCAATGGCTGTCCCTCTAAGATGTCTGTTAAGTTCATTTAGTCCAAGACTGTGGGTTCCATCTGTCCTAAAGGTCTTCTAGGTCACGAGGGCTCGTTGCAAACTGCATCAGGAGTTCATGACTGGTATATCTGGAGCAGTCTATACACCTTGACTGTGGGGATGGATGAGGCTTACAGCAGGCTTGAAAGCCTCTTGGACATGGACTTAGAAGCAATCAGAGTTTACCTGTGAGAAAGCACCGTGAGACAGTGATGGTATGAACACCTGGAGCCACAGTGAAGGACAGCCAAGAAGATAATCAAGGGGGATGTTCTGCACCGGACCAAGAGATGGCCTTGCTGAGGAGCATCAGGAATGTGGCACAGGACTAATAGTGTATAGTTAACTGCTTGTGTAGCTTGTTAGGATGTGCTGGGAAAGATTCTCGTTATGTAGACAGCCTTGGTGTTGTTTGTCACGTAGCCAATAATAGCATATCACAGTAGCTGCGAAAAAGGGTATAAAGATGCTAGCACCGACTAATAAAGTAGTTCTTCTTTGTCCTTGGACGACTCACATGTCATGTGTCCGTCTCTACTGCAACACTTGACCATGGCAGTTATGGCATACAGTGGCACTGTCATTCAGCAACCAATACCATACAATTCAACAATACAGATTCTTCTCATTCAAAAATCAAATCCCTTTGAGGTACACTTCATGTTTCCCTGTCACTCTGAACTACCCACCAAGAGCACCCAGGTCCTTGAGCAAAAACAATCCCACAGAAGGGCCTGCCTTTGTTTGAGGTAGGACTAACCTGCAAGCCTGGTTAACAGTGACAGAAGACAGCTGCAGCGTAGGCAAATGACCCATTACAAATACATGGGATCATGGAGCAAAAGAAGCCATTAGCAAACTACAGTATAGGGAAGAAGCAATTGCAGCCTCGTGTGCTCACAGCCCCTGCTATGCCAACACATGCTTTGAAGACTAACTAAAATTCTAACTCAAACCCTACCTATAGCACTGTCTCCACATCACTGATGCACAGGTCTAGGCTAAGGATGCTCAGCTCTACATCTGGAGCACAGAGGTGTTGCAGAGTTTTCTTACTCAATGACTCTGTGAAACAAGAGGATATTCTCAATTTCCTTGGGAAAAAAGTGCTGATTTTAAGCAGTAGAAAAGTGAGTCAATTTTGAAACTAGTATTTTAACACCAGCAACACTATCAGGAAAGCTGTCTGGTGCTAACTTCATATTTAAAAACCCAAAACAAACAAAACCAAAAACAAAACAAAAACAACAAAGAAACAAACCCACAAAACAAAAAACCCCTACATAATAAGCAATAGTACTTCATCTCTTTCTATTAATATAGGCTACCAAGCTGAAGACAGTTTTTCTTTTTAATCAATTTCCCTTTAACCAATTTTAAGAACTCCATTTCAGGTAGATTTATGAAAAAACAAGGCAGACTGTAGCTGTCTACACTTAAATAAGGCTGGCTGAAACTTCTCAAGCCCAGTAAAAACACAGGCATGTCAACAAACTAACATACCTCAGAAAGGAATGTTTATATTCCAATATGCATTATTATCTGCAGCCAGTCAGCACAGACACAGTATACACTACTCATGCATGCATGATCATTTAAGCCTGGTGCTTGCAGTCACAAAAATTCTGCAATGCCAGTAGTTCCAAAAGTCTTTAGCAATCTACAGGCCATGTAGCTATTGGTATTTGGACAGCAAGGACAAACCAAGAGTTCCAAGCCACCATTTCTCACCTGAAGGAAGTATTTTCCTGCAGGAAGTACAAGGAGTCAAAACAAACCTGCAGACAAGCAAGGAGCGGAAGTATGAAGACAAGAACTGAAGCAAAAAAGAAAGGAGTAGATTTGGAAATACAATTAACTCACAAGCTCTTCACGAGACTTCTTAATATGATGCACCAGCCCAAAGTATGTGCAACTGTTCTTTTTTCTTAAGATTTAAAAATACCCACTGTATCCATGCAACGAGAAAACCATCAAGAGCACAGTTTAAATACTGGCAACAACCACTTGTAGAGCTGAGCAATAAATCCTTCCCCGCCCCATGTACATTCTTTACCTCAGTTGAAAATGCATGTGTACAGGACAGTGTCACACAGGCAGGACAACTAGTGTCAGCCTGACAAATTACAGCTACAGACAATACCTATCTTCTGCAGATGTAATTACAAATAAAATATGCACTTACAGAGAATTTATCATCCCCTACTATTATATCAGGGGTTGTGCTCTCCTTTCCTGGCCAAGAGGGAGAATTTAAGTCAGTATCATTACCTAGGTCATGCAGGAACTACAGGAGCAAAAGGTAAGTGCCACAGAGAGCTTAGCCAATTAAAGGTAAGAATTAATTACATGCTTCTTACACTTCAGTCAAGGTAGTACCGTTAGAAGCAATTACTACTCCAGCCTCATTCCCAAACTGACCTTAAAATTACAAGCAAACAGATTTTACTCTCAGCCTGCTCAAGTAAAATTTTATTTCCATCGAGGAGACATCCACAAACTTATCAGCAAGAGTGTAAACTACCGAACTCTTCCACAAGCTGACTTAGGTCAAATAACATGAATACATCTAAGCCACCTTCATTTATTACTATGAAACTTTAGAAGTCACACAAAAATTAAAAGAGAGAATTATACTATGACTGATCTTTGCTTAAGCCTTGTCACTTGACTGTTTTTTTGGAAACTGGTTCTGTAAAAGGATCCTTACTCATTATAGAAAATTCAATGAACACAGGTCAAAAGCATTAGTTACAGAGATGCTCCATTACAAACTGCTGTACAGATACTTACGAAAATTCAAGTCATTACCGATGTTTTAACATTTTGTTTAATTCCCTACTGCATACAGTACAACAAAATTCTGTAGTCTAGTGACATTTATTTTATTCAACCTGATCTCATCAACTTTCAGATAGCCCTCCTAATTTACTTTCAAGCATTTAGGCTAGAAACAACAGCCTGGGGTCACAGAAACATCTCTTCTATCCAGATTTTTAGTCAGCAAAGGAGATAAAACTGTTTCCCGAAATTGTACCTGTTTTGATTAACCAGATCCTGGAATGGCTACAGATTACCACCTGGTACAAAAATCCACTTTGCTGGCAATAAGCCGTATTTGAACGAAGACCTGTCAGGAAGGACACCACAGTGTCTCCCAACCGTATGCATCTACACAGGTACGACATGAGGCAGCTCTGGGGCCAGTGAAAAGATCCACCGTAACTTCTGTTATTTTAAAACAGTTTAAAACGACAGAATGCAGCGCGATAAGGGAAGGCTCCAGATTTAACGGGACAGAAAAGGAACAGAAGCTTCCAGCCGGCGGTACTATCCACGAAAGGCTCCCCGCGCCGTGCAGAACATCTGGCAGGGTAAGTACCTGCTTCGCGCAGCTTCCCCACTCCTCGGGGCCGGGCAAGGCGCAGCCGCCCCGCCCGAGCACCCCCGGGACCCACACCCGCCGGGGCCTCGAAGCTCCCGCTCCCCGCCGCACCCGGCCCGCGTGGCGCCGCTCCGGACCCGTCAAATCCCCGCCCCGGGCCCCGGCGCCGCCGCAAGGTCACTCGGACGGGCCCGCGGCGCCTGTGCTCGGCCCGCACACACTCACCTGCCCGCGCAGCTCCGCGGGCGGCCGGGCGTGGGCGCCGACAAGGAGCCGGGCACGGGGGAGCGGCCGGGGCCGGCCCGAGCCGCGGGCCTCAGCGCGCCGGGCCGCGGCGAGGCGGGAGCGGCCCCGCTCGGCGCCGCAGGCGGGAGGCGCCGCCCGGCCCGGCCCGGCCCGGCCCAGCCCGGCCCAGCCCTTTGTGCGCGGGGACGCGCCCGCCCGGCCTCCCTCCCCGCGTCTCCCCGCCGCAGCGAGGGGCCGAGCAGGCGACCCGACCTGCCCAGGCACCGCCGCGCTCTTACCGAGGGATCTGTACGGGAAAAATGGTTAGAACGGAGCCGCCCCGCCCGGGCCCGCGGCGCGCCGAGCACCGCGCACCGACCGCAGCCGCACAAAATGGCCGCCGCGATGCGGCGCCGCCGGGGGGCGGGGGCTGCCACAGCCCCGCCCGCTCCGGCCGGGGGGCGCGTGCAGGGGGCGGGGCCGGGCGCGAAGGCGGGAGGGCGGCTCTGGGGCGGGAACCCGCGGGGAGCGGCGCTGGGGGGAGCGGGCGGAGCGGGCGGCGCTGCCGGGGCGGTGGTGCTGAGGCGAGAGGAGCGGGTGGTGCTGCCGGGGCGGTGGTGCTGAGGCGGGAGGAGCGGGCGGCGCTGCCGGGGCTGTGGGGAGCGGGCGGAGCGGGCGGCGCTGCCGGGGCGGTGGTGCTGAGGCGGGCGGAGCGGGCGGCGCTGCCGGGGCGGTGGTGCTGAGGCGGGCGGAGCGGGTGGTGCTGCCGGGGCGGCGGTGCTGAGGCGAGAGGAGCGGGTGGCGCTGCCGGGGCGGTGGTGCTGGGCCGGGGGGAGTGGGCCGTGATGCCGGGCGGTGCTGTCGGGCCGGGAGAGCTCCGGCCGCAGCGGGGCACAGCCGCAGTGCCGTGCGGGGAGCGTGAGCGCGGGGATGGATGGCACAGGGATGAAATCCAGGGCAGAGTTGGCAGCCTGACCCCTCGAGCCTCCCGTGAGGCGGGTGTCGGGATGCGGCCGCTCCTCCGCACACCCGCCCGTGGCTGTCGCAGCCTCCGCCGGCTGCGCTCGGTTCCCTCCCCGTGTGCCGGGGAGCATCTGGGCCTGAGTAGTGGTCAGCCCTCTTCACCCTCTGGTACGGCCAGGGGACTGCGGGTTCTGTTGTGGATAGCAGAGCTGTTCAGGGACGAATTAATTTTATTTTATTTTTTTGGTAGTTTTATGCTGGGTTAAAGCCCAAACTAGATTGACACAGAAGAGCAAATATCTATGCGTGCTGGAATTCTTAATGTCAAATATTACAATGTGTTTCACTGTGGATGGATAAATTCTCCCTGGTTCAGGTAAGGTTTCCTGGGATAATCCTTGAAATTCTGCTCAGAGGCCACAGAGCAGCAGAGGACCAGGGCTGATGGTGCTGTCAGGCTGAGGAGGAACACACAACATGGCCCAAGTGCTTTTCCTTTCTGTCTTACTCCTCCTCCAGCTGCAGGAACTGCTGTTGCTGTACAAATCTGGCTGCTTCTTTGCAATCAGCCTCAGTCCAGTGCCACAAGCGTCACAGGACCCAGAGAGCCCAAAGGATGGTTTAAAGCAGAGTGTCCCCATCACTGTACAGCAGTAGGTGCTAGTGCTTTTCTGACAGAGCCTGTGAACTATGTGCTGGGAATCTGTGGAAGCAGAGTGGCTTGCTAAAAATACTGCCATGGGGAAAAAATAATAAAAAAAGGTTTAAAATACAGTTTTCAGTTTGGATTTATATTTTAACCTGAAAATCGCACAAGTGGTCTTAATATTGCAGGTTTCTAGAAGAGAAAAAAATGCAGTGATGCCTTTTTTCTGGTCTTAGGAAATAAAGGCTCAGACACAGTGAAAGGGTGTTTCCCTCGGTATTTTAATAGGATCCCATTCCATGGCTTCTGCCGTCCAGGTAGAACACGCCGCAAAAGCCCCGTCCCCCCAGTCGAGTGTACAATTAAAGACTCTACACATTAGCAGATCTACCAGGAGGGCCCAGTAAGGGGCCTGGGTGGGCTCACTTCTAGTTTACAAAATCTATCCTACTAGGAGACCTTGAGGGCTCACGAAAACAGGGTGTTTGGTCTCTAGCTCTACGTGGCTTCAGGGTTGTTTAGTCTACCGGCCTCCTAAACACCATGAAACCAGGCTAAACTATCACCTAAAGCATCAGAAGTATGCATGCTAATACTTGTGAATATAGGGAACAGGGTACGACATATTCAGGAGAAAAAGCAGAAAAAATCCCTCAGGCATCAGCAGAAAGAATTAAAATAGAAAGCAACTGGAAAATATCCAGTTTGCTGCAATTTCCCCAGTTGTGGCTGCTTGGCCATGATAGGGAAGAAGGTCTGAAAAGGGAAAGGGGGAAAAACGGAACCCAAACTGCACATCTTTGGTGTGGCAATTGCTCCCATTCCTTCCTGCTGGCGGGTACACTTTGCCTCACAGAATGACAGGACAGGAGGGGGGAAGGGGCCTGTGAAAAGGAGCTCTCACAGCCAGGTCACATGGAATGGGGGGGCCCACAGGGCTGTCCAAAGGAGCCTCCAGTTGGGCCCCTCTCGCCCCGGGTGTGGTGGGGAGTTCCTGTGCGATGCAATGTCAGAGTGGTGATGTGACAATGCAGTGATGTGACACCACCGTGATATAACAATGCCCCATGGCTGTATTTAGCCAGGAGACCAGCTGTTGTGACTCTTGTGGAGCAAGAGTCATCGTGGGATCACAACACCATGAAAGGTCTTGGAAGGAGCTGTGGAGCTCCATCTCACTGCTGGTGTTCTGCCAAAAGGCAAAGGCACTGCAGAGTGCACTGGGAATTGGGGTGATGCTCTAGGGTCTCAGGTCTGTCGTGCAGGAGGCTTATTGGGCAATACCTGAGTTTCTGTGTCCTCCCATCTCAGCCCCAGAAGACCACACCTGGGAGAAGGAGATACCAGGGAAATGGAGTCTCAACTGCTGAACCTCCCACTTGGTGTCAAGATCCCTGTGGTACCTGGATCCAAGCCTGTGTTCAGCAGGGGAAAGCTGGGGGAAAAGGTAAAGGAAGTAAAAGAGGGCAGAAAATCTCTCCTCTTTCATGGGGTCCCCATCATGCACAGAAGTTCTTGTGGCCACTTGCTCTACAGCGGGAGCTGCAGCCCTTCAGTTGGACAAGGCCGGGCAAGGGAAGCTCCAGGCTCCCTGGAACACAGAGAAGAAGCACTTGTCAGTCTCCTCACTGGTTTCTGGCACTGTGCATGTGTGGCTGGGCAGAGCAGGCAGCTGTGTGTGTCCAGGTGCCAGGGCAATGAGCCCCTCCAGCTCATCCTGCAATGTTGAGCCAGGCTCTGGTGCACCTTTGAGGCTAACTCCAACCTTCTCCTGCTTATTCTGCTGGCATATTTGGAAGAGCTTGGGTTTCCCTGGTTGAGGAATGAATGCACTGTCCTCCTCCTCCTCCAGCTTGCACTGAACCTTCCCAAGGCAGAGACTTGATAGAGGCAGAGGCAGTCGACACAGCCCTTGGGCCTGCCTAACCTGAGGAGACTGGTTTTATCCATTCTCCACTGGCTGCATTTGAACCTTTGAAGGTTCATTTGTGGGTGGGTCTGTAGTTCTTCCTGGTGGCCTAAGATACCTGCTGGTAGGATTGCTGTGGAGTTTGTCTTCTCTCCCCTAACCCAACATAGCCTAGCCCAGCCCTGTGCAGGTCTCTGTGCCTATAGAAGGATGCAGAAGACCTTTACCTTTTCACAAGTACCATATGGTACCTCTTTGCTGCTCTCTCCTGCCTATTTCATACTCTGGAAACTCTCTCTTACAGCTCCATCGGCCATCTCCTTGTTTCACTCTGGATGATCCCTACTGCTACCAGCTCAGCACAGCATACAACTGCCTACATGACCCCATCCTTCGCAACTACCACAACCGCGAGGACATCCTGTGGTTACTGAAGAAACAGGGCTTTCTCACCAGTGACAACAAGGTAGGTTTGGGTGTTGGGCTGATGAAGAACAGCCCTCTTCAAGCGGGGTTCCTGCAGCCCTTGCTGCAGCCGCCTGCTGCTGCCTGAGGGCAGGGCCGAGCTGGTGTCCCTGGGAGCAGAAGCAGCGCCAGCATCCCCTGGCACGTCCTAGTCCTGCCCTTCTCAGGCTGCCCCGAGCTGCTGGTTCAGCCCTGCCTGGGGGGACATCAGTGGTCCCAACACCTGGGGATGGGGAGAGGGTTTGGGGGCAGCTCCCCTCCTGCTGGGCTCAGGCTGTTTTGGGGAAGGCTGTCTGCACGGCTTGACAGTGCTTGGGGGATTCTGCCCTCATCCCTCCATAGGTGATTTGCACTCTGAAGGAGTTCAATGAGCAAAGACAGTATCTAACCAGGAGAAAACTGGAGTCAGAGAAATTATTGAGGCAGCAAGAGGTAGGCAAAGCGTTGTGTTCAGGGGCATGGGACAGCGGTGCCCAGGGCTGGGGCTTTCCTTGTGGGGGACGTGGTCAGTGCAGAAGAGAGCGGGGCTGTGCTGCTGGGCCGGGCGTTGTGGTGGGGAAAGGACTCCAAGTCTGGGAGCTGAGCCAGCGCAGGGTGCTGGGCTGGGCACGGGCGGCAGGGCCATGTACACCAACAGGCAGTGCTGAGGGAAGCCCTTCTCTCCTGCCCTCATGGCCTGGCTGAAGCAGAGTGCTGGCCTGGGCCCATGGGAAGCCTCAGCACGCAGGGGCCGAGCAACGTGAGTCACGACCTGATGTCACCTTTCATCCTGGGCCAAATTAAAGGATGGCCCCAAACTGCCGGGAACCACCAAGACTTCCCGCTGGGGGAAGCGGCGGCTGCAGCCTCAAAAGCCTTCTGACCTACCCCCAGCCAAGAAACGAAAACCAAGGGGATGCAGAAACTGGAGAGCAGCTTTGGACGAGGGCCAAAGTTACTCCAGAACTGAGCTGGGCCAGAAGGATGCCAACACTGCTGGGTACTTCCAGAGGAAGCCAGATGGCACTGCCAATGACCTGTTCAATGCTGTGTTTGAACCACCAAGTGCAGCAGAAGCCAAGAAGCTTGAAGAGCTGGTTGAGACTGTGGTGCACAGAGTGTTGGAGAGGCTGAAGATTCCTGGGAATCAGAAAGTCAGCTTTTTACAGAGGGCTGCCCGGGGAATCAGAGGAAGGCTTTTAGGCAGCTGCTTGAGAGTAGAACTTTCAGATGCTTCTCTAGATCATCGTCAGAAAATGGAAGTGATGGCAAAAGAGATTGTAGCAACAGTGCTGGAGATCTTGGGAGACCGTATGGCATCCAGCACATCCATAGCTGCTGAGACAGGGGTGGCAGCCAGGGGGAAGGAGCTGCCTCGTATTGGAAGAGCCACCCAAGCAGACAAATCCAAGGACACTGAAACAGCCACTGCAGACAGAGCACTTTCACAGATTCCCCTTGACGCATTCACCAGAGAAGTTGTTGAGAGTGTTCACTGCACCTTGGAGCCCTTTGTAAGTTCTCAGTTTGAGCCAGACACTAGCTGTGAGTGCACTGAAATCCTAGAGCTTCCTGGGGGAAATGTCTCCAACAGACAACTGCAGCCATCCCAGACTGGACAAGGATTTCCCAGAGCATCTGAACAGCAGAGCCTGAAAGCAACTTTGCCTGCCCCTGCAGAAGGGGATGGGTGTGCCAAAACCATGAAGCCTGAGGATTGTGCAATGGTGAAGGAGAACTTGGAAAGAAAAATGAACCTAGAGTCAACAGGCTCAGCCAACACTATGGATATAAGGCCCATGGCAAACCGGATTGCTGAGTCAGTATTAGAGCGGATCAGTCAATCTGGGTCTGAACCAGCCCCCAAAGAGAATATTCAAGGGCCGGTCACAAACCCAGGCACATCCCAAGGTGGAGAGGAGAGCTGTGCGGCTGAGGACACTCTCCCTCCCATGAACCCATAGTCTTTCCAACAGCCCATCCCTCCAGCCCAGGCCAGAGCATGGCACAAAGCAGAGCACCCAAAGCTCATCTGAGGTGAGAGCTGGAGTCCTCAGACAGTAAACACATCGTTGTGCTGGCAATAAAGAGTTTATTTCCAAGGCCTTGTTTGTGCTTTCTTCAAGCCAAACTATCCTATCTCTGGGCATTTCCCCTACTGTAACCTTCCCTTCTTCAGCGTCTGTCATGGACCCAGTTTTACAGGGAATGTGAGGTAAGGAGGCAAGGAGTAGCCAGCATTTTTGTTGTTTAGCAAGCTTTGCTGTTGAGCGAGTGGAGGGATTGGTTTGGACCTTCTCTGCTTTCTCTGGGAAGGAGTTCAGGTATCACCTGTAAAGCCTTTGTTTATGCTCAGCTTGAGCAGAGTTGTCCACTCCACAGGACTCACTGTAGGGAGCAGCAGGAGCTGTGACAGGACAGGTGAGCGGGAACTGAGCCAGCAGAGCACTGCCCTATCTAGCACAGGACAGGCCAGTGGGAAATGGGAGCAAAGCAGTGACAGTGACCAGATGAGCACTGGAAAATCCTTCAGTGATGAGGCAGGTCAGGGGAGGAAGTCAGTGCATGGGCTTGGGCCAGGATCCCCATCATCACAGAAGTGGCTGCCCCAGCTCAGGCAGAGGTCCAAGGACAAAGACAACATTCCTGAGAAACAGGCAGTAGGGTCCCAGTGAGGTGTCCTTCAGCTACTTCCCCCTCAAGGGCCTGGCTGTAGTGCAGCTACTGGGGAGCTGACCCCAAGCTCAGCAGCTCTGACTCTGCAGCCCCACATCCCAGCAGGGACAATCACACTCCTGGCAGGGCAATGCACCCAGGAGCAGCCCCAGCGAGCCCCACCAAGGCCTCCGTGCCTGGCTGGAGCAATTCTCTGCCTGAGACCCTCCACTCCTTCCTGCCTGGCCACCCTGGGGCCTGCCTGGCAGTGGGAAGGAGGGGGCTCTGTGCCCATAGGGTCTTCTGCCCCATGACTTCTGCCAGAGCCCTCAGCTGCCTCAACACAGCCCCATGGGGGCCCTGCAGTCTGTGCAGCTCCTGCTCTGGGGCAGGAAGATTTCAGATTCATCTGGATATGATGTGGACACCCCTCCACATCAATGAGCAGCACCAGTCCTGAGCACCCAGACTGCTCCCAGCGGTTCCTTGGACTACCAGTGGAGGAAAGATGAGAGAATGATCCAGTCTGAACATCAGAATGTCCCCATCAGGTCAGCCTAACAGGCCAATTAATCACATCTCCATCAGCAGAGACCCCACAGGGGACCATGCAGAGGCCACCTCCTGCAGTCCCCCTTGCAGCACTCTAAGCTGCTGGAGGAGGGACACAAGCAGAATATCCCTCTTACCCTCCAACTGCCCATAAACTTCTCTCATACCTTTATGACCCTGAAAGGCTCCAGAAGACGTGTAAAGCACTACTGCCTTTTACCTGTTTCAACCCATTCTCTTCCAAGATCCATTCACTGTCCTTTGGTAGCTGCCTGAGAATTAAGAACAACAGAACCAGCCCAGAGCAGGGTTTCCAAGTGCTTACTTCATGCTGATTCTCAAATCTTACTCAAGAGCACTGACATTCAGGCTGAAATGTGCAGCCTCAGGCAGATGTAACCGTGCTGCAGAAATTCACCAAAAAGACAATTCACAAAAGAGACAACCATGGAGATTGCATTTATTACTATCAGAACAGAGGGAAGGCTACTTTACTGATTGGTATTTACAAATCTGTTGGCAAAGACAATAATATCCAGTGTCCTTTATGAGCATGTTTTACAACCCTGGCCAGAAGCATTCACTTTTATTAGCAGCAAATGCCTATGGTTGGATTGACAGGCACAGCTGAGTGCAAGGAGTGACAAGGATCAGCTCTGCAGTGGCTGCAGACAAAGCTGGACACACCCACAGGCACCTGCAGCCCAAAGGGGAAGGCAGGGGCCACATGGCTGCTCCAGCCCTTGGCGAGGAACAGGACAGCCCAAGCCTGCTCAGTGATTCAAATCTCAGCACAGCACGGCAGAGCTGTTAACCTCTGCCCATCTGTGCACTTCTGGGGCAGTAGCTCCAAATCTGAGGAACAAGTTGCTCAGCACTGCAGAAGGACAGAGCAAGCTGAGCAGCATCAAAGCTTGAGAATGGGTGTGTACGGGAAACAGATGCTGGCACATTTCAGGGGTGTGTTTGACAGAGTTCATCTTGACAAGGGAGCAAAGATTTCCTGGCCCACAGGACCACAGAATCATCTGGTATGAGGAACCTTTATTCAGCTGGGCACAAACTGAATTCCTGCTCTGGAGTTCATTCAAATGCATCTGAACACAGGCTCTGGGAACCCTCTCACACAGAGCTCCAAGCAAGCCACCAGGCTTGGGGCACTCCTTGCCCATGGCACCTCATGTCCACACTGGTACCTCATTGTTTGCAGGGCTCAGCTCCCCACTGCAGTCTGGAGAGGATGATCCCAGGTCCCCACTGGAAAGGGAGGGGGATGCAGAAACACAAATGCAACCTTGGATGGTACTGACAGACTTAGCACTGCATCAATAACCCCAAAACACACCTTTTTGCAGCAGATCTGCCTCCAGCAAGGGAAACACCTCAAAGGAAGAGCATAGGTACCACAGCTGACTAAAGGCAGTATCAGCATTTCTCAAGCACACAGCACTGCTGCTGCTCTGCCTGGAAGGAGTATCTGAGCACAGCAGCACTTCTGACAGTTGAGGGCTTTCTTTAGACCTGGACTGAACCAGAAGCGTGGGCCAAACTGGTATTTAGCTCCTGGCAGAGTAGTCTGAGAAGGATGTGGTACCAGGAAGGGGGGGGGTGTGAGGAGCTAGAGGTGTGAAGGCTACTCTGAGCATGGGCTCAGGTGCTCCTCAGCAAAGCTGGTGACAGCTTATGCTGTCCATAGCAAAAAGGAGCTGCAAGGCCACTGGGGTCACTGCTGCAGAAGATTTGGCCCTCATTAAGAGGATACCAAAGTGATTGTTCACCTGTTTGTTGTCAGGTGTGTGGCCTTGCTGTTGTGCCCAGCACCGTGGTGTGTGTGGGCACTCAGCACAGGGCTGGTCTCACGTGCTGCTGCACAGCTCTACAGTTCTTGAACCTCCACACCTTCACAGCCCTCTACCAACAGCATAATGGGGTGTCACAACAACCCTGACACCTCCAGCTAACAGTCTGCAGAGCTGAACCAGGCTGTGCCCATGGTAGTAGGATTATTCCTGATGAGGCAGCATCTTCCCTAGGACCAGCTCATGCCACAGTACAGGAGTGAAATTCTCCTACCTGAAGCCAACTCTGCCTCCAGAAGGGGAATGGAGAGTCTCACTGCCCCATGTAGCAGTTCCTCACACATCATGGCCCTTGCACTGAGCAATCAATCTTGTGGCTTTCAGGAAGAGGATTGCCCCTCTCTGACACACACTGGAAGGCCAGGAACTGCTAAACCTGACCTGTCATGCCCAAGGATTTCCTGGTGCTGACAGAACCAAGCTTTCCAGAAATGTCCAGTCCTTGTGGTCACATACTGGGAGATGCTCAAGGGCTAACCCAGGGCATGACAACAGCAAGGACAATGGAAGAAACCTGTGTGGAGGGGAGAAGACTTAAGGTATCTAGCAACTCCCCAGAGCAACATTGTGCACCCTGGGGCCAGTGGCTCAAACTAGCCCTTTGATGAAGCTTGTGTCCAAGTGCACGATCAGCATGCGGAGAAAGGACATTTCCTTGCGCGTGTTCTCAAAGATGACGCGAGGGTCGTCGGACTGGCAGCGCAGGCAGTTGGGGGCCATCACCATGGCCAGGTTATTCACATCCATCTTTGTCCTGCCCACGTTTGATGGCTGAGCAAAGATCTGCAGGTAGGAAGAACACATTCAGATGGAGCAGTGGAAAAGGGCAAGAAAGTCCAAACACGTGGCCCAAGACAAGGTGCAAGGAGAGCAGATACAGAGCCTGCCTTAAGGACAGTGTCCCAAGAGCCACATGTCCACAGGGAAGAGCACTGTGCTCTGACACAAACAACAAAGCAGCAGCCTTGGCAGACAGGAAACCAGCCACAGGCTCTACAAGATCAGGAACAGGGTTTATTGCTCCCATAAGGGACAAGGCCAGCGAACACCCCTCCACCAATTCCATCTTAAATACAAGTAAGAGGGGTAGAACTGTGCCAATGGCCCCACCACAGCTGAGTTGTCCCACCAACAGTGCCTCAGTGCAGGGCTGTAGGGCTGCCTACCTGCAGGAAGTGTATGAGGTAACACAGCACCAGCCTGTTGAGCTCTGGCAGAAGCTGCACCACAGCCACAGCAGCATCAGGGTTCTCATAGTTGCTGATACACTCTTGGTAGAACTGCTGGGGGATCACAGGCTCCTCCAGCTCCCGATACCAGAGCTTGAGGAGAGAGGCTAGGCAGAAAGCAGGTGCATGAGAACAGCTCTGGTCACTTCCCCACCCGCTTCAGGGGCAAACTTGGCAGTGAGACAGATGGCAGAGAAGGGATTTCTGTGCTTGTGCTGCTTCACCTTAATTCAGTCTTGGCTCTGAAATGCTCAGGCACCCAAACTGACCAGTTAGTGGGAAATGCTGGCTGCTACCTACCTGCTCCTCCAGGAAGCAGCTCTGGAGCTGCCTAAAGAAGAGGACAAGGAGACCTGAAGGACTCCCACCACTCTGCCCAGCTTGCACAGCATTACTGCATCAGAGCCAGAGGTTCCTCCCCACTCCCAGTGTTTCCTCTATGGGCAGTGTTTGGAAAGGCAGTGAAAAGACACAGAACGAAACCCCAGTCAGTGCAGACAGCGTGTGTACACATTCCCAAGCAGCAGCACACCCTCTGAGCTGCTCCTGCACCTGTCCCTCCACACTGCATCATGGCTGAGACTGCAGCAGCACACTTGCCACATTCCTGTACCTGGTATGTTGGGGTCACTGAGACTGCTTGGGATTCTCCACTGATCCACCTGCAATTTCAATGCATTGACTTCATCTATGTCACCAGGTATCCTGCAGGGACACAGAAAAGGTCCTTTTGAGAGTGAGTGTGCTTGGTGGGGCAGCCAGCCAGCAAAGCACAGCTCCAAAGCTGCTTCTGGGGCCTCAGGGAAAAGGGAGCAAGGAGAAGAACACAGGCATCAGGGGCAGCTACAGTAGCAGCTCCTCAGAGAGAAAGGGGTGCCTATTTTTATGCACAGTCTTAAAGTGGGGGGTCCCACTAGCTCAGATATCGACTATCGCTGTCCTCAGGAGTGATTATTTTCTATAACCAGGCTTCTTTGCAGCGTGTTCAGACCAAAGATGGGCAGCATCTCTGGCTAAATATACTTATATATACACACACCTCCATCTATCTGTCAAAAAATACACCCTTACAAGGCAAAGTTGAGCCTTTTAATGGCTATTTTATAACAAGCTTAGCTACTGAAAAACTAATTCAAATCTCAAATGCAAAACAAAACTACATACACAAAGAAAACAACAAAGAAAACCCAAACCCAAAGCAGAATCCCCCATGTTCACCACACAGATTCTGTGTCTCTCCTGACTCCATAACCAACACCAAGGCTGATGTGCTGCATTAGATGAGGTGCTCTACCAGGACCCCATATCTCCTCCCTCCCCTGCACTGGCCAACCACCACTGCCAAATCTGATGAAAGCTCATTGCCTTGCCTGGGGATGAGCTGTCCATGTAGTTAAATCTCACCTACACCAGTCCCCTCTGAGCTAACACAAGCAAACTGGCTAATGCTACTTCAAGAGGTGATTCCTGAACCTGGGGAAAGTTGGATTTTGTCCAGTCCAGAGCAAAGTGCAGTTCTCAGGGAAGAGGAAGCACGTGGAAGTCAATCTTGACTCCTTGGCTTTGAGGACTGCCATGTAGGTGGCTCAAAAGTAGCACAGCACCCCAAAAGCTCACCTGAAAATGCCCTCAGTCTGCTCCCCTCCCAGGGCCAGGACCTGCTGTGACAGCTGTGTCTGCACCCAGGGCAGTTTGTTCCCTGGGTACAGGTCGTGCTGCCGCAGCATGATCTCCTCCAGGGAGCTACCGAAGAGGGAGGGCGTGAGGATGGCATTCCTGGCATGAGTTATCTCCTCCACTGTTGGTTTGCGCAGGCCCTGAGGACACAGAAAAGCTTAGTGCAGCCATGGCACAGGCAGCCCCCAGAGAAACAGTGACCCTGGGATGGGGACAGTGAGTGACCAGCACAGACAAGGCTGACCCTGCACGTGGTCACCTCATCAGCCTCCTGGCAGCATGGTTCTTATTCTGCTGCCTAAAACCAAGGGTGGTTCTATTCATCAGGCCCAAGAGGAGCAGAGGAGGCCACTTCAGAGAGTTTGGAGTGGTTTTGCAGAGATTCTGTTGCTGTGTTTTGCACAGCAAGGGCACTGCTCTGGCTGCAGCTCCACCTGCTGTGGGAGGCAGGATGAAGGGGAGCACAGCAGGCACTGCTGTCTGCCAGGAGGATGGACAGCAGCCATCTCCCACACATTCACAGGGAGATGTACTCTGAGCAAGCCTCCCCTCCTCATTCCATCTCCATTTCCCATCACTGATTCAGAGGTGACCACCAGAGTGCCCCAGGCAGCCCTCAGGCTCTGCAGCCAGGGCAGCTGCTCACCTTTTTGCCTCCAGTGATGGCCACTTTCTGAAGTTTCCTGTAGCAGTACTTGGCGTAGGTGCTGATGGGCAGACCTGGTGGGAGAGAGGAGATGAGGGGTCAGCCCACAGCACCATACCCCCCACACTGAAGCCTTTAGAGAGCTGCAGCACAGCAGCTCATCCTGGCACAGGCAGCCCCCTCGATGCACAGCCCACTGCAGCAGGGCAGGACTGCCAAAACTTGCATTGAGCACCCTGAAGCCTCCCAGTCCCAGGGCAGGCAGTGTCAGTACCAGCCAGTGCTTGGGCTTGGAAAGATTCTCCTCCTGAGTGAAGGCTCCTAGCTCTGCACTTCCCATCCCTGCTCCTGCAGATCCCCACCTCTTGCACCTGGAATGCACCTGCCCCATGCTGACTCCACACATGGCACCCGTTCAAGCTTCCACAGCGTGGGCACACACACACACACCTGGATCCTTGCCTGGGGGGCACAGCCAGGGTTAGGAGCCTCATGGACACAGGGCCAGGTAATTACATCCTGCCAGAACACAGCCACAGAGCACACAGTCAGCCTTCTGTCAGGGAAGGTTTCAGTGTGTTTGAAACCAATTGTTTATTATTCGAGAACTTCAGTTCCTTTGCTGGTGAGAGAGGAGCAGCCGAGAAAGGGGACAGAGAGGCAGCACCAGCACCAACAATAACCTCAGGGCACAAGAAGAGACGTGGGGCAGTGATGGGATCTTATCTTCCCAAAGACCTGCAGAAAGCTTCCTCGTGTTCCTGCCTGCAGCCTTCTCCAAGCCAGGCTTGTACCGTGCAGCTCAGGCACACACAAAATGGGACACACCAAAGCTTGGGAACTGCACCTCAAAAGCTGCTGCCATCCACAAGAGCAGCAGCTCTGCTTGTGCTTGGTTCAGTGAACTCTGAAGGCAAGTGCAGCCATGATTCAAAGGACTAATCCTCCCGTGACACCAAGAGAAATGTTTGCAATGACAGAGCACTGATTGCTGAAAGAGTCTTTTCAAAACCGTTGGCCTTTTGTTCTTGTTCAAGTAAAACCCAAACTGCTCACTGAAAGCACTGAATAGATCTGCCCTACTTGATTCCCTGCCAGGCCCAAAGCTTGCAGCACAGTTCAAATACTTGTGGCTGTGAAAGTCTATATTCTAGTCAGATGCTGTGCATTTCACATCAGCCTTTCACACACTCTATGGCTTAGGTACGCTGGCTGGGAGCCTGGAGGTCTTCAAACCCTCTCACTGCAGAGGGAGGACAAACTCCTCCCTAGCAGAACAATTCCCAGAGGTGGGAGATGTGTTGTCCTCTCAGACAGCAGATAAGCCACAGTCCTTGGCTCCTCTTGATGAAAGAAGCACCTCCTGCCTCCATCACTCTGCCTCACAGCTGGAGCAGAGCCTCTCCACACGGCTGGAGCCACACCAGAGGAGGCACAACAGCATTCCCATCTCCCACAGCCCATGGCAAAGAGAGCCAGTTCTAGGAATTTCTCTCTAAGAAGTAGCTAAAGCAAAATATTCACTGTAAGCAAAGATTCTGCTAATTCTAGGCATGACTGACACTGGGAATATCTAAGGATTAAAAGGAAACAAACACAATGATCTGCCCTGTGATGCATCCCTGTTCCAGGTGACAGCTTCTGCTGTCCATGTGAGACACTTCCTGAAGCAACTGTCACTCTTCTCAGAGAGGAAGGGAGAGAAGCTGCACTGTGTCTCTGCATCCCAGCAATTACACAGGAGACAGCATATTCAAAATTAATAGTAAGAAATATTTTTTCAGGCAGTAATTATACCATGAAACACATAATCACCCTAAAAGCTTAACAGTGCTTGCAAAGGAAGAGGTGCCTTGCAGGTTCTGCGTGGCTGATGTGTGGGCAGCAGTCAGACACATTTGCTAGAAGCCTGTTTTGTACTTTCCCAGGAAGCTCCCTGGTCCCAGGAAAGGTGTAAAACCTACATCCAGACCTTCCTGCAGCTCCATGCTCCCATGACAACCAGGCTGCAGCCTCTGACCTAACGGGGCCTGCTGGGGTCACATGTGAAGTTGACCAAATTTGAAGCAACTGAAAAAGAAACTTGCTGCATGCACAAGAGGATGGAGGAGTTACTGCCCATAGACCTGAATGGCCAAAAAAGGGGCAGGAGTCTTGAGGAACAGGGTGAGGGCACAGATCAGTGGCTCCCATTCCTCCCTGCTCCAGAGCAGAAGCCATCTGCCCCAACCCAAGTGCTCCTGGCTCCAGGGCATGCGCAGAGTGGGATGGGCAACATGGAGAGGCACATGCTGAGCTGCAGGAAGAACATGAGGGAGAGGAGCAGAATTTAGCTTTAGCCTCAGCTTTTTCAAACCAGCAACCTGTTCCAACCATCTGCTGCTTTCAGAATGCTCATCTAGAGACTGACTTCTAGCACTGAGCTCATCCTGCACGCTGATGTCTCCCAACATGTGGGCCAGGTACTCCCCCCACAGCCCAGCTCCTGCCTCTTGGTGCAGGGCTGAGCATCTTCATCTGCACCACCTGGAAAGGGCTAATTCTGAAGGCAATTCCACTTCTGTGAGCACATAATGAATCTGAGGAATCCCAGATGATCTGTTGTTATTCCCTACAGTATCACAGACACCTCAGGAGCTCAGGAACAGACGACTCCTAACAGCCCACACAGTGAAAAAGAGTTTTGAAAGGAAAATATTTCTCCATATGCCAGCCTAGAAACACATGTGGAGAGCATCTTAAAGAACCTCTCCTTTTAGAGAAAGTTAAAATCCCGACAAGATACATGCAGGAACATACCTTCTGGAGATTTGAATGCTTTCCTGCAAAAAAAGGTCTTAAAAATGCAGCAAACAGTGTGAATTTAGGATCTGGCCATGGGATATTGTATTTTAGCACTAGAGAAGCTGTTGTCTGGATATTTCTCCAACCTACCACAGCCTCTTGGACCTCAGCCTGGCACAGCCAGAGCAGGCTCTCAGACCAGGATCCCATCTCACTGCACTCTGTAGCACAGGGGTAGGTGCTGCTGAGCAGCTCAGCTAGGCTTGGCACCAGCAGTGCTGCTCTCCTGGCTTAGATCTGCCCAGACACCCCCATTTTACAGCACTGCTTTAGCTCCTCTTTGTCACACCACCAGTGCTTCCTTCTACATCCCAACAATGCTTCTCCATCACCATTCCCTATATGGGAAATGCCATGTTCATCATCCAGACAAGCCAGCAGCCTGCACCTGTCACCAAGATAAGAAACAGACACAGGATATCTGAAAAATGAGTATTCCCCCTTCAGAAACCTCCCAGCTAACAGCACTTGAGCAATGCTCTAAGGCAGTGCTGTACCTGGACCATTAACCATCGACAGACTGACTTCCCTTCTTTGAATTTGTCCAGTTTCTTCCTAAATCTCTTTACGCTCTGAACCTGCACACCACCCTGCTTTGCTGACCCTTTGGGATTCCATCCTGTGCTTCAAGACAGAGCATTCCTGAAGCTGCTGCCCAACACCAAAACCAGGCAGCTTTCAATTCTGCTGCTGTGGCACACATTGAGAAATTTTCTTCTTGCTTTCCCTGGGTAACCTTAAGTTTCTTTTGTCCCATTCATCGTCTCCCCTCTTCCCTTCTCCCGGTCCAGCTCACATGCCAACCTTCCCTGCCACACTCATCAGCCTTGGAGGGACCCTGGGCAGGACACTCAGAGTGGGCACAGCACAACTACAGCCAAGTGCAGCTTTGTTCTCTGTCCCTTTTCTGCAAGCTCCTGATCCTTCTCTTGGTTTCTCACCACTTCCCAGCAAACTGTATGTGTTTCTGGAAATTCATGTACGAGCTGGAAAATGTCTTTCCCTCCTCACAATGGCCCAATTGGGGCCTCCCCCTGCACTTGCAGTCAGGGACCTCTCCCCCATGTAAAAAACTTTGCTTTTGGTGACACAGCATTCTCTGCTGCTTGATCGCTCTGCTCACCACCCTTGCCAGATCCCTCCACACCTTTCATTTTTATAGTCCCGAATAATTTTGTATCAACACTGAGGTGTCAGCTCAAGATTTGTCTCCTTGTATAAACCCAAAGAGCAGCTTACATTCCTGCAGGATCAGCAGACAATCCTCCTCCTGAAAACACAGCATTTATTCCTACTCATTATTCCTCTGCCTGTCAGCAGGTTATTCATGCATGAAAAGACCTTGCAGCACATTCATATTTCATTTACTCACAGAGAATTAAGCTAGAAGATGAAGACTGCAGAGGTTAAGTGTGGGAAACTTCAGAATTCTTTCTTTGGGTATATGTCAGATGGTAAATGTTTACTCACCCATGAGCTTCTGGACTGAAGGGAATATGTGGGGAAATACTGCTTCAGTGCAATTTTTCACTGAAAGACACAGATGCCTGCTTATCTCCTATTCAGTTCTGGCTGAAGTCAGTACATTTGATTTTCTTATGGATTTCTCTGTTAAATTGCTGCTACAACATCCATAAGCATCTTAATATTTCAGAGCCGCTAAGAAACTTCTCACAAGAGCCTTGCAGCTTCAGGGAGCTGAATCCTCCCCACCCCTCACACATCTGGATAGTAGGGCTGGTCAAACACAAGGTGTTCCAGGGAAAAACCTGACCTTTCCAGCCAGCAGCAGAGAGAACCTGGCATGTTCCTGCACGATTTCCCCTTACTCCAGGTGCAATTCTGAGGTGAGTCTCCAGGAAAAGTCCCCAGAGTTATCAGTCACTGTGGAAAAGCTGTTTTGAGTGAGCTGCCAGTTCTGCTGCCTCCTCTGCTGAACAACTCAGCCTGGCCCCTGCCAGAGCAGCCTCCTGGGCCAGAAGACAGACAGGAGGAAACAGCCTCAAGCTGTGCCAAGGGACATTTAGATTGAAGGGAAAATTTCTTAATTGCAAGGGTAATTAGGCATTGGAATGCAGGCTGCCCAGGGCAGTGGCAGAACCTCCATCCCTGGAAGTATTAGAAAAATGTATGGATGTGGCACCAGGGAAAATGGTTTAGTGGTGGCCTTGGCAGTGCTGTGGATACAGTTGGACTCAATTACTTTAGGGGACTTTTCCAAGGTTAACGATTCTGTTATTGTATGGAAGGTAACGGTGTGTGTGACCTGTCACCAGAGGCCCAGCTGAGGCCACCCAGGTGGCCAGCTGACTTTCAGGTGCTTCACTCTGGAAACTTTATGACAAAGTTATCCTGGCATGCCTTTTTTGTAACATTTCATATATATATATATGTATATATATATATATATATATACAAAAATACGTATCAGAGGCAACAGAAAATCCTGAGTTGGAAGGGACCTACAAAGAGTCTAACTGCTGATGTTAGTTTTTGTTGGTTTTGTTTGTTTTTTTAATTTTTGGTTTTAGGTAAAAACTACATCTGTTTTCCTAAGCACACCTCCAGCACACACAATTCAGACACGTAATTGCACAGAACAGCCTACTCAGCCCACAGGCAGCACACCCTGCACACAACAATCTCCATGGAGTTGTCCCATAACAATATCTTAGTCCCTCTAAGCACAAGCAAAATGACTTTTCAAAGGCGCAGAATGGCCTGAGCTCTCCTGGGCCTGAACAGGAAAGAAAGAAACCCACATATCCCTACCAGAAATAGAATCCTGTGCAACTGCAGGTCTCTGCTCTGAATCCCACCAGAGACAGAGGAACAATGAACACTGTCAGTACAGGAGCTTCAGCCCAGGGCTGTTCTCAGCCCTTGCCCTGACTTGCAGCTGCCTCATGACACAGCAATGACACAGGGAAGTCACCACAGGGAGCAGCTGGCTGCTGGTGTCAAGGAGGGCTCAGGAATGCAGGAAGCTGGACTCCAGCTCTCACAGATTAAAAACACTGAAGCCACTTGATATAAACTGCTGCCTGAGAGGAAGTCACAGGGCTAGCTCAAGTTTCCTGAAAGCAATATAAAAAATATTGAATGGACTTTGTCTAGCAAGACTTTAGCCAGATGAAGTGTTATCCAGCAGCTGGCAGTTAAACTGAGTCTGGAGGAATGCACGAGCTCTTGTTCATTCCACACAGATGCCAGGGCAAGCCCTGGGCTGCAGAGCTCAGGAAGTGTGAGCAAGGGAAGCCAACTCTGCAGAGAAAAAGGCAGAGTACCAGCACCCTCCTTGAAGAGCCTCGGGTTAGGCAGTGATTTACAAGATCCATTCATACAACTGAGACAGGTTCTTTTCCACACACTGGCTCATAGGGCTGCTAGCACCAGAATGTGCTCCAGGAAACTCCATGGCGTGCACAGATCAGCTGAATTACTGCCCCAGGTCTGCATCCAAATTAAAATCCCTCACACAACTCACACAGCTGTGACTGAAAGGGCCTCCACCCGTCCCAAAAGCAGCTCAGCTGCCACACACACTGCTGATCCATGCTCTGGTCTAACCAGAGCCCCCCATCAGATAAATTTTCCCAAATCCAAGACTCTGTACTTAAAGAAATGGTCTGATTTTCAGCAGAGCTCAGCATTGCTGCCTGCCTGAAGTCAGTGCAGACCTCTCTCTTGGCTCCCTGTGCCTCTCCCTACCTTCATCCTCTGTGTTTTGTTTCCTCTTTTTCCTAGATTTTGTGATCTTCTTGTTTTTCAGATCCACAAGCTCCTTGATGCGCTGGGCAACTGAAAATTCAGAAGAGGGTCTGGATTAATGATGTGGTGTACTCAAATACCAAAGCCCAGAACTGCAGATGTGGCAGCCAGCCTGACTCCAGCTCAAGAAGCTCTGCCTGGGGAAAGGTCCTGCACCACAGCCAGCTCCCAGTGAACCTGAATGAGTGGCCCAGAACATCACCCAGCTTCTCAAAATGGCCAAACAGTTGAAAAGTTCATACCTAAATAAACTTGCTGCCTAAATACCAGCAAAAGAACCATCTTCTCAGTATCTCAGAGTACTCCTCCTTGCTGCATGTATTCTGTGCAAAGCACAGCTAGAGGGAATGGTTTTGGACAGAAGTGACAAGGGCTGAGGATCTTTATAAAACCCAAACTAGTGCTGCACACCCGGCAGTTCAGTGAAGAAATCCCATATTAAGGCTACAATCACAAAACCAAAGGCAAATATTGCCAACGTAGCACCTGCCCCTTGGTCCAATGTCTGCCACGAGCTGGGATAAAGGGGTGCTGAGACAGAACTCCTGCAGCCAACATGGAGACTTTGGAGGGCTTCAAACACAGGCTGAAGTCCCCAGAGATCAAGGGGAAAATAGGTAATCTGTTTTCTGGCCTGAGATTGGACAAGACACAGTGAGTGCTGCTGAAATAGTGACAAATAAGCCAATAAAAACCAGTTAATACTCTCCAGGCTGGCACTTAGCTTTTTTCTTTTTTTTTTTTTTCCCTCCACAGGATGCTATAGCAATTTAAAATTGGGGTAATAAGAGAATATAAACTGGACTTTTAAAACTCAGCCAACCCTGACTGTGTGACACACCCCACCAAGATGCTGCTGCATACAGAGGAGGTGCATGAGGCACTTACTGCTCTCATCATTGTCCAAGTGGCGATAAATGTACCCTTCCAGGTAAGACTGAAATTTGGGTGATGGGGAGAAAAAGGCCAGACTGATGGCCATGAGCTCCCAGCCCCAGGCCAGGCTTCGGTAGCACATGTTGTCAGTTGTCTGCCGGATCAGCTGGATGTAGAGCTCGTCCCGTAAGCCCTGCATGCTCCAGCACTTGGTGACAGCGACCAACGCCACGTGATTGCGGTCCATGCGGGTCTGGCGATCTCCCATGTAGCTCTGCACCAGTTTGAACATCTCACACGCCTCCTTTTTGATGGTCCTGTTGCTGGTTATGAGCATTGGCTTTTTGATGGAGCCGCCGTTCCAGGACAGCATGTTGGAGATGGAGATCCTCCGTCGGAAGATGCCCTGCGTGTGCATGTTCAGGTTTTTGGAGGCCCAGTCTGCCATGCTGCTCTGGGAGATGGGCTTCCGTAGGGTGTTGTAGGGGAAATGGCATCCCACACAGCCACCATCCTGGCCACTGCCCTCCTGCTTGGGCTCCAGCTCTATGGCCTCGGGCTGCAAAGGAGAACAGACACGTTAAAAGCAGCTTAGGGGACTCCTTACCCAGCTAGGAAAATTACCCACAGAGAGACAAGAAGCTACCAGCTACTGCACAGTGGTGAGTCTGTACAAATATGACTTGGTGTAGTATTGAGGGATGACACTTGTAGCTCTGCAAGAGCCTGGCTGGCACATGGGGAGCCATTAGAAAAAGGAGAAGGAGAAGAAGAGGAATTGCTGTCATGTGGCAATGCAAATCCTGACACCTGTGTCCCGTACCCACCGACTCAGACCGTCCCAGTGAAGACAGTACAGATGAGGGAAGGGTTACCCACAAAGACTTGAGTGACAGTAACATGACCAGGGGCAAGCACATTTACCCAAAAAACAGAGCTACCCACAGTATTGAGGGCTTGCTGGACATGAGCCCCATCACACACTTCTCCTTCCTCTCAAACCACTGACCTCAAATAGGGTTTCTACCTGCAAAGCTGTGGAGCTTTATGACCTGTTTGCTATGCCACATGAACAGACACGTCTTGACTGAAGCACACCCCTAGAACCAAACCCCACCAGGAACAGGCTCTGCATGAGTCTAGCAAGTCTAGAAAAAAAAAAAAAAAATTTAACATGGTCCAGATGGGGAGGTACCTGTGAGGAATGGCGTGTAGCACCTGATGAAGCCAAGCTTGTCTGGCTGGTCACATTCTTTTCTAAAGAATCTATTTTCTCAAAAGTTCTCTTCTGCCTCATTGTGTCCTGTGGAACAGCCACACTGCTGGGAACAGCTTCCCTAATCTCCAGGTCCTGTCTATACAGAGACCTGTTGCTGGCTGAGACATCATCCCTGGAGCTCCGGCTGACGCATTTTTTCAAGTGGTCAGACTGAAACCTGACTTTGTTGCTCTCTGCTGTGACGCCGCTCTCCAGGCTCTCAGCATCCAGGCTGCCCTTGCTTCCCCTGCAAGCTGCTGACCTGCCCACCACAGCACGCATCTCAGCAATCACTTTATCATTCAGAGCTGTGAGCTCACTGCTGCTGCCCACAGAGCCAGGTCTTGCTTGACATGTTCCTTGCCTCCTTCCTTTCCTTTTCCTCAAGCTTGGAGAGGGACCAGTTGAATAACCAGAATCCTGATGGCTTATACCAGTTGGATACTCCTGAGTCTGCAGGCTGTTCTGCCGACTGTGGTGGAGCTCCATGTTCTTGAGGACATTGGCTTCCAAGATCCTCCAAGACTGCTTGAAGCTGTCCTTTGAAGCAAGCTGACCAGGCAGTTTAGTGGAGGTATCAGTTGTTGCAGCAGGAGAGTGGGAGAGTTTGGCAGATTGGTCAATGTTGACCATATGTTTTATGTATTCTCTGCCAGCTGGGCTGTATTCAGTGGAAGAGGGATTTCTTGCATGCTTCTTTGCAGCTTGTTGTTGCATGCTGGGATGCTGCAATAATTTGGTTGGTTGCAGCTGCTTATTTAAGCTATTGCTTGGTGACCTTGGTGGAGACATCCCACTCACACCAAGGCTTTCAGTGTCCATATCCACTGGTGGCTCATCATAAATTGGCGACTCTAGAGAAGGCTCATCGTATATAGGAGCAGGAGAGGCATAGGTGGGGGATGCAGGCTGGGGGGTTCCTGCCCTGCTCCTTGGAGGTGTTTGAAAAGTAGGACCATTCATCAGCACCAGGCAAAACCCACCACTCTCTGTCTTTTTGATCTGCATAGACTGCTTCGTTTCTCCAGCTGGCATTTGTTTTGCGGCTCCAGGGCTCTGGGACATGGATTGAGGCTGAGCATATATAGCTGGTTTGGGAAGAGATTTTGGGCTGCTGGGCTTTGGAGCACCCTGCAGCTGAAGAGAACTGTTTGAAAAATTCTGTATCTGCCTCAAACTGTTCACTTTGACCAGCATGGCTGCTTTCGTGCCTGGCAGAGGCTGCCAGTGGGTCTCCCTAAAAGAAGAGAGATACAAATACAAGCAATTATTTAAGAATTATATTTACTGAAATACCTTCTACATCTACCCAAACACCAAATTGTTAGTCTCAAAGTGCCTGAAGGTTCCCCAATCAGTTCTATCAGCAAATTATTTTTTCCTGGAGATCCCCCGTGCCAAAACAGAAAAGCATTGTTATTACTCACATAATAAACTTCTAAATCATGAAGAGATAAAACAACTTCATGCTACTATAATCTCTCTGGTATCAGCAGCACTGATGCAGAACACAACCTACACTTCTCAAGGCTCAGCAGATAGCATGGCACCCAGAACAACCAGCTGAAGACCAGCAAGCTATTCTGGAACATAAAACTCAAGCATTAAATTGGAAAACAATCCCAAGTACCTGCCTTCAAATTATCCAACTATGATGACAGTCTTTCCAGACCATGCTATTTTTTAAAATTTAAGTCTCCAGACATGCATTTATTTTTCAGAAAAACCTATGAGGTCTATGGGAGGTATATGGGGGTGGCCATCCTCCACTCACAGCTTACATCCCACACAATCTGCCAAGCCTCCACCCAATCTTGTCCACATGCACTCGGATCTGGTTCCCTTGGCCCTGCTCAGCTCTCTTGGCTGTGAAACCCTTCTCTGCTGGGAGTATCTCCTGACCTGTGGTGGTACTTGGGATCCACCACAACCCAACGTGCCCAATGCAACACCCCAGCTCCCAGGGTACATTCTACAGTGCAACAACAACAACAACCTGCTGTCAGACTGTAGCCACAGCCAGTCTGTGTTTGTGAGCTCTGAGCAAAAGGGAGTGGAAAGGACATTAAACCAGCTGAGCTTCCAAGCTTTCCAAGGCATCACAGTCCCCTGGAAGGTTCACTTGAATCTGACCCTATATTGTGCCCCACCTCCAGGTATCTGCTACTGGCCATCACTGGGTAAGACTGAGGGCATACTGCATGTGCTCCATCTGAGACAGCAGATGACCCCATAACACCTTCACAGCCATTTTGCCCTGTTTGGACCTTGCTGACCAGTCCTCTATGGCCTCAGTGCTGACAGACACACCCACCTCTGCTGCATGTCCAGAGCTGCCTCCCACCAATGTTAGGCTCTCTTGTGCCTTCCCTGCCAAACCCCAAGATATCTGGACACCCCAGCCCTCTTGCTCTCTGTTCCTGCTCTCAAGAGCCCCTCTCACTTGGCCAGGTGCCAGCCTCCTCCAGCATGGCTTCCCTGGGATATTCTGCCTGTTCTTCCCCCATGGTTACCTTGCTAGTCCATCTGCATACCCCCTGCTCTCCCTACACCGTAGCCCAAGAGGACACACCTGCCCCACATCACTGTGGGTGTCCCATTTCAGCTGGTGCAGTCCAGTCACCTTCCCCACATCCTTTGTCCCACACCTAATGTCTCACATCTGTTCCCAATGACTGCCCTTCTAAAAGGGTGGCGTGCTCCTTCCCCATCCACTACTCACCGTGTTTTTGGCAAAACCAGCTCTCTGTTGGCAATGTGTTACTGTGACCCCCACCTCCCCACAATGGCAGCGGGAGTGGCACAGGCATAGCTGGCACTGCCGAGTCATGGGTGCAGTGCCTGACCCCTGGCCAGGGTCCAAAGGCCTCACCACACTCTGACTGCACTTGCTGCACCTCTGCCTTGGCAGGGCTGGCTCTTTTCCCACAACAGAGTCCATGCAGCTCTCTTGTGCAACCAGCCAGGTGTGACCAGAGAAGGTTGAGGAAGGGCTGCCTTCCTCTGCTTTGCACTCTAGGGCTCCCTCTTGCTGTGGGACCTCCTAATTATCTCCCATTGAAGCAGTGAGGATTTTACTGTAAGGGAGCTCCTGACACTACTGCAGGATGGTGATGCCACTGCCATGAGGAAGGCCTGTCCCCCAGCCTCCACCTTCCTTCTATTCACAGCATTGCAGCCCAGCTGACCTAACCCTACGCCCGGAGCAGCTTGGGAAACACTGACAGCTTTGGGATTGGCCCCTCTCCATCTGCCCAAGTCACCATCAAGCACAGGGCCTGCTCTCAGTCAAACATAAATAGCATCTTGTTATTGGTCTTTTATTTCAGGCTTGATGTGATCAAATAAGTGTGCCCAGAAGCTCTGTCCCTGCAGCATCACCTCCTGTCCTGGCTGAAGCTGCAAGACATCAGCAGCTGAGCAAGTGGGAAAAGAAGGAGCCAGACCAGATGGGCTGACCCACACCCCACAGCAGCCTGGCCCCTTGCACAGGAGCTATGCCATCCCAACAAACCCTGCTGCAAGTTTTTGAGAGAGTTCTCACAACTACATGACACTCCTGCCTGTTCCCTCTCCTTCTGCTTTAGCACCCAGAGCGATGATTACATTTTGATGTGTATTTTTATGGTGTCTTGCACAAAGATGACCTGGCCCAAGCTGGGGACATTCAGGCAATGGTGACAGCAGAATGCTGTACCCCAAGAAGTGGAGGGCACATGGCAGTGATCGGGGGGCCTGGCAGTACTTTGCCCCTGTGCTGCACCCTCCTGGGGCATCATGGTTCCCAGCCTGCCTGATGGCCTGTCTGGCAGCTGAATCCACCCATTAGATATAAACACAGAAGGCTGAAGCTCTTCCCCTACCTGACAGGATCTCTTCTCTTCTCCCCTGCGCTGTCCCACTTGCCCTTCTCCATGTCCTGCAGGACAGCCATGTGGATGGGGGTGCTCCTGCCCCCGCTGCCAGTGCTGGCCCGGTGCTCCCGGCCACAGCAGTCAGGCTGGGAGCTGCCCTTCATGGCCTGGAGCTGTGCCAAGGGCACGATGTCACAGTCCTGGGCCGGTGCCACACCGTCTGCTGCGTGATGGCATTGTAGTAGTAGAAGCGGTTGTTGTTCTGGTCAAAGAGCTCCCACCACTGCTTCTGGTCCGACTGGCGCACCTTCAGGTTGGGAGGGGGCTCCCAGCTGCACTCTCCTGTGCTCAGGTTCACGTACATCCGCTCCTGGGAGCGCGGCTCGATGATCTCCACCCAGTCTGAGCTGCAGGGACACAAGAGCCACATTAGCCTGGGCCAGAGGCCCAAAGCAAACAGGTTGTCTGGGAGTCCGACAGAGCTGCTGCCACTGGGCCAGGCAGCCTTCCTGCAGATCAAAGCATTGCTTGGGGCTATTCAGCAATCTCATGATTCATCCCCCCTTCACAGGATGGGGAATTCTGCAACAGAGGGAAGACCAAGGTACAGAAAACATCCCTGTTTTCAAGGCTTTGGGACAAAACACAAAGCACTTGCTGGATGGGCACTCTGAGCAGGAGGAGATCAAGTAGACACCAGGGGACTGCTCAAACTAACACTAAAGGAAACTGCACCTGAGGGTAGGAGGAGCAGTAAAATCCACTCCCACTAAAAAAATCTTGGCAATGCAGACTGGGCACAGCTCTTCACCAGAGAGCTAAGGTAAGCACAGGCTCCTGTTGTGTCTCTGTTGGAGACACAGAGGGCTACCTGCTGCTTCCTTGGAGGCCAAGGGCCTCTCACTTCTCTCTGTCGCCAAATTGTCATTGAGGGTGAGCACCTTGGACTGTGTTATGGCTAGAGACCAGCTGTGGCCACTGCAGCCTCAGCAGAAGGCAAAAGACATGTCAAAAAGCATTCAGCATCAAGAAGTTTACAGGTGCTTCCCTCTGCTTTTTGCCAGGACACACTTCTGGCAGGTGGCCTCTCCTGCCTATCTGCCCCAGCCAGCCCAGGGGTTTCACATGCTGAGGAGCAAAATCATCTATGGAGCTTGAGCCCCAGGCCACAGCAGAGAAGTGAGCCAGCTTCCTCAGGCTACAGGACCTGCCTTGACACTCTGTCCAGCCCCCAAAGCTGCTGTCATGGCACACCGTGGGTCCCTCCTGCCACCATGGCTGGAGTTTTCGTTTTGCAGGTCAGAGCACAAGCCCAAAACTCCAGTACTGGAACAGCTTTGCCCCAGACACAGTGGCACCTCCTAAGCTCAATGAAAGCTTCAGTAGAGTTATTTTTCCTTTTAAGGGCTGAGCATTTAAGAACAAGTTGCAGAAGGAAAAAAAAACCTGGCAGTTTTCATCCCCTCTCCTTCCAAAATGTGCTGCATGCATTCACAGCTGCATCCAAACTGCAGCTGCTGAAGGGTAGGCAGCTGGGGGGGGAAGCTCGGTGCCACCTTGATGGTCCCTGCCCAGGGGACACAAGGTGACCTGGCAGGGAGCTGAGACCTGGCACAGCTTGATGCTGGCCTCCCACCTGCACAGCCTCAGGCTGCATCAATCCCAGGACACGTGGTCAGGTCTGTGGCTGGACTGGGACCAATACCAGCACCACTGCACCTGACAGTGACTGCATCCCATCTAAACATGCTCATAACTGGACTTTGTCCCCAACAGACAGGATTTACATGGGAAAACTTCAATTTTATCAATATCCTAGAGAGGAAATATTGCACAGTTGTTTAGGTGAAGGCATTACAGCATGACCTGCCAGTTCAGCAACAAATGACAGCCATGGCTGGGATGCATCCTGCCTATCCTTCCACCCCCAGTGCTCCCCCAAGTCAGGCTCAGCCCCAGGGAGGCAGCCTGAAGCTTTCCCATCGCCCCCATGGAGATGTCCCTAGTTTCAGGGAGGATTTGTGCAGGTACACTGCAAGCATGGCTCAGTGAGCATCACCATGGCCATCCCACCTGTACAGGGTCCCACCAAAGCAGGCAGCAGGACTCGGGCAAGGTCAGATGCACCAGCCACATCCTCCCAGGAGTGTAAATCTCTGCAGGCAGGTACCCAAGGTCATAGATTTACTTTCTCCATGTCTTCTAAGCTAAGACAAATGATGCCAGTCAAAGCAGACCTAAGCTTCACCCTCTTCTGAGAGGGTGTGCAGGCACCAAGTCATTCAGGATCTGCCCACAATGGCACTCAAAGCAGCCAAGCACCTCTCAGCATGAACGAAACTAAAATCAGGCCTGGGCTGTTTGTGTTTTTATGAGGGGGATGCATACAAACAAAACTAAAGGATAGAGATGGAACCTGTGAGGCCCAAGCACCTCTTAGCACCACCTGCTGATTGAAACCCTGGGTAGTGACTAGAGAGCTGAACATGGCTTCACAGACCTGTAAGACCCCCACACCTCTTGGCAGCTGCTGAACAGAAGTAAGCTGGACCTAAGCAGGGTGACATTTCCCAGTGTCCTGACAAAGCTGCACCCTGGGTGAAGAGCATTGTGCTCTTAAGCTGTAGGAATGAGGTGAAGAAGCTGTTCCTGCCAAACTGAGGTAGGGCAAGAGCTCAGAGCCCTGGAGGAGCAGCACACATCAAGGACTCTCCCTGGGTCAGAGCAAGGAACGCCACCTCAATGACATCCCTGCTATTTCAAGGACACAGCAGCACCCGCTGCCTTGCCGTTCTATTACTGACAAAGGTCTTGATTTATCCAGCTTGCTGCCCAGCTGCTCCAGGACTGAGATTTACTCTTCACTGCCTCCTATGTCACCACTATCGATTTCAGGGATCCCTCCCAGCATTGCCACAAAGCCTTTGCAGCCAGGGCCCAGCAGCTGCCGCCTCAGACAGTGGATGCCAAGAAAAGCAGTCTGGGAATAGGAGCTCCACAATCAGAAGCTGTTCTAGAAAAGCTGCACCATCACATAAACCCAGCAATTGCTCCAGTACCTTGAGAGCAACCCACAACCTGCACACTGTGCAAGGAACAGGATTCAGCTGTGAGTGATCTTGGTAATTTCTGCACAGGGATCACCCTGGGCTCAGTGACACAACACCAGGCACTGCACAGACACAAACACACTGCACTGCAGCACAGCTTCCCCACACAGGAGGACAAAAGAACAACCATTCTTGTGCCATCTTCACTGAAGGGAAGGGAGAGCCCACAGCAGCCAGAACACAACAAAGTAAATTGCCAACTCCCCATGCTCATTTGCATCATGCACAGGGATGTTTGTTTGCTGCAGAAAGGAACACTGAGCAATGACAAGAAAACATTGACAGAGATTTCTGAACAGTGTCACAGGGTGAAGACGGGGAAGACAGGAACAGAAAAGAAACTTGCAGAACCAGTAAAGGGAAACCCATCAGCGAGGACCTCAGGACCGAACGGCCACCATAGTAAGAGGACGCAGGGTTGGGGACTTAAGGACCTCTCAAGACACCCACCTCTGATCTAAAATAACTCCACCAGACCATAAAAAAAACATGACAACTTCAGCTTTTCTAAAAGCAGCACATGAGCCAGCAGTGGTCAGGAACAGGAACAGACTGAGACTGTAATTACAGGGTGGACAACCTGCACAGCCAGGCCAAGCACAATCCAGTGTCACCCCAGGTGCCAGCTGAGGATGCCCTACAAACAGCCAGATCACAGAGCATAAGGCTTTCAAGCACCACTCAGCAAAGCTACATATCTGAGGCAGCTACATTCCTAGAAGTGTGACATTAGCAAAATACATGACTCTATTCATTTAAAGGGCTGCCAGTCATTTATGAGCTGAAAAACAGGGTCCCTTGAAAACTCATGCACAACACAGCCACGGACAGCAGGGGACCAGGTAATTTCTCAGACAGCAGAGTCCACAAAACACTGTGGGCTAAAAGCACAAAACAAATTTAACAGTGCTTCATCATAACTTTTTTACGCTGATTTGTTCTTCAGCAAATCTCTCCAGCTGCAGCTGTCTCTGCCGACTCTGTTGAAAAAACCATGAAGGGACAAACACAGTGAAGCTCCTGAAAGTATTAACTGCCCAAGCTTGTTCTGTGTGACTCAAGTTAACCACTACAGTGCCAGGCTGGCAGAGGAATTCGATTGCAAGTCAAAGGCAAAGAATAGGAGCGGGCTGGCAGCAAGTCAAAGGAGCAACAGTCTGCGAACAAACAACTCTTCCCCCATGCTGGGAGCTGCCATCAGGAAGCTCATCCCAACAGGACTCTGTGCAGAGCAGCCACTTCAGTGTCATCACTTTCTCCAGCCTAAAGCACACCAATTTCCTCTGGCAAAGAAAGAGAGGTAGTAAGTAAATAGCTGAAAATCTCAGGCATGAAGTTCATATATTCTTTATAAAGCAATATGCAAGGAAAATTAATATCCCATGAAAAAGAGGTCCTTCCATCTGTTTTGCCTACAGGAATTACTGAACGACAAGAACATCAGACACAACAGTCAGAATGCTGCAAAGCCAATGCACTGGACCAAGAGCATCCTGCAGCCCCAGAGCCTCCCCTCCTGCCCCACAGGGAAGCACATGCACAGTTCTGTGCACAGCTCCAGCTCTGGAAAGCTTACCTATCCCTGAGTGAAATCTCAGTTTGGGATGAAAAACACAGCCCAGGTTTGACTATTTTATATTGGTTTTTATTCTGATGTAATAAACCATGAAAAAAGCTTCCTCCAAAAGGAAAGGCACACTTAATTGTTGCCCAAAACTGACATTCTTTTCCTGACTGTCTCTACAACATTACAGTGCGAGTAGGAGTCACATCCCCTGAGCTGCATTTCAGCCTCTGCTTTGTCTGCTACACAATTGCATCTGCAAGACCAGCAGTAACTACAGTAACACCTTGAATTCCAAGTAAACAAAAGTACTAGTTATGTATAGTTCCAATACTTTGTCATTAACAAGCTCTGGCTTGATTTAATGAGAAAAAAAAATACTGAGGTGCTTGATCTTGCCTTAAAATGCAGTCACAGCTTTTTAAAAACTGAACATTCCTTCAATCTCGCAGATGCAAGACTTCATAAAACAAAGTGTAATTAGTTAAAGCCCCAAATTTGCCTTTGCTCTTATCATGTCACAGAAACAAAGGCGGAATTAACCAAGGGAGACCTCACTGTGGTCCTCAACACACACATGAAAGGAAGCAGAGGGGCAGGTACCAATCTGTTCTCTCTTGTGACCAGTGACAGGACTTGAGGAAACAGCATGAAGCTGAGTCAGAGCAGGTTTAGGCTGGATATCAGGAAAAGGCTTTTCACCCAAAGGGTGGCTGAGCACTGGAACAGGCTCCCCAGTCACAGCTCCAAGCCTGCCTGAGCTCAAGAAGCATTTGGACAATGCTCTCAGGCACAGGATGGGATAACTGGGGTGTCCTGTGCAGGGCTAGGAGGTGGACTCAAGTGATCCTGATGGGTCCCATCCAACTCAGCACATTCCACGATTCCCAAGAGTCCACAAGAAGGCAGTTTGTGGCAAATAACTGTGTCAGTCACCAAAGGCTCTCAAAAAGGGTCTCAGTTAATTGGAGATGCCCAAGGAAAACCAGCTGGGCTGCAGGAGTCCCACATGGCACATGCTGCCTCCCCAGGAAGACTCAGCCCTTGGCAGCACCTCTGGAGGTACCACCTTGAACAGACCCTCCCAAGGAATGGGGAGAGCAGCAATAAGAGAAGGATACAGTCACTCACTGGGACATCACAATTACTCCTTGCTTTGGACGAACCTTTTGCAGGGCATATGCCAATTTCTTCAGCCTCTCCAAGGAGGCTGGGAGGTTAAAGAATTCCCTGTTTTCACCATATCTTTTTCTCTCAGTTAGTTACAGTAGACTATCAATCCAGCAGGTCAGGGAGATCAGCAATATCAAAGACAGTGACATCCAAAGCTGCAAGTTTCGAGACTGCCAAAAAAACTTTCAAGTTGGTGAGGAAAGGGAGGGAGGGTTTTACAGTTAATATCTAAACTTCAGCAGAAGAAAAGTGAACTCCCTGAAAAAGAAGAGACTGGCCTGGCAAAACAACTCCTTCCTCTGGAGGGATGAAACTGGAGAAGTGCAGCTGTGACTTGTGTACACCCAGAACAAGAGCTGAGGACAGACTCCTGACCCTGGTTTGCACCCACTGCAGCCCTTCACAGATGCTTAGGCTCAAGTGAAACCACCATCTTAAGCAAAAGCCCAGGGTTCACCTTTTCCACAGCCAAAAGGTGCCAAAAGATCTGATTATGGTATTTTTGACACAGTTCCAACTCAAAGGAGATTCATGCAGGCATGCTAATGCACTCTTGGAGTTCTAAACACAGCAAAATTCAACTAGTGCCAAGAACAGTTGAGCTGCAATTTTAAATACTCAGAGTTTATCTTGTTTAAACAGCCAGGAGATAAGTAAAGAAATCATGCAGACCAGAGCCTGGCCCAGATCATGTTTAATTTGGGCCATGTTCTCCCCTTGACCAAGTCAGTCTGAAATAAACACTTAAGCTACATTGCATAGCTCGAGGAGTAAATATGTGTCATCTGTTTGTCCTGGTTTAAAGGAAGAGGGAGAAATGGGGAAAAAAAAAAAAAAAGAAAAAAAAGGATTTAAAAAGAAAATTGAGACTTGACTTTATTATAAATGGCACAAAAGAGACAGCTCAGTAGGTGGCTGCAGAGCTGGCAGCACTAGACAGGATCTCCAGAACAAAAAAATCCAGGAAATCCGCAGTGTGACTTCTCCCCACAACTGATTTAAAATGAGCTTATTCCTTGCACTTGGTACATGAGGAAGAAGCAGCTTCCTGGCTACGATAGGGGGAAACACAGTTATTAATAGCATGAGCAAGTATCAGAAGTTATGTCCCAGCCCTGGAAGATCTTGGCTGGTTCATGAAAATATGTGTTGCCATGGCAGTAATTGCTATACATGGTAACAGTGAACAGTGGGGTGAGAACAATGCACTTTTTGATTTGGTGCCCAAAACAAGTTCCTTTTGTTTTCTCCCACCAAAACCCACACATTTATTAGCTTGTGTTCAGTCCAAAACTGAGCTTTTCACTTTCAGCAGTGGCAAGAAGATAGCAAAAAAAGAGATAAATTCAGGGAAAAAAATCAAAGCAGGCACCACTCTCTGTCCTTGTGCAATGGCATGGTTGATGGATTGGGGCAGAACCCTGGACCACATTCAACTCTGCTTTTTATTTGATATCCACACCTAGACAGTCTTCATCTGCCAAATACTATGTACCCATTGCATTTGCCACCACCAATTTCTATAATACCAAGGGCACTTCAGCAGCAGGATACACCTGGAAGTATCTCAGCAATTTCAGATTTAAGACCTTTGGCACTCCTGAGTAAATGCTATCTATCCCTTAGTTTCTTATCAGTTCCTCTCTTTGCTCTAAAGCTGTTTCTACCGATGTTCAACGCGAGACAGCTTCTCAGACAGTTCTTCTATAGTAAGCTTGTAGTTTACAAAGCTCCTCCATAGGAGCCAAGATGGCCAAAAATGGTTTAGATTTTTTTGTGATAGCTTTATCTTCTGTGTCTCTCACACTTTGATCTCTTCTGCTGCCAGTTTCCAAAAGGTTTCTGATGCATTTCAAAGTTAATCATATTTGGCAGATTCACTCCCCAAAAGCCTTAATCTGGCCTGCCATATTTTGATTTTACATGTAATCTGCTGAAATAGATAGGATTTTCGGTCTTCTTGCTTGGATACAGCTTCCCCCTTTTGGTAAACCTCCTTCTCATTCCACTTCTTTCCCCTGCACATTTCCCCTTTTTTTGTGCTGTAGATATCAAAGGACTATCAAAGAACTACAATGTACACAAGGAAGAAATGGGTGCAGGACCAGAGAAGGACCAAATATGGCATTTACCACTTTACAGCAAACTGACCAGGTTGAAACTATCAGCTGAACCGTGGGTTACTGTCGAAACACCTACAAGGAAGACTCAGTGCCTGGATTACAACATGAGCACCTGCAGTTTACTCCATGTCTGGAAACAACCCTGCACTTGGTATTTCCCACATGGCACATAGAGGACAAGCCCAGAGCAGCTAAGACTGTGGGGCAGGGTCCAACTGTGCCAGCAGAGCAGCAGGGGGGTGAGAAGCAGCTGCTGGAGCAGTTGAGGTGGACAGAAACCAGAGGGTAGGTTGGGGTTCCAACAATACATGAGTCAGCCACTTCAGCCAGTGCAGAGGAACCTTCCAGGCCAAGACTACACAGCAGAGCTCACCCACTGCATTCCCTGGGCCTGTATTTAATTATTCAGCTATAAAGCCTCCTCTAAGTTTTTCTCTGACTTTCCTGTGTGATTGAAAATATTTTACACCAATTCATCCTTCTAAGCTGAGTCCTGGCTGCTTGTACACAATACATTGCACTGCCTCAGAGCCAGAGAAACCCAAGACAGCTGAACTCCATGTGGTTAAAGGGGATTTGCTGAGCTCAGTCTCAGCTCATCAGGCAGCATTGTGCAGGGATTTTCTTGGTATCACTAGTGATGGAGACAGTAAGCCTCATTGTTTATTTTTTCCCAGATGAATGACACAAGCAAAAGCAAACAGAAAAAACAGACCTACGAACAAAGAGGCTGTCCCTGCTACAGTGCACCTGGCCCTGGGCCACAAGTTCATGATGTTCATGATGACACAAAATCTCACTACATGGAGTCTTTTCTGTCTCTGTAAGAGGTTTCCAGGCAAAAAGCAGCAACCTTGTTTGTCCAGGTAGGAAATAGCCCCATCTGTCACAGCCTGATGGGAGCATCACACAGCTGTGAAGTCACACACACAGGTGAACTCAGCACAGCTTTGTGTGGGGGACCCTTCCCGCTTGGCTTGTTTGGTTTTGGTAGATCATAAACCCTGCAGCTAAGGAAAAGGGTTGGTTTAGAGAGGCCCAGGACTGCTCTGCTTCAAGTTGAGACAGGAACACACTGCAAGTCTGGGGAGCACAGGGTGCTCCACTTCATCCCATGTTGGAGCACTTGCCAAGAGCTTGGCACAAACAGAATACAAGACAGGTAAGAAAGCACACCCTCCTTGTAGAATCAGACATCTATTTGTCTCTGGCAGCTGATGAAGATGTCAGCAAATAATTTTATTGAGACCTCTTTATTTCAGAAGTTCCAGCACTCTGCAGCACAGAGCCCTTGCTGGAATTTCATACAAGACCTAAAGTACAAAGAGACAAAAGAGCCTGAAAAAAAAATAAAGTCAACATCTCCAGCACTTTGGTCTTTCAGTGTGTGTTTTACAGGACAAATTTTCTAAAGCTGATATTGTCCCACTCAAGCCCCTTCTTTTTGCCTGAAGGGGAAGGCCATGTCTCCTTGCCATGCCAACACTTGCCTGGGAATCACAGAGTCCTTTCCCTCTCCCATGCTTCGCTGCAAGCAAACAATCTGCATCTCCAGCATCCTCATTTTGAGTTTTCCAAACACCTCTTGGCTGTGCAAGTTGCATAAACAAAAAATGGCAGCTGACAACACACAAAGAAAAAAGCTTGGGAGAGGAGCTGGAAGACAGTTGACACCAGCTACACTGGAATTTACTGGGCTACACTCAAGTGGAAATATAAAACACTTAATCCTTACAGCTGTAATCTCAAACTCTTGGAACTGTAATTAGGATGAGAGAATATATACCAAATAATGGCATTTCCATTATCCCATGAGACACCAAGCTCAAAAGAATTTTCTCTTGACCTACAGTGTCTCTTCCAGACGCAAGAGCCAGATGGACCTCACAGCTGCTGCTTTAGTTAATACTTTCCTGCCACTCCAAGAACTGTCTGCTTTAAGAAATGTCCAAAGCAGAAGATGACTCTTCCTCATGAAAAGCATAAAACCCATCAGACAGCTTGCTTCAATGGATACTCACAACTGAGCTACTAAAAAGCACAAGAAATTATTTGCTCATTAAAGCTGTTTTTCCTACAAGGGAACTGCCTTCCCTGGCAAAGGCAGGAATTAACATCAAATATGTCAGTAATGATAGCAGAACTCAGAAACCTTCTATGAATCCAGCTAAAACCAAATCCAAGTGCCTGTTCCAGAATTTATTTTTATTACGAATAAGAGGCACTTCCTGAACTATTTGAATCTGCCTGGGGGACCTTTTATAGAAACACAAGCATATACATGTCACAACAAGGCACAAATAATTGCACTCCACCTGGGAAGGACTGAAGGAGCCTAAATAGAACATTTCAAATTCTGACCCATCTATTTGCTGAAAGCTTGCAAACATCTCCTCCTAATTGCATCATCCACTAAGAAAGCCACTTGGGGAGTACAGCAGGAATGGAAATACTGGAAAAGAAGACTACAGGAAGGAGGAAACACTCCTCTCCTTTGAACTTCTGATTAGTTCCCATCAGAAGGCTATGATGTGTCGGGAGGTGTTTCCCAAAGACCAGGATTTATCTGCACAGTCAAACACTGGAAGGCTTGACTGCCCCTTAGCAGCTGATGGAAGCAGCTTTAAATGGCTTTGGCAGTGACAGCAGACAGGACAACCACCTTGGCTTCTACAGCCCCTCTTCCAATTCTGCCAGAAGAGCTCCTGGAGGAAAACAAAGTCCTCGCTTATCTTAAAGCCTAAACCATTTCATGCCAAGGAAACTGCCCTGGTGAGATTAGCAGCTCAGCAGCACGTTCAGAGTGGGGATACAGGAGCCTATGGCAGATGTCAGGCTGGATGATAACCTCTCCCACCTACACTGACTCCCACTAATTTTACAGAGCTAACAGAGACCTTTGTTACCCCAGTACATTCATTGCCAAGTGAACTACCACAACCCAGCTCATCCAGGAAAAGGCTCATCCAGCAGACGAGACTGGGATGACCTGCTAGGGGGCTCAGGCTTGTCCTGCAGTAACAGCAAGCTACAGAGAGGATGTTTATTCATGGTCTTATTTAAGCCAGCTAAGAAGAGGGTAAACCAGAACAGGACATGTGGAGCCAGTTCAGAAGATGTGGAGGGCTCTGCACTGCACAACAGTGAGAGGCTTGGATTCCCTGTCAAAACCAGAAGACCCCTCTGCTGCAAAGCCATGGCTGAGTTCACACACACAGAGCCCATCAGCAGCTCCAGGGCAGGCTAATGAAGTGTCAACGTTTTCACTCATTCCTAAATTAAATTTGCTAAAAAACATGGGTACTGGTATTCATGCAAACACAAATTAAAGCCTGAATTAATCCAAACTAACTAAAACCAACGAACTATACTAACATAACTCAAGATTCAATAACAAAATTTTGTTGTAATCACAACAAAACACATCAATCCCTTACATTTTGTATTAATCAAATTAAAACAGCCAGCCAGACCAGCAAGTTTCCTGCTGAACAAGCACACTCAGTACCATTCCCAGTCTTTCCACCCAGCTAATGTGACTTCAGCAACCTCAGTATTTCTGGGTAGGCTGGAGGATCTCCCTCTGCACCCATCCTGAGGTTGTTTAATTCAAACAGCCAAAAACATGCTGCTAGAGCAGCAGCTCCAAACTGAAAAGCTTTCTTCTCTGTAAGTAAAATGGCAAGCAAGTAGTATCATTACTAGAGCATTTATTACCCATCAGGAAATATAGATATGACACATATGACTTCAAAAAAAGGGTAAATGAATATTTATTAAACGGCACTGCCAACAGAAAAAAACAACCTACCCTCATGGGCCAGAAAGTCAGAATCCTACAGCTGTTTATGCCTTGTTGCCTTTTATTACAGAAGTAATTCCATTAAAGCTGATTCTGTGTATCTTACAGTTCTTTCCGTAGTCCCTCAACAATGCCAATAATTCTTCCTCCATGGCTCTAAGGGGGAAAAAAATCCTTGTTCCCTGGTTTACAAAACTTTGCCTGGTTGCTATTAGGCAGTTAACCTAATCCTGTGAAGGCAGCCCCAAAAAGAACAGCAAAATGGATTTAAAAAATGCCTCAAAGCATTTCTAATGCCTCAGCAATACAATGAAATCCACAAGATTTTCTAACTCCATAGGCAGCTCAGTACAGGAATCTCAGGCTCTCCTTTCATCTTTGCAACACAGCACACCACATTTTTCTAGAAATCAAGTAAATCAGCTGAATGGGAGGCACTTTTTTGTGTCCCTAAAGCAGGGCAGCGCTCAGTGAGCCTGGTTCTGCATGACATATTACCTGTGCATGTCTCTCACAAGGATTTCTGCTGCAAATCCAGTCAGGCTCAGGATGAAAGCAGACTTCTGCATCACAAGGATGACCATAAAATTGTCTCAGTTACAAAATGCACCAGACCTGTGGACTGAGACCTCACTGCAGCTTATGTTATCCCAGCTAAGGCCAAGACATCTGTTTCACCTAGGCAAACCTGTTGTGAATACAGAAGGCATGTGAAGTATCTGACCAAAATCCTGGCTCCTAAATCTGCACTCCTATAATCCACTGTGATCTCAGCATCCCTCCAAATAGCCTCCCATCCAACTGATAGGAAGAGTTGTCTAATCAACCCAGCAAAAACCAAACTCAAAAGCACTAAAGAGACAGTCAGAGAAGGATACAGAGTTCAAACACAGTAAAACCCACCACAAGAAGCTCTGTACTCCTCTGCACCAGCTATCAGAATGATAGCCCCAAATCTACAAGATTTTGTAAGGTTTTACACAGTTTACCCCTAAATGAGGAACCTACAACCTCAATCTCCAAACACCTTTGGCTATCACAAGAAGGGAGGCAGAAGCAGCTGCTGCTGGCAAAATGAGGCAATGCTGCTGTGCTCATCCTTCTGCTCTGGCTGAATTTAACGGGATTTGCTATCCCTTCCCAAGATGCTCCTTACAGACCAACTCAAACCATGGTCTGCTGGAGGAGATGCAGGAGAAAGAAATAAAACTACCTTAAATGCAAGAGAAATAAAAAATAATTCCAAACACCTTGCATCGTCAGTGAGGCACTGAGCAAAATGCCAGTACAGCTCTCCCACAGCCAACGGGAACATGAGAAGCCAGCTGAAATCTGGTACCCCTGGGGAGAGTCGCACTGCAGGAATTTTAAATCGGTCAAGTTTTTAATCTAGGGTGAAAAAAACACTGGAAAACAAGCACAACAGCAACTGGTATCAACAACAGCAAGGACAGTGCCTCTGTCAGGTTCTGCACTTTCCTCCTGGCAGAACGAAACTTAATTTAACCACTTCTGGCCGACGATCCCAGGCGCAGAGAGACCAGGAGGAATTCTCCTTCAATGGGGTTATTCATTGGAGCCGCAAAATCCGCCTGCGTTTGTCGGAAGCCGGATGCAGCCTGGGAAACTGGCCCGGCTACCTGGCCCTCCATTTTCACTGCGAACAGGTGATCCTGGCTCCTTACCCACTTCCAGGAGAGGACAGAACCCTCTCCTCGTCACAGGACAACAGCCACGCCCGACAGTTTTTTCCCTGGCATTTTGTAGAAGCGCTCATTTCCTAAGCGAGAAAGAGCAAGACTGGGGCACCCGGCCCGGTGCCAGCGAGCCGGGCATGGAACGGGAACAAAACCACGGTGTGCTCCCGACGAACCGCCCGTCTTTGGAGGAGCGAGGGCACCCGGCGGAGCACGGCAGCAGCCCCGGGGAGGCGCCGGGGCCAGGCAGGAGGGAGGACCCCGAGCCAGGGCCGGGCCGGCTCCGCTCCGCTCAGCCGAGCTCACGGCCGCCCAGCTCACTCGGAGGCCGCGAACAGCACGGTCCTGGCCCCGACGGGAGCTGGAGCGGTGCGAGAGGGAGCTCTCCCCCCCTCAGACAGCCCGATGCGGCGGGAGGTGGACCGGCACCTCTGCCCGCTCGGCACGGCCCGGCCCGGCCCCATCTCACCTGCCCGGTCGGCTCGCCCGGCCCCGCGTCCACCCGAGCCGGGGGTGGCTCCCGGCCCAGGCCCGCGGCACCGCCTCTCGCCCCTCTCCCACCGCTCAACAGGTGCGGGCGGCCCCACTCACCTCTCCGCCATGGCCGCCGTACCCGAGAGCGGGGCAGGATGTGAAACCCGATCCCGGCCCCGCCCGGGGGCGGTGCGGCCCGGCCCGGGACCCCCGGCCGCTCCCCGGGTCCCTCTGCCGGGGGCTGCTGTGCCGGGCCGGGGCGGGGCGCGGCGGGGCGGGACGGGGCGGGACAGGATGGGGCGGGGCGGGGCGGGGCGGGGCGGAACGGAACGGAGCGGAATGGAATGGAATGGAATGGAATGGAATGGAATGGAATGGAATGGAATGGAACGGAATGGAATGGAATGGAACGGAATGGAATGGAATGGATTGGGCCGGGACTGGCGAGGTCGGCGGTAGTGGCGGAGCCGGGGGTCGAGGGCAGCCCCTGGCGGCGGCCGCGGCCTCTCCGGAACCCCACCGAGCCCACCGAGCCCTCCTGGCGTCACGGAGCTCCGGCCCGAGGGACGGTGCAAACAGGGAGAGTGGAAGCGGAGCCGGGACACCAGTTTTGGAGCCGCTGAAGCCTTATTTGAGCTATAGGTCAATGGCAAAAGTCAGCGGTCGTGACCCGTTTTGTGAGGAACACCGTGCTCAGGCAGGTCCCGTCCTGCCCTCGCCTTGGGGACCCTTTGGCAGCGCTGTTGTTGCGGGCCCCGGGTGCGCTCTGTGCTCGCCGCTGGATCGCAGCTGCCCCGGTGAAGGAGAACCGTGCTCTCCCGGCGCTGCCTTCCGCTGCCCTGGGCACATGGGGCTTTATTGGTTCTGCTCTGCCTTCTGGTACTCCCGACATCCTCCAAGGGCGTGCATGGAAAGCGACAGGGGGGACTTGAACCAGCCTGGAGCATTGAGAGAGGCAAGTTCCTTTGCCAGTGCTGGGTGCTGAGCTGTCCCTGCTTTCAGGCGGGAGAGTACAGACATTTGGGCCAGCCTGAGCTATAAAGCTGCCATGCTCTGGCTTTGCCCAGATGCGTTCTCTTTTTTGTCCCAGCAACATTTTCTGGGCAGATTTTGCAGACTTTCTGTTTCTTCTCTGTCCTAAGCACATAGTAGACCGGTCTAAGCTGTGCAGGAACATCAGGTGTGTCTCCAGCACATGCACAGATCCAGCAGCCACGTACAACCAACACAGGTTCAGAGTCCTCAAGAACGAGCAGAGCCCTGCTCCTCAGCCAGCATGAGTAATCTGAATAAACAAGCCGTGCACTAAAGGTCAGCCCTGCTAGATCAGCTTCTGTCAACCACTGTTTTGGAGCATGTAATTTGGCATGGTGGCACACAAGAGCTCCTGCTATCTCAGTAATTGCTGCAACGTGGCGCTGCTCCCAAGGAATCTTGTACGGGGTCCTGTTAATCTAGAATAAGAACAATCCCATGTAGAGGCAAATTCTGGGGTTGAGTTGCCCATATTCCTCAGACCTATAACTGGGGAGTGTGACATTTGACAGACACTTGGTGGATTTTGCCACTAACAGAGTGGTTTGTGGCCCGTGCCACACCAGGTAGCTAATGTCTGCTACCTTATTAATGACCTCAGGCAAGCTGATAGTCAGGGTCCCTCCCACCCAGAGCAACACTGCACTCACTTGCAAACGGCATTTTGGCACTATTGAGAACTTGAGGGTAATTTAATCTGAAGACAGTCCCGTGAAAGTCCCATTGCATTTTTAAATAGAAAATAGAGAGGCAGTGAGATCATGGCCACTGCTCTTGTGGGCTGCTCGCACAGCTGCTCTGTGCTTACGGGGCGGGGGCAGGAGGGGAGGAGAGAGTGTCTCTACAGCCGGGGGCCCCCACAGGGGCTGTGGAGCTGCTGGAGGTGCTGAGGAAAAGCAGGCAGAACCTGAGTTCTGTGGGACTGCAAAGCTCAGGGACTGAGGGACAGGCTAGCAGGGAAGGAAAGGAGAAGTTAAACCAGGTCTGCCCTGAAAACAAAAATTTGCTGGTGTAGCTCTTCCATTATTAAATTGGCATCTCTCCTTGTGGATGTGCAGATATTGCTTACCTTTGCCAATACAGGCTATACCTGTCCTCGGGGAAACAGCAGTACTGGGAAAATGCCTATAGCAGCCTGATAGTCTCTGTTCAAGTGCTCCTGAAGGCACAGACTTACTGTATAAGAATTTTAACAGCTGGATCATCATTTCTGTGCTAGGAAGAGCCTTTGGACAGGCTGAAAATATATGCTGGGGACATGGGAGGTTTCAGAAGCCCCAGCTTTGGGGCCACCTAAAATTAGTGCCCTGACACAATAAGTGGGAAGTTGGCTGCAGGAGGGACCAGACAAAATATTCTTTTGTTTTTCTTTTTGCAACATTCTCATTTTATTTTGCATGTTTCAGGGTTTGATGATAATGTGCAGGCTGTTTTCCACCTACACCTCTGGCAGCCTTGCTGAAGAACCTAAACATCATCACTTGGCTGCTGCAGCTCAAACTCTTGGGATGTTATTCTGCAACAAGAGATCCCATCTCTCTTCAGGCCAAAACAGGCAAACTGGAGGCTTTCAAGGACACGAAGGACACATTGACATGACATCTTAGGACAGTCCAGCTCATGAGCTAGCAGCTTGTTGCTGACCTGCACAAAGTCACACAGCAGGAGAGCATAAAAATGAAGAGCAAGGAAGCCACCTTGAAGGCAGAACTAGAGGAGGGTCACACACCTGCTGACATCAAGGACACTCTTGGGAGCAGAGATCGCCACTGCTGGAGGAGGAAAGCTGCATGATAGGGAGCTCAATTATCAGGCACAACAGGCAGCTCTGAGGCCAATGCCCACCAAAGGTCCCTCCCAACCAACACGTCTGTAACTCCATATCAGGGAGCGAGAGGTTTGAGCTGGGCAGACATCTGTGGTGAATTCTCCAGTATTTCAGCATAGACATCTTGTATCCAGTGTCTCAAAGACCTTATTGAATGGAACCAGGCTGACCTGGGTGTAGGCGTTGCTGGCTGAAGTTCTTTGGGTTGTGTGCAGTGAGAGTTCTCTCTGCCAAATGGTCTTAGCAAGTATGAGGAAAAGAAAAAACATCCTTGTTCTTCCTTAATCCTGTCTGTTTTGTGAAGTTCATGATATAGAATAGCCCAGGACAGTCCTTTGGAAAAAGACAGTAGGAGATATTTGACTATTTGTAAAAATACATGTTTTTAAGCATTAATCGGCAGGTCGTTGTGGGATTTTTTTTTAATATCGAGGATGATTTAAAATTATTTAACTAGCCAGGTGTTCTGCAATGGGGCTTTTAAAAAATCATCCTGTGCTAATTTTTTCTGCCTTCCCATCTTTAGCTCCTTTGCAGAGTAAGCAGCAGTGCTATCGCGTTACTGCTTGGCATTGCAGCAGCTGGCTGGAACCCAAGTGTGCAGCATGGGACACGGAAACAGATGGAGCAGCAAATGCTCTTTGCTTCGTCTCCTGCTTTCTAAAACAGATTGTGAGGAAAAACATACAGCAGAGGGTTTTGCCATCTTTCCTGCTACTGTGGCTCCCTGGCTGCTGACAAAACTGTGGCGTTATACAGCGGGGGTAACATCTCCCCACAGCAAAGGAGAGCTCTCTTTGAGAGGAGAGCTTCCAGGAGGGGAAGGGCATTAGGTTCAATGTCAACATGCCCTTGAATGAGAAAGAAGGGTTCAGTGGGTGAAATGGCTGAACTGAGTAACCTGGAAGGAAGGTCCCACAGTCAGGTCTCAAGACATAAAAAAAGATGGGGTTTGTGAGATCACTTTCACTATTTCTGACCAGTGCAGAGGCATTTCTGGGGGCATTTTCTTTCTGGCCTTGTTGTCTCTTGGGGTGATCATTCAGACATCTATCTGAGATCCCACCAGGGTGTTTTGCCTAAGTTTTCTCAGCTTCATCCCATTATTCCTGTTCTTAACTAACACCAAAACATTGTTCCATTTTGTTGTTTTTAGGTGCCCTCAACTGAAATTTCTACACGTCCTTATTTCTTACTGTATCCTTTCAATAAAATAGCACACATTTCATTTATTAAAATTCAATTCCTTTTGCCCTCAGGTATTGTCTTGAGCTCTGCTTGCACATCACCTGCTTACTAATACATACTGATAACAGAAATCTTATAATGAGTACTGGAAGTGGGTTATAACTCTCTATCTGTTATCCTTTCTCATACAGTTAAGGGTTTAAGGACCAGCCATGTTCCTGCTGAACTCATTGGAAACAGCAGCAAATTCTTTGCTCTACCGTGTAACTGCAGGGGGAAGTGAAGTTTCCAAACCTGTTGTTGCCAGCATTGCAATGCTCAATGTCCCCCTGTGCTGCACTGTGTCGGGCAAGCTGGGTTCCCCTCAGCATGCAGGTATTCAGCTTTAGGCCGGACTTCATTTGTTCATCTTCCCATTAGTCATTTCCTACTTCTCCAGTTTTGTCAGCCTCCAACCGCATCTTTTAACTGAGTGAGGGAGCGGCCCTGCACACCTCACCTCACTCCCTGGTCCTGATACACGGTGCAGGCAGAGGTCAGCGAGCTGTGAACGGTGGTCAGCGGGCGGTGGGAGGCAAACGGTGGCCAGCGGGCAGGGGGCAAGGAGAGGTGGTCAGCGGACAGAGGGCACAGGCGGGCGGTGCGGGCAGAAGGCAGGGCGGGCAGGAGACACTGCAGGAACAGGCGGGCGGTGCGGGCAGAAGGCAGGGCGGGCAGGAGACACTGCAGGAACAGGCGGGCGGTGCGGGCAGAAGGCAGGCAGAGCTGCAGGAACGAACCGACACACAAAGCAGGCGGCGCAGGCAGACCCTTCAGCCGCGCAGTCCCACATGGTCTAGCGGTTAGGATTCCTGGTTTTCACCCAGGCGGCCCGGGTTCGACTCCCGGTGTGGGAAGGCTTCCTCGTTTTACTTCCTTTTCCTAATTAATTGTGTTTTGGTCGTTGATTGTGCGCGGTCCCTCCTGCCTGTCGCAGCGCGGGTAACACACACTCCCGCCCTCAGCCCTGGCGCCCCATGCGAACCAACGCCATGGGGCGCGTACAGAGCCAGCTTTAGAGGAAGGAGCACCAGCGACAGCCGGCATTGTGCCGCAGGGCCAGACTCTCCACCGCATCAAACCATCCCACAAACAAGAAAACTCTTTTTAGGAAGCGTGTTACTGAGAACTGCCCCTCAGCTCCAGAGGTGAATGCAGCCAAGTGCATAGTGACCACAGCAACAGCCCTGCAGAGTAGAACGTCCACAGCCGACGGGCCAGGGCATTACTGAGATACACCGGGTCTGGCAGCAGGGTTGGACACGCAGCTCGTGCAGCTGTTTGCCACTCCAGACCCCTCATTAGCCACCTTCACCCAGTCTGTGAGCACTGGACGCATGGGTGTGCATCCTCTCTCCCACACTGCCTGAGCACCAGTCGAGGGCAAGGGCTGGGGTAGTGGAGTAGACAAAAACCCCGTGTCTGTGTACTCACTCCTTCCGGAGCCCGGCTCCACAGGCAAACGATGGCAGAGAACAGCCTGCGGTAAATCCACCAACAGGAGCCTGTGCACATACTCCAGTCACAATCACAGCGTGAGGGAACAAGAACATGGAGCTGCTTAACTCCAGTCACAATCACAAAGTGAGGGAACAGGGAGCAGGGAGCTGGTTAGACCAGACCTGGTGGCTGACTGGAAGCCGAGGGGTAAGGGACAGGCAGCCAGAGCAGTGCATGGCAACAAATACGCTAAACCTCATTTTGCCTGTGAGAAGACCAGTAATTTTTTTTACAACCAAACTGTACAGACATTATTAGGTTGGAAAAAAACCCCTATTGTAGTTATACTTTGTTTTTAATTTTAAACAGATCATTTTTTTTCTAAATGTTCCAAACTCTACTAGTTGACCACTTCATCTTAGAAAGACTTGGATGCTCTGGCCAAGGGCCCCAGGATAATTTTCTGCTATTAACATTTCAGGAACTTTGTTAGAAACGACATTAGATGAGACAGTAGCCTGGAATTTTCAGAAAAAAATTATTTCAGGAGGCAAAGTTTGTTTAGAATTTCTCTTTACATTGTTTCAGATTTGTAGAACAACGAAAAAAATAACCTCAAATTCCCCAGCAATAATTTATTTCATGTTGATTCCAGCAGGAAACCTACGTTATCTGTAGTACCTTGAACAATTGCCCCAAACCTATCGCTATTATTAAACACAAATGAAGCATTCTGTGAGATCTGAGGGAAACAAAGTGCTGTTAAAGAGACAAGGGGGGCTTGTTTCACAAAATACTACTTCCCTTCTGAGTTAAATATTCAGCTTCAAGGCTCCAGCAATCTGCAGCACTAGAAAGGCAGGTCATTGACGATTGTTTTACTTGGGATTGAAGTGGTTAAAAAATCTGTAAGACGCTGCTGGCCCATTAAGAGAGGTGTAGTTTCTGGCAGAAGGGTACGGCCTAACATTGTACCTTCGGACACTGCTAATCTGACAACCACATCAAGCCCGCAGCCAAATGGATGAAGGATCAGACCACAGACCCCATTAAATCATCACGCCAGCACAATCTCTGGTGAAGGAATACAGTAATTTCACCCTCCTGTCCAATCCATAACCTAACACACTTTATTTTGTTGGAAAGCAAGTGCCTATGACAAGGCCTCGGCACGGGGCTCAGAATGCCCTGAAGGATGTGGGACACGGCCCTTCCAGAGCCACGGAAGGAACGCGTGCTCCGAACGCACCGGAGCCCAAGTCCGCAGGTACTCGCGCCGCGGGACCACTGCGGCGGCCGCGCTGGGCCCCGGGCCCTCAACGCAGCCCCAGCCCCAGCCCCAAGGCTGCCGCGACCCCAGAGCGCCCCCGGCCCCAGCGCAGCCACCCCAGACCCGGCCCTCGGCCCCTCCCGCCCTCAGCCGCTCCCGCCCTCGGCCCCTCCCGCCGGCCGTGCGAGCTCTCGCGAGAGCGCAGAGGCGCGTGACAAGGCCACCTGTCCACCCAGGTCTCGCGAGCATTCGTCCCGCTGCTTCCGGGCGCGGTATCTCGCGAGAGGTGGCGAGTCCGAGCGTGCAGGAGCTTGTTTGGCCGTGAGTCTCGCGAGAGCCCCTGCGCGGTGCGCTGGGCTCCCCCGTGCCGTGCGCGGAGCCGCGAGCGGCCGGGCGCCATTTCGGGAGCAGCTGCGGAGCCACAGACGGGGCCAGACCGGCACCGGCACCGACCCACGGCCGCACCGCCCCTCGCCGCCCGCTTCCCGGGGCTGCCTCAGCGTCGCCGTCCAATTGAGGTTCAGACGCCTGGAGAGGGTGCTTAAGCCCTCGGGCCCATCCCCCACCGCCAGTGCAGTGACGCCGGAGCCGCCGCTGCCGGAGCTCGGGGCCCTAGCGAGGATCGCACTGCCCGCGGCGCAGGTAACTGCGGATGGGCCTCAGGCCCCGCCGCTGGGCGACCGGCAGCCTGCTCCGGTCCGCGGGGTGTTGCGGCCTTCGCGTCTGCGCCACTCCCGCCGCCATGGCCGCCTCGGCCCTGCCCGCGGGGCCCCTCTGCGCCTCACCGGGACCGGAGCGCCCGGCGGCCCCCGCGCCGCGGCCCGGCCCTGTGCGCTTCGGTTGTTCGCGTGGCCACGTCGCGGTCAGGCCCAGCTGCCCCCGGCATGGCGCTGCCCCGCCCTGGCTCCCCCCTCTCCAGCCCCTCCTCTCTTGCCGCTATGGCGCTGTGCGGAGAGACCGGGCGGGAGCGGCTGCGGGGCTGTTCGGGGCGGGGAGTGGCGGAGGTGGGGGAGCGCTGGCTGCCGCGGGCGGGCGGGGAGTGAAGGCCTGTGGAAGGAACGAGGTGTGAGGGCAGCCACGGCGGGGCAGGCATTGCTGGGCATCGCTGTTTGTGGGAAGCCGAATTCGCTCCGCTCGATCGTGTCAGGCGAGTTCGGGAATTCTGTTTGGGATCTGTCCGCAGACGTATGGGTCCTACTGAGAGGCGAGCTCCCCTTCTGAGGTGTCGGAGTTTCCCCTAAAGTTTCCTGATGCTTTTCCAAGACACAGCAGGCAAAACGTGTCGAATTGTCATTCATTGGATTTCTAAAACATAATTTTGAGAACGAGACCCTTTAAAATCCCTTTTATGTTATATAGTACGGCACAAAGAGTGTTTTCTTTAAAAATAGTGAGTAGCTCAGTTGCAGTAAATTTCCTGTCTATTTACGTTTTCTGTAGATTCAAAGTTTCAAGTGTGGTTCATTCCTTTTTTGTTTTGATGGTTTGGGATGTTTTTTTGTTAGTGTTTTTTGTTTGCTTGTTTGGGTGGTTTTGTTATTTTTTTTTCTCTCTACAAACAAGTTAGTTATATGTAGCTTTTTTGAGCAAGCTGAAAGGCTTTTAGGAAAATTATTTGGAGTGTCGGTGTTTAATGAAAGATATTTATCTGTCAGGATTTTATAGTAATTTGAAATTATTGCAAGCTTTCATTTGTATTTTTTTTTTAAAGTTACTTTCAACTTTATATATAGCATCATTATATGCATTGCAGGGCTGTGACAACAGGACTGTGTTACATGGAGAGAAGGTACTGTGATAATAACTGCCCAGTGGAAGTGTTTTGTAAAGAGTACAAAGGGTATGGATTGCTGCGGTGAGGCCAAAAGTCCGTGCAGCTCAGGAGGTTGTCAGGAATGGTGGCCAGCAGTAAATACCAAGGAAGGAATGGGAGTAGCTAGGTCACACACTGGCAGTTTTCTCTGCAGGCGTGTAGTTCTCAGATAGTTGTGGTTCAGGGTCATGAGGCATGCCTTTGTTTGATGAAAACCTTTTTCTGTAAACTTTTATGGTTTTTTGGGTTTTATTTTTTTTTTTTTGACACTGCATGTGCTTCTTTTTCTTTGTTAGGATCCACAACAGTGAATTCAATGGCTAAATGCTTTGTGAATAAGGATCATTGTTTTGAATCCACTGGATGATAGTTCATTCACTCATTATTTGGGTGAATGCTGTAATCGTCATTCCCTCTGCACTTTTCCATGCCATTCAGGATTTGGTGGTCCCTGCTATGGCCACCCCTCTTCAGGATGAAGAATTCCTCCCCAAGTGTAGCTGGTTATGTTGGCTAAATAACACATCTGAAAATGTAATTTTGGGTGGGAGTTGTCACTGGTGGGATTTTTTTTTTGTAGAATTCTGTGTTTGCCTTTTTCAAGGCCCTTAATCATACTGATGTACTATTTATACTACATACTGGTAGAACAGCTGTGAATTAAATTGCATGTATGTAGATGGCTTGAAAAGCTGAATATAAATACTGTAGTAAAAAGTAAAATATAGCCATTACACTTACATGAAGGATGCTCATATCTGTAAGCAATAGCACTATAGCCCAATAGGTGATAATTTGAAAATGAGGTTAGTGTGCCTCAGTTAAGGAATTGAGTATGAACTTCCAGTGTTGTGATCCTGCTTGAGGATTGTGTTTTATTCTGGAATGTATTCCTGGGCCAGGGTCAGATAGCTGCATTTCTGGTAAAGCATTCTCAATTACAATGTTGTAAGTGACCAGTGTAAAGAATCTTGACGTGCTGGAGCATTTTCATTATTTTGCCCAAGTCTCAGGACAGCACAGTTCCTGCAACAGTGCCTGTAGGCAAGGTGCAAGAACTAACCTGTATGATTAAAAATATTAAAAATCCATTTTATTATGCACAGACTGGGCTGTTCATAATCTTCACTGTTGGGCTCTCAGACTTGGATCTGGAGGACTGGCCGTTCTTGAGCTTAAAAAAGAAAAAGAAGAGAAACTTTCACTAAGAGATTTGAGGAAGTTGAATATCTAAGTTTAATGCCAAAAGTCTTGAGAGGTGCTGCATGGGGAGAGGAAATCAAGTGTCAAAGTGATTCAGAGTATAGTGAACATAAAATGATATTAGGGGGGTGAAATTGGAAAATAAGAGCAGCTAAACGCAAAATGTTTGTGGTGTCAAGTGTTACCTGGTGTGGTGGATCCTTCTTTTTTGAGACCTTAAGTTCCAGACTGGATGGGCTTTGTGTTGTATGCTTTAATAGCTCTCTTAGTGCTGGAATTGTAACTGTTTTCCTGTGGCCCCTGTTCTGCAGGAGGCTGCATTTCATAAAGCACCATGGTGTCCACATCCTGGTGAATGATGGTGGCAAAGGCTAGCAGCTGTGAACAGGTTTGCCTGCTTGTTCATTGTCATTTGGTGAGCCTCTAGCACTTCTCAAGATGGCCACCAGAGCTGTGTTTCTGTGCCATAAATATGCTGTGTTCTTTGTTTTGAAAGAAATTGGTGGAATACCTCTGGGGTTTCCTCTGGCTAATGGTGTTCAATCACATTTCGTTTTTGCAGCTGTAATTACTTTGCACACGTTTGTTATCATCTCACTGGGCAAAGCTTCATTCCAGTTTTTGTTGGAACTATCTACTGAAGCACTGCTTTGTGAATTTGAGCCAGTACAGCGATGACCTCTTAAAAGCTTTTGGAGTACAAAGCGCAAGGGTGTTTTCCAACTCAGGTGGAATTTACTTCTTCTTTCAGGTGTCCTGAAAAATGGCTGATGATATTGATATTGAAGCAATGCTTGAAGCTCCTTACAAGAAGGTGAGAAAAAATATGCCAGTGAGGTCCTGTTTACCTTAATTTAGCATTATTCATGAAACTACTGCTGAACTGTAAACTAACATCCCTGGAGCCCTCATGATTTATCTTATTGGACATGCGTTACATGTAACTTTCAAGTTAATATATACTGTTAATGTAATTATATTGTGCAGTAGTTTCACTTCAGCGTGATGAATAAATGCCCATCTATCTCTCTTTGTAGACTTGCCTAACGATATCTCACCTCTACTCCCATGAATTCACCTTTGATTCCAGTGTGAACTGTCAATCATAAGGTAGTAATTGAGTGACGTATCGCTGTACCGTGGTCCCCTAGGTTAAAAAAAAACCACCAAACACAATCAAAACAAAACAAAAGAAACCCACCCAAAAACCAACTTAACAAAACCAAAACAAAACCAAAACAAACCCCAGAAACCAAAATCCTAAAACCTTTCCTCTAAAATTGCAAAGTCTAGTTTGGTATAGCAACAAGGTGAATGCAGTGGTTTGGGAAAACAGCAGGGTTCCAAGAATAACCTTTTCACCAGTCCCATGGCAAGTAAATATTTGAACAATCTGCTCAGTGCGAGAAGAGTGGGACTTGCTTTTAATGCAGAAGGCTGCTGATGGTTAATCTTTCAACAGGGCAGATGAAAATCAATTGCTGAGTGAACGAATTTACAGAAATTCTTGGATCCCTGAATAGAATGTTCTTAGCAAGTAAAAGACAGTATCACAGTCTGCGGTGTCATTCTAAAATAAGCTCTTGTGTTCTTCTGTCCTAGTTGTTTAATTAGGAAATGTCAATTTCTTTGTGAAATTTTTATCAATTAGCTTAGTGATGTCTTCCACGTAAACCAGCAGCAAATGAATACTGTCTTTTTTTGTTTTCCACCAGATGGTGGTGAAGTGTTAACAGACTGCATGCTTTAGCACTGATTTTGAAAGAAATGTATATAAGTTTAAGTCGCCTAGGAATTGTACTTTTGATGTAACCGATGTGATTAAACTGTAAAGCCAGCATATAAGTTATATAGCAGTTATTGTTAGTCTATTCTGCAGTGTTTATTGCAACCATGTCATGAATTTTGGATGAGCATTTGTAAGTTTTAAGTGGTATATTTAGTTTATGTAATATTTAGCAGTTACATTTACATCTTGAAGAGAAATTTGTGAACTGTTAAAATTCTTGTGTCCTGGCTTAACATGGATATTTTCCATGTAAACAGGTATGGAAATAGGGAATGTTTAGGCTGGACTGGTGGATTATTGATGGATTTCTTGGGCGTCGACGTTACTAAAGCAGTGTGAATCCCTGTTTGCTTCAGGGCGAGATGTGTGACAGAGGTGACATCAAGCTCTTACAACCCTTCAACGAAAATGAGCGAAGATCTCGGGAATGACATCGGTCACAGGAAATCCATAGTGGCTGGCTGCTAGTGTAGCCACGGGGCTTAGGCAGAGATATAGCCTTGGTACTAATCAGAGGGGCTCGCAAACACCTCAAACTTCCTCTTAAATTTTATAGAAATAACATTTAGCCACTTGAGTGCTGAATTCTACAGGATAACTTGCTCTCTAAACCATGTAAGGAAGTATCTACAATTTAATACACACTTTTAAATGATGTAAGTCTTGTATTTTGTAATTGTATGACTTAAATTTAAACAGCAAAGTGGTTAAACATGCCTACCTAAATTTTCTAAAGCTTTCCACGTTAAACTGTAAACCAGTAATTTAGTATTAAAATTTTTGTTTTTTATTTTCTTATTCCTATTCCCATTACCCTTTGACCACTTGAAATATTTCCGCTTCGTCCTCACGATGTTCTTCTATCAACCCTGCTTAGGATGAGAACAAATTGAGCAGTGCCAACGGCCACGAAGAACGCAGCAAGAAGTAAGTATTTTCTCAGTTCTCTGCATTTGGGGAGAGACTGCTGATTTTTGTGGACTTGTCAATCTGTGTCAGTAGTGTTTGAGGAAATAAATTGTAAAAGCTTGGTATTTGCAATTGCAGCAATTTGGAAATTTTCTTTTGTTTACGAATGTAGTTAATACCCTTTGGAGCTGATGTAATCAGAATTGTGGAAACATTTACTTTGCATCAGATAAAAATACAGACTTGGTGTGTTCAGCATATTTGAATTCTTTTTGTTACTTCAACTATGCAATGAATTTTACATTTTAAAAATTATGTTTGTAGAATTGTGATGTGGAGCAGTTGAAAGTAGTTAGAGACACCAGTGCTTTCTTGAAATGGTTTAGGGTGTTGAATTGCCTTGTTCTCTTCTCCGCACCCCTGCCCTTTGAAAACGTCTAAATTTATATTATAACTTTTTTAAAAAACAAGAGTACAAGCCCACCTTGTTCAGCAAGCATAATGCCAGAGTGTGAACACCTGCTGATACCCAAAAGGTTTTTATGTCTATAAAATAAATTCCTTACCTTTCAAGCGTAATTTGGTGAAGAGGTAATTGATATAAAAAGAGCAATTGCGAAGTTGATAGTTGACTAAACGGTAACAAGTTAGCTGTGTATGACAGAAATGCACTGAAGCCAGCTTGTATACTGTTGTCACTGTCTGAAATCATACAGATTAATTTGCTGAATGACTCCAAAGGCAGTTTCTTCTCAGACCTATAAATATTTTGGAAATTATAAATCCCACTCCAAAATCAGACTTAGGTTGCAGTCAAATTACCTAAAACTGATAATCTTTTACTTGTGTTCTAAACAATACTGTGGAAATAATTTTCATGCTAAATACTGAGACCTCTAAAACTCCATCAAAACCAGCTGCAATCAATATTTTGAAGCCCTAGAAGTTCTTTTTGATACAATTCCCCATAATCTTCAAAGAGCTATTTTGTTTGTGATAAGTGACAGTGTACTCTATTGCTGAAGACCAAGGTGTATGTACCGTTTTTGCCAGACTGCTTGCTTTACTTTAAAACAATCCAATTGTGTCCAGATGGTATTCTTTATCTACTTCAGTTGGGCAAATACTGAAATAAGATTCAAACTGTCAGGAAAATCGGCAGCAAACATCAACAACTTAAAAAAAAGAATAACAATGTGCTGCTTTCAGTAGTTGTCAAATCATACTGAAATGTCCATTTTATTAATTGGAAGAATTGAGGATCAGCAGTTTTACTGGATGTCTGTACTGTAGATCCAGCTCAGTAGTGATTTTTAAGGCAGGGCATGGATCTGGGAGTCTTTGCCTGCAAAGCAGGTTCCCTCTGTTGGATAGGAAATAGCTGCTGTCATTGGTGGAGAGTGGCTGCAGTTACTAGTTATTGGTACTGGCTGGTATAGGGAGCTCCAGGGAGTGTTCTTCAGAGATATTTTAATAGGAAGTGTTTTAGTGTTTTATCTTGGGGAAATGTCGGTAAGTGATGGATCCTCGAGGAAAGGGACAGTGTGTACCTCACCATCACAAACTGCATTACAGCAGGAAGTGTGGTTAAGTGATGCTGATGCTACCACCCAGAAATACAGAATTATCAGAAATTGGGAAGCTTCTGAATGTCAGGTTTTGATGCAGCAGCTTCTCTGTCCATACAAAGATATTAAAGAAACTAATGGACTATGGCAGATAAGAAAAAAAAATATTGTAGTGTTTAGAACATAATTGCAAAATGTTTGTCTTCAGAGGTAAATACTAAGATAGTTTGAATGGGTCTTTCTAGGTGGAGATTGGAGAGCAAAAGCTATTAGTAATGATTAGGCTCAGTTAGGTGTGGCAGGTGAGAGATTTTTTTACATCAGAAATTGAAACTAACTGGAAGTCTTAGTTTATGCATGGCCATAGAAAGCCACAGAACTTTTTGTAATCCATGTGCCCGAGTATGAGTGACCATGGTGAAAAAAGATGATGTATGCAATCAGAAGCCCCAAAAGGAGGAAGAGGAAAAATTCAATGACAAAGGATGTTTCAAACTTCAGAAGTTTAGCAGCAAAGTTGATTATTCTGCTGTCTAAAGTAATGGCTTGAGCATCTGTTTAACATGTGTCTTATGTATGCAGATATATTTTAGAAACTAGGAGACTGTAAGCTTTGGTTGTCTGAGGCTGAGATGGAGGAAAAAATTTGTGAATAACCCAAATGCAATGATGGAACAGTTGCTCATTGTTTTTCAGATATGAGGTATAATTGACATACAGGTTTTAGAAGATTCGATTTTTCTAAGTAAATGGGTAAAGTTACAAAAATCTGCAGTTTGCCCCAAACCTGTAACAGCCATAGACTTAAAAAAAGCAAGTGGCTTATGAGTGGGAGTAGCCAATAGGAAGCAAAACTTTTAAGCAGCATGTTAAAGATTATTGGCAGGGAGTATCAAGAGGAAACAATCTTCCTTTTCCCTCAGATTTGCCTCTTCTTTCTATTTTTGTTGTGTTTTGTTTTACTTCGCTATATAATTTGTTCTTAGAATTATGAAGCTGTGTTTAAAGTATGTTTGAATGCCACATGCAGTACTGCAACTGCTATGTACTAGATCTAACACAGGAAATGGGGTTTTTTTCGTCCTTTTACTCTTCTGAAAGCATTCTCTAGCAATTAAAAAATTTAAAATAAAAATGTGATGTTGCAGACTTCATGTGGCTCATGGTAGAAGATTGCTGACACCTTAGTCACCCATATAACAAAAAAAAGTATAAATACCAGGAGGTAGAAACTTTTCCTATCGGTGTCTGTGGCATCAGAGGAACTGTGGAATGTGGGGTGAATAACACTGAGCTACGTGTGTAACTAAAGTTGCACTTTTCTTTGTCAGGAGAAAAAAGAGCAAGAGCCGAAGTCGAAGCCATGACAGAAAGAGGAGCAGAAGTAAGGAACGCAAACGGAGCCGCGATCGGGAACGGAAAAAGAGCAGGAGCCGGGAAAGGAAACGGAGCAGAAGCAAAGAGCGCAGACGCAGCCGCTCCAGGAGCAGAGACCGCAGATTCAGAGGCCGCTATCGAAGTCCCTAGTAGGTTATTTGTTTAGAGTTGCATGTGTGCTGCTTCAGCGTTACGATGGGAAAGGTTAAAGTTTCACTCTCTGCTTTCTAAACTGGTGAGAGGTTAAGGTTGAAGAATGTCAATAAATACAGAGCGAAAAAGAGGACGACAGCAATATTCCTCTTCTAGTTTTCATTCTTAGCCAAACACAGAGAAGGGAAAGCAAATGAAAGAATGTGTACACCGGACTGGAAAACAAAGTTTATCACAAAATCAATTTAACAACCAAATTCTCTCCATGTCTTAACTATCTTAAGTATATGAACTTGATGGTTTAACTTTCAGAAAATGAATAGTAGTCTGTTAATTTGGTTACAGGCTCATACCCCCTTTTTTTTGTATTGCTGAACATTTTTACTGTCTTGCTGTTCTTAAACATTAGACTCCATAAATGGATATATACACAAACACTTTCCATGTTTATGCATCTAAACTGGAAGCATCTTGTCTTAGCGATGTCCATGTGTTGCATATATGCCCTGCTTTTTTCTCAGCCTTGTTTAGAGGCTGGCAAGAATTCTTTAGTTCCTCTCAGATATTTACCTTGATAGAACTTCAGCAATACATAGTTGCAGGCATTTGTAAATCAGTTCTCAAAAGATGTTTTTTCATCAGTATAATTTGTGATGGTTTGTACTGTGGCGCTCGCCTTTGCTTCCCATTCCCTTTTTCTGCAGAAACATAGTGAAAACTGGGCTGTTTTCTTGACTGCCATTGGTTACCTGAGGCTGCTCTGTTGTCTGAATCTCATCTCAACTGCTGTCAAATCCTGGAATGCAAGATCATGTAAAAAGAAGGCATTTGAAAAGGACATATTTTTAAAATCATGACATGTAATGTCATCCAGGATAGAGAAATCTCTCAAGGTGTTTGGGCAGACAGTGTTTACCTTCTAATAAATCATAGGCTTGTGCAGTTTTATGCACGTGAATGTTTTTCTTGGGACTTCTTGTACTCTCAGACTACAAACAAAACTTCCTGACATCTCAGGATCTCACTTTGTGCTAAGTCACCTGGATGTTGGCATTTTTGAAATGGAAGTCTACTGCAATTCCTGCGTCCTCTAAGGTGCAGTGGCATCCTGTGCATCATCAGTCCTGTGTACATTGGGATCATAATATATCAGCCCTGCTTCTCCTTTGTCTTGAATATCAGAGCCTCTGTACACTGCTCTGGGCTTCAGCTGTGAAGATTCCAGCAGTGCAGAGTTGAATTGTTTTCCTACAACTCTTTGGCACCTCTAAGATTACAGTAGCTAGTTGGGTTATGCCAGTGCCACTATTGTGGCTCAAGGTACAGAGGACCTTGATCAAAAACTTGAGCCTTCTGTATATGGAGCCTGCTGGTCTCCTCACCTCCTGTACGTGTTGTGTGAAGAGGATGTCCTTTGTCTCATCTTGTAGTTGGGAGCTGCTGCATTCTCCCAGCTGTGTTGGAAGGTTTTATTCTTTGTTTTTCTTGTTGTCACTGGGTGAGAAGGTCTGTCACCTGGAGAAATTTGGGAGTTCCAGTGTTCTGGTCTTCCAATAATTTCTGCAAGTACAGGTTGAAAGTATGATGTTAGTACAACAACCCATGCCTGTTTTAATGCACTGAGATATGTCATGCCAGAAAGGTAAGTGGTTGCAAGGGTCCTTTTTGCTATCCTGACAGTCTCCCATAGCTGTTCTGGGTGATTTCTCTGGTGTTGAGACACAGGAAAAAGAAGGAGGGATAATGTAGTGTGCTCTGAGGATACATAGTTGTGCTTATTCATTTGAATTTGATAGTTTGTTCATTGCTTCAGTTGTCAAATCATTGCTTTCATTTAACCAAGTAGAATTATAGAGTGTTTAGGTGGTTTAGTGGAAGACTAATATAGGGCAAGCACATGTGTCCCAGAAGGTTTGGTGTTGACTGTTGGCAGTCAGCAAGCAGTTGCTGTCATAGGTGGTCCTGTTAAAGTGATAAACATGCTAATGTGATTCCAAAATTCTAGTTTTGCCTCAAAAGGTGTGAAAGAGAAGGACCTCAGAAGATGTGATTCTTAAGAGTTCCTGTTCAGGGTTCTTGAAATGCAGAGACCCACCTTTAAATCTGTATAACAGATGCTGAATTTCAGGGAGGCACAAACTCTGAAGATGAATCTTCCTACATCACCAGCTATCTTTGGATCTACCAAAACTGGGCTTTCATTTGAAGAAGTCTTCTCTGTATCAGTGCCATAAGCTCAGCATTTCAAAAGTGACTGCCAGAGTACTCTTGCTGGCTGGAGAATTTATTTCTGGAGTCTCTCCTTGTGGGGCTGTTCTGGTAGTTCTTGGTTGGAGTTACTGCTGGCAGGGTTGTAGCTGACTGCAGCATTTAGATCAAAATGCTTTATGGCTTCTATTTTATCTTATTTTTTACTCTTCCTCCCCCTTGTGATCTTTCTCATGAGCTTTATAAAGGCTCATTTTCTAGCTGGTGTCTGTAAACTGAGATGGTTTTGCTGCTGGGAGCAATTAGGAGGCGTCTCAGCAATGGTGAGGAAAGAGTTTAGTAAAGGTAATTCTGAAGGAAAAGGAGAAGAGAGTGCTACAGAGAACCTGAAAATTTCAGGTTTGTCACTTCAGGCTTGTGGTTAAATGCTTTACTTTTTTTTTAATAGGGTGACTGGCTTGCTTTGCTTAGTGTTTCCAGGGGTTTTTTTCTCATGTTATTTTCGCATATATTGTCCCTTAAGTGTTACATGGTTGTGTCATTAGGTCTCAGGAAAAAGAACTTGTCTGAGTAGTCTTGCTTAGACATCTGTCAGGCAAATCCCAACTATTGCTAACATACAGTAGAAGTCACTTAGACCATCCTGTTTCGATTCTGAGACCAAGAATTTAGACAAAGCTGTTAGGAAAACAGGTTTATTACAACGATGACTGAAAGTTCATTGTGATTCTCCTGGACTTCGTTAGCCAAAGTTTGCATTACCCGACATTGTTTTGTTGGAGTCTTAAATATGAATGAGCAGGTAAAATCTGATAATTTGCTGGCTCTTCTGACCTGACCATTGTTGGGCCATGTGGCAGCACGTAGGTTTTGGGAAAATGTGTGCTTTGGCTGCACACAGGTCTTTGGCCTACAAACAAGGTGACTCCTAGACATAGAGATTGATGGCTTGTGACGTGGTGCTTCTGTACAGCTTAACAGGAACTGGGCAACAATTGTAGAGACAGTAGAAGCAAAGAAGACACTTTACTTGAGATTTGCTTTACAGACAAGTCTCCTTAGAAAAACACAGGGAGAATGCTGTTGAAAAGGGATTTTGAGAAGGTAACTTGGGCTCTCAACTTGCCCTAGTCAGCTTTCTGCTTGGTCTGCTCCAGTGGTCTGGGATTTCTTAATGTTGCTCTCATGGAGTTCTGTAAATAAGATAGTACTAGTCAAGAGTGAAAATGAGGAGTTTTGGGGTTGTGGGTTTTCTCTGCCCTTTTTTCCTTTTCGCCTGCCCCCAGCTTTGTAAATGTATTTGAAAACTTACTTCTCAGTTGTTTGTTTTGGTTTTGTTTTTCATTAGGTTTAGACAAATACTTACAGTATTTCTTTCACCATTTCCTTGAAAACTCATGGTCTTAATTATTTATTATTGTTTAGTTGGTTTGCATATTGGTATTCTGGAGTCACTGTAATTGGTTTGTCTGGTTGTATTTGAATTGAAATGGAGAGCACTATGGTTACATCAGATGTGAAGGTGCAAGGTAATCCCATGTCTGATAAGAAGGTAGCCTCTGGAATTAGTACCAGTATTTCCAGATGCAACTTTTGGCAGTTGTGCCATAGATTCTGAAGACCGTGAATGGACACTCCCAGCAATAATTTGTCTGGACTTGAGCAAGAAATGGAGTAATTTATCCTAGGCAAAAAAAAAGTCTGATTTTGATCAATAGTGATCTCATCTCAACATGTGCCTGTGTTTTATGTCTTGTTTTCTCTTAATAAGTAGTTATCTTCTCTTAATAAGTAGTTTCTAAATGGTCTTTTTTCTTTATTTTTTTTTCCAGTGTTGTACAGGGCCATATTTCCCTTGCTTTAACCTGGCCAGCACGGTTTTGGATCCTGGCCCACTACTTCCACCTGTGTCATGACATGTTTAAAAAATGGGCATCCTCCTCCTTGTGGTGGATGCTGAGTTTAACTATAAGCATTACTGCTCCACTGAGGAGCAAGAAGACGTTTTTCAGACAAATTGCGTGGCCAAATGGATTTAGTGAAAGACTACTTAATGTCTTCAGCCCGACGTGTCTTTCAGGGTGTTTCACATCAATTTGTAGCCACAGCAGAAAGAATCAATTGTGTACAGATGGAAAGCCAAAGCCCAGTGCACAGCATTCAGTCTGTGCAGCAGTGCCTCTGCGCTTGGTGGAGATACTGGAAGAATGTTAACAGGTGTTGTTCTTTGCCTTTTGAACAACTCTCTACCAGGAGATCAAATTCAGGGAGAAACGATAGGATGAATCTTACTGCTCGTGTCACAATCTGTTCCTGTGTGCCCCAGTAACTAGTGAAAGGACTGTCCTTAGCATGGAAGCGAAGGACAGATTACAATTTGTTCTAACAGACTCTGTGACACCTGAAGAATTAAATTCGATTCACTCAAAGAGATGGGATTCCTTTTGTGGTTACGTGTCTGTATACAGCTGACTGCTGGGTTCACTGCTTCTATGGTTTGATGGCCATTAGGAACTTTAAGGAAGCTTCATTTACATATTTGCAGCACTTTAGTGGTGAGAGCTGAGACAACATTAGTGAATGTGTCCCTTGCAGGTGTCTGCAGGGAGCCACTTCGGTTTGCTCTTGCACCTTAAATTTCATGGAACTTTCGATTTTAAAATGTACTCAAGCAAGTAATCCTGCCAGCACCACTTGGCATACAGCTCTGAGGCTGAGTTCCAGGCCATTAATGTTATGCTTTGCAGTCATCAGTATGTAGAACTTGCATGTGGACAAAAAACTAGGTGCAAATGGTTACAACAGTAACAGTAGCCTGGAATAGTTGCATATACAAATGTGCCATGACTGACTCATGAAGAGTCCCTGTATATTCTGGGATTTTGTGATGTAGGTGAGAGGGGATCATATTCTGTGCTTTATGGTCTGAAGTGCTGCATGTATTGATAACCTATTGATAATCTTATGCATGCTATGGGTGCTGCTAATGGAAATGCTGACAAGTTCAGATTAAAGGGTTGGGTGGGCACTTGCAGTGTAATGTGAGTACAGACAGGAAGTCTTGAATTAGAGTACTCAGGTGTCTTGTCTTTTCTTCTGCCATAGTTCTGGTCCAAAATTCAACAGTGCCATCAGAGGGAAGATTGGTCTGCCTCACAGCATCAAATTAAGGTTTTTGACTTTTCTCTGTTTTTCATTGCATCATTAATAGGTTTTGTTTAGAATCGGGGTGTTACATTTGAAGGTTTTCTTATAATCTTGTTGATCTTTCTTTTTAGCAGACGTCGCTCCAGAAGCAAAAGTCCTTTCAGAAAAGACAAAAGCCCTGTTAGGTATGACTCTTTATGTGTGTTTGGATTTGGTTTTTTTTGTCCAGTTGGAGTTGGAAAAGTGGTGGTGAAATAATGCATGACTACTTGCTCTCCAGCTTATAAGTGATGCTGGAATTCATTCAGAAAGCCAGTGAGAGAGCATTGGTAATATGTTGCTTTCTCTCCATGTCATAAAAGGTTGTGAATAATGTCAGTTTGCAAAACAAGTCTTGCTTTGTTTGTTTTTTGTGTTTCTGTATTCTCAATCTTTTCCCCGTTAATTGTGATTTAAATTAGGTTTTCTGCTAAATTGTTCTTAATAATCTAGAGTATGGAATGGAAAAGTACAAATTCTTTTTGCTGTCCAGTATTTATTGGTGTTATTTGTGGAGAGGCTATATGCCTCTGCAATCCAGGAGCTGCTTATCCATTCTTAGGCTCCTCATTTAAGAGAGTAGGATTAAGATAGCTGCTAATGATATTATTCTCTTACATTAATGCAGTTACATTTAACCAATCTCATTTTGTTCTTTAACAACTGGCAAACTCTTACTGAAATAATTCTGTTTAAATTTTTATTGTGTTTTCTCAGTGATAAATATCTGTGTAATTATTTTAATAAAAATACGTACTACATGGCTAGTTCACCCTGTTTGCCTTTGTGTTCTTGTCTTTTCATTCTATTGATGGAAAAGGACATGCAAGCTCCACAGTGGTACCTGGTACCAGTTCTGGACAGTAACAAAATGTTTTATGCTTTTGCATATAAAGTAGACATTTTCAGTCATATTTGATGCTCACAGTTGAAATAGGATATTCAGTCATGTTATAACTTACCATGTTAATACTTGGTATTCCCTTCAGTTCTTAACTATGCCTTTTTTTAATACATCTGGCATATTTTTTCCCATCAGACTGTGAAGTATTGATTATTTAGTGTTTCATGTGTGGTCCAGACATGATTCAGTTGATTTTTTAACTGAACTTTACTCTTTCCAGAGAACCTATTGATAATCTTACCCCTGAAGAGAGGGATGCTCGAACAGTGTTCTGCATGCAATTGGCTGCAAGAATTCGACCAAGAGACCTGGAAGAATTTTTCTCTACAGTAGGGAAGGTAATTTGTTTGTTTAGAATCTACAGATAGGGAAGTTAAAATGATGCTGAATATTGCCTCAAGCTGTACTAGTACACCTTGAGTACAGGATGGGTATTTTTTCAGAATTGTAAGCATGTGGCTTTCTGGAGCTTCCTATACCTGTGCAAAGGGGGATTAATGATGAACTAATTATTAAAAGCTTTGAACACAAAAATACAGTTTCTCAGTAGTTCATTGTTCATGTGATGTGAGGTAAAACATGTTGATGCAGTTCTGACTCAACTTCATGTTTCATATTTTCTTCTTTTTTCAGATAGGTCTGTCAGTTATAGTATAGTTTGAAAATTCATTTGACTTCTAAGTTGGAGAAGCTTCATTTGTTCTGTCAGCTGTAAGGTTCTGGTGTAAAGCATTAGAGTGCTGCAAGTTCTGTCACGTACTATATTTGACTTCAAACAGCAGCTTTAATGCTAGCTTGCCTCTGGGATATGTTTGCTAAAAAAAGCTGTATACTGCTGTAGATTTTCAGCATAATTAAAGCTGTTGGCTTGACAAATAATTCCCTGTATTAATACCTGAGAAATAGGCTGCTTTAGGTTTTTACCTTTATCTCCAAAAGTATTTCCATCTCTGTTCTTGCCTTTCAGGTTCGTGATGTGCGAATGATTTCAGATAGAAATTCCAGACGTTCAAAGGGAATTGCTTATGTTGAATTTGTTGATGTTAGTTCTGTGCCCCTGGCAATAGGACTGACTGGACAGAGAGTCCTGGGTGTACCTATCATAGTGCAGGCATCGCAGGTAAGGAATTGTAAACTTCATTTTTGTTTATGCAGAGTTACACTTCCTGTATCACGATGAGAAACTTCATGTTTGAAAATTTGGTTACCACTGAATGTTTGGAAAACTTTAACAAGGATGGTTGTTTGTAGAGGAATGGCTTGCGGAGCAAGGCCACATAAATGGAGCGTACGTGCATAAAGGGACGTACTTGCACAACCCAGCCTTTGTGACCGACTCTGAAATGTCCTTCCCAGGAGATAAAGGGGAACAAGAGTTAAAACTGTAACACTTATGGGAAAGTAAGAAAGGATACAAAGACTGCAGGAACAGAACTTGAGCTATTGCAAGGCAGAACGTTAGCTGATACAAGCAATTCATGGTTAGCAACGTACAGCCAGTAGCAAAGCTAGGATAGACACGTGAACAGTAGTGAAGAACCAATCGTATGTACCAGCCTGTCGTGTGAACTGTGCTTTTTTCCTATAATTACTGTTTGCCCTGTAAGAATAAACGAAGTAGCACCAATACCTCCATGAGTGTGCGTGCTATATTCCAGCGACTCTCCACAATTATTTAAGCTAGTATAAATGTACTTTGGTTTCCCATAGATAACTGGCAAATTAAAGTGATTCAAAGTTGTATAAAGGCATTAGGAAGATAAAGATCTTAAGCAAGTACTAGTAAAGAAATTGTTATTAGTGTTACAGAATTGAAGGCTATATTGTGTATACTTTCCAGATTAATTTACTAGGTAGAAGCCAGAATTCTGCATGAAGTTGTTCAATTTGAAGGCTTTTGCAATCCCTTGTCTCTGTACTTGGTCGTGGTCTTGGGTTTTGTAGCTCTTAAGTTGAAGTCTGATGAGTAGACTGCAGATCATGCAACGGCTTCTGTACGTTCAGTGAATCTTCTAGTTTAGACCTGATAGATACTTACTTCTTATGTTAGGGGTTTTTATTAATTTCTTATAGAAGGTGAATTTTTATTTCTCCATAGGCAGAGAAAAACAGAGCAGCAGCAATGGCAAATAATCTGCAGAAGGGCAGTGCTGGTCCTATGAGGCTCTATGTGGGATCATTACACTTCAACATAACTGAAGATATGCTTCGAGGAATCTTCGAGCCATTTGGCAGGGTAAACTTTCACTTGGCATGTTGTGTTAAAGCAGTTTATTTGAAAAACCTCGCTTAGTTGTAGAGTACCGGAGCTTCTGGAAATAATTCAGCTTCATACTCACGAAACAGTTGTTGCTTTCTTGCACTGCTGTGCCCATGTGTCCACAGGCCTTGGCTATGTGGGTAGTGTTGGAGAGCAAATGAGAACTTGGATTTGTGATGGTATCCAGTGGCTTTGAATAACAGGTCTTAGAAAGCTCAGAATTCAATGAATACCTGAAATAAAGGGGGAAAAAAGATCCCAAAACCAAACAAATTCTCTATGTTGTATCCTGCTCCAGCAACTTCTAGTATCTTTCCCTTCCGATACTGTGAATGTCCCTGTTTCATGGGACAAAGCACAAAACACAGAACTGGGGCTGAGGTCTCTGAGAACAGTAGTCTATCATCTGTTTCTGATGACTTTTGGTGCAGCTTTAGCTGATGTCAAAGCCATGAGCTAGCAGTGTGTCCTATACAGCTCTGACTTGGGCCCATTCTCACTCCTGAGCGTTGGGCAGCAGGGTGCAGCACGGTATTAATAAGTTTATGTGGAGAGAATTATGGAAGTGAGCAGATGAGATCAGAAGTTTCCTGTGGAGTTAAAATACGTTATCCCTACTGTGCTACGGTACTGGGGTATATATCATTTAGATGGGGGAAAGTTAGATATTCAGTGTGCTTCTTAATAGGTAAAAAGAAGTCTGGTAGTGTTTGAGGTTTTTGCATACTGTCTTTGAATATGAACTCTGCCATACATACAGTAGCAATGCTTTTCACGTGCTTTATTCAGATTCAGTATGCATATCCCTTTAAATATGTTGTGCAAAACCCTGGAAAATTGCTACAATTGATAAAATTTTAATCCACATAGCTGCTCTTCAGGTGGTCTGGTTTTTTTTCATCAAGGTCTGGCAGTAGGATTAAGGTAGTTTAGGAGGCTTACATGTAGGCCTGTGAAGGTGTTACCTCCTTCACAGGTTACACTCCAGTCCTTCCCAGTGCTACTTTATGGCTAATGGATAATTTCACCTATGTGTTTTCAATTCAGTAACTGTAAACTTCTGGGAGTTCCCATATACCGATAGTTATTAAAATATACAGCTTTTTCTTAAAGATCCTGGTCAGTCATGTATACTGCTTTTCTTAGCTTGTAAATCAGTTTCTCAGCCTACGAGGTGCTGTGATCAGTGTGTTTCAGTTAGATCTGATCATGTCTGCATGCTCATTCTGCATCAGGACCAAGCCTCTACCTGTAGCTGAGCTCAAAACCCTTATGTTTACCTGCTTCTTATTGTCCAAGTATCTGTTTAGCTGTCTATATACTAACTTTGACATGAGGAAAGAATGATAAACTAATTTGAAAAAATAAAAGTAGTAGTTTCACATTCATGTATGTGTATTTGACAGGGCTGTTTTCATGTTGTGTTCTGGTATCTTGGGGTTTGTTCCAAAATGTCTGATAATAAATAGCTTTATTCTTATCTTTAGATTGAAAGCATTCAGCTCATGATGGACAGTGAAACTGGACGCTCAAAAGGATATGGATTCATTACGGTATGACTTGAACTGCCAGGTTTCTTAGACGATTTCTGAGTGTAACCTTCCCATGTAGGAGAGTATCTCTAGAGATAAACATTTCTGTGTATATCTATGTGGTTCTATAGTAGCAATTTAAACACCATAAACTGAACATAACCTAAGTTTGTTACATATGCATAGTAGCTACTAAATTGCTACTTCATATCTCTATAGATCTCATTTTAGAACTGTCATGTTGCAGGACGCAGCACTGGCTTTTTTCTTTGTTTCTGACAGTTGTCTGGGTATTGTGAATGAGCAATGAATGTGTTTAGATGGTAATAGTTTTCTTTGTAGTCAGTGCCTGCAAAAGCAAATGCTACCTTCTGCAGGCAAAGACACTAGTAAAGACTGGTATTTTTTTATAGCTGAAAATAATTGATTTTGAGCTTTTTTTTAGGGGAAATAAAATTTTAGAGGCTGAAACTTTCAGTTGAAAACATCTTTCCTCTTTACCCTCAGGTACACAATTTTGTGAACTTGAGTTTCTTGACTGACCTGGCAATTTGTCATGGGGAAAAAAGTCTCGGCTGGGACCTCTGGCACATGGACACAAATGAAACCAAACTTACTATATAGTTCATACTTGACGGTTTTAACACTGATAAAATGCTTGTATGTTTATTTTGATGTTTCGCAGCATAAAGCAGAACATCTGTTAGGAATAACCAGTAAATACCATGGCAGTTGTAAGGTTGCAAAGGAAATGAGTGTCACTCTTGAAAGAGTACTACAGCCACAGCTTCTGTTGATTGCAATATCTAGATACTATAACTTCAACAATATATTTAAATATATAGTACCTAACTATGAGAAAATAAATACCAAAATATGTATGTGTTTGGTTTAAAATAAAAATACCCAGCACATTTATGTTAGCTTGTTGCTGTTACCTTAAAGAGTTTCTCCTATTTGTGTAATTGTGGATATTACATACAGTAGAAGCATTGCTGGATCCTGTAGACAGTATTACTGAATCTGTGCTTTTCCAATCTACAGTTCTCAGACTCTGAGTGTGCCAAAAAGGCCCTGGAACAACTCAATGGATTTGAACTGGCTGGGAGGCCAATGAAAGTTGGACACGTAACTGAGCGTACTGATGCTTCCAGTGCCAGCTCATTTCTAGACAGTGATGAGTTGGAACGGACTGGAATTGACTTGGGAACAACTGGTCGCCTTCAGCTGATGGCAAGACTTGCAGAAGGTATGTGCAATGTTGAATAATGAGTGTGTGAAGAAGTTGGCAGAATTTGAATTTAAACACTCCACAGAACTGTTAGGATAAATGTATGAAACTTCTAAATGCAGTTTATTTGCATTTAATTTAAATGCATATTTTTTATCTTCTGACAACAGGAAGATTTCTGACACTTGTGTTACTGTGTAGCGACGGATAAGGGTCGGTCTGCACGCCATGATCAATGTGATCAGCATGAGCCAGTTTATTATAAAAGTACAATGATTATATTCTAATACAGTTGGTTAGTAGCTAATACCACGTGCATAAAAATTAGAGGTGATTGGTTCACCCTTGCTGTTCACGGGGCAGCTTACAGTAAAAGCTAAATAATAATTGTCCATTGTTAGTTTCATATAAAGCAGCTTGTAGTCAGCAAGTTCTGTGCTTGTGCATCCGTGAGTTGTTACATTCTTTCCAACCTCTTCATTCACTTTCTTATCTTGAAGGTCGTGCTGTCTGTGAGCTCTTTATGCCTTTGCAAACTCAAATGCAGGGTTGCTCACGTGTCTGTTTTCTATGAGAAAATCCCCTACATTACTGCATCCCTAACTGAATGAAAGGGCTTCCTCCAAAGTCTCTGTGTTCTGTTCCAGGTACTGGTTTGCAGATTCCTCCAGCTGCACAGCAGGCTCTGCAGATGAGTGGCTCTTTGGCCTTTGGAGCTGTGACAGGTAAGAAATTATGATCTATATATATATTTTAATTACTTTATAAATTTAAGACAAGAGGTACTTAACTATGGTGTTTTTTTTTATCTTTTAAAATGAGAACACAGGTATTGCAGCATGTTTTACAAACTGTAAAACACTGCAAATCTACAAGCAAATAGCTAGTGACAGTATATCACAATTTGGATGGGTGTGATTTGCATATTTTTGCAGATCTGCTGTTTTTCATCCCGAGCCTTTATCTCTTTACTATTCTCTGTGCTAGGGGGGATTTGTATGTTCTATTACAATATAAGTGTTGACTGTTAAAAAAGGCAAGTACAGAATTGGAAGGGGATTGACCCCTTTAGAAAAACCAGAGCTGTACGAGGGGCAGGAATGTCATTAGGACTTTATGGGGGACACATTGCAAAGGTGGCAGCAGTGTTTTTACAGTGTATATCCTGGTGAGGAAAGACATTTTATGTCAGGGGATGTGTGTTGTTTGGGTTTGGCTGTAGTTGTATGTGTGTTCTGCAGGTGGGTATGCTGGAATGAGGCTGAGGGATGTGATTGCTGCTGCTTAGTTCATAGCTGGCCCGAAAAACAAACTATTCATGGGGTCTTCAGAACTAGAGCAGTGAGTAACCTCCCCGAAGGTTACTTTTTTGGCTACTTTTGATTAATACTGTGAACAAAGGGTATGTAACTGTCACAGCAGTAGAAAAGATCTGAGTGTCACAAATAACCAGATGCTGGAACATGTGGGAAATGTCAGTAAAGTAACAAAGAAAAGGTGGCATTGTTGTTTGCCTCCCAGCAGAGCTTGTGATGAAAATTATTAATGAGATAGGCCTGAATCATGTTACTGAAAGTCAGGTGCAGTCTTAAGAAGAGCATACATGTGAAGCTGCAGACAGTTGCTAAAGGAATATAATAGAGTTGTTCTCGAGATATGCCCTTGGAAGGAAAAGGAGCTGGCTAGTGACAGAAAAAAGTTAGTTGTCTCTTTGAGAAGGATGAAAAATGTACAGTGGTGAGGAAAGTATCTCCTCTTAGTGGTGAGTGTCTAGTCCAGAAAGAGATGGAAAGGTAACTGCCACTGAAGTTAGATCAACATTAATGCAGCTTATAAAGCAGTGTGGCCAACTTGCGTAGAAACACTTGTAGGCAATTAGAAATGAGTAGTGTTTTAAAAAAACACCAGTCCTTTTCCTTCCCCCCATTTGAAACAAACAAGGTCAAAAAAAATCCAAGCTCACTGAATCAAGAACATGGCCAAAAATGTCTGACACAGCTGAATGGTTCCGGTAGCATGGAATTGGCATGAGGAAGCAAGGCTGCAGAGAAATAAATGATGAGTCTGAATACAGGTGTTGGAAGAAGATGCATGTTTAGCTACTGTAGAAATAAAGGTGGTAGGGGTAGCATTGTTCATTCCACTTGTATTGTACAAAAGGAGTAATGCAGACATGTAATGCAACTTAAGTAACTTTGGAAAAAGATAAAGCTTTTTGCTTCCGTAGAGTCATGAGCTATCCCCAAAGTGAGATTTGGTTATGGATTAAAGATCTCTTTACTCTTGTTAGAGAAAATTACTACCAGGAATTATGTCATTGTGGGAGACTTTAACTTCCCCGATACAGATTGGAGAAGAATTGCTAGTAATAATGGTGGGGCCCAGATATTCCTGGATGTGATATCCGACAAATTTCTTCATCAAACACTCACTGACTCATGAAGAGGGGATGCTATTTTAAACTCAATTTGGTAAGTAATGAAGATGTTATGGATGAGAATAGAAAATGACCATTGACTTTGAGGGATCATGAATTGCTCACATTTAAATGGAAGGATACCCAAACAGGTCTAACTGATGGTTGAAGAAACAAGCCAGTTAAGTCATCTGATCTGAGCAACTTGAGTGTTTGAACAGGCAGAGGATGTGAAAAGTTTCTTCTGTTTCACATTGCTAATACTGTGTTAGATCTGTATTCTACAGAAAGAAGAAAAAGTCCTGTTAGTGTGAGCTGCACACTAAACCTGGGTGATCAGCTCCCTCAGAAGAAGTAAAGAATGACCACACAGCCTATGAAGAATAGGAAAAAAGATTGATAATAAAACAATATTTTTAGTTTGGGAAATAGATGAAAAGATAATTAATAATTGTCTGCCAACAGTCAGATTGATTTAGACACTGTAAAATCATTAAAAAGCAGTAGATTAAGGTTTACCAACTCTTGAAGAAAAAAAAAAAAAGGAAGTGGGACTCAGGTGAATGGAAAACTACTCCCAAGATGTTTCTGTTTATTTCGTTGCCTCAGTTTGTAGTGGGGATACTGGTCATAAAGTTTGGAATTTGAGGAAGGTAAGCTAGGAATATGTAGTTAAAAAAAAAATATTATTCCCAAGGTAGAAACAAAGCTAAAAGTAAGAGGCTAATGTAAACAGTTCAGAGGAGTAAAACTCCCATTAAATGAGTGAGGGAATACATGTGTGAAACGTGAGGTCTCATCTCAGGTATTGTCAATAAACATTTTGAGTCCGTGATATGGTATATAGCTAAAACATGTAACTCTAAATTACGTATGCCTGAAGGAAGGAGAATGTGGTCTGGCCAGATTCTGGTCCCATTACTGACTAGACTTTGCTCCTTTGGAAGTCATACTAAAGAAGGGTAAACTGGAGAATGTTATGAAGTACAGCATACTGTCAGAAACTGCATTTAAAGAACAACAGTCTTTGATAAAACTGCCTTTCCTTGGCAGAGGAGGAGCAGTAGTAGAACTCTTCTTGCTGATCTTTGGACTCCTGTCATTTGGAAGTTACTAAATTGGAGAAGTGGGTAATAAAGGGAGGCACAAGGTGTGTCAAGAAGCTGGTTCAGAGAAAGAAGGATTTTTTTTACAGGATTGAAAGCTGGGAAAGTTGGAGGCTGTTGTTAAAGCCAAGGTTCAGATGTTGGGCCAGTCTTGTGTAATATTTACATGAATGAAAATGGTCAGCAGTAGGTATGAGGGGAATACACATGTAGGTGCTGTCGACAGGAAATTCTCGGGGTGTTCTTTATTGTTCACCTCTTCAGGGTTGAATCAAATTCCAGTCACATTGTCTGGGAGCTTAGCAGTGGAAGAATGGCCAAGGAGGAGAAGAATATCTGAATACTTCAGTTTATTGGTGCCAGAATATGACCTGGCAGCACCATGCATTGTTAAAATATCAGCTGTGTTCCTAGAGACAGGCACGCCTGAGCATCTGAGGTGTAATGTATACATGCACAAACACTTCTGATAATCCATGTTCAAGAGGGAGTCAATCAAACTAAAATAGGGAAGGTAAAGAATTAGTTTTATGGGACACCTGAGAATTTTGCCATTATTCCTATGGGGAAAATTCCAGCAGGAAAAAGCATTTGAAGCTGTACAGTTCTAGCTGTATGCTCCCTGTTCTCTGAACATAGCAAATTAAAAATAATCAGCCTATAGAACATTCTTCTAATGCTTTGTGGGACAAAGCATTCCTTACTTATAGAAGGAACTATCTGTGAGAAAAATTGAGATGGTGTGCTGCAAAAGTTGACAGGATATAGGTATTATCATCCTGGACCTCCATTTGGTCTCTTCTAAGTAATGACTTGGGACACTGGGCAGTACTTGGCAGGCTTTGGCCTATTTAAAGCCATCTGGATTTCAAAATAAACTTTTTATTTTAAGACACAAAATGATTTGATAGATATGTCTGTATTTCTGCTTTTTCTGTACACTAAACATGTACTCTCATCATGCTGAACTTGCTGCTCTTACAGGTCATACATAAGAACATACTGGAAAAGTTACTTGGATCTGAATTTGACAGATGTATTAATTTTAGTTTCCACATACTATTTAAAACTGTGTGTAGGGAAACGTGAGGTGACAGTAAAGAGTGACAATGAATTTCTTAATTCTGAGTGATTCTAGAAGTGAGAGGAAAGGACTGTTCTTCAGTCAGGAGCAGCAAGAGAATACATTTAGTTGACAAAAGATCTGGTGAGCAGTGGGTTATGTTTCAAAGGTGGTAGATAATTAACCTTTGAAACTGTTGCACAAGATAGTGGTAGCCGACTTTGCTGTGTTCAGAACAGATCTTACTTGGCCTTGGACATAATTTGCATTGCTGATATGTGCAGGTTTACCACATTAGGTGCAGGAATTCTGGAGCATTTGGCTGCAGATCCACAGGCTGACCCACATAGACAAGTTTAGCTGGACATGATGGATTGGAATTGCAGCAGAAAAAGCGTCTGTCCTCATCTAAATTGAGAGAGATTGGATATATGTGGATTTTTTAAAAATGCCTTTGTTTTCAAAAGGGTCTGAGTATTAATTAACTAGGTAATTAGTTACAGATTTGGCCAAAACCAGGCAGTTTCTGCAGAGAATACAGGCTAAGGCAGCCTTTGCTGTTGTGGTATTTGTCATTCTGTGGAGGTGAGGACTTTGTGTTCAGATCTGGATGGAAAACATGCCAAACATAGTCAGCTCTTTCTACAACTCAACCTTCAGAGCTTGCTCCTTGCAGCTCTTGCTTTTCAGTATGGTTCCCATTATGTGTTCTTCTTGGAAAGGCACTTGAGGAAAATCTAGAGAAAAAACATTTATTCCTGGTGGTTCTTCAGTGTTGTGGAGGAAGTTGGAGGTTTTATTAGAAAGGGGAAAAGTATGTTGATACCTGGTGCCTTCAGGTATTTCCAAGTAAGCTTGGAAGCTTACTTGATTCTCATCACTTTGCCATGCTCTAAATGAGTGAGTTAAGGTGATGTTTGCTTCAGTCTCCTCACATCTAGTGTCTGTTAAATGGAACCATGATTGAAGGGGTTTATGCTTGCAGTTCTTGAATTTTGAACTTTTCTGTTAGTTCAAAGATATCAAGTATTGAAGTTATGTACTTGAAAAGTTTTAGAAAGTCTGCATTTGTTTGCTCTCATCACTTAGAATTGGGACAAGTGTATGTTGTTCAACAAGTAAATAACCATGTTGTTAAATAAGTAAGTAATGTTTTCTGGGCAAATTACATGTTCTGAACACTTGAAAATGTTTTGAATTTGAAAAATACCAAAGTTACTTGTATCATTATGCCATCTATATGAAAGGATAGCAGATGAAGTATTGCCTTATTCTACTTGAAATGAAATTTGATAATTGCTTCAAGAATGTCAGGTTTGGATAGCTGAGTGCTTCACTGCTTTCTGGTAGTAAAGACGTCAAACCTCTAGTGTGTGTCAGCATTGCTGTTATTATTTTCTCATGGAGTAAATCATGTCTTGTAAAGAGCTCAATCACAGCAAAGCAAGTTGGGAGTGATTGAATTAAAGGACATTAAATATTTGTCCTTTAAGGTATTGTTTCTCTTTAAAAGGCTTTGTGGTCATGGAATCATCAAGTACAGAGTATTCCAGTAGAGAAGCTGAAATTAGTGAAACTACTCACAACTAGAGAGGAACAGTGAGACTGGGTTGAGATACCTGAATAAGCTCTTAGCCACAGAAATAGAAGCTGAACAACCTGGCTGGCAGGTGATGATACAGTGATACTAGCAAGCTTGCTAATTATATGCTCTGTATTTTTCTTTAGATTTACAAACGAGACTGTCTCAGCAGAATGAAGGTAAACTGGCATTTGATATGACTTGTAATTAGTAGGTTTTATTTCAGGTGTCTGTAGGGGAAATGCTTCTGGTATAGGGTTTGCCTATACCTGGGAAATTGTATCCTGTTAGTTAAGTGTCTGTGGGGAATCATGCTGGGATTGATTTTTTTGACTGAAAATTCTTTGTAGCATTTCCTTCAGCGTTGGTAACATTCCCTGGCCATGTGCGAGTTCAAGAAAATGTGTGGGCTGGTATTTGTGGTTGGGTAGGAGTGTTCTCCCTGTCTTAGAGGGGTCATTTGAGAATCAGGAGTTGGGGTTTACTGTCTCTGTGTCGCTCATTACCTGACTGCACAACCCTTGATGTCTGAAGTGAATGCGGAAGGGGGCTGTTACTGCAGCTCCATTGACAGAATCCTGAAGCCTGTGGGGACAGTGTTTAATGCAATGTACTGGAATGATGAGTGGCAACAAATGACAAGTAATAATTTCACAGTTATAGGGAAAGACCCATTTCAGTTGTCAAATGTTTCCTACAATCTGCATTTTCAAAGGATGAAGGTGCAGGTACACTTTTGAAGCATAATTCAACATGCTTAAAACAGGTTTTAAGAATTCCCCAAGGTGTTTGTCCTTTGCTGTGCAGTCAGCTGGGGTAGTGCTGTCCTGGGTTGCTGCTGGGCTTCCATGAGGAGCAAAACATTAAAGGTGCTGCTGACATACAACCCTGGCAGACACTTTAGATGCAAATGAAGATGCATACCTTTTAATATTTAAATGGAAAAGCTGCCAAAATCAATGTACAATTCAGCTTCAGCTGTGATTCATAATGTGCTGGCTTTTGTATTGATCAGTTCAAATGTATATATCATCAGTAGTGTCTCGTTCTGAATTTTGCTTTCCTGTCTTCCATTTCTGTTTTTTAGTCAGAGCTGTTATTATTATGCTGAATAAATTAGAGCCATGCACAGTGGGTTCTTAGATATGCTAATGGGTTTCTTTTCCACCACAACAGTTCTGGCTGCAGCTGCTTCTGTACAACCACTTGCAACTCAGTGCTTCCAGCTTTCCAACATGTTTAATCCTCAAACGTAAGTGATTTATCATTGTCTGTCTGGCATTTGTCAGTGACTTTAACATGTAAGAAATAAATCAGAATGTTGCAGGAGTGTGTTTAATGGGTTTTGGGGGTGGATTTTGTCTGAGTGATATCTCTTCTGTTCTTCCTTCCCCCATACAGTGAAGAAGAAGCTGGCTGGGACACAGAAATTAAAGATGATGTGATTGAGGAATGTAACAAACATGGAGGAGTTATCCACATCTACGTTGACAAAAACTCAGCTCAGGTATGCCTGCTTCCTGGGGGGACACACTGAGCAGATGTTAGGACTTCTGTTGCTCTCTTTTGGCTAGGGGGAGCATCACAAATAAGAGGTTTTTCCTAAACTGAACCTAAATTTGTTTGTGCAGAATATAGATGGTTCCCTCCTACTATGAATCATTGTGTGTAACTTGGATGTGGGTAATGAGCAGCTTTCTGGTGCTGCTCTTGCAGGTTTACCCAGCTGAAGTTCCTGTAGAAGAGCAGTAACCAATTCAGGCACTTGGCATTTCCCTTAAGCTGTGCCTTTCCCACAAGTCAGGGACTTCAGTTTCCTCTTTCTAGAGCACAGGCTTCAGCAGAAAGGGCCCTTGCTCCAAGAGAATTACAGTGTGCAGGTAAATATGTGCCTCATCCCATGCTTAGAAACAGTTGTGGTCACTTATGGCATTAAAGCCTTGCAGTAGGCAGTTTGAGGGCCTGGAGTTAGAACAGGGAAGAGAAAGACTGCTGCTGCTGGCTGCATTCCAAATTCATGCCTGCATCTTAACCCGGTGAATGTATTTTTCTTCTGACTTCACCCTGTTTACATAATCCCCAGACTGGTTACCTCTTCTCTGTATTTCAGCTCTTACAATGTATAAACTCTGGAAGGTCTGTAAATAGATCTTGAATCCTTTTTTAAAAGAATTCACAGCTCAGTTTTCAGATGGTTTCACAGGTTAATTTCTACCCCTAAGACCATAAAAGCCTCATGGGCTGCACTGTTGTGTCTTGCAGGGCAATGTGTATGTCAAATGTCCCTCCATCGCCGCTGCCATTGCCGCTGTCAATGCGTTGCATGGGAGGTGGTTTGCAGGTGAGTGTTCCATGGACATGCCTACATTTAGTCATCCATTACAGAAATGAACAAACACTGATTTTTTACCTTTTTTTTCCCTCTTGTGATTAGGTAAAATGATTACAGCAGCGTATGTACCTCTTCCAACATACCACAGCCTTTTCCCAGACTCTATGACTGCAACCCAGCTACTGGTTCCTGTTCGACGATGAAGATTAATTTAGTCAGTTTTGTACATAGGTATTTTTTGGAGGAAGATTGAGTTATCTTTTATTTAGATAAAACTAAAGGAAAGGATTTAATGTCATTTTGTGTACACTTCCTGCTATCTTTAAAAATAAAATGAAGTAAGCAGAAATGCAGTGTGTTCATTCTCCCTAACTAGCATTTCCACTGTATACAAAGCTGTTGACTTCTTGTTCTGCCTTGTAATTCTTGTACATTGACAAAGGTGATCCGTAGGAACTGAGAAATAGCTCATAGATAACAAGTACTCTGTAAAAGGCAGATGGGACATAATGACATTTTTAATGTTTCATGAGCCTTTCTTTTAATGCAGCAAAGACATTTTACATTTCACTAAATGTGGGTGATCTGCTCAAGGGTAGTTATCAGAGAGAGACGGGATGAAGGGACATATTTAGTGTTTTTGTATAAATGGAAAATCCAGAAAGCTACTGAATGCTGACTGCAGACAGCTACTCAGCTTGCTTTGTGCTGAATAATTAGTAAGAATAGGAGGATTGAAGGGTTTTATTTCTTGATGGTAACTTTTGATTATTGTATCTGTAAAAGTTTCTTTGTAAATACTGTGAGGTGTGTCTAAGTTTCCAAACAAAACACGTCTGCATTTCCGGGTGAGTTTCCACGTGGGCAGTGGGGCAGAGCTGAAGGATTTCAGCCAAGTCTGAAAATGGGTAGGAAATACAGAAACATGTTTTGTTCTGGTTGCATATAATCTTTGCTCTTTTTAAGCTCTGTGAGCTCTGAAATATATTTTTGGGTTACTTCAGTGTGTTTGACAAGACAGCTTGATATTTCTATCAAAGACTTTCATATTGCAACAATCTTTGTAAGAACCACTCAAATAAAATTCTCTTAAAAAGGCCTTCATGAAGCTTTATTTCTCTGCTCTTCCAGTGTGCCAAGCAGTGTGTGCTTAGGCCTGGAGGTGAGTGATAGATGCTGTGTAATGCCCAGTGTTTGGGATAGCACTGCATGGTGTCCAGGTACAGCATGGAATGTTACGTACTCAGAGAGTTCATGCAGGAGCTGTTCCCAGCCGTCTGTGCAGTGTGGCCGTGCTTGCTGAGGAGCTGGGCATCTCTTGCCCTCAGATACGCTTCAGCTCCTTCTTGCCCACCTCCACTCCCACCCTTCACAAATGGTTGAGAGTCCTGGGACTGGAGGAGTTAGTTACATTGGCTTTCAGTCTGGTTTCTAGAGGGAGCTTATCCCTGTGCTTTGCCCTTTCTACCCCTATCCTGTCTCCCTGGCTTTTTTAACCACTAAGAAAAGACCCAGGTGGAGAGAGTAGGGAGAACAAAACATTCCTTGGAGGTGGGTAAAGGTGGGGCAGGCAGCAAATGCTGGTGTTGTTCCCATGGTGGTGTGGGGAGAGGACATGCTCTACAGCCCTGGGGGACTGGAGCTGTGCTTGAGCTGCAATGGGGCAAGGGCCTGTCCTTAATCAAGGAACTGGGAGCAAGCAAAAGGCAAAGGTGGGGAGGGGCTTGGAATACAACAGGATTCTGGCAATAGTAACACAGCTGAAGAAGCAGAGCTGCTCTCTAGGTGTGCTTCATCTGAGAACAGGCTTTGGTCAATTTTTGTTTCTGCCTTAATAACTGGGGAAAAGGCACTTGTACCAGGTCCAGGCTGTACAGGTGCTGGTTGAGGTACTGCTAGCGCTCACGTCTTCCTTACACAATTAAAGGAGCAGCAGAGAGAGGCCTCGTTTCAAAAGGGAAGTAATGCAAGATAAAACTCCAACAACCCTTTGCCAGGTCAGCTGTAGCCAGTGCTGTGGCTGGGTGAGAAGCTCTCCTGGGGACATGCTGACCACCTTGTAGGCCTGATAAACCAGAATGTAAGAAAAGGCTCTCTGGGAGCACAGCCCCTATGGGACCTGCCTAAACCGTGGGGTCCCTTACTCTGTTGAGGGCATCCTGCCCTATGGCACCTGGAACTCAGAAATGGGACCAGCTTCAACCCACCTATTTTTGCAAGAGGACAGAAATTTGATCAATCTCAAGTACCCATCATCTAACTTCTCTAGACTCAGGAATGCATGAAGGAACAGAGCAGCTCCACATCTACATGGGCAATTCGAGCTGCCCAAGTGCCAAAGGGAGAAACTTGTGTGGTGTACTTATATCTGTAAAGCAGGAACTTTAATGTAGTAAAAATGATTATTAATTCTCACTGTTTTGGGAGTAAGACATGGGAAGAAAGTAGAAATTTTGTAAAAAGCATGCTTACAATCAGCAGAGCACAGAGGGTCAGACTGTGCTGTTTCATGAAGAGCTCTCACTTTCAGGTATCTAAAGATTTTATTATTGTACAGCAGAGGAATGGCTGCGTGGGGGCACTCTGGGACAAATCCCAAACTCCAGGTTAGCAGCGTATTCCCATCCCAATGGCCATGAATGTCCCAAACGTCCCACCGCTCTGCATCATTGTTTTGCCAACTCCACCCATCAGCTCTCGTCCTCTCATGCCAATCCTGAGATAAAGAGAACCACAGGGATTATATAAAAGCTGAAACCCGACAGGTCACAGACATGCAGCAAAAAACATCTCACACAATCAGCTCATGGTTGCAAATTGAACACTTCTTCAGTGTAGATCTGTGCAAGTGTACTGCTGCAGCCTCCCCAGAGACTGCCTGCACTGCCCTGTGCCACTGCAGGGGCTCTTGGGTGCTCTCACCAATGGCCCATGGGGATTTTTTCCTGCAGTGGAACCTTCCTGCCACATCTTTAGCAGGAACAGCTTTGCATCCTGGTCTCCCAAATACCCTTAATATGGGAAAAAAATGCTGTCCAAGTATTCCACTTGCCAGAGTACAAAAAGAGTTGTCTGAGCTGTTGTACTGCCATCCTCCCCAGCTGCAGTGTCCCATTTTTAATATGGGACACCTGAAAGGCCCAGAAACTTCAAAAAGTGTTTCTGTTCTCCAGTTTTCACTTACCTGATGTCAGACTAAAACAAAAAGAATTGCTCTGTCCCAAGAAGCTCTTGTAATATTTGGCTTTTAAGCACTGCAGTGACTTTACTGTAAGGAATTTCATGCACTTCACTCTTAAAACATGAGATTTTGCCCTCAAAAATGGAACAGAGGAGGTATTGTAGCTGTGTCATTCAAGTATGACAGAACCACTCTCACTGGTTCGTCTAAATGCCCTAAATCTGTATCTTCTGCCAGCATATGCTGCTTACAAATACCCTCTAGAACTGAGAGATATTAGAAAACTTCAAACTCCAATTGAATAAGGATTTGTGATTTTCTTCCTTCACCTCACTATCACATCATCACCCATGTTTAATCACAGGTAAAAACCTGTCAAAAAGAAAGAGTTCTGCAAAGTATGAAAGAGCTGACTTCAGTGACTCTTCGTCACAGATGATGTGCAAAGCCAGTCAGCACTGCCAGAACAAACACAGAGCAGCAAGCACAGCTTGTTGTCCTATCAGCATGCTGGCAAGCCCCAGGGGAAGGTGGAATATTGCCCCTCTCCACTGCACAGTGGGACTGTGCCAATGTCAGCCACGGCTCCACCCACGCTCCTGCCCTTCACACTCAGGGTCAGTGTGGTAATTTTCTCTGTGCAGAGCACGGGACACACAAAGGGACCACGAAGCAGACACTGAGAGCTTACAGAGCACCTCAGGAAGCTTTAGGGCCAGGAGAGCGCTGCAGATGTATCTGCACAGACAATTCATCCAGCTTCTCCTGGAGCTGATCCTCCACAGGCTCAGCTTCCCAATGAACCTCCCTTACAAGAGGCAAGAGAAGATCCGTGAAACCCAGAGGCAATACCCTGCCAGCACCAGACTCAGCTGCTGGAGGCCATGGCTTATTGCAGTAGCTGGAGTCACACAGTTCCACTCATGGCACTGGTACAGGATCAGACTCTATCCCTTCCCACCCCCACAGCAGGACCATTTCTCTCCGGCCATTGCCCTGCCCACTCCTGTGTGTGGAAGCCACTTCCCTGGCATACCTGAGGCAGGAAAATGTGCCGAACAGCGCTCCTGCAGCCATGCCCACTGCAAAGCCCATCATGAAACCCATCTTTATTCTGTCAAAGCAGCTGGGCTGCGACTGCCCATACGGGCCCACGGTCACAGGCATCTAAAAAAGAAAGGACAGTACACACATCGATTTACTGCTTTGTCTAGCAGACTTCTATAACCACGCTGGGCTGGCAGGCCAGCCCGTGCAGCGCTGGAGGCTGTGCTGGCTCCCAGGTTTGCTTCCTTGCGTGTCAGGTAAGTAGGACAAGGAGGGAACGGCGGCCTCGTTTGCCCTCGACAAGCGCTGCTGTGGCTGACGAGGCTGTTTCGGGCCCTGTGCGCTCTCCGGTCCCCAGTGAGCAGCGCATGCCGCACCTGACCGAGCCCCCGCTGCCGGCCCGGCCCTCCCTCACAGAGACCGAGCCCAGGACGGGCACTCAGCGCAGGGGCCCAGGCCCGGGAACGGCGGCCATCGCCTGCCGTTCGACGCAAGAGCTCTGGGGGGCGCACCGGGGTCCTCAGTGCGCGCTTTCCCTCAGCAGCGCCCCGGCCGCCCCTGTTCCCGTTCCGGTTCCGGTTCCGGACCCGGACCCGGACCCGGACCCGGAGCCGCCCCGGCCCGGCCCGGCCCGGCCCGGCCCGGCCCGGCCCGGCCCTACCTCGCTCGGCCGCAGCGCGCCTCCGCCTGTCTCGGCCCTGCTTCCGGCGCGCGCCGTGACGCACCGGAAGCGGCGGGTACGGGCGCCCCGCCCATCGCGCGCCATGCTGCTGTGGCGGCGCTTGGCGGCCCTGAGGGGGCAGCGAGCCCCGCGACGGCTCCGGGCGGGGGCACCGGCAGCGACACCCGCACCGGCACCGGGACTGACACCGACACCGGCACCGAGACCAGGTAAGGCTGCGGCCGGGCAGGGCCCCTGACCGGGCAGGGACACCTTCCCCGCTCCCGCCGGCCCCTGACAGCATCTGTTCCCCTCTTCTCCCCTCAGAGCGAACCGGCGATGGCGGCGCTGCTCCTCGGCCGCTTTACATGGATGTCCAGGCCACCACCCCGCTGGTAAGGGCCGCGCCGAGCATGGGAACACTCCCAGTTCTCTGGCCCGAGCGGTCGCGTGTGTCCCGAACTGCCCGGGGAACAGTTCGGTCCGGCTGTAGTGGCGCAGGCTGTTCCTGTCGCCGCAGGGCAGCCCGGGCATCCCCCTGAAGGGCTGTACACGCCAGGCAGCCCCCTGCACAGGCAGCCCCCTGCACGGGCAGCCCCCTGCACGGGCAGCCCCCGGCACAGGCAGCCCCCTGCACGGGCAGCCCCCGGCACAGGCAGCCCCAGCGCCGCAGGGCGGTAGCGTGGCGGAGCCGCGGAGGGGCTCTCACCGGCCCCTGCGGGACACTCGCGAGAAGCAGGAAGTGAATTCAACCAAAATACTGATCTGACATTCTTCTTAACGTTTAAGACCTTGTATTTTTTTTTTTGCTCCGAAGAAAGGCCAGATTGGATGGGGCTTGGAGCGACCTGTTCTAGTGGCAGGGGTGTGGAACAAGATAAGCTTTAAAATCTCTTCCAACTCGAAGCAGTCTGTGATGCTGTTTGCTCAAATGATGCTGTTCTTCTCTGACCTTCGGTGCAGATCAGGGTTACGTGCACAGAACGTAATTGCTGAATACTTGTGTTAAGGATAACATATAATAGCCTCAAGTTTTCAAGATCAGGTCTGAGCTAAAGCAAGACACTGCGATGGAAGTACTGCTGGTCCTGTGGCAGGGTACGTGTACAGAGGGAACAGATATACTTTCCCTTCTCCTTTTCTGAGGCTGGGCGGTTTGTGTTCCACAGGATCCCAGAGTGCTGGACAGCATGCTCCCATACTTGACAGCCTACTATGGCAACCCCCATTCCAGGACCCATGCCTATGGCTGGGAGAGCGAGGCTGCCATGGAGAAGGCGAGGCGGGTGAGTCTTTGGCTCTTCACAGTCCTGTTGGTTTTCCTGCTGCTGGGGAAATTCAGGGTCAAAAGAATCTAAAAAAAAAAAAAAAAAAAAAGGAGGAAAAAACCCCCTGTTCTCTGTGGTCTGGATTTAGCAGCTTCCTCTTTGCTTAGCTGTACTTTAGAAGATTTAATGCAGGAAAAAATAGAATTGTAGAATATTTCAAGTTGGAAGGGACCCACAAGGATCATCAAGTCCAACTCTGGTCCTGCACAGGATTCCCCTACAATCCCACCATGTACCCAACAGCATTGTCCAAACACTCCTTGCTCTATGTCAGGCTGAAGGCTGTAAACAATTCCTTGGGGAGCCTGTACCAGTGCCTGACTACCCCCTGGGTAAAAAACTTTGTTCCTAATATCTAGCCTACACTTCCCCTGACACAGCTCTGTCTCTTCCCTCAGACCCTGTCACTGGTCACCAAGAGCAGAGAGCTGCCTCTCTGCTGCCCCTCATGAGGAAGCTGTAGCCTGCAGTGAGGTCTGACCTCAGTCTCCTTCAGACTGAAAGAACCAAGTGACTTCAGCTGTTCATTTTGCAGCCTCCCCTCTAGGCCTTTCACCGTTTCATGGCCCTTCTCTGAATGTTCTCTAATAACTTCATATCCTTATATAGACTTGGCCCAAACTGCCCCCAGGAGTGCAGGTGAGGCCACCCCAGTGCAGAGCAGAGCAGGACAGTCACCCCCTTGCTCGGCCGGCAGTGCTGGGCCTGATGTCCCCGAGGACAGACAGCCCTTGGGGCTGCCAGGGCACTGCTGGCTCCTGTTCCACTTGCCCTCAGCCCACACTCCCAGGTCCCTTTCTGTGGTGCTGCTCTCCAGCCTCTTGTTTCCCAATATGTGTGGACACCCCGGGCTGTCCAGTCCCAGGTGCAGAAGCTGGCACTTGCTCCGACAGTGAGATTAGAGGAACTGAAATGGCAGAAACAAATACTTTAAGCAAAGTGCCTCAATATTTTTGGTTTTCTGGAGTCACAAGCACGTTGATGCAGTCATTGGACTAACTCCATATTTTATCATTCTTCTAATCTTAGATATGGGTGTTTGTAATTTTTTTTGAAGTAACATGTAATGGGGTTTTGTCTACTTAAGCTTTTATCTCTTTTATAACAGGTTAATGCTTAATACCACTCCTAATGACTGTGGATTCCTTGTGTATTTTATAATGCAAATATTTAGACTACTTGTGGGATAACTTTGTTAGGTACCAGCTGTAATCCCTTTGAAGCTCAAGGGAGTATTCTTGAAAACATTACATGTGTATTTTGCTGTAGTGAATTCATTGTATGTTTTCTTAACAAGTCAAATTTGTCTTTCTTCTTAAACAGCAAGTTGCAGATTTAATAGGAGCTGATTCACGGGAAATTATATTTACCAGTGGTGCAACAGAATCTAATAATATGGCTATTAAGGTAAAAGGCTTATACTGATTCTTATTTATTATGTTAAAATTATGTATTTCAGAACTGTATGCATCTCTCAACAATTTAAATGTTAATATCTTGGAGTAGGTAGCACATATCTGCATTTCTGGATTTACTTTTTGTGATACTCTGTTACATATGTGGAGGAAAAATGAACATGGATGAATGTTTTGGTGCCCAGGACATGATTTTGAGGGCAGTGTAACGTATTTGATGTTTATCTTGCATACACCACATACAGTCCTTCTGCTTATGTAATTAAAATATTTATTGTGAAATATAGTGGACATGCAGATTAGAAACTTTTTTCTGATGAAGACTAGGTTGTGTATGTAGTATGTGGTTGTTCAGACTTCTCAGTGTTATGACTCCACTGCAAAAGTTTTCAAAGAAATGCTTCTACAGCTTCTGTCAATTAACGTTTTCACAGAGCTTTTGAGAAGTGAGGTCTTTTGAAAAGCAGGTGCTGATGGAGATATGTAGTGTGGATTATGTGTCACTGCCTTTTAGATTCACGACTTGAGTCAAACAGGAAAGATCCAAATGAACTATATCTAAGCAGTGATTTCTTATTTCCAATCATATTGTGTAATGCCTGCTTTCTTCAGTGGCCAATTTCTTTTTCATGGACTGTGCCTGACAGGGTGTTGCAAGGTTCTATAAATCCAGAAAAAAGCACATCATTACTACGCAGACAGAGCACAAGTGCGTGTTGGATTCGTGTCGTTCCCTGGAAACAGAAGGTTTTCGCATCACCTATCTACCTGTTAAAAGAAATGGGCTCATAGATCTGAAGGTGAGTTGTTACTGACAGAGAGAAACTGAAAATAAAAGAGGTTTTTCCTTCAAATTGATACTCAAAACCTTGTGTCCTCTAGATGAAAAAGAGGAAAGGATGATAAATATCACAAAGTAGAATGAGAGTCATGTGGGACCTGTGGGCACAAGAATGAGTCATGTTTTCTGAGCATGGTGCTGCAGGTGTGATGTGACTTTTGTATTAAGAGCAGTTCCTTTACAGCCAGCCTACCTTGGCTGGAAGAGGCTTAAGCTATTCTGCTGGAGGTTAATTCATTAAAGAAAGTAGTTCAGAGAAATATACGGGATAGAGCAAAGACTGTTGAGATTTGATTTAATCAAGTGGGGTGGCAGGTGCATCGAAGGGTTAGGACATCCAGAAACGCAATTGATTCACTCCTCTTTCTACAGGCATTTAATGTTCATGTAGGTTAATGTTCTCCCCAGGGCTGTTTGTCAGAGCCCCAGGTGTTTGTTGCAAATGAGGGACTGGTGGTTGAGTTGCTGGTAAATTGAAGATGTGGACAGGAATTCTGCTTCTCTGTTAGTCACAACTTTTGTCCCTCTGAATCTTTCACCAGGAGCTGGAGGCTGCAATCCAGCCAGATACAAGTTTGGTTTCTGTAATGACTGTAAATAATGAAATAGGAGTAAAGCAGCCAATTCATGACATTGGTAAGTACACTGTAGCTTGTAGATGGCAGCTAAGGTTGCTTCTGCTTCATTTTAGTGAATGTTTTCATCCTCAAATGGAACTGATGCAAAAGATTAGGCGTAATATAGCTAAGGAAAAATAATAACATAAATATTTTAAAATAAGAGATGTAATATAAATAGATAATACTGTTGTCCCAAATAAAAACTGATTTTAAAAGGGAAATGAGAATTAAATTCAATACCTTTACGTTGAGCATTGCAGCAATCATTGCTTTGGATGGATCAGCTGCAATTCATTGGAATGAAAAAATTGCACAGAATAAATGGCCAAAGTTGAGCTTATATACTACAATGATTTATTGAGCACTTGTAGTGTTTAAGAGGAGAAATGTGCAGGATTTTGAGTGGAAGAGGATGGTGAGCACCACACTTGGACAATCCTTCCCCCAGTATTGTCGTACACAGTCATGAGCAATTCCTTTGTAGGCCAAAAGGCCACTGAAGAGCTATGCTTGTGGAACAGGAGGCAGGGAGAGGGTGAGCCAGGCTCTGAGCTAGCAGGTGGAGTGTCAGGGACCTCAGAGCAGGTGAAGGGAGACCCTGGGGGACCGAGGTTGTTGGAGCAAGCAGGGTGAGCGGGTGCCTCCCTGATGATCCTCCAGGTCCCTGGATCCTAGGTGATTTGTTGATAAAGTTTCCTGTGACAGTAGCAAAATATATGCACTTACCCTTCCTGTCCTGGTTTCACCCCAGCTGGCAGCCAAGCACCTTGCAGCTGCTCATTCACTGCCCCACCAGCAGGATCAGGGAGACAATTGGAATGGTAGAAGCTGGTCACCTCATGGGTTGAGATAAAGACAGTTTAATATGGAAAGCAAAAACCATGCACACAAGCAAAGAAAAAGAAAGAATTCTGTACTGCTTCCCATGGGCAGGCAGGAGAGCAGGGCCCCATCCCACGCGGTGGTGACTTGGGAAGACGAATCCCATCACTCCAAACATCTCCCCCTTCCACCTTCTTCCTCCCAGCTTTCTATACTGAAAGTGAATGACAGATGTATGGTCTGGAATGTCCCTTTGGTAAGTTTGGGTCACCTCTCCTGGCTGTGTCTCCTCCCAACCCCCTTGCCAGCCTGGCCATACGAGGGGCAGAAGAGGCCTTGACTTTGTGCAAGCCCTGGTCAGCAATATTAAAAACATTGAAAAATAATCAAGAAAAAACAATTTTGTCCAACTGTGGAGTCATTCCAGTGTGGAAACTTTGATGTTTCATTTGTTCTTAAACTTGTTAGGTGTGGCTTTGGAAAAAATCTCACTACTTAAGAGTAGAAGACTCTTTAACTTCTCAACTGAAGAAATTCACTATAGTCTCACCTGCCTACACCTGTGCCAAGGCATCAGCTACAGCAGCCCCTGCACAGCTTTAGCCACTTCACTGTAAAAGAAATATCACAGCCCCCATTTCTACCTTTGTTACTTCAGCTACCTCAATAACCTGCTGTTGTGTAGATTCACTGCTGCTTTAGATCCATTGCTGGAATCTTTGGGATCATATATTAGAGAAGATAATGTGTTTTCTGTTTGGTGTTTTCATTACAGGTGAGATCTGTCGTGCACGTAACGTTTTCTTCCACACGGACGCTGCACAAGCCATTGGGAAAGTTCCCATGGACGTCAACAACATGAAAATTGACCTAATGAGCATCAGTGGCCATAAAATTTATGGGCCCAAAGGTACTCACTGAAGTGCTTTATAGGGAATTGTTGTTTCCATACCTACCTAAAGGTAACTACACAAGGTATGAAGTCAAAAGCATTTGTCATAGTGTCAGTTACTAAAGCTGTAGAAAGCTGCTCTGAGTGGTGCTGGACAGACTTCAGAGGAGCTCAGGCACTGCTGCCAGCTTAGAGCTGCAGGAAGTGGATCTTCAGTGGATCTTTTGTGGGTTGAGGTGGCTTCACCGAAGGAAGAAACAGTGTTGTGTAATGGTGGCAGCATTAGAGCAGTGGGGTTTTCAGGAGTCATCTGCTTGGTGTGAAGCAGAACTGATGCTGAAATGATTGAAATGAAATCACTTGGTTATAGGGCAAAGTTTAGACTAGAGTGTCGCTTGCGGCAAGCAGACCAAGAGATAACTGATTGGTGATTTTTGGTTGTTTCCTACTTCCAGTAGCTTCATTCCCCCAATTCCATCTGTACATTTTCTTTGTAGAATGAGGTTTAATATCCAGGTATACATTTTCTGGTTGACTCACAAATACTAAAAGTGCAGCTATTATTATTGTCAAGGTCCATTTAATTTGTGACAGTGGGTGTTAGAGAGCCAGAAATCAGGTTTGCAGTATGCTATGTGCTATTCGGAAAGAAAAGACAAAATTCTTACTTTTCAACATGTTTGTTTTCTGTATGAGTTCTGCTGAGAGCTGAAGGCATTATCTCTGGACAAGGACTAACTTTTCAACCAGTAACTTTGGGCAGATGACAGACATAAATTTTCACCATTTATTATGCCTGGAAGTTGGAACTGTTCTTCCTGTGGTGACAGTCACTCCTTAAGTGTACCAGGGCACTTGAAGACATGAAAATTTGGTTTCTAGGTGAGGAGAGTAGAACATTAAATTGACTGACTAGCAAAACTGGCTCATCTAATCCACTCGCTGAAGATTGTTGCCACTAATGAGTCTTCCTAATGAGAACAAAGGGAGAGGACTCCTGGGACTGGTGCTGGCCTAGTAATCCAGGGAAAGAATTTGGAAGTCAGTAAGAGAACATTAGTGAATGCACGTCAGAACTTCAGTGCAAGGGGATGAACTTCAGCTATGTAAAGGAGTTGTGGGAAGGAAAGGAAGTGCTGAGTCTTTGGGTGACTGAAGCAGAGTGGAAGAAGCTGAGCTCGCATGGCTGAAGCTCTGCAAGCCTGAGCATGAACACTGGGGACAAACGCCATTTCCTAGGAAATAATACTGAACTTGTTAACTTCATTTTTCTCCAGTTAAGTGTCCATGTGTGTGTTTGCTGAGGAAATAAGGAATGTTACCAAAGCTTGGAGTCCCTGTTCATGATTTCAGAACTCTGGGCATGTGGTAAAACAGCTTTCCTTGTTCCCAAGGGGTTGGTGCTCTCTATGTTCGCCGCCGACCACGCGTCAGGCTGGAGCCCCTGCAGAGTGGGGGAGGCCAGGAGAGGGGACTGCGCTCTGGGACTGTGCCCACGCCTCTGGCAGTGGGACTGGGGGCAGCCTGTGAAGTGGCACAGCAAGAGATGGAGGTATGTGCAACAAGATACTTGTCCTGGGTTCCAGAAAATAGTATAACAGCACCATTTAGGTCTTGGATTCCTTAGGTCATTTTGCATCCATGTAACAGAATTAAATTTGATTCTCATGTTTTAACATTCTTCTTGCAGCTGGTGACACGAAGCAGTTTGAGTGAGGTCAGATTGTACACTGTTTATTATTTGTGTCTTTTCTGCTTTCTCTGCTAGTATGACCATAAGCGAATCTCAAAACTGGCAGAACGACTGGTTACAAAAATAATGAGTGAAGTTCCTGATGTGGTGATGAATGGAGATCGAGAGCATCACTATCCAGGTAACTCAAGAAAAATTCTGAGCCCCATAGGACTGTCTGGCTCCTTGGTGTTAATGGCTGTGCCTGAATAATGCACTTGAGCACATGATGCAAGTCCTGCCTCGCAGGAGACCAATTTGCCTGAGATTTTAGTTGATGGATTCTTTTTTCTGTTTCTTTTATTTGTATGTAGGATGCATCAATTTATCCTTTGCATATGTGGAAGGTGAGAGTCTTCTGATGGCTCTGAAAGATGTGGCTCTGTCTTCAGGAAGGTATGTGTAATGTATGGGAAGGATAGCAGTGTATTTTTGAGAGAAAGTAGCATCTGCTAATGAAGGTAAAAGCTAAGGAGTAGACTCCTCTGTGCCCCATATTCACATATTTGAATGTTAATGAGTCTGCCTGGCATTGATTACATTCGATGGTGGTGTTTAAGTGACACATTTCAACGGAAGGCCAAATTTACTTATCCTGGGAGAAAAAAAAACAACAAACAAAACCAAACAAAAACTAACCCAAAAAAAAATCGTAACAAAAAGACTTTCATAAAAACTAACCCAGAAATTCCTACCTACTAGCCTTGCAAACTGGTTATTTGAGTAGCCTTGACTTCTACTAGTGACACTTTTGTTCTAAAGGCCACTAACATTTGAACAGCTTCTGTCCTTTGCAGGTTTTAACTGCAGTTAGTGAAGCTGGGCATGTATCTGAATTAAATCAACTCATAGTTCCTGTGTTAAATGCAAAACAAGAAAGAAAATCACATGTGCTTTTATGGAGCTCTGTTGACTACAGGAGTGACGAGTGATCCTTCTGTTAGCAAGACAAACGTGATGTTTCTGATGAAATGAAAGGGGTGTAAGGATGTCCCCCCTCCTTCCCCCACCTGTGAGAACAGAGCAGTCAGCATACCCTAATAAAATACTGCTTGGCTCTATGAGCAGGATGAACAAGTCTCCACACGACTGCCCCTGAAGCCAAACACTTCTGTAATGTGAAGATCTCTTCTGAGTCTCTGCTTTGCACACTGGGGAGCTGTTTAGAGCTCTCCAGTTGGCACTGCATGTTGCTACCTGTAAAAACTGAGTCACAGCATGCATGTAACCAGTTCTGTATACTGCTGCAAGGTGTAAGCTCTCTCTGTTGACAGCTGTAGTTATCTTGCTCTGGATCCCTCTATGCACTGTTTTTCATTTATTTGTTCTGCTGCCAGCAGCTCGTGAAGTATTTTTTTCCTTTTATGTTCCTGGTGCTTTGTCTTCTCTAGTTTCTGTCTTTGTCTTTTTTTCACAGTCTCTACTTCAACTGCCTCCTAATCTGCATTCCTGCTGCCTCTATATGGCATTGTGTTTATTCTTGTGTATTATCTGTATTCTCTCTCCTTTCCTTATGCTCCTAATTTATTACTCTCCATTCTCGCTAATGCCTACCCCTTGTATTCTTTTTCCTTCGGTTGCAGAAATATCACTTTACTTCCTTGTATTCACTTGTGGTTTCTAGGAGGCTGGGGAAACCGATACAGGGTGTTGTAAAGAGGTAAGTGACCCGTTCCTTGTTAGAGGAGATTAAGCAAAAGTCTGACATTTCCCTGCCTTCTCTTTCCCAGTGCTTGCACATCAGCCTCCCTGGAGCCTTCCTATGTTTTGCGGGCAATCGGAACAGATGAAGACTTGGCTCACTCATCTATAAGGTGTGTGGTGTGGTCTGCCCTAATGCTTCCAAATATTTTTCTTTCCTGGAAACAGTAAATGGTAGATTTGTTCCACCCCCTCCATATGCTTGTTATTCAGTTCCTTAATGATTTTCTTTTGGTTTAGGTTTGGCATTGGTCGTTTCACTACAGAAGAAGAAGTGGATTATACAGTGCAGAAGTGCATTCAGCATGTGAAGAGGCTGAGGGAAATGAGGTGAGACATTGTCTTGTTGAGCACAAAGACTTCTTAGGTGTGATACTCATGGGAAGAATTGGATTTATTTAGTTGAAAGGAATTGTTTGCTTAAAAAATCTGGTGGTATTTCTCTATATCAGCAACAGTGTCCCCCAAGTGGGTAGGAGCCTGATTTTAACATTAGTGACAAATTTGTAAGGAACCAAACCTGACATCAAACCTTTTCTCTTTATCAGAGAAAGAATATGAGTAGGGCAGGCACATAGGGCAGTACCTAGGATGTTTTCAGCCAGAGATGGTATTACTGAGTTAATGTATTGATAAGTTGCTTTATTTTGGTGAAACTGAAAGACTAGTGACTCATCTGGACTGTGAAAATGCAAGGGTTCTCTCTCAGAGACACCAGTGCTTTATGCTGCAAGTGGGAGCAGGAAATGAGGTGGAGCAGCTGCCTTCTCACCTCTTGTATTTTGGATTGAGGACACAGTTGAGGGCTGATCACCTGAAGCTCACTGACCTCCAGAAGGGCTACACAGGCAGACAGATAGCTTCTAATTCCTTGTGTCATTGATAAAATCTTTAATTATTGTTGGTGTCCTGTGCATTTTACCTAGCCCTCAGTTTTCTCCTTTTCTTTACAGCCCTCTCTGGGAAATGGTACAGGATGGAGTTGACCTCAAAAGCATTAAATGGACTCAGCACTGAGAAGACATTGCTATCTGTGGACTAGATGTGGATTAAAATGCATGTTTCTGTACCCTCTTGAGCAAATTATGCAGCACTTCTGTTTTCTGACACTTGCAATTTGACTGGAGAACTACCCTTTCAGACCACAAAATCTAAGAAGCCAAAAAGGAAACTAGTCTTCATCATGGAGAACGGCAGGCTGATCCAACACGCACTGTGCTTCTATTGACACACAGAAACCTATGCTAAAACATAACTTACTAGTTTAGAAATAAATTAGAAATGTATTTTCTAATGAGAAAATTACATCAGTATGTTACTCCCAGGCCAGTGAATTCTGGCCAGAGGTTGCTTCTTGGTGTAACTCATCCCAAGTCACTGTTGTGTTTGCACCACAGACCTGCTGCCAATTTGTTCTGTTATAGGTGGATATCCTGCAACCCAGGTGGGTATCAGCTGGGTTTTGCCTGTCAAACTCCTTGTACTGCAAGAAATTCTCAGATAGGAGGACACTTGGATCTCTAGAGGAGAGGGATGCCTCAGTGTGGCTATGTGCCTTCATAGATAAGTTGTATGTGCAGTTAAGAACAATTTTTTTCTGAAATTGAGTATTTTTGGCTCATTTTCTTTGTTTTTTGTGTGTGTGCATCTTCTGTGTGTATGTGTGTGCATGTGCATTAATCCAAAAGATTCTGTGTTCCAGAGTTTATGATACAATCATGATGCACTTTGCTGTCCCCTCCATTGGGTTTTTTCCATGCAATTTTTTCTCAGTGAGGAAAGAAAACTTGAATGATTGGGGGAGGGGATAGGCAGAATATGTCAGCTTTGGTAGCAGCACTAGTTTGGTGGGAGCATGAGAGGTGGTGGGGAGAACAGATACAGTGCAATGTCTTAAGACAGTCTGGGGTTTTGGGGTTTTTTTTCTTGTTTTTTTTTTCTCCCCCTGTCATAAGACCTTTGCTGTTACTTGGTTTGCCTGTGGGCCCTTGGTTTCTGTCACTGCAGGGAGTCTGCCCAGCTCAGCCTGTACTTTTTGTCTGGAGATAAAAACACCTGGCACTGAAGTTTTCTTTGTCTCACAGACTGTACTGTCTGACTAGAGATTTGCATGGGAATCCATTCTGTGCTCATGCTGGGGGAAGTATCTGTTAAAAAGGGTTTGATAAGATCAATTCCTATCAATGTTTCTCCTTTCTTTCCTTTGGTGATCTTTCCAGTAAGAAACCGAACCCTGTATGGCAAAGTGTCTTTTTTTCAGTGCATAAACAAAGAGCTCTCAAATTAGTTGTGTTGACTGATAAATGCTGTGTTGGCTGCTTAATTTGGTATACCCCACAGACAATATGTACACCTTCAGTTTGGGATGGAATCTACCTCGAGGGTGTCATGTAAAAGCTGAAGCTGAATATCACAAGAAGGATTGTGTTACAGAAGCTCGTGTGTTTTTTGTTACTAAGCACAGATTTAGTTGTTTGTAATGCAAAGCTAACCCTTGGTTGTTCGATTTGAAATTACTAGCTTTAGCAGTTTTTACTATTGTAGAGCTGGCACCTTATATTTCATCACAGTATTTTTTAAACTACCATATGCATAAATACGTTTCAGCGGTGTTGTATGTACTCCTTTTCATCCTTGGGCCATATCTATTTTCTTGATTAAGCATGTGATAACATGCTTTCCAAGCATGTTTTAGAAGTATATGTTGATGAATTGTTCTCTGTGTTTTGAGACTGATAAAAAATTACAGATACAAATTAAACTTGGCTACTGTCAGTCTTTTTGGATCGACCTTTTCGGGTGAACCATGCAGGACAATCAGTAAGTTGCTGAATTGCAGCTTTCATTAGGCAACAGAGAAGGATAAACTTTTCTGTGAACACTTAGAATTTTGCTGTCATTGAGTTGACATTTGACTTTTGAAGAGTCATTCTTCTCAAACTCAGTGCCTGATCTGAGCTATTTTTTTTTTAACTCGAATAGCTTAAATCATGGTTACTTTGAAAAAAGGGAGCCCCAAATCTTGAAGATTCTGACCACCTCTTATTTGATAAGATTTAAAATAAAAATTCTACATATAAAAGTTGGGGAATCTGATTCATACTAGTAACGAATATTTTATTTGGAAAGTTTGTAGGACAAGATGAGGAAAAATAGTGGGGATACATTCCCCCATGACAGAAAGAAGTAATGCCAAGGATGAACCTGAGCTGTACCTCACGGAATGCAGTTAAAGCCGTTGGGGGATGGGAGCCTCAGTCTACCCCACTCTTACCAGTTGGATGCCAGTGTATGGTGGTGCATCATTAGGTGCGTTAGGGAGAAGATAAGCAAGTGTGGGCTGTTGCCTGGGAGGGTTGAGAGTAGTAAAGTAGAATTTGGGAGAAGAAAGAGGGGATATACAGGAAAACAAATTATGGAATGGGAATTATCGTGCTGTTGAGCAGCCCCATGCTGGATCCCTCTGCCTCAGGAGAGCACAACCATGACAATTTGTTGGTTTTCACCCCTTACACAGAAACCAGGGTCAAAGTCAACCGAGTTGTTGAACTCCAAAATTTGCTGCGAAAGCGTCTACAAAGGGAGGCAATGATTTATTCGTATCCGTTTCCTACAGAGGACTAAACAGGTTCTTCCATTGGAAACGGCTGGTGCTGCTATGCCTGTGTCCCCAGAAGCGTCCGGGGGCCCCTCAGCTCAGGGCACTGCCGGGTTACCCGTGCTGTGTTCAGTCAAGCCAAGGACAAACACAACACGGGGAATTGGTCCTGGCAATCTTTCATTTTAATTCTGCAACTTGCTCGTACGTCCAGAGGTTCGAAAGAGCCGCTCTCAGGGTTCTTATCTTCGTTCCAAGTTCAGTGCTCTCCTCCAGGTCCCGCTCCCTCAGCAGCGCCATGCCCCTCTGTGCCGGCGCTGCGCATGCGCAGTCCGACCCCGCCGGCCCCGCCCAGCCCGCACCGCCCGGCCCCGCCCCCCGGCGGCGCCGCATCGCGGCGGCCATTTTGTGCGGCTGCGGTCGGTGCGCGGTGCTCGGCGCGCCGCGGGCCCGGGCGGGGCGGCTCCGTTCTAACCCTTTTTCCCGTACAGATCCCTCGGTAAGAGCGCGGCGGCGCCCGGGCAGGTCGGGTCGCCTGCCCGGCCCCGCGCCGCGGGCCCGCGCTGCGGCGGGGAGACGCGGGGAGGGAGGCCGGGCGGGCGCGTCCCCGCGCACAAAGGGCTGGGCCGGGCTGGGCCGGGCCGGGCCGGGCGGCGCCTCCCGCCTGCGGCGCCGAGCGGGGCCGCTCCCGCCTCGCCGCGGCCCGGCGCGCTGAGGCCCGCGGCTCGGGCCGGCCCCGGCCGCTCCCCCGTGCCCGGCTCCCTGTCGGCGCCCACGCCCGGCCGCCCGCGGAGCTGCGCGGGCAGGTGAGTGTGTGCGGGCCGAGCACAGGCGCCGCGGGCCCGTCCGGCGAGGGCAGCCGAGTGACCTTGTGGCGGCGCCGGGGCCCGAGCCGGGGCCGGGGCCGCATGGCGGGGGCTGTGCCGAGGCCCGAGGCGGGGATTTGACGGGTCCAGAGCGGCGGCCGGCGGGCTGGGTGACGCGGGGAGCTGCGCGGTCCCGTTGTCGGCGCGGGGCCCCTGCGCGGTCCTGTTGTCGGCGGGTGTGGGTTCCGGGGTGCTCGGGCGGGGCGGCTGCGCCTTGCCCGGCCCGGGGAACGGAGCGAGGCAAACATTCCGCACTTTGCGAGGAGGAAGGTCCCCGGTGTCTGCGGCGCTGCGACCGCTCGTCGGGGGTACCCTATAAGCACCAGCGAAGTTCCTGTTCAGTAAAGTAATGCTCTCTTCTTCTAGTGAAAATTAGCTCTGTTAAGAAAAAAACTAAACAGCAGTAACCAAGCAAACAAAATACCACCCCCCCTCCCCCAAAATCTATAAACAAAAAACTTAAAGACACCCTTTCCAGAAAAAAACCGAATTAGCGTTCAGATGGGTCCCGAAAATGCACAGTGTGTTTTTTCTTTTGAAAACTGCTCATGGCTCTGGTTTTACTCACTCTTAAATTTACCTATTCTTAGTGGTTTGCTTCCCCAACTTGATCTACTGGGGTTAGGCAGGCAAATCGGCCGGTTCTTTCCTTGGTGGATTCCTCTGGTTTAATAATTTGTTGTGTGTCCAGTGGATGCTGGGTCTTTCCGTAAGCTGACAGGGTGCTGTGGAGTTTCTCCGGAGAACTCCCAGGGCTGTGGTGCCAGCATTATGTGGGAACACTCGTGCTTTAGCCGATGCTTGTCTAGTCAATGTGCTCTTGCGTATTCCGTTGGTTGGAAAGGATATTTTTGCCTACTGAAGGCATGGATGGTTTTCTTTAAAGCTGAGAGATTTGAGAGTTGAAATGAGAAGTAGATGGTGTTTGGTGGAGAAGTTGAACATAGCAAAGTGGAGTTTTGCACCTATTCTGAATGCTGCCTGGTTTTGTTTGTGTTGCCTTAGTCCGCTGCAAATCTTCAGCTTGTTCTCAGTGTTGTGAAGAGGAACGAATGCAACACTGTGGTTGCTGTACTGGAAATTCATCTAATGATTTGGGTTTTTCTTCTAAATGGGAAATTCCTTGTGCATGAAAGGTTTATCTGCTGCTTGAAGCAGGTGTGTTTTTGCATGAAATGGTTTTTCAGGTTATTACGTTTCTTTCTTTGTAAACTGCTGCTTGATACTGCCATACATGAAAGTATATAGTTGAGTCTTTCTAATATAGGATTGCATGTTTCTCTTATAAGTCTAATAAACAAAAGTCTTATTTTTTCTAAATGCATTTACCCTTTTAATAAAAGTCTGCATAGTGTAGTTGTGTCTTTCTCACTTGTAAGTCTGCCGTTAATGTCCTGGAAGATATGTGAATAGCTGTGTTTGTTTTAATTCCCTCTTTTAGGGAGTTTGTGAAGGGTTTGTTAGTACTTCTTGCTCTAAGTTCACTTTGGTAATGATGCTTGTAACTGAAACCAGCTTGTTGGGGTTGTGTGAGGAGGAGGAGGAGGCAGTTATCTGTTCTTAGTGAGATTCATTCCTCGGTGGCTTTCCAAAGAATCAGTTTTAGTGTGAGGTGGCCTGCCAAGTAATGAAAGAGCAAAGGTTTTCCATACCATCTTTAAATACAAAATACACATGTTGGCACTTAAAATGCTTGGCTTTTTTGTTGAGTTGTAAACCTGGGAAGACAGTTTTTATACAGGAATAAAAAAATGGGCATTTGATCAGGATTTGGGTAATGTAATGGCAGATTACAAATGAAAGTAGTATATCTTACAGTAGTTCTTGCTGTGTGCTCTCTGGAGTTGAGTGCCTAGACATGGCTGTGAAATGTCACTTAGTTTCATCAGCTAGTGTGACTTGAAGAATTCTTCACCTGCAGCTCTGGAGTGGTTGTCTTAGGCATGGCTTACTTTACGTTGTTTTGTTTGAGTAAGTAGATGCAGAGTTGGAGGAAGGAATATGATTATTGATGGAGCAAGGGTTTGGTAAAATTCAGGGCTTTCAAGTATTTAACTCTGGTTCTTTGCCTTTAAAACAGAGATTTGTTCACCTATTAGTGATGGGAAAATTTGAAACACTCTAAATGTTTTCTGGCTCTTTCTATATTGTTCTTTGTGGAAGGCATATTTATGTCATGAAACCATACAGAAGCTCTACAATGCAATTGCCAATAAGTCATATAGAGACAATGTATAGAAAACACACCCTTATGATTCTTGTATGTTGCAGTGCCTTGTGGTGGTTGCAGGTTTGAAATTCTATGTATACAGTTCTTTGTGGACTGTTACTGCTATTGTGTTGCCTGCATTGATTTTTGCCTCCATTTATTCTTTATTGCAGTCTAAAAGTTGGTTTTAATTGGTTGCCCACAGGATTGGCTTGGCTTCTGCTACTTGTTAAGAAAAAAACATCTGTCTTTGCAGGTAAGAGCTTTTGAATTGAAGACTTCTTTATATGCATTTTGAGTATACCCTAAGAAACACTTGAAGCTTTTGGAATCTGTGAATTTGTGTCAGAAGACTTGGGTCAGATAATCTGTAGCTTGTCTGCTCACCACTGGTGATGGTGGTTTTGGCAATGTTTTTCTTGTAAACAGAATTTTCTGCCAAACTAATGTTCTGTTGTTTCATCAGCATGTTGTAGTCTGGAACACTCTCCCAGTTATTTTGCACTGTTGGAAAATGCAATTACTTTGCTGCAAGCCACAGGTCTGTGTGTTTGTAACTGTTGGAGTGTAGAAGTGTACATCAATTGGTTCTAATTAGGTTTTGCAGCACTTAAAGGGATCAGATAGTTTCAAATTGGCTCAAAGATGACTGTAACAGGTTGATGTTAGCCTTAAAAAGTAAAAGACAAAACTGTAGTTTGCAGTTTTAACTTCTGTGAGACGGTCTCATACTTAAAATTCCTCCTCCAGTACCAGTGTTTCTGCAGTTCTCAGTCTTCACCCAAGAATTGCCAAATATGTTTTTGTGTGTGTATGTGTATCATCTGGGTATTGTACTTCAGTACTCCCCAGGGGCTAGGTTGAATCTTCTGAACTTTTCTATTGCAAAATCCATACATCTTAAAAGGCTAGTCTGGTGTGCTTATGAATTTATATGTTATGACCCAAATTATTCTTATTTTACTGACTAGCTCATTGACGAGATAAGTAGTATTGTCATCTTTTACACCTTTTTCTTGCAGTGTAACATCAACATTTTAAAAGATATTACTGTCAAGACATGTTAAGATTCATCAAAGGAGTTGAATCAGGTTGATTGTCAGCAGCCTGTTAATCTCCAGCTTTGATCACAGCTTGCTAATGGGGATGGGTTGTCCATAGTACTCCTCGAGGATGTTGTTCTTCCACAAATGTACGAAACACACAAAATTACAGCCTCTTGCCTTGAAGTACCTTTTTGTATCAGGAGAAAAGCAGGCAGCCTGAGAGCATGTCTGACAGCCCAACAAAAAGTCTTCAGTGCCTGCTGGACTGGTGTGCGGCCTGTTTTGTGTCTGAAGTTAATGCTGCCTCTGCGTGTGTTGGTCTTTGCAAGTGAACAGTGAAATGTTTGAGAAGGCTTTCCATTTTCATTACTTGGAAAATTTGAGCAAGTGGGTTGTTGTCTCCTAAGCACATTTTGGAAAAAGGTGGTATGTGAGTGTTTAGAAATTTAAAATCTGGCCCTTTTGGTCCTTGAGATTTTTCTGTAAATCACAAAAGTGACACTACTACTTTGTCTAAGCATCAAAATTCTGAAAAAATGAAGCAACCATGTTCAGTGTTCCTTTGACAAAAATATTTGATTAGTCAAGTCCTTAAAACTCCTTTTATTCAGACCATGTTACTGTCAATTCTTGCTTAATATTAAGCAAGCATTTGCTTAATAGTCTACGTGGAATTAACTACACTGAAGTCATTGCAGATAGTTTTTCTAGTGCCTATATGCCTGTGCAGCTCTTTGGATTTTTTTGTCAATGGTGATTTAGTGGATCTGAATAGAGTACTTAGTAACGAGACTTCAAGTACTCCCTTAGCATTTATTATGAGGTTTTGAATTTAATGCAAAACTTAAAGACTTACATTATCCCAGAAGTTATGTAAATGTTCAAATGCTTGAACTCTTTTGTGACTTTATCTGTTGATTTGTCTTCTGGGCTGGATTCATGAAAGCATTTATAAATGCAGTTATCTAGCAGGTATCAGTTCTGTTGAAGAATGTGTGGTGTTCCAAACCAGCAGACCTCAGTACACACACCTTCCCAAGCTGCGTTTGTTCAACCAATGACTGTCTCAGATTGTCATGCCTTTTGCATTAAGGAAATAGCTACAAGTAGTCTCCCATTTAACATGGGAAACTCCAAATGTCTTTAACTTCTGATACATAAAAATTTCTGAAATTAATTCTATGTATGATAGGTAGCAGAAGAAATTTGAACCTCCTGGCAAGATTTACTTTTAGTGGTATTCCAGTTTTGAAGGCACAGGTGCAAAGCCAGGGATGCTTTTATACCCCTTGCTTGCCTCAGGATCATCTAATTCAAAAGCAATCCTGTAGCACAACATAAACCTTGGGTTTACAATACTCTTTAATACAACTTCTTTAAAGGAGGCCAAGTTTTCATTTTAACATTAATTTCAGAGATTGTCATGAATGCTAGGCAAATTTAAAATAAAACAACAGAATCATTAAAACACTGCATTTTAAAACAGGGTAAAAAGTCTTAGATAAGTTTTTAGATATTTAGATAGCATAGGTAGTCCTTACTTTGACCTGTTGTGATTTTTTTTTTTCCTCATGGACAAGTTATTTTGTTGTTGGAAAATGATTGGGCAATGAATTTTATTTTCAGATTAAATGTAATTCCACTATAAGAGATAAAGGCAAGAATGTTGCTTCTGTTACCTCACCGTGGGGATGAGAAAGTTGCTTTCAAAAAAAATTATCCCCAAAGCTTAGTATATATTTGCCTTTCTGTTGTTGTCTTTCCTTGGTGGAATAGGGGTTTTCTTAGTGGTGCTTTCTCTTTTTTTAAAATCTTATGTTTGTACTGCAAGTTGTAGTCTCTCTTTCGGGATGATGCAGTAAGGAATCCAGTATTCATGGACAGTGACTAGAGCAGTAGAGCTGACTTGGTGCCAATGGGCTTGTTTACTGTTTCCTTGAGGGAGAAAGGTCCTTCACACTGTTCTGGTGTCAACTGGTTGTGAGGCAATGCCCTATAATACCCCAGGATGTTGCTTGAGTTCATTAGTGTGTTGAAAGGTTTAGCTCTGGTGTATTGATCAACAGAAGAAAACACCTAAGGACTCAATTTGGTCCTTAAATCTGAGATTCCATCATGCAAACAAAATAATTGCCGCTTCTTCACCCCGTAGAAGAATTGTTACTCTTGTTTTCATTAAGCACTGCATTCAGCCTTACCTGGTTAAATTGTGGCTTTACCTCGTCATTCAAGAATTGTCATCCAAACTCTTTAGAGAAGACCTGGACAAACAAAGGGAGCCAAGTTAGAGATTTGACTGTATGCTGGGATATAGCTGAGTTGTTGGGAGATAGTTATTGATTGTAGCTGATCAGAGCTTTGGTAATGACCAGGAGTCTTTGATGCATAGCTTTGTGGTGTTGCACTTGGGCCTCTGGTTGGACTTGATCTTTAAGGTCTTTTCCAGCCTAAACAGTTCTGTGATTCTGTGATCTGGTTCATCCTTGATTTCAAATGCTGAGTTAACACTATTAGTATGTGACTTATGGGAGCCTTGGAGATCTTTCATACAGATACTGAACTGGCTTGTGCTTAGGAAGTCAAGAAGTTTCAGAGATGAAGTGGCTCAGGTGAAGCATGGTGCTATTGCTGATGGTTTAGGAAGAGAGACTGGCTTCTGAACTATTGAATTGTGCTAATTTTATTAACATGATGCTTTCAGCCTTTGCTGAAGGTTTGGTATCTAGTTTCCTCTTTATCTTCAACTTCTGATATGACCTCAGACTTCTAAGATCACAAGGTAACTGTTCAGATCTAGCTATTCAGAATTACCTTAAGCATCTACTAATGCCAGCTGTGAAGATAAAATTAATTTACTTATGTCTGAGACATAAGGGGTCATGCTGGACAGAATATCTGCAACTATTAAAAAATATCTTGTTTTTGAAAATTGTAAAGGTCATATATCTAGCTAGATATGTGTATATGTTAATTTAATTTAGGTGAGGTCTCTATTGTCACAAAATGTCTGAGGCTTGTTATAATAGCAAGCTTCAGCACCTGGACCTCTTGCCTTTGCTAGGAGAAAAACATCAGGTCAGTGTAATACAGATGCTCCCTGTCAGGATGCCTTTTGAGTCTCACAGTTGGTAGTTGTCCGTAATGGGTTTTTGTTCATAACCAACCCACTGTTGCATTTCTAGTTGTCTTCACCTGGCAGGAGGTAAAATCCTTCCCCAAATTAAAGGGAACTGTTTGTTTCCCATAGCTGTGCAGAATTTTTCAGCCGCATTGTCAGGTACAGTGGATACCATATCAGTGTATAGTAAATTAATCTTGTCTTGTGTGGCTAAAATACTCCTTTTGCTTACATTCCATTAAATACTGCACTACTGATGTAATAGTTTTGATTTTTGATGTTCCTTTGTTTTTTTTTAACTGACACTTGTGGGTCTTGGTATAACAGCTATTTTGGAATTTCTAGTGCAAAATGTATACTGATTGTGTTGGTAAATGTTTAATACTTCGGTCTGTATGAAGTAAACAAACACGAATAAGGAGCTTGGAATATAAACACGCTTAATCTTTGCAAGATGTTACTAGGTGTATATAAACAAATATAGTAGATGGTGTCTGTAGGTGATTGCATGGTGTCACGAACAGTAGTCTGACATAGCCGTTGCCTTTTCTCATCTGCAGGTGTGTGTTGTTTCAGCGCAGCATGGCTGTGGTCATCCGCTTGCAAGGTCTCCCGATTGTGGCGGGGACCATGGACATTCGCCACTTCTTCTCTGGATTGACCATTCCCGATGGGGGCGTGCATATTGTAGGGGGTGAACTGGGTGAGGCTTTCATCGTTTTTGCCACTGATGAAGATGCAAGGCTTGGTATGATGCGCACAGGTGGTACAATCAAAGGGTCGAAAGTAACGTTGTTGCTGAGCAGTAAAACTGAAATGCAGAACATGATAGAACTCAGTCGTAGGCGTTTCGAAACTGCCAATCTAGATATGCCACCAGCAAATGCTAGCCGGTCGGGACCACCACCTAGTTCTGGAATGAGTGGAAGGGTTAACTTACCTACTACTGTACCTAACTTTAATAATCCTTCTCCTAGTGTAGTAACTGCTTCTACTACGGTGCATGAAAGCAATAAAAACATATCCACATTTTCTACTGCCAGTATGGGGACTGCACCTCCAAATCTTGGGAGTACCTTTGGTAGTCCAACATTTAGCTCAACTATACCTAGCACAGCGTCCCCAATGAACACAGTACCTCCTCCACCAATCCCTCCCATCCCAGCTATGCCGTCTTTGCCACCAATGCCTTCTATTCCCCCTATACCTGTTCCACCTCCTGTACCCACACTCCCTCCTGTTCCTCCAGTTCCTCCAATACCCCCTGTGCCCCCTGTACCTCCAATGACACCTCTGCCTCCCATATCAGGAATGCCTCCTATGAATCCTCCACCTGTAGCACCCTTACCCACTGGAATGAATGGATCTGGAGCAGCAGTCAATATGAACAGCAGCTTGAATCCATTGTTTATTGGTCCCATGAATCCTGTAAATCCTATCCAGATGAATTCTCAAGGTAGTGTCAAGCCAATTCCAATCAATCCAGATGATTTGTATGTCAGCGTTCATGGAATGCCCTTTACTGCAACAGAATCTGATGTGAAAGACTTTTTCCTTGGGCTCCGTGTGGATGCAATCCATATGCTGAAGGATCATGTAGGTCGAAATAATGGAAATGGACTAGTTAAGTTTTTTTCTCCTCAAGATACGTTTGAAGCACTGAAGCGAAACAGAATGCTGATGATTCAGCGCTATGTTGAAGTTAGTCCTGCAACAGAGAGACAGTGGGTAGCTGCTGGAGGCCACATAACTTTCAAGCAAACCATGGGTCCCTCTGTGCAGGCACATCCTCCTCCCCAGCCTCATCCTAGGTCCAAATCTCCCACTGGACAGAAAAGGTCGCGGTCAAGGTCTCCCCATGAGCACGGTTTTGTGTTTATTTGAAAGGTCTTCCCTTTGAATCGGAGAACAAACACGTGATAGATTTTTTTAAAAAGCTGGATATAGTTGAGGACAGCATTTATATAGCTTATGGACCTAATGGGAAGGCAATTGGAGAGGGGTTTGTTGAGTTTAGGAATGAAGCTGATTATAAAGCAGCTTTGTGTCATCATAAGCAGTACATAGGGAATCGCTTCATTCAGGTCCATCCGATTACTAAAAAGGCAATGTTAGAAAAGATAGATATGATTCGTAAAAGATTGCAGAACTTCAGCTATGACCAGAGAGAAATCCTGATGAATGCTGAGGGAGAACCAGGCTTGCCAAAATTGTGTGCACATATATCTAATATTCCATACAGTATAACGAAAATGGAAATACTTCAGTTTCTAGAGGGACTGGCAGTAGAAGAAAACTCTGTACAAATTCTTGTTGATAATAATGGGCAAGGTTTAGGACAAGCACTGGTTCAGTTTAAAGCTGAAGATGATGCTCATAAGGCAGAGCGTTTGCACCGTAAAAAACTGAATGGGAGAGATGTTAATTTGCGTTTGATAACTGTAGAAGAAATGAGAGATATTGAGAGAAACCCACCATCTCAAGGGAAAAAGATCCTGAAAATTCCAATCCAGGGAAATGCGCCTGTTCCAGGAGCACAGGGCCCTGGTGGGGATGAGCATGCCTTCTTGGGGGGAAATGCTAAAGAAGCAAGCAATGGTCCTCCGTTCAATTTCCCTGGTAACTTCAGTGGCTCTGGCACATTTGGTCCCCCTTTACCACCACCTGGAATAGGTGGCTTTCCTGATTCTAGACCAGGAATACCCACAGTTGCAGCTAGTGGTTTACCTGGTGCAAGTATTGAGGTACCAGGCTTTGCAGGTGGTCCTGCTAATTTGAGTGGACCAGCAGGTTTTGCAGGGGGTCCTCAGACATTTGGTAATGGTCCTGGCAATTTAAGTGGGCCCCCTGCCTTTGGTGCTGGTCCTCCAGCAATTGCTAGTGGTCTTGGACATTTAAGTGGACCTCCAGGGTTTGGACCCGGACCAGGAAACATACATATTGGTGGACCCCCAGGTTTTGGAACGGGGTCTGGGAAGCCAGGGCCAACTGTCATTAAAGTGCAGAATATGCCCTTTACTGTTTCGGTGGATGAAATTTTGGATTTCTTTTATGGTTACCAAGTGATCCCTGGTTCAGTGTGCTTAAAATACAATGAAAAAGGCATGCCCACTGGAGAAGCAATGGTTGCATTTGAGTCTCGTGATGAAGCTATGGCAGCTGTTGTTGATTTAAATGACAGGCCTATAGGTTCCAGAAAAGTAAAACTTGTGTTAGGGTAGCTGTTCATCTGAAGTAGTTGTAGAATAGATATTCATAGTGCTGTGACAAATGCATCTGGATTGGTTTTTATAGTATTTCCAGGATAGAACCTGTGGATTGTTTAAATTGTAAAACAGATTGGTTTTGAGAAGAAAGAGCACTGGGTTAGCCATTACATGAGAAGCACTGCAAGGAGAGAGGTGCGGTGGATTTTCCTCGTACAAATATGTGGAGAAGCTGGACAGATTCTTATTCATCATAAAAGTTTGGTAAACTCTTCTGGACACAGTGCTTATCGAGAAACTGAGATTGGTTTGACATAGAGTTGGATAAGGGAAATAGATGAAGTCAGTGAAGCTCTTCAGTGGTGTTCTTGTAAGCCATTGTAAAATAGACAGCTATTTTTAGATTTGGTTAAAAGCTGGCTGAATTTGCTTTGTTCACAGGTCAAAGCTTTGTTTAAAGTCCTGATTTTGTTCTGCAACTGAATGAATTCTCAGTGTACACAGATCAATTGTTTTGTGTATGTATCTTTATATTTTCCAAAATTCTCACTGTATGAACAGTTGAATTATGCCCTTTGCTGATGTGTCTACCAAACTAATTCCTTTGAGTATGAGCAGAATCGTTCTGTAAAATTCAAGCTGTTCTTTGTGGTATAACCTTTAGTTATTTATATATTGCAATTATAACTGTGTGGAATAAGACTTTTGCCACAAGTATAGCTAACCTCAAACATAAATCATATGAGTTTTATAGTGCATTTAAAATGTTTTCAGTTGAAAATAATCATTATTGTTTAAGTAGCTTGATTTGTTAGGATTATACAAATCAGTTGGGAAAGGATCTTTGACACTAGTTGGATATTGGTGTTTCTCACATGTCTCTTGAACTCCTCACATAGACTCTCTGCTAAGAGAACCAAAGTGGTGATTATTAGTAGAAGATTGGAGTCCAGATAACGTTTTAAATTAGGTTATAAAGAAAGAAACTTGTATCTTCAGCAACTCTGTTGGGAATTACTGCTGTGGGTGAATTCAGAGATAAAATTTATTTTTCTCCAAAACTTGAAAATACTGAGTTTACTATATATTTTTGCAATAAAGTTGTGCTGTTGTATTCAAAGTCTGTAAAGAGTTGCCATTTTCTTTGTTGTGCAGTGAAACCTTCCATGGAAAAACAGAGAAATGGAAAGGAAGTAATTACGCAAGTGAAAAGTAGAATTTTTTTGGTTCATCCTTGCTTGGCTTATGATAAATTTTAAGACTCGGGCATTGCCTGAAAATAAATCTTGCTATTCCCTGCAAATCATTGTACTTAAACATAGTAAACTTCAAACTGTTTTTGGTTTTTTTTGACAAAGAAGAACAGTGCCTTTTGGTGTTGCATACCATGGAACACTGAAGTGTATGGGCAGGCAAAATTGAGAGGTGCAAGTGGCAACAGTTTTATTCATGTGGTGTGTAGGAGAGATTTGCAAACCTGTGCAGCGCTGCGTCCTGAGAGGATTTCCCAGTACAGGAATCCGTGGAAGGATTGTATAAAGGTGTACTTCAATAAAGAGGCGGTTGCATTACACAGATGCTTCTGTAATTCATTAGCATAATTTTGTTTTGACAGATTACTAGGTGGTCCCAACTTTGGAAAAGTCATGTGATTTGTATATACTGTTTAAAATTAAGCCTCCTGTTAATAAAACTGTCTGTCTCTGAAGCTTCATGTTATGCGTTTCAACAGTCTTTGGGAGTAATGTTTCAACAGCAGATCTTTGTTTCTTTCTTTTTTTTCCGACAGTCTGAAAGTACTCTTCCTGATGTCAGAAAGATGTGTGATTAGGCAGTTTATTTTAAAATTTTGCTCTTTGTTTTTTAAGCAACTTTTATTAAAGTTTCATACTATATTGGAGTTTTTTGGGTGCTTGTTTCTTCATGTTTCACATTAGAATAAAATTACTGAAAAGGAAAACTTGGCTTCATTGTTCACAGAATTGATTTAAGATATTAGTGTGTGTTGACTCACCAGACCTGGCGATAACTGCCTTTCCAAGTTCAAATGGATCACAACAATGCTTGCCTTGTTGTGAAATGTAATTAAACTACAGGTGTCTGGAATTAGATACACAGTTCTGTGTTACTGTCTTTTGATTTCACATCGTGGTCCTCTTGGTAATGGATCCAAGGCTTTTAGTTTTGGGTTAGACACAGCATATGCTGTGAAACATGCTTGTGTGCCTGTTCCTTTGGACTTGCTAAAAGTGCAGGTTTGTTTTGGAAAGCTTTTCTCCAGTTCTTGTTTTTTCTGTATGGTCTAAAGGTGTTTCAATGCTTATCTGAAAAAAAGGTGCAAACCAGAAAGCCATTGGTTTTGGGAATGTTGACTTGAATGGAATGTTTAAATGGAGGATTTGGGGTGGGGCAGGGGCTCTTCATCTTGCTAAGCAGTTGATGTTCCTTATTTTTTAGCATAAATTAGTAAATATCCCCTCTTCCTTAAGAATAGGCTCTTGGAAAAAAAATAGGAAGTCATAGCATACTTAGGATTTCTGTATGTATGAGAAACAGTACATCAACTCAAATAGTTACAGTTGATCCTTTAAAGCATATACAGAGAAAAGTCCATTATCAAAGGTCGATGCAAATATAAGAAATTTACTGTAACAGTGTGGTTTCATGTTAGAAGTAGCCTTAAACTGCATGTTACACTAAATGATGAGTGATACCCTGAGACTACATGTCTAGAGTTCATAAAATTGCTTACTTAGCACCTGCCTATATTCATGAACAGCCTTAAAAATAGGAAGTAGGATGTCTGAGGTGCTATCTCCAATGTGGAAGGTATGAAACTGCCCCTGGATATAACACCTCAAGCTGATTGTTAGCAAGAGGTAGCAATAGACAGAATCAGCTGATGGATGCTGCTCAAATCCACAGTTGTTTTGACCTTTACACCTTGAGTGTCAAGAAGTTACATCCTTCTTGGCCTCATTGGAATAGTACAGTCAGTGACACTGATGGCCCAATTTCTCCAAATAATGGAAAGAATATATATATATAAACTGGCTAAGCTGGTGTTTTTAGCAGTTCCTTATGTGTACCTAAGTACTACTGCTAAAAGAAAAGAGGTAAAATGTTAAATTCACAACATGATTTGTTTGACATACGGGGTTCTTTCCTATTCTAAATAGAAATGAATGCAATTAGTCAATGATAAAATTGTGACTTACACTTTCACCCAAGTACTGAAGTTCTTTTATGTGACTTAGTAGTACCAAATTTCAAGCAGTTACCCATACATGTCACAGTCAGATTTTGTTGGCAACACAAGTCAATTCTGTAATACCAGCATTAAAACCAGGTCTTTACTGATGAATTGTTGCTATGGTCTAAATGTAGATTTATGAGAGGTTTGAGGCTTTGTAGGTTTAAAGAAATGTGAAACATGCTTTATTTGAAGTAGCATTCCTTTCATGGCATGTAGGATTTTCCTTGAGTGTCTGTGTTCCGAATTGTGTTGAGTGGAGAGAAAGATTGATTCAAAAATGAAGACTGTAGTTGGGTACCAGATGACATTGAAGGTCTGCCTTTTAAAAAATACATGTGCTGCTCAGTTCCACATTACTCATGTCATCTCTAAAGTCATTGCCTATACTCTGTGAAACCAGTGGCTTGTTTTGCTGAGGGTATTTCGGAGCACTGAAGACTGTAGAGTCTACAAAAGAGTATGTTTCCTGTCTCAAGGCACACCAGTGGTGCGTTAAATGTAAATAATGATTGTGGTTTCTTTATTTTTTTTCTCCTCAGTCTTCTGCTGTGGTGGTTCCAAAGTTGCTGCTTCCCGTAGCAAGTGCTGTTGGCCCTCAGTGGGTTGTTCAGCAGCCCTGAACTGTGTTGGCCTTCTGATCTGCAAAACTGAAACTGCTGTATGTTATGGACCATTTAACACCTCTGGTTGGCCAATGGACCACTGTTTGAGAGCAGTTGGTTTAGGTTGATTATTCATGGATTAGATACATGGATTAGACTCTGAAACAAAGGATTGCAATTCCCTTCAGTACAGACTCTAGTGCAACAATGACCGGTTGCTATATTTGCTAATTGGTTGGAAAGAAGCAGTTTTGAAACTTGACATATTAGGAAACATTTAGTTGGAGATTAGAGAAATATACAAATTAGTTTTATGTCAGTTTGCTGCTTTAGAGGTGCATGTCTTTGAAAAGAAAATGAGATGCTAAATTCTGCTGCTGTAAAGTTTTTCATAAATTCTGCTTTGCCCTGGAGGCAGAGTTGCCAAATACATTTGCTCGTCTTTGCTCTTTTCCAGGTTTGCTGATGCTCCTTGCTGTTCTATGGCTGTATTTTTTTTCATGGCTTTGGGAAAACTGAGATAGAGTTTGTGTACAGAGAGAGAGGAAGGAAAGCTGCTGCTTCTGCAGGAAGAGTGACCTCAAAGTGTTCTCTTCCTATCTGTTTCTGGCAGTGAGAATGTGATTGCAGTTCAAAGATTTGTTTTTTCCACAGTTTGGATTTTCCATGGAATGAAAACCTGTTGGTTGGTAGTACGCACATTGATTTGTGGCTGTGTACTGAAATCCACTGCTCTTTCCCTATCTCATGATCAGGTAGGTCTAACTGTGGCTTATTTTCTATACAGATGATGTTGTTAGTAATTTTCTTGGAGCTTTGTTACTATGTGGACTCTTTGGGTGTTGTTTGTACAGGGAGTGTTTCCCTCCTCCCTGACCTGGATGCTTTTCACTCCTGGCTATAAACACCTAATGGAAAAAAAGCCCTAGAAGGTTTCCTTTTTGGTAGTTCCAGCCTGAGTATGGGTGTCAGATGGTTTGGCTGTGACTCCTTTCACTTTCTTGCACTCACTTCTGTGCAGCTTCCTTTGTTATCATTCTGGGTTTGTTTGTGTATTCCCAGCATGGCAGCTTCAGAGAGAAAAAAGTTCTACCTGAGTTCCTTTAGTGCTTCTGCAGAGGCATGGCTCACTCCTTTGGGCTGTCTTTCTTGTATGTTCTCACGTCTCCAGCCTCAAATTCAAATGGTCTTACTAGTTGCTTCCCAAATACATTTAGATGAGCTTTCAGAAACAGGGAATGTATTTTCTTTTAGCATGAGTCTGAGTTCCACAAAATCAGTTTATAACTCTGTATTTGCTACTCTCACACCAGCTCCACCATATTTCCTCAACTTCAGAGTTCTTTCACTCTGAATCACCAGTGAATTAGACCTGGTTGATCATAGGTCATAGCCAAGAAAGACTTTGGGGGCTGGAGTGGGGATTGCCCTCATGGTGCACAGTACACAGGAGTGTAATTTAATTTTCTGTAAAGTTTAAAACTAAAAAGTAAGGACTTCTAAGGCTTGCACAGGGAAAATAGGAATTAATCCTGCCTAAAACTCTCTGGCATAGCCTGGCCTTTTGGGCTGGTCACTACTTCAGGGAGGCTGGTGACTCTGAACTCTTCATGTTGTAGTTACAGTACAGTTAAACAAGGAATCAGTTGGATTGTATGACTCTGATTTTTGACCATCTGAAGGAAGTTGGAACTTGCAGATAGCAATTTCAGAATTTGGAACAAATAGTTTGATGTCGCCTGTTTTCCATTGCATGTGAGTATGTGGATGTAGCGCTGCTCCGACAGTAGAGAGCTTAGAAACGCTTTCTAGTCACATAGGCACATTTGGGGAGGAAAACAGTGATACAGTCAGAACCTAAACTAATTCAGGAATTCCTTTTAGATGATTTGGTTGAGTGCCTTTTATGATGAAATTAATAGGATCTCTGTCAATACAATTTGAAGCCTCTGTGTAGCACCCATTTGTTGAGTGACCTTGCTGTGGTGCCCAGAGTTGGTCTGATGGTTGTTCTGACTGCTGCCTGGTTGAAACAGGGACTGCTCTGCAGTTTGTAACCCAAGTATGCAAGTTCCACCTAATGGTGGTAACTCTGAGTGTCTCTGTTTAGAGTGAACGTAATTTATTTCATTCTTTTATAGCTGTTCATTTTACTCTAGGTTTTTCATCAGAGGGGTTTTTGCTTGGAGAATTCTGTCTGCCTCAATTTGGTCATGTTTCTTAGAAGTTTGTTGAAGCTATTCATTCCACTTTGGGAAAAGAACGAGGGTCCCTGGTGGGAGTTGTTGGGGTTTTCAGGTGCTTGGCTTGCAGAAACGTGTTTTCTCAAGGGTGTGGAACACCTCTGTAGCAAATTCAAACCTAATGGCAACAGACTTCTTCAGGGTATAGATGGGAAACTATTGCAATGCATATACTGTGGATAGCAAACAGGGAAGAGCACTTGAGGAAGTAGCTGTCTGCCTGCATTTGTGTAATCTCTTCTTAATGCAGGAGGATTGTGTGATCATTTTGGCCCACTTGTCTCTGAGACAAATGGAATGCCTTGAACCTGCTGTTGTAATGGATTTGTGCTTTTGTGAAAGTGCACTGGCAAGAGAAGTTGGATCTGGAACAGAACAGAAAGGGAACATGAGGTCTGTTTGGTGTTTGTGGCCTTTAAATTGTTCTATTGTTAGTCTGGATGGGAGAGAGAACAACTTTTAAAGTCCCTTTCCGTACCCTTCCCTTTCCTTAATGCCACCTTTGCCTCCTCAGTCAGTTTCTGGGTGCTTCTTGGAGGTTGGGTTGTCAGAGCTTGTACCCATTGGCTGACTTTGGACACCCCCACCACCATTTTCGTGGTGATACTGGAGCTTCAGGGTTCATGTGGAGACAACTCAGTGAATAGAGCGAGGTTGTACCTTCCTGCCTGTTCAGCAGGCCCATGGGTGCGCAGTGGTCAATAAAGTGTTTGATGAGGCCTGCAGTCCAGTTCTGAGCACAGGGGCTAGGTTTTACCCTCAGTCATGGCTCAGAGTTTCAGCATCAGCCCAGCTTCCTCTTCACCCTAGAGGAAATGTGTGTGTCCTCCATGGGAGCTCTCAGTCCTGGAATTAGAGCTGGCTGATGAACCGTGGCCACTCTTTACCAGGACTGATTCAAGTTGACAGCGGTTTGTTTAGAAAGTTGTTCTTCATAGTTACCACCATTCTCTTTCTTTTATAACAATTAGGAGATGCCTTTTTTTTCAGGTTATATGTCAAATTTGTAATAGCAGTTAATTAACCCCTTGTATGTATGGAACACAGTATGGAGAGCAGTGATTTATTCCCTGCCTGTAGCAATAGTGATCTTAACACACTTGCATCCCCACTGCAAACCTCCAGAAATAATGAAATTATGGGAAAAATTGCAGCCATTTATATTTTCTGCAGAACATCTAAGGCTGTGGGATGAGGCTCTGTGGCCCATGGAAGAGCTGGAGTGCTGGAAAAGGCTTTTACTGATAATTTGTGGACTGTGGTCCTTCTCATTAGACTCTCTTAATCTCAGTTTAAAATAAAGATGCATTTTAGTGCATCTAGTGATACAAACCTAGCTATATGATTTCTTTTAGAGCCTTATCGCATTAAGGAAAGAGGGATCAAATTATAATTTTTATTTTGATAACACGTTCAGAAAGTGATCCTGACCTCAGCACCAGGATCAGCTTTGTAATATCAAAACCTAAAATGTAACAGGCTGCCCCCTCAAAATTGAACTAATAATGAGAAAAAGCATTGCTTCTGCTGGTCTGCATATTTTGGGATCACAGCAGAAAAAGAGAGGAGTTTTGAAGAAAGTTGGGTGATAACTGGAAGATGTAGGATTAAACTAAGGGGGAGGGATAGGCTTTTGATAAATGCAAGATTAATTAACAGATATGCTCTCTTACATGTGTTGGATTAATTTCTTGAGTTGTTGGATAGCAAAAGGCCAAGATGATGCAAATTGCAGTAGGAACATCCTGCTGGCAGGATTGTTGACATTTGTGCTGTGTTTGTAAGCAGAATGTAAGGCAGGAGTTATGGCCAGTCCAGTACAGAGTAAATTCTTTGGAAATCAGCTGTCCTGGAGCATATACATTAAAACCTCAAGTTTGAGTTAAACTGGGTGTTAAATTAATGTCTAAAATTTGGTGTACACTGAAATAGAGCTGGTTGGGTATTCTGCACAGTATTTAATGAGAATTTATTAGTGTGATTAAATACAAAAAAATCTGCAGGTTTTCTTGGGCTGGATCCTTGCTTATATTTCATTTTATGTGGAGCAGCAAAACCAGGCTGACCCACAAGGCTGTATTCTGTGACAGTACTGCTGTTTTCTCTCCAGAAGACACCCCCTCCTGGCACTGCTAAAAATACTGCTGATGGTGTTTGATGCCATGAAGTTATTAGATTTTTCTTGCCCTCTGGGTGACTGGGTCCTGTGAGCTGCCATGCTGGGGTGATCACAATGCCCCTCTCGCCCAGTACTCACTGTCTTCACCTCATCATCCCAGCCTGAAGAGGAGCCTCTGGCCTTCAGGCTTACTGAGGGATGGAAGAGTATAAAACAAACTGTGTAATTCAATAATTCTCACCTTAGTGTGTACAGCACTTGATTCTCATTTGACTAAATAGGGGCACTCGTACTGGAGGGATAAGTAAAGAGGAGTTTGTTTATGCTTCAGGCACTCATGTGTGACATTTTGGGGAAATGCAAAACCCTCCAAAGCTCTGAACTGGGACAGTTAAAGCCTTCAGTCACTCTTGGTTTGGAGGTTTGTTCAACCATGAGTGTACAGTGCTTTCTTCTCTTACAATTGACTTGCTTTAAGCTTTGGTTAAGCTGAATCACTAGAGGAATAATAAATTTAATATTATAGACTTGTCATTGTGTTGATTTTATTTATGTTGGAAAATGTTCTTTTCTGTGTGGAAGTTGGTTTTTCTGCAGAAATGTGAAAAAGGTTGGACGTTCTGAAATGCTTATATGAAACTCCAGAAAGTAGCAGGTAGTTGCTTATTCTTCTGAATGTCCTATGTGATTTTCCTAGAACGCAGCTTTTTATTTATTCGTCTTGGTTTGATAGTTTAGGACTAACTTCTTTACTGCTGTGCTTCATTTCAGTGTAGAAGAGCTCTGTTGAAAAGCTGAGATTTATCTTTTCGTATGTATTGTACAGCTGTTGGAGTTTATGGTCATCTTTACAGGGAAAAGGTGGTATGCATAGTAAAAATGATTTTGACTTTTCAAACTGGACCTCAGTTTGGTTGCCTGAGCACTTCTTAAGAGTACCTAGTATGGAACCATTCTGTGTTTTACTTGAATAAGTGGGAATGACATCTGCTTGGGCAGTGAAAGACTTCTCTGGAAATATGTGCTTGGGATCTTGCAGATTTCTATGGACGGTATTTTGCTCTACTGTTGATAGGGATAACATGGGTGATGTATTTTTTTGTTCTTCAAAATGTGGTGTTATATCATGTGCAATTCTAAATAAGAGCAAAAAATAGAGGTACCTGATGGATCTGAAGCTGTGTGTTGGAAACTCTTCCCTTGAGACAATGTGCAGAATTTGGCTCAAGATGAAACTTCAGAGGTGCTGTCTCTCACCAGTAAGATCCCCAGGTTGTAGGAGCACTGGATCAGATATTTGTGGCTATTGTCCATGTAATCGTTGTTCATGGAGATGTAACACAACTTCAGCTGTATTTTACAAGCTATTTCAAGCAACAGCACTTGCTTACGTTGCCTTCTCGTTTGAAGCCACTACAATGGGATGTACCCAGTAGCTCTGTTTTCTGTATTTTAAAGAGTGTTTGAATTTATTACTGCTTTTGGAGTTCATTTTCACTTGGTAATCTGAATTTCTGTTGCTGGATTAGTTTTGAGACTTCCAGACCATGCTGTACTTTAATCTACTAGTGGCAGATGGAGGTTGTTAAACTGTCATTATGGCAAGCTGATCAGGATCGATGTATAATAAATCCTTTATAAATGAAATGTGATAACTTTGTGGAAAGTGGTTTGCTTTAGCTGCTGGTTTTGCTTTGGAAATACCTACTGTCTTCTGTAAACCAGAAGCTTCAAGTAGTAGGCATCAATGTTAATTATTAAGGGTAGTTGTGAGGGGGGAAATAGGAAAACAATGCATTTTAGAATTTGTGAAACTGTTGGGAAAATTTGAGTGTTGCAACAAATGTAAATAATATTCTGTCATTATAAATACTGTCACAAGTCTAAAAGTTTATTTTGTGTGTATGAATGGATACAAATTAGTATGCTCTATGAAAACTCAGTGAAACAACATGAAATGTGGTTTCGAAACGTTGATTCCAGTCTGCAAGCTGAATGCATGCTGAGGAAAAAATGGAAGGCTGTTAATAAAAAATAATAAAACCCCAAATTCTTTCAGTGTAATTGCACCAAACTATATGCTTAGCCTGAGATCAGAGCCTTCGTGCACTGTTTGAGCTTAGTAACCACTAGAAGATTTTTTCTCCGATCATGGGCACAGCACTGGTAAGTGGTGAAATGTCACTGCTCTGGCAGTGTCAGCGCTGGGTGATGCTGCAGTGCCTGTCCCTTGCAGGAGGGTGATGCTGCAGTGCCTGTCCCTTGCAGGAGGGTGCAGTGCCTGTCCCTTGCAGGAGGGTGATGCTGCAGTGCCTGTTCCTTGCAGAGCTGGCACGTGCCAGCTGGGCAGCCTGGACTAATGCAATGCCAAGATGATGTTGCAGCGTTGTGTGGAAGTGCAGATCAGAGAAAGCATCATAGGCTCCTGCTTAAAGAGGGAACAGGGTGGGGGGTTGTGTCAGGTGTGCGGTGGTTCTGAGTCCAAGTGCTGGTTGCCAGCATTTTGAAAACTTTTGGGATTGTCACTTCTCTCGGAGGAAAGGAACTGGGACTCTATGGAGAGAAGTGGAGATGAAAGTGAGTTGATATATTTCACATAAACTGTTCACTTTTTTATAGGAAGAGAGATGCAATCACTACAGTTTACTATGAGAAATGAAAGTAAATTTCAGAAATCTTACTTTATGGAGGAAAAGAAAAAAATTTGAGCCAATATTATCATAATGAAATCCTGTAAAAAAATCAAGTTGATGCTAGTTTTTCTCATTTGGTGAGGGACTTCACTATTTTTTCTTTCCATTCAGGTCTGGTTTTTTTAATGTGTGTGTGTGTGTGTGTGTTTGGGGTTGGAAATATGTTAAACTTTCGATCTTTCTAAGCTTTTCAAATGCAGGCAGATTTCCAGAGATTTGTGCTGCTCAGTTAATGGCATGAGCAGGGTAACGGGCAAAGTTGCTTCCCTGGGGGGCTGAGCAGGTCATCAGGCTTGGCTGAAATGGATGCTGTGCCTTAACAGACCAACTGCTCGTTGCTCTTGCTGCTGGAATGTCTATGATCAGGATTTTCTTCTGTTGCTATTCAAGGAATGGACTGATACTGGAGGACACCGTGTGTTTGAGTAGCCATGAAGTGAAAAGAAGGTTGTGTGGGCTCTTTGAGGACATCCATAGGCAATAATCTATAAGTAATTCCTGGCTGATGTTCAAACCGGTGTTTTCAGGCTAAAAAAGATTTTTTTTTAATCTGAATCTGTTACGGAGCTCTCCCTCTTCTTTTCATAAGGATTCAGTCTGTAGTTGTTAAACCTGCTTTCTTGTTATCCCCTGAGCTGGTGAGGAGGGGAGTAGAGCCAGTTAGGACAGTTCCTGCTCAGCCACCCCAAACAGGCAGCCTGCTTGTGCTCTGTGGGGTCTTGATGGTTGTGTGCATCAGCAAGTGCCCTGTGATCTCCTGATGAAGCAAGAGGATTTGGTGGGAAAGGATCCCTTGTAGTTTGTGATGTCCTCAGTGGTTCAGCAGAACATCTGGGCTGTATTTCAAGGGAAATCCTATGCCATTACTAAATTTAAAACAATCGGATGAGACAGCCTTCTGGGTGTTAGGGTACTGGAAGTCAAATCTTTGACACAGTGGAGTATTTTCATAATTTCATTGCTGCTGATCTGGAGAAGAGATTCAGGTAGCAGACAAGAGGTGATAGGATTTGAGGACTTGCATCCCTTCGCCTCCTGGCTTCATTGTGTGGTTTAACAGTTGCTATCTCAAACTCTTCCTTTTTGTGTCTTTGTACCATGGAATAAATATATTCTGTGTTCTGTGGGTTGTTCTGTGTGCAGCTTAAGATCTGCAGTAATGGTTTCCTCTCAGAAAGTTACCACAGCTGACTGGGGATGCTAAAGCTTATGGGGAGCTGTTTCTTTGACGTTAACTTTACTCCTGATCCTTTGAGCTCTGGTGGGGAGGAAAGGTTCCTCCTGTTAGTACAGAAATCTGTTGCAGTAGAGAAAAGCAGAGGCAAAATGTTGGCAAAGGAGCCCAGACTGGATCTCCTAATCTTGTTGTCAAATAGTGGGTGTCAAACAAATTTTTGCTGTTGTCTGTTTGCACAGATGTGAGGTCTGTGTGAGATGAAAGCTGATCTGGTGATGATATGTGTAGGTAAAGAAAAAACTTGATACCTGGGACTTGCGATTTTACGAGAAATGTATTTATTAAAGTCAGTGTTCTTTGTGAATCTTAATTGGGGTTGAAGGCGACTGAGTGGAAAATGCGTGGCTCCTGCCAGTAGTTTGAATAGTTGACCACTAGACTACTTCAAACAAGTTGTTTAAAATATGCTGGTGTTAAAACAAATGATGATGATGACCTTAGTTGAAAGCTGCACTATGATTGTCTTTGCCTACAGCTTTGCTAATTTTTATGGAGTGCTGGTTTTGTCCTGCCACCATCACTGGAGCACTTGAGTGCTGTGCACTGGCATATTAAGTGACTTTGTTAACATTTGTCCAGGGTAGATTGTAGACTGGGATGTCCAATGTTATACAATAAAAGCTCATCCCTTTGAGTTAAATATATTCACCGTGAAAGTATGAGGAAGCCATGGGGACTTGCGTACTAAAAAGCCAAAGCAAATATTTCCTTATTTTCCAGACTCAGAAGAAGCTTCTCTATGAAATATTCCCACTTAAGGCTCTAGTCCTCAAACTGTCCAGTCTGTGATATTTTGAGGCTTGAAGGCTTATCTTCTAATTCAGCTTTGAGAATTACTTCTGTTTCTCAAACAGAAGCGTCTGCAGTTTAATGTGTAATAAAATTTCGTTATCCCCCGGTTGCGGGATGATGCTACGGTGTTCTGGAAGTCAGCACGGCAAAGCACGGGGGCTTTGTGGCTGTCGCGGGCGAGCAGGGGGGGCTTTGGCAGTGCTTTCTCCGCGCGGGGCGGTGGCTGCGGCGCTGGCGGGACGGAGGTCCCGGTCTCTGTCCCTGTGCGGGGCTGCGAGCGGCGCTCCCAGGGAGGGGACTGGCCCTTTGTAGAAATCTGAGGCAGCAGCGCGCACCCGAGGAGGGAAGGGCTCCTACGGGGGAGCGGGAGCAGCGGGGAGAGCCCGGTAGAAATAGGTGAATTCAAGAGCCGAGGGATAGCGGTGGGGCACTCGGCTGCGCGGAGGTGCCGCGCTGCTCCGTAGCTGCCCTGCCCGGGGCGGAGGGGCCGCGGAGCGCCGGTGGCCGCGGAGCTCCGGTGGCTGCGGCCCCGCCCCGCCCGCGCCTCCGCTCCGCCGCACCGGGGCCGCGCGGGGTCCGCGCCGCGCCGCCTGACGCTGTGCTCTGCCCGCAGATGGCTCGTGCGTGTCCCGGGTGGAGCTGTCCGTGTCCTGCTGGAGCCTCCTCGACAGGGACCTGGGCTTCGGGTCGGACCCCTGCGCGTCCTGCTGCAGGGCGCGGGCGGTACCCGGTGGGCCGAGGTAAGAGCTGCCTGGGGGTGTAAACACGCCGAGTCTCCCCCTCTCCATCCCTTAGGTTTTCCTGGCAGGTGCATGACATACTTCATTCAGATTTACAATTGGCGAGCAGTCCCATTGCCCACGCTCAAACCTTCCGTGGTTTCATTAATTGCTGACTTGTTTGCTGAGAGTTGCATCAGGAGGCTCATTTGCCTGTAATGGTGTGACTTGCCCTAGAGCACACACTCCAGAATACATTGTTTCAGCAGTCGTTTCCCTCTAGTTTTCAGAATTTTCCCATACAATAGTGTTTATTTTTCAATGCCATTTCCTTTCTCCATGAGCCATCAGTCAGCCTGGTTTGTCACTGAGCACGAGGCATGGTCCAGGGTGTGTAGCTCTGCTGGTGCCTGTGTTCACCTGGTGCAGGTAAAAAGCTGTGTGGAAGAATATGAGCTTCTTACTCATTGTCAACAGCTTTCCTCCTGTGTTTGTGCAGCTGGATCTCACAGAAAAGGTCAAGAACTGCCAGGACCCTGAATTCCACAAGAAGCTGGTTGTGGACTACTATGAGAAAGTGCAGAAGCTGAAATTCAACGTGTATGATACTGATAACAAGTCCTTTGATTTAATTGATGATGGCTACCTGGGAGGGATTGAGTGCACTCTGGGACAGGTACGTGTAGACATGTTAAGTGATGTACAAAACAGCAGCGAGAGCTGTTTTATTATGAAAAGTGAAAATCTGCTTTGTCAAAGGCTTCAACATTTTCAAATTTGAAAACACTGTTAAATATGATTGTTTGTGTTACCACTGAATGTGGTTAGGAAAATCATTATGTCAATCACGAAGCAAAGGTTAGAAATACACATATTTTGTAGTTAATTGCTTAACTTAGGAGGCACTTGTAGCACTAAAGGCAGTCTGGGAGTAAGAAAGCATGGTGCTTGCAGGGCTCTCACGGAGTTTCCTCTGCACAAGGTGACCATTAGGTGGTAAATTGGGAAATAAGGCTACTTGAGATTCTGTGTTCATTTCCTGAGAAGGAATTTGTATAGCTAGGTAGAAGAAGAAAAGTGAGATTCATATTATTAAAGAAAGACTCGATAAATCAAATGGTATTTTAACTTTTGGTAGCTTTTTGGCTGCTTGTAATGACAATGCCTCATGTCTAAGAGGCAGCAAAAATAGGAAGCTAAAACGAAGTTTGGAGATGTGTTTGTGGGCTCTGTTTCATGGGTAGTGACAGAAGATGATTTTCAGAGGCTGTCACTGTTGAAAACACATTTAAATCTTTTTAGAACTTTTATGAGAGTTTGAAAACTTTGCACCTGAAGAGTAGTTCTTTGCTCTTTGTCTAACTTGATATTTTTATTATCTGTCTATCTTAGGTTGTGTCCAGCTCAGTGTTCACCTGACCACTGGAACTGAAGCAGGGTAAGCTAGCAGGAAAGGGCACTATTATGGTAGATAAGGTTTTTGTGTGAAAAATCTCTCAACAATAAACAAATTTATCCCAACGATTTGTTATCTGGGATAAAGTGGCTTTTCTGGTTTCCTATCACTGTATCTTCAAATGCTGCATGTATACAGTAGAGAGATATTTAAAAGAAACTACAGTTTCTTTTATGGACAAAGTATAAGCAAAACTCTGGTTTCTTGTTTACTTCCCCCCCCCCCTAAATTTCCATGGCACAGATTTCAGCAGAGGAGATTAAAGATACCAGGGTAGTGTACTTGGAAATTGAAGCCCAAAACTTGGACAAAATGGTCGTTTGTTGTCAGCCAGTTGTGCCTTTCTGACAGTTCAAAAATGTATGTTGTTTTTAAATTCAGAAGAGTCCCAGTGCCAGGATGTGTGCATCCTAAAAATGACCATGGTCTTGACAAGGCAGCAAGCTGCATGCCCAGAGGTTATGCCTGTGCTGTTTATTGCCAGTGAGAGTTGAGATGTTGGCTTCTGTGTTCAGAGCTGGGTCTTGCTGTCTTGCAGTTCTTGAGAGCCCTTGTATAATTGATTTCCCATAGTGTCTCTTGGCTATTTCAGGATTAAAGGGGATGTTCTCTGTCCTGGGGTGTGAACATTTAGGCAAGGAGCTCAGATCATATTGTCAGGCTCTGATGTTGAGGTCCATGAGTGATTGAAGTTGAGATCAGTCTTCCTTGCTGTTGAAAGCAGTCCAGTCACTCCCTAGCTCCCCAGCTCCCACTGTTGGCATTGGCATTCATGCACTTTGCATGGTCAGTTGGGTTGAGTGGTTCAAATGAAAACCCAAAATAAGAGACATTACTAGTGGCTGTGGCAATTTTTCCACTCAGAATAGGGCCATACAAAGGCTATGTGAGTCTGAAGCTGAGGTGAGAACAAGTGGTTTTCATCAGCAGTGCTCACTGAGACTGACTGGAAGAGCTCCTAAAGCCGTAGCAAGTAATTCTTAGAATGAGTGGGGGGGTGTTTTGAATTCTCTAAGAGTTTTTCACTAGGCTAACAAATCTGTTCTCTGTGGTCTTTTCTGATTTATTCTCCCCATTCTCTTTCCAGGTTCCCCAGGAAGAACTTCCCCAGATAGTTCTGGCTGAAGTGCCCAAGCAGCTGGTGTCATACTATAAATGGCAGGGGTGGCCCCCCTGAAAGTGCCAGAAATCAAGGCAATGGAGTTTCAGGCTAGCCCTGGCTACCTGTAGCCCTGGGGTGAAGGAGAATTGTCTGCAACCACACTCTCCCTTGCACAGTGTGGCTGCTCAGTGCCTTGAGATTGCACCAGTCACACCACTTCACCTGCTTGTGCTCTGAGTCTTTGATCTTTCCTATTTCTATCAGAAGAAATGTAAACACAGAAAAAACCCCAAGTGTGGGAAGTTTTTGTCACAGAAGAATTGACATTGTTGATCTTCTACCTTGCAACAGTGACACGTTGTGACACATCACACCACATGTCCTTGCTTGGCACAGCCCATCTGCTGCTCGCTGTCAGGGTGGGCTCTGAACTGAGCTTCTCTAGTGCTGAACCTGGTGAGAGAAGTGTTGCACCCGTGTTTGCTGCAATGACATTTACCATGTGCTCCTTGAGAGGTGTCTTCTATCAAGCTGCCTTTGAAATGGGGACCCTTCTTTTCTGGATGCGACCAAAGACTGTTGTTTGGATGCCTGAGCTAGGTCCTGTTGTACCTTCATAAAGTGCCAGTATATTTTTTTTATGTTTCAGTGACCATACCTTTCTGTGTTCTTTTTAATTACATTTTTCTATTAGCAGAATTTCTTTCTGTGATGAACTCCTTCTTGAAGCCATTGTTATAGTTTTAAAACACTGCACTTTACTTATTTATGGGGGTTAAATGAGGATTAATCAATTATTGGGATTGGGGTGAGATTAATGAGTCACATTAATGTGACTTTAAAAATCCAGCAGTTGGAAACACTGAAATGAAGATGCTGTAAGTGAATTTTTTATTTCACAAGTTACAAAATTAAGAAGTAACTTATCTGTTGAACTCCAAGGAGGTGCTTCCTTATCCTCAGCAGCGTGAAGTGTGCATTACATGGTCTGGGACTGTACAACAGGCACATGATAGCAAAGCACAAATGTTTTGAGGAAGTTGGTTCATTTCCGAGTAGAGATAAAGAAACTTGGGCTTGTCATTGCACTACAAGTGTCTTTACTTTCAGTTACATAAATAAATATTCTGCTTTGACTTAGATAACATATCTGGACTCCTGTTTCCTTCCTGGACTTTTCCCAATGTGGATCGTGGTGTTTCAGTATCTGAGTGAGATCCAAAAAAAAAAAAAAAAAGCAGAGCCAGTTGTCCATCACTGTTAATTTCGTTCCCCTTAAATCAGTAAGACTGCTGAATCCCAATCCTGCAGCAAGATGAGGTGCTCCTTTACTGTGAAGGTACAAAAGAATTTGTCTTTTCTACCAGATAAGCCAGAAAATGGTGAGAATACATTGGCAGACTTGACCTGGGATGGCAGAATTTTGCCTGTTTGCTGTCTTTTACTCTTCCCAGGGCTCCGGGTTTTAGAGACGTGCAGGCAGCTGCTGGGCACTTTGGTGGAGGGCTGGCAGGTCTGTTTCATGCCACGTGCTGCCCTGGGTGCAGCTGGAATGCAGACTGATGTCCATTAGCAGACATGACCCCTCAGACTGGGTGTGACTGTGCTGATGCTTCCTCGGAGGGAGTTATCCCAGCTGAGTCATTGGTGTGAAGAAAAAGAAACTCTTGTATTAAGTAGCTACGCCCAATTTATAGTAAAACAAGTATATAAAATTTATTTCGTGTCCGAGAGTTCGAACACGCAATGCCACGATCGAAAAGGGAGACAGTGCCAAGCCCGGGGTTGGCACTGGGTGAACGCAGGTCAGACCTCTATGGCATCTGACCTCCCTCTGTTCACCACGACTGCTTCTAACAGCTGGTTTATATACAGTTTTGACCGAGAAGTCCGGATTTTGGGTATAGTTCTTGTCACTCAGCATATTCATGAAGCATGCTATTCATGAAACTGAGGTGGACAAAATGCATCCTGTGTTTGATTGTTTTCTCATCACCAGAGGATGTTATCTGATGGCTCATGATGTTCCTTATCCTGGTCCGATCTGGTCGTTAAAACCTGAGCTGGGAGGGGATTTTCGGAGATGGTCGATCAGTTCTGTCATCAGCTCTGCCGGGAAGTTCTCCTTGGAAAATGTAGATATCAGGAGTCGGCTGAATGCTTTCCTGATGTGCCGCGTTCTCTGTAGTGCTGTTTTTGGAATGTAAATCAGTTCCCTGGGCGAGGCCACAATTCTTTTCTTGGGCGGGCTCTGCTCGTTCTAAAACTGGTTACAACTTTTTTTAGTATATATTTCGATATTACATATTTGAGCACGAATTTCCCGCTTTTATTTATAACAGTCTGCTCTGTGTCGCAGGGTTTGCCTCTCCTTATCTTAACACCCAGTTTATAGCCTGAGGGGTCCCGTGTGCGCTGGGCAGCTCCTGAAATCGATCCATCATCAATAGTTCATCAGAAATTATGCAGAGGGGGTAGAATACTCCTGTAAGCTCGGACAGTGGTGAAGCTGCATCCTCCCACCACAGCCCGCTTCCACCGCCCCCAGCACTGCTTTTCAGGTGCTCCAGGAAGTGCTTGTGCGAAAGGGGAATAAAGGGAATACCCGCAGGGCTTGCTTCGAAGCAACTGGCATTACACAGGTATGATTCACTCCGTGGTGTTTGCGGAGCTGAATAAACCACTCTGGCCTGCTGCACGTGTGGATGCAGGTGTACAGAAAATGACGCTGTGAAAAGCCAGTGTCCACAAAGGAGACAGAGGAGTCCTGCAACTTTATTCGAAAAGAGGGAGAGAGTCCACTGGGGCACACACTCACGGGATTTTCTCTCTCTCGGGGTTTCGGAGGTCGCAGCCTTCTTTTATCCCAAACTCCCGGCCGCACTGTTGCCCTCTTCCTTTCCCCATTGCCTGAGGTACTGGGAAGGTACAGCCCTCCCGAACCACGTACCCCATATCCCCCTTGAACCTGTCATTTTATCCCAAAGTTCAGAAGTTCAGGGTTGTGCAGACCCTTGTCTGTTTCCGGAGCCAAGCAACAAACCTGCCGCCCAAAGTTAGCAGAGAATTAAGACCCATTTCAAAGACATTCACACCTATACCTTCACCCGTCAAATTGTTTGTAAAGACGTCAGCACACAACCTTCCTATCACAAGTATTTGGTGCTGGGTACTGAGAGGGATTACCAGGTCCCCGGGAGAAAGAAATGCTCTCCAAAATCTGCTCAGATCATGATTATTCGATTGCTTTAATGTGGCCTGAATTTGTGTTTCGGAAGAGCTCTGGCACCTCTATCAGGTGTAGATAGGCTGGGCTGGATTAGTCCCGGGGGCTGCAGCAGGGAGCACAGCCGGCTTCTGGCACCAGGTGTCCCTCAGGCCCCTGAGCTTGTGCTGAGTGTCAGAAGAGCCCAACCCTCACAACCTGAGGCCTGGGGTGAGCTGCTCTTTCTCACCCTCCCTGTTTGTTTTGGAGGGTTTTAGCCACAGGACCTGTGATTTTGTCCTGGGGTAGCCGCAGGGCTGGGGTGGCCGAAAGCAGAGCCAGGCTTTGTGTTCGCAGCCAGCGTGTCTCAGTTCTGAATTCAGCGGAGCGTGTCCTTCCAGACACCCGCTGGAGCGCGGCCGTGCGATGGCTTCACTTCGGCGCATTCCTGCCGTGCTCCTCGCGGGGCCCAGGGCTTCCTCAGCCGCCAGAGGCGCGTTCTGAGGGGCTGAAGGAGGGAGGTAGCACAGCCCAGGCTTCCCCTCCTCCTCCCCGTGTCCCTCAGCAGAGGCTGCCCGGCCCGTGGGGCACTGGGGTGGGGAGTGCCCGGCCGGACCGGCTGGGCGAGTTGGGGCTGAGTCACTGCGGGCGGTGCAGCAGGGCCGGGCGAGGGGCGGCGGGCCCGGGGCAGCAGGGAGGGCCCGGGGCAGCAGGGAGGCTTCATGGCCCTCAGCGTCCGCGTCCTGCGGCTCTCCCAGCTCCCGGGCCATGGCGAGCGCCAGGTCCAGCTCCGCTTCCGAGGTGGGCTCCGGGAGGCTGGGGGTCTGGGGGTTGAGGGCTGCCTGCCCCTGCCAGCACCTTATGCCTCTTCTCTCCTCAAGGCTTCACCCAGAAGACAAGGAAGGTCTGCTGTGGCCCAGAGGCCATCTTCAAGGAGGTGAGGAAACTGGGATCGTATGGGACATATGGGAAAGGGATGGGACAGGTCAGTGTCTTGGTCATAAAATCATAGATTGGTTTGTGTTGGAAGGGACCATGAAGATCATCTGGTTCCAACCCCCACACCATGGGCAGGGTCACCTTCCACTAGACTGGGAATTTCTCTGCTGTCTCCTTCCTCTCTGCTCAGAGGGGCGTTTGGGTCCCTCACGTTGTGTTTGTGATCTACGCATACAAGCTGCAGGAGCTGAAATTCAGCTGAATGACACTGCCTGGAAGCCTGGGCACGTCAAAGCTGAAGGCAAAACTCCCCCTGCCCTCAGAATGCCAGATTGTCACTGCAGTCGATGCCTGGTGGGGCAGGAGTGGGACTTCTGTGTGTAGAGGGGCAGGGATGGGGTGGCCAGGGAGGCAGGTCCTCCTCTCCAGTGCCATCCCCACTGATGCCTGTGACAGCCCACCCGTGCTGTGCCAGTGGGTGGTTCCCACGTGTCCCTTGCTCAGATCCCAACGCCAATGTGCTGCCTGGGGAAAGGCAGTGAAGGTAGGGGGAAAGAGCCACCCTTTTGGGTGTGTGGTGAGTTGAAGCCTCAGGGTGCAGCTTTTCTATGAGCCAGATGACTCCCTGCCCAGGTGATCGCTTCTCCCCAAGCACCTCTGTACATTCCCACATTCTGTCCTGCTCCACAACCTGCCAGCTCAAGGACCCCAGCAGGCACTAGCATCCTTTTTTCAGGGTGGTGCTGCTCTGACTTCTTTAGCAGCTGACCTGTGGCTCTGTGCTGCTGGAGGGGCTCTATGATCTGCCTGGCCAGCAGGAAAATAACTTCCCACCATGGCTGCTTTTCGTCACGCCCATGGACTTGGTCACCTCACAGGGGAAGCAACCCACCATGAGACTGAGTTGTCATCTCTTCCTGCTCCATTTGTTTGCAGCTCTTTCGCTGGCCTCACTATGGGAAGCTTGTCATGGGTGAAATGCTGTCTATTAAGGTTTACAACTGCAGCAAGGTTTTCAGTAACAGGTGAGTCCTTTGATTGTTGGGGTGGCCAGTGGAGGTGGGGGAGGAGGCATTCTGGTCTTTTCATTGTCTACTGGCAATAGAAAATGTTTACTGAAAATTAGATGGAAGGAAGATGAGCAGGGTGCTGGTTATAGAGGAAGGATGGAGCTGGTTGTTCTGGTGGGGCAGCAATGCTGTATATATTAAGTTAAATAAGGGGAATGATTCAGTTGTGCCAGCAGTAACAGGGACTACATAAGGATCCAGATCAGACCCTCAGCTGGGACAAAGGTTAAACAAGGCCCTAAAAAACAGCTACAAAGGCAGGTCTTGCTGCAGACTGGGGACATGCTCTCACCCTGAACATCCTTATGGTCACCGTGACCAGACTGGCTCCTGTGAAGCCCAGCTCTGCTGAAGGGGAGATCTGCTTTGCCCTCTGTGAGTCTGGGTCTGCACAAGCCTTTAACCATCAATGGCAGCTCAGTTGCAAGCAGCTGCCTGGGCATGATGGGTGTGATGACTGGACCTACTGCAGGGTCAGTCTCAGGTATTCAGCTGCCAGACTCCCTATGGAAAGCACTTCAGGGCAGCTTGGAGGGGCTGTGAGCAGGAGAATGGAGGTCTCAGTACCCCCCAGGATGTAGGCACTGATGCTATGTATAGGGTTGTTGCAGTCTCTCTTTTTATTCCAGTGTTAGGAAAATAATCCACAAACACCAGAGGTTTATGTCCAAAAAGGAGACGGGGGAGTCCTGGAACTTTATTCGAATAAAGGGAGAGGCCATGGGGCATTTCCCCTGGGGTCTCTCAGATTTTTGAAGGATGCAGCCTCCTTTTTATCCCAATTTCCAGGCCACATTTCCCTCTCTCTTTTCCTGTTGGCTGAGGTATTTGAGAGGTACAGACTTCCCGAAATGCCTAATACCTGAGACCCCCGTCTAATGTTCAATCCCCATCTTTGTCCTTTCCTTGTGCCACTCCGTGGAATTCCTTATAGAATTTATGGTTCTTCCCATTGTTTCTTTCATCTCTCAGTGCTGGTTTTATCTATCAGCAGACCAACAGTTTGTAAAGACAAATCCCTCATTCCTTTCACCAGGCTGCTGGGTACCCTTGTCCTCAGCCTTCAGCACCTGATGACATCTGGAAGGCTGATCCTGCGGGAGTCCCTTGTGGATGAGAACAACAGAGTCACTGGTGTAAGTCCCTCCTGGACAGCCTGGCTATAAGCAATCAGTAAGGCTTTCTGGGAAACCTCATGTGGTACTGCCCAGGTGGACTGGGGGCTGAGGGGGAATCCGAAGTGCTGTTTGAGCTGAGAAGCAATGTGGCATTTGTGCCATCTCTGCACAAGGACACAGACACTGCACATCCACCAAGAGGTTTCTAGGAGCATCCATGTCCCCCTTCCTTTCTTTTTTTTTTTTTTTTGTGACATTTCTGCCATGGTTTTGTGGCTGCCACGCTCTCAGGCCATTTCACTTTCTGCCTGTAGATCTACATTGAGTTGGATTTGCGGTACCAGCCTCCAAGTGGCTCAGCAGGGAGCTGGGTTGAAGAGGATTTTGTCTATCATATGAAAGACAGGTATGGAAATCCTAGGAAGAGCAAATTTCCAGGCAGTTTGTACAGCTGCCTTTGTCAGGGGCAGCCTTTGGGATGCAATTCAGCCTCATTTAATCTTCACTTCTAGCTAGGCTGATGTGTCTCAACTCTGTAACAGTGAGGGAGCAGGGCTCTTGGATAAAAATACTTGGTCATCACAACGAGTCTTTGACTGCAATGATCCACTGTAGGTGCTGGGAGTCCTGGGACTCCCTGGGAGAGCCTTGAGAGCATTTCTGCAGCCTTCCTGGCTTGTGGTTGCACAGTTGCAGAGAGTATGGCTTCGGCCTCCAGCAACTCCACACACCTTGCAGGCCACCTTCTCATCCAGCTCATCTCCACCCTGCACACTGGTGGTGCCCAAAGCCAGGGGAGTTGTGGCTTTCTGGGCAGACGGGATGACAAGCAGCAGACTGTCACTTGTGGAACCAGAGGGAAAACAGCAGAGACATGGGGCTGTGTATTGGGTCTGACTGGGGTAAAGCTACCAAAGCAAAGCACAGCACTGTAAGGGCTGTGAGCTTTACCCCAGTCAGACCCAATACAGGCTGACAGTGGATAAGCTTAGGAGAAAATTGCTGGTGTCCCTGCTAAGAAATAAGCAGGAGAGTGGCTGGGACACTGTCACTTAGATGCATCAGGAAACAGCCGTGGCACACTGGTCTTTGCAGCAAAGCATCTGTTGTTTTTACAGCTCGGAGTTAATCATCCGCAATCCTGGGTTTGAGCAGCTGGAGTAAGTAGCCCTTGAATGTCTTGGCTCTCCCTCCTGGGTGGAGGGCAGTGCACAGCCTACTTGTCATGTATGTGCTCATGGCACATGTCATGTATGGCTCATGGCATGGGGTGGGGCTTGCAGGCCTGCCGAGGGGCTGAGAGCAAAGGAGCTGGACAAGAAAGCTGCTGCACTAGGCAGGAAGCTGGCTAAAGGTCTGGAGACTGATGAAGAAGAGGAAGAGGAGGAAGATTTCTATGATACATCTGAGATTGAGGCCTCAGGCATCATCTTCAGCCCTGTGAAGAGGTATCCATGGCATGCTCTTCTTTCTTGCCCTTGCTTGGCTCCTGGGATAGAAAGTGCCAGATCCTGTGGAATTCCTGCAGCTCATGGCAGTCTGCTTTGGCAAAATGTCAGAAAATTTCCATCTCTTATGGCCTTAGACAGGGTGTGTTGGGGTTTTGCTCATTCCCAGGGCAATGGGCCATAATTTGCCAGGTTATCTGTTGCTTCCTCTGGTGGGGACTCACTCAGGTCCATGTTGACAAAGACACATTCTCACCTGGGCTTTTTTTTCTATGCAGCCGCTCCAGACTCTGCTCTGCACGGGACCTCTTTGCCATCCCAACCCCGCAGAGTTTCCAGGTACTGCAGCATCGGGTGCATGTCCCCATAGCTGCCTCTGGCCCAACAGCCAATCCCTCACTGCCTTGCTGCAGGCCTGGGCTTCTTCAGTTGCCACTTATTCTGTCGAGGCCTCTAACATGAAGACCCTCATGCTTTGTGTGAGTTCCCTGGGCAAGATGTAAGATTCCTTGAATGGGCTGCATCCATGAGTGCATCCCCAGTATCAGTGAGCCCATGTAGTTAGCTGTGGATAAACAGAAGAAGGGAATCAGCTACATAAGCCATTGCAAAACACTGCCTGAGCAAAGCTTCAGAGAGCATCCAGGCAGGGCTGGTGCCTGCCAGCTTTCCCAGGGCCTTGTCTGTCTTCCTTAGGGACAGCTGTGGGACATGACCAGGGCTAGAGGGCCATGTGGGGGCTTGCTTGGACATGCTGGGAGGCTGTTAGGAAGCTGTGGCTCTGGCTGATTATCTGACATCAGGCTAAATTGGTTTCAGGGCAGGTCTCCCAGCCTGGCTATGGATTTAAATCTTCTCCTGGTTCTAAGTAAATGTGGACTCGCTTTTGGTCCTATCAACCAAGCAGGAAGCTTTTGTGAGGGTTGAATTTCCTGCCATCATTTTCTTGAAGCAATTATTCTGTACCTTAACAATGGCCTAATTACTTGTACTGAGAGCAAATGTGAGAACATTTCTTGCATACCTTAGACTCTGAGCAGTTGCAGTAAATGAGACAGCTACATTCCAGTCTTTCCAGTGGTGTCCATCTCAGTAGGATTCAAAGAGAAGTATTAACAGAAGATACAAAGAGCATTTCCTCCAAGATGCTCTGTGGACCCTGCCATATGGGAGCAGTGGGTTTGCAACCCCTTGGGGTCAGAAACTGAGGGTACAAGTGTTGCTGGAAGGTCTGCTCTTGTCAAAAGTACTGGGGCTTTAACACTTTATTTCCTTGCTTGTCTGAAAAAAACAAGTATCTCAAATACTGCTTTGGTCTGTCCTGGCTGTAGCAGATTCCAGCAGATGTGCTTTTGCCTGCCCTGGGCATCCACCTCTGCATTGAGAGTGCCCCGTACATGTGCACACTGGTATTGTTGAAACAATCTCAGGATGGAGATGTAAACAAGGAGAGTGCTGATTTTCTCCCGTATTTTCTCAGGTTGGGATTAATGTAATTGAAGCACAGAAGCTGGTGGGGGTGAACATCAACCCCTTTGTTGTAGTCAAGGTTGGAGAGGAAAAGAGGCACACAGTGACACAGAAGTCAACAAACTGCCCCTTCTACAATGAAGTATGTGACATGGACAGAGGCTCTGTCTGTGCCCCACTGGTATCCCAAGTGCCTGGGACCATCCTTGCAAGGGATGCCTGGAAGGCTGGGGCTCAGCTGTCTTGCTGTTCTCTTTCAGTATTTTTTGTTTGACTTCTACGAGCCAAGGGACGTTTTATTCCACAGACTGATAGAGATCTCGGTATGTATGAGTTCCTCCTCACCTTACAGCAGTCAGTGGTACAGCCTGTGTACAGATGCTTGTGTGTGCAGACACAGGGAGGGATGGGCAGTACGAGGGTACCAATACCAGTGAGGTATTCCAGCCAGAAGCACCTGCCCACAGAGAGCCCTTCTGTGGCTGTACTGGGGCAGAGACCTAGCCCTGCTCTGAGCCAGTGCTGGGCACTCTGCCTTTCCACCTCCTCCAGGTAAGGGTTTTTCTTCACCCTGTGCCTGAAGTGGGGCCTCTGGGGCACTTTCTTGTCTTCAGCCTTGTTGCCCTGCTGTTTTGGCAGCAATTCCCTACTGCCTCTTACCCTGGAGCCTCATCCTGCAGGTCCTGAAGGTAAGTGACTGGTGTGAGGGGAGCTCAGAAGCTATTTGTGCTGTAGAAAAGCCCAGGCAGGCAGAGAGGTTGAAAATCCCTCAGCCCAAAGCACAAAGGCTTCCCCAAGACATGGGGATGTTCTGAAGACGGCTAAAGCCAGCAAGCATGTCCTTTGCCAAGGGCTCTCCAGCACTCTCCCTGTGAAAGGCTGCACTTCTCTTCTGCTGGTGAGAGTTCAGCAAGCACTGAACAAGACTTGAGTTTTGGGAGAGACACTAGCCTGGTGGGGTCATGGCTCTGCCCTAACCCAGCAGGATGTGGACAGAAGGACTTCCTGTGGGAAAACAGCTCTGTCCTAGGTCTATGGTAGGGGTGTGGCTTACCTGGGACTGCAGGAGCTGAATTGGTTGCACATGAGTGCCTAGGTCTAGGTTAGTCTGAGGGCTGCGGGCTGGTGTGCTTTGTGAGAGTGGTTGGGAAGGAATCGGTTTGTCCTAGGCCTGACACAGATGGGTCAATCTGCATGAGGAGCTTGCAACCACTGCCTCAGCTGTGCTTTGGAATGAGCACCTCTTGGCAGCCCTGTGGTCCTCAGAGACATCTGTGGACAGGCTGCCCACACCTCCTGGTGCTCAGGGGGACTTGTGCTGTCTGCAGGTTTTTCACTCAAAGAAGATTCCATTTCTGGGAACTTGCATAGGAACGTTCAAGATGGATGTGGGGACAGTGTACAGCCAGCCAGGTATGAGGGATGGCACCGTGTACCTGTGCCTGACCCTGGCTCTGTCTGGAAGTGGTGTTTCCTTCATGCTCTGATGGGTCTGGTCAGGGCCCTGGCTTTAAAGCACTTAGTTTGCATGAGGACCTGAGCTTGCTTCTCCACCCAGCTGTCTGAAGGCAGGTGACACCTCCTGCACCTTCAGAGGCAGGGTCAGGGCCAGGGCCAGGGCAGGCTTTGTGTGGATGGAGTTGGATGTGGAATGGTAACCTGGCCGCTCCCTAGGGGACTCCTCCTCTTCCCTCTCAGATCACAGATTTTTCCAGAAGTGGGCAGTTATCAGTGACCCCATGGACACCCGGGCAGGCGTGAAAGGCTTTGTGAAGTGCAACATCTCTGTCTCTGCACGCGGGGATGTTGTGGGCTTCCTTCCCATCTATTCCAGGAACCAGGATGAGGACATTGAAAGGTAGGTGCAGTGGGATCTGTAATGGCCCTGGGGAACACTGCCATGTCTCTCTTCCCACTACCTTTTTTGCCCCATTTTCCCCTCTTCTGATGGGCAGAAACACAGTGAAAAAGACCTGTGGTGAGGCAGGATCCAATCTTCCTGCCAGTCAGTGAATTTCCCATCATTGTGTTCTGTGGACTCCAGATGGGAGGCAGCACATGAATTTGTCTTTCAGGAACCTGCTGCTGCCTAAGAGAGTCCCTGCAGAGAGACCCTGGGCCAGGGTCTGCATCAAACTGTACCGTGCTGAGGGCCTGCCCAGCATGAGTGCAGGCATCATGGGTGGCATCTCCAAGATCATAGGGGAGAGAAAAGTCTTTATTGACCCATACGTGCAGGTCTCATTCTGTGGGCAGCAGGTGAGTCTGAGGGAAATCTGTTTTGGGGCAGGCTGATTCTCCCTTGGCTGTGTGGCAGTGTGTGGTGGGCTCATGGTGCCAGGAGGCTCCATGAGGCACAGCAAACAGGCTGGGAGAGCCCAGGTGTTGCTGTCTTTAGCAGTGCTCTGAGCTGTGCATGGTTGTGTGATGTCTGGAGGAGAAGGCTGTTCTCTACTTTTGTCTCTACAGAGAGCTGCTCATAGGACAGCCCCAGCCCTGGGCACAGCTACTGGCTGAGCTACTGACTTTGCAGGCAGAGATTCATATTCTCACACATAGGGGCAGGATCAAAGAAATCCTGGAGCAGAAGTACTTCTTCTGTGTCAAGCTGGGCTTAGCCTGAGACCCTTGAGAGACTTTACTGAGATAATGGCCTGGGTTTTGCACACAGGGTCAGGATTTCTGGTCCTGTAATATCCATTACAGGATATTCTTGTGGACAGTCTTGTGGGCCTGGAGTGCTCCAGGCAATCCTTAGATACTTCTGAGTCTGCTGCTTGCTTGCATTCCCTAGACTGTGCAGGTCATGCCAGGGCCTAGGGACAGCTCTCCATTAATGGAAGAGAGAGGAATTGCAGGAATGGGCATAGGAGCAGGGATGGTGCCACCCCCAGAGCCTGCCCAGCACTGCAGGTGGTACAGGAGTACATGCCATTCCCAGACAAGCTCTGAGGCATCCCTTTCTCTGGACACCAGCTGGAACTGTGTGGCTTTCACAACTTCTCCTTGCCAGGGGGAAACGTCAGTGGAGACCAACACCACTGAGCCTGAGTGGAACGAGCAGATCAGTTTCATTGAGATGTTCCCACCTCTGTCCAGGAAGATAAAAGTGCAGGTGCTGGATGATGCCAATGTTGGTGATGTGGCCATCGCTACCCACTACATTGACCTGCAGGAGATCTCAGACCCTGACAGGAATGGTGAGGCTTGGCATGGCTGCCTCGGGATGGGATGTCCTGAGCAGCCCCGTGCCATGCACTTTCTGCTGGACATGGTGGTCTCCTGGGGGGTGGAAGCAGGAGAGGCTGAAGCAGGAGAGGCTGAAGCACACTTACATGCTGGTGTGCTGGGCTGTCCTCTTGGGGGAGGTCTCTCTGCAGCAGCACCCTGGAGCATGATAAATCCCTGTCTCTGCAGGCTTTAACCCCACATTTGGCCCAGCCTGGGTGAACCTGTATGGCTCTCCCCAGAACTCAGCCCTGCGGGATGTCCACAAAGACCTCAATGAAGGCATGGGGGAGGGCATCTTCTACCGGGGGCGCATCCTCATGGCCATCACAGTGGAGATTTTCAGCAGCCCCAGTGCAGCAGAGAGGAAGCTTGGGGACAGGACGAGAGGTGCCCTGAGCAAACTGAAGCTGAAGAAGAAAAGTAAAAAATCCAAGGAGAAAACTAAAGAACTGAGGCAGATGCAGGGAGAGGGGGAGGCTGGGAGCTCTCAGGAGGCCAAGCAGCCCGGGGAAGTCATTGTGGAGGTGGAAGAGCTTCATCCACTCCCCGAGGTGAGTTCTGCTGTGCTGAAATGGCTGGTCCATGCCAGTCTTTGGCATGCACAGTTGTGAAGGCAAAGAGGCAAGGCTGGAGGCAGCTGTGTTGGTGCAATAGCCATCCCTTAGCCTACAACCGCTCAGTGGCTTCACTTCAATCCATGGCTCTGCACCAACACCTCAGGATTTCCAGGAGATCTTGTTCTGCCTCTGGCAGCCCAGTGGTGATGTCAGCAGCATCCTTCTGAGGTGCTGTGGAAGGGCTGGCAGGCATCAGTCATGCCCTGGTGCTCAGGCAGTGTTTTGGCACACAGGGTTCTCAAGCTGATTTGTGTCTCCTTCCTCAGAATATGTTGGGGAGAAAGGATGAATTCCTTCTCTTTGCTGCCTTCTTTGAAGTCACTATGATGGACTCCTCTCTCAGCTCAAAACTTGTCAGCTTTGAAGTCTCTATAGGTGAGTATTCCCAGGGCCACATATCCAGAAACCAGGGGAACAGTGTGAATCTCCCTCTGACAGCCAAGTCAGTTCTTGACACTGCCCTGTCAAGTCAGCTCAGGAGCTTGAGTAGGATGAGGAATGAATCCAGGGAGAGTAGTGTGCACAGTGCTTTACTTACCTGAAAAGCCTGTATCTCTTCTATGGGATTGGAGATTTGCACCATTTGTATGAATTACCTGTTTTGGGAAAGTCTGGGGGAACTCTTATCGTAAGCGGGGGTACAAGGAAGTAGAAGGATTTGGTAGCAAGAAAGGGAAACAAAGGAGGGAAAGCTGGGAAACTGGGGTTGGCCATGTGGCACTGAGGGGATGTGACAACACGTGATGGGGAAACAATGGCTGGAGAGTGGGTCACAACTCCCACCTGCTAAGCTGGATGGGTGGAGATGCTTGATGCTGAGATACCACTTGAGCTGATGCTGGCCCCAGTGTAGGGATGTAGATGGTAGCCAGCAGGCACTTGGTGGAGCTGGCAGGACTGCAGAAGGGGTACACGAGGACCTCCTTCCAATTGCCCAGCTCCCTCTCAGACCTCCTGGCTGTCCATGTGATGTGCTGATGGTTGGACATGACTGCTAGTTCCCAAGTAGTAAATGCCCCTGTGTTTCTCTTGGCAGGAAGACTAGAAAACTTATTTTCTAAAAAAAAACTTAAGTGATCCCACATACCTGTTTATAATTTAATGCTTACCTTCAAGGAAACTATGGCAAATCTGAAGAGGCTGTGACCAAAGGATGGCAAAAAGTGGAAAAGGGAGAAATGAAAGAAGAAAGGCAGCCTTTACTGGATGCTGGTTTAGGTGGTGAGCTGGATGCTGAAGTCCTGACTCCAGCTTTAGCACCACTGAACAAATCGGTGACAAAGAGCCAGAGACCAGAGCCCATGGAGTATGACAAGTAAGTCTTCTCTGTCTTTCTATCCCACCTTTCCTGGACCTGTCACAGCTTCCCAGGTTGGTTGTTCCAGATGTTATTAGAGGTCTGCTCAGCAATGTGTCATAGGTTTCTCTTCTTTGCAACCCTGCAGCTTGCCATGGCCTAGCTGTCTGGGATTTCCCACTAGCACTACTAGCCCTATGGTGTCTGCCTAATGTGTGCAGATGGCCAAGGACAGGGAACCAAGGAAACTGAGACCTGTCAATAACAGCTGTCCCTTTTCTGCTTCACAAGCAGCATCCTAAGGGCTTGTTTCCAGTGAGAAAGAAGGAGAGGAGTACTCTTGGCATGTGCTGTCCTGTGTTGAGCAGGCAAGACACATACACAAGCTCTTCTGATGATATATTTGTTCTGGGAATGCTGCCTGGTTTGTCCCACAGGCCTGTCAATGTCTTGGTTTCTGCATTGTGAGGCCTGTGCCTGCTGGTACTTAGTCCCACAGCAGTGAGAAATCTTGGCAGCATCCCATGCTCCTGTCAGCCTCATTCATCTGAGCATGTGCTGCTGTCTCTAGTAGGAACCCTGTGTGCTAGTTTGGGATGGGAAAGGGCAGATCCAGCAGCTTGCACCTGTGTCCATGGTACAGAGCCCAAAACAGCCAATTCATTCTCTGTGAGAGAGACAGAGTCTAGCCTCTGCTTCCTTGCTGGGTGTGCAAGCACATGTATTATGATGTGGCTGATGCTTTCTGTAGCAGGAGCTGTAACCTCCTCTGCCTGCTGCCCTTAGGTCATACAGCTGCCTGCCCATGATGCATGAAAAACCCTGTGTGTACGTGTGGAGCTACTGGGAGGATCACACCTGGAGACTCTGCATTTCCAACCGGATTGTCAAGCTGGCAGAGCGCCTGGTAGCATGTTCAGGGTGTTTGCCATGCTCCTTCCTGGTGTGCTTTCCTTGTTGCATGTGCAGTTGCTGTGAGAGATATTTGCTGTCCTCACCACCCATGCAAGTCCATGTCTATCACAGGGCTTAGTCCCACCTGCCCTTTAGACAGGTGGGGTGGGCAACATGAACTCGTGCTGTGCAACATTCTGGTGGTGGCTCCTGGAAGAGTGAGTGATGTGATGTGGTATCTGTGACAACAAGTTCCTGTGCTGCCAGTCCTGAGCTGTGTGAGCCCTGAGCAGATGACTGGGCAAGCAGACTCTCAGCCTCAGGTTGTCATGAAGGGGGATGCAGTCTCTTCCCAGGACTTTTCTGTTTTGGGCTTGAAAATACGAAAGCAGAGCTTGTCACAGTGTATGTTAGTGGCTGCTTGAGGACTGAGACACAAGGTGTTGCAACAACAAATGTTCAGGTTATCCTCATGCTCTGGAGAGTCCCTGGCAGCACAGTGCTGATCTGCAGCTCTCATGAATCGCAGCTCTCATGAATCCCAGCTCTGCAGAAAGGCATAAGCCATTTGTGGGAAATGCATGCTTGCAAGGTTTTACTCTGACCCCTCAGCCAGGTGCAAGCTTTGTGAATGTTGTGATTTTGCTACAGGAGCAGGGGTTGGCTGATGTGGAAAAGCTCTGGAGAAGACCAAAGGCCAAAGCAGAAGAGCGACTCAGAGAGGTGCTGGAGGAATTTGTAGCTGGATGCAGGTTAGCATGTCTGTGATTTCCTGAAGTTTCTGGTTTTCAGGTTAGGAGGTCATATATGTTCTGCCTGGGCTGTGTGTGGCCTTCTCTCTTGTCTTTTTGAGGCGGATGTGCGGAAGGAAATGAGGATGACTTGGGAAAAGGACCTTCCCTGTAGCTCTTCAAGCTTGGAGAGAAGGCCCCTGTCCTGTTCTGAGAATCAGAGGGGTCACAGATGGCAGCCTCAGTGTTCCTGAGCTCCTGCATGTTCCCTAAATGTGAGGGACATTTCCTTCACTCTTTTCAAAGACCAGTGTTTCAATCCCCATGACTGCCCTGTGGAGGCTGATATGCACTTCAGTCCACAGTGCAACAGCAGAAAGGGAGGCTCAGGTGCTGAGAATTCCCAGTGAACCTTCTGAACCAACAAGTTTGCAGAAGAGAGGGCACTGCAGAAAGGGAGCCTCTGGATGCATCTGGATTGCTACCAGGGATTTGGAGCTTGTGTCCCTGCTATGAGCGCTGCTCAACCTGCTGGGTGCAGAGGATACAGCACCTGTGCTGCTTTTCTCATTGCAGGCAATATTCACTCAGTGCAGAGAGAAGAACAATGGCTCATCCAAATAACCTGGACAGGTGTCGGACAAAATACCTGATGCGCAACATTGTAAGTCGTGGGGCTTGGTGGTGGTCGGTGGCAGCCTGTGCAATCCCTGCTCTGGGGGATGCTTCTGGAGAACCAGCATGAACTGATGCTGAGAAGGAAACCTGGAGCTAACTCATGGTATCAGTCATAGGCTTTTACTACAGCATCTCCCAGCTTCTGCTCAGAGCAATACACCCTCCAGCACAGGGAATAGAGACAGGGTCTGGTCATGACTGCCCCCGGTTTTGTGCAGATGCTGTGCCCTGATGCCTTCCTTCATCTCTTCTGGGGCATATGTGGTTGAGCACATGCATATTGCTGCCTGGTAGGTTATGGAGGCCTTTTGCTGCACCATATTCCTGCAGGCAGTTTTGGGGTGGCTCACTGAGATCTGCTGCTCCTGAAAACTCAGCCCCTTGGCTGGGTACATATCCAGCAGGTCTACAACGGCCATTCATTTGTCTGTCCTCAGAAAGGACAGCACTTGGGCACTTAACACCCTGCACACAAGACCAGCTAGCTGAATGAGGGCACAGTTACATACTCTCCATCACAGCACAGCTGCAGTCATAGCCCCCATCAGACCACAAAGCTTTGAAAGGCTGACCAAAATGCAATGACAGCATCAGGAAATAAAATTTAGGCATGTCTGGGTCTCGGTTCCCTTCCCTCTGCTTCCTTGCATGTCATCACCTGAGCTATGGTGAAGGTACTCTGCTAAGCCTGAGACACTTTGGAAGAGAGAACCCACCCCAGAGATGAGTTTTCTGGCCTTGCCAATTCATAGTGGGTGTACACCCTGAATTCCTTCTGGATTTCATTATTAGTTTTGGTTCATCTCAAAGTCTCTGCTCAGATGTGTACGCTATCTCTGATACATGCTAATGGTGGTGAAAGCCAAGCCCTGTGCTGCAGTTTCCTACATCTCTATATTCCCACACTTCTGTGACCCCAAGTGGCTCCTTGGCCAAAGTCTTCTGCAGGCACTGTCTGGAGCCTTAGACCACCAGCTTCTGAAACGTTTATTCCTTAGACATCTTCCTGCTCCAAATGATTTTAAAGCTCATGAACTTCTGTTACTGGATGATACTGGCTGGGCTGATGAGTTACTGGAGTCTCCTGACAGCCTTTGCTAAATGGCTTGTGACAGCTTCATGGAGGTTTGCTCTCAGCGGCTGGGCAGGGAGCTGTGCTGGAGGACAGGGTGCAATGGGGCAGGAGGGATGTGGTCAGCACACAGTAGGCTCCCTGCAGACCCCCATGTGGGATGGCAGTGGGGCATGGCTGGCTGTGTGACAGCTGTACTTTCTGTTCAGATCCTGTGTGCAAAGCAGGGGCTCCGTGTGAGGCGGCGCCTGGCTCGAGACAACGTCAAGGAGAAGGTTAAGGAGACAAAGAAGATCCTGGCAAAGATTCGCTTCTTGGCTAAAGAGGTACAGCAGCTCCTGGGGAACCCCTTTTCTGAGCTGGAGAGGGTGGGCAAGGAGAGGATGCTGAGCTGGTTGCTGGGGTTCTCACCAGTCTGAGCTGAAGCTTTTCCTCTGCTGTCTTTCCTCACTATGTAAAATTCCAAGTTCCAGTTACTGGAAGTTACTATGTTTCCTGGGATAGCTCTAATGAGGGATGAGGCCAGACAGCTTTGCAGTGCTGTTGGTGGCAGAGCAGGGGTCCAAGCAGCTCTGCAGTGGGTAGGAGCCAGAGCTGGGCCGGCTCCAGGCATCCTAGGCCTCTCTGCCCCACCACCCCGTGGGGCTGAGTTGCCAGCTGGGGTTAAACCACAACACCTCCAGAGCCATATTGCAGGGCTGACTTTCAGAAGCACATGGCCAATGTTAGGTCCTTTATTTGCTTGTGGATCTCTAAGCCACCATTGCTCAGCAGTCCCTCCTGTGAGGAGAGGAAGCTTTCACCATGTTAATGGGAGGAGGATGACACATGTTGCTCCTCTATTGTTATGTTCCTCTGTTGTGATGTTCCTCCCTTCCCTCCCTCCAGCCCCAGTGCACTCTCCCTGATGTGCTCATCTGGATGCTCAGCAACAACAGGCGTGTGGCATATGCCAGAATTCCTGCACAAAACATCCTCTACTCAGTAGTTGAAGAGGAGAAAGGCAAGGACTGTGCAAAGATCCAGACTGTCTTTATGAAGGTAGGGTTTATACCAAAACAGTGTGCTCTTGCTTGCTTTCTGCTGTTTCCCCCTCCTTGCTGTTTCAGCCCTCCTTCCTGTAATCCTGGAGTTCACAAGGAAGCTCAGCTCTCTCTCCACCACTGCTTTTTGCCTCTGCTTATGTGGTGCTCTCTCTCCTGTGCTGTGTGGTCAGTCCCAGGCTGATGGTGATCATCTTGGTCTGAGATGTGAAACCTCCTAAACCTCCTGTGCTTTCAGGTCCCTGGCTTACACACCGGTGAAATCTTTGCCAAACTGGAAATCTACATGTGGCTTGGGGTAACCAAATACACCAAAAACTGTTTGGCAGAGCTGCCTGAGGAGTTCCTTTCTGAGAGGGAGCAGGAGATAGCCCAGCTCTCAGCATACAGCCCTCCCAGCCACCTCAGCAGGGATGGTGAGTGCACATGCCAGTTCTTCACACAAGCAGGAGAGCAGGTAGGTGAGAGGTCCCATCCATGGGTGTGCATTGTCCCCCCACAGCCCTTCACCTCCAGGCCACACAGAATAATATGTCTGAGAATTAGGACCTGATCTAGTGTCATCTCCAAGGCATGACTGGGACAGGCACATCCAGTTTGATGTCATGAGGATGTACATTCACAGCTCCAGCAGCAGCCAGGATGGGTGCTTTGTAGGCAGTGAATGTACTGCCAAATTGGCAATGGGCATGAGGCCTGCCCCTCTGATGAGGCTTGGTGGTGCTCCCCTGCAGTAGATGCTCATAGCAGGACATTGCACATTTCACATGTCACATGTCATGTACTTCCCAGAGGTGTCTGAGGCGCCCACTGAGCTTGTCCGGCTTGCCTAAACCTTTTGAGATGAACTGGCCTGAGAACCACAGTCCCTAGAAGTGGTAGCTATTCCTCACAGGATGTGCCCACTCCTATATGGCTGGCCTTCTCCTTCAGGCATTTTTTTGGCTTCATACAGGACTTGACTGGAGACCTCCACTCTCCTTTTCTTACCAGATTTCAGCTATTTCCAGCTCCGAGCCCATCTGTATCAGGCTCGAGGGATCCTCCCTGCAGATGATAATGGCCTTTCAGATCCATTTGCAAGAGTGGTGTTTTCAACTCAGTGCCAGACCACCAGGGTGAGACTACTTAAACTCTTGCCTCTGTCATTCTGGGAACTTGGGGAGTGAAAAATTACCATGCCCTCACTGACATGTTTAAGACCAGTGCTGTGGCAGTCCTCCTGGGATTTTTGTATCTGCAGTCACTCAGGTATTTATGCTCTGAGCAGTGTGGTTGTGCTCAGGGAATACTTGACAGTCACTGAGCATGGTCTCAGAGGTTGATTGGCTTGTGCTAGTTGACCTTGAGTGCTGATCCCACACTTTTACCACATCACCTCTTGCCAGCCACCAACTGTGGCTATGTGAGAGAGGGAATCAGCCAGAGTTCCTCACTTTCCTGTATATGGTTTATTTTCACTGACTGTGGAACACTTGGGCCTTCTGTCTCCATCTACAGATGCTGGAGGAGACACTGAGCCCTATGTGGAATGAGCTACTTTTGTTTGACCAGCTCATTATTGATGGGAAGAAAGAAGACTTGAAAACAGAGACCCCCATTGTTATAATTAACCTTTTCAGCCACAATAAATTTGTAAGTAAGGCCATGCTGCCCTCCTCCTGTTGTTTCCAGAAAAGGGAAGGCAGAGGAGCTCTATGTGAGTGCTTCCACTTCTCTGGTTGGTTTCCATGACTCAGCTTGGTCCTGGTCCACTGGTGACAGTGAGTTGTGGGGATTGTCACTGAGGTTGAGACTCAGAGATACTCTAAACTCATCAGTGGCTGATGAGTGCTCATTGGATCCAGGATCTCTTCTTTTTGAAGAAACACTGTGCCTGCTTCCCTGGCAGGCTCACATTGTAGAGGGCTCATAGCCTGGGGGAACTGATATTGCTTTTAGAGCTGTTCCTTCTCCTGTGTCCCCAGGTGTCATTGATCATCCCTCCTCAGTCCTCCCTCCTCTCTCTTTATTAGTGCTTTAAGGTCCCACTGTCCCTTGGAGCCTCTTTGTTATCCAAAGGCTAATGAGGTAACTTGCACCAGGTTCTCCTGTGTAACACAGCAGTTTTCCTTGGATTCCAGTGCAAGACAAAACTTGTCATAATGGAGTGAGTCCAGAGGAGGCCACCAAGGTGGAGCACAGGATAGAGGAGGAGAGCTGAGTATATTCAGCCTACAGAGGTCAAGAGAAAGCCAATGTCTTTTTGCTGTCTGCAGCTACCTGGTGGGACAGGATAGAAGAGCTCAGTCCAGACTTCTGTGGAGGTACCAAGGGGCCCAATGGCAAGCAATGGGCACAAACTGGCAAAGAAGAAAATCCATCTTGACATAAAGAAGCAATTTTTACACAGAGGTAGATCACATGCTGGGCCTGTAGCTCAGAGAGCTTGTAGTATATCCATCCTTGGAGATACTCAAACCCTGTCTGGAAGAGACTCTGAGAAACCTGATCTAGCTTTGATGTCCTCTGGTGCCAGGCCATTTGCCAGGTTCTGCATGGAGATGAACCAGGAGTTAAGAGGAGCTGCTGCAGACATGCCCTTATCTGTTCCTAGCTCTGGATGGGGCAGAGAAAATCAAAGTGGATGGAAGAGTAGTCTTGTACTGTCCCAGACTAGCTGGAATTAGTGGTGGTCTTTGAGGTGGTGAGATACCACAGAGATGATTTGACTCATTCTCCTCTTTCCTGCAGGGCTCCCCTGAGTTCCTTGGGCAGGCCTTTGCTGTCCCACAGGTGAAGCTGGTGGATGAGCCATACACCAAACCTGCCCTGCAGTTTTTTGATTTCTACAGAGGTACCAGAGCAGCGGGAGAGCTCATTGCTACTTTCGAGCTGATTGAGCTTGATTACAGTGGCTATTTGGAGGTAAACAGGCTTGTAGGAAGCTGCACATGGTTGCCAGCTTTCTGAGGAGAGCTATGTGGGTGAGGAGCTGGTTGCATGGGGCCCACCAGAGGATTCCAAGTTGGAGGTCATATCTGGCTTTCCACTGAAAGGAGGCTTCAGGGACAGCCTGTGAGCGCAGAACTAGAGGAGGAAGAGAGGGGGCATGGCATGGCATGGAATAGAAATTACTTTCATCACCTGTTGTGTCCTGGTTCCACCTGTTCAGCCATCAGTGCCTGTGGACGTGGAGCCCAAGGAGCCTGAGTACCTGGAAGACCCCCGTGCTGGCCGGTTCATCATCCCTGAGGGCATCCGCCCAGTGCTGAAGGAGTTCCGCATTGAGGTGCTCTGGCTTTCCCCTCAAGCTGTCCCTGGAGGGAGGGCAGGGCTTGGTGAGGGAGTCCAGTTTGGAGCTCAAATGTGCCTGTGAGGCCTGAGCAGGTGGCAGAAATGGAGGTGCTTGACGTGAGAGGGAAACCATATGAGTAGTTCAACAGGCAGAGCTGCTGGGTGGCTGAGCTGGGAGAGCAGGACTGTGCCTCTTTTGGGACTGTGTCCTGTGGGTGGGGGGTGGTAGCATGGGCAGTGCCATGCCTGGCATGTCTTGAACAGCAGCTTCATGTTGTGCTTCAGATCCTGTTCTGGGGCCTGAGGGATCTGAAGAGAGTGAACTTGTTTGTGGTGGATGAACCCCAGGTGATCATTGAATGTGCTGGCAAGAAAGTGGAGTCAGAGGTGATTGTGTCCTACAAAAAGAACCCCAACTTCACTGAGCTGGTCAAATACATGGATGTGGTGAGTGGCAAGCTGGATTCTGCCATGCTGGGGTACACTGTGGCCACCCTGCACCAGTGCAGTGCCTCACTGCCTGGGGCAAGATAGAAAGAGAAGAACTGCCTCCAGGATTTTGCTTTCCCATGGCCACATGGCTCAGCTGCAGAGCAAAACCTTTGTGAAATTGCCCAGCAAGAGCTGTCTTAGCCATGGCCTGTCATTGCAAGGGCTTGATTTTGGGCATAGCTGCAAAGTGCTAGCTTCTCCTTATGTGATAGGGCTGCCCTGCTGTAGTTTGATAGCTCAATACAGGTTGATCCTGTGAACCCCATGCACAATTCTTTCGCAGGAGCTCCCAGAGCAGGTGTACCTGCACCCTCCCCTCAGCATCTTTGTGGTGGAGAAGCGTGCCTTTGGGCGCACTGTGCTGGTGGGCAGCCACGTCGTGTCTGATGTGATGAAATTCTCTCCCAGGGAGCTGGAGGAGGAACCAGAGGATGTGCCCAAAGGTGAGCTGCTTGGAGAGGTTCTCATGCAGACAACAGGCAGGTTTTCCCAGTGGCAAAGATCTCTAGCTCTTCCACTCCCTCTTAGCCAGGCAGCAAAATCCTTTCCCTGGAATCACAAGGTCATAGAATCACAGAACGGTTTGGGTTGGAAGGGAGCTTAAAGATCATCTCATTCCACCTTCTGCCATGAGTGGGGATAGCTTCCACTAGACCAGATTGCTCCAAGCCCTGTCCAACATAGCCTTGAACATTTCCAAGGATGGGGCAGCCACAGCTTCTCTGGGCAACCTCTGCTAGGGCCTCACCACCCTCACAGGGAAGAATTTGCTCAATGAGACCTCCACCTTTAGGGAGCTGGTCCACTAGGACCAAGGATTGAAAAGTTTTCAGTTCTCTCACATTGTCAGGTCAAGGTCTGTTCATTGGGTAAGAGTTTATCTAAATAGCTTTATGATAGCAACAGCCAGCACTCCTGATCTGGAAGCATGAAGAAGAAGCCAAAGACTGATCCATCTGTGGTTATTTCTGAGTAGGGAAGGTATAGCTGATAATTCTGAATTCCTGGGAGTCAGCAATAAGCACATTGATGATGATGATGATGGCCAATCTCACTACTGTACTTGGATTTCCAGCAGTTTTTTTGCAGGGTCTGCTATGAAAAGCTTTCAAAACAATCAGGGAGGATTTTCCTGTGGCCGAAAGTAAGAAGTAGGGGGCAGGAATAAATGCATGGAAACATGAAGCTCTTTATTTCCATCTCAGCTCACAATGTCTCATCTCACTGTTCTCCATCTCACACTGTGGTAAATATTGGACCAGCAGCTGGTGACCCAGGTTCCAGCACTCACCCCCTCAGTTTTGTGAAGGTGAGTGATGTGTTGGGCCCAACAAATTTTGAAGTTTGTAAAGCCAAACTTTAGATTACAAACAAAAAAAAGTTCAGAAGTTCAGTGCTAGGTTTCACCCACCAGGTTTTTCTCTGGACTGAAACACTCCTCTCTCCTGCCTGCTCATTGGCAGTGCCATGTGCTGGGGCTCTGGCACTAAGGAGACCTGCCCTGTACCTTGAGAATGGCTTCTTTTGTAGCAAAGAACAAACCTGAGGCCACAGGGAGCTTTGCACCTCCTGTGCTCTGCCTGAATGCTGAGCCTTTGCAAGAGTCTCCCAGGGTACTGGAGGAGGGTGCGTGAGTGTCCTGGCTGGTCATTCCTTCCCTCTGAACCCTTTTTTCTGTTCTCTTAAGGCTCCTTTGAAGAAAATTCCTATCAATAATCTTGCAAAGAAAGAAGATGAATATGAAGAGGAAAAACCAGAAGTGGAAGAACTGGATTGGTGGTCCAAGTACTATGCATCCCTGAAAGAGCTGTATAACCAGGTAATATTTTGTGACAGCTGCCAACAGAAGGGAAAATAGGCTGCACTGGCCTGAGGAAGATGTTTTCAACCATACTGAGTGTCACAGGAGCTCTTCTGGCATGGATCTGAAGGAAGATGTAGACTTCAGTTTTTCGAGCATACTTAAGCTAGCCAGGTATCAAGCATCTACCAGGTCGGCTGATTTTAGCAGGTGGTGGGTATTGAAACATCCCTGAGGCTCAGTGCCCAAGTGGTGTGAGAATGAGGCAGCTTCTGTTGAAGGACTCCTGAAAATGTGATGTTGCTGATTTTAACAGGCACTTTCATACTGCTTATTCTTGTCCTGGTTAAGTCCTGGTTTGTGTTATGGGAGCAGGTCTGCTCCAAAGTTCCTTCCTTGCACTATCAACTTAAATTCCAGTCAAAAGAAGCTAGAAGGAGGATCTGGGGAGAGGAAAAAGTCATTAAAACACTCATTGGATGCCATCCTGCAATGAGGTTATTGCTGAATTATTTCAGGCACTGTATTACTCTGCTGGCAGGAAAATGTCAGTGTTCTATGCTTGGAAGAAGCCTTTGCTGTCAGGGATCTGAGGTGGCTGTTTATGTGTGTTTCAGGCATGCAGTGATGAGGAAGATGCTGAGAATGATGACCTGAATGATGCAGGTGAGTCCTCTAGCAATACCTCACTCTTTAGTGGAGAGAACCAGGATTTTATACCACCCCAGAGGGTACTGGGCTTGTGGGAATGGCATCTGTGCAGACAACAACCTTGCAACATTCAGCAACAACACAAAAGTGAGCAGAGAGGCTGAAGACATTGACAAGGACTAACAGGCTATTTCAAGTTGAAAACACCAAACTTTCCTGAAAAAAATTTGGAAAATAATCAGAAAAGTCCTGGAAAATAGTGGAGTCTTGTAAAATAGTGTTAAAGCAAGTGCTTTCTTATGTGAGTAAAATGCAGAAAAATCATCAGCAGGGATCATGGGATTGTCTGGGTAAGACCAGGAAGCAGTGGTGGGATGGAGAGAGGATGGTGGACAGGAAAAACTGGGCATCACTCTGTGCTCATGGGATACTCACCTGGGGTACAGGTGAATCGGGGAGTGGTAGAAGAGGTAACACACACTAATAACAATCTTCTTATGATCTGAGAACTGTTACAGCTGTAGGTTCAGGTTTGTAGAGGTGTAAGCAGTGACTCAGATAGCTCTGACCTGGCAAAGTGTGAAGTATAAAAATGATGTAAATACAATTTAAGGAGAGGTCTTGAGGGTACTTGCAATGCCATTAGTACTCAAGGGGTCTGGAGCCTTGGGAAATGGGACAAGGACTCACTCACTCTGTCCTTGGTGGTTGCCCCTGAGAAAGGTCTAGACAAGGTCTCTCCAGGCTCAGCTGGCTCTGCCAAAAGTGGCAGAGATGCTTCACTTAGCCACCCAAACCAGCAGGCCAGCAAATAAGCACTCATCTGAAGAGGAGGGTGGCTCTCCCCTGTGCCTTCCCTGTCAACACCTGTGAGCTGGCCCAGACACCTTCCTTCCTCTGGTTTCTGCCCAATTCCTGTCATGTGTTTCCTAATCTCTTGCTGTCATTTCTAGATGGGGGGAATTTAAATGCATCTTCCATTGACATGGATGCAGAGGATGAGGCAGTGATTGAAGCTGAACCTGCTGAACCCAAGAGGAAGCTCATTGCCACCCTTCAGGTGATAATTGGGGTGACCTAGTCTCTTTCAGTCCTGGCCCTTTGTCCAAGTCCTCCTCACCTTCCTGCAGTGGAAGTTATGCTGGGAGGAGAACCTGCAGTGTGTGCTGAGGATCCAGCATTGCTGGACTTAGATGCAGCTAGTAAGACCTTGGAGCCAAGCTACGATGTGCACCCACATCCAAGGCTGGCCCCAGGGATGTGCAGGAAAACCATTAACACCCTGCACTGAGTAATACAGGACTAGGTGAAATAGTTGAAGCAGAGAAAGGATGGTCTTTCTGACTCTCCTTCCCTTTAAGAAGGCAGGAAAAGGCCCAGAATTACTTTCTACTTATTTCAGATCTACAACTCTGAGCTGGAAAATGAGTT